>OY755203.1:26129711-27471956 GCA_963576765.1 Draba incana | reverse complement strand
TTTTTGTTCGGATAATTCAAATATATCTGAACTCGTTATAACTAGATCCGTTAGCGACCTGATACAATAGAATACACGATCAGTTTTTATAATCCTAAAAACAAATATCCGACAATCTGATCTATCCAACCCAAACCCGATCATGTACCCGAATGCCCATTAAGATGAACTATAGTTCATAAAGAAATGAATATAATAACCCCTGATTCAGTTTCAACATATAGACCGTAATTAGGGATTAAACCCCTCTATCCCTCTCTTTTTTTGACTTGTATGATAATAGACGTTGGTCCAAAATCTATGGATTATCAAAAACAACATCTCAACAAAAAGAAATGTATTTAAAATGTTGAAATGTGAAAAACACCTTTACCAACCAAATAAACAACGCAATGAATCAAAAAATAATTCACAACCACCACCACTCACATCTCATTTCAAATCCTTAATAAATGTCAAACCCCCAAAAAAAACAGTCATTAGACTTCTTATTCGCCAAAACTCGTTTTCACACAACCAAGGTACAAAACTACACACCTGCACGGACTTGATCATAACTATAAACCAAAAATAACAAATAATCTCAAATCCGATTTTACAGTTTTAAAATCTCGTGACTCGCGCAGACGCGCGCAGGCGTAAACAGCCAAGACAAAACGCCATTTTGTCTTTTTATTTTATTTTTGGTCGATTCTTCTTCGGTCTTTCAAATTCACATCAATTTGTCTCTCTTCATAGACGCAAGAGATAAAAAAAAAAAAAAAAATTATCCGGGAGTTGAAGTTGTTCTCCTGTCTCCGGAGCTCGATTAATTCCGATGTCGATCAGTGACGGTGAGAATCCGAGTGCGGACAAGAAGCTGTTCAGGCTATGCCCGTTTTGGCAGAGGAGAAGAACCACCACCTCCTCTTCAACACAGAATCCAAGCCAAAATTACCGCCATGGACATCGGAATACGGATATTTCCGGCGGTCCCAAGCCGTCCTCCGCCGTAACGGTATCTTCCGTCGCCAGATCACTTCTTCCGGCTCGGCGTCGTCTCCGATTAGATCCGTCCAGTTATCTGTATTTCCCTTGTACGTAATCTTTGTTACTTGGATTGATTTTCGGAATTTCTCTGGAAAAAAATTGATTGATTTGGTTCTGATTGTTTTTGTAGTTAGAGAATCCAAGTTATGAACATAGAATCCTTTAGAAGCTCTCTCTATCTCTCTGTGGAGGAAGTTAATAATCCCTACGGATTTAGGGATTGAAACGTAATCCAATCAATTGTTTTCGCGTTCTCGACTTATTTTTAGAGAGAACCAAGTTAGATATGGTGGTTTGTGTTGTTTCAGATGAACCTGGTAAACAAGTTCGCAGCGCAATCAAACTCAAAAATACTAGCAAATCTCATACTGCATTTAAGGTAAGTTATACAGTATCATTCATATCAACTTTGCTCTTGATATTCACATCTGATAATTTTTTGGGAACAAATTAAGCAACTAGGTAGTTATTGCACAGAAGTTGATTTTTGGTTGACTTGTTTTGACTATATGTAAGTAAAACGATACAATTTTAGTACTTTTGCATCTAATTTACTCTGCTTTCTCTTGTTTAGTTCCAAACCACTGCGCCGAAAAGTTGTTACATGCGTCCACCTGGTGGTGTTTTGGCTCCAGGAGAGAGCGTCTTTGCAACTGGTAATGAGATTTTTGGATACTACACCAGCTAGTTTATACAGCATCTGATCGTTTCTCCGTTTAAGCGCAGTGTTTAAGTTTGTGGAACACCCAGAGAACAATGAAAAACAGCAGTTGAACCAGAAGAGCAACGCTAAGTTTAAGATTATGAGCCTGAAAGTGAAACCAGGAGTAGAGTATGTGCCTGAGTTGGTATGTTATGTCACTCCTTCTAAAACTCTATCAGTAGGACACTTCTTTTTCAGAACCATCGTTGAAAGCAAGTTTATTCTATCTTATAATATATTCGTAAGCGCAGAAATCATAAAGGCTAATGCAATGCAATTGGTATATAGGTAGTAAGAGGCATAAGATTCTTCTTACTATACTTAAATGATGCATTTTTCAGTGTTTATCATATACTGATTTGGTATAGCAAAGAAGTCCATTGTTGAAAGCAATTTTATTTAGCTTAGAATATATCCATAGTTACAGAACTCTTATAGGCTAATGCAATCCAATTGGTCAATAGGTTTGTGGAAGGATAAGCTCATCTCTGCCTGAGAAAGTTTTAGGCATCAGATTTCCGAGTCATCTTCTTCTTACTAGTTTTAGATGATGCATTTTTCTGTGTTTCGCATGCAGTTTGATGAGCAAAAAGATCAAGTAGCAGTGGAGCAGGTTCTTCGGGTCATTTTCATTGATCCAGACCGCCCAAGTTCTGTAAGCTTTAAGAAGATTCTCAAGCTGATATGACCACATATACTATAAATTATCTTAGTTTGAACCTTTCAATAAGGAGGATTACGATCTAATTATCAGGCACTGGAGAAACTGAAGCGTCAACTGGATGAAGCTGAAGCTGCAGTTGAAGTAAGAAAGAAACCACCACCAGAGACAGGGCCTCGTGTGGTCGGGGAGGGTCTTGTCATAGACGAATGGGTATGATACATATATAAGATATCATCCGTTTTCTTTTTTACGCTCTTTCTCTGTTGGGTTCCATTTTTTTACTCACCAAAGTTTGTATCCTCTATCAGAAGGAGAGAAGAGAGAAGTACCTTGCTCGACAACAAGTCGAAGCCATAGATTCGTCATCCTAAAATGCAGAGAGCAATGTTGATTTGTTATAGCGGAGGTAAAAGACCGCTCTTCTCCCTCTCATCTTTTGCAGCTGTACATAGATTATCCTCTATTTATGTGTGTTTTATCTCTAGCTGACTACTTTGTGGTTCTTGTATGTCTCTGTTTGTTATGTAATTCAGGCCGGTTTTATACTCTTCGTCAAATTTTGTTTCATTCAGTTTAATTGAATTTCTGTTTAATCGATATCTAGAACTGAACAAAAGTAGTTCAGTTTTAAATTTGGAATTGTGCCTCTGGACCATTACTGATTCTTTTGTATATTTTCTCCGTTTAGAAATGTAGCCTTTGATAGAGGTCCTGCCTCGAAATGAATTTATAGAAACTTGCACGGTGGATTCTCGTCATTGGTATAAACGATCGAAGTTTTACAAAGTCGATCTATCGATAGATAGCAAGTGGATTTTTAGAACAAGAAACTCTTCCTACGTTTAGGATATTAAGTTAACGTATGGAATATGAGTGATAGTTTTGTGGACGAAAGGTATGCATTAGAGCCGTGACCCAATTTGATTGGAACATTTCATAAAAAAGTATAGTACTGGTTTGTATTTGATGATAGGCTAAACCTAATTAACTATATCAAAATTTCACCATGTTTGGTCTCTATTATAGTTACAATTCTAAAGTAATCTTCTTCTTCTGGTTAAATTTCTAATGACATCTAAAAGATTGATACCCACCACCACAAGAGTGACATATACTCGAAGACTTATACCCAACCAGAGATATTTTGCTACTTTGCCCCTTGCATATAGAAACGACGTACGATATTCCTTGCTGGTCCAAAGAGTTACTGGACTAGTTTAATGTCTTGATTCTTGAAGATACAATTGTATAAAGCGTTATTGCATTTTCAACATTTAGTTAAAGCATTATTCGGTTTTTTTAACATTTATGTGCGAATAGCCAACTATCATATTAAAACATAGTTGACTATGTAAAACATTGTCTATGTAAACGAGTGTTTGCTATTTTAGTTATAATATAGTTCTTAATTTACTATGATTATAGTTGATTACTTATCTATATATAGTCAGCTATCCGGTTTTTTTTTTTTAACATTTATCTGCGAATAGCCACCTATCATATAAAAATATTGTAACTGAGAATTAGAATAAGGGTAAAATAATCATTCTAGATATAATCCATGTTATTTACCTAATAATAATTTATGTTATGTTAGATACTTAATTATTGGTGTAATGGGTATTATTGATGCTAATTTTCCTTTGTGTTATTGCATTCGACGTATCATTATCTCGGCTTATGTTGTACTAGATTAGGATCCGCGTTCATATGCGTTGTAAACACATCAAAATTATTGACATCAATATTTAAGTTATAATTAAACCCGCGATTTTAATTGTATATTATTAACGCCATTCCAAATGTTACTCTCTTATCATATTGATTACTATTTTTCTAACAGAATTAGACGATTAAAAAACATTGAAAACGATAAAATAGAGAGATCAAATTAATGCAATTTTTTTTCATTAGGAAAGTCTGAAAATGATTCTGTTAATAGAATGTACTTTTTTATTGTTAAAGGTAAAAGGGTGGAAGAAATGGACTCGTGAAGATTATGAAGGACCAAAGACAATCCAGAGGGGTCGGTTGGTTTTCATGTCGCTTTATAGAGCTTTCGGCCAATTGCATAACCAAACAATTCTTTAAGTCTTATCAAAGGACATTATCTATATATTTTTGGTTTTCTAATTGGCCTAAATATTTTTTGGCTATCCAATTGGCCAAAATGTATCTAGCAGAATAAATGCATGGCATAAAGATTATCTATAATATACTCTTAATACTGTATTTTTTTTTTTTTTCATCAAACCAAATTTCATTAACTTGGAGAGCTTCAAACTCTATTACAAGAGTAAGAGTAACAACCAAATTAATGAAAAATACACAATAGCAAGGCAAGAAGTGCCAAATAGACCAACGAAAGATGGTTAAACTAGAGATAAATTGATGATACAAGTCATAAAAATAGACCACAAGAAGTCGAACACCTAGAACGATCATGTGAGCCTCTTGAATAACCGCATCCACTGCAACCCGAAGGGTTACAAACACTCTACCAAAGGCAAAGGAAATCATCAGCCAGGAGGAAGATCCTTGCAAAACCGGTGACGTTTGAATAACCAAATCACACCACATAAGAGGATATATTGGTTTTGATAGCTCCATCATCTTCAATCCTTCAAAAGATTTCATGCCTTTACTGCTAAAGTCAGGCCCAGTCTTGTTTTAACACCAAAAATACTTAGGTGTTGGGCCTCAACCAAATTTCAGATTTTTAAAGGTAATTTTTTTCTTCTTATGCACATTATATATGTTTTCAGTTTTAGCATGATAATGGAAAAAAGAATTAAATTGTGATGGCTCCATATTAATATGTAACTAAATAAGTAAAAAAAATATATATTATATTAATAAAGTCTTACTTACGGTCAACAATGTCACAGGAAAGGCTGAACGGTTTGGTCATGTTGTTGATTGAAAGAGACATGGTTAAAAACTTTGATTATGAAAGGTTGATGGATGATTTTGCGGGAAAAAATGCAAGAAGTGTTATTTTTCAGAATAAATAGATTTTAACTGTTTTTAGGACTTTTGAGTTTTTCTTTCCAGAATAACATGGATTTTTTTTTTAATTTGTGGTTTTTTTTTTTTTAATTTTCAAATATTATGCTTTACATTTTTTAAGAATAGGATCTCATTTTTTATTTCGTGTCGGACCTTTTAAATCTCAGGACCGGATCTGGCTAAAGTCATTTTACTCCGAAAGCAATATGAGTTCGTATCTCGGGCGAATAAAGTGTGTTTATTATTACGTGTTTGAAACGTAACTAGATAATTAAGCTAGGACTTGTATAACACGTACGTCACAATGATCATTAAACTATGAATAACCAACGTATGGTAATTAAATGGTCGGTTGATTTAAAAATATAAGTACTAAAAATAGTGTTTAATGTAGTTTCCAATAGAAATTACCATTTAATGGAAAATTAATATGCAACTTCCGAATATGTACGTAATCCATTGAACACATATGCAAAGTACAGTAATCGTAATTTTACTGAGTTTTTAAAACTACGACACGTACGTAGTAAAAGAGATTAATTAACAAATGAAAGGTAATAGCCACGTGAATAGAACAAAAAATGACATGTGTAATAGTCACTCTCTTAATCCGTCACTAAACTACGTAGCAGATTCTATTTTTTGTTTTCTTAACGAGGAAACGTTTTTTAATTGTTGTATAAAAATTTTCCATCAACAAATCCGTTTATTAATTAACAAAATGTCGTTAAACAAGATTTCGACAAGAACGGCTACAAACGCATTATTATGTCTATGCATTGTTTTTCTTTTCCATGAAGGTTAACAATAAAAATAAAATAAAGTAAATACATTATTATGCAAATCGTATTTCAGTTTCATGGAAGGCAGAAAGGTATATAAATATGGGGGCCACCCTTCGATCGTGCGTCGTTCGAAAGCAATATTCAAAAATTAAATTAATTTTCAAAAAAGTAAAGGAACACACGAACAAAGAATATTTGTTTTTCGACTTTAGTACAGATTCGGGAAATAAAAGATTTTAATTTCCCCGTCGACTATATATAACGAGATAGCAGAGTGCTTCACCACCATAATAAATAGTTAAATACCCATAGATATTCATTGCATGCACACGCACATATGTTTATGAGGAAGAAGAAGAACTAAAATAGCCAAATCCTGAAATTAATCGCTAAAATTTCTAATTTTAATTTATTTTGTTGGGTTTTAATCGATTTTTGCAAAAATACGAAAGGCGAAGACTCAGAGGAAGTTCAGGGCGGTTGCGAGATACGTCTTCTTCTTCCTCGAATTTTCTTCTTTTTTCGGATTTTGTTTGTTTGCCGGAGATTTTGCTTTTTTTCCCCGGAGGTTGAGAAATAATAATGAAGGGGAAAATATCGAAGATAGGAAGCTATGCAATCTCTTCCTCCATTAGAGACCAGCACCAGCAACCTTGTATTTCCTGTACTACTTTCAACATCCTTGCTCCGATCTACAAACGCCTCTCTCAAAAGGTTCTTCGATTCTCCTTTGTTCTTCTTCTTGGTCGCGATTTGTGTTTGTTTATACGATGAAATGCAGGATCAGAGTCTTCGCGAAAGCGATAATCGAGCGTATTGGTTGGGTAGGAATCACAGAATCCTTGATTGGTTATTGTACGAAAGGTCTTCGATTATATGCTTGCAGGTTGTTCGACGAAATTCCTCTTTGAATTTACGAATTTTTATTGGATTTTTTTTTGTGTGTGTTTCTAATGTTGTGATATGAATTTAGGAGTTTTGGGTAGGTAACGAAGAGCTTGTTAATTTGTACGAGAAGAGACTTGGAGACGCTGGTTATCTTAGTTACAAGCTTGGCCGTACCAACAATCGTGGTGATGGTATGTTTCCTTCTTGGCTTCATGTTTCTCTGTTCATAGAAATGGAAAATCAAGAAATGTTTTGATTGGGAATAGGTTTGCTTACGGCTGTACATAAGGACTATTTTAGAGTTGTGAATTCGAGGGATTTGCTTTTCAACGATTGTGGTGACCGAGTCGCGCAATTGCTACACGTAGAATTAGTACCTCCTTACTCTCAGTACGATGCTCATCAAGAAGTTTTGATCGTCAACACGCATTTGCTGTTTCCTCATGATTCAACATTGTCCATAGTAAGATTACAGCAGGTAGATTTTTCCATCTCTAATTGTCGTAATTAAGTTTTGTGATTTTCAGTCTTTTCTAAGCAAGTTTTTGTTTTGATAGGTTTACAAGATTCTTCAGTATGTAGAGTCTTATCAGAAGGAAGTCAATCTCAGTCCCATGCCTGTTATACTTTGCGGGTAACTCCTTTGTCTTGGTTTTACATTTTCATGGGTTACTTTCGAGGAACAGTACTAAAAGGTTCTCTGTTGTGTCGTTGTGGCAGAGATTGGAACGGAAGTAAGCGAGGACATGTCTACAAGTTTCTCAGGTCGCAAGGTTTTGTGTCGTCTTACGACACTGCTCATCGATACACAGATTCAGATGCTCACAAGGTCACTGTCTTTCTTCATATGGCGATACTTTTGGGTATGCTGTAGATTCTTTTGATGTTTTGAATTACCAGTCAGGATTCTGAAACCATTGTTATCTTTGTTTGTTACAGTGGGTAAGCCACCGGAATCATCGGGGTAACATATGCGCTGTCGATTTTATATGGCTTCTTAATCCAAATCGGTATAGAAAGCTTCTGAAAACAAGCTGGAGTGAGGCAGTGTTTGGCATGTTCCGGGTGAGACTCTTCTCAATTATTATCACAAGTTTTTTTTATCTCTTGGTGAATTTCATTGTCAAAAGTGATGTATTCTTAACTATATAAAAAGGGTTTAAGATGAAAAAAGATAATACGAATGAAGAAGAATGTCTCTTGCTTATGCATATCTTTTCTAAACGAGTTTTGGGAACATGATTGTTTCCTAGCTTCTCCCTGTAACATCTGAGCATTTTGATTTGCAGTATCTACTGAGAAGAGCCTCACTAACAGCTGAAGATGCTTTTGCCTTTCTGAAAACCGACAACAATGGTGACTACATTACATTCATGGGATTCTGTGAGACTCTTCGACAGGTATATAGCCTTCTTCGGTGAAATGTTTGCAGAGTTGTCTCTTTCTTTTGTAATAAATATTTTCTTCTCTTTCTCTATTCAGCTTAATTTAACGGGTCATTGCAATGGACTGACCACCAAAGAGATTAAAGATCTGTGGATTCAAGCTGACATTTATGGAAATGGTCTTTTAGACTACAAGGAGTTTCAGGTAATGTTTCTTCATGAGACTCTTCTCTCCAAACCTTGTTCAGGACAATGCATAAGCACCAGTCATTTAGAAACTTAGAGATTTGGTAATGCCAATATATCATGTAAAACCCTTGCTCTTGTGTTTGAAACAAACACATGTTGCTCAATTGCTTATACAACTCATTGCAGCAAAGAATATGGAACCAAACCTGGTCAGAACAGAGAGATGCAGAGGACGGAGAAGCGAAAGGTAACCAGGAACAAACCGTTGGTTTCAGTGTAAAGAACGCAGTCTTGTTTCCTCCTGAAGTGGAAAAAGGAATGTGGCCAGAAAACTACTCCCTCTCAGATCACGCGAGACTAACCGTTGTATTCTCTCCCATAAGAATGCCTTGCTCTCAGTTGGTTTCATGACAAAACACCCAACAACACAGCCTTAGCTTCTTCCATTTCAGAGACCTCTGAGTTTTTTTGGGTCCCCTTACAGAGCAGAACATTTGGAATCAAGACTTTGCTCTTACTCGTAAGAAGATTCGACCCGCTTGACTGCTCTCTCACTCTGCGGTTGCAGGGAAGAAGAGAATGTTCAACAGAGGTCTCTACATTATACTGTGTATAAATTTGTAAACCAAATATGGAAGTTTCTTGTAAAAAAAAAGAATGTTGTAGTAGAAGTTTAAGAAGCAGCTTTGCAACTCTTTTTCTTTCTTTAATATTTTTGGCCTTCTTTTATTTTTGTTCTTGCAAATGATTAAACCTTATATAGAAAGTGAAATCAACGAAATGTATTCACTAAATGCTAATTCCACAGCTCGTAACCAAATGATATCGGATGCTAATCACATACCAAATGTGAATCATATTGTTGTACGAATACTAAATAAATCTCTAGATGTTTAGTTATAATCATAATGTTGTAATGTTGGATTTGAGGAGCAAGAGAGGAACTGGAACGAGTCTCTTACCCATATAATGGAAGCATATGCATTGCTGGATTTTCAAGTTATGTTTGCCTAGATCATACAAAGACCAATTAACTCAAAAGTCACAATAAAATACACAGATATAAAATTGTAAACTCGACAATGAAATACAGATTTGTCAAAAAAATTTAAGCGTGAGATAGAACGAGAATCGTACGTTACGTAAAAAAAAAAAAAGTTCCGGAGTCACCATTCTCTTTGGGTCAACTCTAATAATGCTGCTAAATCTTCAGTTCTCGTCTTACTTTCTATATCAAATCAAAACCATATCCATTTTCCTTACAAAAACTTGAAACAAAGTTTGGTATGTACCATCATCATAATAGAAGTAGTAAGTAGTTTTTTTTAAGTCTCTGAGAATGTTTGTCTTCCAAGTATATCTACACGCTGATGCAAGTTTAATCCTATGGATCAGCAGCTTGTATCCTCCTCCTACCTATCACCATAGGTGGTGAGGTGGCATTCTCACAACAATCTGCAACTGAGTGTTCCACAAATAGCATCACAAACCTAAACCAGTGCATGGAAGCAACCAGAATCTTACAAAGAGATGAGAAAGTGATTCTTACCATAGCATTTAAAGTATAAAGACACAGGCCAACCTTGAGGGCAAGCAAGCCAAGCATGTGCTTGCGGCCCTAAATAGTATAACTAATATTTCGGCCGTATTTTGGTAAACTTTCCTTCAGATGAGTTGGTTCGAGTGCAGAGTGTGACAAGACGAAGGTGGAGGAGGGTTTGATTCTTACCATTAATTAATTTTTAATTAATTAATTTATAGGCCCAAAATATTTTTTTCCTTCTGGCCCATATATTTTAAGGGCCCGACCATGTAAAGACGTAAAGCTCTAGCAGTCGCTACGACTTGGTGAACACTATCAAAGTGTGATGGGGATACTGCCATTCCCATTTAGATTTGTAGGCTGGAAGTGACCAATGATGCTATCAATCCGTCGATATCCTTGTTTTTAAGAGTAAGTAACAAATTTACAAGTTTTTCCTTTTTTTTTTGATGGAGTACAAGTTTTTCCTTTTTGTCAAACTTTATATTCAACGAATAAAAAAAAAATCATATTACTTGGTATCTCTTTTGGTCTTGGGATGTAAACGACAACAAAAAAGCGTTGGAAATGTAGCCCGTTCCAGACACGATATAAACATCTTGACCATTCAACCAAGCATACGATGACATTACTCAGACAATGTCATTGTTTGTGATAGTTAGAGTTATGCGTTCCATGGTAACATTCGGGAAAGAGGGGAAAATGAAAGAGACAGTCTAGAGTAATCGCAGTGAATTTTCATAGACTTGTTTAACCCTTTCTCGCACTTCACGTACTTCTTTTTCGCGGTTGAATGTGTTACGCCACTTATTTCAGAACCTTCTCAAATAAATTTCAAGATCCAATCATGGTTCGGGAGTGAAGCAGAGGCAATGGCAAGATTCTTACGTCCATCATCATCTTTTATGTTGTCGTAACGGTTTCTCGCCTTATCAGATAATACTCCCTCCAAATAACCTTTTTATAGGTTTTGTAAACCTAATCCTTGTCGACGTTACGACGGTTGAGGGATGTTATGTCGGTCGAGGGACATTATGTCCGTCCTTGCCTTATTTCACTTATAATAGGAAAGTAAAAAGTGAAGGTCGGTTGCATCACTAAACCGTGACTTATTAATGAATTGGATCTCGTTGTTGGTATACTGTCTGGCAGTGCTAACATTTGTGATCTCAGTGCTAACATTTGTGATCTTTTTGACTGCAGTGACATGGTCAGTGCCATGAACTGTGACTTCGTTATCTTCTTTAGAGACTGCTTAAAGCTACGTAAAGCACATTATTTAGTAGCGACAGACAGTGGCCTAATCTTCAACCCATGAATTAGGTTATAGTGATGACATGTAGGTAAATTAGGAGACCGAGCCTTACACCACAACAAGCAATCTGATATAGAGGGGACACAAATCTAGACACATACTAGACACCCAACATAAAGCTTCAACCAACACGATATCAAACAAATCAGAACCATGAGAAAGTAAGAATAAGAGTAAATTTTGTTGAGTTGTTGAGTCTAATCTTTTGGATTTTATATGGCTTCCACATCCAAATCGGTATAGAAAGCTTCTACAAAGAAGCTGGAGTGAAGCTCTTGTCAATGATCACAAGGTTTTATCTCTTGGTGCATTTCACTGTCAAAAGTGAAGTGAATGTCTCTTGCTTTACCACCATCTCTGATATCTGTTTCAACAGCCATGCCTCCCAATCGATCAACAGAAGCCCGCGCTTCACCGACTCAAGACCACACAACTCCGGAGACACCAAAAAGAAAGAAGCATAGAGATCGACTAAGCCTTATGTAATTATACCGAAGCTAAATTCCTCTGTTAACTATTTAATTATGTAATTATCCATAGACATACAGTATATTGCAATTACTCAAAACTTTTAAATAAATAAACAGGGAAATAGTACTCATTCGCTTTTGATTCACGTTGCACCAATAAAAGTCGTCTCCAACTTTGAAAATCCGATTTCAATTTGAGATGAATTATAGCTCTTCTACGCCTCTTCTACTTCTTCTGCTTCTACTCTTGTTTGTCATCCATGGAGATCAACAAGAGTATAATCCCCGCCAATTGCTAAACGAAGCTTTGGGCGATAAAGACTGGTTAGTCTCCGTTAGAAGACAAATCCACGAAAACCCTGAACTCCTCTACGAGTTACACCAAACCAGTGCCTTGATTCGTCGCCAGCTTGACCAATTAGGGGTTTCCTACTCTTACCCGGTTGCTAAAACCGGTATTGTCGCCCAAATCGGGTCGGGTTCTCCTCCGGTTGTTGCTCTCCAGGCCGATATGGACGCACTCGCCTTGCAGGTAACCTCTCTCTCTTATTTTCTCTTGATTTCATTCTCAGATTGTATTAATCGAATTGTTGCGATGCAGGAATTGGTTGAGTGGGATCATAAGAGCAAAATCGACGGCAAAATGCATGCTTGTGGCCATGATTCACATACTACTATGCTTCTTGGAGCTGCCAAATTGCTTAGCAAACGCAAACATGAGCTCAATGTAAGTTTCGTTGGTGAATTTGTGGGATTAGCTTAGCAAACGCATAATGAAGTCATATATGTGTAATTGGTTTGTGTTTTGCAACAAAAGCACGAATCTTGCTTTTTAACTAGTGTTCATGTGCTTGAAATCTAGTAATTGAAACGTTTCTCTGTGAATTGGAGACTCTTGTAACTATGTTTGCTTTGGTTTTAGAGTTTTTGATGTCTTTTGTGAATGAGAGATTCTCCTTGCTTTTAATGAAAAAGGGAACAGTGAGGCTTCTTTTCCAACCGGCGGAAGAAGGTGGCGCTGGTGCTTGGCATATGATAAAAGAGGGCTCTTTGGGTGAATCTGAAGCAATATTTGGGATGCATGTTCATTCCGGCTTGCCTACAGGACAAATTGCAACAATAACCGGTTCTGCTATGGCAGCAACAAGCATTTTCAGTGTAAAAATGAGTGGAAAATTACCGAATTCTTCTTCTGAGACCCATTCTTGTGTTGATCCGGTGTTGGCTGCATCGTCTACCATCTTAGCATTGCAACAGATAATCTCCAGAGAAGCAGATCCTCTCTTAAGCCACGTATGTTGTATCCATATACATCTCACTATTTGCAGGACCAACTTAAGTCATCTGATGCTAAACGTTCCTGTTTTTCGATTTAGGTGCTGTCTGTTACAATTATGAAAAGCGGTGATTCTGAGTTTGGTGTGATTCCGCCGTATGTAGAATTTGGGGGAACTCTGAGGAGTCTTACAACCGATGGCATGTACTGGTTGATGCGCAGGTTGAAAGAGGTAGGTACAATTTCAATAACTAGGTCTCTTCTTACTCTGTTCTTGTAAGCTTTCATGGCACAATCCATTGCGATAGTTAAAATGTTTATCTATCTTCAGTTCGATGTTCAAGCCAAAGCTAACCCGGTTTTTGTAACAGGTGGTAAACGGACAAGCAGAAGTATATAGATGCAAAGTGGATATAGACATGCATGAAGAAGATCATCCTATGTATCCAGCAACTGTGAACGATCAGAAGCTACACGAGCACGCTGAAAAGGTTTCAAAACTTTTGCTTGGGCCCGAGAAGGTGAAACCGGGTACAAAGGTAATGGCAGGTGAGGATTTTGCCTTCTATCAACAAAGAATACCCGGTTACTATTTAGCAATTGGTATTAAAAATGAAGAAATCGGTTCTGTGCATTCGGTTCATTCGCCTTATTTCTTCCTCGACGAGAATGTTCTTCCCATTGGATCAGCATTGTTTGCTGCATTAGCCGAGATGTATTTACCAAGACCATCAAAATCAAACTATGTATGTATATTGAGGAAGAAACAGAAAAAGCTTAGATCCAAGTCTCTTACTTACTTTCACAAACAAGGTTATACTTACTTTCACAAACAAGGTTATTGTTCTTATGGATACAATTCTATACCTTTGAGATATCAATGTCAAAGTGCCGCTGTCTGGATCCTTGAACGATGGCGTTTCATTTTGAGATATCGACCATAAAAGGTTACAAAACAAAACATTTATGTGATTAAAAAAAAAAAAACATTTGATCTAAAGAAGCAAAGATGCAAAAAAAAAAAAACAAAACATTTGTGTATTTCTTTTAGTTTTAGTTTAATATATCTCTTGACCCAGAAAATAGTTTTAATGTGTCTCTTTTTATAAAGGAAACAATGATCAGACAGGCAATAATATCTAGCAGTCTGTGGGCAAAACGAAGTAGTAGTATCTAATCTATAAATCTGTGCAAAAGAAAAGAAAAGTTTAGTAAGATAAAGATGAACATATGTCACATGACTCTTATTATGAGATCCAAAGCTCATCGAAGAGTTTAAAGAAAGAAAATGCAACTCGGAGATAAAGAGAGTAGTTAACTTTCACCTTAAACGAAGATGAAAGTGATAATAGATCTGACCCTAAATCCAAGTCATTATGGGATAATTACATTCAACATATATCTACAACACATACCTTTATATACAGATGTTTTCGTGTGTTAAAGCCTATATATATATGTATTGTTTAACAAGTGCCGTTCTACCAAAATCACTAATTGAAAGAATAGAATACTAGGTGATAAAATAGTGTATGATTCCGTTAAAAGAATATAAATTATAAAATGTTTTAATACAATAATGCATGCCCAGCTAAACAAATCGATTATGGTAGGGGTGGGCAAATTAACCGAATCCGAAATCCGAACCCGAACCCGACCGAAATTAAGCGGTTTGGATCTATATTGGTTCTTGTTAAATAACTGAATGGTTTTCAATTTTTTTTACTACGGATTTCGGTTCGGTTCCGGATATACCCAATAACCGAAGCAATAACCGAAGAAACCAAATATATACAAACAATTTATATTTACCTGTATCTTCCTATGTAAATAAAATAAATTCCAAATCTAACTTACCTTTGTCAATGATGAGTATATCGCTGAGATTTTGCTATGATCTTCCCCCTTCTTTATCACATTGTTTTTCAGTTTCATTTTTTCACGTTTTCACATTCAAGTTTGAACCTTATTCATTTAATAAGACTCATATTTCCTCATTTTGGTCTTAAATTTGAAATTGTGCCTTTCATTTTATATTTAGGCCTTATTTTAATGTCAATAATGGTGTTATATTCTTGTTTGGGTTCAGATAAAACCGGATCCGAACCGAATCCGATAGGACTTTGGATGAGTTTTGGATTTTAAAACCAGTAGCAAATCCGACCCGAACCCGAAAGGATCCGAACCGATCCCGATCCAATACAGAAATATACCCGAATGGTATTATTAAGCCCTAATCCGAAAATTCAAAAATCCAAAAAACCCGTACCGAATCTGACCAAAGATCCGAATGTCCACCCCTAGATTATGGTCGGGAAAGAAATCCAATTGAGTGTTTAGCAAAGGAAAAAAAATCCAATTGTGTGTTTTTGTTTTTTTATAATTTTTCGGTTGTTAGTTCGATATTGTTTTATATTTTATTTGCAATAAAACATTGTAGAGGTTTGGACGTATGAACTAAAGAATATCAAATACATCCTACCAAAAAAAAAAAGGAATATCAAATACACATGAAAACATAGTATTTCATCATATTGAAATATAAATTATAAATTTCAATTGATCTTGTGTCTTCATTTTTTGTTCTTAACGATTTTTTTTTATATAAATCAGAGAACTAATAATTGATTTTTTTTTTGTGTTATAAATTTTGATTATGGGTGCACTACAAAAATAAGGTGTATGGTATCATTTATTTAATTTGTTTACATCATTTTTTTATTGATACAATTAAAACTACACCAGGGACTCTAATAGTGATGACTAATATTTTGTATCAACAAAAAAGACCGACACAAATACTTGCATCATTTATTATAATTGATATTAATATGTGTCGGTTATAAAAAATGGGATTAAATCTTATATCAGTTTGTATAAATGACGTTAAATATATATTTCGGTTCAAAAAAATGATGTTGAATATTTATCATTTATTTAGTTGATTTTATAATTACATCAGTTATAAAAAAATGATGCTAAAATTTGTTGTAATTTTCGTTTTATTATAATTAAACTGGAAATATGTTATAATTCTAATATACCATGAAATCATCAAATAATATTTAAATTGCAGAATAATTTAATTAAACGCCCACAAACACCATTTTTTTTTTTTTTTTTCTTCTTTCGATTTAGACGTTCGTTTGTTACTTTTTATTTTCACTATTCATCTTCTTTTTTATTATAATATTTCTTTATAAAATCAAACAAAAATTTGTATACAGTGATTTTGTTTTGTTACAACAAAAGAAGATGATTTTATTTTGTTACAACAAAAGAAGAGATGGATTTAAATAAACAAGGCCTCGAATGGAAACATCTTTTTTTAATCTTATGTCTTTCATCTTTTGTCTTTTGTCTGTTGTTTGTCGTCTATTGTCTTTTGTCTGCAGTATCTTTTAGACAATTTAAAAAGATTGAATGGTGAAAATGATCTTTTAAACATCTATGAATTATAAACTAATGTTTACATTGTTTGTATTAGTTGATATTAATTATATAATTAAATAAAATATATAATTAAATAAAATAAAAAAGCTAGTTGCTTAAAATATAAATTTGTAATAGTCATGAATTTGATATATCTGAATTAAAATTTAACAATATCATAAATATTAATATAACTTGTGTATATGTCAATAAAGAAATGGAAAATACAAATTTGTAATATTTTAGTATTAAATACGCAAGAACAAACAATAGTTGGTATCAACTTACCTTGAATAATTTATGTCAAGATAGAGTGAGCTTTTTCTTAATGAAGAAAATAATTTTTGTTGTGAAAAAATAAAATAATCATTAAAAATAATATTTTGTTTTGTTAAATAAATAGTTACTTGATTTGGCAAAAACAAATGAGAAGAGAATCTTGGTAAAAGCTAAAAAAATGAGTATTTTAAAATTTCTTCTTTGGAATCTCTTGTCTTAAAAATGTTGTATTTTCTTGTCTTTTTTAATTAAAAATAGAGATAATAACTAAAACAACCTTGGAAAGTCCACTAATAACTAAAACAACATTGTAGAGATGAGAGGACATGAAAAGTCTTTTAAACCTTGTGATGTTCTTTTTATTACAAAATTGCCATCAAAAAAAAAATTAGGTTTTTGTAATTGTTTTAATAAAACCTAATAAACCACTTTTTTGTTTACATAAGTCGGGGAAAGAAAAAAAGAACCGTCGGCGACTCTTCTCATTCGTGTCTCATCGTCTTCTCCGGCGATTCCAAGGTAAGTTTTGGGTTTCTCTTAACTTCTCTTCTCTTCCTTTCTCTTTTCTTCCTTTCATAATATAGATACAAATCGATTTTGTATTTTGTTCTTGTTCGATTTCCGGGTTTGCTCGTGTTCGATTTCTGGGTTTGTTCTTGTTCTTGTGCACTCTTCGAAAGTTCTGGTTCATTCAACAACATGTAATTACAATTCCGGCTTCGTTTGGGTGGTTTTGTTCGGATTCAATTTCTGGTTTTTTGTTCTTGATGATAGATTTATTCTAGTTTGATGGTAGATTTATTTTTCTTTGATGGTAGATTTATTCTGCTGGACGTGGAGGCTTCGGAGGTGGTGGTAAAAGAAGCGGAAACCGTGGATCTATTGGATTCGGCGGTGGTAATGGTAGTTTAATTTGGTAGGAAGTTTGTTCTGTCATGGTAGATTTATTATATGTTCGATGGTATGGTAGTTTTTCTTTGATGGTAGATTTATTTTTCTTTGATGGTAGATTTATTCTGGTGGACGTGAAGGTTTCAGAGGTGGTGGCGAAAGAAGCGGAGGTCATGGATCTGTTAGATTCGGCGGTGGTGGTAATTTCATTTAGTAGAAAATTTGTTCTATCATGGTAGATTTATTTTAGTTTGATGGCATGATAGATTTATTTTAGTTTGATGGTAGATTTGTTTTTCTTTGCTGGTAGATTTATTTTTGTGAACATGGAGGTTTCAGAGGTGGTGGCGGAGAGACTTGAGGTTCAACGGCGGTTCTTCTGGGTCGAAACCAAGCCGATCATGAACATCGTAGAATTGAATCGCCTTGTGAGCAAAAGTCTTCAGTGTTGATATATTTATTTTTATTTGATGGTAGATTTATTTTAGTTTGATGGTAGATTTGTTTTTCTTTGCTGGTAGATTTATTTTGGTGAACATGGAGGTTTCAGAGGTGCTGGCGTAGAGACTTGAGGTTTAACGGCGGTTCTTCTGGGTTGAAACCAAGCCGGTCTTGAACATCGTAGAATTGAATCGCCGTGTGAGCAAAAGTCTTCAGTGTTGATAGATTTATTATTATTTGATGGTAGATTTATTTTAGTTTGATGGTAGATTTGTTTTTCTTTGCTGGTAGATTTATTTTGGTGAACATGGAGGTTTCAGAGGTGGTGGCGGAGAGACTTGAGGTTCAACGGCGGTTCTTCTGGGTCGAAACCAAGCCGGTCTTGAACATCGTAGAATTGAATTGCCGTGTGAGCAAAAGTCTTCAGTGTTGATATATTTATTTTTATTTGATGGTAGATTTATTTTAGTTTGATGGTAGATTTGTTTTTCTTTGCTGGTAGATTTATTTTGGTGAACATGGAGGTTTCAGAGGTGGTGGCGGAGAGACTTGAGGTTTAACGGCGGTTTTTCTGGGTTGAAACCAAGCCGGTCTTGAACATCGTAGAATTGAATCGCCGTGTGAGCAATAGTCTTCAGTGTTGATAGATTTATTTTTATTTGATGGTAGATTTAGTTTGGTTTGATGGTAAATTTGTTTTTCTTTGCTGGTAGATTTATTAGTTGGATTCAGCGGTGGTAACGGTAGTTTAATTTGTAGGAAGTTTGTTCTGTCATAGTAGATTTATTGTTCTGTCATGGTAGATTTATTGTTCTGTAATGGTAGATTTATTTTGACATTTTACGATGTCGAGACGGACCACACTAGATCAGACGGTACTCTGATTCAAGGAACCACCACCGATGGTGGTTCATTTGGTGGACATGGAGGCTTCAGAGGTGGTGGCGGAAGAGGCAGAAGTTGTGGATAACTTACAAATTTATGTTTGATGGTAGATTTATTCTCTGTTCAATGGTTTGGTAGATTTATTTTTCTTTGATGGTAGATTTATTCTCTGTTCAATGTAATGAATTGACAGAATTTGTGTACTCTAGAAATTTGCTCACTATATAATATGTTTCCAAATGCCTTTAGCATCAATTATTATAACACTAAAACAGGAAAAAACAAGTTAAAATTAAAAAGACACACATAGTAATAGACATATATTTAAGCTTCACTAGTGGTATGATTATGACCGTATTGACAACAATTAGAACACTTGTGTTCTTTTCTTGGCTAGTATCGCTACATCTCAGTCTCCAATGCACCTTTTATCCATGAGTCAGATAATAAGTCTACTACAACATTATTTAAAGAACCTAAGTTAGATAATAAGTCTACCACAGCATTGTTCAAAAAACCTAAGTCAAATAATAAGTCTACCGCCACATTGTTTAAAGAACCTAAATCAGATAACAAGTCAACCACAACAGTGTTTAAAGAAGCTTAGCCAGATAACAAGTCTACCACAACATTGTTGTTTGAAAAACCTAAGTCACATAACAAGTCTACCACAACATTGTTGTTTGAAGAATCTAAATCATATAACAAATCTACCACCACATGGTTGTTTGAATAATCTAGGTCAGATAACAAGTCTACCACAACATCGTTGTTTGAATAACCTATGTCAGATAACAAGTCTACCACAACTCTATGAACAACCATCGTCGGATAATAAGTCTACCACAACTATATGACAACCATCTCCGGATAATAAGTCTACCACAACTATATGAACCTATGTCAGAAAACAAGTCTACCACAACTATATGAACAATCATCATCGGATAATAAGTCTACCACAACTATATGACAACCATCTTCGGATAATAAGTCTACCATCCTAAAAACAAATCTACCATCCGAAAAACAAATCTACCATAAGGTAAACAGAAAAAATAACTCTACCAATGCTTTTTGGGAAATTGTTCTAGTAAACGGGAAAAAGATTGAATAAGTCTAGCGTAAAAAATATTAAATCTACCACTCAGTATAAATCTACCACCACTATAATAAGTCTACCACTACAGTCTACTAGTATAAATCTACCACCACTATAATAAGTCTACCAGTTGCAAAAATAAATCTATCACGAAAATTTAACTCTACCGTTAAAGAAAATAAATCTACCAATCTTCGGAAATAAATCTACCAATCACAAAATAAGTCTACCGCACCAAAATAAATCTACCACTGAAAATAATAAATCTACCAATCACTCTAATAAGTCTACCATTCGGAAACATCTCTACCACCACTGGAACAAATAAGTCTACCATTCATATATAAACCTATCGCTCAAAAAATAAGTCTACCGCTCAAACAATAAGTCTACCGTTCGTATATAAATCTACCATCACAGAATGGTAGATTTATTTTCTTTGGCGGGAACTTTTTCCGCCGATTCATTAATGGCAGTTTCGTAAATACGTTTTTTGTTATCAAGGCAAATAAGGGTAAAACGGGCAAAAATTCTCCAAAACACAACTTTTTGAGGGGAATGTTGTTTTAGTGGAAAACCAACTTTCCAAGGTTGTTTGAGTAAACTTCGCTTAAAAATAAGATAAAATTGATTGGCTAGATTTTGTTTTTAAGACAAAAGACATAAGACATAAGACATGCCCATTCGAGGCCAAAGATTACAAAATAGATCTTATCCTCCTGTTAAAGTGTTAAGATGAACTTGAATGTAGTTTCTTTATTTCATCTTATTCCTTCCTTAAATCTTCTTTGTTAGTCTAATCTTCTTCATAAATCTTCTTTGTTAGCCTCATCTTCTTCTTAAATCTTCCTTTCAAAATTCATTTTTCCTGTAGAAAATGATGAATGAAATTGATTTCTACGATATTATGTCTATGACAATGAACACCAAACAAAAGAATAAGTTTTAGGCGAAAAATCTAACTGAGGAAACATGAAAAGAATGAGAAAACGAGAGATTGAGAGAAACTATAAAATATTTTGACTAGATATCTTTATAGGAGAGATTTAAGGTAATATTTGTTAATTTTCTTCCTAAATTTATATGGTATTCTTTAAATTCTTTATTCCAATTTCTTCTTATCAATTTTAAAAATGAAGAACACGTTTAGCAAGTTGAGAATAAAAATGGTCAAGTGATTGCTTTAGTATTATTATTTATAAGTTTACTATAGAATCGAATATTTTAAGTTTAATTTAATAGTCCAAGTATATTTTTACAGCTAACTTATAATTTATTTACAATTTTACAATTTTTATAAACACAAAATTGTGGTGATCTTATTACTTTTTTTTTTTCTTCTAAAAGTGATCTTATTACTTATATACTAGCTAGTCCTTTAATCATTTATTGGATCAAAAAATCTTTAAATACGTATACTTAGTGAAAAGTACATTTTTATCTTTTCGAAGATCAATACGTTATATGCTTAAAAGATATAATACGGATATTTTGGTTGTTTATGAGACGCACGCTGGAGGCGATCGAGCGATGCAGATTTGTTAGGGTTTGGGTTTTGAGAATTCGTTTTGAGTGGATGTTATTGGCCAGAGTGGGGCCTATGGTTGTTGTGGAGAACACATGTTGGAACGGTTACAATTGTAGAATCAACAGGGCAGTTTATATATGCTACAATTGGGTATGGGACAGATAAAATTCACCTAGTGGTTGTATACGCAGCACCAACGGTTAGCCGTCGAAGTGGGCTTTGGGAGAGGTTGAAAAATATAGTCCATGGAATTGAAGAACCGGTAGTCATTGGTGGGGAGTTTAACACAATACTACGGTTGGATGAAAGAACAGGGGGGTAATGGACATTTATCGGAGGATTCCCTTGCGTTTGGTGAATGGATGAATGATCTTTCTCTCATAGATATGGGTTTCAAAGGACATAAGTATACATGGCGGCGAGGGCGAGTGGAGAGTAATTACGTTGCAAAAATACTAGACTGAGTATTGTGCAACACGCATACAAGATTGAAATGGCAAGAAGCGTCAGTGTTGCATCTTCCTTTCTTATCCTCGGATCATACTCCGCTTTATGTTCGGTTGGCTCCTGAGAGTAATGGTGATCCTCGGAGAAGGCCATTCCGTTTTGAGGCGGCTTGGCTAACTCATGGAAGTTTCAAAGACATGTTAAAAGAGTTGTGGAACGTGGAAATATCGACTCCTCAAGCATTAGAGAGACTTCAGTCTAAGTTAAAACGTTGGAATCGTGAGGTTTTTGGCAATGTTCAAGAGAGGAAAGAGAAGTTAATGAAGGAGATTCAAACCGTTCAAGAGTCGTTGGAGCTTTCACAGGCGGATGATCTTTTAAACAAAGAAGCTTTGTTGTTGAAAGAGTTTGATGTTGTTTTAGAGCAAGAAGAAGTTCTTTTGTATCAAAAATCTAGGAGAAATAAATTGTCTTGGGAGATAGGAATACTATATTTTTTCATACGTCTACGGTGATTCGGAGACAGAGGAATAAGATTGATATGTTGAGAGATGATGGTGATGTGTGGGTTTCAGATCCTAAAGTTCTTGAGGATATGGCGGTAAATTACTATAAGCGCGTGTATTCAATGGATGATGTTGACTCGGTTGTGGACTCTCTGCCGAGAGAGGGATATGATGAATTAACTACTGCGGAAGTTGCCCAATTAGAGGAGCCATTCACGCCTCCTGAGGTCGAGAAATCAGTACGGAGCATGGGACAATTTAAGGCGCCTGGACCGGATGGCTTTCAACCAGTCTTTTATCAAAGGTGTTGGGATGTTGTCGGGAATTCGGTGCAAAGATTTGTTCTTGAGTTTTTTGCTTCAGGAAATTTACCGGATGGGATTAACGATGCGTTGTTGGTATTATTTCCGAAGGTGTTTAAACCCAAAAAAATTACACAATTTCGCCCGATCAGTTTGTGTAAAGTCTTGTTTAAAATGATTACCAAAGCGCCAGTGATGCGAATGAAGACGGTGATCTCCAAATTAATTGGACCGGCGCAGTCGAGTTTTGTCCCAGGTCGATTAAGTGCAGATAACATTGTCGTGGTGCAGGAGGCGGTACATTCTATGAGGCGTAAGAAGGGTAGAAAAGGGTGGATGCTTCTTAAATTGGATTTAGAAAAGGCATATGATAGAAAACGATGGATTTTTTTGGAAGATACGTTGAAAGTGGCCCGGTTCCCGGATACGTGTGTTTCGTGGATTATGTCTTGTGTTTTTGGGAGAAGGCTGAATCCTTTAAACCGCTACGAGGACTTCATCAGGGAGATCCGTTATCTCCTTACTTATTTGTGCTCTGCTTATGTTGGGGTCGGAATCCCCTCTCTCGAAGACAACGGTTAGAAATGGTCTCAATAATTAGTGCCTTGTTCGTATAATAAATCGTATCATATCGCAAGCTGTTTCATAACTGTTTGCGATAACTATCAAATAGCGAATCATTTCCATACGAAGAACTGTTTCTCGACATTATCAGTCGTTCTCGCCTCGCTGACTTCACCTTACTTCTCCGACTGCCGATTTCGCTTTTCCACACCGCCGACTTCGCTTCGCCGAGATCCCCTCTCCGAGGCCATTTTGCCGAGATTACTTCTCCACCGTGCCGAGTTCACCGTTGCCGATTTGGTTAAGCTAAGGCGTTAATCATCGCGATACGCTGAATGTTCCGTAAACTGTGCGACTATTGTCACATGACGAATCATCTCTCGTTAAAAACTGTCACGACGACTTCGTCTTGCCGAGTTCATAGTCTTTTGCAGTATTCGCTGTCTTGCCGAGTTGGGTGATGCTTCTGTTTCGCAATCTATACGCAAATTATTCTGTATACGAACCAGTGAAACGATCTACTACTTCATAAACAATGCAGATTTCAACAACATTGCCAAATCAAACTTTGGCGAGATAGAGATGACGACAAGACGAGTTAGCGACAAGATGGATTTGGGCCTTAAAAACAAGTCCAGCATCACACAAGTCTATAACACAAAGCCCACGTATCTTTGGCCGAGTACGACAAGAGGAAAGCCTTTGCGACTTATGAAATTTTCCTTTTCTTCTTTGTAATGGGCTTAGCTGACTTAGACTTGTATATATACTCTTGTATCACCCTTGAGAAAGGGGTCCGCAACTTAATACAAAAAACGCTTTCGCAAACAGTTCTTTTACGGTTTATGATTCTCAAGTCTTTTTGTTCGTAGTTTAACCTAGAAATCTCTCTTTTCTTCAAAACCCTTGACAAATTTAATTGTTTGAGTTTCGACTCCCACAATTTGGCGCCGACTAAGGGGAATAGAGATTTTTTGACTCGAAGAAACTAACGAACAACCGATCCGACTGACTTCCAGCAACGATCAACAAAGCTCCACTGAACAGCAACGCCTCGCCGAAGAACAATGTGCCGGTGAAGAACAACGCATTGCCGAACAATGATGGGTCGCCGAGCAACAACATCTTGCTGAAGAAGAGCGTGCCACTGCACAACGACGAACCGAGGAACAACGTCGCAACGATCAACAACCCATCGTCAACAACACCAGTGAGAATACTAGCGACATGATTGTTCCCGACACTCCAGCAACGGCACCTATCACTGGTCAAAAGAACGTCTGAGCAAGAGAAGTTCAACGAAGAGCTGCGAGTCTTTGCAACAGCAGACCATGGTCGCACAAGGTGAGATCTTATCTTCCGACGACCTGTCGGATGAATCAATCCCATGGCTTTGGACTTTACAAACCCGGTGAACGCGCCAAGAACTCGAAGTCCTCTTTTCGAAGCACCACGCGGAGAGCAAACCACGGCTCTACCCCCTGCGATCGCACGACGTGAAACAGCTCCGACAGCAGTGATCAATTTAGATAACCTGGGAGCCATACCCACTCGAGGGCGCATATCAGTTCGGAGAACGGCGTCCTGAACTGCACAAGTCAACACTGCTGCTGAGCAAGGTCAAGAGTCTCAAGATGAAGAAGACGACCCTCGTTGGTCGGACACTCTGAATTAGAGGAAGATCGTGGAACACTAATTCAGCTTCAAAGAGATGAGATGGCTGCAATAAGGGCCGACATGGCGAGAACGGCAACGAAGATGAGAGATTTCTGCTCCCAAATCCACAAAGCAACTAGCCACGCTCCAGAGTTGGATCGAGTTTTGGAGGAGACACAGAATGTTCCATTCATAGCGCGGATAACTAGAGCAATAATCACTGACCCGAGGAAGATGAAGATCCCCACATACGATGGAAAAACTGATCCCACCGAACATCTTACAGCGTTCTCAGTGGCAATGGGACGAGCAAGCTTCACAGAAGGCGAAAGAGACACTGGCCAATATTTATTGTTCATTGAAAATCTCAGGGGGCCGGCCTTGCAGTGGTTCTCAAAGCTTCCACCGAATTCGATCGATAGTTTTAACCAACTAACATCTGCTTTTCTAATGCATTACGCAATCTACACTGAGAAACGAACGTCTGACGCCGATCTTTGGACGATGTTTCAAGGAGAGAGTGAATCATTACGAAGCTTTCCAGACCGTTTCAAAGGAGTGTTGTCCAAAATGGAAGGAATAAGCAATACGGCCGCACTGCAGGTATTGGAAAAGGTACTCAGATTCGGATCCGCTTATCAGGAAGAAATGGCTTTGCGTCCTCCAGCCACGATCCAGGGCGCGCTTCATCGAGGAACGATTCATGCGCGATACGAGGAGCAGAAGAAAATGTTTCAGAAGACAGGGAAACCTAAAACTACCAACCAACCTCCCACGCAGAATCAACCAAATGGAAAGAAACATAACCAAGGATCAGGATTCATTGAGCACGAAGGAGAATTCAAAGGAGCTCACAACTATCAAGTGGACTCCCCAGGTTCCGGACGAAGTCGTGGCTATACTGGCCGCGGTTGAGCGGCGGTCGAGATCGCAGACGAGGTTCGTGGAACAGCACTTGGACTCGGGGTGAGAGCACATATAACGAATCAGCCTACTGCGAATTCCATAAGACATACGGCTATTCAACTGCCGACTGCCGCATTCTAGGCTTTCGCCTCACGAAGAAACTTGCAGAAGGAAAACTCGGTAACAACATTCGTGTTGAGGACTTCGCTGATGCAGATACTAATCAACAAGAGAAAACGCAATGTCTACCGCCACCACCGCCGAAACGGAACGGCAATGAAGAAATGCGACCAACTACACAGATTCCAGAAATCTTGATGATCATGGAAGGATCCCGTTACTGTGTAGATACAGTGTGTTCGATTAAAGCTTTCCAGCGACGCGCAGACATCAAAGCCAATCTTTCAAGGCCATCAAAATTCCCAAACGACGAGATTTCTTTTGAAGAAAAAGAAACAGACTGAATGGATAGCCCACATGATGATCCACTAGTAATCAAACTCGTCATCGCCGATTTCCTTGTATCCAGAGTGCTGATTGATACAAGGAGCATAGTGGACATTATTTTCAAAGGCACGATCGAGCGAATGGGAGTCGCATTATCTAAAGTTAGAACATCTCCAAAACCGTTGACAGGCTTCTCTGGACAAACGACAATGACATTGGGAATGATCAAGCTACCCGTCTTCGCAGAGGGTGTAACAAAGATAGTCGAGTTCTCCGTATCCGATAACCCTGCAGTCTATAACGTCATTATGGGAACCCCATGGTTAAACGCAATGAGAGCAGTCGCGTCTCTATACCATATGTGTGTCAAATTTCCAATTCATGGCGGAATAAAAACTATTCGGGGAAGTCAGAAGGAGTCCCGAATGTGTTTCATGGCTGAGCATAAACTGCGGAACACGACTACAGATCAAGTCTCAAAAGCTGAACGGAAGAAAACGATGATAAACAAAGAGACAACTAAGACCTCTCCAGACCCTCACTAAGGTACGTTCTTTGAACTACGTGGCGGCTTTATCCCTACAAAGGGTACGTAGACAGCTCGTCTTCGGACAGGTTCAGCTGCCCCCTCCATAAAAGAAGGGGGGGGGGGGGGGGGGGGAGTAGGATATATATACCACATTCATATCCTATCTTTTCATATACATTCATTTTTCGTTTTCACTTCGCATTCGTTTTTCGCATTTATATTCACACTTTTATTTGAAGTTGCGATTTCTTAAAATTCATGAACATCCTTTACGGATTATGTCTGCACAGAGACATATTTTTTCGATAACATCCTTCAGGGATTACGTCTGCACAGAGACATATTTTTCGATAACATCCTCCGCGGATTACGTTTTAACAAAACAGACACATCTTAGACATCCTTTACGGATTATTTTATGCCTTAACAATACATGCACTTCAATCACATGCTACTTCTTACACCCTTACAAATATTCCGGATCCGACTATCACACTATCACATCCGTCTGCAGGATAAAACACGCTATATAAATAAAATGATCATTATAGGAGCGGATGTGTTCATGGGAACATGTCCGTAAACCCAAATATTCATTCTAAACCCAACAAACGTTAGTTCATCGCTAAAAACGATCGTTATAGGAGTGGGTGTGTTCATGGGAACATGTCCGTAAACCTAAACGTTCGTTCAAAACCCAACAAACTGAAACGTTGGTCGTAACGCGATAACGTGTTCATCAACGGAGCGGACTTGTTATTGAGAACTTATCTGTAAACCAAGAATGATCATCAGAAAACCCAGAAAATGCACCACTGGTCTCAAGCACCGCAATAAGATTTACGATTGGAACGGACTTGTTAATGATAATTCGTCCGTAAATTAAATATCGTCTTTCACGAACTTCATAAGCGAATCACTGGTCATACTCGATATAACATGTTCAAACATGATTTTGGAGCGTATTTGTTAATAGCTAACATTTGCGTAAACAAGAGTATTCATCAAAAAACCCAATCAGCCAAACATTGGTGTCAACTATACTTCAATTGAAACATATTCATTACTGGAGCGTATTCGTTAAAAGACTAATGTTTGCGTAAACAAAAAATGATCGTCAGAAAATCCAGCAGACATATCGTTGGTCATTGCGTGTTCATAATTGAAGCGTATTCGTTAAAAGACTAACGTTTGCGTAAACCAAAAAATGATCATCGGAAAGCCCAATTATCCATACATTGGTATTATCTAGGCAATCAAATCACATGATCCTAGTACGTTACTTTCAGAGTACATATGTAAAAGAAGCGACACTTGTGTAAACTAAATCGCGTAACGAAATCTTGTTCCAAAGTTTGACAATTTCGTATGACGATATTCTCTAGCATAAAACGAGGAACAAGAAAGTCAAATCTAAATCCGAAATCCATTAAGTCATCTTGCGTCGACACAATGAGCATGAAAAATGGCTAAGTCTATAAACGGTGGATAAAGCCGTCCATGCACAACCAAGTACGAGAATGTCTAAAAACAGAAGCAATCAACATAGTTCGACAACAAAGCCATATAGGCAATAGAACAAGCACAGTCTTAAATAAAAGCAAGCAAACGGAATCGAGTACGGAAGTACAAGGGGTCCTAGTTGTCTTCGTCATCGGAACTATCTTTCTCCTTCACTGCATAACTCATCACCATTGTATCCATCTCAACCCCAGGGTCAAATCCTGGAGGAAACAATGGAAGATCAGCGCAAAACCAATTCGATGCAGAGTGGACATCAATCACATCATTCCCCTGAGCAGCCTGGACGAGTCATGTTCCATAGTACGCTCTGGAGAATCACGAAGTAGCAGATTCATCCTCACACGAAACTTTTTGGCCTTTAAGCGCATCACTCCCTTTACAATACGTTTGGTCTTGGAATCAAACTCAGCTTTTTCGCTAGCCATTTGACGCTTAAGCATCTCTATCTCGACATCCCGTTGATGGCGCTCGTTGACCAAATAACGAATACAACCGACAGACTCGATACGCGACCATTCGCGTGACGCTTTCTCAGCTTCAAAAGCTTTTCTCTCTTTTGATTCATCATCTAGCTTATCTTGCATCTCTTTCACCTCATTCGCCGAATCAACTAAACGCATTTCCTGCTCTCTCGAGTACGTTTCGTGCTTCAATGCCAACTTGTTTACAGAAGCGAAAAACAAAAAACACAAAAGCTAGACAAAGGTCAGCATTCGAACAAAAGTTATATTATGCAAAATCAAATCGGCAAGAATTCGGCGCAGGACTCAGCACCCACGTTAACGCCGACTCGGCACACCAACTCGGCGCAAACATCAACATTAATTCGGCCCGAATACAATGAAAAAGTCGCCACAACGATGACGACACAAACTCGGCAACGTACGATATTTTCATGAAATCGGGAATAAACAAATTGTGAACGAACTCGGCACCGATTTTGCACGAACTCGGCACTGTGCCAAAATTGTGCAAACTCGGCAATGTACAATATTTTCATGAAATCGGCAGTGTACAAATTCTGTACGAACTCGACATTGTACAAAATTTGCACGAACTAGGAATTGTACGAAATTTGGACGAGCTCGGCAACAGTTCGACGCTTTATCAAATCCTCGTCGGAAATAATAGCAAAACGTACAAGGTCGCCTTTACGGTAAATTTCTAAAGATTGTCTTTGTACACAACATTTATCGCTGCGCTACTATTATCATAATACCGAGATGGGGGACTAACTGTTGGGGTCGGAATCCCCTCTCCTGAAGACAACGGCTAGAAATGGTCTCAATAATTAGTGCCTTGTTCATTTACGTATTATCGTATAATAAATCGTATCATGTCGCAAGCTGTTTCATAACTTTGTGCGACTAATATCAAATAGCAAATCATTTACATACGAAGAACTGTTTCTAGACTTCATCAGTCGTTCTCGCCTCATCGACTTCACCTTACTTCTCCGACTGCCGACTTCGCTTTTCCACACCGCCGACTTCTCTTCGCCAAGATCGCCTCTCCGAGGCCATTTTGCCGAGATCACTTCTCCACCATGCCGAGTTCACCGTTGCCGATTTGGTTATGCTAAGGTGTTAATCATCGCGATACACTGAATATTCCGTAAACTGTGCGACTATTGTCACATGACGAATCATCTCTCGTTAAAAACTGTCTCGACGACTTCATCTTGCCGAGTTTATAGTCTTTTGCCGTGTTCGCTGTCTTGCCGAGTTGAGTGATGCTTCTGTTTCGCAATATATACGCAAATTGTTCCGTATATGAACCAGTGAAACGATCTACTACTTCATAAACAATGCCGATTTCAACAACATTGCCATATCAAACTTTGGCGAGATAGAGATGACGACAAGACGAGTTTGCGGCAAGATGGATTTGGGCCGTAAAAACAAGTCCAACATCACACAAGCCCATAAGACAAAGCCCACGTATCTTTGGCCGAGTAGGACAAAAGGAAAGCCTTTGCGACTTATGAAATTTTCCTTTTCTTCTTTGTAATGGGCTTAGCCGACTTAGACTTGTATATATACGCTTGTATCACCCTTGAGAAAGGGATTCACAACTTAATACGAAAAACGCTTTCGCAAACAGTTTTTTTCGATTTACGATTCTCAAGTTTTTCTGTTCGTAGTTTAACCTATAAATCTATCTTTTCTTCAAAACCCTTGACAAATTTAATTGTTCAAGTTTCGACTCCCACAACTTAGAGCGTTTGTGTCATTTGATTGATTATGCTGTTATCTCAGGTGATTGGAGGCTGATAACTCTGTCTTCTGAAATGGTCGTATGTCTGCTTCGCCGATGACCTAATTTTGTTCGCAGAGGCATCCGTATCACAAATTCGAGTGATTCGACGGGTCCTGGAGAGATTTTACACCGCCTCGGGCCAAAAAGTGAGTCGGGATCTTGTGCAGAAAATAAGCAAAGTGAGTGGTATTAAGTCTACTACGGATTTAGGACGATATCTTTGTATGCCGGGGTTGCATAAGAGAATTAATAAAGATACGTTCGGAGATATTTTTGAGAAAGTATCGTCCCGGTTAGCAGGTTGGAAAGGAAGATGTTTGAGTTTAGCTGGTCGTATCACTTTGACTAAAGCGGTGCTATCGCTTATTCCAGTGCATACGATGAGTACGATTTCTCTGCCGAAATCAACACTTGCGGAGCTGGATAAAATTTCAAGAAAGTTTATATGGGGTAATGGTCAACATCTGGTGAGTTGGGATCGAGTTTATTTTCCAAAGGGGGAAGGTGGTTTGAATATCCGTTTATCGGCATAAATGAATAAGGCACTCTTAACTAAAATTGGCTGGCGGTTACTTCGGGATAAAACCAGCCTATGGGCTTGTGTTTTGCGGTGTAAATACAAACTCACAGGGATTCATGATTCTCATGGTTGGAAATTAAGAGTAATTGGTCATCGAAGTGGCGGAGTATCAGTATGGGGTTACGAGAGATTGTGATACCGGGTTTGAAGTGGGTTGTGGGTGATGGAGGTACTACTCGTTTTTGGTTGGATAAATGGGTTTCGAATGAGCCGTTGATTGCTTCCATAGCTGGTGTTTTACCGGTTGGAATGATGAATTGTAAGGTTAGGGATGTATGGCAAGATGGCGTCGGTTGGGTTTGGAATAAAATCGGGCCGTGGTTACCTCTTCCCTTACAGCTGCAATTGAGGTCGGTGGTGGTGGACAAAGTCAAAGGGGGCAATAGATAGGATCTCATGGAGTGGAGGCTCAACTGGGGAATTTACGGTTACTTCGGCGTACTCACTCTTAATTCGGGATGATACACCGCGAGCGAATTTGAGCAATTTGTTCTCTCGAGTATGGCTCCGGAACGTGTGCGTGTGTTCCTTTGGTTGGGAGTGCATCAAGTGATCATGACTAATGTGGAACGTTACAGACGGCATCTTTGTGCGACAAACATTTGTCAGGTTTGCAAAGGGGGAGAGGAGACCATTATGCATATTTTCAGGATTGTCCTGCTATGGAAGGGATTTGGAAGAGATTAGTGGCCCCGAAGAAACATAGAAAGTTCTTTAGTTTGATTTTATGGGAATTTAGGTGATCATGCCCGTGTGGGTGAGAGTGTGTGGTCCACCTTATTTGCGATAACGGTTTGGTGGGGTTGGAAGTAGAGATGTGGAAATGTTTTTGGGGTGAATGGGAAATGGAGAGACCGAGTTTAGTTTCTTAAAGATGCAGTTAGAGAGATCTCATTGGCTAATGAGGTGGTTGAAGATCAGGGCCGAGAGAGTATGGAGCGTGTGGATAGGCTTATCGCTTGGACCAGACCTGAGGAAGGATGGATGAAACTTAATACAGATGGTGCATCTCGAGGTAATCCGGGTTTGGCTACAGCAGGAGGAGTTTTGCTGGATGCTAGTGGTACTTGGCGTGGAGGTTTTGCGTTGAATATTGGGATATGCTCAGCACCACTACCTGAGCTTTAGGGAGTATACTATGGTTTAGTTATTGTGTGGGAGCGCCGAGTGTCACAGTTAGATTTGGAAGTGGACTCGAAGATAGTGGTTGAGTTTTTGAAGACGGGAATTAGTTAGTGTCATCCACTGTCTTTCCTGGTACGTTTGTGTCATGACTTTTTATCAAGGGACTGGATAGTCCGGATTCACCGTGTGTATAGGGAGGTTAACCGCCTTGCGGATGAGTTAGCAAACTATGCGTTCGATTTACCCTTGGGATTTCATTTGTTAGACTCCATTCCGGAGATTGTTGTTTCAATTTGTTTGGCGGACATTGATGGGGTTTCAATCCTTCGGCGGATCCGTCTGTAATGATTTACTTTTACGAATAATATAAGGGGATACATCCCCAGTTTCAGACAAAAAAAATAAATACATTTTTATCTCATTGCTTATTACATCATTTTTTTGTCAATTGAAGCTAACTCTCATAATTAACATCAATTTTTGTTGATGTAAATGTTATATCAATTTTTAAATGACATTAATAAAAATAACAAATACATCATCATTAAGTTTATTAATTGATGAAAATTAGAATAAACTTACATCATTTTATATTAAATTGATGTAAAAATAGGAAAATAATTATGTCAGTTTTAATAATCAAAACTTTTTAAAAACAATTATTGTACGTTATTAGTAAAAGCATAATTAGGTTCAGTTTTGATTGATGCGATTTTTTGTATCATTTTATTTAAATGATGTTGACAAAAATTATTAACACATCAATCCTCTAATTGATGTAAATTCATATTTTAGTATCAATTTTGTCAAAATGATACAAAGTAATATAAATTGTATCACTTGTATTAAAGTGATGTTAAATTATTTATTATTAACATCAATTATTATAATTGATACTAAATCATATATACTTGTTTCATTTATATATAAGTAATTTAAAATAGTATCACTTAATTTTGTGATACAATTTATGTGATGCAAATCACTTTTTTTTTGTAGTGGTGGATTCAGAAACATATAAGGAGTGCAAGTGTACTCAATAAAATTTGACATAGTTTATAAATGAAATAATTTTAGATGCGGATATGTTTTTACTAACACATTATTATACAGATATGGCAATTTTCTAAAAACATTTCTTGTTATTTTTTTCTAGTACATGTTACGATACTAAATCGACTAAAAACAAAAACAAAAATCTTTCATCTCTGTTAGTCTCGACTTTCTATTCGTGGAATAATATGTCATATTGTATGTTGAACACTGGAACGACGGAAAATCAAATGATTTGTAAGAAATTCACCTGAAAATGGTTGCGTAAAATAATTATCAAACATTAGAAATTTTGTTTTAGAGACTGATGTGCCTGTAACAAAAATTAGATCAATGTTGTATTTCTTAACTACATTTTAACACGTTTGTAATAAGGAGGAATTACAAATATGTCACATTTGAAAATAACATTATTTTCAAATATGCCACCTTCAAAATTTATTGCAAACATGCTACCTTTTATATAAAAATACAAAATCATTAAAACAAAATTTCTCTCTCAAAACTCAACCCCCAAAAACTATACCCTAAATATTAAATAGTTAACCCAAACCCAAAAAAATATAAAAGTTAATTTCAAAAAAAGATGGCATTCTTCCAAAAATTTTCAAACGATAACATAAGTATAAAGTGGCATGCCAAGAGTGGCATATCGTGAAAATTCTCTTGTAATACATAGCAATCTTATTTTGTAAGACGTAAAAAATTATAAATATTTTGAATGATAAAAATAGCAGAATTCTGTTATCAAAACGTGAAAATGTAGACCCTTTAACAAAAAAAAAACGTGAAAAATATAAAAAGAAGAAATTCAAATTTAAGACCGGATTTGTCACTCCTTATAAATTATAACCTAGTTTTTTTTTCACTTGGAAATCCATGGAAAAGGGCCAGTTCCTTCTAAACCTAGTTTTCTTTTTCTTTGAAATTATTCTAAACTATTTACAGGGACGGATCCAGAAAACTTTTTTATATAGGGCACAATATATATAAATATTAAATACAATTTAATTAATTAAAATATAATTTTATAGAACAAATATTATATTAAATATATAGTTTTACGTTTTTTTTTTAAACTGGACCAAACTAAATGATATATAGTATAAAAATGTGTTTGTAAATTTAAATATATCTATGATATTAACATAAAATGTACATAGCACATAATTTTTAAACTAATCGAAAGTATACATTCTAATTGTTATTTCATTTAAATATTGAAAGAAAAATAGAAAGCTTTGTTAAATTCAATTATGAAAGCAAAATTTGAGGCAACAAAAAAAGTGAAAAAAAAACCGTATATTAAACAGAAGAAAAGAGCAATTTAAAGATGCTGCAAAATGCAAAATTTTGGAAATCTAAAAAAAAAAAATATATGTATGGAAACGTAGGAAAAAAAGCAAAAAAACGAAGTGGACGTGATAGGATTTGAACTTGGGTGGGTGTGATTGATAGAGTATGTTCAAACCAAATATGCAACATTCAACAACAGTATTGACTCGCAGAGATAATTTTTAATATTTAGTATGGCGCATGTGCCCCATATTTTTATAAGTGGGTCCGCCACTGCCTGTTTAATTTGTTTAATTATACGTAATTACGATCACGTGATTCTTAGGGGTGTCAAAATGGGTAATCCGACCTAACCTTATCCAAAACCGCATGGGCTCGAGATTTTTGTGGGCGGGCTTAACCCAACCCATTTATTATATTGGTAGAATTTTCATATCCAAACCCATTTATATGAAACTCGTTGGCTTAATGGGTTAAAAGAGTACTCATATATATATATATATATATATCGAATCACACAATAAACTTATAAAAACCCAACACATAATTCATAAATTATTATAAATCCAACAAAATTTTTTAACATAAACAAGAAAGAAACCATAAAACCAATAATATAGAAAAACCATAAAATCGATATCTTAAAATAAACTAGTAAAATCATAAAACCAATAAAACAGAAAAACCATAAAACCAATAAAACTATTTTTAGAAAGCACTTCAATCTTTCTTCGGTTTCTCTCCTTCCTTAGATCCATCTGGTTCATTGTTCTCATCATCACTTTCAATGTCTACAAATAATAAGAAAAGTATATTACTAACTTGGATAATTTAGCAACTAGTATTAATATAGTAAATATAAATGATTTACCTCTTTCATCACTTGAAAAACCAAATAACAATGAAAAACAATACAAACCAGTGTTGGACGAAGGAAACGACATGCTAGGGGGTTATGATCGGACTCAGATGATAAGAATGTAGACTATATAAGGCTCTGATAATTAGATAGGAATAGAGGTAGAGAACGGCTCCTATTTATATAAGTATTAGAAAACCCTAATTTTTGTTTACGTAAGAAAACTGGAAAACCCTAGGCTAATTTATATAAATCTATTAAAAGAATATATATATATATATATTATATTTTATATTTTGTGTTTAACCCGTGGGTAACCCATAACCCTAATGAGTTTACCCATTAAACCCGTGAATCCAATAGGGTAACCCAACGAAACCCATTTATTTATATGGGTAAAAAAATATAACCCTTACCCACTAAAACTGCGGGTGGGTTCGGGTAACTCATGGGTAATAACTCATTTTGACACCCCTAGTGATTCTTATTGGATCTGTCAATTCATTAAAATGGGATCTTGGAACAGAAACTTGAAATTTGCTTAGTACTCCAGAGAAAGTCCACATATATTCTTTGGGGAGGCTGAGACAAAATTCTCCATCTTATCTTTCTATAGAACATGCAAGAAACTCTACACTATTGATTACAATGAAATAAGTAAGAAACTCTCCACTATTGATTTTACAGTGAAATATACCGAAAACCACCCATTAATTTACATAACATATACTACAATTTCCCATATTTTTCTTTCCGTATAATAGAATGTATGAAATATTTTTTTTTATATGTCCATAATTTTCACTGTAATCAACACTCTTATGTTCATACGAATCGTTTAGCTATTGTCGATCCTAGGCTATTGTTGCTCTCTAATTTGTTTGACCTTCTCTTAATTCGATTATTCTATCGATTAGAGCTTTTGTTCACGTCACGGATCTTAAGAATGTTGTTGTTCATACAAAAACAAGACGCATCATTGCTCTGTATTAGGATGTGTATATAGTTTGTTATTAGTATAGTTGACTGTATACTTATATAAATACCTCACATGTACATGCTTTTCTAAATTAATGAGAAACAACTTTATTTTGGGCTTTGTGTTTAATATGGTATCAGAGACCACATAGGATTCTCTCTCTTCCGCTTTTACAGTTACAACGGCAACAACGACAAAGAAATCTCCAATCAAATCTCTTGTCAATCTCCGAATTGCACCGATAAATCGTATCTTCTTTGTTCTCCGTTCGATTGTCGAACCTCTGATTTCATTTTTCCCCTTCTTTTGACCTCTGTTTGTGCTGATCTCTTTTTCATCTCTTTCTAGTACATTCCTCTTTGATTCGAGCTCCGATTCAACTCTAATGGCGATAACAACGACTCCTACAGTCTCTGATTCTCGCCAAACCATCGATTTATACAAAAATTCGTATTTTCTTCATAATTCTGATCATGTTGGATTGATTCTCGTCTTCGATCGACTTACTTCAGGTGCAGAGTTTCATTCATGGCGTCGATCTATTGGAATGGCCTTGAATGTGCGCAACAAACTCGGATTCATCAATAATACGAGTTCTAAACCTCTTGATGATCATCATGATGATGGATCTTGGTCTCGATGTAACGATATGGTTGCGACATGGTTGATGAACTCAGTATCAAAGAACATAGGTTAGAGTCTTTTGTTTGTATCTACGGCTGAGGGAAATTTGGAAGAATTTATTGGCTAGGTTTAAGCAGGATGATGCCTAGAGTATATAAAATATAACAAAGGCTAAGAAATATTCAATAAGGATCTTTAGATGTGAGTACCTACTACACTGAATTGCTTACTCTATGGGAAGAGTATAAAAATTATGTAGAACTGCCACTATGCACTTGTGGTAAATGTTAATGCAATGCAACTTATCTATGGGAGAAATTACAACAAAGGAGTAGAGTCACTAAGTTTCTCATGGGGCTGAAGAACCAACTAGAAGGCACATCTTGATACTGAAACCAATTCTTGTGATTGAGAATGTGTTTAATATGGTAGCACAAGATGAAAGACAGAAGATGATCAAACCAGGCCCTAAGTTGGATCAAGTTATTTTTTAGAATTCTGGTCCTCAAGAATCTCCTTCTTTGGATAATCCATTCTTTGCTGCATCTCACCACAAAAACTTTCGTCTAAAACAAAGGCCTTTAAGCACTTTTTATGGCCAACTTGGACATATCATGCATAAATGCTTCAAGATCCATGGATATCCTCTAGAACAAAAGCTTCTTCAATCTGGTCAACTTAAAGGATCACCTAAGAATAATTTTGTTCCTAGAGGATAGAATAATTCACAACAACGTCCTTCTTTCCCTCACCAGAATGCTTATCCACAACATCAATACTCTCGGATGAATACAATGGCTAATATGACAGCTGCAACTTCTTATGTATCTACTCCTGTTCACAATGCCCTGAGTGATGGTCTGAGTCAACTGAGCTAGGAACAAATGAATTCTATCATCCAGCAACTTTGGATTTATGCCTCAAGAAATTCATAATATGTGAATCCTAGCATTCTTTGTACTATTTCAGCGATTGGTTACATGGCACCTCAATCATCAGTTGGTAACATCACCTTTCCTTTTCCTACTTTTAGCCTAAGATACCAAAACCATTGCCTTACTTTTCAGCACCAATATCTTTCTACATTGCAAAAATCAATCCCATCTGGTACTTGGAATTGACAATGGAGCAACTACACATGTTTGTTCTGATCTAACATCGTTTAGCCAGTTTTCACCTGTTCCTAATATGACAATTTCTCTTCCTAATGGGGCAAAATCTCCCATTACTCATATAGGAACCATCCATATATCTAGTTCTTTAGTTTTGCATGATGTGTTGTGATATGGTCAAATTTACCCTAGACCTACTCTGTCAAATTAAGAGATCAGTTGCAGCACTTAGGGATCGAATCCACAGGGAATCAGGGACACAATAGATTATATACTTTCAGATTAAGCTAGACAAAATATAATATAAGAAAAAGCAAGTAAAATAAAAGCAAGATAGAAGATGATAAGCTTTAAAACAATGAAGATAAAAGTTAGGTTCAGAGAAATCGCAGGAGAATCAAAATTGCAGATAAATCAATTGATAGGAATATTAAAGCTCTGTTCCTAAACATGAACACGAATGTAAAACAAACCAACTGTCGTTGCGAATGTTAGACAACAAACTGTCGTTGCGAAATCAGATTGATCTAAACAAGCATTAAAGGTTCAAGTTCAATTGTTCACAAAACCCTAAACCAAATGTCTTTGCGAATAGGAATTTTGCTCATCAAAGACTAGTTCAAGCAATCAATAACACTATCGTGTCTATCAATTAACCTAAGATCAAATTCTAGTTCATGACGCTAAAATCAAAAATAAACACAAGTCAAGATGAAGACTCTAATGATATTATCCTAACAAGCATATCAGATCTAGCAATTCATCAAAACCCTTGAAAACCCTAAACCTAACAGAGAAATTACTCAGACATGTTCAATGAAGCACAAAACATCTTTATTAGAGATATCTCTTAAGAGTAAGTTCTAAGACAAAGTAAAATAAAGCTTAAGCCTAAACAATGGTTGTAAAAACATATATATAGAGTACAAGGACGGTCATGGGCCCAATTGCAAACATCTGGGCTTTTCTGGCGCGAAAACGAAAATTTTCCAAAAAATAAGAATATGTCGCCATTTGGTCGCGTCGAGCGACACAGAATGTCGTGTCGCTCGACACAGACATCAGATTTTCACTTCGAACTTGTGACTTTGACTGCTCATTCCGTTATGCTCCATAATGCTTCAGTAAACACCAATTGAGTCCAAAGCATCCTTGTACCTAATATTAAACACCAAACACTAGAAAATACCAAAAGACTCTATAAAACGGACATATATCATGGTATAAAAATCGGTAAAAACCATGATATATCATGTTGCATGTTCCATAATTCTATTTTAATCTCATTAGTATTAGTAGTCTGCATAAAGATGATATATGCTCATCTTATTTCATTTCCACGCATTGTGTTATTTAGGAGCATACTCATGGGTTGATGATTGGTAGAGGAACTCTTAAGCACAATCTATACATTTTGGAATCTGCTAGCATCTCTTTGTCTTCAAACTTCTGTGGATCCTTGCTAATTTATGGAGATCTCTGGCATCAACGCCTAGGACATCCATCTTTTGTCAAGTTACAACAACTTTTTGATATTTTAAAGCTTTCTCAGTCAAGTATTACTAAATCTGATCATTGCTCTATATGTCCTTTAGCTAAGCAAAAACGTCGCTCATTTGTTTCACACAATAATATGTGAGTTTCACCACTTGATTTGATACATTTAAATACATGGGAACCTTTCTCTGTAGAGTCTATAGAGGGTTATAGGTATTTTCTCACTTCCTCCGGGAAAGAAAGCGATTGGTAGTCAATGGGTTTATACTATCAAATACAACTCCGATAGTACCATTGAACGATACAAAGCTCGCTTAGTGGCTTTTGGCAACAAACATATTGCGGGAGAAGACTATTTTGAAACATTTGCTCGTGTTATCAAGATGACTATGGTACGAATCTGTCTCGAGGTTAGTGTTGCTTAGAATTGGGAAGTCTATCAGATGGATGTTCATAGTGCATTTCTTCACAATCATTTAGAAGAAGAAATTTACATGAATCTCCTCTAAGATTTTGCACCAATGATCCATCTCAAGTTTGTCTTCTTCATAAATGACTTTATGGTCTGAAGCAGTCGCCTCGATGTTGGTTTGCGAAGCTCTCTGAAGCACTGTTATCTTACGGATTCGTTCAATGTTTTAAGGATTACTCTCTGTTTACTTACAACTATGATAATGATCAACTTTATGCTTTTGTCTATGTCGACGACTTAGTCACTCCGGAAGCTCTTGTGAACTAATTACTACATTCAAAAGTTATCTTAGTTCATGTTTTCGGATGAAAGATCTTGGTGCGCTCAAATACTTCTTAAGGATTGAAGTCACACGAAGTCCCTCTGGTTTGTATTTCTGTCAACAGAAGTATGCTCTTGATATTGTCTCGGAAGTTGGTCTTCTTGAAGCTCTCATGTTGCTTTTTCCAATGGATCAGAATCATCGCTTAGCACTTGATAAAGGTGATGATTTTCCTGATCTGAAACGTTATCAACGCCTTGTTGGTAGACTGATTTATCTTGATATGACAAGACCCGATCTTTCCTATGATGTCCATGTTTTGACGCAGTTCATGCAAAAGTCGAAGGCTGCTCATTGAGAAACTGCACTTCATGTGGTTCGATTTCTCAAGAATAATCCGGGACATGGTATACTTCTTCGTGCACACAAGTCTTTGCCATTGAAACTATGGTGCGATTCATATTGGTCTGGGTGTCCCTTTACTCGACGTTCTCTCACTGGTTATTTTATCCAACTTGGTGATTCTCCTATCTCTTGGAAGACAAAGAAGCAAGACACATTTTCTTGCTCCTCAACCGAGGTTGTATACCATGATATGCAGTACACCGTTCGTGAACTTAAATGGATCAAATTTGTCCTTCTTGCACTTAGCGTTAATCACTCTGCCCCGATTCCATTATTTTGTGATAACCAAATTGCACTATATATTGCTTCAAATCCAATGTTTCATGAGCGTACGAAATATTTTGAGAAAGATGGCTTGATTGCAACAAAACATGTTTCCACAAAGATGCAGTTGGTCGACACCTTTACAAAAGCACTTGGAAGTGCTTATCTTGAAAGCTTCAAATTCAAGATGGGCATATGTAATCTCCATGCTCGATCCTGAGGAGGGGTGTTAGCAATATATCATGTTGTAATTAAGGATAGATTAATCTTTACTTTACATACAATTAGGGCTAATACCTTGAATAAATATCTTGCCTCTTGACTTATGAATGAACAATAGAAAACATTTAATCCTTTCCAGTTTCTGACAATCAACTTTTTAGATTGATTTAATGGCGACTCTTATATCTTATCTATTGGTCGGTTTCTGTCATGATTCACGACTAATAATTTGTATATATACAACTGAAACATAAATTCGACAATTTATCGTTCTCCTATAAATTTTCCTTACAACACACATTCACATTCTTTCCATTCAAAATTTGGATGCCTGATGTTGCTATTGCTTCTTCTTTTTTTTGTCATCGATGTTGCTATTGCTTACTATCCAAAATTTGAATTAAGTTATCGCCGACTAATTTAATTAAATATATTTTTAAGAATGTTCTTATATAAGTTTCAAAAAAAAAAAAAGAATGTTCTTATATTAAAGGTTGTGAAATAAAATCACGGGTTTCTTGATAAAAACATTTTTAGGTACTTCTACTTGTACATTTGAATATCGTATTAAATTTGGTTTAAATTTCTCCAATTACAAGTTAAAGAATTGTGATATTGCTGTAAAATAAAATATAAAACTTTTTCAAAAATGCTTCCAATTCATATATTGTATCCATGCGCTTCATACCCAACCCTCACGCCCATTCTATATGTTTCTTCTCTTTTTTTTTTATGCTTTATTCATGGGCTAATTTGTTCTTTCTCACAATGGGAGACATTTCATTCTATGTTTTTCCTTGGTTGATAGTCGTTACAATTAAAATAATTTATGAAAAAATAAACTTAAAATGATAATAGTAAAGAGGATGCGGAAAAGCCGAAAAAGAGAGGCAATCAAATATGAATCCAATTTTAAAAAGTGTACGGGGAAAAATGATCCCCTGCATATCTAATTGATCATGGCCTCTCACGTAAGGGATTTTGAAGATCTCTTATATTTTATTTTGAACGTACTTAATTTGTAATTTCCAACTAATATCAATTTTCTAAATTCGAAGTCTACTCTTTGATATTTTGCAAGGGAATAAACTAACATTCTAGAGATTTTTTGTTTGACGTTCTATAGAATTTTTTTTGGGTCAAAACTAGCATATACCATATCAACAGATTATATATAATTATCATTATTTCGCCTTACGTCTAACATATCTAGCAAATACTAATGTTATTCTCTTTATTCTAATTGGTTTTCTTTTGCCATAGACCAAATCTAATTTAAATAGCTTCGTAACCAAGTGTTTTTTTTGCTTGTTCTTCTTTTCTTTTGTTTCACGCAGAAAGTCCAGAGTTTTAAAATCCAGTTCTTTAATTTAGATTCACGTTTAGTTTGGATCATTTTGTAAATTAGTCTATTTTCAGCATAGTACACGAACTAATTGAAATCACACCTTTTTGTTTTGTTTTGCCTAAAGTGTACATGAAAAGTACTGACTTACGGTGATAGTACTAAACCAATACTCGACTTTGTAAATTATGCCAATAATTCTTTTTTTTTTAAGTACGATTTTCTTTTGGTAACGCTATTCTCTAATTTGGTTGTCTATTTGATGAAAACTGGTCATCGTCAGCAGTTCTAGCTAACATCTCTAACTATATAATTACCAATCGCTAAATTAATCAGCTATCTTGGAAAAACAAATCCCTTTTTCCCCTACAATTTAGACACTTTAATTTTCAGAATTGATTATTATCATTATTATTATTTTTGAATTTTTTGTTATAATTCTTGGAAAATCTTAGGTCTATGGAGGAGGTCAGACTAATTCATAGAGGAGATGCATTCCATGGAAATATTATTTTCTATATATGTAAATGAGCCGAAAACAAGAATCTATATCCGTATGGGTCTCCAAGACAATGTGTTTTTGTTTCACGTAACAGATGGATCTAACTTAAAACGTATGGGCGTCCTAAATCCGTTTCATTACCAGTTGACCTAGTGATGTTAAAATGGGTTTTAGTTTTGTAGGTTTTTAATGGGACTTTAGTATGATTAAATTCCCATTTAGGCCCATCTAGATCTATGGAAGTTTAATGGGTTTAAATGGGTATCCTATTAAAACCCATTAATTAAATGAATTTTACATTCTAATAAGTGGGCATCCTATTAAACCCATTTACATTTTTTTTTAAAATTATTAGAAATTGCGGAAAACATAATTTTGGTGGAAAATACGGAAACACATTTTTTTTTGGCGGAAAATTTACGGAAAACTCGTTTTGGCGGGAAAATTACGGAAACGCATTTTTGGGGGAAAATTAGAGAAACACGTTTTGGCGGAAAAATTACGAAAACTCGTTTTGGTAGAAAAATTACGCAAAACGCGTTTTTGGCGGAAAAATTACGGAAACGCATTTTCGGCGGAAAAATTACGGAAAACACATTTTGGCGGGAAAATGAAGGAAAACTTGTTTTGGCGGGAAAATTACGAGAACTCGTTTTGGCGGGAAAATTACGCAAAACGTGTTTTTGGCGGAAAAAATACGGAAACACGTTTTTGGCAGAAAAATTACGGAAAACGCGTTTTTGGCGGAAAAATTATGGAAAACGCGTTTTTGGAGGGAAAATTACGAAAAACTCGTTTTGGCGAGAAAATTACGGGTAACGCGTTTTGGCAGGAAAATTACAGAAAATGCGTTTTGGCAGAAAATTACGGAAAATGCGTTTTGACGAGAAAATTATGAAATAAATATTTCTCATAAAAATTTGTTGCTTTATAGTATCTTTTTTCTAAAAAAATATTCTAAATATAAAAAAAGTAATTTAAAAGACAAATAATTTATGTAGATAACTAATTATTAAAAAGAAAACAAAATCATATATGACTTAAATGGGTCTAAATGGGTGTAAATGAGTCTAAATGGGTAAATGTAAACTAAACGGGTCTAAATAGATAGCCCTATTAGACCTTTAAACTAAACGGGTCTTAACGGATTTAGGATCTAAATGAAACGGGTCTAAATGGAATGGGTCTAAATGGGGAGGGTTTACCCGTATTAACATCACTAGTCTTGACCATAAGACCGAACGACACGAATTACTATGAAGCATCGATTATTTGTAAATTACAGTTCACGCATCCCGAAGCCTCGAATCTAAAGTAGATTCTTAAAATAACTATTTACTTACAAAAATATATTTCTTCCATTTGTTTTTAAAGCATTAAATTTATTTTATTTTTTGAAATAAAAAAAATATTTTATTTATCAAGACATTTTAATCAATAAAAATTTAATCTGTAAAATTTAAAGAATCAAAAACACTAAAAACCAATTAATTGTGCATTGGTAAGTGAAAATATCACCTATTTGTGAACAAAAAAATAACTCTTAAAACATCACATAAAAGCAAACGGAGGGAGTAGATTAATAGAGTACTAGATTTTGACCCACACCAAGCGTGAGAATATAAATTTTAGTTTATTGTAGATTAAAAATATATTGTTTTACATCATGCATACTAAAAAAATATTAAATAAATAATTATGTCTACTAAAAAAATGATATGATCGATTTTTGAATCTTGAGTATCTTAATATGTGATAGGTTTTACGTTTTAAGTGTATACAAAATATAAAAATGAAAGAAATTGATTTACAATAACGAAACTAAAAAGCGAAACATTTTCTTATATTGTATGACAAAGAATGTAATCGAGTGATATACATCTTATATTTACAAAAACAAATATTTTTCAATAACTCTATAAAAAAATTTTAAACCCAATTTTATCACTAACCAAAATACTACTAGTTAAATCGGTTTGAGTTTTCTGGTATGGTAATGGATTTGATAAGTATATATTTTTGTCATCAATGCCGCATATATATTAGAAATATTGAAATATGTAGATATTTCCACCATGCCAAATTGAAATGTTTTGAATTGTTGATTTAATTAATGTGTTCCTTAAGATCCTCTTTGAATGACACCTAGGATTAATATGTTCCTTAAAACCCTCTTTGAATGATACCTAGGATTTTTAACTTTTATTGTCTCATCGATTAATATGTATTCTAGATTTTGACCCACGTCAAGCGTGAGAATATAAATTTCAGTTTATTGTATAGTAAAAATATATTGTTTTGAATCACATACCAAAAATATATTAGACAAATGATTATATCCATTAAAAAAAATATTCGGTCGATTTTCGAATCTTGAATGTCTTAATATGATAGGTCTTACTTTTTAAGTGTATACAAAATATAAAAATAAAAGAAATTGATTTACAATAATAAAACCAAGCAGCGAACATTGTCTTATAACGTAGGAAAAAAATGTAATTGAGTGATATATATATCTTATATTTATAAAAACAAATGTTTTTAATAACTCTATATAATGTTTTTAAACCCAACTTTATCACTGACCAAAATACTACTACATAAATGAGTTAAATCGGTTTGAGTTTCTAAATATGGTAATAGATTTGATAAGTATATATTTTTGTCATCAATGCTCCGCATATATTAAAGATATTGAAAACATGTAAAGATTTTCACCATGACAAATTGAAATGTTTTGAATGGTTGATTTAATTAATTAATTAACATAGAATTAATGTTACTTAAGATTCTATTTGAATGACACACAGAATTTTTAATTTTTAGTAACTCATTAATTAATATATGCAGGATAGGATTAAATTCACAACTCATCTCAAATTTCGGCTGCCTAACTAAAAATCTTTTAATTAAATGTGCAGAATCTGATGATGTAACATTAGGGCAACGTGTGAACGTGGCAAGTTTTATTACACACAGTTAAATAAGTCCAATGATGAAGTATTGAACTTTTATTTATTTATTTTTTTAGTTAAAGTTGAACTAGTATTTATTCCAGGAATTGAGAAGAATTGAAAATATTATGAATTTGTGAGTAAAAGAAAAGTGGTAAGTAGAGTATTTGAGAAGAATAGAAAAAAAAGAAAAGAAAATAACTTGATTGGTAGTATGGAGGGTATTTAGAGTAATTGCAAATAATTGTATAACATATTATTTTAGTTTTCTCTTAAAAATAGTTGAGATGCAAGTAATTGTATTAGTTGTCGGCTCACCTGTTTCGATCTGTGTGCTAATTGTTGGAAGGATTTCGTATACTTGGTTTGTGTAGTAGACAACTTTTTTACTCATTTCCTCCAAAAGCAAAAAACTTAATTTTTTATTTGTGACTGATATAAAACGTAGAAATCGTGGAAGAATTTTTTTTTTCTACCATTTTCTTTTTTTCTACCGTGTACAAACAGTCAGAGCCAATGATTTTATTTTCTTTTCCCTATATTAAAGAAATATTCATTTGACCTTCTAATGATCGGGTCAAATGCAATGTTGGATGCCCCTCGTCTAAGGAAAATCACATTTGTGGAGGAACCTGAGTTATCAGAGATTTCCAAGGTATTGTTTTAATGCATAGCAAAAGATCAAACTCATGCATTCCTAGTAGAGAATAAACTTATACTGCATGGAATCAAAAACGAAATACAAACGAAACTTTTGGAAATGCGGAAGCAATTTTTTGAATACATTAGGAAGTGGATAGGCTTTGAAAACATATATATATATATATATATATAATATAAATATTACCAAACATTCGGAATTAAATCATATTTAAAAACATCGTTTAATAGTTGGAGCACAAATCCAATACATTATAGAATTAAGTTAAATAAACAAACTATAGTGCTACCAAACTGACGATTCTTATCACGAATTAATTTGATTTTTCCTCCCTTTAAACTCTAAAAAATATCAAAACAATCTTTAAAATTTTTAATATTGATCTTTTTACATTTTCAAAAATAAGAAAAAAGCATTTGTCGTAATTTCAAAATAAAATCAGACGTTTCCAAATTAATAGTTTTTGGAATCGTGTTTCCGTTACGTTTAGAAAAAAATTCTAAAATATTTTGGTGTGTGTGAAAAAATGATGATTTAGGCTCCGAATGATGACATCAAATTAAGTGGTGCGGATCAAAAAATTGTGCTGAGCAGTACGGTACAACTGCAGATCGTACGGATAAAATATGGCTATGAATGGGAACACATGCGGGGCGGTTCTTTTAGCGGTATTTTAGAAATCACTTTTTAAAACACCAATCACAACAAAACTAAAAAATTTGAAGTTTTTGTTAAAAATCCGCGAACGTTTTTTGAGATAATAAAACAGTCTACTAGACAGTGATCCGCAGTTTGGAATTCTACCACATGTATTAACCAGCGGTTCAACGAGATCCGCACTGGATAATAGATAGGTTTACACTTTTTAGTTATAAACTCAATAAAATTCAAATCTATCTGCACACACATTTTATACATTCGCTGGCTCAAACACTTGGGAATAAAAAATTTCCTTACTCTCCATTTATGAAACAAGTTTGTAATTATTTTCTCATGATAATATAAAATAGTAAACTTATGCGTTTTCTATGAAATTACAAATGTAACATTCCGAAACCAAAATATGGATTTTGGTCAGGGGTGTCGATCGACACCAATGTTTTCGGTCAAAATCGGTTTGATTAAAAATCATCCGGTTTGTTGCGCGGTTTGGGAACGCAGCCCTAGGTCGGGTTATTTATAGTTTCAGCCGCAGTTGCACGATTTTTCAGAGAATTTAGAGAGAAAGAAGTCGTGATTCGAGTATTCGAGCGAGAATCGAATGGTTTTTGATCCGTTCTTCGTCGATTTCACTAGGAGTTTTCGTGGGATCCTTAAGGGTTCGTTTGTGGGGTATTGTGGGCGATTTCCAGCGAGTTTCATCGCTGTTCAATTCCTCTTTCCTTTTCAATCCGCGTAATCGAGGTGAGTGCGTGATTGTGGATATGGGATTAAGTTATTAGGAATTTCGAATGAATGATTGTGATGATTGGATTGTTTCTGTGATTATTTCTGTGTGAACTGTGTGATTGAAATCGTGATGATCTCGTACGATGAAACGGAACTCGAGTCGTGTGAGGATTTGACTCGGTTCAGGTTTTCTGCGAGAGGTGTCGATCGACATCACTATTTTATGATCGCAAGGATCGAGTGCTGGAATGCAGTGTCGATCCACACCAAGTGGGAGTGTCGATCGACACCACTTATTTTTTTAAATGTTGTTTTTGGTCATTTTTGTGGATTGTTTCTTGATCGCGTAGAATTGATAATCTATTTTTCCTTATTATTTATCCGGTAGAAGGGATGACCGCTCCACTAAGTATTTATTAAATACTTACGCAACTATGTTTTTCCTTTTGAGTTGCAGGTAACAGAAATGCGTGATCGCGGAATCAAGGCCAGTTGAAGAAGATGATTAGGGTTTTGTAGTTCCCGTTTAGTCTAGTAAAACCTGGCGTTTAGGTTGCTAGATTTTTATTATTATTTCTGGAATTTGAATTATGAAATTGAATTGTTGGTTAATTGTTTTAATAATTTATTGGATTATTTTATGAGAATTTCCGCAACTGTTAAAAACAAAAGTGTTGGTTGTTTCAACTAACAGTATTTTATTTTATATAAACTGAGCTAAAGTATGAGTAGTAATTTGATTTCATAAACGTTAACAAATTTTATAAAATTATATTTGATTACCATATGATATTTTAAAATTAGTTTAGTAGATGTAAATTATAGAGATAATTATGATTTATGTTACCTCTCGGTTCAGATTTTCTGCGAGAGGTGTCGATCGACACCTAGTGGTAGTGTCGATCGACACCACTGTTTTATGATTGCAAGGATCGAGTGCTGGAATGCAGTGTCGATCGACACCAAGTGGGAGTGTCGATCGACACCACTTATTTTTTTAAATGCTGTTTTTGGTCATTTTTGTAAATTGTTGTTTGATCGCGTAGAATTGATAATCTATTTTTCCTTATTATGTATCCGGAAGACGGGATGACCGCTCCACAAAGTATTTATTAAATACTTACGCAACTATGTTTTTCCTTTTGAGTTGAAAGTAACAGAAATGCGTGATCGCGGAATCAAAGCCAGTTGAAGAGGATTATTAGGGTGTTGTAGTTCCCGTTTAGTCTAGTGAAACCTGGTGTTTAGGTTGCTAGATTTTTATTATTATTTTTGGAATTTGAATTATGAAATTGAATTGTTGGTTAATTTTTTTAATAATTTATTGGATTATTTTATGAGAATTTCCGCAACTGTTTTAAAAAAAAAAAAGTGTTGGTTGGTATCAGAGCCTAGACGGTTTTAGAACTTGGTAGTTGGAGGAATTGAGACTATGTGGTTTAATTATTTATTGGTGGTTAGACAATTAGTAGTCTTAGATCATCCTCTTCGGCTTTTAAAAAGATTCCGTGGTAAGTTGTGTTTTTATTTGTTTGTGACTTCTCGTTTGCTCATGTTTTCCTGTCTTGTGTGGTAAATGGATACTGGAGCGAGAGGCCGTGGCAGAGGATGTGGTAGAGGCCATGGTCGTGGTCGTGGCCAAGTGCCAGAGTCGTCTAGCAGTGTGGCTGCATCCCAGACACATCAGGTGGAGACCGCGAGTAAGACTAGTGCCAGTGCCAGTGTGGTTGTTAGTACCGGGAGGGGCGTCGGGAGAGGTGCTCGTGGTGGTGGTGATAGTGCCGGGAGGGGCGCCGGGAGAGGTGCTAATAGAGGAGTGGGCCCCAGGTGGGGGTGCTGCTCCGGCTCAGGGTCGTGATGATGTTATCGTGGGGCTTTTGACGCAGCTGTTGGAGTGGTTTCCGGCGGTAGCTCCGGTACCGGCTCCAGTAGGACCTCCGGTGGTGGAGGTGCAGCAGAGGGCTGCAATGGTTGAGCAGCCGAGGGCTGTGGTTGCTAAGCATCCTCCCTATCTCATGATGATGGGACAAATGCAGAAGATTGGTACACCTTTCTTCACTAGCAGAGTTGGGCCAGAGGGGGCCGATGAGTGGCGTTTGCGCGTGGAGCGTAATTTTTGATCGATTCGATATCCTGCAGAGTATCGGGTAGAGCTGGCTGTGCACTATCTGAGCGAGGATGCGCATAGTTGGTGGAGATCGATTGAGACCTGGAGGACTGTGTGGACTTGGGATAAGTTTGTGGGCGATTTCAATGCCAAGTTCTTTCCTCGGAAGGCTTTGGATCGCCTACAGACATTTATGGAACTGACTCAGGAAGCGAGTTTAGTGCGGGAGTATGATACCAAGTTTAGCAGACTCCTAGTTTATGCTAGCCGTAGCAGGGATGACGAGCGGATCCTTATACAGAGTTTCTTGAAGAGACTTCATCTGAGTATTAGAACCCAGTGTCGTGGTTCTATGTACGCCTCGAGGGCGGAGCTGGTGGAGCTTGCTGCTTCCATAGAGGAGGATCAGCAAAAGCAGGCTGGTTTAGTGGTTATTCCACCCGTGGCGGTTCCATCTGTGGCTGCTCCTGCTCTTCATCCGAGGAGATAACAATAGCAACAGCATTCTTAGAGTTCTGGTTCTGGCAAAGGCGGCAAGCCTGCGCAGGGTCAGAAGAGGAGGTTCGATGAAGTTTTAGGGGGTGGCCAGAGTGGTCGTGGATGTTTTGGATGCGGGAGCACAAAGCATCAGGCGGCGAGCTCTCCCAAGAGGGAGGTATCTCGGGATGCCAAAGTGTGTTTTCGTTGCAAGGAGCCGGGGCATATCAAGCCAATGTGTCCCAAGCTTCATCAGATGGCAGTGGCGGCAGTTTTGTCGGTAGCTCGTCAGCCTAGGGCTCAGTGACTAGCCTAGACCGGGTAGATCCGAGTTGTTCGGGACTTTGTGGATGTTTTTTAGTCGCTGCAGGGATTACCACCGTCTCGGTTAGATCCTTTTACGATTGAGTTAGAGCCCGGGATAGCTCCGATTTCTAAGGCTCTTTACAAGATAGCTCTAGCAGAGTTAGCAGAGCTGAAGAAGCAGTTGGAGGATTTATTGAGTAAGGGTTTTGTGCGACCGAGTATTTCGCCGTGGGGAGCGCCGGTTTTGTTTGTGTAGAAAAAGGATGGCAGTTTTCGTTTGTGTATCGATTATTGAGGTCTGAACCGGGTCACTGTGAAGAACAAGTACCCTTTCCCGAGAATTGATGAGCTTTTAGATCAGTTGAGGGGTGCTATTTGGTTCTCCAAGATAGACTTGGCATCGGGTTATCATCAGATCTCGATAGACGAGGCAGATATTCATAAGATAGTGTTCAGGACGGGATATGGGCATTTTGAGTTTGCAGTCATGCCTTTTGGTTTGACGAATGCGCCGGCGACTTTCATGAGATTGATGAAAGATGTGTTCAAGAAGTATCTGGACGTGTTCTTTATCATCTTTATTGATGACATCCTGGTGTATTTGAGGAGTCCCGAGGAGCATGAGGCTCATCTGAGATTGGTTTTGGAGAAGCTTCGAAAGCAGAAGTTGTATGCTAAGTTGAGTAAGTGCAGTTATTGGCAGAGGCAGATGGGATTCCTTGGACATATCGTGTCTTCAGAGGGTGTTTCAGTGGATCCGGCAAAGATAGAGGCTATCAATGATTGGCCTAGACAAGGTAGTGCTACCGAGATCAGGAGTTTCTTGGCTTTAGCAGGTTATTTAGTGAAAATTTGTCAAGGGTTTTGCCAGTTTTGCGTAACCGATGACGAAGTAAACTGGGAAGGATGTTCCATTTGTTTGGTCGCCAGAATGCGAGGTGGGCTTTGCGAGGCTCAAGGAGATGTTGACTAGTACGCTGGTACTGGCATTACCCGAGCCATGTAAGCCTTATACCGTGTACACCGATGCTTCAGGAGTTGGTATGGGTTGTGTTTTAATGCAAGAGGGTAAGATTATCGCGTATGCTTTGAGGCATTGGCAGGGTAGGGAGCATAACTGACCTACGCATGATCTTGAGTTGGGAACGGTGGTGTTCGCTCTGAAGATATGGAGATCTTACCTTTACGGTGGGAAGGTGCAGATCTTTACGAACCATAAGAATCTGTAGCATATCTTCACTCAGCCGTTGCTGAATATGAGAAAGAGGCGCTGGGTTGAGTTCTTTGAGGATTATGAGCTGGAGATCCTTTACCATCCGGGTAAGGCCAGCCAGGTGGCTAATACTCTGAGTCGGAGGAGAGTTAATTTGATTTGGGATCAGGAGTTTGAGGTCTTAGTGGGCGAGATTAGTACCTTGCGGTTATGTGTTATTTTGCAGGAGCCTTTGGGATTAGAGGTTGTGGATCAGGCAGACCTTTTGAGTAGGATTCGAGTAGCTCAGGACAGCGATCAAGTTTTGGTTGAGGCGTTGAGGGCCAAGGGTTCTGAGTATCATGTCTCTTCGAATGGGACTATCCTGGTTCGCGGGCGGGTTTGTGTGCCCAAGGATGAGTTTTTGAGGTAGAAGATTCTGCGAGAGGCTCATGCGAGCAAGTTTTCTATTCATCCGGGTGCGACCAAGATGTACCATGATCTTAAGCAGAATTATCATTGGGTCGGGATGAAGAAAGATGTAGCTGACTGGATCACTAAGACTTATGATGCGATCTGGGTGATTGTGGATCGGTTGACCAAGTCTGCATATTTTCTAGCCATAAAGAAGACCGATGGAGCTGCGGTTTGGGCAAAGAAGTTTGTGCAAGAGATTGTGAGGCTGCATAGGGCGCTAGCCAGTATTGTGTCAGACCGAGATCCTAAGTTTGCGTTTGAATTTTGGGGAGCTTTTCAAACAGAGATGGACACTAGAGTGCATATGAGTACAGCGTATCATCCACAGACCGATGGTCAGTTAGAGAGGATTATTCAGACCTTGGAAGATCTGCTTAGGATGTGTGTACTGGATTGGGGTGGTCATTGGTTTGATCATCTGTGCCTGGCTGAGTTTGTGTATAACAACAGATTTTAGGCGAGCATTGGCATGGCTCCTTATGAGGCGCTTTATGGGAGGTCGTGCAAGACACCGTTATGCTGGACCCAAGTGGGGGAGAGGAGCATTCTGGGTGCGAGTTTCGTTCGGGAAACAATAGGGAAGATCCGTGTTCCAAAGCTGAATATAAAGAAGCTCAGGTTCGGCAGAGGAGTTATGCCGATAAGCGGCGGAGAGAGCTTGAGTTTGCAGTGGGCAATTGTGTGTATCTCAAGATGGCTATGTTGAGGGGTCCTAACAGATCCATAGCTGAGAACAAGCTGAGTCCGCATTTTTTGGGACCGTTCCTAATGGTGGAACGAGTTGGACCAGTGGCGTACCGGTTAGAGTTACCTCCGATCATGAAGGCATTCCACAAGGTGTTTAATGTGTCTATGCTGAGGAAGTGCCTCCATGAGTCAAAAGAGTTGGTGGCTAAGATCCGGGAGGATCTGCAGCCAGATTTGACAGTTCTGGCATTTCTTGTAAGGATTCTCGAGAGGATTGAGAAGGTTTTGTGCCGGAAGAGGATACCGTTGTTGAGAGTCTTGTAGGACTGTAGCGGTACAAATGATTAGACGTGGGAGCCAAAGGCAAAGATGAAGTTTGTTGGGGTCGGTTTTTCAGCCACTCAACATTAGCGTTCAAAGTCAAACGTTATAACAACATTAGCCCCGGACTCTCGACGAACAAGGCAGAGTAGCACCTAAGTCTTCCTGCGAAGAGAAGCAAAGCAAATGATCATGGAGTGAGGCAAAGCAGGAAGGTCCGGAACTAGGCAGGACCGACCACGGGCTCGGCATGGACAAGGAGCCGACCACAGGCTCGGCTTGCCAAGGGACCGACAACGGGTTTGGCGCGGATAAGAGGCCGACCACGGGCTCGACTTGGCGACGCTGCGACAGGCCGACCGCGTCTTCGGCCCAGTAGAGTCCCCGGTCCTACAGCATCCTCGGCCCAGCAACTCAACAACATGAAGGTGGTCCGAAGCCTAAATACCACGGCCTGGTCCAGACGCGAAGCCCACTTTGACGCTACCGACCTAGGCAAGGAAGGAATCCGCGAAGACTTAGGAAGCTTAGCCGCCTTAGAGATAATATATATACTTAATGTAAAAGCCCTTGAGAAGGCATTGGCAACTTTGTACACAAATTCATTCAGAGCAATAACAAAGCACTTTCTCATCTCTTGTGATCTTAGCTTACCCTAGAAATCTCTACCTCCTCACGAAACCCTAACAAATCTAATTGTGCTAGCTTAGGCTCCCACAATTTGGCGCCGACTAAGGGGAAACAAAGAGTTTCTGGCACGAGAAAACTAGGTTTCGCAACACCATCAAGATGTCTGGCAGCAATAGCATGAGCTGCGAAGGATCCTCGTCTCACAGGAATGACGAGGCAAAGGAGAACTCCGTGGAGAACACCGCGCCTCGCGCCACTAACAACCCAGCGGATATCACGGAGATCAAGCAGATGCTTGAGACGCTCGTGAAGAAAGCACAGGATCAGGAAAAGTAAAACGAGACTACGACGAGCGACCTGCAAACGCTCAAGAGACAGAAGCGCAAGAGGTCCCGTGTCTGTCCAACACGCCTTGGCTTCCACACGCCTCAAACCAATCGAAGGGATCGGAACGAGGAGCTGCCGCCTCGGACCGATCACACGGGTCCAGAAAACTTGCCTCCACCACCGCCTCGTCGGGAATCTGACAAAACTCCCGAACGTGTGGTAGAGGAATCGGACGAGGACCAACTCCCTCGAAGACGAGCCCGAACCGACATAGCTATAGAGAACACTAGGGCCCGTGAAGATCATCCTCTTCCTCGGAGACACGCCCGAGAGGAGGAGATCCCTAGGGCTGATGGATGAGGATATCCCTCCATCGCTGAGCTCTATAGAAGGGAGCAGGAGCGAGAAGCTGCCGCCTCGGACCGATCACACGGGTCCAGAAAACTTGCCTCCACCACCGCCTCGTCGGGAATCTGACAAAACTCCCGAACGTGTGGTAGAGGAATCGGACGAGGACCAACTCCCTCGAAGACGAGCCCGAACCGACATAGCTATAGAGAACACTAGGACCCGTGAAGATCAACCTCTTCCTCGGAGACACGCCCAAGAGGAGGAGATCCCTAGGGCTGATGGATGAGGAGATCCCTCCATCGCTGAGCTCTATAGAAGGGAGCAGGAGCGCATAGCCCCCCAAAGCTCCCGCGATGAAGAAGTAGCTATGCTGAAAGCCCAGTTAGATCATGTCGTCTCTGACCTGAGGACTACCAAGCTATAGATGTACCGAAGCACGAGAAAGGCTCATGTGGTCGCTTACGTGCTGGAGAAGGCACAAAACACCCCTTTTGCTGAAAGCATCTCGGGGGCCAAAATCTCCGATCCAGGAAGAATCAAGCTTCCAAGCTATGAAGGAACCTCTGACCCCACTGATCATCTAATGGAGTTCGAGGTAGCCCTAGGGAGGGCAAATTTTAAGGAAGCCGAGAAGGACGTCGGCTACTGCAAGCTGTTCGTGGAAAGCCTCAAAGGGCCTGCCCTCCAGTGGTTCTACAAGCTAGAGAAGAATTTGATCCACAACTTCCACCAACTTTCTGAGATGTTTGTACAACAATACAACATCTTTGCTGAACGAAGGATTTACAATGCAGAGTTGTGGACCAACAAGCAAGGAGAGAACAAAAGCTTGAGGGTCTTTCATGACAAGGTTCAAGCATACCCTGTCAAAGGTAGATGGAATCAGCAATACGTCTGCGCTGGAAGCCTTAAGAGGAGCAATTAGGTGCCCGTCTCCGTTTTGGCAAGAACTCACCATCAACTCGCCGACAACGATTCAAGACGCTCTTCACCGTGCAGCTGATTTTGCTCGAAGTGAAGAAGAACTCCGCGCCAAGAGGGGCGGAAAGGCTAAGCAGACAAGCGAACCTTCTGAGGTTCTAACCCCAGCTGCACCGAAGAGAGGCAATCCCGCCTTCGTCCAGCTTGAAAGGGGAGCAGGTGGAGCTCATAATTACCAAATTGAATCACCTGGCTATGACAGAGGTCGAGGTCGCGGTCGTGGACACGACAGAGGAAGCTTTACATGGGTTAGAGACCCGAAGGAATACGACGAAAAGTTGTACTGTGAATTCCACAAAGCAACTGGGCATTCGACTGTGAAGTGCCGCGAGTTGGGACGACAGCTGGCTGCTAAACTGGCCGAGGGCACTCTCAAAGGTAACATCAGCCTATCAGATTTTAAGCCAGAAGAAAAGGCTCAAGATGCTACCGAGGTTCAGACGAAAAATCCCAGGCGATAGCGTCGTGGTGACAACTCCAAGAGTGGGAACCCGCAAGGCACCATCTGTATGATCATGGGAGGATCGGAGTACTGTGTTGACAACGTAACTACGATCGAGGCTTACCAGAGATGCGCCGAAGTTTGCTCCAACATCTCTACATCCCCGGGGACGAAGCGTGCCAGCGATCCTATCACTTTTGACGAGGAGGATGGCGAAGGTATTGACCATCCTCATAACGATCATTTGGTGATCAACCTGACTATCTTCGACTTCAATGTTGCTCGAGTCCTCATCGATACTGGAAGCTCGGTGGATGTTATCTTCAAAGACACACTCGAAAAGATGAAGATCGACCTATCACTCATCAGAGGGCAACCAAAGCCTATAACAGGCTTCTCTGGCGAGACAACTTTGACAATTGGAACAATTCGCTTGCCAGTCCAAGCTGGAGACGTCAAGAAGATGGTGAATTTCACGGTGTCTGATCATCCCCCTATCTACATGTGATCATGGGAACACCATGGCTCAATCAGATGCGAGCTATACCGTCAACCTACCACTTGTGCTTAAAGTTCCCAACCAATGACGGTGTGAAGACAATCTTCGGCAACCAAAAGGATTCCCGCATGTGTTTCTTAGCAGAGCACAAGCTGCGCAATCGTGAAGAGAACAGGGACTCGAACCCAGGAACTCATGAAGAGAAGAAGGACGACTCGGCCTCACAGGGGCCACGAAAGAAAGCAAAAACAAATTCTAATTAGGTAAAAGACCTTGCTAACCTCTTATAGCAATTACAGATTGCAGACGGTCGTGCAGAAGAAGAGTGACCTACCTGCGAACCCGTGATCTATGTGTGTATCGACGAGCAACTCCCAGAGAGATGCGTCGAGATCGGAGCCGCCCTTGACGAAGTAGTCAAAGCAAAGCTAGTGGCGTTTCTCCAGAAGAACGTCAACACCTTTGCCTGGACCGCTGAAGACATGCCTGGGATAGACATCAATGTCGCCAGCCACTAACTCAATGTTGATCCTACATTCAAACCAGTCAAGCAAAAAAGTAGAAAGTTGGGTCCTGAACGGGCAAAGGCTATTAATAACGAAGTCGAAAGGCTTCTGCGATTTGGGTCGATAACCGAAGTCAAGTATCCCGACTGGCTCGCCAACCCAGTCGTGGTAAAGAAGAAGAATGGGAAGTGGCGCGTATGCATCGACTTCATGGACCTTAACAAAGCCTTCCCGAAAGACAGCTTCCCCTTACCTCACATTGACCGCTTGGTGGAAGCAACAGCGGGTAACAAGCTTCTTAGCTTCATGGACGCTTTCTCCGGCTACAACCAGATTCTGATGCACCCTGAAGATCGTGAGAAGACAGCTTTCATCACAGACCGAGGTACCTACTGCTACAAGGTGATGCCCTTTGGCTTGAAGAACGCCGGTGCAACATATCAGAGACTGGTGAACAAGATGTTAGAGGACCAGTAAAGAAAGACTATGGAGGTCTACACCGATGATATGCTCGTCAAGTCACTCGAGGAAGAAGACCACATCGCCCATGGAAGAATGCTTCAACCAACTGAAACTTCACAACATGAAGCTGAACCCAGCGAAGTACAGATTTGCTGTAACTTCTGGCGAGTTCCTTGGATACCTAGTCACTCGCCGGGGCATTAAAGCCAACCCGAAACAGATCGATGCACTGATCCAGATAGCTTCACCAAGGAATAAACATGAAGTACAGAGATTAACTGGGAGAGTGGCTGCACTCAATCGGTCAGAAAAATGTGAAGACGCCTTCAGGCAGCTTAAGGAATATATGGCAACGCCACCCATCCTTGTTAAGCCAGTGAATGGAGAACCTCTCTTCCTCTACATTTCTGTCTCAGAGACAGCAGTCAGCGCTGTTCTTGTGCGGGAGGAAAGAGGAAAGCAGAGGCCTATCTTCTATGTGAGCAAAACACTCACAGGCGCTGAGACAAGATACCCCCAGCTAGAAAAGCTGGCACTGTCCATCCTCATGGCATCAAGAAAGCTAAGGCCTTACTTTCAATCTCACTCAATTGTTGTCATTAGTATTTTCCCGCTACGTTCAGTTTTACATAGCCCAAGTCAATCTGGCAGGCTGACCAAGTGGGCTATGGAGCTCAGCGAGTATGACATCGAGTATAAAGGGCGAACATGCAACAAATCACAAGTGCTGGCAGATTTCCTCATAGAACTCCAAGAAAACAAAGACTCCAAGGAGGTACAGCCCGGGATGTGGCAGCTGTACGTGGATGGCTCATCCTCAAAGAATGGTTTTGGGGTTGGGATACGATTAGTGTCGCTAACCGGAGAGGTCCTTGAGCAATCGTTTCGACTTGGATTCAAAGCTTCTAACAACGACGCAGAGTATGGGGCCTTCGTCGCTGGCATGAGGCTCGCCCAAGGACTACGTATTGAACACATTCACGCGTTCTCCGATTCACTGCTGGTAACCAGTCAGTTCAGCGGCGAGTACATCGCAAAGGATGATCACATGGAGGCTTATCTGAAGATAGTGAAGAACCTTGCTTCTTCATTCCAGGAGTTCACCCTTACAAGGAATCCCAGAGGTGAGAATATAGACACCGACGCGTTAGCTAACCTTGCCTCCGCCACTGCTACGCCAGAAGATCCGGCTTTGAAGCGGATCATTCCAGTCGAGTTCATTGAATTCGCCAGCATTCAAGAAGATGTGACGCTCGCCATCTCAACACGCTCTCAAGCAGCAAAACAAGCAGGCGCTCTTGCTAGAGCAACAGGCGAGACTCCTTTCGCCCTTGTCTATGGAACCGAATGCGTCATCCCGTCCGAAATCTGCTCGCCTGGAGTACGACGTCAGCTCTTACCTAGCAACAAACCAATCAACCGGTCAATGCTGCTTAATGCGTTGGACTTCCTCGATGAGCGACGCGACGAAGCGCTTGTCAGGATTGCCAACTATCAGAGCGCAGCCACGAGGTATTACAACTCCAAAGTCAAAGAAAGACATTTCTGCAAAGGTGACTTAGTCCTGCGTGAGGTGTTCCAGAACACAGCAGAGCCAAACGCAGGCAAGCTTGGAGCCAACTGGGATGACCCATACAAGATTACAACAGTCATTCGTTCTGGCGTCTACGAGCTCGCCACCATGACCGGTACTCCAATCCTCCACTCTTGGAATGCCACGCACTTGAAGAATTACTATCACTAGTCTTCTCTCAAAAATGAACTACGAGGCGACTTGATCCCTGCACAGGGTACGTAGGCAGCCTATCCTCGGATAGGTTCAGTTGCCCCCCCCCCCTCCCCTTCGAAAAAAGAAGGGGAGTTAGTTTTCGGACGAGCTCACTTGATCTCCTCCGCCTTAGGGGGGGGGGGAGTGAGTGTTTTACTTAAGCCTCGTTTATGAACGAGCTCACTTGATCTCCTCCGCCTTAGGGGGGGGGGGGGGGAGTGAGTATTTTACTTAAGCCTTGTTTCCGGACGAGCTCACTTGATCTCCTTCGCCTTAGGGGGGGGGGGAGTGAGTGTTTTACTTAAGCCTCGTTTCCGGACGAGCTCACTTGATCTCCTCCGCCTTAGGGGGGGGGGGGAGTGAGTGTTTTCACCACCAGTCTCTAGACAAATTCAGTTCCCTCCTTTGTCTAAAAGGGGGGGAGTGGGGTACCCGTACTCCGCTCTTCCATAACAGCGTCACAAGAAACGCCAATTCCTTGACACAAGCTTTAGCATGAGAACAGCTGCTTCTCAAGGCTTCAATCAGAGTCGTTCCGCATTCATTGCTGCTGGCCACAGTGATGATGCAGGAATACGAACACAATGACATCCACCATCGGATTTAAAGCGCGCTATATAAGTGTTAGTGTTCAGTATTGGGGCGGACGAACTCAACTGATCACTCAGAAACCCAACAAGCGTCGTTGGTAAGAAGCAGCTGCCAATGATTTTGTTCGGCATGTACCCTGAACGAGTCATTCTAAAAACCCTGGATGCACACTGGTATAACTTAGGGTGTACTTGTTCTCGGACAGACGTGTCCAGAAGAGCAGCACCAACTCACAAAGCCCAACAGCGGCGTTGGCAAACGCATGACAAAAACACGTTACAGCCTAAAGCGCTCCTAAGTGTAGGAAAACATCTAAAGCGAGTACATTACTCCAAAACCATCAAGGTTCATCATGAGAAACAAAAAGCTACACTCAGAGTCATCCTGCATTTGCCACAACGCAAGGATCCAAAGTGGTAGCAAGGATACAAACCATCCAATACTACAACCAAGAGTCATCAAATCCGATAAAGGTCTTAGAAGTGAAAGTCATAAAAAGACTAAAAATAAACTAAGTCACGAACGGAGAAAGGTGATCACTCATCGTCCTCCTTATCCTCATCGGCCACATCGTCATCCTTTGAGATCTCTAAAGCTTGCCTCACGCCAGAGACAAGCTCACCAAACATGTCACGAGCATCATAAATCGGGATCTTCCTCTCAACCAAGAGCTTCTCCACGGCGTCCAGAGTCGGTCCGTCAGGCTTGCGGAGACGTTCGATGAACTCCAGGTTTGCATCAATTTCAGCGAGGTCCAGCATGTTGTCCTTCGCTGTCCCCCTAATCCTATCAAGCAACCTGGCGACCTTTCTGGCTCGGCTAGCAGAGCTACAAACCGCCTTATCCTTGGCCTTAGCGGCGGCCTCTTCAATCTTGGCGTCCCTAAGATCCTCAGCATCCAATAGCTTACTCCTGACTAAAGCAATCTCCTCCTTGTCCTTCGCATGCCTCAAAGACGCCCTCGACAGCTTGCCACTCAACTCTTCCTCCATCTTCTTCACAGAAGTAACGTCGTCCTTAAGAGTTCGGTTCCTCTCAGCAAACTCGATGTTGGCCTTCTTGGCCTCGTTGAGCTCCTTGTCACGAGAGCGAGAGTCCTCTACGAAGCAAAAGGCAAGTTGGTCCAGCTGAGCGGAAAGCTGCATACAGAGAAAAGCAAAGGGAATGATATTAGACCAAAAGAAGTTAAGTAACAATAACAAGCACAAGGAGGGAAAGAAACCGAACCTCAGAAACTTTGGCCTTCGCCAGCGCAAAAGCCCTCCTGCTGGAGCCAGGAGTCGGAAAGTACGATACTGCAGCTCCTTGGCTTGTCAACCCGGCAACAAAGGCAGGAGAGGAGTCCGTCTTCTGTTGCTTCGGAGGTGCCCCATCGGGAGTACTTCTCACCTTGCCCTCTGGCATAAGAGCTCTCTTTCGCGACTGCTCACGCCGCGTCGTAATCTTGTCAGGGGTAAGATCAAGAGTGTGAGAACGCTGGACCGGTGTAGCAGGAGTTTTTGGCGCTGTAGTTGATGGAGCCCGAGTCTGTGAGCACGTCTTTTCTGGGACCATGGCGCTCGTCGACACCGCCATTGCCTTCTTCGCTCGCTGGTAGGCCGAAACCCTATGAGCACCCCGTCCGAGAATCTTCCCTGGGAAGATCCTGGTGGAAAGCGCCTTCTGGATCCTCTGACGAATAAAAGACTTCACCCAGTCACCGTTCCCAGAGGCAAGAACGCTGTGGATGGCCGCTGCATCTTTTCGGCTGACTGTCTGAGATGCTGCCTTCACTGCTAAAAGAAACAATCTAGAAATTAGTACACGAAACGTGAACACGCTACGAAAAATATTTCTAAGTATAGAATTACCTCTCTTCTCTCAGCTCGTCGTGACGAGGGAGATGGAATTCCGCCTCAACGGTCTTCTCCGAAATCTTGACAAAGAAGAATCGGTCCTCAAAGTGGTTGTCCTTGCTTGGGAACCCATCAATGAGCATGCGACCCTGAACCGGAGAAACTAGATACCTAAACTCCTTTGCGGGGCCACGAGGCCTGAAGTTCAGCAAGCAGGACAGCTGCTCGGTGCTAATTTCCGCGTTACACTCCCTACTCAGTACGTAGATGCCGATGACATGCCTCAACCCTTGGGGTTAATCTGAGCAAGGGAGATACCATTCGCCTCTAAGAAACAAAGAAGGAAGCCGGGCACCGGAAACCACAGCAAGCAGTGCTCGATGAAGTTCTCGTACAAGGTGAAGTACCTCGGAGGCGGAGCATCAGCTCGCTGAGTGCGATCGGGAACAACCAGCCTGATCTCGTCCGAAATCTCGCACCTCTCTCGGAGAAGCTGTAGCGACTCCTCGTTAGAAAGAGTGGATCTCGTAGGGTCCGGATGCACCTTCTTCTTCTTGGCCACCGTGGGCCGGTCAACCTCTGCAAGGGTGTCATCATCACCGTCCTCAGCATCAGAAGGGAGTGACCTGAAAGTAGAGGAAAAGTCTGACGACAGAGCGGCGTCGGCTGCACCAGCTAGGAGCCCCGGGTCCTCATTGTTAATGGGGAAGGAGAGTCCAATCCCCTCGCTACGGGCCATCAAGTCCTCATCACCGCTAGGCCTCCTCTCTTCCTCAACCCCCGCTAAGCCGTCAATAACGTCCTCATTACCCTCATCGGGTCCGCAAAGGCAAAGATGTATAATAGTAAGCTTGCTACGGAGATGAATCCCAGCACCAACATTCTCGTGACACGCCCTTACGCCTACCACCGACTCCGGGACTGCCAAGGACGCCGTCGCAACCACCGGCGAGGACGGTGTCGGGACCACGTCCTTGGTTCGGCTTGACGATGCGACCACGGGGTTGGTTCGGCTTGACAATGCGACCACAAGGTCAGTTTGGCTTGACGATGCGGCCGCGGGGTCGGTTTGTCTTGGCGATGAGACCGCGGGGTTGGTTTGTCTTGGCAATGCGACCACACGATCGGTCCGGGTAGGCAATGCTGAGACGTCTTTGGCTTGAGTCGGAAACGTGGCGGTACCCTCGGTTGGGTTCGACGGTGCGGCGATGGTGATGTCCCGAGGCGACAGCGCGATGGTGTCCTCGGTTTAACACGGCGGTACCGCCAATTCACCATGGTCAACCGAACCAAATGTGGTTTTCTCCATAACAACAAATCTACCTACACACAAGTCCACAAGATAGATCAAAGGTCAAGAATTTTCATCCTTCACCAAGAACACACCTCCAGAAAAAGCCTCTTTTATGGATAGTCTTCAAAGAGGATTCTTAAAATTAAAGGCTATTCTTCCTAGAAACAAGGCCTAAGAGCTTGAGTTCCTCAACCAAAACTCATGGGAACCGAGAGAAATGAGGGTTGTGCTTAACAACTAGCTATAATCAAGGATTGGTCCTCCTAAAGGCTAGATCCAAGAGCTTAGCTTCTCAACTAAAAGCTTATAGAGACTAAAGAAAATAGCTTGAGAAGGCAATGAGAAAACTCACCAGAGGAGAAAGGTGAACAGTGGCGGCGCGAGCTCACGGTCGGCGATGGTGCGAACCTCCGGTCGGCGGCGGCGTGAAGCTCCGGCGGTGGCACTAGTGGGAGAAGATGAGTAAAAGCCTAGCAAATAAGTGGAGAATAAAGGAAGGGAAGGAGAGAGAAGGTAAAAAGTGAAACCTTATCTCTTTAAGGGAAAGAGAATCTTCTTCTTCTCTCACCAAGCGGGCCCCGGCTCCATTCAAAAACACTCTTCCCTCCAGAAATCGCCTGGCTATCGCCCGGAGACGTCGTTGACACTGGCGATCGCAACGCGGAGTCTTAAAACCTCCATAGGGAATACGAAGTCTTAAAACCTTCGAAGAAAAGAAAAAAAAAATCCTTTCTGCAGAAAACGCAGCAGTTTCAGCAAACGAAGCAGGAAATCTTGAAACCTTCAAAATGCTTACGGAGTCTTAAAACCTCTAATATAAAGTCACTCTCTACTACTGTGAGAAAGGATAGGCGAACACTATTATCTCTAACACTACCGAGCTAGGGGGCTAACTGTTGGGGTCGGTTATTACCCACTCAACATTAGCGTTCAAAGTCAAACGTTCAAAGAGAAGCAAAGCAAATGATCATGGAGTGAGGCGAAGCAGGAAGGTCTGAGACTAGGCAGAACCGACCACGGGCTCGGCATAGACAAGAGGCCGACCACGGGCTCGGCTTGCCAAGGGACCGACCACGGGTTTGACGCGAACAAGAGGCCGACCACGGGCTCTGCTTGGTGACGCTGCGATGGGCCGACCGCGTCTTCGGCTCAGTAGAGTCCCCGGTCCGTCAGCGTCCTTGGCCCAACAACTCAGCAACATGAAGGTGGTCCAAAGCCTAAATACCACAGCCCGGTCCAGACGCGAAGCCCACTTTGACGCAACCGACCTAGGCAAGGAAGGAATCCGCGAAGACTTAGGAAGCTTAGCCGCCTTAGAGATAATATATATACTTGATGTAAAAGCCCTTGAGAAGGCATTGGCAACTTTGTACACAAATTCATTCAGAGCAATAACAAAGCACTTTCTCATCTCTTGTGATCTTAGCTTACCCTAAAAATCTCTACCTCCTCACGAAACCCTAACAAATCTAATTATGCTAGCTTAGGCTCCCACAAAGTTGAAGTTTAGGAAGTGGTTCGATAAGCAGGTTGCGGCATGAGCTTACTTTTATCTTTGTGGTTCCGGTTTTGTTTAGCTGGTGGGCTATTGTTGTTTTGGTTCATGTATTTTTTGCTTTTGTAGTAACGATATACATTTTTCTGGAATGTATAAGATGGAGTTTCCTTATTTACTTCCAGTGTTATTATAAGATAAGTGGTTCTTATAAGCGTGTGTGGATGACCAGTACGGGTCGTGTTTTGGAGGATATTTCGGGTGGGAAATATCGAGTTTGGCCAAGTAGGGCAGATCTAGTAATAGATGTTTATAGAAATTTTGGAATTTATTACTCTAGGGACAGGAGCGTTTTTGAATAACTCATTACAGTAGGTCTTTGGTGGTTCTACCTGTGATGGTGGGTCTCATTGTAGTAACATGTTTGTACGTACCTGAGATGGTGGTTTTCGGTGCAGTATTGGGGATGCTTATTTATCTGGGACATGTGGATCTCAGTATAAATATCAGGAGACGGGTAGGTCTCTTGAAGGGAGTAGAGTTCCCTGCATTCTTTAGGAGTGAGTGGCCTCCAGAGACTTATTTGAGACAGGTGGATCACAATATAAGTCTAACGGGAAAGATAGATTCCCGGTATACCATGAGTGGTATGTTTGTTGCTAAGGATGCCTCCTGATAGCAAGGTAATGAGTTAGGAGTAGTAGATGTCTGGGAAAAACATGTGTATAAACATAGGATTAGATACGAGTACTGGGGTCGGGTGAGGATCCCTGATGTTTTTGACCAAGTGGGGCTAAGTTTTCAATCTTGGATAGACGGTTTGCGGGATTCGAGGTCGAATCCAGATTGGTGGGGGAGAATTGTAACATTCTGAAACCAAAATATGGATTTTGGTCAGGGATGTCGATCGACACCAAGGAGGGTGTCGATCGACACCAATGTTTTCGGTCAAAATCGGTTTGATTTAAAATCATCCGGTTTGTTGCGCGGTTTGGGAACGTAGCCCTAGGTCGGGTTATTTATAGTTCCAGCCACAGTTGCACGACTTTTCAGAGAAGTTAGAGAGAAAGAAGTCGTGATTCGAGTATTCGAGCAAGAATCAAAAGTTTGTGATCCGTTCTTCGTCGGTTTCACTAAGAGTTTTCGTAGGGTCCTTAAGGGTTCATTTGTGGGGTATTGTGGGCAATTTCTCGGTGATTTTCGGCGAGTTTCATCGCTGATTCGTCGCTGTTCAATTCCTCTTTCCTTTTCAATCCGCGTAATCGAGGTGAGTGCGTGATCGTGGATATGAGATTAGGTTATTAGGAATTTCGAATGAGTGATTGTGATGATTGGATTGTTTTTGTGATTATTTTTGTGTGAACTGTGTGATTGATCTCGTGATGATCTCGTGCGATGAAACGAAACTCGAGTCGTGTGAGGATTTGACTCGGTTCAGGTTTTCTGCGAGAGGTGTCGATCGACACCTAGTAGTAGTGTCGATCGACACCACTGTTTTATGATCGCAAGGATCGAGTGCTGGAATGCAGTGTCGATCGACACCAAGTGGGAGTGTCGATCGACACCACTTATTTTTTTAAATGCTGTTTTTGGTCATTTTTGTAGATTGTTGCTTGATCGCGTATAATTGATAATCTATTTTTCCTTATTATGTATCCGGAAGACGGGATGACCGCTCCACTAAGTATTTATTAAATACTTACGCAACTATATTTTTCCTTTTGAGTTGCAGGTAACAGAAATGCGTGATCGCGGAATCAAGACCAGTTGAAGAGGATGATTAGGGTGTTGTAGTTTCCGTTTAGTCTAGTGAAACCTGATGTTTAGGTTGCTAGATTTTTATTATTATTTCTGGAATTTGAATTATGAAATTGAATTGTTGGTTAATTGTTTTAATGATTTATTGGATTATTTTATGAAATTGAATTGTTGGTTAAGTGTTTAAAAAAAAAAAAGTGTTGGTTGTTTCAACTAACAATATTTTATTTTATATAAACTGAGCTAAAGTATGAGTAGTAATTTGATTTCATAAACGTTAACAAATTTTATAAAATTATATGTGATTACCATATGATATTTTAAAATTAGTTTAGTAGATGTAAATTATAGAGATAATTATGATTTATGTTACTTTTAGATATTAATTACTTTTAAAGACATTTGAAATACATATAGATATCAATAATTTACAATATATTTTTCAAACCGCTTTTATTGTTTTTCACCAATCAAAAAGTTATTTTGCACCGCATCTTATTTTTTTCACCAATCAAACATTTTTTTGTCCCGTTTTTTTCATACAAACCACACTTGTTCCGCAAACACATTTATTCCGAAAAATCCGCAGTTGTACTGTACCGCACCGCACTGTTTTTTAATCCGCACCGCTCATTTTGGAGTCACCATTCGAAGCCTATATTTGCGAAACAAGTGCGGTTTATGTGAAAAAGCGGGACGGAACAGAGTTTGATTGGTGAAAATATAACATGCAGTTCAAAATACCTGTTTGAATGGTAAAAAATAACAAAACAATTCGAAATACATATTTTAGATTATAATTTAACAAAAAAATGAATAACAATATTACTAATGTCATACATTAAAATTACTAGTTTATTAATTAATAAACGTTTTATATATAATTTAAGAAATCTTAGTAAATAACTTGAACTTTTAATATACAAAAGATTTATTTGTAATAAAAACCACTAAAAATTGAATATAAATAAAAATATATTACAAAATGATTAAATATATGAAATTAATATAGTAAAATATTATTGATTCAAGAAAGTTCTGTGTGTTCACAAAGTTATTTTGGTTGAATATGTTTTAGTTACCAATTGTAATTATTTTTTGATTAAAAGTAAATATGAAAAAAAAAACAAAAAATGGTGTAACGCAAAGGAGTTGAACCTCACCTTGGAGTTGAACCGCACCTTATTACAAGTGTGTGAAATCCACACCAAAAAATGCTAGATTAAACCGCATATAGTCAAAACCATCCCACTATTTGTCGGTTTTGAAAAAAAGAGACGGATTGAAAAAGAGAAAAAAATACATATTAAATAGGGTTAATTTGGTTAATAATAAATTTTTTTTAGTAATTAGATATGTAACCAAAATAAGGGTACGTGACATAATCATATCCATCAAATTTAAGATAATTGGTTATGTTTTTAGTTATAGTTTTTTTTATGTTTATTGAACCGGACTCTTTTCCTCTCTCTGTACTGAAAAGTGAAAAATGGTCGGATATATAAAGAACAATGAGGTCTCTAACAATCTCTCACCAACTCAAAAAACAAAGAAAAAAAATCAAAAGAAATTTGTATATCCAAGCAAAAACAATAATCGAATCATGATTTCAGTTGTGATTATCACTAAGCTACTTGTGGAGTACACTGCGGCTCTCACTAAACTCTACGCCGGGATAATCCCAAGGCGTTCCGGCGATAGAAACGCCGTACGAATTGGCGGTTTCCTCCTCCCTTCACCTTCTTCGTCTTCCATGATTCCTGATCTCTCCTCTCACCTCGTCGATTTCTGATTGTTTTCCCTTCTTTCTCTCTGATCTAATCGCTTGAGTTTTTTGCCGGAGTGTCTCGTCGTCTCTCTCTCTCTCTCTCTGGGTTTTGGATCAAATAGAGCTTTTTGTAAATCCGTATCTAGTTCGTGTGGTTTTGTTTCTCCATCTTTTTTTGTTTTCCATGTGATTTGGATTTTGCCATTTTATTATAGTAATGATATTATAGAGTAATGGTATTGTCAAAGCACAATGTGTATCTCGATCTGTAATTTCGTTACTGGTTTTGGTTTATGGCAATATGAGAATGGTATTTTATTTAGAAATGGGGCTGATCGGTAACACGATTGATGATGGATGACCGTAAACAAACTTAAGATAAGATTAAAATTTATTCAATAGCATTCATTATCGACGTTTTGAGTCATTGCTCACGTCAAAACGAAGAAGACCAAGAAGACAATTTGGTCAGTAAAGTGTTTAGATTTATTGCTTTTCTACTCATTAAAAATCATATGAATAGGTCAAGTTGATAATTACAGTGGAGACTGTGGAGTATTAAATAATGTACTACTTTGTTCAAAAAAAAAAAAAAAAAAATTAATGTACTACTTGGTTAAAAGACTATGAACGTTCAACTAGTCAATTAACTGGGAGTTTTATAATGCGAGCTAATCTTTGTAAAATCTTAGGTGGCAAGTGATACTAACTACACTAGTTCTAAAGCTACAAACATAAATAATTCAATTATGAGAAAAGCTTGTTACTGGATTAAATCATTAAATTGAAACTTAAAGTCTAAAGTCCCATGGTTTGGATAGATAAAAATTAGTGGGATGAATTCACCGATGTCTCGAAGAATCCCATATGTTGTTCATCGATCTAAACATTTGTTAGCAGATGCTCTTGCCAAGAGCTTTGTCAGAAACTGTAATGAAGCAACTCCCTTGGAGTGAACTTAAGGATGAAAGAACTTGTTGACAAAAAAAAGAAAGATAAAAATTAGAGATTTATTTAGGCTTGGACATTCGAATATTCGGTTCGGTTTTAGATCAGTACCGATCGGTTTCGGATCTTTCGGGTAAAGGGATATAGTATCCAAATGCGCATCGAAATAGTTTTAAATTGGTTCCGGATCGGTTTGTTTCGTGTAATAATTACCTGAAATGTTGGTTTTCATTCATTTTCGGTTCGGTTATTTTTTATTCAAACTACCCTAAAATATCCAAAAATAATATTTCTTTTTGATAAAAAAAAAAAAACAATACACATATATTAATTATTTGTATCCGAACTACGTAACAGTAAGTAAAAATACTTGAACTAACCGAATTAATCATACATATAACAAAAAATAATTGTAAAATGTACCCAAACTATTCATACATATCTATGGATTAATTTATATTTCGAATTTCTTCGGTTCTAGACATATAAGAATTAGGTTTTCTTAAAAATTTGATTCGGGTTGAATTTGGGTAGTTTCGGGTCAGTTCTTGTTCAGTTTTTTTGGTTGCCAGCTGTTTTTGTTTTTTATTATAAAAAGAATAAAAAATAATAAATTACATTCCAATTATAAACTTCATTTATAAACAAACAGAGAGAAAAATAATTACGTTCCAAAATAAATACTCTCTCCACTCTATTTTATAAGATGTTTAGGTTGAACAGACGAGAACAAAGAAATAAAATATAAAGAAAATATCATTTAATAAATAGTTAATACTTTAATTTAACAAATCATTGTAAAAGACTACAAAATTCGTTGTAAAAAAAACTACAAAATTCAAAAATTCAAAAGTATAAAATAACATTTTGCATAAAAATTACTACAATATTTTATAAAATGAATAAAAGAAAATCAACATCTTATATAATGGAACATTGGAAGAATTTTTGTCTTCACAATTTTCTAAATTGTGAGAAATGTCAATCTTTTTCTTTATTCGTTTTTTTTTTTTTTTTTTTTCGCGGATAGATTTGTGATCTATGTATATGATAGATTTACTTTTGATCATTGAAGCTGATTGGTGTAAGCGAAACATGAATAGACGTGGCAAATATTCATCAGTTATCGTTGTTACAAAAGAAATTTGAAGAACTAAATCGTATGAATTTTTTTATTTTGCGAAGCTCAAAGATCGTTAACATAATGGGAAATTTAGAAGCTTAATAACACAAAAAAACATTATAATTCAAAATATAACTATTTACCCTAATTCTGGTGGATATCCTTAAGCCACATAGGTTAGTTTTAGTTAGTTGATGAATTATTAATTTTTTGTTTGTTATTCTTGCAATTCACCCTAACATAATATCGATTAAGTAAAAAATTTGCTATAAAAAAAATTATTAGCATAATTCAAAACCTTCGTTTTTTAACAAACATACCAGAGTACTGATTATTTTGCTGAAGGGCTACGTACTAGGTGGTTGAACTAGACAAGAAATTCCTTACTACCTTACTACCATATATTCCCTCCGTTTTTTTTATGTTCTAGATTTTTATACCTATTAAGAAAACACATTAATTCTTAGTTATAAATATTTTATTTTTGCACTAAACAATTTTCTATAACTCTAACCCAATAGTAATTCAATAAAACCAATTAATTTGTCTTAAAATTTATAATTCATCATTATTTTTTTTATTAAAAATGCATTGAGAATGTAAAAAAATCAATATTTTAGAAACAAATTTTTTTTCCTAGAACATCAATTAAAAAAAATCGGAGGGAGTTAAAATTTATAAAACTTTGATTCAAAAATATTCTAGATATATGGATACAGATTTTTTTGATAAACAATATATGATTATAGATAAAGGAATATATATAGTATCATATATATAATTGAAGTGTACAAAGACATATATAATCGATGAATTGTTTTTGTATCAACTGTAACATCCCGAAATAAAATGGAGATTTTGGAAAAGGGTGTCGATCGACACCATGTTCGGGGAATCGGTTTGTTTTAGTTTTAACCGCGTGATTTACATCGGTTTAGGGAAGAAGTCTTAGAGAATCGTTTATAAGCTTGTGCAGTCGGGTTTGACTGAGTTTTTTCAGAGAGAAATAGAGGAGAATTGTGAGAGAAGGAGAATTCTTGTGGTTTGAGAGTTTGTGAGTGATTCAATCCGTTCTTAAGCTTGATTAGTGGCTTAGAGAGCGAAGTTTGGAATCATTGTTTATTTCATCGCGAAACTCGATCGAAATCTATCCGGATTAAGCCTTGAAAGGTTGTGTTCTTCGTGTTCATTTCCGGAAATCAATCGAATCGAGGTGAGTGCGCGACCGTATGCTCGTATAGGCTAGAACTCGAGTGATAAATGGTTGTAGATGTTCCTCGTGGTAGAACTGGTTGTTGATGGTGTATTAATGTGATTTTCGTGTGTTTTGGTGATGATTTCGTATTATAAATCGTGTTTTGTGTTCGTGTATTCGATCTGTTTTGCGAGTTGAGAACAGTGTATCGATCGACACCTAGTGGTTGTGTCGATCGACACCAATGTTAATCAAGTGTCGACTTGAACATTTTTGAATTGTTTATTGTTTGATTTTTGGCATATGCGTACTTAGCCTGTTGACGAGAGGACCGTCTCACTAAGTAATTCTTAATTACTTACACATCTCTTTTTCCCATGTGATGCAAGTAAAGGAAAAGTGTGATCGTGGAATCAAGGTCTTAGGAAGATTTATGTATGATTAGGGTTGTTGTTTCTGTTGTTAGCTCTAGTGAACCTAGATGTTAGGTTGCTAGATTTTTGTTTCCATAACCTAGAATTACATTGTTGGATTGATTGTTAAATTTTGGAATTGGAGTTTTGATTATCGAATTGGTTTATTGGATTATCTGGTTTATGTTTCTTTCCGCAATAGAATTGTCTAGGATTTTAAAAAAAAACAACAAAGAAGCACATATACATACATATATCGTAGAGAGTTTCCTAAAGAGATGAATCTATACAATTACGAGGAAATCAACTCCTTAATGTGATTGGTACCACATGATTCACATCTCTAACATTTTGGGAGTGAACGTGATTGACAAGTCAAGATATCCTAATCATATATATGAAAGTAGCACGGTCCCTCTCTATCCTTGCGCTATGTCATCACAAACAAAATTGACAAGTGTTTTATTTTATTTTATTTAAAATCAATAAAAGAAAATTTATATCTAATATGAGTAACTTAATTCCAAGTTGATAATTATTCCAACATTAATTTAACCCAAGTCGAGGAAACGTTCACTTTCCAACTTCCCATGAGTAATTGCATTCGTAATTTTTTATATTTAATTGCAAAACTAAAATCAAACATTCTCAAGTTTTGTGTTATTTTTGTTGATACATTATAGAAGATATTCTTGCAAACAAATACTAATAACATATTTTATGGATGATAAGTAAAAAATCTAGGTGGAAACTAGTTTTGTTTAAAAGATTTTGATTTTTTTTTCCATAATTGAGAATAAATGTTATAGATTGAAGGGTCTTCATAATATGATTATGTAAAATCACATGATAACAAACACAAAAAAATTGGTTTAAAAAAGTCATTCTACCCCTCTTCGAATATGTTTGTGAACAAAATCCTTCGTAGTTTAATCATGTATGTGTTTGTTTCTTTGTTTGTAAGAATTAAAAGCCGAATGGTTTCAAACTTCATTATAAATGAGAAACATGAAAACAAGAAAACCATTGTCAGTATTCAAATTAGTTAATGTGGTTAGATCCAAACAACAACAAAAATATTAAAAATATTAAAATTAGTTTATAAGTTATTTAAATGATAAGAAAAATCAAAAGATTATTTTTATAGACATAATTTGATAAAACTATGAAAAGAGCTAAAATTAATTCAGCAAATTACCATTTTTATAAACAAATTACTTAACAATTTAATTGTAAATATGAATATACACACATTTAAAAAAGAGAATTATCATAATATGTCACTTTTGACATGCCATTTTACAGTTATGCCATCGTTTGAAAATCTTTGCAAGAGTGTCTTTTTCTTAACATAACTTTTATATTTTTGGGTTTGGCTTATCTATTTTATATTTAGGGTATCGTTTTTCAGGTTAGAGTTTAGATTTTGGGTTTTGACTTTTGAGAGAGTTTTTTTATAATGGTTTTTGTCTTTCTCTCTAGAAGGTGGCAAGTTTGTAATAAATTTTTAAATGTGGCATATTTAAAAAATATATTTTCAAAAATAGCATATTTGTAATTCCAAAAAAAAAAAAAAATGCAATGAAAACTTGCGCGAATGCGCGGGTATTGGCCCAGTAATAATAATATGTGCATAGATATACTATCATACATATATAAAAGAGATATACGGAGAGAAAGTTAGTTGGATAAAAAAAAAAAGCTCAATTACGCCAAAGTGGTGTCTTAAATATTCTGAAAGATTGGGATCGATTATTTATTGGTGCGTTTGACTTTTCATAATTCCCATATGATCATATCTCCATGTTAAATCGCTCATTTGTTTTTTTTTCAAACATTTTTCGACCACATTAATTGTTAATTTTATAGTTATGGTCAAGATCTAATCCAAGTAATCAAAAGTGAACAAAAAATTTTATTTTATCGATTCGTCATGTTAAGTAATCTTGATAATTGCCCAAAACACAAAATGACCAAAGTGCAACTCGATAGTTCAACAGAAAAAATCGAATCATCTGAAAATTTACGAATTAATACCCTAGGTTACTAACTTGTGCCATTACAGGCTGCAGATTAGATTTTTTGGGTTAAATTACAAAAATATTGGATCTTAAAGGTCATTTTCCAATTCTTTTTAAAAAGTAGAATGTAGAGAAAAAAGAATAATGTGAATGCATCAAGGCGAGATAAGCATGAATGCATCAATGTGAAAGCTACGGTTTACTCAAGATTTTTGCGTTCGGTAGACGCGTCATGGCATCACAGGCATGTAGGTCCTCGTATTATCACCCCGAAACTCCAAATTTTATTACAACTAGCTTAGTGTTTAATTGTGTTTAATTACAATATAATTAAGACTTTCACAAACCATAAAAACAAAATACTTAAGAAGACTACCTGTCTCATATTTTAAAAACCGTTTAGTTAAAAATCTTATGTATATTTCCAAACGTTTAAAGAAAATACTACCTCCGTTCCGTTTATAAGATGTTTTGGTTGAATGCGCATGAATTAAAATGAAATAAACAAAAATCACTTAAACATCTTTTATAACGGAGAGTAGTATATATTGACTCTATATAGAGTATTATATCATCCCTTGGACTGCATCGTTTCCCATCTCTTTTAGTTGGTATAGTTATTATCATTCAGTTTCCAACAAGTTACAATAAATATTGATATCATTACAACTATGAATTATTGTTGATATGAAAAAAAATATTGAATTTCTATCTACTTCCATGGTCAATACCACCCATAATAATTGTAATCGGTACAACCTTTGACATATGCTCTTGAAGAGAAAATATTTACATAAAATTTGCATCACCTATCAATATCACGTTATCATTTGTTTGTTTGCCGGGGTCCGGGATAATCCTAGCCTTCAATCCCGAAGAATGCTATTATGACAAAAAGCATGAGTTGAAACAAATATTTATTATAAACATTTAGAATGATGTGTCATTGACTGATGTGACAAAAAGCATGAGTTGAAGCTTGAGAGCAATATTCTCTTTACTTGTCAAAGAAGCTGCAAGTTTTAAGGTAGGGCTTTTATATAAAACCGCTTTGTGTTTACGGTTTTCTCAACTTTGAAATCAACTCATCTTCACCGGCCTATATAAACCTGTTTTACCGAGTTCTACACCGAATCTTTCAGCAAGCAAACAATTAAACTGAGCAAATGCGTTTTAAACACCCACATAAAATTCTCATACTGAAATAGTTACGCATTATTGTCATTACATGGTCTTCCAAAGCTATGTTGATCTACTAAAATATGATCTTAATGAGCGTTAGAGTAGTTCTCATTCTCATGGATCAATAACTTGCGCTCCTTAGAATCAGCCGAAGCATTGCAATGCGAAGACTTCCATTGTGCACAAGGAGCAGGCTTATCGCAAACGAAACAGTAACACTGCATATATTGTTGGTAAACTTAAGATACTTTCATAGGAGAATAATAGAAAAACATTAAACACTAAGTACTCCATTTCTTAAAAATGGCGAATATAAACACAAAGAAAAGATAAATAAAATTACCAAATGGCAATGGTTTGCATTAGGAGTTGATCCAAAGGGAAAGTTCAAGCATAAATCTTGGATGTGGGTAATCTCTACAAGCCACCTACTCAACAATATATTATATTTCATAAGAATTTTTGTCAAAATTGAAATGAATAAAACGATAGAGATCCAAACCCTAATTTAAAACACAAAATATCAAAACTTAAAACCTGGCCTGTCTCATGGATTATGGCAAGATCTTTATCACCAGATAAGGAGAGGGTTTTAAGGTAGAAGGAATCAAAAGGATCGAAATCGAGTATAAAACAATCCTCAGTTTCCTCGATTCTCTTCATGTCTTTTCTAGTTTAAAGACAGAATATGCCTCTTAGAGAAGTCTCTTCTTCTTCTTCCCAAACTGGTTTCGTTGTTTTTGCCTTCGTTCCCATTTTCTCTCGCAAGACACAAAGATGTGGAAAACCAAACGTTAGAGTTTAGAGCAAGCAAGGCTTTTATGCTTTAGCAATTGAGAGTGATTTCTCTGACTTCTGAGACTTGTTTATACCGAAGAATCAAAGATGACAAGGAGCAACTAATGCCATTAATTAGAGCAAGGCTTTTTTTGCTTTTGTTATGTGGGCTCAATTAATGGTCCAAATCTACAAAGTACAAACCTAAATATTACTATCAAATTTTATTCCCTGTGTGAAAGAAAGAAAATATATAATAACAAGCAAAAAGGAAAAACTGTAAAAATACCCTCAAACTAACTAATTACTTCAAAACAAGATTCCACCTAAAAAATATGTAAAATAACATTTCAACCTATTATAAGTCAGTAATATATATAGTCCATGAAAATAAATAACACCACGGATATTGATAACGTAATATAAAACTTGTCGTTTCGGTTGAACTAAAACGACACACATGAAACCAATGAAATGGTGATTTTTTTATTTATAATATAATAATTAACTCGGATTTATTATTCCCATAAATACTAAACCCTCAACGACGGCAAATTCAACAAATACCAATAACAGCGAAAAACACATAACTAAACCTAGTAAATCCATACATTAAACCAATAACTCAATTTCCAGAATTCAACAATTAAACCAATAATCCAATTCCAAAACCAATAACTCGACTAACATTTCTAGCAACCTAACATGTTCTACTAAAAATGCAACATAAAAATAACATCCTACCATCCTCCTCCTACTGCCATGATTCCGCGATCACACTTTTCTTTTACCTGCAACACATGAACAAAAGAGTTGCGCAAGTACTTCATAAACACTTAGTGAGACGGTCATTTCGCCAACAGGCTAATTACATCTCAACCAACAAATAACCATGATCACACAACAGCCAACAATAACTCATTACACACAAACAATTTTTCACAATTTCTAACTAGGTGTTGATCGACACCTCTGTCGCAGAAACCGCAGAACGAGCCTCTCCTCTCACGGCTCATTCTAGCGATTCCCAGGAACCAAACCTGCACGAAACTCACAAACGCAAACAGCATATAACCACGAGTTTATCACCAAAATCATCAACACTCATCATATTCATCAAATATCATCACAAATCATCAACAAAAACTAACTAATGGCATCGATGAGCCTATGATCGCGCACTCACCTTAGCCTAGAACGATTGAGCACAAGGATACACGAAAAAACAGAGCCTCCTACTCGACCCAAAGCTACTGACCCAAAACAGAGCCTCCTACTCGACCTAGAACTCACCATTAGGGGTTTCCCCTAAAACGAATTAAGATTTTATGAAAATAGAACCGACACGTTGTCTTAAAATCAACACTCGGACATACCTTAACTTAGAATAACGATCGGAAATAAGGTTCGGAAACTGCACACAAAGAGCTTTCCAATGACATACAGATCGTTGCCTAATTCCTTCTGGAGCTCCAGAAAAACGCCCTTGAAGTGGTATCACAGACCCGATTCTCCACAGATGTCCCTCACGAAAACAGAGATATCTCTTAGCATACACATCCGATTGATAAACCGATTTTCCTCACGGCTAGCTGAGAGAGAGAAGAACTTACCCATAAAATTTTCACGATGATCATAACTTATTCGACCATCCGATCCTCTTCTCCAACACAAGGCAACATAACTGCTTGATTCTCACAAAACAATTCTCCTCCTCGAAAACTCTCTTGAATCTCTTTCTCTCTTAATTATCTTAAAATTCTCTCCAAAAACTCTGCCAAACACAGCTGCACAAGTTTATATACGAGATCTAGGGCTTCTCTCCTAAACCGAAACGAAACCGCGATTAAAATCGAACTGAACCTAGTCGTGTGACAATCGACACCCCTTACTAAAAATCAATAGTGGTTCGCGGATGTTACACTTCTCACCCACTACTCTGGATTCGTCCTCGAATCCCGACAAACAGTCTAATAAGACCAACACTCTGACCCAAATCGGTCAATACCACCTGAGATCAACACACCCGATCTCCGAGGCTCTCGTCCAGTCTTATGTTTATACGCCAGTTTCTAGACATTTATTACTCTTAACTCCTTCCACACCCCTCCCACTCGCAGGAACATATCCTTTGAGCTATCAGTACCTCGTACCCCATACACTCTTAGGTACAAATCCTTCGAGTTCTGGGTACACATGGGAACTAATCATCCCCTCGAGAGAACTAATCATCCCTCGAAACTCATAATGGAAACTATTCATCCCAAATAAGCATACATGAGAACTAATCATCTCCTCTGGGAAACTAATCATCACCACTGGAGAACTAATCATCTCCAAAAATAAATGAGTTATTCGGATTTGTAGTCCCTAGAGTAATAAATTCTAAAACGTCTATAAACATCTATCAACTAGAACTACCTCCTGTGGCCAAACCTGATACCCCCTAACCCGGAATATCACAACCAACCCAACCAACTACTGGTCAACACAATCAACAACACATATAAGAACTACTCATCTTATAATACACAAATAAATAAGAAAAAACTCATCTTATAAATCTCCAAAATATATAATCGTTACAACGAAAACGAAGAATACAAGAAGCAAAAACAAACATACTAAACATCCAAAACTCGAACCACTAAGATAAGTAAAGCTCACACCACGACCTGCTTGTCGAACCACTTCCTGAACTTTAACTTCATCTTTGCCTCTGGTTCCCAAGTCTCCTCCTCTGTACCGCTATAGTCCCACAAGACTCTCAACAACGGTATCCTCTTTCGATGTAGAACCTTGTCTTTCCTCTCGAGAATCCTCAAAGGCCTTGCCGCTACTGACAAATCAGGCTAAAGATCCTCCGAAATCTTAGCCACCAACTCCTCCAACTCATGCAGAAACTTCCTCAACATCGACACTGAAACACCTTATGGAATGCCTTCATGATGGAAGGTAACTCTAACCGGTATGCCACCGGTCGAACTCGCTCCACAACCGGGAACGGGCCCATAAACCTCAAACTCAGGTTATTCTCTGAAATCAATTTGTTAGGCCTCGCAACATGACCATCTTGAGATACACTCTATCTCCAACCGCAAACTTCAACTCTCTCTGTCTCGTATCGGCATAAATTCTCTACCAATCCTAAGCCTACTTCATGTTCAGCTTTAAGACACAGATCTTTTATGTCGTCTCCTGAACAAAACTTGCACCATAAATACTTTTCTCACCCACTTGCGTCCAACATAAAGGTGTTCTACACAGCCTCCCATATAACGCCTTATAAGGAGCCATCCCGATACTCGCCTGAAAACTGATAAACTAAACAACTCAGCCAAACACAAGTGATCCACCCAATGATCACCCCATTCTCAAACACACATCTTCAGCAAAATCTCTAATAAATAAATGGCCCTCTCTGCTTTTGACGCAATTTAAGATCCCTGACTGAACCGTGCGGCTAGCACTGCATGCAGCCTCACCATCTCCTCCTCACACTTTATAACCAAAACTGCTTCTCCATCGGTCTCCTTGATGGCCCGAAAAAGTACTGACTTAATCAGACAATCCACCACAAACCAGATAGCATCAAATCTCTGCGATTTAGGTAATTACACATCGAAGTCCATCGAAACCATAATCTACTTCCACTCTGGGATGGGCAACTCTGCATCCCTCCACTCGAAACCTGATACTTCACTCTGACTAGCTGACACTTATCGCACATTGCGATCCACTAGCCGGTATTACAAGGAATTACACACCCGAACCCTGAGGTCTATATCCCGTCTCATGTTTATGCCACGATCAGACATTGATTACTCCTACTCTTACCGACATCATCACACTCTCCAAGACATCTCTTTCAAAGTAACGATGTCGATGCCACTCTATTTTCAAGACGTCTCCCTCAAGCTATGGATATATAGGAAAACACTTCCTTTAGAGTAATCAACTCATACGTGAACAAACATCAGAAGACTAAAATTACTTTTCGTGATATTAACCCACCATTCCTTACTCCATCATAACATTTCGGCTTCAACTAAAAACTTGACCAACACCACTGACCCTTCTCAAGATCCTTTCATGACCTTCGAAGCTCATCACTAATCTTATGTTTAAACGCACGTTATAGACTTTCACTACTCTTAACTCATTACCACACCCATCTGGAGAACTAATCCTCCCCTGAAGAGAACTAATCATCCCTCAATACTTATACTGGGAACTAATCATCCAAAATAATCATACAGGAGAACTAATCATCTCCTCTGGAGAACTAATCATCTCCAAGAATGAGTTATTCGGGGACACTACGCCCCTAGAGTTTTAAATCCTAAACGCCTATAAACATCAACAATTAAAACTACCTCGCGTGGTCTAAACCAACTTCTGAAGCCTTAGTGTTCCCAACCATAGGCACATACACTCGTCTACACATCTGAATTATCCCATTCGAGGAGACTTGAAAAACCGAACCAACTGCCTCAATGCATCCATCGAACTTCGATCACTCTCCTTAGCCACACGAAACTTACTCAGAAGATATATCTGATCGATTGCCTCTAAACTAAGAGACAACTACGAAATAACACATAACCGCAACGTGCTAATCCCGCTCACTAATGCCTCACATTCTGCTCCTGAGCTAAGTCAACTCTCCGTCGACTCAGAGCATCTGCCATCAGGTTATCCTAACCTAGATGGTATAACAATGCCCAGATCATAATCTGCCAACAACTGTACCCAATGTCTCAACCTCACCCTTGGAGACCAAACTAAGGAAACATCCTTCCATGTCAGCTTCGTCCTAAACTGCGCCATACTCGCAATCCCCAAACGAATCTCTTGTAATCGTGCCAACCCAAAAATCCTGATCTTGATGACGTTGGTCGGTTTAGGAAAAACTTGCCGGATCCAAAGTCACTCCCTCTGCAAAATCAAAAAGTCCGAAAAACCCAATTTCTCGTCACTAGAAGCTACTCTTACTCAACATTGCAAACAAATTTTTCTCCCGAAACTTATTCCGAACCCACTTTAGATGAAACTCCTGCTCCTCAGGACTCCTCGAAAACACCAAAATATCATCAAAGGAGATGATCCCAACACATCCAAAAACTCATCCTAAAATACTCCGTTCATAAGCTTTATGAGTGTTGCATCTCTACCACACATGATGCTACTGGAGCCTGCATTGACACCGCACTTGGTAACCGCTCCAAAAACTGAGCCACAGATCCACTAGACAATCATCTCGACCCCGAGTCACACCGGCGGTCGCACCCCCACTTGGGCCTTCTGCGCTACCAGTCACACTCGTACCCTCTCTGGTACCACCAGTCCTGAGACTAGCAGTAACACTGACTGCACTCATGTATTCCTCCTAAAACGTCTGCGAATCTGAAACCATCTCATACGTAGTCTCAAGACCACACTCTCGGCAAACTCACACACCCGTCCCCGACAACACCCTCTACTGCTAGCAACTCTAGCCATCATTCTCGACATTTCCAAAATACTGACTACAAAGCTAGATTTCAAAAATAGAAGTCACAAACATTCACAATTACTTACCGCAGAATCTCTTTAAAGGCCCGAAGAAGATGATTTAAGACTAATAAATTGATTAACTACACGCAATCAATTTAAATAACATAATCTCAGTTCACACAACCTACAGTCCTAAAACTGAAACAACCAAGCTTTTTTTTTATTAATTTATCCGAATTATTATTCCCATAAATAATAATCCTCAATGATTAATTCCACAACAACCCAACAAGACAATAACCAGCAAAAAAAATCAGTAAACACTTAAACAAGATTCAACTATGAAAATTATCCAATTCTAATTCCATTAACTCAACTCAGTATTTATAGCAACCTAACACCAGGTTCTACTAAAAAGCAATTCAAACAAATAAACTAGAGATCCTAATCATCCTCTCGTCCCAGCCATGATTCCGCGATCTCAAACTTTTACCTGCAACACATGGAAATAAGAGTTACGTGAGTATGATCACAAATATTCAATGAAGCAGTCATCCCGTCTACTGGTTACATAATAAGGATAAACGAATGCCAACACTATGAAATCAATCAACAATCAATATTTCCAACTTACCGAAATAAGAACAATTAAACGAAATATGGACAAAACAAGTCAATGTCGATGGACACACCACCACGGTGTCGATCGACACAGCAAACACGAAACCATCAATTCAACCGGGTGTGTCGATCGACACTACCACTAGGTATCGATCGACACCACCTTCACGACACAAACTAATCGCAAAACCGCAATGGGTGTCGATCGACACACCCTCTAGGTATCGATCGACACCTCGACCCAGAAACCAGGATCAAACCAAATCCTCACACGGCTTGACTCCGTTCCAACAAGGTTTAATCTCAACGATAAACAACACGATTTACACACGAAATCAAACAGAAAATAAACCGAACAAACGATATATATAACAATTCCAACACAATTTATCAAACAACAATCCTAACAATCGAAATCCATAACCACGGTTACCCACTCACCTCGATTAACGAAATAAACACATGATTACATGAAAATCAGAGCCTCTTACTCAACCCAAAGCTACTGATTCTCCTTCTCTATCACCTAGAACTTACCATTAGGGTTTTCCCTAAAACGAATTAGGATTTTCTGGAAACAGAACCGACGCACAGCTTTAAAATCAACGCTGAGGACAAACCTTACCTCAAAATAACGATAGGAAATAATATTCAGAAATTAGACATGAAGAGGTTTCCAACGACATATAGATCGTTGACTAATTCTTTCCGAAGCTCCGGAAAATCGCCCTCGAAGTGGTCTGATCACAGACCCGATTCTGCACATACCTGCCTCACGAAAACATAAATATTTCTTAGCATACACATCCGATTGACAAACCGATTCGCCTCACGGCTAGATAAGAGAGAGAAGAACTTACGATCAAAATTTCATGGCTAGCCAACAATAACTCATTACACACAAACGATTTTTCACAATTTCCAACTACGTGTCGATTGACACCTCGGTCGCAGAAACCGCAAAACGAGCCTCTCCTCTCACGGCTCACTCTAGCGATTCCAAGGAACCGAACCTGCACAAAACTCTCAAACGCAAACAGCATATAAACACGAGTCTATCACCAAAATCATCAACAATCATCATATTCATCACATATCATCACAAATCATCAACAAAAACTAACAAATGGCATCGATGAGCCTACGATCGCACACTCACCTTAGCCTATAACGATTGAACACAAGGATACATGAAAAAACAGAGCCTCCTACTCGACCCAAAGCTACTTATTCTCCTTCTCTATCACCTAGAACTCACCATTACGGTTTTTCCCTAAAACAAATTATTTTTTGAAAACATAACCAATGCGCTGTCTTAAAATCAATGCTGGCGACATATCCTATCTCAGAATAACGATCGGAAATAATATTCACAAATTAGACATGAAGAGGTTTCCAACGACATATAGATCGTTGCCTAATTCTTTCCGAAGCTCCGGAAAATCGCCCTCGAAGTAGTCTGATCACATATCCGATTCTGCACAGACCTCCCTCACGAAAACAGAAATATCTCTTAGCATACACATCTGATTGACAAACCGATTTGCCTCACGGCTAGCTGAGAGAGAGAAGAACTTACCCATGAAATTTCTTGTTGATAATAACTGATTCGACCATCCGATCCTCTTCTCCAACACAAGGCAACAGGACTGTCTGATTCTCACAAAACAATTCTCATCCTTGATAACTCTCTTGAATCTCTTTCTCTCTCAATTCTCTTAAAATTCTCTCCAAAAACTCTGTCAAACACAGCTGCACAAGTTTATATACGAGACTCTAGGGCTTCTCCCTTAAACCAAAACGAAACCGTGATTAAAATCCAACCGAACCTGGTCCATGTGTCTATTGACACACACGAACCAATACTGATTTATGACCGACAACCCTTACCAAAAATCAATATTTTTTCGTGGATGTTACATGGTGTATCTTTCCTCTAATATAAAATACACTAGTTTATTGGCTTATAAAATGTTGGGCAAAAATATAGGTTCCAGCTTTTTGGGAAGCTCAAATGTTCTATATCGTTTAAGATTTGATTTTATGAAATATGAGTGCGATTATGGATATCCTATTCCTATAGGCAGCATTCTTCACAAATTGTAAAATCTCTCAAACTTTGAAACTTGTAGACAATTTTTTAAAAACACTCGAGCTCTTCTACTCCTTTCTTCTTGAATAGAATCATGTTCCAGATGCGTTTTATTCCATCTTCAGTAAAATTTCTATAAATTAATACTCTATAAATTAATAATTATTATAAATTAATATATTCTTCCGGTCCTAAGTTGGGTCAGTATAAAATTTGACAAAAATCGATAAAATGATAAGATAATGTTTTTTTTTTGAAACTCCTATGTAAAATATGGTCCTAATAATTGTATAAATTAATAATTATAAATTTTACATATATATATATATATATATATATATATATGTAAGTAAGTTTAGCGATCTATACCTATTTTTTATATATATTTTTTCTTCTTAAAATTAAAATCTTGTCGGAACTAATCTCCCTTTTTTTTTTCTTACATCAAAAATGTTTAGATACTTAATCTTCATCAAATGAAGAGTTTTATACGTGATAATCTAAGGGGGGGGGGGGGGGGGGGGGGTTATTGGTTTTGGTATTTTAGTGGATTTTGAAATCCACTCCAAATCCTATGTTATTCAATTTATCATTTTAAAGTCCTCATCCAAATCCAATGTTATTCAATTCATCATTTTTAAATCCTTATTGGAATCTCATGTCATTCAATCAATCATTTTAAAATTCTCATTAGAATCCTATGTTATTCAATTTATGATTTCAAAATACAAAATAGAATCAAGTCTTAATCAATATCAAATTTTTTTATAAGGATTTGGATTTGAATGGATTTGGGAGTGATTTTATGTTAAAAATATGAAGAGTGAAATCCTTAACAAAGACTTGTTATTTTAAAATGATTAGACACATCTTCCACATATTTTCCTAAATATTACGTCCATATTTATTTCTTCACATTATCAAAGTGCACAAATTTTATGTTGATATTTGTTTTTGTAAATCTCACTAATCTTCAAAAAGGATTTCTCTATATCAAGGATAGTTTATTTTTATGATGTTTTTTGTTGCTGGATTTAAAAATGCACTTTATTTGATTTAATTTTGATTTTTATGATTTTTTTGTTGATTCTTGAATCCACATTATTTTATTTTGAAATCTTTCTTAATGAATTTTAAATCCATATGATTTGATTTGGAAATCAATGGATTTGCTAATTCTACATCGATTTAAAATCCATCAAAATACCTAAACCAATAGACCCCCCTAAAACTATGATTACATGCATCAAGCTGAAGAGTTTTATACATGATAAGCTAATTATTTAACACTTCTAAAACTACTGTTATTTTGTTTTCAATCTCATCATTAATAACAAAGTAGCTATAATTTTTATTCCTTCCATATAAATAGTCAAATAAGTTATTAACATCCATCTTATAATGATGACCGAGATTAATAACATGATGTGGAGTAGGTTGAATATGTAAAAATTATATAAAAAATTAAATACCAAAAATGGAAGAACTTTTAAGAACTTTTACGTAAAGTTTTTATTTTAAAAAAAAAATTGTCAAAAAATCATGGATTAGAAAAATCTCTCAATAAATTAATAATTTTCTAAATTAATAAATTTTCAAAGCCCCAACATTATTAAGTTGGGGGTTATTGGTTGATGGATTCTTAAGGATTTTTAAAACTTTTAGAATCCATTGTTATTAATTTATGGATTATGACATTCCTAATGAAATTCATTGTTATTGGTTTGATGAGTTTTAAATTCCATTCAAAATCCATTGTTGTTCAAGAAGTTTAGTTTTTAGGGATTTTATAAATCTATTAGAATCTATTGTTATTGGTAGATGGATTTGTTCTAATTTTACTTATTAAACAAGATTTTGAAAATACCTCATAAAACCTTTGGATTTTTAGAATTCTAATCACCAAATTTTCTAAATACACAAAACTCTCTATAAATTTAATAAATCTTTGGATTTTAAAAAATCATCAACTTTATGAGAATCCATCTATTGCATTATTTAATAAATCTTATAATTTATCGATAAATAATATGAAATAAAAAACTATACATTTTTTTTAATCGTCTAAAAATTACATTATCATTGAATTATATTTGTTCTAATCCTACTATGATGATTTTCAACTACTTGCCTGCTTGTCTATGCGAGATTAGGGTGAACAACTTCCACATATGCCTCCCATGATGGACAAGCTCTCTTCGATGAACGGCTTTGCATGTACGACATCTTACATGATTGACAAATTTTCCCCGACAATCGGCTTAGCATGTACGATATCTCCAATGATGGTGATGGTCTTCCTCGACGATGGATGCCTCAACCGGTTGCTCTATAATTTTCGAGAAATGTTCCCTCCATTAATTTTGAATAAGATGTATGATCTGGGATTCGAACCTCTGACCTAGTGTAGAAGCCTTTAAACTCTTGACCACTAGGCTAAAGGGCAAAAAACTATACATTGGTTGAAGAGACATTTGCAAAAGTTGTTTAATTTGAACTTTGAATGTCTTCGTATAAATTATCTAATAACAGTTAAAGTAGATGTAGATAGATACCCAAAGATGACTAAAAGACGAAGCAGCACACAAAAATACACCAATGAGGACGTAGTAAAATAGCACATGTATACAAATTGTCTACGACATGTTCGGTTGATATAGAGTCAACCACACTTGTACTTGTACTTCACGAATAAATTATCGTTCAATAAATTTGTATGATTTCTTTTTTTTTTTGTAAAATATATATTTTGTTTGTAAATAATCTGAAAGTTTTCCAAACGTTTTAGCAAATTTATCTATCAAGTCTTCTAGTTTTTCAAACGTGTTGGCCGAGTATGCATTTTTTTTAGAGTCTACATTGGCACGCTTCGAAATTTTTCAAAGATAATTATAAATTTAGATATCAAAAGTTAGTTTGTCAATGTGTCAACATAGTTTTTTTTTTTTTTTTTGACAAACGCTTTGAAAGTCTTCCCAACATGTTGGCATACTTAGATATCAATTTGCTACTTTGCCAATATCTCGGCAAAATTTTCCAGTGCCTCATCAGTAGAGTTTGTCAGTGTCTCGATGGGATCTGTCAATGCCTCGTTAGAGTCGGCATTTTTCTGAGAGAGCATGCCAATACATTGGAAAACTTTGGGCTTTCCTTGCAGAGTCTATAATGTTTCAGCAGAGTGCCTATCTTTTGATAAAATATGTGTTTTTGTAGTAGACGCTCTAAAAATCTTCCTAACATGTTGCTATATTTATATATCAATTTGTTAGTTTATCAATATCTCGGTAGAATCTATCACATCTTTCGGTACAATCTGTCAATATCTCGGGAGTCTGCCAATGATAGTTTTGGTATTATGAAAAAAATAAGTCCAAAATTCATTCTTTGAACAACAACAAATTTAAGAAGATTACTCTAGTTATTCTTATTAAAAAAAATTACTCTAGTTATTATTGAACAAACGTATTTCTTACTAAAACATATTTTCTATCCGTTTAATTGACAACAGATTTTTGATATTGCATACTTATAACAATTTGTATTGGCAGGCTTGGCATGCCCAACTTATGCTCTGTATAGAAAATTTATTGAACCTTGTATGTTTAATTTCTAGAGTTAAATGTGTGAATAATATGATTAAGATTACAACACTGGTTGTTTATATATTTATATTGATGCAAGTCCATACTTTTTTTTTATTTTGCTCCGGATCCCCTAAAATATAGAGACGACATTGGATGTTATGTATCATTTTGTATTCCTTCGCGTTAACATAGAATTAAGATATAGCTACTTGACAAAACTTAAAGGTTGTTGATCCACTTAGGATTAGAAATATTAAGTACACATGACTGCTTTATATTCATGTAATTAAAAGTGTTAAATATGATTGTCTCGATCACACCTAAATCACATCTTTTGTCTAAATCACACCTAAATCACATCTTTAGAAGTGTGATTTGTTATGCCTAATTTATAACTATAAATGAATCTCAAATCACTTTAAATCCTCTATTTAGAAAACATTGTTGAGTTTGAATAACAGGGGATTTGATATGGGTTTAACAAATCACAATTTGAATAACACGGGATTGTATATTATTTAGATGTATTTGACATAAATTCCATGTTCAATAACACATGATTTGGAAACGGATTTTAAAATCACTGATTGAATAACAGAGGATTTTAGAAACACCATCAAATCCACTGAAATACCACATCCAATACACCCCCCTAAGTATAATTCGAAAATTCTAGATTTAAATCATAAAATTAAATATGAACAAAAATTTAGCATATATACACAAAAATATTTAATTTAAAATAAATTAAAAATAGTTTTATTATATTTTGAAAATATATGAGCATGTAAAACAATTTTTTATATACTGTATATTTTTACGTGTGTTGTTTTGTTTGACAATTAGATGTTTTTAATTTTTCATAAACACACTTTCCTACAAGTAAAATAATTAATGAAATTTTTTTGTTTTAATTATTTCACGGGTGGAACACATTTGTATACAAAAGAATCACAAAATTCAAATTTATAAAGTGGCTCTTAGATTATGCATAATAGTTTACCATAATTGTTTCTTTAACTAAAATTATTCATTTTATTCGATAATCATTTTATCCCGCGTATAACTTGGGTTATTTTCTAGTTTTAAGTATTTTCATGGGTTTAAAATCTCTATAGGAAATTTGAGCATTTTGGATAAAAAAGGAAGAAAAACAAAACTTTTTAGGAAATGACATATCATGTCCGTCAAATGTTTCCCAAGAAATTGAGCTTTCCCACTGTTGGACCGAACTTAATTTACATGGAGATAGATAAGAATCTCAGATTCAGATATAATTCTCTATCGTTGAAATCCAACGGTTAGATCTTAAAATATACTCAATTTACAAAAGAAAAGTCATGCAGTCTCGAAGTAGAAGGTGTGCAGAAACATCGAATGTGAGATCGACCGATCACCTCCTGAAACCGACCAATCAGTTTCTTGAAAAACATGTAGACTCCCAAATATTCGAAGAATATATCCTAGATCTTTTTAGATATACTCTAGTTGACTTCTAAACCTTTAAAAGCATTATAGAGAGGCCACAAAAATCAGAGGATCATCACCACCTTCATAGCCATCAAAAGTTGCATAGCTTTAAGTTTTCTTTCATGGATTCTTACACTTTGTTCAATACGGGTGAAGAACTCGCCTCCTTGTATCTTTTGGAGAAGTTTTCTAAACTCTTTTAGCTACTGATTTCAATTGATATAAATTCATCTTATGCTTTTGCTTTGATCTTTATATCCACGATTGAGTAGTCAATTTTTAAGGTTTTAGGGATTGAAAGAGGTTTCATGAATTGTTAATATTGAATATTATTGCTTAGGGATATTCATTGGTTATTTATCTTGATTGATGATTGCTTTTTTTTTTTTTTTTTTTGTTTGTCACGAACACACTTCAATATTGATTAAGCAAATACATTGTCTGTATCCGAACACCAATACGGAACTGAAGTGCTAATGTAGGAAAACATAGTGTCTCGCATGCGCACATACCTCGCTAGCAAATCCGCTCTTTTATTGTTCTCCCGTTGCCGGTAGATGAGCTCGAATTCTGGGAACGACTCCCTGAGGACTGCCAAATTACGTATTTCCGGATTGATGATTGCTTAAATGCACATTAGTGATATGATTTTAGGTAGATTTACTTCTTGAAGGCGTGGTAAATCTTATGAACTAATCTAGATAAACTAAACTAGACGTTATAACATGATTTCTAATAACGAACGGGAGTTTAGTTTATTAGATTATTAAACATAGTATCTTAGCACCACATGAGTGACTAATCATATATTTTTGCTTCGAGTTCTAGATTGTTGTTAATTAAATCATTGTTATTGATTTGATTTTAATGATTCGGGGTTCTCTGCGATTACTCCTCATTTTAACGTTTTCCTCACTAAATTTGGAACTTTGTTTATTATTATTTTCATCACCTTTCATATCACAAACAAAAACACCACATCTTAAGCATTAGCTTAATTTTAATCTCATAAATTCGTAGCATAATTCTTTGGTCTCTCGTGGATTTGAATCTTAAGTACTAACACGATTGTTTGTGCATTAGCAGCGCAATTCTAGAGTTAAAACATGAGATATTAGTCATGCACAAAGAGGATTTGAAGAGTCTCTTTCATCAAAACGAGACGATACCGGAAGAAACAACAGCATGATGAGACAATGCCGGAAGAAGCGATAACATGTTGAGAAGCCGATAAAATGCTAAGAAAGCAACAATCGGCCAGTTTTGTCCTTCTCTCGCGGAAATATAGTCGGGCAAGGAAAGTTACCATCGACGAAAGAAACAGTGGATGCTCGATTATATCTAGTGTAGAAGATGATGAATACAAGATGTGAGGATGAAAACACCTAAGATAACAACAAGAAAGATTTATTCCTTCAATGTAAATATTTGATTGGTTGTAGGCCTAGATTCGCCGTTGACAAGCAACTTGTTATGGCAAATTCGGCGGATGTAGATTGTTGTGAGATGAATGCAAAGAAAGCTAGGGTTTGAGATTTTGTTTTTTTTGACAAAATGTATTTATTGTTATAAACCAATTTATTGTGGATGTCCATTTATGATAATAGACTTCCTTTCCAAGTTATTCTTCCTCCCTAAGTTCTTATTCTTTTCCAAGTCATTGTATGTTATATATACTCTTGGTTCTCTATGGAATAAATCATCACTAATTCTCATTTGTCTTCTCATTCTATACCATGTTATCAACACGATAGATCTAACTAGTTGAGCAAAAACCCTAGTCTCACCGATTCACCTCTGTTTTCTTTTCTCTACCTTTGATCCGATCCAAAATCAAGTGAAGTGTGTCAAATTTCACAAAACTTGAATTTGAGGCACTTGACATAAGTGGAAACAACTACTTGTTATGAGCATTAGACGCCGAGTTTCATCTAAGTGCAAAAGTTCTTGGTGAAACAATGAAGGAAAAGAATGTGGCAACAACTCAAACCAAGGCAAAGGCTATGACCTTCCTTCTTCATCACCTCCATGAGGGTCTTGAGATCAAACACCTAACTATGAAAGACCCACATACCCTTTGGAATGACCAAAAGGAAAGGTATGATCACCAGAAAACTGTGATCTTACCTAAGGCTCTTTATGATTGGACACACCTAAAATTGATTATAAGTCTGTAATTGAATATAACTCAACAATGTTCAGAATCACTTCCAAGTGTAAGTTGTGAGGAGAGAATATCTTCGATGCGAAGATGTTGGAAAGACACACTCATCGTTTCACGCGATTAACCTTGTCTTGTAGACACAGTACCGTGAAAATGGATAAAAAATTATTTTGACCTAATTTACGCTCTCCTTGTAGTTGAGCAGAAAAACGAGATTTTAATGAAAAGCCATGAGTCACATCCAGCTGATTATGCTCCATTCCCTGCAGCGGTCAAGAACAAGTATGGTCGAGGTCAAGGCCGAGGTGTCTCTTTCAAGAACCCATACTCTCACGAGAAATGGAAGCATAGAAATGGTAACAAACAAGAGGTGACAAGTGGAAATGTATGTTACCGTTGTGGAGGAAGCATTCATTGGACTCGCACATGTCGTACACCAAAGCATCTTGTTGAGCTTTACATGCAAGCATTGAAAGGGTGGAAACAAACCTTGTCTTCGAAGATGGTGAAGATGACTTTGGTCTTGATGACTATGGTCCTGGTAACTTTGGCATTGTTGATATAATCACTACAGGAAAATCGAGTATTCGTAACACCCAATAATCGCTATTGTATGCTACCATAGCGAATATAGAAGCGCTCTGTATACGACCGCGACAATAGGTCCGTGACATTTAATAGCGGTTTTTGGGCACGCTACCCTTGCACCAATTATTATAGCGCTTTGTTTTCTGCTACAGAAGATATTTAATATAGCATTTATTGGTTGTCATTAATTGATTTATAAATAGCGTTTGTTTACAAGTAGCATTGCATTCGTCAAACGTTTTGATTCCTTTGTATTGTTTCTTATTTTTGCTTTCATAGCATATCTCATATATAGTGTAGCAATTTATAATTGTTATACTCAACATATAACAATCGCTGCTTCCAAATTTTCGTTTGTCTTATTTATTGCGTTTAAAACATTGAGATTTTTTTGATAGGATTGGCTCTGTAATTTTAGCCTTTTTAGAATTTTATTTGAATCTAGAAAATAATGAAAAAAAGAAAATGGTAAAATTTAAATGGGCCTGTAATTTTAGCCTTTTGTATTTAATTTGGATCTGTAAAAAATAAAAGAAAATGGGCTTGTAATTTCAACCTTTTGTATTATATGCGGATGATTACAAATGAACTGAAAGACACAAGGTTCATCACATCGCTTAGAATGCTACATTTTCCTAACACTATGCCAATCCATTTATACAGAGAGTAGATGCATCCCCTTAATCAACACTCTTATCCCAAAAGCATGAGTAGTAGTAGGACGAACGGTGTACATGGTTGGACGAACAATCTGTAATAACAACAAAACATAAGAATGAATTAAAAACAAGCAACAAATCAATATCCATCAATAGCAATGAAATAAATATGACAAACATAAAATTGAATGAAAAACCCACAATAAATCGATAAATCTTACCTACAAATGCAAATAAAGAAATTCGAGTCATCGATTAATCTATCTATAACACCTTCCACTTGTAGGAGAAGAGGACAACATATGAGATTCGACACATCGATAAACTGATCCAGATTGAGAGATATAGAGTGAAAAACAAACCTTTTTGAAGAAGATAGGGTAAGGGAGCAGAGGGAGAGTAACAGATTTGGTTCTCTATAGACAAGAAACATATCGGTATTAGTAGAGAAACCCTTGGCAATCATCATAGTTCTGATAGAGACAAACCAGATCTGAGTGAATAAATGAAGAGTTTTTTTATTTCAATCGAAATGAAGAGTTTTGAGAGAAATAGGAACAGATTAGACTGATTGTCAATCATCAATTTTTGACAAGAGAAGGAGAAAACGGAACGGATGAGAATATGAGTGAATAAATGAAGAGTTTGTTCAGAAAAAGGAATGGATTATACTTATTGTCAATCATTAATATTTGACAGAGAGAAGGAGTAAAAGGAACGGCTGAGAATCTTTGAGGTTTGGTAAGTAGACGGTATGATTTGTGCCATGTCAGCGATCCGTGTGACAATTCGGGAAGAGATTATAAAGTTAAAATGAACGGATCAGATTTGTTTGTTATGGTAAATCGACGGCTAGATTTTGTTCATGTCAGCAATCCGCGTGAAGACTGCAAAATAAAGATAAGTAGGGGATTTAATTATTGTGTTTTGTCTTGCATTTATCAGAAAAATAGTTTGTAATGAATAAGTATATTACATTTTTATTATTCAAGGTATTTATTGATAATTGAACATAAGTTTGTGTATTTTGCAAAATTTCAGAGATTTGTGAAGCTATATTTCGAATTCATTGTAAACATGAAAGGTTCCATGCTATTTCATAAACATGCAAACAAAATATGGAGTAATATTTCCAAAAGTTTCTTACAAAATAATGAATCACTTACAATGATTATATGTATGATCACATTTATTTGCGGACACATATATATGGTTACCGTCAATACTATAAACAAATAAAAAGAACTAGAGAGATGTTACAATACTTTGTCATCATGAATCCCTAAACCCTAAACAACATTAACATTAATCATGTTAAATATGAAAAATATTGTTTAATCATAAACAATCTTGTATATTTATTTTTCATAAATAAAGTAATCAATTTGTAGACCCTAAAATATTTTATATGCCCTAAACCCTAAAAATGTAATTACGAAAATGATATGGCCTTTTTAATGTTGTTAGTGTTGTTAATTTGATTTGTTATAGTTAAATATATAGTGAAACAACGAAACCTCAGCAATCAAGTTATAATTAAACATCAACTTAACATAGTCATATAAAACAAATACAGTTGGATACGAACATAGTTTTGAAGACAAACAATTTAAATTTGTTTCTTAGCAACTTGGGTTTGAAACGTTATTAGATGAACTTGAGTTTATCATTAGGCCAAGCTATTGTTGTGCCAACTGCATCGGAAATGTACTAGATTTCTGAATTGGGTCTCCATACAGGTGCATCATCAATCTTTGAAACTTCTACCCAAACCTTGCTAGCATTGGGACCTAAGGGGACGAAATGGATATGGTTTGCCGGATTAGTTGAACAAACGCGACCTTCTGCAACTTTCTGTCCGGAGTTGTTACAGTCTAAGAGGATGCACTTCTTCTTACCACCATTGTTGGTACCAGTGCTCTTAGTTGCACTCTGTATTCAAAATTTATTTCAAAAACCATTACAATTCATCACATGAACATCGTAAGCAACACTGAAAACCAATATACATGAATATTGAGAAGGAATAAAACTAACCTCCGGTTTTCCATCACATTTCTGTTTGTTAATGACTTCTATCTTATGAATTGGCAATGCGATAGGCGCATTAAGAGCATCACCAATCTGAAACATGTCTACACTTGGTCTCCACAGATATGCTGCATGGTCAAGCACCTTGACGACTGAGACAATTGCAGCATTAGGACCCAAAGGAATGTCATTGACCATTTCCTTTGGGTCTACAGAAACCATCACACCTTCAGCAATAACATAATCATCTACATTCCAGTCATAAATATTGCATCTTTCAGCTTGTTCAGGTTCAGGTTCAGGTGTGCCCTAAAGAGTAATGCGTATGTATTAGTAATCTAATGAATGAGCTTAAATTATACTACTGCAGAATAAATCAAACCATAAAAGTAAGAGAAAATTACTGAGGGTCCATCAGCCTTATTTCCAGTTAAGGAGACATTTTCATCATCCAAAATCACCTTATCGCTCGGCCAAGGAATTTTGATACCCAAAACTTCACCAAGTGAGGCATGTGCTTTGGTAGGCCTCTAGAGAAATGCGTATGGGTTGACCACATTCTTGACAACAATAGCTACTGCATTAGGACCAAGTGGAATGCGACCAATCTTGTATGATTGGTCAACAGAGCAAAATTCTCCTTCCCCGACAACAACATCTTCGCTAGAACACCAATCAAGTAACTGACACCTAATACCTCCTTTACTAGCATGACTGCCCGCAGACTGTGAAGATACTCCATCAGAGACTTTCTGACAATAACAATATGGAAATGTCAAAACATAACTTACCTTTTGCAAAGAAAAAAAAAGTGTCATACTTACCTTTTGTCCAGCCAAGTCACGAACTGTATTACGTAACTCTTCTTGTGTAGCTTGAAGCTTCTCCACCTTTGAATCTCTAGCAAGCATGAATGCTAGCTTGGTCATAGTAACCCCTCTGCCCATCCCTCTAATTCTTCCAGGTTTGTCTTTCCCCAAGACCTGACTAACTGCATCTTCTCGGACATCATTAGATGTAGAGTCCATCTGACTATCAATTGATTGTATCCTCTCCTATAAACAATACAATGAAGATATGGTCAAGGAAAATGTACTCAAACAGAGTTGAAAATAAGTTAAAATGTGTTAATTCTTACAATGGTCTCTGCAAACTCTGGCCTTACAGGTGTCCCATCCGAATGGGTGTGTCAAGCTAACCAAACCTTACTTCTTGTGAATTTACTAGGGTCTGTACTCTTCTTTTTCTACAAATAGATAAAGTAATGATCAAATATTGAATTCTTTATATATATGAAAAGGAAAAAAACATTAAACATAGACATACCATTTCTTCAGCTAAGCGAAACATTCCTTTGCGGCTTGTTGTATGGGGAATCTGAGTCCTCCTTAGCTGTATGTATTTTTCACTAATTGCCTAAAAAATTAAACAAGTACAAGATATAATTTCATATATACAATAAAAACATTAACTATGGAATAGTGAAATGAAGAGTATCTAACCTTAAAATCTGAACTACTCTTCCTTTTGACCCACCTATTCCAATCTGTAAGAGATTGGATGTTACTAAGTTTTAACTCAAGTCTGTCAGCATGAGTCTTAGCTGTACGGACTTGGGTGACAAGGCGAGACTTAGCAGCCCTCCACAAATAACCCATCTGCTTCATCATAGCGTCTTTGTGCCAAACTCCTTCAATATTAAATCTCCCCTGCAAAATTTTTTGGCAAAGTTAAAAGTAGTAATATCCAATCTGAATTTTTTGGCAAAGTTAATAGTTTAAAACATAGCATACATACCTGAATTTCCTCCCACATTACGTCTTTCGTCTACTCATCTAGTAGCCTCCAATCGTCAAGTAGAACTGGTACATGCTCCCTCACAAGTACACCAAGGAATGACGAAAGGGTTACGGAACCACTCCCAGCATGTTCCCCTGAAGGCGTAAAATCCACATCCACCTTAGTCAAAGGATCTTTTGCCAATTTTCGCATCTTTGTCATTCCTCTTCTTCTTCTACTCCTTCTCTGAGACTGCTTAGTAACCTGTGAAGGTTCTCTTGCTTGAGGAGCTTGAGCTGGCTGTGAAGGTTCTCTAGTTTGAGGAGCTTGAGCTGGCTGTGAAGGTTCTTTAGCTTAAGGAGTTTGAGCTGGCTCTGGAGGTCCAGCAGTTAGAGGAGCTTCAACTGGCTCTGAAGTTTCTCATCCTTCTGTGTCCTCTTTGTCTCTAGATACTTGATCATCATCTTCATTAGTTTCTCAGACCACTCCATCTCCAGTTTGGTCAACTAAGTCTTCCATTTCTATTTCTCTATCCTCACCAACATCAATCATGTCTTCCATTTCCCTTCCATTCACAGATTCCTCAAAATCATCAGCCATTTGTTTGACTCCATTAATCTGACTGTGCAATATCCTCGCCCTTTTCATTCTCTTCATCATCAACTTGGTCAACCGTAACTGTATATATGTTCACACCTTTCAAACATTTTTGAACTTCTCTCTCAGCTTGTTGAGCCACCTTAGAAGAATTCACCTTACCATGCTTTTTGTTCTTCATGGTTCTTTTACCAGTCAGTGCAACAGTGACATCTTTGCCTTGCTGACGCGTACTCCGACGTAGGCCGATTTCTCCCGTACTCAATCCTCCAGCAGTTTTCACCATTTTTGGATCCTCTAAACCAGAACAAAAGTTAATTAAAAAAATCATATAAATAGATAAACAAAAATAATATGTCCAAATAAGATAGCCGTCTATATCAAGCTCCTAAGATGACCCCTTCACAGTCATTCCTAACACATAAACTTTCATCATCTGAAGATACATTCTCCAAATCAGCACATCTTGGACTGATTCTGAACCAACAAACTCCTTCTCAGTTTCTAACTCATGATATCCTCTTGGAGGAGCCTGCATTACTACATGCCATGGTGAAGACTCATCATCTCTGGAATAGAAAACCTGTTTTGCTTGTGAAGGTAGAATATATGGATCTAGAAGAAAGGCTGATTGGTTTGTCTTCAAATTCACAAGTGTAAATTTATCTTCTTCTTTCACACCATTTCCTTTGTTAGCCCAAGTACATTTGAATAGTGGGACTTGGAACATATGGTAATCCAACATTAGTATATATTTTATTACGCCGTAGTACACAACTATGTATGCCGTGTGTCTTGCATCTTTCGTTGTAGACCTACACATTGTGAAAGCCTCATATAAAACCCCACTGTTCTGCGTCTTCCGCTTGACATCATCTCTGTAATATCGGTGTCCATTAATAACATATCCCTTGTAGGAATGAGCAACAACTCGTGGTCCAAATGCCAACCATCTCAGCCTTGGTGAATGTTCCTTTGAGTTTGCAAGTATCTGAAATATATATAAAAGTATAATTGAATAAGTATTTACAGATTTATGAGTATAAGATTTTAATATCATAAGTTTATACCAAAGTGATCAAACCTTTTGTTTTATCCAACTCGCAAACCTCTCAGTATGATATTTCCACAGTAGCGTTTCATTCCTACAGTATCTCACATCCTCAGCTTGTAATTCTTCTAAATGCATCTTGTTTTTGAGAAGCCATTATTTAGTTTACTATAAAACCAAATAATCATAGAAAATTTGTAAACAATAAAAGTCAAATGAACTTACTGAACATAAGGTTCCATCATTGATGTGTTCATTAACACATACCTATGTGCTATATCTCGCTCTTTCTCAGATAGTGTACACTCTATAGCCTTCTGCATTGGACGCCCTTCAAAAGAAAGCTCATCAGTCTCAACATCTGCGTTACGCTTTAATGCTTCTTGGATTGGTACAGACTTTTGCATAAACTTTAAACAAAAAGCTATACATTCTCCAGCTAAGTACCCTTCAGCCTTACACGCTTCTGGTCTTGCATAATTTTTAACAAATGCCTTCAGAGTCTTCACGTACCTACATTACATAAGAAACTTAAATTAATTCTAAAAACACATATAAAACTGAAGAGATATAAACAAAATAAATATGTACCTCTCAAATGGATACATCCAGCGGAAGTGAACCGGTCTACCTAAACGTGCTTCCCTTGCTAGATGTAGAGGCTAGTGAAACATGATATCAAAGAGTGACGGAGGAAAGAAACGCTCCAGCTGACACATGGTCTCCACCACTTCTGACACAGTTTCTTGAAGTAAGTGCATAGTCGAGTCGTCGCAATCCGTGGTCCTTTTGGCAGCAAACCTCTCAATGCCACGGGAAACAAATTTTGCATCATAACGTGGTGGTCATGAGACTTCATACCACCAATGGTAGGAGGATTGACTGAAATGCAGTTTGCGATATTCGCACAATACCCGTCTGGCCCTCTGAACTTAGATAATCTTTCGCAGAATCTCTTCTTTTCAACCTTTGTCATCCAGTAAGCAGTTGGAGGCAAGTAAATTGACTTTCCACGTGCCTCTGTGTGCAAATTACTTCGAATTCCCATATCCTCCAAGTCTTTCCTAGCTTTTAATCCATTTTTAGATTTAGCACTTCCCATCAGAGTAGCTATCAAAGCATCAGATACATTTTTTTCTACATGCATCACATCAATGTTGTGACGCACTGGCATATCCTAAGACAAAAAGAAAAAGTATCATCCTTAAGGATTTATTTTTTCATATAAAAAAATACTCTATTGATAAATAACTAACCTTCCAGTACGGTAAATCAAAAAGTATAGACCGCTTCTTTCACTACTATAGGTCAGACTATTCTTCATATTCTTCCTCTATAACCATCTCATCTGAACATAAGTCTGTTCTTTTCCTTTTACTTTCCTTACTTAACGGTCTGCCAAAATCATTCTGAAATCCTTTCAGTAACTCAAATATCTCAGGCCCTGTGGCAATCCTATTTGAACTCCCATTCTCCACAGTATTATCAAACCATCTCTTTCAACGTCTATAAGGATGCCCAGGTCTGAGTCTCTTTCTATTACCCATATAAACATATTTTCTACTAAATTTCAACCACCTACAGTGTGTATCCTTCCCGCATACGTTACACGCTTGCTTCCCCTTTACTTTACAACTTGAACCTGGATAGTCACTGATAGTCCACATCAACAAAGCCTTTAGTGTGAAATTCTCTTTCTGAAATGAGTCATACACTTCAATACCTTCTGCCCACAGATCCTTCAAATCATCTATCAATGGAGCCAAATAAATGTCGATGTTGTTGTTCGGTGCAGTTGGACCAGGAATCAGCATTGTCAACATTATATTCTCGGATTTCATACACTTAATTGGAGCCATGTTGTAGTTCACTAACAACACTGGCCATGTAGAGTACTTGGTGTTCTGGATAGAGAATGGATTCATCCCATCGGTAGACAGTCCAAGCCGAAGGTTTCTCGGTTTTGCAGCAAACTCAGGCCATTTATCATTCACTTGAGCCCAAGTTAAAGAGTCTACCGGATGGTGCATTGTACCATCTACACTAACATTACTAAAATGCCACTGCAAATCCTCAGCAATCCTTTTAGATCTAAATAACCTCTTGAATCTCTCCTTTATTGGAAAATACCTTAACACCTTAGCTGGAATTCCCTTCTTTTCCTCCCCACTATGTTTATCCAATTTCCATCTTGATGCACTACATCTTGGGCAACTTTCCATCTTCTCATACTGTTTCCTATACAATATGCAATCATTTTTGCACGCATGGATGACATCATAACCAAACCCAAAAATCTTTAAAAACTTCTTCATCTCATCTGTGGACTTTAGAAGGACATTATCTTCAGGAAGCATGTCATGAACTAACGCTAAGAGCTGATCAAATAAATTTTCTGACATTCCACTCTCACTTTTATACGGTATAGCCCTAGGATAGCAGAAACCTTAGTGTGGTTGGGGCATGTCGAGTATAAAGGAGTTTCAGCATCTTTTAGCTTCTTCATAAACTCAAAATCTTCTGTACTTTCACACTCTCCAAATTGGCCTTCTGTATTTTCTTCTCCTCCCTGTCGACAACTTTCACCCGCAAAAGCCGTCCTATTTAACTCATACGCCTCAGTTTCAGTATTCAGACCATCACCCGTCGTCTCATTCCTTACGTCCCCATGTTTATACCAACAACTATTTCTCTTGTACTTATGATCCATCCCTTAATCACGAGATGTTCATATACTACCTCTATCATTTGATGGCACACATTACGACATTTCATGCAAGGACAAAACATCTCAACAGGATTACCTAACCTCCTTGCAGATTCAACCACAAACTGTCTAGCTCCTAACTCATACTCAAGGCTAGCCCTGCAAGTAGATACAAATTACAAATTGCATGTCTCAGTAAGCAGGTTTGTAATTACTCAATCAATGAAGTAGGAAAAAAACAAATTCATACCTTGGAAGCCAAACCCATTCCTTGTCCATCATACAAGAATAACCCACAACTCCACCACCAATTATACATACATTTGGCACAAGTAATTAAATGATCAGATTCTCTAAATCTCTCACACACTCACATCAAATCATAGCAAACACACAAAATAAGAAAGAAGAAAAGAATAACATCTTACACAATCAGAAGAATCTGCAGCGACAAGAAGCTTTAAGTATGGGATATGAGAATCTGTGGGATATATATAACAACATTCACCAAAATCAATACACACCAAAACAATATATACATATAATATACATAAACGACAACAACTTACAAAGTGTATATACCAATTACATAACATGTTCAAGCTTTTAGTAATACATATCCATTAGTAATTCTAACAAAACAATTAGCAAAAATAATCGAATGATATAATTCTTACAAAACAATTAGAATATACCTCCAACTGAAGCTTAGCGAGTTTCCTTTCCTGAATTCAAACTACAAAATAGAAGGAAAACATCAGTCCATTAAAGTATACGATAAGAATTCAAACTGCAGGAAGAAAAGCAATGCAGACCAAAATCATAACCTACTATAAACACATTCCTCAATTTCAGGCCTAAACAACTAAGAATCTCAAAACAAGAAGAACGGTTTAATGCCTGTAAAAATACCTTAGTAAAAAGAAAGGCGTCATGATTATATTTATTAATTGAAGGAAAATTACGATTTTCGTTTTACGGGGGGAAATATTAAGACAAATTAAAAATTATACTATAACTCATATTTATTCTCTAATGAATGAATCGTTGGAAACGATATTTACATTCACTATTAGATACTATACTATATGACCGAACAGCTTAGCACTCTTATCGAGTTGACTAAGAAAAATTAGAAAGAAACCTTAGATAGTATAAGAAATGTTTTGAACCACAAGAGGCTTTAGAAATCCTTCAAGGATTAGTCCAGAACCAAGAAAAAAGAAAATGCTTACCTAAAGACGAACTAGTAAGCTAGTGAACTACACAGACTGTTGAAATAAGATAAAAATGGACCAATTCAACAACAAAAAACGGAACATACAGTCTAGTTCAACAAGCAAAAATGGACCAATTTAACAAGCAAAAATGGACCAATTCAACAAGCAAAAACGGAACAAAAATGGACCAATTCAACAAGCAAAAACGAAACTCAAATCGAATTCTAAAGCAATTTCACAATTGCAACAAAACCACAATCTCACTCAACAATTCTCGGAAGATCTCAATTAAGTTTTGAATTACCTTCACTGAAGCTTCACCGATAGCCTCCTAAGAAAAGAGCCAAATAAGCGAAACAGATTTAAAACCCATCAATTACGAACACGATCTCATCAAAACCCATACAAAATTTCACCTTCAAACCCTAAATCGAGAACCCAATTTTCGACTCTTAGGATGAAGAAAGCTAATTTGTTGTAGATCGATATGGGATTGTGAGAAATCGATTCTAAGAGTCAAAGTTATCGAGTTTGAGATTTAGAGGAACTAATCGTGAGGAATAACAGAGAAAGAACTGTGGACCTCTTCTCATTCCTCTCTGTTTTACGAAACTCTAAATCAACACCTCAAAGTGGAATCACAATGCAATCTATCTATGCATGGATCCTTTGGAACCCCTGGACTGTGAGGAACCAACTATATTTTACCGACAAACACTATTCAGCAGAAGAGGTGGTGAATAAATCGATTAACGAAGCTAAGTCATGGTACCAAGCACAATCGGACCGGCCTCAATTTATACCCACTACTGATGGTGAACCTCAGATAGTCGAAACAAGCTCCGGCTTTGTTTGTCATGTGGAAGCAGCATGGAATGTTGTCTCCTTAAACTGCGGAATGGGATGGGTCCTCTCCTCCGACAAGAACCCAGCCGTATTCACCGCTTCAGCCTCCTGTCCCGATGTATCCTATGCCCTGGTAGCAGAGACTCGCGCCATGAAAGCTACCCTACTCTATGTTATAGACATGGGATGCCCCAAAATCACAGTGAGATCCGATTCTCAAACTCTAATTCGTCTTCTGAACTCAAAAGACTCACACATAGATGTGGCCATGCTTCTTGAAGACATTAGAGAGCTAATCTTCTCCTTTGATTCTATCTCTTTTCAATTTATCCCTCGCACCTCTAATGTAATAGCAGATGGTTTGGCTAAGCAAGCTCTTGCCTCTGTTGAACATAATGTCTCAGACTTATTTGAATGAATGAAGTTATGTTTGTGACAAAAAAAAAACAGAGAAAGAAGAAAGAACCCAATTGTTTGCAAAAGGGGATCGATTTTGTCAAAAGGAGAACTTTAGTTTTTTTAAAAATTATTTTTTAATTTAAAAGATAATAAATGATTTGAAGTTATGTTTCTGATTATTTTTTAATAGTCTCGGCGGTAAACGAAAATAATTTTTCCGGTTAACCCTACTATAACGATTTTCAATGTCTATATGGTATTAAATATGGGGTAGAACCAAATAAAAACCCACGTGTTCAATTATTTTTTTGCGCTCAACATATCATAGCGTTTATCATTTAGTGACCGCTATCAAATATTTTTCCCTAACTCAACTATAGCACTTACAGATAACCGCTATTGTCTACTGCTATGAATACTCGTTTTTCCTGTAGTGAATTGTCCTTAAAGTTGCTGATTTCATTGCCCTTGAAGGGAATAAGCAACCTAGATTTAGTTATGGTTATTTAAAAAAAATTGTCGCTTTTTTTTTTGCTTTTGGCTTTTGATTTTTGGTATTAGATTCTATGTTTTACTCTATGATTTAATGGTTTGTTAGACATTTAAATTTGAGATATTTATAATTATGAATTTATTTGTTTATCTGAAGAACATGAATACTCTTCAAGTTCAATTAGCAATGAATGGTGAAGATCTATGCTTAGCAGACAGTGCAACTACTCATACCATTCTGAAAAACAAGAGATATTTCTCTCATTTGATAATGAAAAGAGCTAGTGTGAGTACTATATTGGATAGCTCAAAGATAATTGAAGGCTTTGGAAAAGAAAATATATTATTGCATATGAGAACGCGATTAGAAATGACGAACGCATTATAATCTCCCTAGTCTCAAAAAAACTTGTTGAGTTTTAAAGAGATATTCGCCAGAATGGATATTATATTGAGACTATGAGTGAAGGAAATGTCGAATACCTTCAAATCACCAGTACTATGTACCCAAAGTACTAAACATATTTAGGAAAAATTTCCTACATTCTCCACCGGAATGTGCTACACTAAGCTTAGTATAATTGAGGCAAACATTATAGTAAATCAAAAGTTTACTAACAATTTAATAGTTTGGCATGACTGGTTAGGCCATCCCGGTTCAACTATGGTGCGAAAGATAATCAATAATTCACGTGGACATTCATTAAAGAAACAGAAGTTTCTTCCAAATGATTTATCATTTAGTGGTTGCTCACAAGGAAAATTGATCATTCGTCCTTCACTAGCCAAAGTAACTTTTGAATCCATTGTTTTCTAGAACGCGTACAAGGAGATATTTCTAGGCCGATTCACCCACCGTGTGATACATTTAGATATTTTATGGTTCTGATTGACGCATCGATTAGATGGACACATGTATCCTTGTTATCAACTCGTAACATGGTGTTTTCAAGGTTGTTCAAGGTTTCCTTCTCTAGTGATAAGATTACGAGCATATTTTCAAGATATTCCTTTAAAGGCAATTCGCCTTGATAATGATGGTGAATTTACGTCTCAGACATTTGATGAATATTGCATGTCCATTGGGGTAAGTGTTGAACATCTTGTAGCTCATGTTCATACACAAAATATTTTAGCTGAATAACTAATCAAACGTTTAGAATTGATTGCTAGACCATTACTAATGAGATCCAAACTCCGGATATATGTTTGGGGACATGCTATATTACATGCAGCATTATTGATTTGCATTAGGCCAACGAGTAACCATCAGATCTCTCCATCACAAATGATTTTGGGTCAGGAACTAGATATTTGCCATCTAAAAAGTTTTGGATGTGCAGTATATGTTCCAGTTGCTTTAGCACATCGATCTAAGATGGGTCCTCAAAAGAGGATAGGGATATATGTTGGATATGAACAGTGTCGATCATGAGTTTTTAAAGACTAGAAGTGAAGGAAAAAAGGGTTGATTTACATATTTATTATATGTATAAAAAAATTTTGACTAAAAAATCCATGGTATAATAAGAAGAATTTGTAAATATTTTAAAACATAATAGAAAAATACATAATTCTTGAAATATGATCCTCCTTGCATTTTTACTCGCAAATTCATTCATCAAACTTGACTCATCAAACTTGTATAGTCAAGTTTGACAGCCATACCCCTTTCAATCGATACCATCGCTAAACCATTTAATGTCTCTTGTGACATTGTTGATCGTAGATAAGATTTGATGAACTTTAACTTTGAAAAACTTCTTTCTGCAGAGGCAACTGAAACTGGAATCGTCATCATTATGCGGTACGCAATCCATGTATTTGGATAACAACTTTCCATCTTTTTCAAATAATCCAATATCTTGACAACCTTCTCAATCTCTTTAGGTTAACTCCCTTTAAAAGTTTTAGCTCCAAAAATAATTCATTACCATCAATATAAGAATGATTACCATGTTTGAAAAAGCTTTCAAGGTTGACACAAGAAACCCTCAATGTGTCATCATTTGCCAACTTCAACTTCTTCAAGTCAAATAAAAATCCAAAAGTCTTTTGATAACTTTGGAGCTGGTTGAATCTTTTCTCAAAAGAAACCAAATCCTGATCCACAATTTTGATGAAATAGTTGACCCTAAAATTTTCTTCCGCTGTTAACGTCGCATCTTCTCCATCCTTTTCAAGTTCTTCATCATGATGTCGTTTTCTTTTTCTGAGACATTTTGTTTTTACAGAGAATATTGGATCAATTTCCATCTCAATAGCAATTCGTTCAACTTCTGCTTTTGCTGCTTGAAAACTTGTTTCTCTATAGTCTTTGAAAAAAGCAATAAGTCCTTTCAACTGGAAAATGGCAGTGTCAATATCCATATCTTTGGACTGCATAATCTTGCTTACTTTGTTAACCACAAAAAAAAGCACATACCAAATAATCATTCCAAACAAAAACTCAAAACTCCCAATTCCATGAATTTCGCTCATTGCAAGAGCCTCAACATCGCTTCCTGTTTTCGGATTGTCAATGTAATCTACCAAATAAAAAAAATCATCTCGTATCTTAGGAGCTTGTGATTGTATTGCTTTAACGCTTTTGACGCGACTCTCCAAACAAGTTTGTGATAATGGTTTGACTGTAATACCATTCACAATCTCTCTGAACACTTCACAATTATTTCTAGATGAAGCAAACAAACAATAGATTCGCTGAACAATTCCAAAAAACGATATGGCTAGTTCTGATGAGGAAGCAATATTTGAAAGCACAAGTTTCAAACTATGACAACCACATGGTGTGTAACTCGCTCTTGGATTAATTTCAAGGAGCCTACTCTGTACTCTTTTATTTTTTTCCTTTCATATTTGACCTATTATCATAACCTTGCCCTCTAATGTCATCTATACTCAACCCAAAATCAAGTAGTGCATCTTGAATGGTATCAAAAAGCCCTTCACCAGTTTTGTCGTTGACTTCTAAGAACCTTAAAAAGAATTCTTCAATCTTTGGTGAAGTCTCAGAAATATCCACACATCGGATAACTATGGACATTTGTTCTCGATGAATGATATCAGGAGTCGTATCAAGAATTACTGAAAAGTACTTTGCACATTTGATCTTCTTTAGAATCATTTTTTTGATCTCATTCCCAAGCATTTCTATCAACTCATTCTGAATTCCGTGACTTAAATAATGATAACGAGTTTCATATTTAGCAATTCGTCTAACATGTTCTTTCATCATTGGATCAAAATCTGCAAATACCTCAATCATGCCCAAAAAATTTACATTATCATCCTCATACATCTTTTCACTACTTCCACGAAGCAAGACCTTTTACCAATGAAATTATCCTCAACAACACATATCTCCAGTGTTTTTTTCTCTTTGTTAATCTCTTCCTGAATATGCTTATCAATTGTCTGATTCTTTTGTAGTCTCACTTCTAGCTCCATTCACTTAACCATACATGTGATTTGTTTATGGCCTTTTTCATGTCCCTTGAGCGTCTTTAAAACATTTTTCCAATCATCAAATCCATTAGTTGCCAAAAGATTGGCCTTTTTTCTTGCAAGAATAATTTACAGCAAATGTGAAAAACACCTATCAAGATAATCTGTATCGAACAAACAAGCTAAAAGTAAAATAAATGATTAATTGAATTTTTAAAGCCAAGTGCCTTTAATCCTAGACTTCATACATGGAGAATCAAACTCGGAAAGATTCTAAACGCATTCCACATATTACTTACAATACAAGTTATGAAATTGACATGTGATATGAATATCAACAAACTTGAAGGGAGATGATGAGACTTGCTTATGCTACTTTGTTTTGCCAAAACTTTGAAGGAAGAAGATGTTGTAATTTAGGGTTTTTTCCTTTAGACAATCAGGTTTTTATGTTTTAGGTTTTTTTAATTGTTTCTTTAATTGTTTTATTTTAAATTAATATACCTATTTTGTTATACATAAAATTAATGTAAAACTAAAGCTTTTTTACAAAGTTCCACCGAGACTCTGGCCCATTGGAAATTTTAATTAAATATATTTAACAAAAAACAAAAAAAACTACAACCACGATAAGGAGATTAAAACTTGAAACAACCAAGTTTTTATTTATTTTTTATTTAAATAAACCTAACAATTCTACTGCGGAAATTCTCACAAACATATAATCCAATAAATCAATCCATTAAATTCAATAAAACAAATTCAAATCCAATAAATGATTCCAGAATCCATAATCAAATAATAAACTCTAGCAACCTAAAGCAACAGAGTTCGCTAGTACTAAACATTATGCATTAAATCCTATCATCCTCTTCCTACACCTTGATTCCGTAACAGAGTTCCTACCTGCAACACAAGAAAAAACAAGTTGCGTAAGTATTTCATATATACTTAGTGAGCCAGACATACCACCAACTAGCATAACAAGAAGGCTCATGCAACATTACCAAAAACAACATATATATATATATAAATCCAACAAATACATCACATTGCATTTTTAAAATGTTTTCTGAACCAAACAGGTCGTGTCGAGCGACCCCACGACGGTGTCGATCGACAAGCTACTAGCACTCGTGTCGATCGACACGCCTCTGTAATGCACCATAATCGAGTTCCTCCTCTCACGACTCGATTCCGAGCGATACGAGTCGCAAACTTGCAAACGATCAATACCAAAACAATCCACAAACATACTGCAATAACAACAATCCAATCCAGATGAAAATTCATCATGAAATCATCACGAAACATCAACAATCTATCATTGCCTAGAAATCTATGGTCGCGAACTCACCTTCGCTAAAAAGGATGAAAGAAACGATTCGAGGCACAAAGAACACACGAACCAGACCTTCTTCTACCCTAGACCGAACTGATCCACAAGCTTTCTCAAGAATCACGCCTATCGCCTCTAGAACTCAAAGGAAACGGTTTCGGAAGGATTTCGTGATAAATTTTCGTGTGGATTGGATTGTTGTTTTTGCGGTATGTTTGCAGATTGTTTTGGTATTGCGTATTGTTTAGTTCTAGTAAACCATGTTGCTTTAGGTTGCTAGAGTTTATTATTTGGTTATGGATTCTGGAATTCGTTTATTGGATTTGAATTTGCTTTATTGAATTTAATGGATTGATTTATTGGATTATATGCTTGTGAGAATTTTCGTAGTAGAATTGTTAGGCTTATTTAAATAAATAAAAAAGCTTGGTTGTTACAAGAGGTATCAGAGCGAACCCTGACATCTGTGAAGAGTCAGATTGTCGGGTTAATGATCTTGGTATGCACAACGAGGACGTTGCGATGTGTTATTGTGGGTGATTGTGACACCCCAGTTTCAGGGCATATATGGTATATGCTGTATATGCGGAGAGGCTTAAAATGATTGATTTGGCTCTATATCACCAAAGTACACTTATCTTTTCGGTCACATTTCTTGAGAGAACTCCAGAGTTAAGTGTGCTTGCGCTGGAGTAGTTTCAAGATGGGTGACCTACTGGGAAGTCATTTCCAGTACCGTGTGAGTGAGATCAAAACACGAGAAAAGATAGCGTGGTGATTTGCAGGGTCAGTAAACATGACTTTAGAGCCTCCTGGACTAACGCACCGACTGTCAGGGAGTGTAGGCCCATGGGCCAAGAGTGGACGTGGAGCCCCTAGATATGGCAGTTGGGGCGTTACAAAACTCTGGGCCGAATGTAAAAATACCACAAGACTTTACCACTACACTAAAGACAACTTACGATAATATAAGGCCGAAATATATTGATAATGTTTGGGGCCGGAAGCTGTTGCTTCTTCAGCTTCCTTCGAGGGCCGGGTCTGGATATGAATCCGCCTCAATAATAAAGTTTCTTAAGCTTCCACATGGGATTTATTTAAGGCTCGTTTTTGTAAATTGTCATCTTAATGAGTCTGTTTTTCTAACATTAGGGGGAAAAATTAAACAGCTGGAAAAAGACATTAAATGGAATGAATTATCATTATCTTATCATCATTCTCGTACCAAGGAATGTGAATTAGTGGTACAAAAGATAATTCATCTAAAGATATTAGCAAATCAATTACCAGGCGCATTTGTTGATATTAAGAGAGTGATAAAGTCACATATACGAGCTGTAAATGATCCAAATCAAATAAATGTCCCAATCAGATTTCTAGTGAATCTATCGCAGGCATGAAGCGTGGTAGACCTATCGGTTCCAAAGATAAGAATCCTCGAAAAAGGAAATGAGCAAAAGTTGATACTGGCGAATCCGAGGAATTTAAAATTTTGAAGGATCTCTAAAAGAGAACCTAAACATGAGAAATACAAAAATTGAGATACCTGATAATGAAGAGATGTCAATTAATTATGTCATGTCTAGAATAAAATGGAACCGAAAGCAAATCGACGTTAATGATATTTTGCATGCAATGTAGCAGTTGAATGTATGGACTAGAAAGAGGATCATGAACTAACTTCTACTGAAGAGTGTACATAAAGAAATAATTAGCCAAAATGGGAAAAAACTATTGCAGCAAAATTAAAATCTCTTGGAAATAGAGATGTTTTTGGACCCGTAGTTCGTACACCTAAAGGTGTAAAACCAGTGGGACATAGATGGATCTTTGTGCAAAACAAGAATGAAAATGGTGAAATTGTGAGATAAAAATCAAGTCAGGTTGCACAAGGACTCTTAGAAAGACTTAGAATTGATTATTAGGAGATATATTCTTCGGTGGTGGATGCAACTACTTTTAGGTTTCTTATCAGTTTGGCAATAAAAGAAGAACTTGATTTATGCCTCATGGATGTAGACACGACGTACTTATATGGACCACTGGACACTGATATTTACATGAAAGTCCATGAGGGATTTAAACTGCCAGAAGAAGCAAAATGTAGTTCTCAAGAATTACAATACAAAGTCAAATTGACTCTTTATGGATTGAAACAATCAAGGCATATGTGGTATAATCGCCATAGCGATTATTATTAAGAGAAGACTATGAGAATGCCCTTATTAGTCCATGTATCTTTATAAAAAATATTTGAGCAAGAATTTGTTATTATCTCAGTGTATGTTGATGATTTAAACATCATCGGGACTCTTGCAGAGAATTCACAGATAGTATAATATTTGAAAAGGAATTTGAAATGAAAGATCTTGGAAAGACGAAACTTTAGGATTGCAAACTGAGCATCTCAATAGTGGAATCTTGGTGCATCAAATGACATACATGGAACAAGTGCTCAAAAAATTTCATATGGATCAAGCACATCCCTTAAGTAGCCCTATGGTTGTAAAAGCACTTGTTGTGGAAAAGGATCCCTTTCGCCCAAAGAATAGCAATGAAGAAATTCTTGGTTTGAAGTATTATACTTAAGTGCACTAAGAGCATTGATGTACCTTGCTAGTCATACAAGACCCGACATATTCATTGTAGTGAATTTGTTGGCAAGATTTAGTTTTGCAGATACATGATTTTTATCTTATCCACATAATGCTTGATCACAAACATGATATGTGCTTACATGCGGTGGAACATCCATTTCTTGGCGCTCCATGAAGATAACTATCATAGCTACTTCTTCCAACCATTCAGAGATTTTGGCTATACATAAAGCTAGCCGTGAATGTGTATGGTTACAATCAATAATCCAACGAATACGAGAAGATTGCGGTATATCTACAAGAAAAGAAGCTCCAACGGTTTTGTATGAAGATACTGTAGCTTGCATAACCCAACTCAAGGAAGGATACATTAAACGCGATTAAACAAAGTACATTCTTCCAAAGTTCTTCTTCACCCATAATTAACAGAAGAATGGTGATGTACGTGTCTTGCAGATTCGTTCAAGTGAGAATCTGGTAAATGTTCTTACAAAGGTGTTTCCAACTGCCACATTCAAGAAGTTAGTTTATGGTATTGGACTACGTCATCTCAATGATCTAAAGTCATCTAGTCATTAGGGGATTAAATACGCGCTACACTCTTTTTTCTTTAACCATGACTTTTTCCACTGAGTTTTTCTACCAAGGTTTTTAATGAGGCAGCATCTTATGGATATTAGAAATACTTTTAGATAACGGACATTCAAAGGGGAGTGTTATAAACTCATTTATTGTGGATTTTCATTTATGGTTATAGACTTGCTCTCCAAGTTATTCTTCCTTCCCAAGTTCTAAGTCGTCTCAAAGTCATTGTATGCAAAATATACTCTTGTTTCTCTATGAAATAAATCATCACCATCTCTCATTCTATAACATTCACAACATTTGTACCTACTTTTGTACGTACTTAAGACTTAATTTACAACATATAAGTATAATTTTCTACATGTCATAATCATATATTAGAAAAACTTAAAATGGTAAACATATAAAATCAAAATATAAATGGAGTTAAACAACCTTTTTAATAAAATATGATTCATTATGGTTAGACACATTTTGTGTATGGTACTCTAGATGATTGATTTAAAGATTGCCATTTTTTGTCACGAATACACTTCTTCAAACGATTAATTAAATATATTATATGAATCTAGAAACCAATAAGGAATCGAAATCCCTATAAAAGAGAATATATTGTTTCTGATTCATGTCGTCCTTGAGTTCCATTAGGAAACCTGGCCATTCGTCCAGATCGTCAGTCATGTGTGTGAGCTATGTCGAGTATATAACAAATAGAATGTAGCAACATTTTTATAAAAGGCTCTTCATTGTCCAACACATTGTCCAACACAGCCTATGGAGTTTCAAGTGTAGGGATGATAAACTATGTTGGTTTCCATGAAGGCCTAGAAAGTTTGTTGTCCCATCATGTAGCTCCATAACCCATTCTACACAACTCGTATAATCTTGATGCTTCTAAGAACCATCCATAAAAAAATTGAAGGTACGTCTAGTCAACTTCGAGGTCTGTATGGAAATTGGAACGTGACTTTGCTGATACTCCTAGGTACTTTGCTAGAATCCATTCTTGTGCCTCTTTATTGGCAATATCGAGAATTTCCACCGATGTTATGTTAATCGCCTTAAACAGATTATCATTAAGTGCCTTCCATATATACAATGTAATATAGGAGAAGGCTCTGATGATCTCACTCGTCTTTGTATCATGTGATAAGCGCTAAAATATAAGTGGTCAAACCACTCCTTATTTTTTTTTTTTTTTTTTGTCACAACTACAGCCACCGAGTTTTAAGGAGTGGTCAAACCACTCCTTAAAACTCTCTCATGTTCGCTCATTCGTGGGATAGGGATATTGGAGAATGACCAACATTTGAAAGCAATGAGGAAAAAAAAACATATGGATATATGTTTAAAGATTAATAACATATTTGGAAGATTTAGTTGGAATATATTTTCATAGATAATTTTGACCGCCTAAATCGTTGAACAAGAACCTAGACGACTAGACAACCGTTTAAAAAAACAATCAACACTTTTAAGCCTTGTTGATGGGGTGTAAAGTTTTACCCTAATTAAAAACAATGCACAGTCAATCAATCGTAGTACTTAGGGATCAAATCCACAAAGACTTATGGTTATTCTATAGGTTTGCGGGAGTCAAGTTAAGCTAGGACAAATATGGATTGTTTTAGATTTTTAAATTACTAAAAAAATCAATATTCAGGCGATGTGTAATCAATAAAACAAGCGTTGAGTTTTAGGAAATTCTTTGGGTTCATGGATTAAACTATTCAGAAGATCTAGTTAAGTATGTAATCCACTCGTAAATTAATCATAATATTCTCATATCATTGATTAAACATGTCTTACAACCTATCTCATTCATGTTATGAAGATTAAAGGAAAACATGCCGCAAAAATCGACACATAGTTTATCAGATACTTGTTCATATCAATTTAATCAAGTTGTTAACAAGATGAGATCAATATATAAACCCAAGTCATCTGCCATTTTCGGTGTTGACAATTAATGTCTATTTATTTAATTTAAAACCCTATTTATACTTAATTTTGATATTTGTCTATATTTTAGGATTTTTGTATTGTATTAATTATTTAAAATACAAATGTGATACCAATTTTCATTTAGAGTAAACATTTTACATAAAATTATCTTCATAAATTATTTGAAAAATATGTAAAACTATATTCTGATAAATACCTTTTTTTACAATATCTCTTCACAAATATGACAAAATCTTGATTTTTGACTTTTATATAAAATGTTTTAGCCAAATACACACCAAGGCATACATAAAATAATAAGAAGTGTATAATTCTTAATCATCACTTAAATATCAAAGTTATACAGAGAAATATTTGTTCTGCGCAACGCGTGGATTTTCACTAGTAACATATATTGCTAAATCTATCAAAGCAATAATGGATCAAGTATGCCACCTCTAAATTCTAATCAATTCATATTTGTCAAGCCATGAAATCTCCTTTGAAAACCCTTTATTCCAACAAGAAATCTACTTAGACATGATAGCAAAGACCAAAGCAATAACAAAATAATTCATTATCATAATGATAAATATATATATATAGGGTTCAAAAAAGCTTCTCTAGTGGTTAACAAGAGATGACATCTTCTTCTCTCGTTACAAAGCAATTGAAAACTCAATAAGAAACAAAATGTTTTTGGGGATGAAACTTTGGAGGTTGTGTGTGAGAGAGTATGATGTATTTCATGGCCTCCGTTCTCTTTTTATAGGTGTAGAAGTTGGCTACGGTATATATGTGGCACCCGCATTTTTGACTATAAGTCAACAACATATATTAGTCAACTTTACGTATCATTTCATTATTCTTAAAAATTTCTTACATCGTATGGTAAATTACAATGTATTCAGACACTATACTACACTGCCTTGAAAAAGTCTTCACCATTGCTTGCTGCTTCGTCCTCACCATCCTCTAGTCCACCTCCTTGGTCACCTTTCCTGCCACTTTGGTAATGGATGAGTATAGAATACTCAGTAAAATGGTCTTTTCCGTTCCACGACCTAACATAATCCTAACTACCTATAACCATTACAAACTCTACATAATGCCCCAACACTTTGTGTCTTGGTACTTCACAAGTGACATTCACATTTTTCTTTTCCTTTACTATTTCCTTTTACTCCATCATAAGAAACGCTTAGTCTATAACTTCATCCTCAGCAACGTTTAGTGCGTAACTCTCTTGAATAACTAGAATATCTTATCCAGTAAAACAGTACTAAACTTTACTCAGAAAACATGATATTTGATCATGATCACTGTCATTCGGCCCATCGGCGGAATATTACTTTGTATTTTCTTCTAACAAGCCGCACTGGTCAAGTTTGGTCTTTGTGCTACTTTTTTAGGCCAAACACAAACAAGGCAAAACATATGCCCACACATACGCCCTATGCAATCATATAATTCTTGGGGTCTTGTGAACTAAGTATCCTATCATTTTAACATGCATTCTACTCTAGACTCTTTTGCATGGTTCACAAGTAGCATTTCTACTTCCGTAGTACCCTAATATTTAATACCTCTACGTTCTCAAACGATAGCTGAAGCATTTCACCCAATACACTTTGCCCCGTATGGTCTGCCCCAGGTAACCATGGCTACCCTAATATGTTACCCATGACAACATCTATGGTCATATGGTAACCGTCTCTACATAATAACATGCATAAACTATCTGTTAATTGTGGAAGACTTTATATACGAAATTGTAGCTTATGTCCTTCCTCTGAAACCCCGGATCATATAAGACCAAGCTTGAGTTTGCTTGAATCTCTCGAGCGCTTCTCAAACTGATCTTACCAATACACCTATTGTCGGGTTAACTAAGGATCGATCGAGTAACATTTACATTTACTATGGTAAGATTAGTTTCATAAGTGCTCAAGAAGTTCAAGCAAAATTATGTTAAGATTTATATGACCCGAGGTTTAAAGGAAGAACATATATCAAGTAAAATTTGGTATCTGAGTTTTCCACAATTAACAGATAACCTTATGTGTATATTTCTGAAGAGACGGCTACCGTATGGCCATAGATGTTGTCATGGGTAACGTAATGGGATAGCCATGCTTACCTGGGGTAGACAATATGGGGCAAAGCTATTTTGTGAAATGCTTCGGCTATTGTTTGAGAACGTATAGGTATTTAAGATTAGGGTAATACGGAAGTAGAAATGCTACTTGTGAACCATAGGAATGAGTCTAGAGTAAAATGCATGTTAAAACGTTAGGATAGTCGGTTCATAAGGCCACCAAAATTATATGATTGCATAGGATGTATGTATGGGCATGTGTTCCACCTTGTATGTGCTTGGCCTAAAAAAGGGCACGAAGACCTAAAATCGACCAGTGCGGCTAGTTAGATGAATCACGGTATAAGAAAATTTTGCCAACGGGCCGAATGCCGGTAATCTCGTGGGGATTGCTGATGGTTTAAGAAAATATTTTAACCACAAGGGATGAGAAATACAGGTTATTTAGTACAAGGAGGGACTAAGCATTGCTTAGGACGGAAGTGTTAAGTCTAAAGTGTTCAACTGAAAAGTGTGAACGTCACTTGTAAAGTGACGTGGCATGTAATGCCCAGACCGCCCTTCCCATGGGCCCACCATGTCTGACGGTCGATGCGTTAGTTTGGAAGGTTCAGAAGTCTTGTTTACTGACTCTGCAAATCACCACGCGATTTTCTCTTCACTCACACAATAATGGAAATGACTTCCCAGTAGGTCACCCATCATGAGATTGCTCCAGCTCAAGCACGGTTAACTCTGGAGTTTTCCCAAGACCTATGCCAGAAAAGATAAGTGCACTTAGGTGATATAGACAATCAAATCAATTCTTTTAAGTCTCTCCGTGTATACCACATATGCCCTGAAACCGGGGTGTCACAATCACCCCCACTAACAGATCGCAACGTCTTTGTTACGTATACCAAGATCGTTATCCCCGACAATCTAACGCACTAAGTTGTCAGGATTCGCTTTTATACCACTTGTAACGCCCCAACCGTCCACTCTTTGGTTCGTGGGCCCACCATGACTGACGGTCGGTGCGTTAATCTAGGAGGCTCGGAAATCTTTTTTACTAGCCATGCAAATCACCACGCGATCTTTCCCCGTATTTGGTCCTCACTCAAAAGATAATGGAAATGACTTCTTAGTAGGTCACTCATCTTGAAATTGGTCCAGCTCAAGCACGTTTAACTCTGGACTTATCTTGAAATAACCAAGTTTTTTTTTTTAAGCCTAATACTTCTACTGTGGAAATCAATCAACTCATTTAAACCATTCAAACCAATATAATAAAAACATAATACAACAACGGTCAAATCCAGAATACCAAAGAAATAACTATCAATTCTAGCAACCTATCAGGTTCCACTAAAAATGCAACAACAAATATAACAACCTATCATCCTCTTAATACGCCATGATTCCGCGATCACACTTTTTCTTTACCTGCAACTCAAAAGGGAAAAACAGAGTTACGTGAGTATTATCACAAATACTCAGTGAAGCGGTCATCCCGCCTACTGGTTACAAATAGGGAAATAGATTGTCAAAAACTACGCGAGCAATCAACATTCAACAATTATACAATTTTTCACCATTTAACAAGTGGTGTCGATCGACATTCCTCCTGGGTGTCGATCGACACTCCACTTCCAAAAATGAACCTCGCGAACATAAAAATGGGGTGTCGATGGCACTACCACTAGGTGTCGATCGACACTCCTCGCAGAAACCTAGACCGAGTCAAATCCTCTCGAGACTCGGTCCCGTTTCATCGTACGAGACTGATCACAACACAGTCACAACATGTCACATGAAAAACACAGGAATATCAATCATAATCAACACAATTCATCCATTCAATATCAATCATAATCAACACAATTCAATAATTCAAAAAACCTAACAATCTAATCCCATAACCGCGATGCACTCACCTTAGCCTAAAATGGATTTAATTAGGTTCATACGGATGAATAATACGGCGAACGGAAACACCCGCAATCCTAAACGTTTTGATCCAAACAAAAACCACCAAGATCAAACGTTTTCACTAAAAACAAAAATATATTTTCTTAGAATAGAACCGACGCGATTTACTAAAATCAATGCTGAGGACGGAGTTTACTTCAAATTTTTGATCGGAAACCTGTTCCGAAAACTAGACACACAGATCTTTCCAACGCTCTCTAGATCGTTGTCTAACTCTTTCCGAGTCTCCGGCAAAACACCCCGCAATCTGACTGATTCTTGAACCAGATTCAGCAGAATCTCCCTCACGAAAACACAAATAACTCTTAGATTACAAATCCAAATGACGAACGGATTGGCCTCACGGCTAGCTAATAGGGAGAATAACTTACCCACAAAGTTTCACTCTGATCCAAACCGATCTCCTTATCCGTTTCTCTTCTCTACCAGAACAAAACATAACTGCCTTCTCTTTTTCTCCTGATTTTGACTTGCAAAACCCTTTCAAGAATCCTCAAACTTCTTTCTCTCTTTCTTTCCTCTCAACCACGTTTTCTCTGATCAAAAACACGGCCACAAGGCTGCTAATCCTTTAAATACCCGAGCTCTAGGGCTCTTCCTAAACCGCCGTCCCAAACGGAACAATTAACATAAACCAGAACTTAATCTGAAACATTGGTGTCGATCGACACCCACCACTGGTGTCGATCGACACCCCACCCAAATTGCAATAATTTGATTCCGAGATGTTACATATCTCAATACATGTGCCCGAAAAGATAAGTGCACTTTGGTAATATAAGTAGCCAAATCAATTCTTTTAAGCCTCTTTGTATATACCACATATATCCAGAAACTAGGGTGTCACATGACACATAGTGCTTGGTATTATGTGGAAGTTATAGTGTTTAAGGGTAGTTTAGGATATGTTAAGTCATGGAACGGAGAAGACTGTTTTACTGAGTATTCAATACTCACCCCTTACCAATGTGGCAGGATAGAAGACCATGGAGGTGGACCAGAGGATGGCAAGGATGGAGCAGCGGGCAATGGTGAAGACTTTCTCAAGGCGTTGTAATTTACCAGAAAATGTAAAAAACTTTTTAGAGCAATGAAATAACAGTTAAGTTGACCAATATATGGTCGTTGACTTCTAGTCAATGAATCTGGTGTTACATAAGGAATGATCGTTTGTGGTGGGTATCGATCGGTTGCTTCCCTTCACGTTATGTGCTTACTTCTGTTTCGAGACTGCACTATCCGACTTGAGTAATTTGGGTATATCTCGAGATCTAACTGTCAGATTTCCACGATCAAATATGCGTTATGAAGCTAAGATCCTTCTCTATCTTATTCTAACATTTGAGTTTGATCCAGCGGTGGAAACATCTCTATACGAGGTAGAACATCTGACGGTCTAAATTAGTCCTTTCTTAAAAATGCTTGTTGAAACAACCAAGCTTTTTTAAAAATAATTAATTAACCCGAATTATGTATTCCCATAAATACTAATTCTCAACGGTTAACTCAAACTAGCAGAACAATAACCAGCGGAAAACACACAAATCAATTGAAACCAATAATCCAAAAATCAAATACTCTTACAAAATCAATTACAAATTCCAATAACACAACTTTGCATTTCTAGCAGCCTAAACACCAGGTTCTACTAAAATGCAAACTCATAAAACATCATAATCACCCTCTTCCTACGCCATGATTCCGTGATCAAACTTTTCATTTACCTGCAACACATGGAAAAAACGAGTTGCGTAAGTATTTCATAAATACTTAGTGAGAAAAGTGATCCCATCTACGGTGTAGTACTCAGGCTTAATAGAATTAATAAACTAACACAACAAAAATATAACAAAAACACAGCAACAACCGACAATTCAATAATCTACGTAACACAAAAAACACAAAACTGTCTCTGGTGTCGATCGTCACCGATTAACTATTGTCGATCGACACCTGTCGCTGAAACACGTTCTGATCGAGCCGTCTCCTCTCTGGCTCGATCGTGAATAGCGACAGATCAAATCACATGCACCAACAGTATAACATCACAACCAATACGCATAACACATAGAAACCACGAATTCACAATCAACCAATTCCATAAACACACAATTTTACCAACCTATATAACCCAAAAACCATGGCCGCGCACTCACCTTAGCTTATGAACGGAAAGGATTGAGTTTCCACGAAGATCAAACTCAACTAGCACCAAAACCTACTGTTCTCACACTAGAAATGTCCGGGAAAACCCAAGCAGCGATCCTTCTACGACCAAACTAACAATCGAGCCTAAGAAGAACCCTTTTTATGCTCACAACGCTCAATCTCTCTCAAATCTCTTCTTTTTCTCTCTTCTCAACACAAAAACACGTTTTTATTCCGCTCAAAACGATCATAAACTCCGGGTGGGTCTTTATATACGCAAACCTAGGGTTCCGCACCCAAACCGACCAAAGCCGAGCAATTAAAAATCAAACCATAATAAATCCGAAACAGTGGTGTCAATCGACATCCCTACCAAAAATCCAATTTTTGGTTTTGGGATGTTACACTTGTTTTCACTTCTTTTAGGCCCAAAATGCTCCAATTTCCTAAAAATGCTTTTAAATCCAAGAAAACACTAAAAGTGGTAATTAAATACCAAAAAACAAATTGTTTTTTTGTTAAAATTATACTTAAAACATAGTAAAAAGTGGTAAAATATGACATAAATACACATACCAATATGATGAACTAAAATGGTTTTGAAATCTTCAAACCTACAAATTAATTTCAAATGAATTTTCTTCTTATTTATTTTACCCTCGGTGAATTTTCGTTATAAAGGATCAAGAAGTAGTTTGAATATCCTAATGCAAAATTCATGTAGCTAGAACTTGAACAGTCATGTTGCATCATTGTCGGCGCAAAGTAAATTTGATAGCTTGAATAGTAGTACCGGATTTTGCACCCATTACCATGATCCAAATCATGACCAAATCGACGTGAGACTTCGAGAACGAAGTACACGGATTGAGCCGAACAACTATGATTCGGCCCAAATAGAAGATTTTAAGCTTAAAGTTCTATCTTTCAACCGATTGCCAAGGAAAAATTAAAGGATTAGTTCAAATAATGTAAAATCATACAAGATTATGAGATTTTTTTATCTTTTTAGCGATTATTCAACTGACTTATATTTGTATATATACTCGATGTAACTTTTAAGAAAGAATCCACAATTTTTATCAATACTACAATTTTTACAAACTTCTTTGATCGTTTTTGAATTCATTGAATCTTTCTTGCTTCAAAATCTAAAAACCCCTACTTATTTAAATTGAACCGAAATAAATTCCGCGATCCGAATACACCACTCAATTTTTGATAACTAGCTAGTACTTTTAAAATACTCAAACTCCATACCATGACACTACAAAAAAAGAAGTAGATTACATCATTTATATTGTATCACAAAACTAAGTGATGCTGTTTTAAATCACTTATTTATAAATGAAGCAAATATATATCGTTTAGCATCAATTATATTAATCGATGTTGTTATTGACTATTTTAAAATCAATTCAATAAAAATGATACAAATTGCTATTAGCATAAAACATTTTTACATGATTGATACAAATATATAGATTCTCATCAGTTAAGTAACTGATGCATTTACTAATTTGTGTTAACATTACTTAAAAAATGATACAAAGTTTGCATCAATAAAAAGTTGATGTAAATACATTTTTAATTGTTATTATATATTTTTAAAAAAGTAAAATTCGTTTGTCCCACATCGAAACATAAGGGAGGGTTGAAAAGAATTATGTTTTATAAATAACCAAATGCCGATTCTTAAGTTTAGTGGATTATCAAAATATTTAGTTAGTTTTATTCTCACGGAATCCATAGTTATTAGTCTTTTGAAGTTGATTTCACTATAAATCATGAATAGGTCTAGTAAAATAAGTTTTTTTATTTTAATTTTTTTAACAAATAAAACTTAACATAAAACAAAAATTAATTACATGGAATTTATAATAACACTAATTATAAAATTGATACAAATAATTATAATCATTTGTTGCAACTGTTGCAAATACTAGTATCATTTATATTAATTGATGCAAATGTTAATATCACTTGTTGCAAGTGATGTAAATTAACATCAGTTACTTTATAATTGATATAAAACATTTGCATCACCCAATACAGAATCACTTAAATAAGTGATGTAAAATTCGTTTGCATCAATTATAATTAATGTAAATAAGTAAAATAAGTGATGTAATTTAACACTTTTTTGTAGTGTGAGGTCTAAATTCAACCAAAATATTACCTTTTGTGAAACAACCAAATTTTTTTTTTAGCTAACATTTCTAATGCGGAAAATAAACATTTAAACCAATAAAACAATCCATTAACCCAATTAAATAATTCCTTAAACCAATTAATTCAAATACCAGAATTCAGGAATGCTCAAAGAAATAAACTAGCAACCTAACAAACTGGTTCGCTAGACAAAGCAACAAAACAATAGACCCTATCATCCTCTTCTCTCGGCCTCGATTTCACGATCACACTTTTCCTTTACCTGCAACTCAAAAAGAAACCGGGAGTAGCGTGAGTATTATCATAAATACTCAGTGGAGCGTTAAACCGTAAACAGGAAATATGCAAAAACAGATATCAATAACCAACACAAATTAAACCTTAATTACACCAGTTTCCACTTTAATTTAAACAATTTTCCAGATTAATTAAATAATTTTCAGATTAACAATACCGAGATTAATTAACCAATTTTTACACGAAATCAGCAAGCATAAACCTGGTGTCGATCGACACTCCTACTTGGTGTCGATCGACACTCGACTAAAACGAGTATCGTCTTCTTCACAGGGTGTCGATCGACACTGCCCGCAGGCGTTGATCGACACACTGTTTCAGAACCCGAGACCGAACCTATCCTCACACGGTTCATCTCGACTCATCGCGAGCCGATACAGCAAACACACACACGATTTGCACACCCCACAGAGACAACATAACGCAAATCAGTAACAAAAACGACTATCAACGATCAACAATCCCTAATATCCGATTCTAACACTTTTCCTAACGATCACGCACTCACCTCATGATTCAAAGGCAATTTGCGGATAGTCAACGACGAACACACGATCTAGAGTCTCTGATTCAACACTGAATCCACTGAGAAACTCTCCACGAATCACCACAAGCACGAACGGATGAAGAATCCTTCGAGAACTCGAACAAAACTCTACGAACAAACGATTCACTCACGATTTTCACACAAAACTCTTCTCCCTCTCAAACTCTCTGCTCTTTTCTCCTCCCCTCGACGGCTCACGATCAAAGGGAAGATAAAGGGTCGAGCTTAGGGTTTTCGGTAACCGAACCGCGTGAAAATCGCGGTTGAAATCAATTCAAACCGGATTCCGCAATTTAGTGTCGATCGACACCACCCAAAATCTCCTAATTTTGGGTTACGGTCGTTACATTTAGCATAGCGGGCGAATTACATAATGGTTGATGAGAAGAAGAAATAGAAAACAGGTGGCGAAGTTTTTCAACTACCTTTAGGACTAAATCTATTTGAATCTATATGCAATGTATAGTGGATGGTTATTTGGTTTTGACTGCTATAATCCTGATAATAGCTTTTAGTATAGGCTTTTATTATTGTAAATATATATTTTTGATAAAAGAGAAACAATACTATTTATTTATGTAGTTTTGGATTTTATTACGTTTATAAATAGTCAAGGAAGAAATTAAAACGAGCTTTGAGAAAATCATACTAAGTAAATTGCAAATAAGTACGTTTGTTGTAGGGGTCGGATTTCACTCCTAAGAGATCGATGTAACGACAAGAACGATTCTGCAAAAAAAGCTTGAAGAAATTACAAACAGGTTTGTAGAAGCCCAATTCAAGATAAGCCCATAATATTATTAAATCCATAATTAAAATGGGCTTATTGATAATATGGGCCAAAAATCATTTAAATGCTTAATGGGTCTGACCTAATTGTATTATTAGCCCTAGTCTAAAAAGTTATAAATAGCTCATTGTATTCACCCAGAAAGGGGACCATAATTTTTACAGCAAAAGTAATAAAGCTCTCTTAACAGCAAACGCAAGTGTCGACATTTTCTGCATTGTGATTTACTCAGAAGTCTCGCATTTCCTCTACAACCCTACAAATTCAATTGTACGAGTTTCGACTCCTATAATTTGGCACCGACTAAGGGGAACAGCAAGACATTCTTACACAAGAAGATCACAATGCAAACTACGCAAGCAAAGATGCCCGGAGACGACAATCAGCAACTCACTGTCGAGCAGCAACGCATCGTTGAGGAACAACGTGTCACCGAGCAGCAACGCATGACTGAACAAAGACACATCGCCGATTAGCAGCACCGCAATAACACCAGCAACGGATCGAGAGACGATAACACTGAAATTGGGGAAACGACAAACAGTACACTGATTGTTCCTGACACTCCAGCGACACCAGTCACAGCAGTGACGTCTGAGTTCCTCACTAGTATGAAGACGATGCTAGAGACGCTACTTAAGAAGACAGAGGAGCAAGAAAAGACCAATCAAGAACTACGCGTTCTTGCAACAGTGAATCGGGTTGGCAACAAAAGAGCAGTATGTTTAGACAACCCACAGCACGCATAATTCCGACGTCTCTGGATTTTGCAACTCCAATCAGGCCACCAAGAGGGCAACGTCAACCTCTTCAACCAACAACCCCGCAAGGCGAGCAAGGCGCTACTGCCCAAACTGAAACTGAGTGGCCGAATGTCACAGCAGCTGCGACAAATAATTCAAAAAATATGAGAACTGAACGCAACACAAGGAACATCGCTACTAGAAGAGCAACAATAAACACTGAACGAAGCAATGCCAATGCAGAGAAAGAGCAAGGCTTCGACGAAGAAGAAGACGACATAACCTGGTCAGAGCAGTCCAAGTTCGAAGAGGAGCGACATGCAGTTTTCCAGGCTCAGATGGCTGAGCTGGATGAGATGCGACATAGCATAGAGCGAGCGGTTGCTGAAATAAGGGACGTTCGGTCCGAGCTGCACAAGGCATTTTGCAAAGCACTTGAACTTGATTGAGTACTCATGAAGGTCCAGAACACCCCTTTCACAAAACGCATCAGGCAAATCAAATTCTCCAATCCAGGACAACTCAAAGTGCCTTTCTACAGTGGCAAAATGGATCCATCGGAACACTTGACGGCATTCACAATTACGATAGGACAAGACAACTTCAAGGAAGACGAAGAAGTTGTTAGGCATTGTCTTCTCTTTGTGGAGCACCTTAAGGGAGCAGCACTTCAATGGTTTTCAAAGCTGGAAAAGAACTCTATTGATAACTTCAAGCAATTGTCCGCACCATTCCTGAAGCACTACGCCATCTTCATTGAACCTGAAACATCTGACGCGGATCTCTGGAATCTGCAACAAGGTCAAAGTGAAACTTTAAAAAGCTTTATGGAGCGCTTCAAGACAATACTATCTAAAGTGGAAGGTATAAGTAACAAAAATGCGCTCGAGGCGCTCAAGAAGTCATTACGGCACGACTCCGAGTTCTGACGAGAGATGATCTTGAATAAACCCGTGATAATTCAAAATGTTTTGTATCGAGCAACTGACTTTCCGACAATCGAAGACGAAAAGAGTATTTTTACCCAAGCTCAACGGAAAGCAAAGTCTACGCCTCACCTTCTACCTACTCAGGTTCAGCCGCAAGTTAAGAAGAGTAACCAGGGATCAGGATTTGTGCATCACGAATCCAAGGGTGCTCACAATTACCAAGTGGAATCCCAAGGTTATATTGGAGGACGAGGCCGAGGTTGCGGCCGTGGTCGAGGCCGAGGTTGCGGCCGTGGTTGAGGTCGCGGTAGCTGTTCAAACACATGGACAAGAAAACAGAGCAGCTTCAACGAAGAGACATACTGCGAACATCACAAATCTTTTGGGCACTCAACGGCAAAGTGCCGCGTTCTTGGTTCAAAACTCGCTGCCGCACTAGCCGCTGGGAAGCTTATAGGCAACATCAAATCAAGGACTTCAAGATGGAAACCAACGAGCAGCAGCCTGCACAAGGCGAGCAACCTGCACCAAGAAGGAGAAACAACGAGCCAGCAGGAGGCAGAGCTCGTCCAGATATACTAATCATCATGGGAGGATCTCGTTACTGCTCGGATACTGTAGCTTCTATCAAAGCCTACCAGCGGAGACCTGCAGTCAGCAAGAATCTGTCTGAGCCGTGTAAATTCCCAAACGATGTAATCTTTTTTCAAGAAGTAGAGACAGCAGGTATTGATCACCCCCATAACGACCCTCTGGTACTCAAGCTCGTTGTCAACAATTGCAACATGTCCCACATCCTCATCGATACAGAAAGCTCTTTGGATGTCATTTTCTGTGAAACGCTCCTAAGGATGGGTGTTGACCTCTCCACTCTAGAAGGGATACCAAAGCCGGTTACCAGTTTCTCTGAGACAACCTTGACAGTGGGGACCATAAAACTCCCTGTCGAAGCTGGTGGAATAACAAAAATCGTAGAATTTTCAGTAGCGGATCACCAAGCCATCTACAACATGATCTTGGGCACTCTCTGGATCAACTCAATGCGCGCTGTGCTATCTACTAATCACCTCTGTCTCAAATTCCCAACCCCAAGCGGGGTGGAGACTATTTGGGGATGTCAAAGAGAATCCTAGAACTGTTTCCTCGTCGAGCACAAGCTTCATAATCCGGTAACAGAACGTAGTGCCAAGACACGGCGTAAGAAGATGAAGACGGATCGAGAGCCGGATAAAGAACTCTCTAAACTCTTATAGAAACTACAGCTCAACGAGGATCCCCTAGAAGAAACCCAACCCACCTACAATCCCCTTATCTCAGTCTGCATAGATGATGATCACCCAGAATGATGCATGGAAATTAGTGCTAAACTTGACGAAAAGATAAAGGATGACCTTGTCTCATTTCTGAAGAAGAACATCAATACCTTTGCAAGGACAGCAGAAGATATGTCAGGAATCGATATCAACGTGACTTGCCATGAGTTGAATGTTGACCCAATTTTCAAACCTGTTAAGCAGAAGAGACGCAAACTCGAATTAGAGAGAGCAAAGGTGGTAAATGACGAGGTAGAGAGGTCCGAAAGACAGCTTTCCACTCTTCCACATAGACCGATTAGTGGAAGCTACATCACGTAACAAGCTGCTGATATTTATGGACGCTTTCTCCAGGTATAATCAGATCATGATGCACCCATAGGATCGAGAGAAAACATTATTCATCACAGATCGCGGAATCTACAGCTACAAGGTGATGCCTTTCGGCCTCAAAAAATACTAGAGCAACATAACAAAGACTTGTAAACAAGATGTTCACTGAACAACTCGGGAACACCATGGAAGTATACATAGACAACATGCTTGTCAAGTCGCTGGAGGAAAAGGATCACGTAACACACTTGGAAGAATGTTTCAAGTACCTGAATCTGCATAATATGAAGCTGAATCTGACAAAGTGCAGATTCGCCATAACATCTGGCGAGTTCTTAGGCTACTTAGTGACTCACCGAGGCATTGAGGCAAACCCAAAGTAAATTGACGCCCTTATCCAGATGGCTTCACCAAAAACGCAGAGAGAGGTACAACTACTTACGAGGTAAGTAGCTGCGTTAAATCGATTCATTTCGCGATCTACGGATAGGTGTCTGCCTTTTTACAATACTCTTCGCGGAAACAAGAAGTTCGAGTGGACAAACCAGTGCAAAGAGGTATTCCATCAACTGAAAGGTTACTTAGTAAGCCCGCCAGTGCTCGCAGAGCAAGTAGAAAAAGAACCGTTGTTTCTTTACACCGTATTTTCTGATATGACAGTCAGCGGAGTGCTAATTCGTGAAGAGAGAGGCGAGCAGAAGCCAATATTTAATGTCAGCAAATCTCTAACCGATGCTGAGACAAGATCTCCACAAATAGAGAAGCTATCCTTGCCAGTCGTCATGTTTGCAAGAAAACTGAGGCCATACTTTCAATCACATTCAATGGTGGTCCTCAGCACCTTCCCTCTCCTCTCCGTCTTGCACAGCCCTAGTCAGTCTGAAGGGTTGGCTAAGTGGGTAATCGAATTAAGTGAGTATGACATTGAATACCGCGGGCGAACATGCGCAAAATCACAAGTCCTTGCTGACTTTCTAATCGAGCTTCCGGAAGAGGGAGTCACTAAAGAGAGTCTGAACTTAGTCTGACAACTTCATGTCGATGGGTCATCATCTAAAACTGGTTCGGGAGTCGGGATTCGCTTAACATCACCCACTGGTGAAATAATGGAGTAGTCATTCTGCCTAGGCTTCCGAGCATCTAACAACAAAGCAGACTACGAGGCCTTTATAACCGGTATGAGACTTGCGCATGCACTTAAACTCGACCATATTCACACATTTTGCGACTCCCAGTTGGTTGCAAATCAGTTCAGCGGAGAATACGCTACGAAGGACGAGCGCATGGAAGCATACCTTAAAGTTATCCAGGAATTTGCCATGCAGTTCACAGAGCTTACACTTACTCAGATTCCTAGAGGAGATAACCTTCGACCCTGAATTGATGCGAATCATCCTAGTGGAGTTTATTGAGCATCCAAGTTTCCCTGTTTCAGAAGTGGTTAATATCTTGACTCGATCTCAAGCAGCCAAGAAAGCCAAGGAGAAAGCCATTGCAACAGCTTCTAAAGAAATTGCTGCTAACACAGAAGTCCAGGAAGAAGCAGACAACACACTGATAAGCGAAGTTAAAAAAAGCGAGTCTCTACTTAACGGACGGCGAGAACTAGATTATGAGGTGGACGTAGAAGATGACTCAGTCGACCCTAGCAAAGTTGGACCCAGCATTCCTTTAACTGCGCCTCTGATTAACCAGGAGGTGGTTGCCATGGATGAAGATTCCCACTCTACAAAGTCAATGCCAACGCAAATCCCTCCGAGGCGAACGAAGCAACTGCAATGGAAGAAGATTCACCTGAATCGGAATATGGTTGCAATACGCACTGGCTTGAGAATATTTGACGATATGTTATCCACGGCATAAAGCCCACTGATAAATAGGCGGCTCACAAGCTGAGAGCCCAAGCTTCCAGATACATTATATTAGATGGAAATGTATTCAAGTGGAGCTTGTCAGGTCCACTATTAATCTGCGTTGAAGGAAAAGAATCTCACAAAATCATGGAGAAAATTCAGAGCGGCTCTTGCGGCAATCATTCGGGAGGACGAGCACAAGCGCTGAAGATCAAGCGCCACAGATACTATTGGCCGACAATGATCAAAGACTGCGTAAAGTTTTCAACCAAGTGTGATAAGTGTCAACGCCACGCTCCCAAGATCCATCTGCCAACAGAGATGCTCTCGTCGATCACCTCTCCTTATCCATTCATGAGATAGGGTCTGGATATTGTTGGCCCTCTGCACCTTTCAAGGCAATGACGATGGTTGCTTGTGCTCACAGACTATTTCTCGAAGTGGGTTAAGGCAGAGGCTTTCATCTCTATAAAAGACGTGCAAGTAGAGCATTTTGTGTGGAAAAACATCATCTGTAGACATGGTGTTCCTTACGAGATCATCACAGACCACAAATCCCATTTTATCTCGGGATGTTTCGAAGGATTTTGCAAAAAATGGAAGATACGCGTTAACAAATCTACTCCGCGGCATCCACAAGGTAATGGCTTGGAAGAATCAACCAACAAAACATTGATTGCCAGTCTTAAAAAGCGCCTCGACGAGAAGAAGGGACGCTGGGCCAGCGAGTTAGATGGTGTCATCTGGTCTTATTGTACTATACCGAAGGAAGTCACCGGTGAAACTCTATTCGCTCTGGTTTACAGAACAGAGTGCGTCATTCCAGTCGAAGTTCAATTTCCAGGAGAGCGACGAAGGCTACTTTCACAGGAAGAAGTAGCCAACCGTCTCCTCTTACTTGACGAGCTGGACCTCATCAATGACCAAGCGTTGACCTGGGTTACCAACTACGAGCATTCAGCAGCAAAATACTATAACTCTAAGGTGCGAATCCGATGTTTTTACGAAGGCGGCTTGGTCCTGCGAGAAGTCTTCCAGAAAATAGCAGAACGCAACGCTGGTAAACTCGGCGCCACCTGGGAAAGGCCTTACAGAGTCACTAAGGTGGTTAGACCAGGAGTCTACAAAATCACCACTATGGAAGGCACTCCAATCTTAAGGTCTTGGAATGCGACTCACCTGAAGAAGTACAATCACTGAGTATTTCACTAGAACTACGAGGTGGCTTGATCCCTGCAAAGGGTACGTAGGCGGCTCATCTGCGGATGGGTTCAGCTGCCCCCCCCCCCCCTCCTTAAAAAGGGGGTGGAGTCGGGTACGTATACTCGTATACTCTCACCTCTCTCATTTGGTTTTTTCACCAAGAAAAAATCAAATAAAGCAAACTTAGCTAAACAGTTTTGCTTATAATACAGTCTTAACAGAAACAGACTTCTTCGCAAATAATATTTGTTTACATCCACCGCGGATATCGTAAGTCTTATCAGAAACATACATAATACATCGTTGCTGGCCACAATGACGGTCTACTTCACAAACTTTAGAGCGCTATACAAATACATAATTTTCATTATAGGAGCGGCTGCGTTAGAGGAAAGCATGTCCGTAAACCTAATTGATCATTTCAGAAACCCAACTTACAAAGCGTTGGTCAGCTCACTAGAGAATGTTCGCTTAAGTGGACCAGAAGCATTAGTAAAAAATGTGCCCGTAAAGCTAAGTGTTCATACAAATTCCAATAGTCTAGAACATTGGCTTTAACATAGAAAAATACTTATAGCTAGAACAGGAAAGTTAAAAACAACATTTCTGCAAGTTGTGGCGAGAAGTAAAACTGTGTATCATATCATTATGAATAAATCAAGGTTCAGAACAAAGCAAAGCAAAGTGCGAAAGGGGCGAACACTACCCAAACTGAAGAAAAACACTAAAAGCCAAAAACAGTCTCCTTAGCTTGACCAGTTTCAACCTCAGTCTCAGAGTCTGACAAATCCTCATCAATAGACGAACTGTAGGAACTCGAAGTCGGATGAATCACCTCGCAAATAGGATCCGCTGCAACAGGAGCCCCTCTACCAGATCTTAGAGTCTTAAGGATCTTCTCAAGTTCGCGCATATGCTTTTCAAAAATCTCCTCTACATGCGATAAGCCTTCCTCTTATTTTCTAAGTTCAACAAGCTCCTCGCTAAGATCAGGTGCCTTGTCACTCTGAAGCAGCCTTAAAAACTCAATGTTGCTCTGAACTTGGGTGAGATCTATGATATTAGTCCAAGGTTTGTCGTTGAGCACCTTAAGCTTCTCTTTCGCTCGCCCCATCCTCGACTCGTACTCTGCTGTCAGCTCGTGCTTCGCCCGATCAACTGCTTTCTTAATGGCTGCACCCTGAAGCCTGGCTGCATCATTTAAACGAGCGCTCAGATTAGAGACTTCTTGCTGCAAGCGTCTCCTTTCAGTTTCAGACTCTGAAAACGTGTCATCTATCTTGCGGCGCTGATCCTTAATCTCTTTCACCGCAGCTTCCAAGGTAGCAACTCGCGCCTCTGCTTGACGCTTTTGTTTCTTATAATCATCACATAGTTCCTAAACACTAGCAAGATGACGATTCTGTAAGAGGGCATCCGTCTCGTAGCCCTTAGTAAGCTCGTTGATCGAAGCAAAGAACTGCCAAAAATGTAATAAGTCAACAGAAATAAAGCAAAATGGATAATACCGCAAAGTTTGACAAAGATTCATACCGTCATGCCATGAAGGGCCACCTTTATGTAAATGTCTCTCCTCGACATGTCTTATGCAAGATAAAACTCGTTCCCTGGGAACACAATCTTCGACATCTCAGCCGTCGCCATACTGCTGTTGCTAAATAAACTCCCCGAATTTGTGTCATTCTCAGAGTCTTCTCTGGGATGCTTGCGACCTACATCTGAAGCATCGTCCCTATTCTTAGCATCATTGCGGCGCCTTAGTGAGATTAGTGTAAACAACAATATTGCGCTCAAGCTCAGGACGACGCGACTTCGGCGCGGTAACATGTCTAGCTCCTTGCGGAACCCCTGCGTTGGTACTAACTCTGGTCCCGACAGCTCTCTTCTCACGCGCAGACAATTTCTTCTCGTTACTCGATATTTCTAATGAAGAAGGTAGCAAGTATGCTCCAAAATGACGAACAAGTGCCTCTCGAATGCGGTGCAAAGTGAAGTCTTTCGTCCAACTGCACTTCCCAGCAATAAAATCGGCACGAAGATCAAACAAGTCTATCAGAAACTTGTCAGCCTTGGTATGAACTGCAAAATAATAAGCCAGAACAAAAAAGTTAGAATCCAACTAACTTACGAAGAAAAGTGAGAATATCGCTGAAACTAAAAACATACATAGAGCGAAAAACAGGAAAAAATGCGATTAAGTCAGCTACCACAATGACCCCATCTCCTCTGAAGTCTAGGGTTATTATCTCCGACTGAATTGCTATTTATTCGCACAGAGAAGAACTTTTTCTCCCAGGAGCGTTCTAGAGGAGGAAAGGCTTTGATGACATGAAGGTTAACTTTGCCGTTAATAGAGTAATGAAGTTTATCTTTGCGACCAACCTTCTTGATAATCAAAAGATTCAGCAAGTAATCTACCCTAAGCTCGCTACTGTGCTCATAACTGCGGATCATGAGTCCAACTAAGCAGCGCATCCCTCGAGGCGTTATTTCCAAAAGGGTAAGCTGATTCATCTAGAGATATTCAAGAATCACGTGAGGAATCAGAAATCACAAAAGCAAGTCCGAAAATAGGCTTCATGCACCGAGAAAAAACTTTCTGGAGGATGATCAGCCCGATCGTCCGGGAAAGGAGTGGCAAATTTGACATCTTTAGAAGCATTGCAAAGTAGAAGAATGTCTGTTAAAGATGTTAAAGTTGACTTAGAAGACTCCGGTCCTCTGCGTGCATTATCTCTCTTAGTAGCCTGAGAAGCCCTCACTTCGGTATCATCAAATACTACTAAAGCATTAAGAAAAACTGTATCTCCCGAACTGCCATCATCGCTATAAGACGTTTGCATCATGTCGTTACTGCAATAAAAGCCCGGAATCCGAGTCAAAACTCTAAATCTAAAATTAGACCGAAGTTGTCGACTTGTTGACTTCTTTTGACCAGAAGACTGTTGACCGTTGACCAGAGAAAATGTTGACTGAAAATTAGGGTTTTCCCAGACGCGAATTTGCTGCTGATCGCCGCCGCTTAAAATAGCGTTTCTGCTCCAAATCGCAATTGTCGCCACAGATCTGAAGTTCTTCGTCCACCGGAGCTCTGATTGCCGGCAAAGCCTCACCGTAAGTCTTCAATTCCAGCAGCCCCATCGAGATGACCCGCACCAGCTCCGTCTTCCGAGCTCCGTCAGATCAACAGGAGCGCCGCCTAAAGATCCGACTGTCGAGCAGAGCCGCCGTAATCGGGACTAAGCTCCTCCTCCATCTGGATCATGGCTGGATCGAGGATCCGTTTGTAGCAGCCATGACCCACGACGAGCTCCTCCTCCTCTGGTGTTGGTAGTGGCGATGTGGAGCTGCAGCAGTGGTGATGCGAAGCTTTTGTAGCGGCGGTGAACACGAATCACGACGATGATGACGGCGCAGATCCGTTAAAGCTCCTGCGATGGTGGCGTTAATCAAAGCTCATGCAGCGATGGTGGCGTGAAGCTTCTGTGGCGGCAACTATATGAAGCATCGGCGGCGGGGATGAGAAGTCTCCATGTCGAAGGCGGTGGTGACGAAGGCAGATCTGCCACCATGTCGACAATGACGATTCGCGATCTCCATGGTGGCTCAGTAACGATCAACACCGACGACGGCGTGATGATGAATCCCCAATCGACGTGCTCCGACGACATCGTGGCAGATCGGTGGCAGCAGCCTGACCGGAGGTGAAGAAGATCCACACAAAAAAACCTACAAAAACCCTAATTGCACTACAGGACAAAAAAAAAATTTGGAAAAAGGGATTACGAATTTTTTACCTTTTTTACTGCAGAAAAGGCAACTTGGTGAAAAAGATAGACTGCCTGGGGGGTCTATTTATACCAGAAGGGTTGCCTGAAATCCCTAGGGTTTTTCAGGAAACTTTCCTAACGGGCTTTAAAGTCCAATTAAATGAGCCTAATAGTCTTTCCAGTCTATTAATCTATTTTGAACAATGCCAGCAGGTCCAGGAAAACACGATAGCATCAACTCAACATGGAATTACTGCAACTTCCAGAAATCGCTAATAAGACGTCAACGCGTGGCTGCTTTATGGTCCATCGCATCGATCTCAAACTTCAACAGCTTTATACCTTGGCATCATCTAGCTGGATACTACCAAGTTGGGGGGCTAAGTGTAGGGGTCGAATTTCACCCCTAAAAGATCGATGTAACGACAAGAATGATTCTGCAAAAAAAGCTTGAAGAAATAATAAATGGGCTTGTAGAAGCCTAATTCAAGATAAGCCCATAATATTATTAAATCTATAATTAAAATGGGTTTAATGATAATATGGGCCAAAAATCATTTAAATGCTTAATGGGCCTGGCCCAATTGTATTATTAGCCCTAGTCTAAAAAGCTTTAAATAGCTCATTGTATTCTCCAAGAAAGGGGACCAGAATTTTTACAGCAAAAGTAATAAAGCTCTCTTAACAGCAAACGCAAGTGTCGACATTTTCTGCATTGTGATTTACTCAGGAGTCTCGCATTTCCTCTACAACCCTACAAATTCAATTGTACGAGTTTCGACTCCTACATTTGTTCCTATACTTATCATATGCATGAAAAACAAAATGTTTGGGAATGTGCTAAAAACATGGCTGGGGTCCAGTGCCGTTCTTAGACTTGTAAAGGCTCGAGGCGAGTTAAAAAAAAGGTCGCTTTTAATATAATTTTAAAAAATAGTTTTAATCAAAAGAAGTTACTCAAAACGAAAACGAAAACGAAAAACGAAAAACAAACGTAAATGAGTCGTTTACTATTGGCGGAAGAACCAATGAAGAAGATGAATTTGAGAGTGAAGCTCAAACTTGATTTCAACTTTGTCCTTAAAGGTTTGTTCGGTGGTTGTGGGAATTAGAATGTTAGGGTTAAATGTGTTAAAAAATAAACCAACGATAAAATAAATAAAAAAGGAAATATTCGCATCCTAGAGGTTTTGAACTCGGCTCAGGCTGAATATTGGTGTGTAAGTCAAATATTCAAACCACTATACTATTACAAACTTTTGAAATATTGGGGCCCCTAAAATTTATATATTATTAGGGGCTCTAAAGCCAATGCTTTTTTGCCAACCCATTAGGCACGGGCCTGCCGGGGTCTAGTGGTAGATGAGATATGAGAATGTACTAAAAAAATTTCTACAGGGTTCGATTATTCTTAGATACAAAACACATCTATGTGGAAAGTTTCGGTTTGGACCACAGGTCCAGGCAGTTTACCTGGTAATCCAGTAATATGCGATCTGGTTACCCCCTGACATTAGTCGGAAAGCATTTTAAACTCGGGATAGACAGTATGGTCGTTCTTCGGGTTGAAGTCTACTTTGTAGCACTTCGATATGTTCCTACTGAGATAGATCAACCGATAAGATTTATTAAAAAAAAAAATGTACCAAAACATTTGTGGTATTTTTTTTTGTCTGAATTTTACAATTTATAAACAAAAGACTATTACACAAGTAGCCATTTATTTACATAAAGCAAAGCATTTGTTCTAGCTAGCTTAGCCAACCTATCCACATATGATATACTATTCCGAGGAACATAAGCAAAACCATAGTTATACGACTTAGCCATGAGTTTAATATCTTTTACATAAGTGATAATGGAATTGTCCGCATTGTCTGCTAGAGAATGCGAGTGGTGATTTAGTGTATTATACAAGACTTGTGCATCTCCCAAAAAAAAGAACATCTTTGTAATCAAACCTCTTCATTGCCAGTACAGCCATACGCAAGGCTTCCGCCTCTGCTTCAAGAGACGAACTCAGTACTGGAGTAGATGTTGATCCTTGAAAGATTTTTTGTTGTTGATGATTAAGACACCATGCTACGCCGGCTTGATGTTGATTTGATAGCCAAGAAGCATCTACAAAACAAGCAAACCACAGAGTGAAATTTAACATGTTTGATGTCCTTGTAGTAGGGGGCCTCAACTGATCCTCATTAAGAATTTGTGCTTCATTCCATAGATTATGTTCCATAATAGCTTTGTTTACTACTAAGGGAATGGCTTCCCTATAATTATTAAACACCAATTTATTTCTCATTTTCCATATGCTCCATAGGAGAAAAGGAAATAATTGTCCTTCCTTATTTCTTTGATTCTCATTATCCAGAAAAAAATGTAAATTTTGATCCAGGGATTTAGAAAATAATTGTTCACATGTAAGTGTTCTCAATGGTGCCATTTCCCATATCTCTCTTGTAACCCTACATTGGAATAAGAGATGATTAGTTGTTTCTTCATGCTTCCCACAGAGATAGCAAATTTTGTCCAAGTGAATTCCTCTATGAACTAGATTGTGAAGAGTTGGCAGACTGGCATGAATAACTCTCCAACATAACATTTTTATTTTTGGGGGAGCTCTTAGCTTCCATATTTTGCTAACAAGAGACTTGACGTGAGTATGTTGCTCGTTCAAAGTTTCTAGATCTATGGAAGCTTGAGTCCGTAATTTATGTTGGAAATGATATCCAGGTTTGCGTTATATTCACCATTCTTAGAATGCACCCAGAAAAGAGTGTCACTTACTTGGGCTACACTAGACATGATTGTTTGAATTAGAGTAGTGTATGGAAAGATAACTGGTTGAATTGGGATCACCGGAGACCTGCAAAGGGTCCGTGACTCATCCAAACCTGTGGGTTAATAATTTATTACATTCTGATACAGGTACAGAAGCTTGGCCAATTAATGGATCCAGCAGACTCTACTCTAATTCAAACATTTGTGGTATATGATGTCTTATCGCTTTTTTTTAATGCATTATATTTAATCGGGCCATGTAATATTATTATTATTATTATTATTATATTAAGTTTAATGCGTTAATTTTTTTTAAAAAAAGTTCATGCGTTAAACTTCGTAATTAGCCAGAACACTCGTAGTACGGTGGTCTATATACCACCTTCCTGGCACCCATGTAAGCGGTTCGAACCACACCTCTTTTCTCTAAGAGAAAAATAGGCAAGTGGGCCGGCTGTTGTGACCTACATAAACGACAAAAAAAAAAAAAAACTTCGTAATTATTACGATCATAACACATGTTATTTATAACGTGTCAAAATAACATGTCACGATACAATTAATATTATAAGATACAACTTCATTCTTTTTCGCTAAAAAATAATTATAGCAACAAAAAAAAGTTTGTGGTATATTTTTTTGCGACTAGCCCACCAAAAGGATACAACTCATTTCTATCTATTTTACCTAACCATTCATTTAGGTGCCGAAGGTAATATGTTACATCGACAACATTATTTTACTTTTTTTGATAATTTATGAAAGTGTAACATTCTAAAGATCATGACGTATCACTTAACACGGTAGTAGGTAGGACTTTGGAATGTATATATATATATATATATATATATATATATATATATATATATATATATATGTATATTATTATTAATTTTTCCTTTTCTGAATAGAGCTTCGAAAATAGAGATGCCTGATTTTTGTTTTTTTCTAACTTGATATTCTAAACTTTGTTGTAACAACTAGAACATGCATCTGAATCCGAATTACGTAATCCCTATTATAGATTTTTCTTTTCTAATAATACATGTATAGGCCAACCAATTCAGTCGTTATATTTCGAACTATAATTGAGAAACTACTATGTTACAAAAAAATAAAATAAATAAGAAAACTACTCATGAGGGTTTTTTTTGTCAATCAAATATTAAGTAAAAAAATAACTCCGGAATTGGTTGATTCAATGTCATAAAAGCGTGCAGAATGGGTGAAAACATCTGCGTGCAAATTAACCGAATGTGAAATTTTAGATAGTGAAAATTTTGGAAGAGAAGCCACCAAGCTTCGGACCTTGTCCGAAAGGATTGAGAAAGCAGACCAGTTCTCAGAACAATCTGTCTTCAACACCTTACACTCCAGTCCTCGCGCTTATAGACAAAATGCCCAAATAGACGCCTCTATTTCACAGTATAACGGCGATCAAGACATTAAGGAATACTTATCAAGTTGAAGTACTATATATACAATTAAAAAGTTCATTACTTCGATAATCTAGTTAAGTACATTAGATTTTAACTTCATTGCATAATTTAAATTTGATAATAAAATGAAGAGTTAATTTACCCTATAGCAAAGAAAAATTAATAATTCATCAAGTAGCAAAATTACCTTATGTGGTATAATCCTTACCATTAGAATTATGATAATTGGCTAGTAATTGAGTTGTTAATTTTTTTGGTTATACGGCAAATTAATCTTAAAATGAACACATTCTATAAAAGAATAAGGGGAAAATGGAAAAAAATGAGAAAAATCAGTTTTCTGAGTTTTAAAATGTTATTTTCGCTTGAATAAAATATATGATTTTTTTTTAGGGTAATATTGTCAAAAGTCATAATTTGTTTTTCCAACTGTCCCTTAATAAAGCTTATATCATACAGTAGAATTTCTGTAAATTAATAATACCAATTTTTTAATTATTATTACTAGTTTGGAACCTCCATATTGGCGTACTTTTGAAATACAGTATTAAACTTTCAACGGACACAACAAAAAAAAAGCATATGTAAATATTAAACTTGTGAAATAAATGATGTATTTTATATATTTTCTTCATATAAAGCACCGTCTTTTTTGGTTCATAAAACTATCAATTTTTTTCAAAAAATAAAGGGAAAATTAGTCAAATAACCATTAAAATATATATATATATATATATATATATATATATTTCACAAACTAGCTAAAATGACATTATGTGGCCTAATATTGACCTTTAGATATATGATTTTGGCTAATTTATGAATTATAGTCTTTTTATTGTTTTTCAGTTTCAACGAACAAAAAAATTGCGTGTGTAAATATTATTCGCAACTAATACTTGTACTTGAGACTTGTGGTCCTAGAAAAATTTGTATACTAGTTTAATTTATGGAGAAGAGTTTGAAATGTGTTCACAATGAAAAATCATCTATCAAAAAAAGGAATAGGTCAGAGTCAGATGCTTTTTATTTTATTTTTTTCTTTATGAAATTCTATCCTATCAGAAAGTCACATGTGACTCGATGAACATAATGCATTTATTTTATACTAAAATAATGATTGTGATTTGGTTTTCTCGTGGTTGGTGTGAAATAGCAATCGTTTTTTGTTTTGGTTAAACAATTCAAAGAAAGTTCCTATAATTTTTTTAATACACAGTACTGTATAACTTAAGTGTTTATTACGTACTCTATAGTTTAAATATGAAATAATATTCTTCTACCGAATTATTTTTCATAGTTAAAAGTATTTGTTTAACTTTTAATTTAAGCATTTTTAGGTAAAGCTTTCCAATTTTTTGTTTTTGTTTGAGGTATCTGACAACAATATTCTTCGAAAGCAAATGTCAAGGAAATGATCTAGCGTTGAAATTAATGATACTACAATATAAGGAAAAAAGTGACAAGGATTATTGTGGTGTGTGGATCCCATTCACCAAACTATGTGTCCCGCTTACATTGCACAGACTCCTCGTAAAGGTTTAGCTTTTTTCCTTTTCTGAATCTCTTCATTTATTGATATATCAAAATCTACAAAATGGTTTTCAATTAAATTTTAAGCGTCATTATTGCTATTTATCTTCTTAATTAATTTGTGGCCTACTTTTTTTTTTTTTTTTTTTCCACGGCCTACTTTCTTAGTTCATATTAGAACCAACATCCTCTGGATATATTGCACATGGTGTCTCCTCTCTACTAGATTCTCTCAACCATAGCACATCCCGCATCTTGGAAAGTAATGGTTTTATTTGCTCTCTACAAGATGAAGTGAACCGTCACTTGGTAATTTCGTAACAATACGAGACTCCAGTGTCGTTATAGACTTGTAGAGACTCGAGGCGAGTTAATAAAATAGATCATTTTTAATATAGTTTTTTAAAATAGTTTTAAACAAAAGAAGTTATTTAACGAAAACAAAAATGAAAACAAACGTAAACGAGTTGTTTACCGGCAAAAGAACCGAATAAGAAAAATGAATTTAAGGGAGAAGCTCAAATTTGATTTTAATGTTGCTGTTAAAGATTTGTTCGGTACGTGGAGAAAAAAGATTTAAAATCTTAGGGTTAAATGTGTTAATAAATAAATCAACGATAAAATCAGAAAAAGAAGAAAATATTTGCATCCTAGAGGTTTTGATCTACGTCCAGATTGAATATTAGTGTGTAAGTCAAATATTCAAACCACTACACTACTACAAACTTTTGAAATATTGGAGCCCATAAAATTTACTCCCTCCGTTCCAAAATATAAGTTGTTTTACCTAAAAGCACAAAGATTAAAAAACTACTTTTTCTTATAAAAATATCATTTAATATACATAATAAATATAATTTAATCAAACTTAAAAAAGACTACAAAATATTATTGGTCACACAATATTCAATAAAGATGAAAAGTACCTAGGATTCTCAAAACAACTTATATTTCGAAACAAAAAAAATACCAAAAACTATTTATATTTTGGAACGGAGGGAGTATATATTATTTGGGGTCCTAAGACCAATGATTTTTGCCAACCTATTAGGCACGGGCCTGTCAATACCATAAATTAAAGTCAAACCATCTTCTGCAGAGATGATTTTATGAACAAACAATTAAAATTACTTAACTATTAAATTATTACAAAAATGGGACAAATTCATAGTAGACTCTCGAAAAATTCAACTAATATTTTTTTTTTTGTCGTCTTATGTGGGCCACAGGCCGGTCCCACTAGCCATCTTATTTTTCCGTATATGGGGGAGATCGAACTCGCGACCTTAGGGTGCCAAGTTGAGTGGATTTGCCACTGCACTACGTGCTCTCGGCAAAAATTCAACTAATATACATCAATCAAGATATAATTCTTAAAAAAAAAGATATATCTAGTTAAATATGATAAGTTATTTTTTTCAAACAGTTTAAAAAAATGATTACAAGCGGAACGAAAGCAAAGAGACATCTTGTGAACCATAAACATTCTTCAGATCTTCCATTTTAGTTGACTTTAGTGCTTAGAATGAAGGGTTAAGTAGGTGAATATTACAATTAAGGAGAAAAATTAGGTAACTAACATGTCCAAAATTATATTTAAGTAAGTAGCAAAGACAAATAAAAATATGACGAATTTGACTTCACAACTTGAATTAAGGTAAATATAATTAAAACAATCTCTATATATCTTCTCTTGATCTCGTTCATAATTGCTTCTACGATTTTTCTACAAAAAGTATATAAATGGGTCAGAATATGACCCAAAAAAAAAACAAATATGACGAGTTCAGATATTAATGAACTCTATAGAAGAGTTAATTATTTTCATAACTATTTAATAACATAGTTAATTATATTTGAAATTACCATCTTAAAACATAGTTGACTATATAATATTTGTAACTATCTAAAAAATAGTTCACTATTTTCATCGAACTATTTATCAATTAATTTCGAAACATAGTTAACTACATCATATTAAGTTAATGGGTTTATTGTTACCTAATTTAATAGGTTTATACCAAGTTTACATGTGTAATATACATACTATTTGTTAAATAACTCGATATTGCTCACAATAATGAATCATTGTTTTAAATTATTGAAGGTATCGATGAAATATAAAGGTATACTAATTGATATGATAAAATATAAAAATACACTAAAATGATGGTAATAATTTGAGCTATAATTTTTTTGGTTTGTGATAATTGGCATGGGTGAGTTGCCTTCATGAACATAGCTTTCTTTGGCTATTGTGGCCGTGACAGTCTCTAATTTATATAGTGTAAAATACAAAAAAAAATAAAAAAATGATATGTTTCGATTTCAGTTGGACCAAATACTTAAGGCATATCGGAATTAGTGTCAAAAACTTAAAATATCTCATTGGTCTACCTTTCTTTATACTATTTTTCATATAAATAAACCTCTCAACCCCCACACTTCTTACCCATCACCACATTCCTCACCCAACAAAAACAAAGCAAGCAAAAGAATTTTCACGAAAAATGGGTTCAACGGCGGAGACACAGCTAACTCAGGTGCAAGTCACCGACGACGAAGCTGCCCTTTTTTCCATGCAACTAGCAAGTGCCTCCGTTCTTCCCATGGTTTTAAAAACAGCTTTGGAGCTTGATCTTCTCGAGATCATGGCCAAGAACTCTTCGCCTATGTCTCCTTCCGAAATCGCTTCTCATCTTCCGACCAAAAACCCCGAAGCTCCGGTCATGCTCGACCGTATCCTGCGCCTTCTTACCGCTTACTCAGTCCTTACATGCACCAAACGTACACTTCCCGCTGGTGGCGACGCCGTCGAGAGGATTTACGGGCTTGGTCCGGTTTGCAAGTACTTGACCAAGAATGAAGATGGTGTCTCCATCGCTGCTCTTTGTCTCATGAACCAGGACAAGGTTCTCATGGAAAGCTGGTACGATCTTTGACGATATTATCATATGAGTTTTGATTTTTTTGATGGATCTTATCGCAAAATCAAGTTGGGAATCTCTAGCAACGCAAAGTGTAAGACAATTAGACAGCGACAAAATAAAAAAGAGAATAGACTAAGTTAGACAAAACCACGTCGTTTTGACACGTAAACTATACCTACTGTCCACTAACAAACTAAATAATAGACGATTTTTTTGTTTGCTTTTGTGCGAAAATTATACGAATAAAGGAGAAAATTCGAAAACAAATATCTTAAGTTGGTCCCCATCAAAAGCTAGAAGAAAGACTTTTTTTTGCCGAAAAGTCTCTCTCTCTCTCTTTTTTTTTGGTTCGTTGCTTTAAATAGAGTAGATGTAATCGTTCTTACGATTATTAAGAGTAACTAAATACGGAAAATGAATAGGAACAGAATAGGAAGAGGATCGGTCTTGGCATTATTGAGCAACAAAAAAAGGAAATTAAAAGACTTAATCTTTCGTTTTGGATTGCTTCAATCGAACCGGTTGGTTCCTTTGTGTACCGGCGGCTATTTATTAAAAACAAAAAATTCCAATATAATCAACTTGCGTGGATCTAGGTTTAGCCACGGATGAGTGACATGAGTCCACAGAGAGATCTTGAGATCAATATCAAAATTGATTATCCTAACTAGTGATAACTCAAAGTTGAGGGTTAGAATTTGGAAAAAAAAAAAAAGTTGAAGGGTAAAGATTAGCTTTACGAAAATAGAAGCCTTAGAGCCTGGTTTAACCGCAACAGCGGGTGCGGATGCGGCTGCGGGAGTTTGCGACAGCGGACGATAGCGGTTTCAAGTGTTATGAAGCAATTTACACAATTGGTGTAGTGGTTGAAAATGGATGCGTTTGCAGGATATTTATGACTGGTTGACTAGTGGTTACGTAGCGGTTAAACAATAAATTAACAATATAACTACATTAAATAATTATAAAAAAATATCAAAAATCATATTATTATAATAAAATATATAAATTATTAATTAAATAAAATTATATACTGAAATTAATTATTATTATTTTGGATGAAATTTATGAATTTAATGGAGAAATTGTTTCTTTTGTAGATTAATGTTATATTTTAAAATTTTAGTTTGTTAGATTTATATAAATTTGTAATCGTAATTTATTAAGAGAATTTTGGTGTGAAGATTTTATAAGTATAAAATTATAATAGGTTACTAATTAAAAATGTCAAATTATTTATATATTTCATAATTATAATATCCAAATATGAATTTTTTAAAATTGACTATATATTTTCTGATTTTTAAGTGGATTTTATTTTATTTTCTAATAAAAAAAAATCATCCGCAACCACAAACGCTTGAGGAAAATAACTTTTGGTTTTGAGTGATTTGGAGTAGTACAGAGCAGTAGAAAGTTTTTTCCATGATTGTTGTCAAACGTTAGAAACCGCTACCGCCCGCAAACGCAGCGTTTGCGGGTAGTAGCGGTTGTATCAATCAAGCCCTTAGTCTTTGGTTTTGGTTTTCTTCAATCGAACCGGTCCACTATAATCAACTTGACTTGCATAGGTTGGCCTTAAACTGGTAAAGTAGAGATTGATGTTGAGAACTGAGATTAATATCTAAATTTCATAAAAGATTATCCTAATTATTAGTGATAACTAAGTTGAAGGTGATAATTTGGAAAAAAAACTTGTAGGGTAAGGCTAAGCTTTAAGAGTGTGTTTACTTAAATTCATGTCAAAGAGACTTGTTTCAGGTACCATTTAAAGGATGCAATTCTTGATGGTGGGATTCCATTCAACAAGGCTTATGGCATGAGCGCATTCGAATACCACGGGACTGACCCTAGATTCAACAAGGTTTTTAACAATGGAATGTCTAACCATTCCACAATCACCATGAAGAAGATTCTCGAGACCTATAAGGGTTTTGAGGGATTAACTTCTTTGGTTGATGTTGGTGGTGGCATTGGTGCTACTCTCAAAATGATTGTCTCTAAGTACCCTAACCTTAAAGGCATAAACTTTGATCTCCCACATGTCATTGATGATGCTCCATCTTATCCCGGTATACTACATTTTACTAACAATTCCCAAAATCCGATCATTTTGTTTGAGATTTGATAAAGAGATATTGGCTTGTAAATAATAATGCAGGTATTGAGCATGTTGGAGGAGATATGTTTGTAAGTGTCCCCAAAGGTGATGCCATTTTCATGAAGGTTAGTCGAATTACTAATTACCGAAGCTCCTATACCGAAAATTGTTGACATTATTAGAAATTCGTATAGGAAATAAGTCTCATAACATTTATGGTTCGATTTTTCTCATTGTTTTAACAGTGGATATGCCATGATTGGAGCGATGAACACTGCACAAAATTCTTGAAGAACTGCTACGAAGCGCTTCCAGAGAACGGAAAAGTGATATTAGCAGAATGTATACTTCCAGAAACTCCAGACTCGAGCCTATCGACCAAACAAGTAGTCCATGTCGACTGCATTATGTTGGCTCACAATCCCGGAGGCAAAGAACGGACCGAGAAAGAGTTCGATGCATTAGCTAAAGCATCAGGCTTCAAGGGCATCAAAGTTGTCTGCGACGCCTTTGGTGTTAACATTATTGAGTTGCTCAAGAAAATTTAAAAGAAGCAAAATCACAAGTCCATTTAAATATGATCATTTATGTAAACTTGCTCGCATGTGTGCGTCTAGTTCACCAGCTTTGTTTTAAACTATGCTCTGGCTAATAATGATTTATGGAGAGTTTGATAGAGTTTGCTTCAGTATGGTTTTCTTATAGTACTTGTATCTTTATTTGTTTGGATTATGGAAAAATCAAACAATGAGATATTGTTGAAAATATTATCTGATATACAATTAATCACATCCAGAAAATTCCACGTGGACTCTGTTCGTTCACCGATCAAACCAGTTTCACTGAATTTGTTCATCGAATCAAAACTTGTCAAATTTCTTTTACTATCTGTAGATTCGTCTAGTTTTTTTTTTTTTTTTTTGTCATCTCCGATTATCAATGAAAAGCCCAATGGGCTGCATACAAAAGGTTTTTCGGAATTTACAAACAATATGATAAACGTTAAGCACGTGTACTTAGATCAGAACAAACAATCTTCTTCCCTTTTGACACATGGGCTCTACGTGGCATTTCCAGAGCAGAGGAGAAGTAATGAATTTTTGCCACAGATCTGCATGACGATGAGATCTCGATCATCCTCCGATGTACCTGAAAAAACACCACCGGCCAATCCTTTAACTAAATTAAGAAGCTTTCTCCACGAACTGAGAGTTCCGATCATTCGGAAAACCCATGATGCGAGATCCAACCTCTAACTTCACCGAGTCCTTATGAACGGAATAGCCATATCCCACCGGAAATAAAACCAGAGAAATTGACGAGGGAACAAAAACCTAGGCCAAACACAGCCACTTCAGCTTTTGCTACAAATCCCTTCAAGAATCCCCAAAAACATGAAACTCAAAAACCCAATAGACACTTTGCCTAAAACCAGAGGACAAAGATTTATACTATTTGAAATTGAGAATCACGCAATCGATCGGAAAGGACCGGCCATAAGAACAATCGGAATCTGTATATCAAACATAGAGGAAGGATAAAACGAAATCCAAGCTAAAACAGATCAGAATCTATAAATCCAGAAACCACCAGAATTGAAATCCGATTAACCGGAAAAGAGATCCGATCGGCGAGATCGGAAACAGAAGTCGGTCAAAGCCGAAACTTAATCCGAGAAAACTCGGATGAAACTACTTAGTAATCCGATATATACATATCCACGACGCCGGCGCGAAACGAAACCGGACGCTGGGATGAATCAACAACGATGATAAGCTTTAGGTTCTTTCTAGAGAGAAAGGAGAAAAAGACTCGTCTAGCTTTCTTTTCCTTTAGTCTTACTCATAAAGCTAAGTTTTTTGGAAAATCACATATAGCAAAGTTACTATAATTTTTTTTTTTTTTGTGCGAACCAATTTGATTGAAGAAAAGACTCAAAAGTCGGTTACAGGGGATATGGTAAGAGTCTTAGCGCTTCTTTAGCCAAAGCGTCTGCGGGCACATTCGCCTCGCGAGGTTAAAGTCGCAAGAACAAACTTAAGTTTGAATAAAGAGTCATTCCTTTATTGATGTTTAGAAAATTCTTCAAAACTAAACACAAGCTTTCCTTCTTAGTTCTTATAATCATCCACATCTCGGTGATTTTACATATATATATAGGTTATAGAATTTCTTTTCTAAACCTACTCTATTTTCTTTTTAGTTTAGGACTAGACAATATCTTAATCCTACTTAGATTCCTAATTCCTTTAAGAATATCTTCTTCTAGAATCTTCTTGGACCTTACTCAACATTCACCCCCTTAAGCTTCAAGTCATTCTTTGTAAGATCTTGAACTCCAATAAATTCTCTCATCTTCTTAAACTTGATTCTAGCTAAGGCTTTCTTTAGTATGTTTGCGCGTTGTTCTTCTCCGGGAACATGTTCCACTTCAAGTTGACCATTCTCTACACATTCTCTAATGAAATGGAACCTCTTGTGTATGTGTTTACTTCTTAGGTGGAAAATTGGATTCTTGGTGAGCGCAATGGCGGATTTGTTATCAATGCGAATCATTGTCTTCCCATGCTTCCTTCCTGTGATTTCGCTTAACAAATCTTGAATCCATATACCTTGTTTTGCCGCCTCCGTAGCTGTCATGTACTCTGCTTCACATGATGATAAAGCTACCGTTTCTTGCTTTTGTGAACACCAAGTGATAGGAGATTCTCCGAAGTAGAAAACATGTCCAGTGGTGCTTCTTCTGTCATCAAGATCAATGTTGTGACTGCTGTCACTGTAACCAACAATCTTCTTTGTTCCTCCATGGTTGAATTTTAAACCATAAGCCATCGTTCCTTGTAGATATCTCAAGACTTGCTTTAAAGCATTACCATGTGATTCATTTGGTTCTTGAATATATCTACTAAGCATTCCAACTGAGAAGGCAAGGTCCGGTCTAGTATGTAGAAGGTACCCTAAACAACCAATTTTTCTTCGATATCCAGTAGCATCAATCTCAGTCTCCGCATCATCTCCTTTAGACAACTTCAGTCCAAAACTCATTGGTACATGAGTAGGGTTGCACATATCCAATCATGCTTCCTCTAAGATTCTTCGAGCATATGCTTCTTGCGTAATCTCAATTCCTTCCTTTATTTGAGAAACTTCGATCCTAAGATAATATGTAAGTTTCTCAAGATCCGACATTTCGAATTTGGAAGACATTGCACTCTTGAACTCTTTAATGATCTCAATTGTATTACCCGTTACAAAGAGATCATCGACGTATACGGCTATGATGAGAAGATTTGTCCCTTCCTCCTTTCGATACACCGAAGATTCTTTTTAACACTTTTTTAAATTCAAGCCCTTTAGAATTTGATCAAGTTTTGTGTTTCATGCTTGCGGTGCCTGCCGTAATCCGTATAAGGTTTTAGAGAGTTTGAAAATTTTGTACTCTTCTCCCTTCTTTTCAAGCACTTCTGGATGAGAAACGTAAACTTCTTCATTCAATTCACCATGTAAAACACAGTTTTAACGTCTAAATGGTGAATCTCCCAGCCGTGTGATGCAGCCAATCCAATCAATATTCTAATGGTTTATATACGGGCAATAGGTGCAAAAATTTTGTCAAAATCCATCCCAGATTCTTGCACATAACCCTTAGCTACAAGTCTAGTTTTAAACTTGTTTATGGTTTCATCTGCATTTTTTTTTATTTTGAACACCCACTTGAGACCAATGACCTTTACTCCCGCTGGCTTATCAATTAAAGACCAAGTCTGGTTTTTGATAATTGAATCAATTTCTTCATGACAAGCTCTTGTCCATTCAGCTGATCTTTTTGCTTATTAGTAACTGATCGGCTCGTTATTGAGTGACAAAAGAAGTATCTTGCATTCTAAATCAGGTAGAAAAACATAATCATCGAGGTAGCTAAGGCGATTTCGTTGGCGATTTGATCTTCTTTGCTGAGTTGGATCCTCTATTTCTCCATTGATTAGATCCTCTGTTTCTCCATTGTTTTCTTCTCTTGTCACTTATGTGTCTCCATGTTCATGCGCGGTCTGTATACCACTGATCATAAATGGTCCTTGGCCATTGTCTATATCTTTTCCCCATGTCATTCGAAACATCCCTGGTTCATCACTCTCGTTATTTGCTCCCTTCCAATTCCAACTTCCCTTCTCGTTGAAAGCCACATCGCGACTAACAATAATTCTTCTCGTTGTTGGATTGTAAAGTTGATAATCTTTGGTTCCATGTTCTATTTCAAGGTGTACCAGAGCATAGATCGATCGTCCATTTTCTGTGTTCAGACTCCACCTTTGCATGAGCGAGACACCCAAATACCCTGAGATGTTCGATGCTTGGCTTCTTCTCATTCAGACATTCATACGGTGTTTGATTTTTCAAAGCTCTAGTGGGAACTCTGTTAATCAAATATGTTGAATGTCGTACAGCCTCTACCCATAAGAAATTCGGAACTCTCATCGCTTTAAGAATGCTTTGAGTCATCTCCATCAACGTACGATTCCTTCTCTTTACTATGTCATTCTGTTGAGGAGACTAAGGAGCTGTAAGATGTCTTCTGATCCTGTTTTGATCATATAATTCTTGGAAAATCTTTGTGTTAAATTCTCCACCTCTTTCTGTGCGCAATGTTGTGATCTTCTTATCGCAATCCTTCTCGACAAGATTTTTAAAAACTTGGAACTTCTCAAACGTCTCATCTTTTTTTTTCAACAGAATGGTCCACATGTATCTTGTATAATCATCCACGATTACAAAGATATATCGATTTCTAGCGAGTGTTACTGGTGATATGGGTCAACACAAGTCTGCATGTAGAAGCTCTAAAACACGTGTAGAACGATATTGGGTCGCCCTTGGAAAAGCCGCGTCTGCTTCCCAACTAAACATGACTCGCAAAGCTTCTTTTCACAAGTAATCTTAGGTAGACCATAAACCATCTCATGAGTTGACATTGAGTTAATGGTTTTGAAATTGATGTGCCTGAGTCGTGCGTGCCATCGCCATGGTTCTTCATCAATTCTTGAGTGTAGACACGTTGGTTTGCCTACTTTAAGATTGATTTTATTGAGACGATTTGGAGATCGAGTCACTTTTGCTAATAGGCATCCATTGGGATCACGTAAGGTGAGATAGTCAGGCCTCATTCTCACATCACAACCGTATTCAGTAGCTTGTCCCAAGCTAAGTATGTTACTCTTTAACATAGGAATAAAATAGATGTCTGTCAATAGCTTTTGTTCTCCAGTCTTTCCTTTAAAGAGAATCGATCCTTTTCCACCGATACTGACACACGATCCATCTCCAAATTTTACCGTTCCTTTGATGTTCTCGTTTAACTCTGAGAAGAATCCTTTTTCTCTCGTCATATAATTGCTAGCGCCATTATCCAAATACCAAGTTCTATCTTCTCTTGTACTCGTCTCAAACTTCTTCAGAATTACCTTCTCCCCATTTAGGAATATAATCTCGTGCATATATAATGTTATATCTGCTTCTTCTGTCTCGGTTTTGTTGACTTCCTGGTCCTTTGGAACCTTTAGGGGGCAAGAAGAGGCTAAGTGTCCTGGTTTTTCACAACGAAAGCATACAAGCTGAGATCTGTACTTCTTTTCTCTGCTTTGTGAATTAAATCTACCTCGTCCTCTTCCTCTGAAACCACAACCACGTCCTATGCCTCTCCCACGTCCTCTTGTGTTGTCAAACCTTCTTTGATTGTCTTCTTCTGCGTTTAAAAATAAGAGATTTCCTTGGGCTTCATGTGTATCCTCTTCTACTATACGTTCTTCATATGTTTTAAGTCTCCCAAAAATATCTTCAAAGCTAGTTTTATTTAGATCGATAACTTGTTCGAGAGAAGCTATAATCTGAATATACTTGCTTCGTGATAAGCTATTTATAAACTTTTTCACTAGTTTCGGTTCTTCAAGAGATTGACCTAGAGAAGCAGATTTTGAAGCTAACTCGGATAGCTTTCCCGAGAAGGTATTGATGGTGTCTGAATCTTTCATCTTTAAACGCTCAGATTCAGACATCAACGTTTGAAGTCGAGCTTCCTTGACACGATCTGCACTTAGTTAATGACTTTCCATATCTCTTTTGGTGATTCCTATTCACCGACCTGCAAGATAAGATTTTCTGGTATTGATTAGAACAATAGGGCAGTTGCAACATTATTTTTCTCTTCATTATCTGATCCAGGTTCGATTGCTTCCCACACCTTGTGAACACGCAACGTCACCTTCATTCTCATCGACCATACGATGTAGTTTGGTGAATTTAACATCGAACAAAGTACTGCGGATGAGGCAGTTTCTCTTGTCTTCACCGTTGATTTTGTTTCCCCAATGACTTGGGTTATACGGTTGATTTTGAGCTCTTCTTACTCGGGATTTTGCTCTGATACCAAACAAAGTCGCAAGAAGAAACTTAAGCTTGAATAAAGAGTCCTTCCTTTATTGATGTTTAGAAAATTCCTCAAAACCAAACACAAGCTTTCTTCCTTAGTTCTTATGATCATCCACATCTTGGTGATCTTACATATATAGGTTATAGATTTCCTTTTCTGAACTTACTCCATTTCGTTTTTAGTTTTGGACTAGAGAATTTCCTAATCCTACTTAGATTCCTAATTCATTTAAGGATATCTTCTTCTAGAATCTTCTTGGAGCTTACTCAACAGAGGTATATAAACAAAGTTGATAGTAAAAAAATAAAGGATCTAATCAAGCAACGAATGTCAAAAAGAATGCTTTTCAGTTCATTTATCACACCTCCATTCATTAGAAGCGTGAGAAGAGATTGAGAGTCCGAGAGTAAGTTGAATTCTTTCATCTCCGCATTTGAAGCTGCTATTATGGTGGCTTTAACGGCAAGGCCTTCCACAACCACTGTCGATGACACGAAACGGTGTGTGGTGGAGCCTTGTAGCAGAGACACATGACTATGTTTAGGGAAGATCCACCCGATGCCACTCTCCAACAAAGCCGTATTCCAAAGCGCATCTGCGAAGCAGTTCAACTTGGTTAAGTCAGGGTCTTGTGGTCTCCCATGTGTAAGTCTCGATTCTGAGCTCTTCTTGGCTTATTGTGCGTCCTGCAACATTCGCGCCTCCATAATGATTTTAAGGTATACCTCTTGTTCATTAAAGGCTCTGTTGTCGAAGAGCACAACATTACAGCTTCTCCATAAGAGCCAAATTAACCATGGTGAAGAAGAATATAAATGCATGCATGAGAAAGATTAATCATATGCCTTAAATTAGTGAGCACCTTATCTATAGATTCAATCTCCTCTCGGATTGGTTTGTGAGAAGACATGATCAATTTCCACACTTTGACTGCATATGGGCAAGTGAAGATAACATGAAGTTCATCTTCCATTCTTCCGCATACCTAAAATCTGATGTAATTCTCCTAATTGCTAGATTTTCCCCAATTGGGAGGGCTCAATGCTTTAATTTCCATATGAAGCTATGTATTTTAGGGGATGTTTTAATGCTCCATATGTTTCTCTTCCACTTGAAATGAACAACAACACTTAAGTTACTTTGTGAGATTGTGTGTGTGTGTGTATAACGTGTTTTAGTTGAATATTTGCCTGAGACATCAGGAAACCAAACCAGGAAATCCTCTAATTCGCAAGTACTCAACACAATTTGGCGTATAATGCCCTCATAATGAGGTAAAATTCGACGAGTCTTTATCACATCCCAACAGTTTGTTGGTTGATTAATCAAGTCGCTTAGCTTTAGATTAATATCCTTAAAGTTTGGTGGTCCTATATGTGCAAGTCGGGTGCTCATCGAGAGCCATGGGGAGTACCATAAGCTTATATTTGAACCATCCCCCACTAACCAGCCCACTTCAGCCTTCAAGGAAATTTGAGCAGTCAAGGAAATTTGAGTCCAGGCAATATTTGCTCAACAATACACGGGCTAGAAGTGATGATGGTTGATTGTATATTTTCTAAGCTAATTTAGCCAAAAGAGATTCATTTAAGGTGACAATATCTCTAAATCTGAGGCCTTTGAAGCTTTTGGTAAGCATAGCTTATCCCAATCAACCCAACTTATTTTTCTCTTATTTGGGCTATCATCCCACAAAAACTGAGTTAGTGCAGATTGTATGCGTTTACAAAGAGACCCGGGGAGTTGAAAGCATGACATTGCATAACACGACATAGCTGCTAGTACTGACTTTATGAGGATTTGCTTTTCGGCACTAGAGAGGAACCGAGAAGACCAAGAGATTGCTCGTTGTTACATTTTATCAACTATCCTGGTGAAAATGTCCTTCTTACGACCGAAATATTCGGGAAGACCAAGATATTTCTCCAAACCACCTTCGTTATGAATGCGAAGTTTCCTTTGCACCCTCCGTTTCATGTGTGACGGTATCTTGGCGGAGAAAGTTATTTCGCCAAACCTACTATAGTTTTTTTATAATATATAGTTTATAGATGAAAGAATACTCTTCTACCTACCTATTTTTCCATCGTTAAGAGTATTTTATTCACCTTAATTGAATTTTTTAGGTAAAGCTTTCCATTTCTTTTTATTTTGTTTGAGGTATCTAACGACATTTTGCGAAAGAAAATGTTAAGGAAATGATTCATTTCAGCGTTGAAAATAATGATACGACATTTAAGGAAAAAGTGAAGAAATTAGGAATAATTGTGGCGTGTGGGTCTAACACCAAACTACTTCTCCCGTTTGCATTGGGAAAAATGTCTAAAAAGCCTAAAATTTCAAATTTCGGACGTTTAAAGCCTGAACTTTGAAAATACCTTTTAATGCACAAAGGTTTTGTTGACCATGTAATAAAATGCTGAAGTTTCGTTGATGAGGACATTTTAGGCCTCACGTTAACTATCTGTTAAAAATCGGAATACGGAGTTAACTATCTGTTATAATGCTTTGTTTAGTCAAAATGACGTCGTTTTAACTCTAGTAAAACAACGTCGTTTTCACTAATTAGAGCAAACAAAATTCCTTAATCGAAACCAAATCCTTAAATCATTTTTTCCTCTCAAATCTATAGTTTTCTCTAAAAAATCCCAAATTTCTTTGAATCTCTTGTCGAATATCTCTGTTGATGGCAAATATCTGTGGAGGACGCAAGAGAGGTCCCAGTCGTCATTCACAAAGAGTGTTATCGGCTAATGCAGACAAAATCGCTGAAACCAACGGTGTCGAACCATCAGAGATTGAACTTGATCATCAACCATAATCGAAAGAAGAAGAAGATGTCTCTCTTTGATTCCAACGGAGCATATTCATAAGAGATTGAGGTTGTTCATCAACATCTAAGAAAGAAGACGAAGAGGCCAGTCGCTGATGAAGATATTAAAGAAGATTGAGAAGCAGTGAGTGGGGATGATTGTGAGGTTGCTGGTGATGAAGATTATGATTGAGTATGCAAACGAGGGAAACAAGAGCCATGAAGAGGAACCAACCATTGATGCAGTTACAGAAGAAAATTGCGAAAAAGGTGTAGGTTTAGAAAAAGAAAATTGTGAGGAGGACTTTGAAGCTGAGTTTGGAGTAGAAGCGAGAGAAGTGGACAATAGAGGAGATGAAATTGATGTAGATAGTAGACATGAAATATGGAATGATGAGAGGATTCTCGATCCTCTGTCACATAGTGATGACGAAGATGTTCCTATGAAGAAGAAGAAAATAGTGATACTGAAGAGGCTGGACATGGTGAAGAGCTATGGTTGGGGAAAACATTCAATTGTCCTGATGATTTTAAGACTGATGTGTTAAGGTATTCTCTGAAAACAAGATACGATATTAAGCTTTATAGATGACGATATTTGATGAACGGTGCCAAGTGCAATAATGCAGATAAAAAATGTTCTTGGAGATGTTATTGCTCATACGATAAGAGGAAGCAGAAATTACAAATAAAGGTGTATAAGGATAAGCATATATGTGTTAAGTCATGTTATACGAAGATGTTGAAGCAATGAATTATTGCTGGGTTGTTTGCTGAAAGATTGAGAAAGAATCTCGAAATAGCCAAACTAGAGATGGTTGATGAGATAAAGAAGGAGTACAATATGACTATAACTAAAGACCAATGTGCAGAGGCGAAGACAAAGGTGATGAGAGATAAGAAAGATACTCATCAAGATCATTTCTCACGTATATTGAATTATCAAGCAGAGATATTTTGCACCAATCCATGGATTGTTTTTGAGATTAAGACTGCACCAATCCATAGATTGTTTTTGAGATTAAGACTGTTCCAGAGACAACCATTGGGAGCTTACAAAGTTTTTTCGTTGCTTTATATGTTTTAAGTCACAAAAAGAATCTTGGAAGCGTACTTGTAGGCCTATCATAGGAATAGGTGGTGCATTTCTTAAATTGGATGTAAAGGGACATCTCTTAGCTGCTACTGGAAAAGATGAGGATAATAGGATTGTTTCCATTGCATGGGCTGTTGTTAAAATTGAGAATGATGACAATTGGGACTGGTTTGTTAAGATGCTCTCTGCAAATTTGGATCTTCAAGATGGAAGATACGTAACAATCATATCAGACAAACAATCGGTTAGTACATTATCTTTGCAATCATTTAGTGTAATAACTCTTTTGTTTCAATAATAAGTGTTTTCTCTCTGTTTTGCAGGGTCTAGTTAAAGAAATTAGGAATGTCATTCCTGCAACTGAGCATAGGCAATGTGCTAGGCATATCATGGACAACTGCAAGAGAAGTAGCCATGACATAGAGCTACAACGACTCATCTGGAAGATAGCTAGGAGTTATACAACCGGAGAATTTACTGCTCACATGATGGCATTAGATAACTACAATCTAGTAGCCTATGAGCCTCTACTAATGTTTAATCAAAAACATGGTCTAGAGCTTTCTTCAGAATATGAAGTTTTTGCAATGAAAACTTATAACAACCTCAGTGAGTCTTTCAATACAACAATCTGTACAGCAAGAAGGAAACCCTTGCTACACATGTTGGAGGACATTAGAAGGCAGTGCATATTTCTCAAATTGTCACAAAGTTATCCAAGGCGAACTGAATCATGACATGCTCAAATTACAAAGAAGAAAGGAACAATAAACAAGGATGTCAAAACCACCGAGTTGCAATTCCACCAAAAAACCCAAGGGGGATAAGCTTTATCTTCTCTCTTAACTTTTGTGTTTTCATTTATGTAGAATGAGTATTGTTTCACTTATGTAGAATAAGTATTGTTACCAAGAGTCTTGTTTGGTTAAGGACAAGCATTCCAAACATCAGAAGGAGAACCATTATAAGAACAAGCACCCTCTCCTTCACAACCATCTCTTTCAGAGAGATGAGGAAGGTCACATAGAGGTAGAGGAGGGTCACAAAGAGGAGGAGGTTCACAAAAAGGAGGAGGAGGAGGATCACAAGGAGAAGGATTGGAATGTTGGGAATCATGGTTTAAATGTTCAACCTGAACTATAATAAACATGGTTTGGTGTTTCAGTTTTTTTGTTGGTGTTTAGGTTGGATCATAACATGTAATGTGTGTTCATGCACTTTGAACATGTTTTACAACATGTATTTTGCCTTGTTTCTCTTGGATGTTTCTCTCGGATTAAATGTGTAATGAACATGGTTCTTTGCTTTTCATTTTAAAACAATTTGAATTTGTTTTGTTGCACTTGTTTGAGTTCATTGACTTCAAATCAATTACATTGTTAAACCAAATAAACTACATTGACTTCAAATGTCTACAACAACATTACATTACAACTCTCAATAACCAACCACATATTTCTTTTCCTTTCCATAACAAGACAAAATATAAACAACAACAATGGTGGTAAGGCATAGCCACACCAAACACACTTTGAAGCAGACTTTTAACTTGTCGATCTGCTTTTGGCTCACCACTACTTCTTGTTTCAGTTCTTGTATCATACCATTTAACTTGTTTGCTTCAGATTTGCCTTTCTTAATTTTGTTTGCCATGATTGATACTCTTGGTAAAGACCCTTCGACCTCTTCAAGTAGAGCATCCTCCTCCCACATAAACAAATGCTCCTAATACACTTTCCAAAAGCACAATGTTAACCATTGTTAACTTACATTCACTTCGCTTGAAATTTGAATATAAAAAACATCCAATTTGAAGATAAACCTACATTGGATGTGAAGATCGTCACTCCTAAGCCACACACACACTTCGGCGGCAAACCACGGTTTCCGACGACAACTGATGACACAAAGCTTGAAGAACTCATCGGAAGATTATGGAGAGAGATTATGCAGAGATTCACAAGACAAAGAGAGATTTTGAACAGAAAAAATTCGATTTCTAGGTCTAAGAATTCAGAGAAAATTAGGGGTTTGAGAGGAAAAAACAATTTCGGTATTTGTTTCAATTTGGGGATTTTGTTTACTCCGTTTACTCAGTAAAACAACATCGTTTTGACTAAACAGAGTATTATAACATATAGTTAACCCTGTAAATCTGATTCTTAACAGACAGTTAACGAGAGGCCTTGAACGTCCTCGTCAACGAAACTTCAATAATTTATTACTAAGTCAACAAAAACTTTGTGCACTAAACGGCATTTTCAAAGTTCAGGCTTTAAACGTCCGAAATTTGAAAGTTGAGGTTTTTTAGACCCTAAACAAAATTGTATATTACTTTATATATTTTTAAGAAATTAGACTATTTAATTGTTTTTCTTTTCGTAACCATTCTTAACATGTTCGGTTCTGGCGAAAACAAAACAAAAAAAAATCCATAATTTACTATATGATTTGTAATTAATGACATTGTTGTTATTGGTCGTAGATATATCTATACTAGAAAAAATCCACGCGTTGCGTGGAAAAACTATTTAAATAAATTTAAAATTATTTTACTATACATAAGTGCTAGTTAAGATATATACTCACAAGTTATATTTTTGAAAATCAAAATATGAAGTGAACCATATATGATTTATTTGAACACCATACATTCAATTATGTTCTAAAATTAAAAATCTTCTTTTTGAACCTCTTTGTTATAGTCTACTACTAAATAAAAATAGATGTGAAATTTTTATTTGCTTTTGAAAAAGACTAATTACATATTTGGTTTACAAAATTTGATTCTTAAATTATCTTCTTTTTTTTTGGACGTGATTCTTATATTATCTAATTTATAGAATTTCTAAAAATTTATAATTAAATAACAATCTTCTATATAAAATTTTATTCTTATTTGATGTTTTTGTGGTTATTTGCGTAAAACATTTTTTTAATAAAAATTCAAGAATCAAATTTGTATATGACATAACTAATTCTTTTAGTTTTCAACTAAGTCCTTACAAAACAATATTTTATCTTATCAATAAATAAAAATCTTAACATTTTCAAATATTTAATAAATAAAGACATTTTTTTGGAAACATGAAACAATGTGTAAGGTTAACTATGTTCAAGTATCAACCGTATTGGACCAATTTTAGTCACCCATATCTTCGTCGATGCAACATAAATAAATAAACAAAACAAATTCTATATGAGAATATAGTTTTACACTTTTTTTTCAATTAGTTTCTGAAGATAAGTTGATGTTAATTTTTACTTTAAAATTAATATTACCATCATACTTTTATTTTAAGGAATCAATATAAAAATCACAAAATTTAGGGGGAGAAATTTCAAAACAAAGAAAAATACAAGGTTATTAAAAAAAATGTCACATGTCATCCTCTCATGGCTTTACCTTTAGGAAACCTTAACATATTATATAGATAATATTTTAAGGTTCTCATCAACCCAAGTCATGAGAAGATGACATGCATCATTTATTATTTTGACATTTGTTTTATTGTTTTTTTTATTGAAAATAAGAAAAGAAATGTACTTTAATAACTTTGAAACAACCAACACTTTTATTTTAAAAATATTTAATTCGGATGATTATTCCTATAAATAATAATCCTCAACGATTAATTCAACGACAATCAAACCAGCAGAAATAAATAACCAATTAACTAGATAATCCAAATTAAATTCAATAACTAGATAAACCAAATTCCCGTTCCAATAAATCCAACTAACATTCCTAGCAACCTAAACACCAGGTTCTACTAAATGCAAACACATAAATAAAAATCCTATCATCCTCTTCCTACGTCCTGATTCTGCCATCACACTTTTCTTTTACCAGCAACACATGAAACAGAGAGTTGCGTAAGTATTATCATAAATACTTAGTACTAACACTCTGGCTCCACAAAATAATAATTCACAAAACAACCATTTACACAAAAACACACAAATCAGACATGGGTGTCGATCAACACTAATTTGTCACAACTCATTCTGGTGTCGATTGACACAACCACTAGGTGTCGATCGACACTCGACTCAAACTTGAGTCATGACTCAACCTGGTGTCGATCAACACCGACTGTAGAAGACCAGAATCGAGACAATCCTCTCTAGTCTCGATTCGATCCGCAATTGATTCTCATGAACAACAATACACGATATATCCACAAGAATAGCACATAAAACATATGATTCAACAATCAATTCCACGAAACACTCAATTACCATTCTATATCGCCAAGAAACCAATGGTCGCAAACTCACCTTTGCCTGGGAATGAGAATAAAAACGAATCAACAAAGAACAATGAAGAACACAAACGATCAAACCTATACAAGCCTGGAAATTCGTTGAATCATCCAACATGATATACCCAGTATTTTACCACTTTTACTACTTATTTCTATCTATTTTATACACTATTTAATAAGCTTTTCTATCAAAGGAGGTAGTTTTCTCGTATATTTGGTTTTGAAGAGTCATATAGGTTAAATCATCAAAAAAAGAGTAAAAAGAAGCAAAATGAGTATTCTTCATCCTACAACAACTTATCAAGGTCAAGGGAGCCTATTAAATCACCCAAGTTGGACAGAAAGTATGTCTCTGAAAGATCACCACGGACGGAAGACCAAATCAAATTGGACGGCAATGAAATTTCATATGAAGATAGCCTTTTGAGTCAGCTTTCCAATGGAGTTTGTGTTATATCAAATGGATTTTTAGTGTGGAAGTTATTCAAGTTTTACTGAAGATATGTCATTCTGCCTAGAAGAAGAATCAAGTCAAAGATGGGCCTAAGCACCGAACCAACCCATGGGCCGGCTCATTTTAGATATACTATGTATTTTATTTTATACATAATATAAAGTTTTAATAGTATACTAAAGTATACAACAGTTGTAAAATAATATACAGAGTCTACTAGAATATACATTATTTAAACTTAAAATTAAAATGGAAAACTATACTACTTATAATTGCATTTTTTTTTTTTTTGGTTTATTCGTTTCACAAAGGAGATTTGCCAAAGGACTTACCGCCTGGAACATCTTCCTTTTCGGTGACGCGAGAAATCCGTTTTCTTTTTATTATTATTATTATTCTAGTATATACAGATCCGGTTGGTCGTCATTGGGATCTTGAGCAAAGGGTCCACCGTATGGATTGGGATGGTCTTGATGTTCTTGATTAGGATATGGCATGGTTTCATCCTCGTCATTATCTAAGGATCCTAAATCCCGAGCCAAGTTGAGTAATGCTTCTTGAATCTTGGTTTTTTTGTTATTCTTCTAAGAACCGGAAGATCCTGAAGAGTTGGCTGGGCTTGGTTGGCGAGGTTGAGATTGTGTTGGTGTTGGACTTGGTTGTTGGGTAGGTGGGCTTGGGTGTTGGCCAAATTATCGAATTAATTGGCTTGAGGAGGCTAGTTGGCTTGAAGTAAGAAGGGGGACTTGTTCGGAAACAGTTTTAACTTGGGTTTCGGTTTTGTGTATAATGTTGAAGTAGTTGGAAATGTTGGCTAAGGAACAGCGCTCAAGATTATGCTTGTCCCACCATTTAATACGGTATTCCTTCATAAGGCAGAGGGGCATGTCGGGAACATATCCCATATACCAGATGAGGTTAAAATTCCAGGAACAAATCCATGGAATACCCATATCAATATGAAAGGAAATTCTTGATTGAAGGCCATTGTAGTGTTCAGGTAAGTATTTTTGATAGAAGGGAAAAGATGTTTTGAGTAGGTTTTCTGGGTAGATTTTGTCGGCAGGTCCGAACCAATACCACCATTCGTAGAACAATCCTGGACATGTCTTTGGACAATTATTGTCGAAAGAGATGAACAAAGAGTGGTCAATGGGTCGTAGGTATAATGCTCTTTGGAAAGCATTTTGATAGTCCATATAAGAGTATCCTTGAATATGGTATCCTGGTTTTGAAAAGCTTTTTGTTGTATGTAGGCTAAGAAAGCCTAAATCTTGGAAAGATTGAATACGGAGTATCTTGCAAGTTGAATAGGCTATTTTGTTAGGGTTGGTCTTGTCTGGATAATGAGTAATTTCATCAGATTTAGAGTCTACTAGAATATACTCATAAAAGGTACGATTTTTGACAGGGTTATCGTTTGGATAAAGACTGTCTTCGTGGAAGACTCTATTGGTAAAAGTTTGAAGCTCTTTTGGGTTTAATGGGTTGTTTGAAGATGGTGTTTTTGGGGTTTAACGTAGTAGGTAAATTTTTGTGTACATTCTTGGGGTTTTTCAATAGGTGTTTGACTGGATGAAGCAGGGGTTTCATCTACTGCTTTTGCGTAGGATAAAGGTGGGAAATCAGCAAGAGCCGAATAGGTATTTTGATGAGTTAAAGGTTTTCCTTGCATATGAGTTTGGTTCTTGATATAATTCAATGGTGTCATTGGTTGCTTCTTCTTCTGATTGTTACTCATTTTGAATAAGTTGTTGATTATCCGTATTTTTGCCCTGCAAATATTCTCTGGTTAGAAAGTCCGGTAAAGAATTATTTTATCCTTTAATATGTTGAATATCAAAATCAAATGCAGATAATATGGCTTGCCATCTGGCAAATATTTGTTTTGAAACAAGATTTTTAACATCTTTTTTCAAAATTTCTTTTGCCGATTTACAGTCTACTCGTAATAAGAATTTTTTGTTGATTAAATCATCTTGAAATTTAGATATGCAGTTAACTATTGATAAGACTTCTTTTTTGACAGTTGGATAATTTTGTTTTGGTGGTCCTAGCCAGATTCCAGAATGAAACCTAACTATACATTCTTGAGTTGATCCCATTTGTTGTTTTAAGTTTCCTCCATAACCTAATTCTGAAGCATCTGTTTCAACTATCATATTTGCTTCAGGGTTTGGAATGGTTAGGCAAGGTAAGGTTTTAACGTTTTATTTAATCTGTTTAACTAATTGAGTATGTTGATTAGTCCAAGGCTTTGGGTTTTTCTGAAGCCTTTGATATAGTGGTTGAATAGTTTTTCGAAGATTGGGTAGGAAGTCAGAAACATAGTTCAGACATCCTAAGAATCTTTGTAATTGGGTTTTATCCCTTATCTCAACAGGAAATTTGATAGCAAACTCAGCTGATCTTGATATAGGTGTTATTGTTCCTTGATATATGTTATGTCCTAAAAAACTTATTTTTGTTTGAAATAAAACATCTTTTTAGCTGATATAACTAAGCCATGTTTTTTTAACTATGTTTAGAAATGTATTTATGTGACTAATGTGTTGATCTATCGAAGTTGAATAGACGAGTACATCATCGATGTATACAATTGTAAATTTTGTATAGTTATTGAATATATCATTCCTTATGTTTTGATATTATGAGGGTACGTTTTTAAGCCCAAAAGGCATTACATTCCATTATATTCGTAATGCCCGAATGGTACCGTGAATGCTGTTTTGTATTTATCTTGTTGTGTATTTTGATTTATGCTTTCTGTATCTGAATCAACACTAGATTGATTAGTACGGTATTCAGAAAAGGAAGCTCTTGAACGATATTCGCTGATCCTTGGTGGAGGTAGCTCCCTATAGGATCTGAATTTTAATAATATTATACCATCTCTTTGCTCTATTATTTGCGAGATGTTTTTCTGTTCAATTTTTCTCGGTGGTTGAGTAATATCGATTTTCCATTGATCTAGAATGGTTATTTCATTCCAGTTTAATTGCTTAGGTGTATATGTGGCTGTTGGAGTATCATTACTGTTGGAGTATCATTATTGTGGACTGCTAACCGAACCAACCCATGGGCCGACTCATTTAACTGAAGCCAAGCACAAGGAGATGATTTTGAGCCAGTCCCCGGACTAATCCACGTGACTGGTGCCACCGTCCGGTGTCGTGACCCTTTCTGCGCACTTATCGACAAAAAGACGTTTTTGCCCGAACTGAAACCCTAGAGCCTTTGCCAACCTAGAACCTCTTCCTACACCTATATATACTTTTTTTAGCCTCTTGAGAGAAGGATAGCAGCCCTAGGCACCACAAATCAATAATAAAGATGTATTTTTGTTATTTTCTTTAGATCTTCATCTTTATCCTTTGTAAAAGAGCGATGAAGGCCATTGTGTTCTTCTCAAGCCTTGTGCTTAGAGATCCACCTATGCTGAGTCCTTACTTAGCACAAATCTACTATTTTATCAACTTCTCTAGTTGCTCCATGTTTAATAACATGTAGAGTAGTTGTATGTTTGATATAAAGTTATTTTAAAGTTCTTTTGTTGCATCTTCTACATATTTATTGAGTTTGTTTCTAGATTGATTCTCTATCTTTATTTATACTCAAGGCGTGATCTAGATTAGCTACCTAGTGATCGACTTTAGATTGGTGTCGATTCTGAAAGCTTTTGCACCGATCGAATCTAGTATTTGATAGGCTAGGCGTCTTAACAATCGAAAGTTTAGTTAAGGAGTTTAGTGAGCAATCGAATCTTATTCTTACAGCGTGATTCCACCTTGAAATAACCATCGAAGGTTGAGTCTATTGGGGTAGGAGTTATAGGTTTTGGAGCCTCGAAAGGGGAATGATTCTACCATAGTGATTTGGTTTCTAGAACACTAGTTGCATCTCTTTAAAAATTGTGTAGTTCATGTTGCATTAGTTCCTTTTAATTGCTTTTATCTTGCGTGTTTTGATTTATCTATCCCATTATTTTATTGTTTTGCTCGTTTCATTAAAAACCCTAAAATCCAAATATATTTTCTCTTAGCTTATTTTGCGTCATATAGTTTTGTAGTGTAAAAACATAGTCTCATGTGGATCGACCCCTAAGTACTACAATTGTCAACTGTGCACTTGCAAATTAGGGTTTATAAATTTAAAACTCTTTTGCATCGCCCACTTTAGGGCCGCATAACAACACCATGAAGAACAATCGATTCTAACGCTCACAAACCTTGAAAACACTTCCTATGAACCCAAATCACTTAAACACCAATAATACTCAATATTTCCCTCTTTCTCATGCTTTTACACCTCTAACCTAAGAAAAACACGACTGTTCACATTTTTAAACGCAAGCCTAGGGTTTTTTTTCTCAAACCGTAGCAAACCGAAATTTAAAATTGAACCAAACCGATTCAATTAAACTTGGTTTCGATCGACAACCCTTACTAAAATCAACATTTTGGTTTCAGGGTGTTACAACTCTTCCCCACCATGTCTAGATTCGTCCTCGAATCCTGGCTAACCGTCTATCAAAGATCAAAAGCCTGACCCAAACCGGTCAATACCACCTGAGATCATCACACTTGATCTCCGAGGCTGTCTTTCAGTCTCATGTTTATACGCTCGTTTTCAGACATTTTTTACTATTACACATTCCACACCCCTTCCACTCACAGGAACACATCCTTTAAGCTATCGATACCTCGTACCCCACACACTCTCAGGAACAAATCCGTTGAGCTCCGGGTACACAAGGAAACTAATCATCCCCTCGAGAGAACAAATCATCCCTCAATACTCATATTGGAAACTAATCATCCCAAATGAGCATACATGAGAACTAATCATCGCCTCTGGATAACTAATCATCTCCACTAGAGAATTAATCATCTCCAAAAATGAATGAGTTATTTGGAGCCAACACATCCCCTAAAGTAATATATTTTAAAACGTCCATAAACATCTATCGACTAGAACTACCTCCTGTGGCCAAACACGATATTCCCCAACCCGGAATACCATTGCAAACATGACCAACCACTGGTCAACACAATAAACAACCTATATAAGAACTAATCATCTTATCTCACACAGATAAATAAGAAAAACACCATCTTATAAATCTCCAAAATGTATAATCGTTACAACGAAACGAAAAATATAAAATAAAAGCAACAACATGCTAAACATCTGAAACTAAAACCACAAAGATAAGTAAAGCTCACACCGCGACCTGCTTGTCAAACTACTTCCGAAACTTCAAACTTTATCTTTGCCTTTGGCTCCAAAGTATCCTTCTCAGTACCAGCACAATCCCACAAGACTCTCAACAATTCTTCTTCCGACGCAGCTCCTTGACTCTCCTCTTGAGATTCCTCAAAGGCCTCGCTGCCACCGTTAATCAGGCTGAAAATCCTCAGGAATCTTAGCCACCAACTTCTCTGAAGTATGCAGGCACTTCCTCCTAATCGACACATGAAACACCTGATGAAATTCCTTCATAATCGGAGGTAACTCAACCGGTACGCCACCAGTCTAACTCACTCCACTACCTGAAACGGACCCATAAATCTTGAACTCAGCTTGTTCCCCAAAATTGATCTATTAAGACCTTGCAACATGGCCATCTTGAGATATACTCTATCTCCAACCGTGAAGTCCAACTCTCTCTACCTCTTATCGGAATAACTCATGTGCCAATCATGAGCCTCTTTCATGTTCAACTTCAAGACGCGGATCTTCTCTGTCGTCTCTTGAACAAAACTTGTACCAAATATGCTCATCTCCCACACGTGGGTCCAGTATAGAGGTGTCCTACACGGCCTCCTATACAACGCCTCATAAGAAGTCATCCCGATACTCGCCTGAAAACTGATGTTATACGCGAACTCAGCCAGGCACAAGTGATCAACCCAATGACCACCTCAATCCAGAATACACATCCGCAGTAAATTCCCCAAAGTCTGAATAGTCCTCTCTGACTGCCCATCAGTTTGTGGATGATATGATGTACTCATATGCACCTTAGTGAACATCTCAGCCTCAAAGGCTCTCCAAAACTCAGACACGAACTTAGAATCCCGATCAAATACAATACTGGTTGACACTCCATGCAGCCTCACTATCTCTTCCACATATTTTTTAGCCAACACCGCAGCTCCATTTGTCTTTTTATTGGCCAAAAAATGTGCTGACTAGGTCAGATGGTCCAAAATCACCCAAATAGCATCATAGGTGCTCGAGTTTGGTAATCCGACCACAAAATCCATAGTGATAATATCCCACTTCCACTCCGGAATGGATAAACTCTATAACTTACCGCTCGGAACTTGATGCTTTGCCTTCACTAACTGGCATGTATCACGCTTCGCGACCCAGTAGCTACATCTCTCTTCATTCTGACCCAATGATAATACCACTTAAGATCATGATACATCTTAGTCGCTCACGGATGAATCAAAAACTTGCTCGCATAAGCCTCTCGCAAAATCTCCTGCCTCAACTCCTCATCCTTGGGTACATAAGCCCGCCCACGCACAAGAATTATCCCATTCGAAGAGACCTAATGCTCAAAACTAATACTCCTCATTGCATCAATCAAAACCTGAGCCACTCAGATTCTACTCAGAAGATCTGCCTGATCAACCGCCTTTAAACCCAAAGGCTCCTGTAAAATAGCACATAAATGCAAAGTACTAATCTCGCTAACTGATGCCTCAACATCCGGCTCCCGAGCTGAATCTACTCTCCGACGACTCAGAGCATCTGCCACAAGGTTAGCCTTACCCGGATGGTACACAATATCCAGATCGTAATCTGCCAGCAACTCAACCCAACGCCTCTGTCTCACATTCAGCAATGGCTGAGTGAAAATATGCTACAAATTCTTATGATCCGTAAAAATCAGCACATTCCCGCCATAAAGGTAGGATCTAGCAATCTTCAGAGCTAACACAACAGCTCCCAACTCTATATTATGCATAGGATAATTGCGTTCATTACCCCATTAACTGCCTCGAAGCATACGCAATCACCCTGCCCTTCTGCATCAACACACAACACAAACCAATCCCAGAAGCATCGTTGTACACTGCATAAGGCTTATCCGGCACGGACAACGCCAATATAGGTGTACTAATCAACATCTCCTTCAACTTTGCAGAGCTGTTCACACACTCATGAGACCAAACAAATGGGACATCCTTCTCAGTCAATTTCGTCATCGACTTGGCCATACTCGCAAAGCCCTTGACAAATCTCCAATAATAACCTGCCAAACCTAGAAAACTTCTGATCTCGGTTGCATTAGACGGTATAGGCTAATCTCTGATTGCCTCGATCTTAGCCGGATCTACAAAAAATCCATCTGCATAAACAATGTGGCCAAGAAAATCCATCTCTCGCTGCCAAAAACTTCACTTACTCATCTTCGCAGAAAGCTTTTGCTCCAGAAGCTTCTCCAAAACCAATCTCAATTGTACCTCATGCTCCTCATGACTCCTCGAACAAACCAGAATATTATCGATGATGATAATCACAAACACATGTAGATACTTCTGGAATATGCCATTCATCAATAATTACGCTGCAGAAGCACATAACCACAAACTCAAAGTGTCAATATATCGTCCTGAAGGCTATCTTACGAACATCTACCTCATCTATCGGAATCTGATGATATCCTGAGGCCAAGACTATCTTGGATTACCAAGTAGCACTCCTCAACTAATCCAACAACTCATCAATCCTTAGGAGAGTGTACTTGTTCTTCACAGTGACTCAGTTAAGTTCCCGGTAATCGATACATAACCAGAAACTCTCATCCTTCTTCTTCACATACAACACCGGCGCTCCCCATGGTGAATTACTCGGACAAATAAAATCCTTACTCGCCAAATCCTCTAACTACTTCTTTAGCTCTGCGAACTTAGCTGGAGCCATCCTGTAAGGTGCTTTAGATATAGGCGATGTCCCCTACTCTAGCTCAATCATGAAAAGATCAAACCGAGGCGGCGGTAATTCCTTCAACGACCAAAAAACATCCTCGAATTATCAAACAACCTGAATACCTCTAATAACGACCTCAACAACAGGCTGGCATCAAAATCGTCGCCAAATAAGCCTCGCAAACCCGCTCAATCATCTGAACTACCTAAATAGTAGAAATCATGAGACTTCCCAAAGTCTGTCTCGCTCCATGATAAACTAACCTCGACCCCTCGAGCTAAAACACTATCCGACCTCGATGGCAATCCAGATGAACCCGGTAACACTCCAACCAGTCTATCCCCAGAATGACATCATAAAGCTCTACGGGACTAATCACTAAGTCCGCCGACATTGACTCTCCTGCTATCTGAATATCTATGCCTCTCGCTCGGCCAAGCGTAGCTAGGAAACCTCCTCCAGCCATCTTGACCATACTCACTGGCTCACCAGCATCGCTTCGAATGCCACTACTCTTGGCACACTCTGGAGTAATGAAGCTGTTCGATGCTTCAAAATCAAACAACACGAGGGACTCAAAACCTCCCACTAATAAGTTCTTACAGAAACCTCAGGTGCTAAGAAACCTTAATATCTCTATAACAGGAGAACAGAAAAATGAACAAATTTGACAACAACTAGAAATTTAACAAGTCTGAAATCTGAATTTACATGTGATCAGCATGGCGCTCTGTTCATCCTCCATTCCCCTCATGAACCTCTTCATATGCGTCTGCTCGTCCTCCATGCCTCTATCTACATACATGAGCAGTCGACTAAACTCGGCGTTGTACTTACACACTGAACGATCACCTTGCACTAACTCCATGAACCTTATCCCGAGACGATTGAAAGCCTCTTGAGGAAAATACTTAACGTTGAACTCAGCTAAGAATTTCCCCAGGTCCACATAGCACAGAGCCTCCTGGTCTCCACACCTCTCCACCAGAGATGAGCATCTCCACTGAGATAATGAAAAGTTAGCTACACTCAATAATCCTTCGGACATCTGATCGACCGAAAGTTGCGGTCCACACGCATACACCATTTCTCTGCCTCCTCAGGCATAATACCGCCTGGAAAGAAGGTCGTACTTAAACTCCGCATCTGACCCATCATCTCCAAATAGGTTGGACACAACTTAGCAACCGCAACCCTTGGCTGCACCTCTGCCACTTGAGGCAATACTATATCCTGAACTGGAACCACTGCCTGAAACCGCTCTAGCAACTCTGTCAGCATGCCCTCAAGACGATCCACTTGATCCTTGACTAGACAAGCACCCACACCTGGGACTGCTCCCCCACCATCTAACCCGGCACCTACAGTACGCACACTGGCACTCGCGCTGGTCTCACTCACGGATCCCGCATGATGCATCTGAGACTCCGACACTTACGTCGCACTCGGCACCGCACTACTAAAAGACACAATCACTAGCCCACGGCCACGGCCTCGGCCTTTGCCACGGCCTCTACCTCTGCCACGACCTCTCACTCTGGTTTTCATCTCTCTGCACTCATACAGAATATGAGCATGAGCTAGAAGAAGTCACAAACAACAAATAATACATACTGCGGAATCTCGAAAGGCCCAAAAACGATGATCTAAAACTAATAAATTGACTAACTACTCATAATCAATTTAAATCACATAGTCTCAGGTCATACAACCTAATGCCCTAAAACCGTAAGGGTTTTGATACCAAAATGAAACAACCAATACTTTAAAAAAAACAAAAATTAATCCGGATTATTATTCCCATAAACAATAATCTTTAATGATTAATTCAACGACAATCAAACTAGCGGAAATAAATAAACAATTAACCAAATAATCCAAATTAAATTCAATAACTAGATAAACCAAATTCCAATTCCAATAAATCCAACTAGCATTCCTTGCAACCTAAACACCTGCTTTTCTACTAAATGCAAACACATAAATAAAAATCCTATCATCCTCTTTCTAAGCCACGATTCCGCGATCACATTTTTCCTTTACATGCAACATATGGAACAAAGAGTTGCATAAGTATTATCATAAATACTTAGTGAGCCGGTCATACCATTCCACGCTCTAACACTCAGGCTCCACAGAATAATAAGTCACAAAACATCTATTTACACAAAAACACACAAATCAGACATGGGTGTCGATCGACATTACCACTAGGTGTCGATCAACACTCCTTTCAACAATTCTTCACAACTCAGTCTGGTGTCGATCGACATTGCTACTACGCGACAATCGGCACTCGACTCACACCTGAGTCGTGACTCAACCTTGTGTTGATCGACACAACATTAGGTGTCGATCGACACCGACTGCAGAAGACCAGAATAGAGACAATCCTCTCTAGTCTCGATTCGATCCGCAATCGATTCTCATCAGCAACAATACACGATATATCAACAAGAATAACACAAAAAACATATGATTCAACAATCAATTCCACGAAACACTCAATTACCATTCTATATCGCCCAAAACCCAATGGTCGCGAACTCACATTTGACTAGAAATGAGAATAAGAACGAAACGACAAAGAACAACAAAGAACATGAACAATCAGACCTCTACAAGCCTGGAAATTCATTGAATCGTCCAACACCACGAAAAACGATCGATTTTAACGTTCACAAACCTCGAAAAGGACTTCCTATGAATCCAAATCACTCAAATACCAATGATTCTCAAACTTTCTATCTTTTTCAAGTTTTTTTGCCTCTAACCCGAGAAAAACACGACTGCTCACGTTTTTAAACGCAAGCCTAGAGTTTCTTTTCTCAAATCGCATCAAACTGCAATTAAAAATCGAACCAAACCGATTCAATTAAACTTGGTGTCGACCAACACTCCTTACCAAAATCAACCTTTTGGTTTCGGGATGTTACAAACTTTAACAATCAATTCTCACAATTCAATAGCCAAGATTGATGTAAGTTAAAAATCTAATAAGTTCATTTCAAAATTCTCCTTTCTTCTTTTTTTAATATCTACAAAAAATTATGATTCCAAACTAAATGTACCATTGTGAATTTTTAAAGGTTTGAATTAGATATTTAATTTATTATATCCATCAATATATTATACAAAAAAAGGGTTTAAAACTTTAGATTTTGTTTAGGTAACTATGATTTTAAAACAAAAAATCACAAAATAATCTTTAATAAAAAAAAATGTTAACATTCACCAAAGAAATGATTTGAGAAATTTTAGGCAGATGCTAAAGTGTCAATTGTTCCCTAATGCAATTAAAACGGTTTGTATTGCAATTAGCAAATGCTTAGTCTTTTAATCTAAATAATTATTTATTGTATCACCAATTTTTGTAATAATAAATATTCAAATTGTAGGGGTCGGATTCCACCCCTGCGAGATCGATGCAACGGCAAGAAGAATTTTGCCAAGTCCAGAAGAAATCATAAATAGGCTTACAAGGGCCCAATATGTAATTAGACCCATAATAGAATTAGATCCATATTTAAAATGAGTTTAATGATATTATGGGCCTAAAACTATTTTATTTGCTTAATGAGTCAGGCCCAATTAGAAAAGCTATATATAGCTCATTGTATTCACCTAGAAAGGGGATCTGCAATTTTTTACAACATCAATAATAAAACTCTCTTAACAGCTATAACGACAGTCTCTCTACTTTTCTGCATTGTGGTTCACTCAGAAGTCTCGCATTTCCCCACAACCCTTACAAATTCAATTGTGCGAGTTACGACTCCTACAATTTGGCGCCGACTAAGGGGACACGCGAGACGGTCTTACTCAAAAAGAATCATCGTGCAAGCAACACCAGCGGTGATCAACAGCGCAACATGGATCGCAATAGCAGCGACCAGCATCGCAATGTGGACAGCACCAGTGGTGACCAGCAGCGCAACGTGGATCGCACCAACGGCAACAAAGAGACAAACATCACATCAACTACAGCGACTAGTGCACATAACCCTAGGGTCGAGCGCACTACATATGAAGACTTTCAAATCTGACATTCATAAGAACACCGGCTACACAAAGCAGTCATCAAGCGTAAATGGATCGTTGCTCCTCTCGCAAACAGACCAGTGCTCCTCTCAAGCAGGCAGTCGTTTCTCTCACAGAATGTCACTCCTATCTCAAGTAACCTGGCGCTACTCTCAAGCAGGTTGACGCTCCTCTTAAGCAGGCTGGCGCTATTCTCAAGCAGTAGGTTGTTACTCCTCTCACGGATTGTCGATCCTATCTCAAGCGGATCGTCGCTCCTATTAGGCAGGTACTCGTTCCTCCGAGGCACGCAGTCGTTCCACCCAAGCACGTAGTTGCTCCTCTCACGGAATGTCACTCCTATCTCAAGTAAGCTGGCGCTACTCTCAAGTAGGTTGACGCTCCTCTTAAGCAGGCTGGCGCTATTCTCAAGTAGTAGGTTGTTGCTCCTCTCACGGATTATCGCTTATATCTCAAGCGGACCGTCGCTCCTATCAGGCAGGTAGTCATTCCTCTGAGGCAAGCAGTCATTCCTCCCAAGCACGTACTCGCTCCTTTCACAGATGGTCATTCCTATCTCAAGCAGATCGCCGCTCCTATCTTAAGCAAAGCGTCACTCTCCCCATCTCACTTCTTCCATATTCCCCTCTTTTTAAAGAGGGGGACAGCTGAACCCATCCAAAGATGAGCTGCCTACGTACCCTTTTTAGGGATCAAGTCACCTCGTAGTTCAAGTGAGTAACAGGCGTCACGCTTCTGTCATGCATGCAATCACTTCTCTAGGGCAGGCAGTCGCTCCTCTCAAGCATGCAGTCACTCCTCTCACGCATGCAGTCGCTCCTATTTCCAGCAGGCAGTCATTTCTCTTAGGCAGGCAATCGCTCCTATCTCGCAGTCGCTCCTCTCAGGCAGGCAGTCGCTCTTCTTAGGCATGCAGTCGCTCCTTTCTCCAACAGGCAGTCGCTCCAATCACACAAGCAGTCACTCCTGTCTCCAGAAGATAGTCGCTCCTCTCACGCACGCAGTCGTTTCTATCTCCAGCAGGCAGTCGCTCCTTTCTCCAGCAAGGAGTTACTCCTCTCAGGCAGGCAGTCAACTCCATCAGGCAGTCGCTCCTCTCAAACAGTCAAAATGTCGACAAGGAACAAAATCGGATCTCCAGATCTTCGCCGTCTTCAACATCTTCAATGTCGACAAAGATTGAAATCGGATCTTCGGATCTTCGCCGTCCTCAACATCTTCAATCCAACGTCACCATCAACGGAGATTAAAATTGGATTTCCTTACTTTTCAAAATGCTCTGCGGTGCCAATTCAAAATTCCAGCACTGGCGAAGATTTTTAAAGCTCCTATGATGATCACGATTCACGAGCGGAGCCACTGCAATGAAGACGAAGCTACTCCTCCGTTTTATTCATGGCCGGACGAGGGTCCGTGTGTAGCAACCACAAACCACGACGACAATGAAGATGCATGCAGTAATCCTCAATTATTCACGATGGAAGATCTCGATGGAGATGAAGGCAGGACCGTGGTGGTAATGGGGAGATGCCAGAAGATCGATGGTTAGATTTCGATCTTCAGACGGTGGTAGAAAGACGCGTGAAGATTGACGGCTCGATTTCGATCTTCAGGCGGTGGCAATGTGGTGCTCCTCCTCCATTAATGAAGATGAAGACGCATGAAGATCGACGGCTTGATTTCGATCTTCAGACAGGGCAGAAAGACGCATGAAGATCGACAGCTGGATTTCGATTTTCAGACGGTGGGAGAAAGATGCATGAAGATTGATGGCTGGGTTTCGATCTTCATGCGGTGACGAAATGATACTCCTCATCCGTAAATGAAAATGAAGACTCGTGAAGATCGACGGCTGGATTTTGATCTTCAGATGTCGTACGATTCGAGTTTTGCACAAACTCAACACGATGAGAATCTGCACAAATCTGGCTCTCTAAAATCTTCTCTGATCTGCAACCGCACGAAATTTGCACGATCTTGTTTTTGCACGTTTTCTGCACCATCTGAGTGTTGCACGAACTTTGCACGATCTGGTTTCTGCACGATCCAAATCTCCATAGATCTGTGACCCTCAGAAATCTTCATTGATTTGGAGCCGTTCGAAATCTGCATAATCTAGTTTTTGCTCGAACTCTGCACGATCTGAGTTTTGCACAAAATCTGCACGATCGATCTGAAAAGAAAACAAAAATCTGTTAAATCCGATTTTTGCACAAAATCTGCACGATCGATCTGGAAAGAAGAAAATATTAAAAAAAAATCAAACAAAATTCGATTTTTGCACGAACTCTGAACGATAAGAGAAGAAAAAAAAGATCCAATTTTTTCCCGAACTCTGTACGATCCGAGTTTTGCACGAACTTTGCACGTTCCGAGGAGACCTATTTATACTTGGTAAAATCCAAAACCCTTATTCACTATGGGACAAAAAAAAAATCACTTGGTAAAAATAAAACCAAGGAAGAGGAGGCCTATTTATACTTGGAGGATTTCTTAAAATCCCTAGGGTTTTTAGGAAAAATTCCAGAAAATCTCCTGAGGGGTCTCAAAGTTCAATAAAGAAAAGCCCGATAACCTTTTCAGTATACTGCACTTATTTTAACAAAAGAAGTAAGTCAAGAAAACATGATAGCATCAGCTCTACATGGAATATTCGAAACTTTCAGAGTTCGATGACAAGACGTCAACGCCTGGCTGCTTCAAAGTCCATGACATCAATCTCAAACTTCAACAGCTTATACATTGGCATCATCTAACTCGATACTACCAAGCTGGGTGGCTAACATCACATCAATCTCAAACTTCAACAGCCTATACCTTGGCATTATCATAACTCGATACTACCAAGTTGGGGGGCAAACGGACCGTCGCTTCTTTTGCTTACAGATCGTCGCTCCTCTAAAAAAATAAAAACGGATCATCGCTCCTCTCGCAAACGGACTGTCGCTCCTCTCGCAAACGGATCGTCGCTCCTCTAAAAAAACGGATCGTCACTCCTCTCACAAACAGATCGTCGCTTCTCTAAAAAATGAATCGTTCAAAGTCCTACCAAAACGGACATATCACTTACATCCTTTATGGATCATTTGAAGTCCACCCAAAACAGACATATCACTTGCATCCTTTACGGATCATTCGAAGTCCTACCTAAACGGACATATCACTTACATCCTTTATGGATCATTCAAAGTCCTACTTAAACGGACATATCACTTACATCCTTTACGGATCATTCGAAGTCCTACTTAAACAGACATATCACTTACATCCTTTATGGATAATTCAAAATCCTATCTTAACGGATATATCAATTGCATCCTATACATATCACTAAAAGTACTTACTTGAACTGCGAGACGGCTTGATCCTTGCAAAGGGTACGTAGGCAGCTTATCTTTGGATGGGTTCAGCTGCCCCCCTCCTAAAAAGGGGGAGTGGGGTACGTATACTCATATACTCCCATCACTCTTACTTGATTTTCTCGCAGAAATCAAATAAAGCAAACTTATCTGAAACAGTGTCGCTTATAACATCTAAGTCTTAACAAAAACAGACTTCTTTCAAAACAATTTTCATTTACATCCCCTATGGATAGCAAAAGTCTTACCAAAAACAGACATAATATCTCGCTGCTGGCCACAACGACAGTCTACTTCACAAGCTTCAGATCTGACTATTACATCCTTAGCAGGATTAAACAGCGCGCTATACAAATGTATAATGTTCATTACAGGAGCATGTGCATTAGAGGAAAACGTATGTGTAAACCCAAATGTTCATTTTGAAACCCAACAGATAAAACATTGGTTGCATCGTTAAAAGTGATCATTACAGGAGCGGACGTATTCTTGGGAACATGTCTGTAAACCCAAATATACACTCTAAACCCAACATACTGAATTGTTGGTCATAACGCGATAACGTGTTCATTATAGAAGCGGGTGCGTTAGTAGAAAACATATCTGTAAACCCAAATGTTCATATCAAAACCCAACTAAGATAGCGTTGGTAACTTTGTCGAACTATATTCACTTGAGCGGATATGCTTGCTGCAGCATGAACGTAAACCAAAGTGTCTATTCAAAACCCAATTAACAGAACGTTGGTAACCTCGCTAGAAAACCCAACTAACAGAACATAGCCTGTCAACTAAAGTGTTTATGCTAAACTCAACAACCTAGAACGTTGGTCATAACGCAAGAAACATGTCTAATCTTTTGGAGCGAAATTATTAAGTGATAACATTTTTTGTAAACCAAAGTTGTCTCACACCGCCAGCAGGAGCGCCTTACTCATCAGCTGAAACTTCAGTCTCATTAACTCACAATCCTCCAAGGATCTCCTCTAACTCGCGGATGTGCATCTGAAACATTTCGTCTACAGGCGACAGACCCGCCTCCAGATTCTTCAAACCAACAAGCTCATCGCTCTGAAACAACTCAACAAACTCAACATTCTCTCGAGTCAAAGGGAAGGGCCGAATGTGAGACTACGCGGTCACCTCGAGAGGTGTCAATGCGTCTTGATCTGCTCTGACCCTCATTATTCAACAATGCGCACATCTCCATCATATCTGGAATACTTGCGGCTTCCTTCTACACTTATCATCCCTAGTCATATTGTCATCATTACGTCTTTGCAACGATTCAAGATGGCGATCAATAGCAATAGTAACATTCCGCTCAAGCTCAAGACGATGCAGTCTTGGTGCAAGCATCGCAGTAGTACCAGCTCTAGGGGCAAGTTACGACGGTCTAACTCGCTGAGACGCGTTTGTCCCAGTCTCGATAGCTCTCATCAGAAACGAATTGCTACACATGTCAATGTCCCGACCTCGATGGAAATTTATCTTCTCAAGCACACGAGTCAATCTAACAACAAAACAACTTATGTATTCTACCTCAGCGACAAAGCAAGTCAAATCTCATCTGAATTTCAAGTTCGCCGACTTATTTATCTCGACAATGTCTCAAAATACATCGGCATAGTCTCGCTAAAGACTCGAGCACATCTTCATCGTCTTAGAAGATGGTATCATTCCAGACCGAGATGAAGGTATCTGAAGAACATTACCTGATACATGGGAGCTCGGCGACGTCAACAATAATCTCCATCGCCGAGCTGAACATTAACCGAAACAATATTTGAGCTCGGCGACATCTACAATAATCTCCATTGCTGAGCTGAACATTGACTGAAACATGGGAGTTTGGCAAATCAAAAAACCTTTCGAAGAAAGTAAACTACAACGAGTCGAATCATATCCGCCAAGTTGAACATTCACATAAACATGGGAACACGACGGCGATAACTATAACTCCAATGAGAAGTGTGTGACTTGTGCTCTTTTCCCCTTGATTTGGTTTTTCCCACTGGGTTTTCTAAACAAGGTTTTTACCGAGGCTTGCTCACACACTTACACGATTTCCTCATTGACGACAACATGTTCCAAAACATGAGTCTACAAGGATTCTCGGCCGAGCTAAGCATTTACAGAAAACACGTCAAGCTCGGCAACATTAACAAGTCGGCGGAACAAAGGTTTACGATTTCATCTCGTCAAAACATATCTTGGAGGACAATAGCAACGTCTGCGACATACCTTCTTGAAGCATCGACCTCACTTGCGACTTCTTCAACCTTAACACTATCATGGCAGATACTGCCAAGCTAGGGGGCTAACTGTAGGGGTCGGATTCCACCCCTGCGAGATCGATGCAACGACAAGAAGAATTTTGCCAAGTCAAGAAGAAATCATAAACAGGCTTACAAGGGCCCAATATGTAATTAGGCCCATAATAGAATTAGATCCATATTTAAAATGAGTTTAATGATATTATGGGCCTAAAGCTATTTTATTTGCTTAATGGGTCAGACCCAATTCTAGTACTTAAACCTAGATTAGAAAAGCTATATATAACTCATTGTATTCACCTAGAAAGGGGATCTGCAATTTTTTACAACATCAATAATAAAGCTCTCTTAACAGCTATAACGACAGTCTCTCTACTTTTCTGCATTGTGGTTCACTCAGAAGTCTCGCATTTCCTCACAACCCTACAAATTCAATTGTGCGAGTTACGACTCCTACACAAATACTAAATAAGCTAGAAAATATTACATATTTTACAATATCAATTTTAAAACCTACGCAAGCATGATCCAGCAATATCGCGTGAAGGGCAATGCATGCAATCTCTAGTATACTATATTTTCTGGTCGTAGATATATATGTTGAAAGACAATGAAAATATCATAATAGATTGAGCTCAAAAGCATCAAATTAGTGCGTGAGCACTACAAGAATTTGGCCATATAACTACTAATTTTTTTGTACCAATGCTTATATCTTTGCAGCAAATTAATGATTTGCAACAAATTTGCTACAAATTTCATTTGTAACTATGTAATGGTAGCAATGTTGATTTTGTAGCTAATGGTAACTAATTTGCCACAAATTCCCACTGCAGCGTTTTTTGTCGCAATGATCTTGTTACAATCTTGTGACAAATAATTGGTGATAATTTGATACAAATTAAGACAAAAACGCTGTAGGAATAACCTTGTAATTTGAATCATAATATGCCACGGTTTGTCACAAAACCAATGTAATTAGTACAAAAAAAAAGTGTAAATTAAACTGTATTATTCATAAGAATCTAATAAAATTAATACAATTATGACTAAAAACCTATAAAACAATTATAAAAACGAAAATGAAATCGCTTCTTCTAGCATACATCCTCTTCTTCTATTCGTCCATGAAATTAGCCTCTTCTAGCTTATCCTCGTCAGTTCATTCAATTTATTCTTCTCTGCTCATTTTCTTCTTCAAAGCCTGGACAGAAAGAGAGAAAGTTAATAAAATGAATAAGCAAAACTGATGAAAACATGTTCTAAACTCAAAGAGACATTCTTTCTTGTTGAGGCCTTGAGGAATTTAGAAGATGATGTGAATTCTTGAAAATTGAAGATATTTCGCCAATTCTCTTTGCATATTGAGATTGAGACGGTTACTCAACAAGAACATCAACATCTCCAATGTAGTCCTCTATTCAAAGAACGAGGATCTTTCTTGTAATCTACACAGGATATTTGGGAATTTTCTTCAACAAAACAAAGGAAAAAGATAACTTGCAAAAGAGCAAGACTAAGATCAAAAGAAATATCTCAAATCCCGAAGTGAAACCATCCTCATCAACTCTAGAAGCTTAAAAACAGTTGCATTTGAGTATGATTCAGATTAAAAGAATGACATACCAAATTTGGATCTTTGGGACAGAGTTGAGTCATTCCTTGTTCTTCTAAGCAAAAGTGTTAAAATTGCAAAACTTTATAAGAGGAAAATGTGATAGTTACGCCATATGCTTGCTTTATCCTTAACTTCACTTACCACAGAGCTTACAAGGTTATTTGCACGCAAGAAATGAGAATCTTCTTTAGCCACCAAAGGAAACAGTTTTGAAAGCTCTGCAATCAGACATGAGACTCAAAGTTTGAAATTTGATTATACAATCAAGAAAAGCTTCTTAAACTAATGGACTCATTTTTTGTTACCTAAGTTGACTAAAGCCTCGACTCCCAAAATCTGCAATAGTAACTATATTTTGATCATTTTTCTCAAAATTCTTCTCTTTAGAAGAAAAAAGTAATCTCTTGACCTAAGGAAAACCAAAATCATCGGTCAATTTCTTCCGATTATAAACAAAGGAAGTGAAAATCAAGCTTACATCGACACAGAGACGACAAGCTCTATCAACAACATCAATGTCGGTTTCAAGCTCTTTATGATACTTAGCTTGATGCTCCGGAAACGGAAGATTAGCCCAGAGAGAACGAATTCGGAGAAATCTGAGATGTGTTGACGGAGAAGAAGAAGAAGAAGAAGAAGAAGATGGAGACATTGATTTAGAGGTAGAAGAAAGGTTGGGGTACCTCGGCAAGGGTAAAACAAATCTAAAGCTAGGAAACAAGAAGAAACAGAATGTGACACCCCGGTTTTTCAGAGTATATGGTATATGCGGTATATGCGGAGAGGCTTAAAAGAATTGATTTGGCTATCTATGTCACCAAAGTGCACTTATCTTTTCGGTCACAGATCTTGAGAGAACTCAAGAGTTAAGCGTGCTTGAGCTGGAGTAGTTTCAAGATTGGGTGACCTACTGGGAAATTATTTTCCAGTATCGTGTGAGTGAGGTCAAAGCACGAGAAAATATTGCATGGTGATTTGCAGGGTGAGTAAACATGACTTCCAAGCCTCCCGGACTAACGCACCGACCGTCGGACATGATGGGCCCACGGGCCTGTGAGTGGACGGAGCCTATGGGAGGAGCGGTCGGGGCGGTACACAGAAACCCTGGCTCAATCCTCAACAACAACGGGCTAGCCAAAACCACTTTAAATCACGTACCCACGACCAGAAGACAACCTAGCCGAGCCTCACCACCAACACCGGATCTTAGATCCAAAGAGAAGCCTAGATCCACCGAAAAGAAACAATGGTGATTGAAATCCGGTTTGTTCCCGTCGACATTAATCCGACCAAACCCAGGACACTCGAGCCGACGAGCACTGGTCACAGCAACGATGACAGATGAGCGGCACGTAGGGCAACTTTTCGCAAAGAATGGAGAGAGTCGGAGGATCTACATTTTGTTTATCTTTTTAGGAGATATATTGCATATGGCATTTCAGTGGATTTGGTGGAGTTTGTGATTCGATGGGATTTAGGTAGATTTTGAAGATTTGTTGTGATTTTGATTTTTAAATAGCAAATCTTTTTGTGTGATTGTGTAGGATTTTGATGCATTTAGTGTGATTTGCTTTTATTTTTGAGAAAATTTGTAGTGATTTGATATTTCTTTTTTATTCATGATTGTTTTTCTTCTTATAATACTCTCGTATTCAAGAGATTATTTTCTTATCACACCATTTCTAGTTTTATTTATTTGTAGTTCATATAAACCAGAAACAAAAATAAGGAGAACTATAGAAAATATCTAAAAACCAACAAAACAAAGTAATTAAAAATCAAAATAAAATAACTAGTTTGATAATAATGTTTTCAAAAAGAAGAAGAAAAAAACAATTAAACGTTAAATATGATTATAATCACGTAGAAGAAGAAGAAGAATAACAAGAGCATAAGGAAGAAAAAATAACAAGAAGGAGGAATATACCACAAAGAAAAAAATATATATATCAAAGATATTTTGTTTTTAATGTTTTGTTCAAATCACACCTTTAGAGGTGTGATTTGTTATGCCTAATTTATAACTATAAATGAATCTCAAATCACTTTAAATCCTCTATTTAGAAAACATTGTTGAGTTTTGAATAACATGGGATTTGATATGGGTTTAACAAATCACAGTTTGAATAACACGGGATTGTATATTATTTTGATGTATTTCAAATAAATTCCATGTTCAATAACACAGGATTTGGAAACAGATTTTAAAATCATTGGTTGAATAACAGAGAATTTTAGTAACACTATCAAATCCACTAAAATAGCACATCCAATACCCCCTACTATTTCATTTGGGTTGTTATGATACTATGTGGAAATTTGTAACTAATATTATACATTGCTTCACAATCTATTGTCACAAAATTTCCCACTAATAATATGTGGATCTTTGAAACAAATTTGCTACACATTTAAATTTTGTAATTATTTGTAACTAAATATTCACATACTCCTACAAATTAGCCACAGAATAATAACATGTGAGATTAGTAGCAAAAGTGTATCTTTTAGTGGCTAATATTTGTCACAAAATCGTTTTGTAGCAAAAAATGTAGCTATGATATCACATTCTTGTAGTGGAGCTATTTCTTAATCCATATTAATACCAGTGTTTATTCATACTAGTCACGTTGTCTTTTTTAGATTCGAGCGTCGAACCATTACTTGATAAATTTCTGATAGTACGAGATTCCAACACCACAAGAGTCTAACCACCTTGCGAGAAGATGGTTTTATGCGCAATCAGTTAGAAATAGTAAACTTATGAGTTACTTATGACAAAATTGATTAATTCGTAGCAAAGTAACGAAAACTCAAAAAAAATTATTGTACATTAATGATTTATATAAAAAAAATATCTATAAAAAAAGAAAAATTAAGCAACACATAGAATTGTGAAGTAGTAAACATGTAAAACTGGCATGCTTCTTTAATTTTTTCCCATAAATAAACATCTCAACCCACCCATCACCACTATCCTCACTCAAAAAGCAAAAGCCCTCTAAATATCTCAAAGACTTTCCACGAAAAAAATGGGTTCAACGTCGGAGACACAACTAACTCCAGTGGAAGTCACCGATGACGAAACTGCCCTCTTTGCCATGCAGCTAGTAAGTGCCTCCGTTCTTCCGATGGTTTTGAAAACAGCTTTAGACCTTGATATTCTCGAGATCATGGCCAAGAACCCTACTCCTATGTCTCCGTCTGATATCGCTCATCATCTTTCGAACAACAACCTCGACAGCGCCCCGGTCATGCTGGATCGTATCCTCCGCCTTCTTACGGCTTACTCAGTCCTTACATGCTCCAAACGTACACTTCCCGGTGGTGGCGACGAGAGGGTTTACGATCTTGGTAAGGTTTGTAAGTACTTGACCAAGAATGAAGATGGTGTCTCGATCGCTCCTCTCTGCTCATGAACCAAGACGAGGTTCTCATGAAAAGCTGGTAAGTTTTTAAACGAAAATTATCATATGAGTTTTCTTATACTCATGCCAAAGAGACTTGTTTCAGGTACCGTTTGAAGGATGCAATTCTTGATGGTGGTATTCCATTCAACAAGGCTTATGGTATGAGCGCATTCGAATACCATTGGACTAACCCTAGATTCAACAAGGTTTTCAACAGTGGAATGTCTAACCATTCCACAATCACCATGAAGAAGATTCTCGAGACCTATAAGGGTTTCGAGGGCTTAACTTCTTTGGTTGATGTTGGTGGTGGCATTGGTGCTATTCTCAAAATGATTGTCTCTAAGTATCCTAACCTTATTTAAAGGCATTAACTTTGATCTCAAACATGTCATCGATGACATCAAAGCTGTTTCATCTCATCCTGGTATATTATATTTTCCTAACAGTTCACAAAATCCGATTTACTTGTATTATTTTGGTTTTAAGATTTAATTAAGAGACTGGCTCATAAATAAATAGTAATGCAGGTATTAAGCATGTTGAAGGAAATATGTTTGAAAGTGTCCCAGAAGGTGATGCCATTTTCATGAAGGTTAGTCACACATCATTACATTAAGTTGCCTAGATCGAAACCAAGACTAATTACATATACTGAAAAGTCTTTGCCATTATAAATCATCACGGAAATATGAGTTTCATAACATTTAAGGTTCGATTTTTTTTATTGTTGTAACAGTGGATATGCCCCGACTAGAAGGACGAAGACTGTGTGAACGTCTTGAAGAACTGTGTTAAAGAAAATCAGAAAGGAAGATGAAGACATGTGGAAGTGATTTCGACGGTTAAGACCTTTTTCCAAAAGAGTGGAAATGCTTAAAAAGAACGCAGAAACAAATTTTGATTCATTATCGAATATTGTTGAAATTGTTATCTTCTGATACGAGACCATGGTTAGGGTGTTTTAATTAAAGTGTTTTAGTGTTTTAATTTATTAATTAGTTTTAATGTTTTCCATTCTTGGTTAAGAGTGTTTTCCTTTTTACATTAGGGTTATGATTAAGTTGTATCAAGATCTATCTTATTATATAAAGTTTGATGCGTCTAACATAATAATTAACACGATCGTGACACGTGTCAATCGATCGATCCGAGATTTCGACATTTGTAAATTAATTTCCCAATAAAATAACATATAAATTTTTTTTATTGTATTTTAAAATTAAATAACTAATCGATAAACATAAATAGATGATAAACCTACAATCGATAAACAATACCCCAATTTTATTTCATTTTTTTTGGTCAAAATCCCAATTTTATTACATATTAAAAGAAAAACCTACTTCAATTTGTATATTATACGATTCTTTTACATATTAAAAAAAATCTACTTTAAAACCTGATTTCAAACGTGTAAGAATAGTGGAAGCCCCTTGGCCTGCCTAATGGTCAAGGGTTTAAAGGCTTCTACACCAAGTCTGGGGTTCGAATCCCAGATAATACAATTTATTGCATATTAATGGAGGAAATCGCTTCTTGGAAGTTCTAGAGTGCAGAGAGACCATGTCCATCACCAGAGGTGTCGTACATGCTAAGCCGATCGTCGGGGAGAGTCTGTCCATCATGGAAGATGTCGTACATGCAAAGCCGTTCATCAAGGAGAGTTTGTCCATCATGGGAGATGTCGCACATAGACAGCTGCATCAGTGGAGATGTCGTACATGGAGAGCTGCATCATGGAGGCAAAAGTAGAAACTATTCATCATAATCGCATAGACAAGAGATAGATGAATATCATCATAATAGAACTAGTTCAAATTGATCAAATTAGTCTAGTGATGATTGTAATATCTATAATAATTCAGACGTTTAAAAAAAAAACGTGTAAGAATATCAATTAATTTTAAAATAATAAATTCAAATAGACTTTTGTTTTTGTTTCCAAATCTTTAAGGATTACAATATTTTTTTCTATATAATAAGCTTTGTAGTCTTTCAAACTTTTCACCCAAAAATTTGAAGCTTTTACCATCTCTCTAAAAACCTAAATTCTACTTTTGCATCATCACATAAACAATGACTACTCCATCCATGAAAAATATCGATTATTTAACATTAGGATAATTTACATATTAGCCTTAATCCAATTCTTTTTCTTTTCCATAATCATGGCCTTCCCTCCGATCATAGCGTGGGTTTGTTGGAATCTTTTTGTTGATATTGTTATGTTGGACAGTTTGCAACGTTAGGGACTAAATAACTTTTGGAGATTAACCTATTACATAAATTGACCTTAAAAAATCGAAATTTTTTGCAAATATCACGAACAAATTTTTATTTTATTACTTGATCAATGTCAATTATGGTTTGCTGTTATTTTATTGCAGAAAAACACTATCCAAGGTTCTGTGCATCATTCGCTTCTTGCAAAATATGGAAACCAATTATGCGAAGGAAGTCTTATTGAAATTTGCAATTTATTTTGCAAGATTGCAATAAAAACTACCGAGTTTCCGACTAAAAATTTCTAATAAGATTCAGTGAAAGAACAACAGTTGGCCATTTAGAACAACAGTTTTGCCAAATATCTTTAGAAAAATTTCGCTTTCAAAGCTGCGAGAATTTTGTCAAGTAAATTCTATGCATGTGGATTTATACGGTAATTCTCATAACTTTTAAATTATAATTTTCTCTTATTATATAACTTTTTAATTATAATTTTATCTTATCATATCTGTCTAACTTTAGTTTTTTTCTTAGATGAAATCATGTATATTAAAGATATGGAAAAAACTCCGTACGCACACATCGACTACATCAATTGTTCGAAGAGTTACTTTGACTTTATTGTTACAAAGGTAGATTTTTCATCGGTCTCAAATTGTTGTTTTCCTCACATGTTCCTTTTCGTTTTTTCTCATTAGGCAATAATAATATATTAAATTCACAATCTACATACATGTAATAATTACATGCATCTATTAATATATTATTTTTTCCATGACTTTTAATTTATTAGTATTTTTTTTCTTTCAATAACCAGTGGAATCCAAATACCAGTAACGATATGGGCCGAACAAGCAGAACAATTTGAAGAAAAATATTGTGGCATTAAAGACGATAACATAGTTCTGATCATGACAAGTGTTTTATTAAGATGTATGAAGGTGTAATTCAGTTATCGGCATCTTCTGCAACTAAATTTTATTTAAATCAAGATTTTGATTCCGTTATTGCGTTTCGAAAAAGGTATGTAATTAGTATATTTCCCCTTACAAATTACTAAATGTTTTTGTGCCAATACTGTTTACTATTTAAAAACAGAAAAATAATCTAACTAATTATGTATTGTATTTAATTAGTTTGAAGTACGATGGTGGTTGTTCAGTTAATCTTGGCAGTATGATAGAACATCCTTCAACGACTAATAGCCGATCTCAAGTTCAACAATCAATTAATGATATTTGGGACTTTTACTCATCTGCTGAACCTGAGGTATTATAACTACTTTTTAATTATTTAATTAATTCTTAGAATAATTTTTTCCCCAACATCTCTTATTAATTTTTTTCCATAATCAAGTATTTCTAACATACTTACAGACCTTTAAATGCAGGACAAAATCTTTGTATGTAAAGCAACTATTACTGATATTGTAATACGTAGTGGTTGGAATTACATTATCATGCTCAACTTGATCATTGCTAACACAGATCAATAATAACTCTAGCGAGCAAGAGTTGAAAGACATTCTCACAAGTGTGCATTCAATCGTAGGGGAAACTTATTTGTTCGAGGTTTCAATTAAAAAGAAGGATTTCGAGTCATCTTATCAAAATTTCACAGTTACAAATATTCTCGATCATTTAAAGGTAAAAGTATTCTCTTTTGCAAGATATTGTTGCATAATATTATTTAATTCCACCTCATAATTTTTTACTCTTATATTTAGACAAGTTCGGATGATAAGAATTGTGAAAGCGACCGTGAAGATTGCGGCGAACATGAAGAACTGACCGGAGCGGTTAGAAAGAAACAACGAACTCAAGACTGAATAGATCTTTAATGTTCTGTAATAAGACCTATGATAGTTTCCTCCTCCCTTTTTGACGTACCATGTTTGTTTCTTAGATGGCTTTCATACTAAGAAAACAATTATTTGAACTTCTTGATTTTGTTTTGTTTCTCCATTTTTCCTAGATTTTAATGAAAGTTTTTTTAAAACACTATGAGTTTTTGGTTCTTTTAGATCAGATCTATAAAATATGGATGCCTCTAACCTTATCCATTGTATATCCACTTTAAGTATTTGATAATATATATTTTACTGATTTATTTAAAGAAAACGTTATTATTTATGTGAAGTTACAACAAGAATTTCTATTCACCGTTTATCATTCTAGAGCATTTCTTTCTAGAAATCATAGTCTTAACTTTGATTCTATATATTATTTATAGTCCAATTCTGTATTACAAAATATTCTTATAATGGACTACATCTCCTAAATTTAATTTTAGTCTTTAGATTCAATCTATATAATAATTAAATAACAAAAATTATTAAAACAACATAGGATTTTATAAAAGTTGATGCTATAGCGCTCTAAAGGCCGTCCACATAGGATTTTAGAAACGCGATGCTATTGGTCCACGTCGTTAGTTAACTTTATTTTATTTTTTTCACATTGGTTCACATAAGCGATTAAGATTAAATTAATTTTTTTTTTTGCCGTTGATAAGAGTTTTTCTTTTTAAAATAGTTAATATTCTTTTATTTTTACACAGAATTTTCCATTAACCTATGTATTTTGGTATTAGGAATAAGTTTAAGAGATAAAGAAATTATCTATTTTTAGTTCGATAATTATGGCATAAGTGCAGTAATAATTTCTATAACCGACTTATGTATTATATAAATAAACCCTCGCCATGATCACAAGAAGAAAGCCACCGTTCATTCATTGTTACAGTGTATAACTATTTGTTTGTTATTATTCATGTTTTTAATATGTCATATATAATCGATTCCCTTCTTTTGGCTTTTGTTTTTGTAGGAGCTTTCAACAGATGTTCTTTTGGTCTATGTTATGTGTACGAGTTCGGATCTTGAACAAGGTTAGTTCGTTTCTTTTTGTAATAGTTTGATTTATGAAAGCTATATGTGTTAATCTTCTTCGAAAAACTTTAACTTTTGTTTTCTGTAAACTGATTCTTGGATATCAAATAACATATTTGTTTATGATTTCTCTCTTTTAGTACGTGTTTGTATAGGTCTTGAAATTTTTATAGTTCTCTCTTTTATTTGGCTAAGTCTCTCTTTTGTAAAAGCATGGCCAAAATTACTCTGGCGAAAGAGGTTTTAATTGATATTGGATATCAAAGTATTAAGTTTTTTTTCTTTTATTGATATTGTTGAGACTAAACTTATATCCACGAATTTTCTAAATTGATGGAGAAGCTTCTTCTTTTCTTTTACTTATTGATTTTCCCAGAAAACTACAAAAGTGCAATAACGCATTCTCAAGTCTCAGCCCTTAGGTATGTCTTTTGCTTCTTTGGTTTCTTCTCTTTTGTTTTTTTATTTCATACAACCAACTTAATTTTCATCAAATCATTGGCGCTAATTAACTAAATATTGATCTTATATATAATGAAAAAATCGTGTGTTAGTTAATATTTTAGTAGAATATATATATATATATGGCAAACATTCAATGTGTAATTTTTTGGTTTGATCATTGATCCTATATGTTTTCTTTCGATCGTTTATGTTGTCTTCTTTCTTTGAATCAAAGGATTACCGCTCATGTGGAGCTTCTAAAAAGAATTGCTCATGGACTCATGGTGTTGGTCATGGAGATGCAATGTGTAAAGTTGGTGACACGGTAGATATCATAACTACAAATAGTATGTGTAAAGAAATACATCCGCTACAAATAATATGAATACCATATAAAACCCTACAGTATGTTACTAATGGTTTCCAATTTGGTTAATTTTATAAATACTTTAATAGTTTAAACATTTTTATACTTTAGGTAACTTGATGTGTAAGTTGTGTAACCAGAATGTGGAGACTATTAGTCATGTCTTATTTGAGTGCTCTACGGCCAGGCTTATGTTTGATATTATGCATGTACCAGTTCCCGTAACTGGATTCTCTGCCTCCCTAGAATATAATATGGTCTATGTATTGGATTTAATGGAGAAACAATGCCCTGCGTCGGACACTCGATGTGCCATTCCATCAAATCTGAATGAAATAGATTATTTCAGTTCTCTAAATTGAATCGTTACTGAGCTCCGGTGTGTTAGTTGGGCGTTGCACAGTTTGCGTGATTTACGTCAGTAAGACATTATTAATTCGATTGATTGTCACGGGGTTGTTGAGGCGTTGCCCAAACACAAAGACTGACCAAAGTATCGGATCTTGCTTCTTTTGCGAGTTGTTCTTTCGAATTGGAAGTTCCAAATTCCAACTCAGTTGCTCGTGTGAACGGGAAAAGTGTCACTAGAGAAGGAAGGTTTCAACCATACATTAGTGGGACCAGCTTGGCTTCATGACTATTAGGATTTTGATGTTCGATTCCGAACGTTTCGCATCGTAACATGCTGATGCGTGTAAAAACATCCAAAGCATGAATATTATATTTACAAAGTAGCTTGGGAATTTTCGGAGAAGTATGAGGCTAACATTGTCATGATCCATCCATCAACATATGTAGGCCACTTCAATGTAGGTTGTATGCTCAGTTGTTGATATGTTTTCGAGTTCTTATTAGATTCAAATCTTTAACATTGTTTTCTGGCTATGTGTATGGTTACTTTTAGAGTAAATGGCAACGACGATGAAATTTTACTGATCGATTGGAGATATTTGGATGTCACATGCGTGGATATAGCCTTAGCTTCATATTCGATTGTGATACTATGAATGAGAGAAGATGTTGATTGAACAGAGAAAGTGAGATTGATGAAGGAGGTGTGCTCTGATGACCACGACGACATGGTGATGGTGAATGGTGATGGAGTTTTGGTTTCATTATCACATAAAGAGAAGCCAGTATATGAGGAAGTGTCATGCACCATCTCTCGGTTTACATTCATGTTTCGATTTTTACTCTCTTTTTCTGTTCCAGCTACCATTAATTGGATTGGATCGTAGATATTGCTTTCTTCCAATGTCTAAAATCTTATTTCTATGTTTTTTTATCTTAATTTCATCGTGATGAAAAATTTACTAAATGTTTCGATTGGGACCGGGATGGGACGGGACGGAACGGGACTGGAATTATGCTCACCCCTACTATGTGGGCCACATGCCGACCCACTAGCCATTTTATGTGGGGTTCACTTAGCCATTTACCTCCTGTAGGAGGCGGGAGTCGAACTCGCGACCCTGAGGTGCCAGGAGGGTGGTACATAGACCACCGCACTACGAGTGCTCCGGCTTATTATTTAGATTGAGTTAATGAGGGTTTTAGTGGAATCTGTATTTTGTTATAGCTTTATTAATTGATTTCGTGGTGTCTTGATTGGGTCATAGTGTTTTTATTTTTCTCAGTTTGGTTTCATCTTCTTTTTTTTAATACGTGTTTATATTGTTTTGGTTTTCTATTTGTCTTAGTTAACCATGTATACATTATTTTTGGATCTATTGTTATTGTACTTTTGGTTCGCAAGATTCGCCATCGGATTTGAGGTATGCATTTTTTTAAATTCGATAAGTCAAACCATAATTTCTAATATTCATGATATCTTAATTATATTTTTGGGCTATTTTTTAGTAAAATAGCTAAAGACTACCATACACTAAACACAGTTAAGTATTTAAACTCTTTAGAGTTTTCTGGAATACCAAAACATAAGATGATGCTACAATAATGCTCTACTTCGTAACCATTATAAAAATGAAAGTCTATGCAATGGTACGAGATATATAGTTTCATGTTTTTGAGGAAGACTAATTGAATGCGAAATAGTGACGGGCACACATGCTAGGAAAAGAGTACTTCTACCAAGAATATTTTTATCACCACCTGACTCAAAACATCCTTTTACACTACGAAAACGTCAATTCCAGTAAGAGTATGCTATGCAATGACAAATTAACAAAATCTAAGGGCAAAGCTTGAAATGAGTGCTATTGAGTTTGTCTCTACCATTTTTCAGTAATGGACAGTTTGAAAATAATTTAAAAGATAATAATTACAATACAATTTTGGTGTCTATTGTCAACATAAATACTTAAAAAAAAAAAAACACTCTTAGGATGTCCACGTGGGATTGATACTATAACGCTTTTAGGGCGTTCATGTGAGATTAAATAATGCGGTTCCGTTGGTCCACGCCAGCATAATCCTAAATTAATAAAATCCTAATTAATATTATCGAAATAATCGGCTAATGTAAAACCTTAATTAATATTATTCTATTAATATTATCCTATATATTGGTGCTTAAAAAATATAAAAAAAAACTATGAAACATTATAAACCCTAGGTTTTATATAGCGATGACAATTTTAAAGATTTCTTGGTTCCCCCTTTTAGGTTTTGATCAGAAACGGTGTTTTCCAGGGGTTATAGTTTGGTGTTATCTGGTTTTTTCCTTATAAGCTCTGGTTTTGGATTCTTTGGAATTGTTCTTTGAGAGATGTGTAGTATCAAAGCAATCTACATTGGTTAATGTGATTGCGAGTATTGAATGGTCTCTAAGGATTATTTGGAAGATTTGAGATTTTCTCATGGATTTATTCGTTGTTTGCTTTTTTTAAGAATAAAAGATCGTGTTTGAGATTCTTTCTTCTTGATTTTTCAAGAAACCCTCATTGGTAATTCCATAATTTACTTATATAGGACAAAGCACTGAAAACTATAAAGTCTAGGTTATATACAACGGCGTTTAGTTTATGAGAACTCCAACAATAAATAATCTCACGCGTAGCGTGGGTGTAAAATCTAGTTTTATATAAAGGTCTCTATTGATTAATAAGAAATCAACTTTTAAGAATTAACCTTAACCTCCAAAAAGAGTTTAGGGTTAAGAGGAAGCTTAGCCTAAATCTTTCAATCTAATTCGTGTATGAACAAAGGTTCATATCAATTTGGTATCAGAGACGAACGATCCGATGGGAGACCAAAATCTTGTGTTAACACAAATCGCTCTCTTGATGGAGAAGATCACCACCATAGGTGAAGACATACGCTCGCTTATGGAGACAGTAGCAAAACAAGGAGCTACTCTTGAAAAGCTTACTTCAACACACAAGTATGATGAACGTACGAACACCAAAGAACGAAGCGCAAGTGTTCATCCAGAACATGGAGCATCAATCAAACTATCAATTGATGAGCTTTCTTAAAGAGAGGTGTTGAGTGGTATCAAGGGAAGCAAGGTGCTGACATCACAAACAACCAAAGCAGGTACAAGTCTTACCCCATCCAAATTCGGTAAAAATATACTTCGGGGTGATGGTGAGATGATGAGAAGCGAGCAAAACTTGCTTTCTCTGGTGGACCATGGCCGGCGCAAACGATGAGCAGAAAACGAGAAGAGACACTTTCCACCAAAGGTGATTGTTGCTTAGCTAAGGAGGAAAGTATGGTGCGTCCAGAAGCCATGGATTGTCGTCCCATGCTGATCCACCAGCAACTACTACATCTTTTGACTATGTATTTTGAATCAAGAATGCTACAATCCGATACCCAGAATTGGAGCTTGAGGACAAGCTCTGAGTCGAGGAGGGGAGTAATGATACGAGACCATGGTTAGGATGTTTAGACATGGTTAGGGTGTTTTAATTAAAATTTTTTAGTGTTTTAATTTATTAATTAGTTTTAATGTTTTCCATTCTAGATTAAGAGTGTTTTTCTTTTTACATTAGGGTTATGATTAAGTTGTATCAAGACTCTATATAAAGGTCTTTATTGATTAATAAGAAATCAACTTCCAAGAATTAACTTTAACCTCCAAAGAAAGTTTAGGGTTAAGAGGAAGTTTGGCCTAAATCTTTCAATCTAATTCGTGTATGAACAAAGGTTCATATCATCTTCTTCGTTACTTTCTTTTTTCTGTAATCCACAAATCAATTCAAAAATGTTTGAGGAATTCTTCTCCTGCACTTGAATTAAGGTCTCTTTATCAAACTGCTACAAAGTACTTCCAGATTACAGAAAAGTTATATTAGCAGAATGTATACTTCCAGAAATTCCAGACTCAAGCCTATTGACCAAACAAGTAGTCCATGTTGACTGCATTATGTTGGCTCAAAATCCAGGAGGCAAAGAACGGACCGAAAAAGAATTCGAGGCGTTGGCTAAAGCGTCAGGCTTCAAGGGGATCAAAGTTGTCTGCGAGGCCTTTGGTGTTAACATAATTGAGTTGCTCAAGCAGATCAAAAAGAACCAAAAAGTCCATTTAAATAAGATGATTTATACATTTAAACATGGTTTCTTGTCTACGTCTACTTACTACGTCACCACCTTTATGTGCTTAGGCTATGCTTTGTTTATTAATGATTTATAAAGAATTTGATATAGCTTGCTTTAATAGCTTTATAGTACTTGGTAATTTTGTTTGTTTGGAAAAAGATTAGGGCTGTAAGAACACTGATTTAATTAAATAAAATAATGAATTATTGTTATTCATCAAAAAAAAAAAAATAATGAGTTGTTGTTGGATCATATTATCTCATATGCAATCAATCACATTCAGAAATTCCACGTGGACTCTATTCGTTCACCGACGAAACCAGTTTCACTGAATCTTCCATAAACTCAAAACTTGTCCAACTTCTCTTACTCTTTCTAGTCTCTCTTCTAGCTTTCTTTCTCATTACCGATTATAAATATTTACCATTCCTTCTTTCTCTTCATCAAGAAACAAAAATTCCAAAATCTCAAATCTCAAAATTTATAGAAAAAATTCGAAGATGATGTCAATTTTTAGCCCCTTTGATGCTCTTTACGCCGAATCCAACAGCTTCAAAATGAAATTTCCAAGCAGCCAGAAACAGAGCTCCGGCGAGAATCACTCGCCGGCGACAAAACAGAACGCCGGTAAAACTCCGAGTTCATCGGACGACGAGAAGAATAACAATAAGAAGAAGAATAAGATCCAACCGTTCAGGGTAGCTCCAGAGCTTGATGGTGTTCATTGTTTCGAAACCATTCTCCCTTTTTGATTATCATTATAAATCCCTTTTTCAATTTTTATTTATACTTGTAAACAAAAAATTGTTTCTTTGTATAAAAAGATTAATCAGACGACTTATTCCAATTCTACAAACTACTCTGGATTTAACTGTGTTCGTAGATTATTCTTTAATCTATGATATTAGTATAAACTCTTGGCTTGTTATTATCTCTATGAAGAAGTAGTTTGACTCTGAGTTTGAGTTGTTGTTGTGGTGGTGGTTGTTCCTTGGAGCTGACGTTTTCTCCCTCCATTAACAAACCTATTCCCAAACCCTAAAACAAACGCAGGAGGAACCAAAACCCCACTGCTCAAACCGCAAACAACCGCAACCGCTCCACCGATAATCAACAGTTTCTTTACATTCGAAGCTCGGTTTCCTTGGTTCAGTGTAACGGGAGTTTCATTGACTGGCGTTGCGCCGTTGCTGAGCGAAACGAGATGGTCTGATGTGATTTTAGTGTTGATTTGAGCCATGAACGCTGGACGAGAAAGCTTGGTTTCTCCTCCTGATAGTCTTTGAGTTTGGTAAGCGCGTAAACCGGGTTCCATCTTCTTCACTGCTCCCCACATTCCTCGTTTCACTCCGAGTTTCGCGATTTCTCTTGGTATCCCCATATCTTCGTGGTGAAACAATAGCACTTCGCAGGCACTTGTTACTCCATCTTCTCTTCTTGATTCAACTGCAAAAAAAATTGATCAAACCATATTGGGAAAATGTTTTCGCTTTGTTTTCAAAGTTATTCGGTTTCTTGGAAGATCACATAGTGGTTGCTGTGGGTTTTTACCAGGTTGAATGCACCAGCTCGAGTAGAACAAATCCACGCGTTTAAGTTTGTTGTTACGCGGTATAGAAGGAACCGATACTCCCTGAAGCAACAACAAGAAACGATCTTAGAGTAGCACATAAACAGCATCTCTTCCTCTTCTAGAGATTTGAATTAGTACACCAACACTATTCAAATTCCTTATCACAAGTCTGCTTGTTCTCTCTTTAACCGATTTAGAGATTAGTTATACTAAGCTAACAATTCGTTTACAATCCAACACACAAAAACTAGCCGTATAGAGGCTAGCTAACTCAAGCTTCTTTTTTTTTTCAATTCTAGTCTTATTCCTATCAATGCAAGAGATTCCATTTTTGTTACTACATACCTTTGTAACACAGTAATAAGATTTTCCACAGTTCCATATTCTGCGACCGATCACATACTCTCTATCGCTGCAGAAGAAAGGGAACTGTAGCACAAAGAACAAACATATAAGGAATGATCAAACAAACAAGAATCAGAATGAGAAACAATCAAAAAGTAACCAGAGAGTAGTAACCTTGCGTATCCATTTAACAATCATGGTTCCAGAAGTAGGACATTCTTCAACAATTGTAGAATTAGAAAGCATTGTATCCCAAGTTGGTCTAAACTCATCATCCCAGAAAAAATCTCTTAAAATCTCAGGACTTGCATCTTCAAACACTGTTCTGCTTCTATACTCAGTAGGACCATTCTAAACAACAACACACAAAACAATGAGAAAAGAAATTTTAATTCCTCAAAAGACAAAACCAAGTGTTTGTTTTACCTTAGGTTCTCTTAACCAAGCTTGATATCTCATACCAGAAGTAAAACGATCCATAATCTGAATCCAAGCATGACCACCATCTTTCCTCTCAACCAATTGCACAAGATATCTCAAATCCAACTCCGTTACTGTATTAGGCAATCTCTCCTCTGCCTTCACCACTCTACACAAAACCAAACAAACCAATTAACAAAACAAATCACTTTTGCACAAGTAAATCATTCCTTTCCTTAAATTAAGCTTACCCATCAACATGTTCAGAAGAAGAGGAAAAGGGAGAAACTGATTTCTGTTGTCTTAAAGCCATGGTCCATGTGTCACAAACAAGAGCCTTTAAACAAGGAGCTGATCCAAAACCCTTTAAAGGAGAAGTTGCAGAACGAGGAGAAGGAGATGATGATGATGATGGTAAAGACAAATCAAAAGACCTAGGAGCAGAACATCGAAGTTTAACTTTACGGTCATTAGAAGAAGAAGCCCATCTCGGTTTCCATGTCCATCCTATAACCAAGCCAATAACGAAAGCTAACCATCCCGTGATTAGCCCTATGATTATACTCGCGACCAAAGCCATGGTCGGAAGAGGAAGAAAAGTACTCGAATCGAAGAATTAGTAAAAGGGTATGTATGGTTTAAAGAGATAAATGTTTCGGATAATTTTATAAAGGTTAAATTTTTTGGTTGGATAATGAAGAAATCACGAGAGAGGCGGTGAGAGGAAGACGACAATGAAAAATTGGAGAAAGGGACACGAGTGATGAGAACAAGAGGAATAAACTTATGGTAAAGGGTTAATTATAATAGAATTGGTTGTTGTGAAGCGGAACAGCCATTGATGGAGCTTGAAAGGGGATTGGTTTTTAGAGAAAGAAGAATGGTGGACGGAGAAGTGTGAAACGACGACCACCGTCCATTACGGACTATTTCTATTGTTGTTTTTACGAATAAGACTCTTCGGATCCGTTAGGGTTTATTTTTCTATCCCAAATTAAAATTATGGTGCTTATTGATCCTTTATGATTTTCCATGTCCAATTTTGTAAGTGTGCAAAACCAAAATCTACCAATATCAAGTTTGTTGACTTTTCTTTTTAGGGACGACTTGGCTATAAAATTTTGTTGAGTAACGTTAAACACATTTATTTGTTTTTTTTTCCAAGTTAGATCAAAGAAGTTTTCAAAAGTTTCTGCAATTGTTGGCATTAATCACATGTAAAATTGACTGAATCCTTTCTTCTTTATAAATTGGTTCTATCATATTTCTTCCGTTATATAATTTCCCAACTATTTAGTTATAATTACTAATAATTTGCATAACCATTCATCTGAGAGAGCTTGTCCATCATAGGGGGTGTCATGCATCAGAGGAGATGTCGTACATGGAGAGCTGCATCATGGAGGCAAATGTGGAAGCTATTCACCTTAACCGCATAAGACAAAAGATAGATGAATATCATCATAATAGAACTAGATCAAATTAGTCTAGTGATGATTGTACTATCTATAATAATTCCAGACGTTTAAAAAATAAAATAAAAAATTAATTAATTTTGAAATGATATTTTAAAAAACCAGTTTTCTAAATTTTTCATTATTATTAATTCTACGCTCTTTTTTTATAGGAAAGCCGATCTTCTGGCCAATCAACTTGATCTCGGTTGATTGTATTTTCTTATGTATATGAAACACCACTGCATTGGAAAACAAATGGTCAAAACGTATTTTAGTGAAATGAATGATTGAAAAAATCCATTTTTTCTGGAATATGAAATTATTTTGTGGTTCTTATAAGTTTTTGTGATATTGGTTATTTCTAAATGCAGATAGCAGTTTTGGTTGATCAAATTTTTTTTTAAAAAAGCATTCTTTTTCTTCACCGGGCGTAGGATTAACAATCTCAAAGTGAAATACATATGGTGAAACTCAATCCCACAACAGGAGAGCCAAAAATCCCATAACAGGGGAGATACATACCCACGATACAATCACAAATCCAAAATGTAAAATTGAAACTTGAACAACCTTGGAATACTGTAGCATTGTAACACAAATGCGAAGAAGAGTTCCAAACAAAGGAATAAAAATCCATGCCACTCTGAAACTTCTTTATTGATTCTCAACCCAATATCATTGAGGGAAAATTGTTTATATGCAAAGAATTATTCGGAAATACAGAGAGCGAGGAAATTAGCCGTTAGACGGGTGCCCAAAGAACTTCTTCAACATCACCGCACCATCCAAAGCTATATTCGTCCAAAAACAAACGATGGCGAAGAAGACATATCAAATCAGAGCAGAGGAATCGCCTTTAGAGCTTTGAGGTATCACCAGCTATCTGACACCGAAACCTTATAATATTCCTAATCTTCAAAGAAACTCAAGAGATAATTCCTTGCCCAAGATTTAAAGTCCACCAACACGGTGTTCTTGTAACTTGTCTCTACTTCAGCAAAGTTACGCAATGCATCTTTCAACATGATGGTTGTAGAAAGCATAAGATGAGTAGAATTTCATCAAGTTTAAACATCCAAAATTAGACCTGCTTTAGCCTCAATTCCCACTGTTTCAACATAGTTTTGAAACATTATTTTTCTAGACTCACTCGCCTTCACAAATTTCACACTTTCTCTGATTTTCTATAAAGCTTCATCAATCACAGCTAACCCATCCTGCACAATCACATTCAGAATGTGTGCTACGCATCTAATGTGGAAGAACTCGTCATCACATACCAAATTCTTTCGAAGTTGCCTTTTTAGAATGCCTTGCATGTTATCATTTGACGATGCATTATCCATAGTAACTGTAAACACTCTCCTCTTTTACCCCCATTCTTTTAACAGTACCATCAACTTCAACGCAATGGCAGCAGCAGAATGCGGAGAAGGAAATGCACAAAATACATTTTTTTTTTCAAATTCCAGTCAGAATCAATGTAGTGTGCAGTCATACACAAGTAACCTTCAATGGTAACAACTCTCCACATATTAGTTGTCAAGCAAAATCTACCAGGAATGTTATCCAAAATCAACCTAAGTTTCTTTTTTTCTTTCTCAAATATCTTTAGACAATCAGTAGCAGCAATATTTCTACTCCAAAACTCAATACTAGAATTAGCATAAGCAAATTCCTCTCTTATCCTTTTATACTCAACAAAAGAGTTAGGCAGATCATGTTCCATGATTGCCACTGCAATCATTTCACGAAAAATCAGCATATCAAGCTTTTTATTACATCCACGGGTACTTCTAGGAGCCTTCTCACAACTTTCCATATGACGCAACAAACAAATAGTTCCACTTTTACGTAGATAATTGCAATGTATATTACTCTTACCATCTGCTAATTTCGGTCCAACTACTGTAAAGTTACGCCAACACCTAGAATACTTACGTCTAGATGTACCTTTACTGTTCTCAACACTACTCGTTACAGAAACGACTTATAAATGATTGTTTTCATCATGATCCATTAATTTATCTCCACTCATATATCCATCATCATTCAAATATACAGCCATTTCAATATCCATCTGAAACAATAACAAACAACTATCAAAAATCAAAGTTAAATCTCTTGTCAGATTTATAGTAACCCAAATTGAAACAACCAATTTTTTTTTTTTTTTAAACATTTTCTACTGCGGAACGATAAAAACAATTAAAACAATAAATAATCCCAGAAATAAATAAACTCTTTAACCAAGTAATTCAAATACCAGAATTCAGGAATGATCAAATAAATAATAAATAAATAAACTAGCGACCTAAACAACAGTTCACTAGTCTAAAACAAAACGACAACCCTATCATCCTCTCTCAATGGCCTCGATTCCACGATCACACTTTTCCTTTACCTGCAACTCAAAAAGAACACGGGAGTTGCGTGAGTATTATCATAAATACTCAGTGGAGCGGTCATCCCGCCACTAGAAAAATACATAAAATACAGATACCAATTTACTACGCGATTAAACATTCAATTAAACCAATCTCCGGATTTAATTCACCATTTCCAGCTTAATTAACATTTTCCAGATTAAATAGACATTTACAGATTTATTTAAACATTTACAGATTAATTAAACATTTTCTGATTAATTATCAATTCACACAAACTCAACCAAAAATGGCGGGTGTCGATCGACACACCACCCTGATGTCGATCGACACTCGACCAAGTCGATGTCATCTTCTTCGCGAGGTGTCGATCGACACTGCCCGCAGGCGTTGATCGACACTTCGTTCCAGAATCCGAGACCGAGCCTATCATCACACGGCTCGTCTCAATTCATCGCGAAACGATACAACGACCACACAGCACAATCTCACACAGCACGAAAACCACAAAACACGAATCCTATACGGATATCAATGATCCATAATCAAACATTCCCTAATATCCGATTCTAGCATTTTCTCAACGATCACGCACTCGCCTCGTGATTCGAAGGGGATATGCGAATTGGAAACGACGAACCCACGATCTAGAGCCTCTGATTCAACCCTGAATCCGCCGAGAAACTCTCCACGAAACACCGCACACAAGAAAGGATGAAGAATCCTCCGAGAACTCGGATAAAACTCAATGACGGACGATTCACTCCTAATTTTCACTTGAAGTCTCGCCTTCCTTTCAAATCCTTTTCCTTTCTATGATTTCCCCCGATGGCTCGCACTCCAACCAATAAAAAGATCACGAGCTTAGGGTTTTTGGTAACCAAACCGCGTGAAAATCGCGGTTGAAATCAATTCAAACCGGTTCTACAACTTAGTGTCGATCGACACCACCCAAAATCTCCTAATATTGGGTTACGGTCGTTACAATTCCCCCCCCCCCCCTAACAATGGATTCGTCCTCGAATCCTCACAAACCGTCTGTAAAAGACGCATACCCGACCCAAAACCGGTCAAAACTATCCGAGATCACAAGACTCGATCTCCGAGGCTTTCGTTCAGTCTCATGTTTATACGCCCGTTTTCAGACATCTATTACTCTTAACTTATTCCACACCCCTCCCACTTGCAGGACGCATCTCTTGAGCTATCGGTGTCACACCACTCTCACTCGCAGGACGCATCCTTTGAGCTATCGGTGCCCTGCACCACTTTGACTCGCAGAACGCGTCCTTTGAGCTATCGGTGCCTCGTGTCCCTTCCACCCTCATGACGCATCCTTTGAGCTCCGGGTACACAGGGGAGACTAATCATCCCCTCGAGAGAACGCATCCTCTCAAAACAAAATAATGAGTTGCTCGAGACCGCAGCCCCTAGAGTAATAAATTCTAAAACATCTATAAGCATCTATCAATTAACCCACCTCTCGTAGTCAAACTCGATACTCCATAACCCAGAATATCACCACAATCACATATAAGAATAACCATCTTATAAAATAGATAAATAAGAAACAACTCCATCTTATAAATCTCCAAAAGCATAGTCGTTACAACAAAACGAAAATACAAAATAAGCAAATATGCTACACAACAAGACTAGAACCACAAAGAGAAATAAAGCTCAAACGGCGACCTGCTTGTCGAACCATTTCCCAAACTTTAACTTCATCTTTGCCTCGGGCTCTCAAGTCTCCTCCTCGCATCCAGCGCAATCCCACAAAATCCGCAACAAGGGAATCTTCTTCCGACGCAGCTCCTTGACTCTCCTCTCTAGAATCCTCACAGGAACCGCCGGAATAGTCAAATCAGGCTGAAGATCCATAGGAATCTCATGCACTAACTCCTCCACTCATGCAGGCACTTCCTCAACATCGACACATGAAAAACCTTATGAAATGCCTTCATGATCGGTGGTAACTCAAGCCGATACGCCACCGGTCCAACTCGCTACACTACAGAAAACAGACCCATAATACACGGACTCAGCTTGTTCTCCGAAATAGATCTATTAGGAACCCTCAACATGGCCATCTTGAGGTACACGCGGTCTCCTACCGCGAACTCAAGCTCTCGCCTCCGCTTATCAGCATAACTCCTCTGACGATCCTGAGCTTCCTTCATGTTCAATCTCACCACACGAACTTTCTCTGTTGTCTCCTGAACAAAAGTAGCTCCAAGAATACTGCGCTTCCCCACTTGGGTCCAGCATAAAGACGTCCTACATGGCCTCTCATACAAAGCCTCAAAAGGAGCCATCCCAACACTCGCCTGAAAACTGTTATTATAAGAAAACTCGACTAAGCCCAAGTGATCGGCCTAATGGCCACCACAATCCAGAACACACATCTTCAACAAATCCTCCATAGTCTCAATAGTCTTCTCTGACTGCCCATCAGTCTGCGGATGATATGTCGTACTCATATGCACCTTAGTGCCCATCTCTGACTGAAACGCTCTCCAGAACTCTAATGCAAACCAAGGATCCCGATCAGAAAAAATACTGGCTGGCGCTGCATGCAGTCTCACGATCTCTTGCACAAGCTTTTTAGCCAACTTAGCCGCTCCGTCGGTCTTTTTAATGGCCAGAAAGTGTGCTGTCTTAGTCAACCGATCCACGATCACCCAGATAGCATCATGCGATCGCGAAAAAGGTAATCCCACAACAAAATCAATCGTGATCATATCCCACTTCCACTCCGGAATGGGTAAACTCTGCAGAAGACCACTCAGAACCTTGTCCTCTGCTTTAACCAACGAACACGTGTTACACTTAGAGACATAAGCCGCCACATCTCTCTTTATCCCGACCCAGTGATAATACCGTTTGAGATCACGATACATCTTAGTCGCTCCCGGATGAATCGAGAGCTTACTCGCATGAGCCTCTCGCAGAATCTCCTGCCTGAGCTCCTCAACCTTGGGTACACAAACCCGACCGCGAATAAGAATTACCCCATTCGATGAGACCTGATACTCGGAACCCACTGCGGTCAACGCAGCCACGAAACCCGAATCGCTCGCCTGAGCCGTAAGAATCCTACTCGAAAGATCTGCCTGATCAATCGCCTCTAAGCCCAACGGCTCCTCTGATATAACACATAACCGAAAAGTGCTAATCTCGCTTACCAGCGACTCGATATCCTGCTCCCGAGCCGAATCTCCTCGCTGACGACTCAAAGTATCTGCTACCTGGTTTGCCTTACCAGGATGATAGACAATATCCAAATCATAATCTGCCAACAGCTCAATCCAGCGTCTCTGTCTTACATTCAACAACGGCTGAGTGAAAATGTGCTGCAGATTCTTATGATCTGTGAAAATCTGAACTTTCCCACCATACAGATAGGATCTCCAAATCTTCAATGCAAACACCACTGCGCCCAACTCTAAATCATGCATAGGGTAATTACGCTATGCGCCCCTCAGCTGCCTTGAAGCATACATAATCACTCTACCCTCCTGCATCAGCACGCAACCCAGACCAATTCCAGAAGCATCCGTGTACACTATATAAGGCTTACCCGGCTCAGGCAACGCCAACACTGGTGTATTCATCAACATCTCCTTAAGCCTCAAAAAGTTATCCTCGCACTCCTGAGACCAAACAAATGAGACATCTTTCCCGGTCAACTTTGTCATCGACTGAGCCATACTCGCAAAACCTTTAACGAACCTCCGATAATATCCCGCTAAACCTAGAAAACTCCTGATCTCGGTAGCATTAGTCGGTCTAAGCCAATCCCGAATAGACTCTATCTTAGCCGGGTCCACAGAAACTCCCTCTGCATAAACAATGTGAGCAAGGAATCCCATCTCTCGCTGCCAAAAACTGCACTTACTTAACTTAGCATAAAGCTTCTGCTCTCGAAGCTTCTCCAGAACTAACCGCAAATGCACCTCATGCTCCTCCGGACTCTTAGAGTAAACCAAGATATCGTCAATAAAGATAATTACGCAGACATCCAGGTACTCCTGAAATACGTCGTTCATCAACCGCATGAACGCTGATGGCGTCTTTGTCAGCCCAAACGGCATCACTACAAACTCAAAGTGACCATACCGTGTCGTGAAAGCAGTCTTCCGAACATCTACCTCATCGATCGGAATCTGATGGTATCCTGAAGCCAAGTCGATCTTTGAGAACCAAGTAGCACCCCTCAACTGATCTAGCAACTCATCAATCCTGGGAGAGGGTACTTGTTCTTCACCGTGACCCGGTTAAGTCCCCGGTAATCAATACACAACCGAAAACTACCATCTTTCTTCTTTACGAACAATACCGGTGCTCCCCACGGTGAAGTACTCGGACTGATAAAACCCTTACCAGTCAAATCCCTCAACTGACTCTTCAGCTTTGCCAACTCAGCTAGAGCCATCCTATAAGGTGCCTTGGAGATAGGCTCTATCCCAGGCTCTAACTCAATCGTAAACGGATCGGACCGAGACGGCAGTAACCCCTGCAGCGACTGGAAAGCATCCTCAAAATCCTGGACAACCTGAATCTCACTCACTCCAACCTTACCAATAGACTCTTGCATAGAAATCATCGCCAAATAAGCCTCGCATCCTCGCTCCAACATATGTACTGCCTGAACCGCAGAAATCAGTAGGCTCCTTGAAGTCGGTCTCACTCCCTTAAATGTCAACTTCTCTGCCTCACGCTCGAAGGTCACCCTGCCCCGATAACAATCCAGATAGACTCTATAATGAAACAACCAATCCATCCGGAGGATAACGTCATACAGCTCTACCGGACTAATCACCAATTTTGCTGGTATTGACTGCCCCGCAATCTGAACATCAACTGCTCTAGGGCGGCCCGAAGTAGCCAAGAAACCACCTTTAGCTACCTTGACCAACCCTGAACGCTCACCAGCGCTGCTACGGATACCACTGCTCTCGGCATGCTCCGGGGTAATAAAGCAGTTCGATGCTCCAGAATCGAAAAGCACATGGGACTCAAAACCTCCCACTAACAAGGTCTCTACACAATTCATATGCGTTGAGAACCCTACTAGACTATCACAAGTAAAATAATAGAAACAAACAACAATTCAACAACTAAAGATTCTACGAAGTCTGAGTCTAAGATTTTACCTGTGATCGAAGCGCCGCTATGCTGTCCCTGACCCACCTTACCCGGGGTATAGACACGCGCTGCTGGCCCAATATGACCTAACGGCTGCACTACCGCCAACTGCGCCACTGGCTGGACTGCAGCAATAGCCATCCGCTGCGGTTTAGGACACATCGGCCTGATATGCCCGGGCTCTCGGCAGTTATAACAGACCCTCGTGTCTGACAGCCGCGGCTGCTGCTGATGCTCAACCTTCCCAGGGCACTCGACAACTGATGCTCCAAACTGCCGCATCCATAACACGCTCTGCCCCTTGAACTCTGACTGGGCCTGGAAGCGCTATCCCATTTCCGTTTTTGTTCATGCGCAAGCTTGCCGCCCTTGCCGGAACCAGAACTGGAACCACTCCGCGACTGCTGCTGTCTCGGCTGAACAGCTGGAACAAGTGACGCTGGAACTACCGCGGCTGCTTGCCCTCTCAGATCCTCCTCGATCCCCGCAACAACCTCCACCAGCTTCGCCCTCGAGGCGTACTCAGTCACTCTGCATCTGGTCCGCAGATTCGGCTGTAGTCCTCGCAGGAACCTCTGGACCTGTGCTCGTTGATCCTCCATGCCCCTATCCGCATAGACCAGCAGCCTACTGAACTCGTCGTCATACTCTCGGACAGTACGATCACCCTGCACTAGCTCCACGAACCTCGTCCTGAGACGATCTAGAGCCTCCTGAGGAAAGTACTGAGCATTGAACTCGGCCACAAACTCTCCCCAGGACAATAAGCTAAAAGAAATCACAATCAATCACAAAACTTACCGTGGAATCATTTTAAAAGGCCGAAGAGGATGATACTAAGACTCTATTAAATTGACTAAGCGCAAACAATCAATTTAAACACATAGTCTCAGGCATCCAAATTACATTGTCCTAAAACCGTCTAGGCTCTGATACCAAATTGAAACAACCAGTTTTTTTTTTTTTAAACATTTTCTACTGCGAAACGATAAAAACAATTAAAACAATAAATAATCCCAGAAATAAATAAAATTTTTAACCAAGTAATTCAAATACCAGAATTCAGGAATGATCAAATAAATAATAAATAAATAAACTAGCGATCAAAACAACAGTTCACTAGTCTAAAACAAAACGACAACCCTATCATCCTCTCTCAATGGCCTCGATTCCACGATCACACTTTTCCTTTACTTGCAACTCAAAAAGAACACGGGAGTTGCGTGAGTATTATCATAAATACTCAGTAGAGCGGTCATCCCGCCACTAGGAAAATACATAAAATACAGATAACAATTTACTACGTGATTAAACATTCAATTAAACCAATCTTCGGATTTAATTCACCATTTCAACCTTAATTAACATTTTCCAGATTAAATAGACATTTATAGATTTATTTAAACATTTACAGATTAATTAAACATTTTCTGATTAATTATCAATTCACACAAACTCAACCAAAAACGGCGGGTGTCGATCGACACACCACCCTGATGTCGATCGACACTCGACCAAGTCGATGTCATCTTCTTCACGAGGTGTCGATCGATACTGCCCGCAGGCGTTGATCGACACTTCATTCCTTAATCCGAGACCGAGCCTATCCTCACACGGCTCATCTCGATTCATCGTGAAACGATACAGCGACCACACAACACGATTTCACACAGCACGAAAATCACAAAAACACGAATCCTATACGAATATCAATGATCCATAATCAAACTTTTCCTAATATCCGATTCTTGCATTTTCTCAACGATCACGCACTCACCTCGTGATTCGAAGGGGATATACGGATTGGAAACAACGAACCCACGATCTAGAGCCCATGATTCAACCCTGAATCCGCCGAGAAACTCTCCACGAAACACCGCACACACGAACGGATGAAGAATCCTCTGAGAACTCGAATAAAACTCAACGACGGACGATTCACTCCTGATTTTCACTCGAAATCTCGCCTTCCTCTCAAATCCTTTTCCTTTCTCTGATTTCCCCCGACGGCTCGCACTCCAACCAATAAAAAGATCACGTGGTTAGGGTTTTTGGTAACCGAACCGCGTGAAAATCTCGGTTGAAATCAATTCAAACCGGTTCTGCAACTTAGTGTCGATCGACACTACCTAGAGGTGTTGATCGACACCACCCAAAATCTCCTAATTTTGGGTTACGATCGTTACACAAATTGCTTAAATTAATGCAAATTCTGACACTTTCTTTACGAAGAATGTTATAATTTGTTCTACAAGCACATGAACTTATACCCATGACACTAAAAATCGCTCAAACCTTAGAAGCAAAAAAAATATCAAATAGATTTGATTAGCATAATCCCTAATTTCATAAATCCAAAAAAGAATTCCTCAAATCATCCAAATACCTTAAACATTTTCAGAATCTTAAAAGAACATAAATTTCACTGCAACTAAATGATCGGGATTTAAGTTTTTTGAGACATTTCGTCCAACACTTGGCGGATGATGTCAGGTTAACGAGATTCCTCAGTACCTAGAACAAATTAGTGAAATCAAACAATGAGAAAACACATTTCGAACCAAAAATGTACCAAAGATGAAATCAATTTCGTTTAATCCACATCAATAAGTGGTAAATGGAGAAAGTTGCTTTCATTAGAAAATCTTAAGAGAGAGAAAGAAAAAGAGTCACAATACCTTGCTCTGTGATTATTGTGAATGGAGAAGAGGATTCGTCGATTAACGAAAGAGATGAGAAAAGAGAAAAGATTGTGAATGGAGAAAAAGATGAGAAAGGAGAAAATGATCGTGAATGAATAAGAGGATCTGATTTTTTTTTCCCCCAAATTAATAAAATCCTAGGTTTTTATATTTATTGGGCTGACCATTGTCCATTAAATTAAGCCCATTTCGGCCATGAAACAAAATAGGTTATGCCCAATTGGACGATTTTCATATGGTCATTCATGACCATAAGTGACCATTTTTGTATTGGAATGGTTGGACAATGGTCAACCATACCATTTGACAGCCCTACCAAAACCATACCAAACCACACAAAACCAACACCTAAAATAAAATTCTTCCAAAGAGCAAACGGTGGATTCAGATCTCAAACCATTAACCGAGACTTAGGCAAAAAGGGATCGTCGTCGAGCCATCTACATTTTTTTCCATCTTTTATTGTTCAAATGATAAGAAAATCCTTAAAACTAAAAAGAACAATTGGGCCCAATACCATTTTGAAGGGCCCAGTACCATTTAACAGCGTGTTGGTACCTCTTTGTTTAATCAAAATACGACCGTTAAATCTGGATATTGATTCCTAATCAATCAAAAAGCTTGGTTTTGTTCATCGCCATGGTGATTTTATCCCTCGTCTCTTGTTCCGTTTCCCTCTTCTTGCCGCCGATTAATCTCCGGCTTCATATCCCGCCGGTTACATCTCTCAGTTCCCATGGCAGCGTCGCTGCTTCTACATTTAGGACTGAGCTACAGCCACTGCTTGTTCGCTGCTTAGATCGCCGGGAGGAATCTGGTTTTAATTTCCGATGCAATTGCCTTAATCCTCCGATTGAAGTTGGTAGTCAGACGGGTAAGTGAATCCGGTACTTCTCTGTTCGAATTTCTATGCATTGTTTCTCTGAAGCATTTTCGCAAACACCTGTTTTGCGTTTTATCAAGTCTCTTCTTTTTTCCTTTTTTGCTTTGCAGAGTCTTTGTTTTCGTTATTTCGAGATATTGGGTTTAGAGAAGAAGAAACTGAGATGATTATGGCAAAGAACCCAGATATAAAGTCGACGTCTTTGGATAAAATCAATGCTCGTGTTGCTTCTCTACAGTCTCTGAAAATCATTGACTTTGCGCTTCAGGGTTTGATTGCAAAATGCCCTAATCTATTGACTTCAGAAGAATTGGATCTCGTTATTGAGTTCTTGCTTGTTGAACTCGAAGCAAGGCTTGATCCGGAACTAGTCGAGCGTCTACTCGCTGAGGTAGACACATCTTTCTTGCTTAGTTTCAATCAGAAGGTGAGATTGCTTATCCACCATGGAATACCAAAAGATAAGATTTCTCACGTCTTGAACAAAGTATACTTGAATAAACTGCTGTATCAGAAATCCGTTGAAGACATTGAGAGATTGATTAGTTTCTTGGAACCTTTTGGTGGAATCGGTATCATTGCGAGGCGGCCAGTTATTCTCAATAGTGACTTGGATACTCAGTTGATTCCTAGAGTTGAATTCATCAGGGATCTTAGCGGGGAAGACGATTTCGCCACTGGAACCGTGCTACGTAGACTCCCTGCCATATTGAGTTACAGTGTTGACCATATGAACAGCCACGTCGAGTTCCTTAAGTCTTTTGCTGGCTTGACGAGCGAACAAGTGTTTAAGATTGTTCATGTGTTCCCTAATGTTATCAGCACCAGTAAAGAGAGGAAACTTCGCCCTCGGTTAGTGTTTCTGAAAGAATGCGGCTTTGATTCCCCCGGCATTTTCAAATTCTTGAGTCTAGCACCGTTGTTTCTAGCTCTATCCGAAGATAACCTCTCGCACAAACTCGGGTTTCTTGTGAAGATTGGATACAAGCATAGAACAAAGGAACTGGCGTTTGCAATGGGAGCAGTGACAAGAACAAGCTCTGACAATATGCAGAGGGTAATTGGACTGTACTTGAGTTATGGTCTTTCGTTCGAAGACATTCTAGTTATGAGCACAAAGCATCCACAAGTCCTGCAGTATAATCATAGTTCTCTAGAGGAAAAACTGGAGTATTTGATCGAGTACATGGGTCGTGAAGTCGAAGAGCTTCTTGCTTTCCCTGCATTTCTTGGATACAAGCTTGATAGCAGGATCAAGCATCGGTATGAAGAAAAGTTGAAGAGCAGAGGTGAAAACATGTCACTTAACAAGCTTTTGACAGTATCAGCTGAAAGATACTCAAAGACTGCGGATAATTTTGAAGTTATTTGTTTATGATTGAGTGACAATAGTTTGACATACGAGTGAAGTTAAAATAGTTTGAAAGCTAAGAGTTTATAACACAACTAGATGAAGGACCTGCATATATGCGGGTTTGTAATTGAATCTCTTAAAAACTTATGAAAAAATTAAAATATTTAGTTGTGAAAAACAAAACGATAATTAAGATAAATATAAAAAACGTTTTTACTAAAAAACCATTTTCCCTCTCTCTTCAAAACTGTGTATATATATATATATATATATCCAAAAAGAGATAAGTTATATTTGGATTAGTAGAGAACTGATAGTTAAGAGAGTTTATCTTGGATTGAGCTCACTTGCAAATGGTATTCTTTTATATGCCAACTGTTTCGTTTTGGTAAGAGCAGATATAATCGGATTTGTCTCAGCGTCATGTGAAGAATGTCCCACATCGGAAATAGGAAGGGACTTTTGAGCAATATATAAGGGGATTGAGCCTCTCCACTCATTTCCAATTGGTCTTGAGTTGGAAGTCGATGAAACTTAATACATGTAATCCACAAAGAGCATGCACACTCTGTTTTAAACCCAAAACACAATAAGAATGTGATTTTGTACAAAATCAAGTCTTGTTGTTGTTATGGACAATGTCAAACGTATTTATAAGAACATCTTACTTCTTCTTCTATGCGTGTGTAGATAACTTTCAAGTTGATACTTTCCAGATATAAAAGAATAACACATAGGCAGACTTTTAAAATATCGTTAAAAACATAAAAAAGCAAATCACGACAAACAAACAAAAAAAAAGCTTACAACAAAAAAATAGAGATTTTGAATTTGCCGTTTTAGTTTGCGATTGATTGATTTGGAAATGATAAACTTTCATAAATTCAAAATAAAAACCCTATATTCTAATACCAAAATATATCTTGTAAGTGAAATAAAATGTTTATAAAATCATATTTCCAGATATCTAGTTAAATTATGCTCTGTATATTTTTGAAAATTAAATTTAAGAGTATGAAGGTTAGTGCTCCTTGTATGGATTCTCATGTTCTCCACTTCCTTTGTAAAGGACATTTCCGTACTCTCTGATCTTAACTTGCCTTAAACTTCAGATCCAACTTGTTGTATATAGTTTATTCGTTGAATTTTAGCATGCTGATCAAATAAAAATTATCCCAACCTTCTTTGCAATACAGTTATATTATATATATATAAAAATAAAGCGGTATTATATACTTGTTCACGTCTTCCTCTAGATGCTTTTCGGGTCTTAATAATCATCTTCTTCAACATTTGGACAGCATGCCGTCGAGGCTAGTCCGTTCCCATTGGGCTTCTTCTTCTTCTTCTTCTTCTTCTTCTTCTTCTTCTTCTTCTTCTTCTTCTTCTTCTTCTTCTTCTTCTTCTTCTTCTTCTTCCTCTTCTTCTTCTTCTTCACCTCCTTCAAAGGTTTCGCCAGTTGTACTGCTTTTGCCTAAAGGTTAGCATATTTTGCAAACCCAGCCATATTCAAGAGATTTTCTAGGAATTCCAAGATAGAATCGCCATTGTTTGCAATGAGAAAAATCAGATTTTTCAGTAGTTCCCAGCAAGCTTTTCCAGTCAAAAGAGGAGCTTTTTAGAGGATATGGAGAATTTTAAGTAGGAAATGCCCGAAGAATGGTGAATTTACGTTCTAGCCTGTCAAGATAATACGACATGCCTTTCACTTTCTCACCACCGGATATGAGCATTAAAGCAGCCGTAGATGGATTCTTCCGTCTCCATTCCAACATATCATCGTAGATCATATAGAAACAATCCAAATCCGGTCCTGATTATTTTTTTATTTTTTATAAAATATACACTAATGAGCCGGGCCTGGATTAATCTAAACCCTAATTTGAAATATAGGAAGAGATAACCTCTGAGGGGGTAGTATATATAAAGTCTATTTCGGTATTTCCTAAAAAGAATATGAGCTCTATAAAGCAATTTTAAGACCTTGTAGCTCCCTAAACTCATCCAGGATTTCACCGGTTAAGTTCGATAACCAAAAGCTCGTGAAGCATTCTCAGCTTGCCATTGTTGACCTGAAATCTAGTGGGCGGTTCGGTTCGGTTCGGTTACAGTTAGTTTTTTCAGTTTTTCAGCTTTAAAAACAAATAATATAAAAACTATTTGTATTTCGTTTTAGTTATGGATCTCTATCTTCGGATTTTCGAGGTTTTGGTTTTACAAAAACTCGTACCATGTAAAAACCATTTGTGTATGTTTTGGTATTGGTTTATTCCGGTTTATTCTATAATATTAAATGAAGAAAATTAATGCAACATATAGTTTCTGGTTCTGCTTGATGTGCATGACCAAGATCATAAGCTGAACCATTGGAAGAAAAAAATTATCTGATTTGTGGCATATGAAAGAAGCAAAGTTTGTTCAATAAAGAAAGACTACATAACCATTAAAAAATTATAACTTAGTGAACCAAACAAAAAATAGCCATGATTATTTATAGGTAGCCTCATGAAAGAAGCAGAGTTCGTTCAATTATATTTGTTCATTCTACAAGGCTGCCCATGCATGGGTTTCTTACTGATTTTACGTCTCACATCGGTTTAATGAAGCATTCCGAATTGAAATTTCCGAGCTCAGTTTATTCCATTATTTCTTCATGACCGAACAACTTAAATAAAGGAAAAAAAAGAAAGAAATCATTTGTTTAGTCAACAAATAGAATTAGCCAACACACACAACTACAAATAACTCAAAGTTGTTAAAGGCTTTATCGATGTCTCCTCTTCTGTTTGTTTCTCATATTGGCAAGAAAGAGACTCATATCAACTTTTAGGCCAAGCCTACGAGCTTCTCGCTGACTTCCCAAACCCTACGAGCCTTCTCGATGTCGCTAGCTTCTTGAGACAACTGATTCTCGAATGAAGCCGAGGACTTGTTCCAGCTCCAGTACACTCCCGACTTTGTCAAGCTCGGATCACTCACCACCTTCAACAAATCAATACATTAGTTTGATTACACTGCAAGAGAACTGAAATAAATGTTTCTTGTGTCACAAGCAAAATTAGGTTTCGATTAATTTTCTTACCTGACCAAGTCTTTTGCCAGCCTCTATCTCGGAGACGTAACCTTTGGTGATGTATTTCTGGAATGGAGGAAATAGGGTACGGAAGAGAGGAATGTGCTCTCTGAACAAACCAGTTGTCGCTATACAACCGGGGTAAAGGGAAGCAAAAGTAATGCCGGTTTCTTCATGGAAACGCCTGTGAAACTCTTGCATTGTTAACATGTTGCAGATTTTACTGTCTTTATATGCCTTGGCGCCGTTAAAATCTCCTCCATCTATCATCGCCGAGCTGTTTAGTCCGTTCAATCCGCCCGCTAGCCCTCTCAAATCCCCGAGATTGGCCTTTGGAGGTACATTACCCGCCAATGTATTAGTGTTTCCTATCAAACAAGAAACAAAACATTTAGGATTTCAGATCTAGGGTTTAGGGTCTGTAAATACCTAAAGCATTGTTTGCCCAAGGAGGCTATACCGGTTATGGATCCAACGATGATGAGACGTTTCGATGGGTAATCAGAGTTCTTTAAGTCATCAATCAATAATCTTGAGAGAAGAAAGTGTCCCAAATGGTTAGTCCCAACGCTAAGCTCAAACCCTTCGGCAGTGAAAGTTGGTTGATTAGCCGTTGGCTGATAAACCGCGGCATTGCAGACCAACACATCGAGAGGCATCTCGGTTCGCCTGAAGTTATCAACGAACTGCCTCACACTGTCCAAAGAGGCCAAGTCCAAATGCATCACCGTGTAGCTGTCCTTAGGCATCCCCGCGGATTGAGCGGCTCTCTTGGCCTTGAGAAAATCTCTGCACGCCATTATCACGTGCCATTTACCTGTCTCGGCTAGTGCCTTTGCGGTTGCTAACCCTAACCCTGAGGAAGCTCCCGTGACCACCACGTTTCCTTTTCTAAGGGTTTTCTTGCCGTCTAAGGAAGATCTTGTGACCGATGGGGATGAAGTTGCGATTGTTTGAGCTCGAATTATTGCTCCGTATTTTCTCAAGCTATGTTCCCTCTGCAGAGTAGAAAGCAATCATTATTTAGTTTCATTACATCATTTTCGAAGAAAAGACTCACAAATTTAGAACTAGGATCGTGTTTTCTATGTACCTTGCATCTCAAGGAGGAAGAAACAAAGTCGACTCTATTTTGATCCGAAAGCGAAACACCAAAAAGACTAGACTCCTTGATTGATGATGAAGCATTTAATTTCCCCTGTAACCAAAATATGCAAAATTAATATCCGAGACATGTCATAAAGTAAAGACAGGAAATAATTAAAAAGTTATAAAATTTTAAAAAAGGATTTAATAAAATTACATCTTTTCGGATAGAGAAAGAAGAGGAGACCAAAGAAGCAGCTTGAAGTGCCATTGTTTCCGATAAGAGTGAATGTGATACTAATTTGCAAATGTGTTATGCTTTTGTGAATTGTGAATTGTGATTTGTGTGTGTTTATATAGAAAAAAAAACCACTCACTTAAAGGAGTTGGGACAAGGGAAAGGTGGTCCCCAAAGATGGCTTTCCTAGGTATGTGTGGATAAGGTTATCTTTAGAGGAAGTCATTTTCTTACAGCCAATGAAAAATCGAGACTTAGATTTCCTTTCAGTAGATATTTTACTATATAATTTCATGGGACTCCCATCTCTCTAGTCTTTGGGTATGGGCCGTACGGGAGAATAGAGAGAGAAAGCTACGGAACAAAATTATGCTCTATATTGGTATGGACACTCTGACCTCCGGATAAATTGTTCATTGAAATGATGAATCGAAGAAAGATTAAAAACCTTTTATACAAATGATTTCCATGTATATAGATAGGCTTATTGGAAAATAATACGAAATGTGTATAAAAAAAATTGCTATATATTTCTCCATGTTGAGTTCGAACATCAAAAACCAACTTTACAAAAATAGACTTTTAACGAAGTAAAAAGAGTTGGGGTACAATATGAATTTTCTTTTCCGCCTAATTGAGAATCTTTAATAGAAGAAAAATTATGTGTATATATATTTGCTAGAGATTTGAATTTTCGAGTTAATAAATAAGAAAAGAAAGCGTGGTAAAAAAAGTGAGTCAGTGATGGAATGGAACCAACCTTCTCTCAATCTATACACTTTTTTTTTTTGCCTTGGGGCTTTGATTTGTAAAACTTTATCCACGCCTCATAGACGAACCGGAAATCCAAAATTCTGAAATGTTCTAATTTCGCCTCGTAAACCACCAGTCACAATCACCATGGACCAAGCCGAAGCACTCGGTTTTGTGTTAAGCGGTCCGTTAGACATATCCACACTAACACGAGGGCTAGTTCGGGCTCTGTTCTTTGCAGCCAGCAAAAGTTTCTCCTCGGGCCATGTTGCTGAGATTCTATCAAAGAAATATCGGTTTGTGGCGCTCGAAATGATACCGTTGGTGACGGATTTGTTGTTGGTTTGATCGTTGACAGGTGTCGAAGGGTTATTGGGGCTGTTGTTACTGACTTTGCCGGGCCAAGGTGCAGCAACAGATACGTCTCGACAGTAAAAGTTTTCGTACGAGTTTGTGACTGTGACACGTGTGCTTCTTCCAGCTCGAGAGTCTGAGTCGTAGTTCCATACATACACATTAGAATCCTCGCTTGCCGAGACTAAGAATTTCCCGTTTGATGTCAGTGACGCTGAGATTTGGCTATTCGTGTTGCGAAATCCTGCAAACCGACATTTGCTAAAAACCTTAGATTTTTTTTTTAAAGACCAAATATAGAAACATAAGGAAGTTGAGCTTATCTACTTTCAATAGAAGTTTAAGAACATAATCATTTTCACGTGATTCACGAATATCAGAAGACAATAGACCGAGATATTCGCTTCCATAGATAATAATGCTATAACCTAACTCCTGAGTTCTAACAACGCCGAAGAAAGTTTTAGCCTAGTACTGTTTACCTTTAAATTTGTGAACGAGGTCAACACCATCAACAACACGTGTACGCGAATCCGCAGATGTGACAAGCACTTCTGATGAACTTCCCGCCACAAACTGGTTCATGAGAATAATCAGATAGACCATACAACATGTATATTACATTCTTAAGTATATAACTCAAAAGATAAAAACATAATGGTGTTTTAAGTTGTTGTGTTAGCTTTACCTGAAAACCAGTGATTTTCTTGTGATTGGATTTCTTTTTCCTGTTCTTCAGATTGATTTCACTTCTCTGCTGCAGTTTGTTATCTAAAATGACAAAAAAACGAAGAGAAATTAAGTTCAAAAGACGAGATGGAGAAACAATTTCAACTTTAAAGGAAGAGATAATGAGCTTATATTACCATGTGTGTTGTATAAGCAACAAGTCCCCTTGTATGAACCAACCAATGCACCCTTTACAAACCAGGAAAGATTCATTAAGGTACTCCGTGATTTAATTTATTCCAAACACTTAGTTACATAGGAGAAACTTAATGGTGTACCTGCCCATCCGGTGTATAGCAGGCAGCTGTGACCATCTCATGAAGATCATTCCAGTCAACAACTTGATGATCAGGAATGCTCCATATGCGAACTTTTGCATCCAACGATCCACTGATGAAGTAATTGTCATCCACTGGATTAAACTGGATGCAAGTCACTGTGTCCAGGAAAACAAAAAATAAAAAAAACTGATGAGAGAGAATCTTATGTTACATAACCGACATATACAAGATTGTTATCTCTTCTTCATGTTTTGTAGAGACTTAGCCTTGAGACTGGAATTTCATAAAATAAATATATTCTACTTACAATGTATGCTTAGTTTCCTACAGAGACTAAGAACAAAAGTAAATCATGGTCATTGATGAGGAATAAGGAGGTACATTTACTCACCGTAGTCACTATGTGAGAAGACTTTCAAACATGTCTTGCTAGATAAATCCCATAGACGAACAGTCTTGTCCATAGAAGAGGAAAGCAGGTGCTGCAATTTGAAACAATGGAAGTGCTAAGGCTTGAGTATTAATGCATCTGGTTAAAGAAGTATAGCTGAACGAAGCAGATTCTCACATCACAATTCAGGAAGCCTTAACTTAGCACTAGCAAATTGTAACGAGATTTGCATACAAAATTTAGTGGGAATAGCAAGAAATGGGATGTCAGGAATAGTACCAACCTGAGATTTTGACCACGAAAGATCAAGCACATCATTCAGATGCCCTATAAACGAGCACACGGGTTTCTCTGAAAGACCAAAGACTGTTTCTGGAACCAAAACATTGTCCAGGCTCACAGATTTCCGGCTAAAAGATGCTCTTCCTCTTCTCCTTGGAGACATTGAAGCTGGTTCTGGTGATCCATTTGCCAAAAGAAACAAATTTATGTTTCCATCGTCTTGTTGTTTATCCATCGACAAGAGTTCTCCCTTTCTTTCTGACTCAACAACCTTCCAAATCTGAATAACACAGTCCTCACCAGCACTAGCGAGAAACCTCCCATCCAAACTGAACTTAATGCTCCATATGGACCCTTTATGAGCTTGAATCTCTTGGCTCTTGAAAAGTGCTGTGAGCTCTTTACATGACTTTCCATACTGCCTAACCTTAACTCTCTCTGGGTCATGAAATGACATATCTCGGCTATCATCAGTTGCAGAGCTGAATCTCTGACCTCCTCTCTCGGATGGTGAATCTCTTTCATCAGTGCTTCGTCGCTCTTTGTAACCTGTCACACTACTAGCAACACTCTTTATACTCTTTAACCAACTCCCTCTCCGTCTATGCTTAGTTACCCTGCTTCCTATTACATTGGTATTCAAATCCACAGTGTCTTTACTAACATCTTCAACATTTTGCCTCCTCATGAGCTCGAGAACGATCGGGGATGTTCCAACACACATCTCAAACTCCTCCAGAGTCAATTGCCGATCAGTACCTACCTCCTTCAACTTCTCCAACATTCCGTCTTCTCGAACTTCATTCACCACAAACTCTTTCCCAGTATCTAAATTCCTAATGGTGCACATTTGCTCCTCCAGAACAAAATCTCTACCGTTGTCTATAATGTCCCTAAGAGTTGACGTTTCTATCGTCTCTTTGCTTAAAAACTCAACACCATTGAGCATATTTACAGAAGAAGAAACTGGTAACGAAGAGCAAGAACACCTAGATCCGGTATTGTTCTGGAGCTTACCGGGATCGACATTATCGCCACCTGCTACATCTGATCTCACCGGGAAAGTGGTAAGCGAAGAGACGCATTTACCGTGATGTTTCGGAATCGAAACCGATCTGGAGAAATGAGAGCTGCAGATTCCTTTTCTACGGTGAGTCGCCGGAGGTAGATCCGGCTCGTTACTGAGACCTAATCCACGCAAAAGCCTGATTCGTCTCTCCGATACAGATTCAGGCTCGGATTTCCAAAGCTCGAAGCCGGAGCTACCCAAAGGGAACTTAGGAACGGGAAACGGAATCGGATCGTGGATCGAATCGGAGATGTTGGGGTCGGAGTCGTAATCGGAGTTAGAAGTGGAACAAGAGCAGGAAGAGAGTACACGATCGAGAGACTCATAGAAACAGTCGTCGTTTTCGTTTTCGTCTTCCTTGGTTCCAAATCTAGCAACGTCACAGCTTCGTCTGTTCATCATCATCATCTTTATCATCCTCTTGACTGTGGCATCACAATGCCTTCCCTCTCTCCCTCCACGGTAGTGAAATCAGAGTGTGGTGTGGAATTGAGAGCTTCGAGTAGAGGAATTAGGGTTTCCGAGAATCGAAGGAACTCGCCAATGGGGGTGGAGAAGAGAGAGTCAGATCGGATTAATGGAGAGAGGAGAGAGAAAAAATGTTTTTAGTTATGTGTTTAAATGTTTATTGTCCTGCCGAAGAGAGAGGGAGAGGCCGCAACCATTTTTATTCAATTCAATTCAATGTTTTTTTTTTTTTTAACACAAAAGAAGCTAAAAGCAATTTATCACCCGTTTTTCCACATTTGGTAATATAATCATCGGAATAATGATATATTCATTAGTTTTAATTACATTGTACGTATGTCAACCATTTTACTTGTATTGCGAAATGTACTTGGTGATCAGTTTAAAGCTTTTTTTTTATAATAACAAAACAATTAAAACCATGTATGAATCAACGTAATTGGTGTAGAATAAATGAAGTTGAGTTAGTTATAGTGTGAGCAGTAGTAGTAAGCATGAATGTAGCCAAAATTAAGAATTGAACTAGAGTAATTGTTTTTACAAATTTTAACTATATTTAGTATTTAGATAAATAATGTAATAGAATTATATATCGAGTCTAACAAAAGTATGATGATCGTTTCAGGGATTTCATTTTCTTAAGGACAATGCTATATAGTTTAATGGAATAACTAGGATGTTACTTTGCTGTATTATATGTTTTATTAGTCTATATCATTACAGAAATCGTGCTTAGTAACCATAATGGAAAGCATATGCACATGCTGCTAGACAGTTTTTTTATGATTTATAAAAATAAAAAAAGCTTTCGACCAAAAAAATTAAAAAAGCTTAATTTTTTGTTGTTTAATTTTTTTATTTTTATAACCTTTAAGTTCGGGCCAAAACCTTAATCTCCATAGGCCCGAGTCGACCTTTAATCAATTTTCTTTGAAAATCCTCCTCCTCTCAAGTGAGAAGAGGTGGATTCGAACTAGAAACCTCTTCTCACTTTTGATGAGGAGGAAACCACTAGATCAAGAGCCATTTGGTAGTCAATATTAGAACCGAATTGATTCGATTTCGGTTATTAATTGAATAACCGAATCGAAATTATACAAATTAAGTGCCGAATTAAAAATGAAACACAAAAAAGGATTAAACTATTGTTCATATATACGTAGAGACATACAGCTTTGAATTGGGTGTACGCAGAAGAGGAAAACGATATATCAAATCTTACCAATAAATTGCAACATAAATTATTGGAATTAATATGACTAATGCGAAAATGAAATATTGAAATGATTTCAAGTTTTAAAATAGTTGGGATAGGAACAATATATTTTTATGTATTTAGATAAAACATGCGTTGACAAAAAAAAAAGAAGAAAAAACATGTTTTGCGACATCGTTTTGCCCCTTTCATCTAAAAAGGTATCCATCTTTTTCTATTATGATTACTTTGTTTTGTTATCACATAAGAGTGAGAAAACGAAGGTTGGGAACAAAACTTACGAGTTGCTTCGTTATATTATTTTTGAGATCGTAGAGACAATGTATGAGTCGAGACTCGAACAATTGAATTTGTAGGGTTGTTGAGGAAATGCAAGACTCCTGAGTGAACCACAATGCAGAAAAATGTAAACACTTGCGTTTGCTGTTAAGAGAGCTTTATTCCTTTTGATCCGAAAATTCTAATCCTCTTTCTGGGTGATTACAATGAGATATATATAGCTTTTCTAGTCTAGGTTAAACAATAGATTTTGGCTTTGCCCATTAAGCAATAAAATGAACTTTGGCCCATCTTGTTATTAAGCCTATTTTAATTATAGATTTAATAACATTATGAGCCTAAGTTAAAACAGACTTCTACAGGCCCGTTTATGATTTCTCAAACCTTCTTGCAGAATTGTTCTTGTCGTTGCATCGATCTCTTAGGGGTGAAATCCGACCCCTACAGTTAGCCACCCAGCTTGGTAATATCGAGCTAGATGATACCAAGGTATGAGCTGTTAAAGTCTGAGATTTATGCGGTGGACCGTGAAGCTGCCAGGAGCTGACGCTTGATCATCGATTTCTGGAAGTTGCAGTTATTCTGTGTTGAGTTTATGTTATCGTAATGTCCTGGACTTGCTTGCACTGTTGAAAACGAGCTTAATAGACTGAAAAGACTTTTAGGCTTATATGTGTTAGGCTTTAGAGCCCGTTTAGAGAGCTTTTGGAAATTTTCCTGAAAAACCCTAGGGCAGAAAATCCTCTTGGAATAAATAGGCCCCCCTAGGCAGTCCATTTATTCACTAAGTTGATTTTTCCTGCAGTAAACAAGGTAAAATTCGGAATCCCTTTTTCTAAAATGTTTTTGTCCTGTAGTGCAGAATTAAGGTTTTTTTTTGTCCTTTTGTGGACTGTCTTCTTCCTCGCCTCCGATCATCTGCGTCGCCGGAGCTTCGCCGGAATCGACAAAACCACCGTGGATCTTCACGCCGTCATCGCCCATCATAGCAGGATCTTGCCGCCGTGGTCTTAATCGCCGCCGTCGCCGTCACCGTCGCCGTCACCGTCTTTGCTGTACGCAGCCGTCTACCCGTGGAGGAGAAGCCTCACTGGATCTGCGCCGTCGCCGTGTGCTCGTGACTCGCCGTCATCCCTTCTTCGCTGTGCGCAGCCATGGCTCGTGACTCGCCGTCGCCCCTTCTTCGCTGTGCGCAACCGTGGCATGTGAGCTCCTAATTGTCATCACTGTCGTCTTCAACGGATGCAGCCACCGTCGCCGCCATCCGTGGAGAAGGAGATCTGCTGGCGTCGCCACATATCCGCCACAGGAGCTTCGTCTTCGTCGCCACTGACGCCACGGGAGGTTCGTCACCGTTGAGATCTACCGCCGATCGCATCTTTGCCGTCGTCTGTTCAAGCTCGGCGGAGGAGGATCTTCGTCGCCGCTGCATATGCTCCGCATCACCACCGCTGCCACTCCACGCCACTGCCGTCACTGCCGTGACTCGTCAACATCGGAGGAGGAGGAGCTTCGCCGGCGATCGGAGCTTCAATGGATGAAAAATGCGATTATGCGGCAAAACTGCGTTTGGAAAACCCTAGTTTTCTGGTCAACTGGTCAACCATTTATCTGGTCTACTAGTCAACAGAAATTCAACGTTTATGCCCAAGATTTTGGATTTTGAGTATTGACTCGGCTTCTGCACTTTTATCGCAGTGACGGCGTAACTTGACGTAAATGTCTTCTAATAATGATGGCGATTCAACGGATAAAATCCCCCACAATGCCTTGGTAGTATTTGATGATACCGAAACGAGGACTTCGCACGCTGCTAAAAGAGACCAGATGCGCAGAGGGCCGGAGTCTTCTAGATCAACCTCGAAGTCTATAGCTGATGCTCTCGCATTTTTGCGATGCTTCCAAGGACGTTGAGATTGTCGCTCCTATTCCAGAAGACCGGGCTGAGCATCCTCTAGAAGGTTTCTTCACGATGTACGAAGCGTACTTTTGGACTTACTTCCTATGGTTTATGATTCCTCGCGTAATTCTTGAGTATCTCTGGAAGAATCACCTTGCTGTTTCACTGTTAACGCCTTGAGGAATGCGCTGCTTAGTTGGACTCATGATTCGCAATTATGAGCACGGCAGCGAGCTCACGGTTGATCACTTGCTGAGTTTTTTGGCTATTAAGAAGGTTGGTCGTAAGGATACACTTCATTATTCCATCGACGACAAAGCTGACCTTCATGTCATCAGAGACTTTCCTCCTCTAGAACGCTTCTGGGCGAAAAAGTTCTTCTTTGTGCGAATAAACATCGCTTCAGTCGGAGATGATAATCCTAGACTTCAGAGAAGATGGGGTCACTGTGGTAGCCGACTTTAGTCGCATTTTTCTCGTTTTCCGTTCTATGCTTGTTTTTGGTTCAGCAATATTTTTGTTTGTCTTTTTAAATTAGCCGGACCCTAACTCTTTCGTTTTTGCTTATTGTTTTGCAGTTTATAGCAGTCCTGACAAGTTTCCGAGTGACTTATTTGATCTTCGCGTCGATTTCATCGCTGGGAAGTGTAGTTGGACGAAAGATTTCACTTTGTCCCGCGTTCAAGAAGCACTTGTTCATCGTTTTGGAGCACACTTACTAACTTCTTCTCTAGAAATGTCAAGCAACGGGAAGAAATTGTTTGCGCATGAGAAGAGAGCTGCTGAGGCTAAAGGTGCTACCAGTGCGAGGGTGCTGCAACAAGCTGATCCGTCGTCGCCAGTCCCTAGAGATGGTGCTACAACTGCTTATACGCCTAAGTCACGTCGTCCTAAGCTCAAACGAGACCTTGCCACCAATCGTCGTCGTGAGTCATCGCCAAGGCGCCTTGATGATGCAAGGGGGAAGGATGATGCTACAGAGTCGAGTCGTAAGCGTCCCCAAAAACATAACAATAATTCAAGGAACTGGTTTAACGATAGAGGACTGGCGGCGTCCCATCTGTCAAAGATTATCTTTCCAGGAACTCAGTTTTCCCCTCCGAGGGATATGTCGAAGAAAGATGCCTACTCGACAATGGCTCTTGATTGCATGAAGGTACGAGTTTCTGACCGAGTCTACATTTTTCTCTGCTTTACTTTGGATTTACTAACTTGTTTCTTCTTGGCAGTTCTTTGCCTTGCTCAATGAGCTTGCCGTCAATTATGAAGTGAGTGCTATCTCACAGACTCGTCAGCTGACTAATACTCGGAAAGTTTGTGACGATTATAAGAAGACAAAGTGTAAAGTAGAGGCTCGGGTTGCTGTGTTGGAAACTTCTGCAAAAGAGACCGAGGAGAAGCACCGCGAGAGAGATGGTACGTTTTCAGAATCGGAAGCTGAGAGAAAATGCTTGTAGCAGGAAGTCTCTAATCTGACTGCCCGTCTAGACACTGCGACCAAGCTTCAGGATGCAACCGTTCAGAAAGCTGTTGACCAGGGGAAGTTCGAGTTGAAGGCGGAATATGAGTCAAGGATGAAACAAGCTAGGGAGAAGCTTAAGTTGATCAATGACCAACCCTGGACCGATGTCATTGATCTTACCCAAGTTAAGAGCAACATTGAATTTTTGGCGCTGCTTGAGAATGATAGTGCGCCAAACCTTGATGATGAGCTTGACGAACTCAAAAAACAGTAGGAAGGCTTATTGCACGCAGAGGAGATTTTTGGCAAGCTTATGCGTGAACTTGAGGCAATCCTTGGGATTGCAATCTCTGATGGTGGGGCTCCTATTGCAGCGTCTCCTATTCACGAAGTGATTCATCTGGTGATAAGGATTCATATTATTTTGAGACTGAGATGGAAACTGGTCAGGTTACGGAGATTGTTGACGAAGCTTGAGGCGATACGGTCTTAGTTGATTTTTGGTTTTTGGCTTTCAGTATTTTTCTTCAGTTTGGGTGGTGTTTACCCTTTTCGCACTTTGTTTTTGCTTTGTTCTGAACCTTGATTTATTCATAATGATATGATACGCAATTTTATTTCTCGCCCAAGTTTGCAAAAATGTTATCTTTAGCTTTCATGTTCCAGCAATAAGCATTTTTTTATGTTAAAGCCAACGTTTTAGACTGTTGGAATTTGGATGAACACTTGGGTTTACGAGTCCATTTTCTACTAATGCTTCCGCTCCACTTAAGCGAACATTCTCTAGTGAGCTGACCAACGCTTTGTAAGTTTAGTTTCTGAAATGATCATTTGGGTTTACAGACACGCTTTCTTCTAACGCATCTACTCCTATAATGAACATTATGTATTTGTATAGCGCGCTGTGTGATCCTGCTAAGGATGTAAAAGTTAGATCTGGAGTTTGCGAAGTAAACCGTCGCTGTAGCCAACAGCGAGGTGTTATGTCTTTTTCTGATAAGACATAAAATAGGATGTAAACAAAGATTGTTTGTGAAGAAGTCCGTTTCTGTTAAGACTATGTTATAAGCAAAACTATTTAGCTAAGTTTGCTTTATTTGATTTTTTCTTGCAGAAAAAGCCAAGTGAGAGAGGTGGGAGTATACGATTATACTATTTTTTCTTGCATAAACAAGAGCGAATGGAGTTTCGCCGGTGACCTCTTTGGGTGTAGTGCGGTAAGACCAGATGACACCATCTAGATCATCGGGCCAGCGGCCCTTCTTCTCGTCGAGGCGCTTCTTGAGACTGGCAATCAATGTTTTGTTTGTTGATTCTGCCAAGCCATTACCCTGTGGACGCCGCAGAGTAGAATTGTTAAGGCGTATCTTCTATTTTTCACAAAATCCTTCGAAACGTCCTGATATAAACTGGGACCCATTGTCTGTGATGATCTCGTAAGGAACACCATGTCCGCAGATGATGTTTTTCCATACAAAGTTCTCCACTTGCGCGTCTTTTATAGAGATGAACGCTTCTGCTTCAACCCACTTTGAGAAGTAGTCCGTAAGCACAAGTAGCCATCATCGTTGTCTTGAGGGGTGTAGAGGGCCAACAATATCCATACCCCATCTCATGTATGGATAAGGAGAGTCGATTGAAGAAAGCATCTCCGTTGGCTGATGGATCTTGGGAGCGTGGCGTTGACACTTATCATACTTGGTTGAAAACTTTACGCAGTCTTTGATCATTGTCGGCCAATAGTATCTGTGGCGCTTGATCTTCAGTGCTAGTGCTCGTCCTCCCGAATGATTCCCGCACGAGCCGTTGTGAACTTCATGCATGATTTTGCAAGCTTCCTTTCCTTCGACGCAGATTAATAGTGGTCCTGACAAGCTCCACTTGAATATGTTACCATCTAATATAATGTATCTGGCTGCTTGGGCTCTCAGCTTGTGAGCCGCCCATTTATCGGTAGGTTTTGTGCCATCTTCAACGTATCTGCGAATGTTCTCAAGCCAGCGTGTATCGCAACCATATTCTAATTCAGGTGAATCTTCTTCCATTGCAGTTGCTTCATTTGCCTCGGAGAGGTTAGTGTTGGCATTGGCTTTATCTGGCAGGGAGTGGGAATCTTCATCCATGGCAACCACCTCTTGGTTGGTCTGAGGTGCAGTTAAATGACTACTAGGTCCCACTTCGCTGGGGTCGACTGAGTCATCTTCTACGTCCACCGTCAAGTAGAGGGTCGCTTTCTTCAACTTCGCTTATCAGAGAGTTGTCTGCTTCTTCCTAGACTTCTACGTTAGCGGCAGTTTCTTTAGATGTGGTTGCAGTGGCTATCTCCTTGGCTTTTTTGGCTGCTTCAGATTGAGTCAAGATGTTAACCACTTCTGGAATAGGGATACTTGGATGCTATATAAACTCCACTGGGATGATTCGCATTAATTCAGGGTCGGAGGTTGAAGCAAGGACTGCGGGGGCATTGGCAAGGGTGTTATCGCCTCTAGGAATCCGAGTAAGTATGAATTCTGTGAACTGCGCGGCCAACTCCTGGACAACTTTAAGGTATGCTTCCATGCGTTCGTCATTTGTAGCGTATTCTCTGTTGAACTGGTTTGCAACCAGATGAGAGTCACAAAATGCGTGAATGTGGTCGAGTTTAAGTGCGTGCGAAAGTCTCATGCCGGCTATAAGGGCTTCATACTCTGATTCGTTGTTAGATGCTCGGAAGCCTAAGCGGAATGACTGCTCTATTATTTCGCCAGCGGGTGTCGTTAAGTGAATCCCGACTCCCGAACCAGTTTTAGATGACGACCCATCGACATGAAGTTGCCAGACTTGGCTCTGATTCTTTATTGTGACTGCTTCCTCGGGAAGTTTGATCAGAAAATCAGCTAAAACTTGTGACTTTGCGCATGTTCGCCCGCGGTATTCAATGTCGTACTTGCTTAATTTGATTGCCCACTTAGCCAATCGTACAGACTGACTTGGGCTGTGCAAGATGGAGCGGAAAGGGAAGATGCTGAGGATCACGATTGAATATAATTGAAAATATGGCCTTAGTTTTCTTGCATACATGACGACGGACAAGGCTAGCTTCTCCATTTGTGGATATCCTATCTCGGCGTAGGTTAGAGATTTGCTGACATAAAAAATTGGCTTCTGCTCGCCTCTTTCTTCGCGAATTAGCACCCACTGACTGCAGTATCTGAAACTGCGGTGTAGAGATATAAAGGCTCTCCTTCTACTGGCTTTGCGAGCACTGGCGGACTTGCTAAGTAATCTTTCAACTACTGGAATGCCTCTTCACACTTCTTTGTCCATTCAAACTTTTTGTTCATGCAAAGAGTATTGTAGAAGGGGAGGCACTTATCTGTGGATCGTGAAATAAACCGATTTAACGCAGCTACTCGTCCAGTGAGACGATGCACATCTCTTTGCATTTTTGGTGAAGTCATCTAGATCAGGGCGTCAATCTGCTTTGGGTTTGCTTCGATGCCTTGGTGGGTTAGCCTAGGAATTCACCGGAAGTGACTGCAAATCTGCACTTTGTCGGATTAAGCTTCATGTTGTGCAAATTTAGCTGCTTGAAACACTCTTCCAGGTGTACTACGTGATCTTTTTATTCTAGCGATTTAACGAGCATGTCGTCTATGTAGACTTCCATGGTGTTCCCAAATTATTCCGCGAACATCTTGTTTACAAGCCTTTAGTATGTTGCTCCAGCATTTTTAAGGCCAAAAGGCATCACCTTATAGCAGTAGATTCCGCGATCTGTGATGAAAGTTGTTTTCTCTCGGTCATCTGGGTGCATCATTATCTGATTATACCTAGAGAAAGCGTCCATAAATGTCAGCAGCTTGTTACCTGCTGTAGCTTCCACCAATTGGTCTATGTGGGGGAGTGGAAAGCTGTCTTTCGAACAAGCTTTATTGAGGTCTGCAAAGTCTACGCATACTCTCCACTTCCTATTCTACTTCTTTACAACGACGAGATTAGCTAGCCAGTCGGGATATTTTACCTCGGTGATTGATCCGACTCGCATGAGCCTCTCTACCTCGTCGTTTACTGCTTTTGCTCTCTCTAACCCGAGTTTGCGTCTCTTCTGCTTAACAGGTTTGAAAATTGGGTCAACATTCAATTCGTGGCAGGTCACGTTGATATCGATTCCTGGCATATCTTCTGCTGCCCATGCAAAAGTGTTGATGTTCTTGTTCAGAAATAAGACAAGGTCATCCTTGATTTTTTGGTCTAGCTTAGCACCGATTTCTACGCATCTCTCTGGGTGGTTGTCGTCTATGCAGGCTAAGGTAACGGGATCGCAGGTGGGCTGGGTTTCTTCTAGGCGATCCTCGTTAAGCTGTAGTTGCTATAAGAGTATAGATAACTCTTTAACCGACTCTCGATCCGTCTTCATCTTCTTACGCTGTGTCTTGGCACTAGGTTCTGTGACCGGATTACGGAGCTTATGCTCGACGAGGAAGCAGTTCCGAGATTGTCTCTGACATCCCTAAATAGTCTTCACCCTACTTGGGGTTGGGAACTTAAGGCAGAGGTGATAGGTAGATGGCACATCGTGCATTGAGTTGATCCAGGGCGTACCTAAGATCACGTTGTAGATGGCAGGGTGATCGGCAACTAAAAATTCTGCAATTTTTGTAATCCCGCTAACTTCGACGGGAGGTTTTATGGTCCCCATTGTTAAAGTCATTTCAGAGAAACCGTTAATGGGCCTCGGTCCTCCTTCTAGAGTAGAGAGGTCAACATCCATCCTTTGGGGCGTTTTGCGAAAAATGACGTCTAACGAGCTTCATGTATTGATGAGGATGCGTGACATGTTGCAGTCGTTTACAATGAGCTTGAGTACCAGGGGGTCGTTATGGGGGCGGTCAATACCCGCTGTTTCTGCTTCTTCGAAAGAGATTACATCGTTTGGTATCTTAGACGGCTCGGATAGATTCTTGCTGACTTCAGCTCTCCGCTGGTAGGCTATAGAAGCTACAGTATCCGAGCAGTAACGAGATCCTCCCATGATCATTAGTATATCTTGACGGGCTCCGCCTCCAGCTGGCTCATTGTTTCTCCTTCTTGGCGCAGGTTGCTCACCATGCGCAGGTTGCTGCTCGTTGGATTCCATCTCGAAGTCTGCTTCATTGTCAAAGTCTTGCTCTTGCTCTGCGTTGGCGTTGCTTCGCTCAGCGTTTGTTGTCGCTCTTCTAGTAGCGATGTTCCTTGTGTTACGTTCAGTTCTCAGATTCTCCAAAATATTTGCCGCAGTTGCTATGACATTCGGCCGCTTAGTTTCAGTTTGGGCAGTCGCGCATTGCTCGCGTTGCGGGGTTGGCGGAGGAAGAGGTTGACGCTGCCTTCTTGGTGGCCTGATTGGAGTAACAAAATCCAGAGACGTCTGAATTATGCGTGCCGCGGGTTGCCTGAACATACCTGCTCTTCTGTTGCCGACCTGATTCGTTGTTGTGAGAACTCGTAGTTCTTGTTTGGTCTTTTCTTGCTCCTCTGTCTTCTTGAGTAGTGTCTCTAGCATTGTCTTCATACCAGTGAGGAACTCAGACGTCACTGTTGTGGCTGCTGTTGCTGGAGTGTCAGAAACAATCAGTGTGTAGTTTGTCGTTTCCCCAGTTCCAGTGTTGTCGTCTCTCGATCCGTCCCTGGTGTTGTTGCGATTCTGTTGACTGGCGATGCGTTGCTCTTCAGCGATGCGTTGCTCCTCGGCAGCGAGTTGTTGACTGTCGTCTCCGGGCATCTTTGCTTGCGTAGTTTGCACTGTGATCTTCTTGTGTAAGAATGTCTTGCTGTTCCCCTTAGTCGGCGCCAAATTGTAGGTGTCGAGACTCGAACAATTGAATTTGTAGGGTTGTTGAGGAAATGCGAGACTCCTGAGTGACCACAATGCAGAAAAATATAAATACTTGCGTTTGCTGTTAAGAGAGCTTTATTCCTTTTGATCCGAAAATTCTAATCCTCTTTCTGGGTGATTACAATGAGATATATATAGCTTTTCTAGTCTAGGTTAAACAATAGATTTGGGCTTGGCCCATTAAGCAATAAAATGAACTTTGGCCCATCTTGTTATTAAGCCATTTTAATTATGGATTTAATAACATTATGGGCCTAAGTTAAAACAGGCTTCTATATGCCCGTTTATGATTTCTCAAACCTTCCTGCAGAATTGTTCTTGTCGTTGCATCGATCTCTTAGAGGTGAAATCCGATCCCTACAGACAATATGATCCAAAACAAGGAAATGTTTTGTGGTAGTTTACTTGAATTTTTGCGGGGAAAAATACATGATGCATGATGATAATTGGTAACTTACAAGAACCTTTTTGTTTTATTTTGTAATAACAAGAAACCTGTTTAATTAATTGTAAATATAACTATAGTATTTTATTCCAACACGCATTATCAATGCACGTTCAAAGCATATAGGGACAAAACTTTTTTAGTTTTTGTCATCGAAGGAATAAAAAGATAATCATAACAGTAGCATAGTAGTATTTTTAAATGGTATATTTATTAATCGCCAAAATTGGAGTAACACAACTAAACGTCACCGATGAAATAGACATACCGTAACTTAAAGCTTTTCCTCCGGCCTCCACGATTACGCGTACGGCAAAATTGATGAAAATATCTTTGTATTGTTTGCTATTGTCCTCTCTCACTATACTAGTATCAAGTATCAACATAGGAATTAAACAATACGAGAATTTAAATTATAGTATTTATTTGTTATCGATGTCCGAGCCTTCGAGGCAAGAGAGAGCTATAATTCATCTATCAAGTACTGAACGGCCTGGCCCGGCCTTAAATGTACTTCTATGATTCTATCTCTTCAATTCATCCATTAAATTCAAATTCTATTAACTACTCCTTCCGTTTTATATTAAGCGTCGTTTTGATAAAATGTATCTGAAATGTATCTGGATGTGTTTTGAGTTAATCATGAAGATTTTCTTAAGGAGTATATTTTGTTTAATCGGTATCTTAGCCTTTCACTAAGGAATATTAGGTCATTTTGTTTAATCATGAAGATTTTCTGTCTCTAAATATAATTTCCTCTACTTTTCGAACGATTTCAAGTAATTTATTAAAAATATTTTTGAAATTACTCGGAAGATAGAAAAAAATTAAAGACAGAGCTTAGAAACTCGTCATCTTTTTCTTTTCGTTTGCTTCCTCCCAATACTTGTCCAAAATAATCATTTTTTTTCTTGCATTATAAATTTGTAAGAAATTTTTTTTATAAATTTATAACTACAAGCGCTATTATAATGTCACTGCAAATAACACCTTGTAAAATGTTTAATGGATATTATGTAACTAAAAAGGGGAAAGTTATGATTCTACTATATATTGTTTGTATCACAACCATTGATATCCTACGTTTCAATACACAATGAAATAAAAAGTTTCAACGCACAGAGTTGAAATTAGAGACGAGCAAAGCTTAATAAGATTCATTTATAGCAACTGTTTCTCTTAAGCAAATTATAAATGATTTCTGGTCACCTTAAGAATTTTGAAAAAGAATTTTTTTTTTAGAGCCATAAGTAATTAACGACAGGCTAATAATAGACAGAACAATATGTAGATGAGGTTTCAATATAATAATCACAGACAGACCACATGGGTTGATTCTTATAGCACAGCTGTTTAGTTAATTAAGCCTACAAAGACGATTACTGTCCTAAACCACTGAATATCAAACCAAACATATTTAAATGCCGAATAATGTTTAGTTTTTCTATCCTTATGAGGTGCTGATGATGATTGTTTCTTTTTCGATGCCTTAATATCTTTATTTTCTTTTAAACCATTGTCATGGCCATTCGCACTTTAAAGTTTGTTTATCATATCTTTATTTTTGTTAGAATGAAAGCTGATTCTAAAATCCGATTTGAACACAAACGAAATTCCGATATGAGCTCAAATTAACCAAAATCAAAGCCTAAACTAATCGCTTGAGCTTGAAAGTAAAGAACACCGAGAGTCGAGCTTTGGGGTTTAGTTCCGGCCCCTAACTCGCTGGCGATTTCTCACCGGAATCCACTAAACGGCAATCGCCGATTTACATTACAAGTCTTCTCTCTCTCTTTAACAACCTTATCTTGATTATTAGTTACAACAACAACTGAATAAAAACGCAGAGTATTAATAAGAGAAAGAATTGGGCTTATCAACATTCGCAGGCCCAATCCGCAAGCCCATTAAACTGAGACTTAGCAGAAACTTGTAACCATTTGTGAACCTTCTTGAGAACCCTCTCATCCAGAAAGAGTCTCCATCCCACTTAGGCAAAACTTCAACTCTTTAGCCTCTTGTGACCAACTTCTCTTGAAGCCTACATAAACTTAAGCTTCTCTACTCCATAGCCAATATACCTTAGCTACTAGAACCATCCTGATCTTTGTCTATATTTTACAAATCTCCTCCTTAGACACAGATCACCATGAAACTTAACCTTGAATCCTTAACCGGATACTTGCATCCTTGACCGGATGCATCACTCTACTATTCTTCAGTTCTTTGAAACACGAAGCAGCTTCAGTGCTTCCCTTAACTTGTAAACTGGTAATGCCTTAGTAAAAATATCAGCTGGATTGTAAGCTGTAGCAATCTTAATGACCTGAACAACTCCTTGAAGTCAAATCCCTGATAAAATGATACTTCACAACAACATGCTTGGTTCTCTCGTGGAATGCTGCAATTTTAGCCAAAGCTATTGCATTTTGAGAATCACAATAAACTTCCACAGATTCTTGAGGAAACCCCTACTCTTCAGCTAGAACTTTTAACCAGACTCCTTCCTTCACAGCTTCTCCCAAAGCAATATATTCTACCTCAGTTGTAGACAAAGCTACTACCTTTTGAAGCTGAGACCTCCAACTAATCACATTTCCACCAGCAGTAAAAACTCTACCACTTATTGACCTTCTCTGATTTAAATCTACAACATAATCTAAGACGCTATATCCTTTTATAACAAACTCTCCTTTCTTCTTATAACATAGCTTCATATCAGTAGTTCCCTGAATATATCCCAATACCCATTTGATTGCTAACCAATGTTCCTTTATTGGCTTGCTCATGAACCTACTAATCATGCCAATAGCATAAGCTAAGTCTGGCCTAGTTCCCACCATTGCATACATGATACTTCCTACATCACTCTGATAGAGTGTTTTTCATATACCCTTCCCGATCTTGCAATTCTTTAAAACTAGAAGCTTTTAACTTGAAATGAGCTCTTAGAGGTGTCAATACTGCCTTGGATTGATCCATTCCAAAATTTCCAAGAACCTTAAGCAAATAACTTTCCTGAGAAATCCAAAAACCACCATTTACACCTCTGTCTCTAATTATTTCCATACCCAAAATCCTCTTGACATTGCCTAGATCCTTCATTTCAAATTCTGAGTTCACCAAGATCTTAAGCTTGATTACTGAGTCTCAACTACTGATGCTATTAACATGTCATCCACATACAAAAGTAGATAGACATACTGATTCTTTTTAGTGATCTTAAAGTACACACAGTAGTCATACTCACTTCTGACATATCCTCCTTTCCTCATGAAATCATCAAATCTTTTATTCCACTGTCTTGGAGACTGTTTTAATTCATAAAGAGATTTCTTAAGATGATAGACTTTGTCTGGATTCTTCTCATTAGTGAAACCCTCTGGTTGTTCCATAAGAATGTATTGATCAAGATAGCCATGAAGAAAGGCTGTCTTGACGTCCATCTGTTGCAATTCTATATCATAGTGCACAACCGCATAAAGGAGATATCTTATAGATACATGCTTTACAACTGGTGCAAAGATTTCCTCATAGTCAATACCCTCTCTCTAAGAGTATCCCTTAGCCACAACTCTGGCTTTAAACCTGGGAACTTCAACTCCTTGTATCCTGGCTTTTTCCTGAATATCCACCTACATCCTATGACTTTCTTATCTTTTGGTCTTTCTACCAAATTCCAAGTTGCATTTCTTTTCAGAGAATCCATTTCTTCAGATGCTGCATCTTTCCACTTATCACTGTCTGGATCCCTTAATGCTTCTTCATAAGTAGATGGTTCTGTATCAACATCTTCAGACATAGCACACACAAAACCTGCAAACTCCTCCTCAGGCTCATACTCAATGTATTTCACAAAATTTGCAAACCTAGCAGGTTTAGAAACACCTTCTCTTCTCATTCTATCTCTAGCCAACTGATAATTGCTTAGACTTGAGGATTCATCAGCTGTCACTTCATGACCATCTGCTGACACTGTAGTTTTTTCTTGATCTGATACAACTAGAGCTTCTAGTTGATCTCAGCTCTCAAGATTAATAACTATTTCTTCATCATTTAAATTTAACTCAGACAATTCAAATGTCACTCTCTTGGAGATGCTCTCTGTACTATCAATATCCTGAGTGATTTTCTGATCCTTAAAGACTTTATCTTCTCTGAATACTACGTTCATGCTGACCACACACTTCTGTTCATCTGGAAGCCATACTCGATACCCCTTAGTTCCCTCTGGATAGCTTGTAAAATAACCCTTCTTAGCTCTGGGATTTAACTTGCCATCATCAGTATGTACATATGCTTCACACCCAAATCTTCTAAGTCCAGATAGACTCGGCATCATAGAAGACCATTCTTCTTCTGGAACCTTGAAAATAAGTGCTGATGAAGGTGATATATTCATCAGTACAGGTGTGGAAGCTGCTTCTGCCCAAAACCTCTTGCCAAGTCCACTCTTACTTAACATGCTTCTTACCTTATTCATTATAGACCTGTTAAGTCTTTCTGCTATCCCATTTTGTTGGGGGAGTGTAAGCACATGTCTGTGTCTTACAATTCTTTCTTCTTTGCAGAAGCCGTTAAACGTTCTGTTGCAAAATTCCAAGGCGTTGTCACTTCTTAGCTTCTTGATCTTCCTTTCTGACTGATTTTCAACAATTTTTTTCCATTCAACAAAGTTCCTGAAAGCTTCATCTTTAAACTTAAGGAAATAGATCCAAACTTTCCTTGTGAAGTCATCGGTAAATGAGATGAAGTAATGACATCTTCCCAGACTTGAAGGGACATTTGGTGAGCCCCACAAGTCTAAATGCACATAGTCAAACTTGTTTCTTGAAACATGTTGAGCTGGTCCAAAGCTTACCTTGTGTGTTTTAGCAATCACATAATCTTCACAAAATTTTAAATCACTAACTTTGTCCTTCTCAAAGCACCCTTTCTTATCCAGAACTTATAAACCTTTCTGACCCATGTGACCCATTCTACTATGCCATAAGTGAGTCTTGTCACTATCTAGACATTCTTGTTTCTTCTCAGTACCTTCAACTGAATTAGCCACTGACACTTCAACTTTCCCCTGAAGTATATACAACTCATCTCTCTTTACTCTTTTCATGAATACTGTGCAACCCTTCACAACTTTCATAACACAATTTCCTCCACCAAAGGTACACCCCTTTGAATCCAGTAAACCAACCGATATCAAGTTCTTAGACACCTCAGGCATATACTTGACATCATGCAACACAAAGGTTGTCCCATCATTATTCTTGAATCTCACTGACCCAATTCCTTTTACCTCTGATCTACTGTTGTTTGTCATTCTGACACGTCCTGCCATTTCTTTCATACCTATGAAGCAGTCTCTCTCGGAAGTCATGTGAATGAGCAAGCAGTGTCCAATACCCACTCATCAGGGTCTCCTTCTCCTGTAGTCAAATTCACCTCTGCTGCAAGAAGACCAACAAGATCCTTAGCATCATCTTTTGCTAAAGAAGCTTCTCCTTTATCTCCATTATGCTTGTAGCCTTTATTCCTATCAAGCCACTTATAATACTACTTCTTGAAATGACTCTCTTTGCCACATATCCAAAAAACTCTTTTACCCTCCTTGGACTTAGACCTAGACATGTTCTTATTGCCTTTTCCAGAACCAAAATTCCTTTGTTCTGTCCTTCCTCTAACATAATGTCCTTCACCATCTAACCTAGATCTAGGGGCATCTTTAAATTCTAGTTCCTTAGATCTAGTAGCACTAACAACTTCTTCTAACTTCAAACCTAATCTACTGTATTTAAGAGTTTCTTTCAGAGAATCATACCTGTTGGGCAATGCATTTAGAAGGAGGATAACTTGAAGTTCTTCTGGAACTTCTATACTAAAATTTCCAAGCTCAGCTACAAGCTTCAAGAAGTCATCAACATTCTGATCCATTGTCTTTGATTCCTTCATCTTATAAGAGTAGACTTTTAGTTGAGAATGAACTCGGTTAGGAAGTGACCTGGTCATGTAAAGTCTATCCAATGTCTCAATTTTTTCTGTCGCAATGGTACACTTGTCAAGCTTTCTCAAGACATGGTCTTAAACGTTCAAGAAGATAAGATTCATTGCTCTTTCGCATCTATCAGCTCTCTTTGCCTCTTCTGCGATTTTTTCTTCTTGAGCTCTGCATTAGCTGCTTCTGCAGCTTCATCTATCACATGAGGCTCCTTCTTAACAAGAACATTGATATGCTAAAATTATCCCTAGAGCTACTCTCTCAAATTAAGAGATCAATGCAGTACTTTAGGTATCGAAATCCACAGGGAATCAGAGAAACACAATAGATTTATAAATTCAGATTATGCTAAGTAGAATTAGGTGAATGCAAAAATAAGTAAACAAAGCAGTTAAAACGGTGATGAAATCAATAAAGAAAAACGCTAGGCACAGGGAAATATCAGGTAAATCAGAATTGCAGATCAATAAGTAAAAGATAGGATATCAAGCACAGTTCCTGAACATGAACACTATTATAAAATCAATCAACTTTCGCTGCAGAGATTATCTATGTTTAAATCCTAGAAGACCAAATTTCTTTGCGAATCCTAAAAATCTAAACAAGCATTAAAGTTCAAGTTCAATTGTTCACAAAACCCTAAACCAAATTTCTTTGCGAAAAGAAAATTTTGCTCATCAAAGTTTAGATCAAGTAATCAATAAAACTGTCGTTTCTATTAATTATCCTAAGATCAGATTTCAGGTCATGAATCTAAAATCAGCATTAATCACAAGACAGGATGAAGAACATTCTAAAGATATCATCCTAACAATTAAATCAGATCTAGCAAATCATCAAACACCTTTGAATAACCCAAAACCTAACAAGGAAACTACTCAGACATGATTAAAGAAGAAAATATAGTTTTATTAAAAGATATGTCTAAGAATTCAGTAAAAGAAAAGCATCAGCCTAAACAATGGCTTGGAAAACGTATATATACAAGTACAAAACCGACTGGAAACCTAAAAGTAAACATCTGGAACTTTCGGGCTTCGAACAGACTTCTTCTGATTAAGATTTGGGCTTTGTCGAGCAGGGTGTCGATCGACACCCAGAGGTGGTGTCTATCGACACCATCTTCAGATTTTGATTCTTCTCTTCGATTTTCGCCACTTCGTTCAACAATGCTCCAAAACTCCCAGTAAACATCTTTTATGCTCCAATCGTCCAAGTACCTATAAAGACTCTAAAAACAACTGGAAAACACCAAAGGACTCTAGATATAGGACTTATATCATGGCTTAAACAGGGTAAAAACCATGATATATCAACTCCCCCAGACTTAGCTTTTTGCTTGTCCCTAAGCAAAACAGTGTTATCACTCCTTTAGGAACCACATACCTTTGCAAAGATAATCCGGTGATACTTCGATGTTTCCCTAAAAGCTTAGTAGTTCTCCACGTTGAATCCAAACTCCTTAGAGAATCTAAGACTTTCAGTCGCAAACCCTTTTAGTTATTTAGGTGCGGTCTCATCGAGGGAATATCGATAGCTGGACCTTCTAGATTCTTTCGCTTCCTTGAACACTTTCCTGCGTTTCACCCTCTCTCTTCCCTCTGAAACTGTATCCAATTAAGGATATCATAGAGATGCATTGCCCATTTTTGAACTTTTTCTTCAGGATTTTTCTGATTTTGGACTTGCACTTTTCTGTAGACTTTTTATTAGATCCTTGGCATCTCTATGATTTCCTAGATCAGTGCTCACTACTAGTGTTCTTGTGGAGACAGAGTCATGAGGTTTTTTTTTTCTAGGACAGTTGAATTCGTCATTTGGGAAGATGTTTCAAGAGCGGTCTATCCTTGCTTTCAAGTGTTTGGAAGCTGAATCAAGTCTTGCGATTTCCAATACCCTTGACAAGAGATTAGAGATTCATTAGGGCGGGGACTGCAACGTCTTTCTAGCGTTCTCCAGAAGTCTGAACTCGCTCCGTTAAACTGATCCACCTCTAGTTACCCACCTTGGTAAAACCAGCCAACTTGCATCGGAAATGGTCCTTGAGTGCCATTCAAAGCAAGTGGAAAAGGGAGTTCCGACCCGAAAATTTTTAAAATTGACTCTAAAAACTCAAAAGAAAACACAATAGTTAGCAACAACCTCCCCTAAACTTAAACGACACTGTCCCCAGTGTTATTAAGCCTGAAGAAGGTGAATAAAATAGATAGAAAACAAAAGAAATTGAAATTTTGAAAAGAAAAACGTAACCTGGAGGGGGTGTTGATCAACACTGGTAATGGTGTCGATCGACACCTTGAAATATTAGCTATGTCGAGCGACATAATCACTTATGTTGATCGACAGGTGCATCGGAAGCTCGTCCAAACGTCTTCTTCTCCTAAAAATCAAAACCAAAAAGAACACCAAACATAAAATTGTAAAAGAAAACGAAAATAAAATAAATAACTAGACTCACAAATGGGTTGCCTCCCATTAAGCGCTTGTTTTTAGTCCGTTAGCTTGACTGTGTTGAGGAACTTCAGATATATTGAGGATCTGCACTCTTCCATGGAATGATTCCAGGGAAAAGTTTCTATGTTTTCTGCACCATCTCCTGGATAACTCTATCTCTCTTCTCTTTCAGCTCTTGAGGAATGATAATGCACATTTTAGCGAACGGCTTTGAAGTTCTTTTACATTCCTTAGGAATTCCTGCAAAATCATGAGAAGAAAAACCAAGCTTTTGAGAAACTCGTTGCTTGCATGAGCGAGTAACAGCCTTTTGAAGATTGAAATCATGATTTAAATCAGGAGATTGAGAAATAAGTTCATGTTGGGAATGTCCTGAAATCAGACTTGTATTCACTCTAGTAATAGTTGTAGTGTCGAGATTAGACATTCATATGATACTAGGTGATCATAATGTTTTGCTAGAAACCTCTGATGATCTATGAGTTGTGAACTCATTGCTAGTATTATATGATCCTACAGGGTCACACACCTAAGCAAATAGGATGCGCTTTATATAGGAATAATCATTAATGTAATGATCCAGATGATGTGTATTTGATACACATTAATTTGTGTTTTAAAGAGTGCGTCGATCGACACAATGTGTTGTGTTGATCGACACGAGTTAAAAGGAGTGTGTCGATCGACACAATATGTTGTGTCGCTAGACACGGGCTAAATCCGAAATAGGGATTTCGGTTTAATGACTTAATTAATTCTGACTCGGTTCAGGATAATTAGGTTTTTCTCTAGGGCCTATATATAGAGATATGAGGCACGACCTGGATAATAACCTTTCTAATAGCAGTCACTCTGAAACACCAAATCCCTAAGGAGATCTGATCACCGGTTCTAGCAATCCGGCGGATTCCTATTTGTGTGCGTGTGGACTATCCGTAGAGGCATAGCATTTGATATGCTCGTAATCTCGATTCCCTGAATCAATTCCGCTGCAAAACTCCAGGTATATTCGAGATCTGTTCTTATAAAGTGTTGTTTAAAAACCCTAGATCCTAGGAAAAGGAATTCTCACTAGGTTGTTGAATAGAGATTAAACCGGTAAACCTGAACGAATTCCTACAGTGGTAGCAGAGCGTTAGGGTTTAACAACTTGATATATAGGAACTGTAAATCGATCTGATCAAATGTTATTAGCGAAAAACGTTTTCTGTAAGATTTTTGTTCATGATCGATCTGTTTATTAATCGTGTCGATCGACACAATGGTTGTGTCGCTCGACACGATCGGCTCTGTGGTTTTATTTGAAAGCCCTAGTCGTGTCGATCGACACAAAGAGTTGTGTCGCTCGACACGTACAAGTCTGCCTTGCATTTTGATAAACCGGTTCAATGGGATTGAACCGGTTATCGAGCTTGGTTAAGAAATCAATTAAACTGGTTTATTTCGGTTTAATGCGATTTGGTCACGTCGATCAACACAAGTGTTGTGTCGCTCGACACAGACCAAGATCGACCCGGTTCAATTGGATTGACCGGTTATCGATCCGGTTCAATTGGATTGACCGGTTATCGCAAAATTGATTTGGTTTGGTTCGTGTCGATCGACACAAATGTTGTGTCGCTCGACAGAGACCAAAACCGACCCGGTTCAATTAGATTGACCAGTTATCGTAAAATCGATTTGGTTTGGTTCATGTCGATCGACACAAATGTTGTGTCGCTCGACAGATACCAAAACCAACCCGGTTCAATTGGATTGACCAGTTATCGATCCGGTTCAATTGGATTGACCGGTTATCGGAAATTGAATGTGGTTTGGTCATGTCGATCGATGCAAATGTTGCGTCGATCGACACAGACCGGTTATTGAAATTTTGTGTCGGTTATCGAATCCGGTTCAATTGGATTGATCGGTTTTCGATGAACCGTAACATAAGAGTAAGTGTCGATCGACACTAAGGTAATGTCGATCGACAGCTTAAGCAGATTGACGGTTAGTGAACCTGAAGTCAAATAACCGAACCGGATTCAATGAAATTGGGTCCCTGAATGCATATTTGATATGTATTAGGATTAAATGTTCAGTTCCTCGACTAAATATCAAGTGTTCTGGATGTCTTCCCAATCTTGTCAGCTGTCAAGATTTGTGTCATTGCGTGATAGGCTTGCAGTGCAAGGTATCTGCAGTTACATGAATAAGGCAGTAGGTAATTGTGTTGATGGGCTTGCAGTGCATGGCATCAACTGTTACATGACAAAAGAGATTGGTTTACTTGAATGGGCTATCAGAAGTTCTGGGCCCATAGACATCAGGTGGACAAAACATAAGATGTTTTATCCGCAACCAAGAGTCATATTGGATATGATTAGCAAGGTGTTGCTTACCTAGATAGCTAAGATTTGGGTGATAGCCAGTGGCTCGCTCGAGTTTTGGTGAAGTATGGATCTTGGATCATTATATTCTATTGAGGAAACATTGTTTTGAATATAATGCGAGTTTTCTTAATTGTTAAGATTTCTCATTTCCTGAATATCATAACTGATTTTTCCTTTTCTTATTTCAGTTATGTCTAATCAGAACTCTTTCTTGTTGAGATCCGTCCTTGAGAAGGACAAGTTAAATGGATCCAACTTCCTTGATTGGTATCGGAACTTGAGAATTGTTCTCAAGCAGGAGAGAAAGGACTATGTCCTTGAGAAAGCTCTCCCCGAGAAACTAAGGTCCAATGCCTCACATGCAGTATATGATGCTTGGAATAAGCATTATTATGATGTGGTCGATGTGAGCCGTCTGATGAGGGATACCATGAACTCTGAATTGCAGGGGCAATATGAGAACGTGGAATCGCCTATCGAGATAGTCGCTAGCCTGAAAGCTATGTTTCAGGAGCAGACTCGAACTGAGAGATACCAGACGGTTAAATCTCTGTTTGAGTGCAAGCTACCAAAGGATGCTCCAGTAAGTCCTCATGTCATGAAAATGATAGGTTATATTGATAACCTGAGGAGACTGGATTGCTCTATTAGCCAAGAGTTGGCTACTGACATCATTCTGCAGTCCCTGCCGACGAGCTATGATGAGTTCATCAAGTACTACATCAAGAATGTCTTGACAAAGACGTTGACTGAACTGCATGATATGCTCAAGACAGCTGAGCTCAATATCAAGAAGGGCAAAAGGTTTGTGAAACCTAGTAAAGACAAGGGTGATAGAAAGGCCGTCCAGATTATGAATCAGGACAAGCCCGGGTCTATCACTAAACCCAAGTCTGGCCCATCTGATGATGATGCATGCAGCTACTGTGGGGAGCCAAGGTATTGGAGGAGAAAATGCAAGAAATACATGGAAGATTCTATGGAAATAATGGAGATGTATGACACTCCTTATTCAGGTATTTGTGTTATTTCAAGTTCTATCTTATGGGTATTAGATACCGGTTGTGGTGCTCATGTTTGTTTAAATATGCAGGGCCTGAGCAACGGTAGAACATTGAAGAAGGGACGAGTGGAGGTGTTCAACAGGAATGAAGCAAGTGTTGCTGCATTAGCTGAAGAAAGTGTCCATTTGTAGTCGCCTTCAGGCTTGGTTTTAGAAATTAAATTATCGCTATTGTGTATCTGCTATGAGCAGAAATGTCATTTCATTTTCTTGTAAGGATATGAGTGATTTTATTTTGATAAAAGACAAATGTTGCTCTTTTGATCTTAATAATACGTTCTATGATAGCACCCCATTAGAGAATGGGTTTTATGTCTGAAACCAATCTATGCCTGTCTATAACACAAACACTAATCGGTTCCCTAGCATTGCCGTTTTGGGCCACAGAGGATTCAAAGGTTCCATAGTGATGGGCTTTTGGGCTCATTTGATTGTGAATCATATGACAAAAGAGAATCCTGCTTATTGGGCAAAACGACTAAGGCCTCTTTTAATGAACCAATTGAGAGGGCCAACGAATTATTGGGCCTTATACATACAGATGTGTGCGGCCCGATGAGCAACAGTGCTAGAGGAAACTTTAGTACTTCATTACTTTTACTGATGACTTTAGTATGCATGGCGATGTCTACCTAATGAGTCATAAGTCGGAATCCTTTGAAAAGTTCAAGGAGTTCCAGAATGAAGTACACAATAAAATTGACAAAAGTATTAGAGCTCCTCGATCAAATCGCAGAGGAGAATTTTTCTTCGATCCGATCGCGGAGGAGAATACTTAAGTCAATAGATAAGTGATCATCTGAGAGAGTGTGAAATTGTTTCACAAGAATTTGATCTTATTGGATATGGTTCGATAGATGATGAGTCACAAAGATCTTCCATTATCTCTTTTAGAGATACGCTCTAGAAATGTCTGAGTTTACACTAAATAGGGTTCCATCAAACACAATTGCAAAGACACCACATATGATGTGGACTGGAAATGTTCCAATTTGTCTTTCCTAAAAATTTGGGGTTGTAAGGCTTATGTAAAATGTTTAATAAGCTCGCACCCAAATCTGATAAGTGCTACTTCGGAAGGTTATCCTAAGGAAACCAAGGCTTACTACTTCCACAACCGTTCTATGAACAAAATGTTTGTTGCTAAGAACTGTGTTTTCTAGAAAAGATTGTCTTTCAAAGAAGAACAGTGGGAGTGAAGTAAAACTCGAAAAGGTTCGAGAATCACAGGAGACTACTCAACCTGTTAAGGAAGAGGAGTAACTGGATCTGCAAAGAGTTGTAGAACCTACACCTGTGGTGCCTAAAGTTCGCAGATCCGAAAGGATTGGTAACGATCACGAGAAATATGGATTTCTTATGACCGATTGTCATGACTTGTTGATCATTGACAATGACAAGCATGCGAATTTTGAAGAAGCAGTGTTGGGCCCGGACTCCGAAAAATGGCTTGGAGCCGATAGATCCGAAATGGGATCCATGTCAGAAAACCAGTTATGGTACTTGGTAAATTTACCCGATGGTGTAAAAACCATTGAGGGTAGATGGATCTTCAAAAGAAGATTGACATGGATGGATATATTAAGATATATAAAGCTAGTTTAGTGGCTAAAGGTTTCAAGCAAATCATGGTATTGACTATGATGAGACCTGTTTCCATTCGCTATGCTTAAATCCATTCAGATTATACTAGCAAATGCCATTTATCATGGTGATGATATTTGGCAAATGGATGTGATCCAAATAATGCTGGGAAGGAATGCAAGCTTCATCGATCCATGTATGGATTGAAGCAAGCATCACGGAGTTGAAATCTTCGTTTTGATAAAGCTGTCAAAATGTTTGACTTCATCAGGAACGAAGAGGAAACGTGTGTTTACAAGAAGACTAGTGGGAGTGTAGTTGCATTTCTCATTATGTATGTAGATGACATACTTATTCTCGGAAATGACGTTCTGTTGCTTTAGTTTTTGAAACTTGGCTCGGAAGTTATTTTTCAATAAAAGGCGTAAAATTCTTGGAATAAGAATCTATAGAGATAGATTGGGTAGGCTAATTGGATCGTGTCAAGATGCTTATGGTGATAAGGTCTTGGACAGATTCAGTATGCATGATTCCAAGAAAAGCCTTATACCAATGGTTCATGGCATTTATCTTGGCAAGACGCAGTGTCCCCAGGCACAGGCTGAGCAAGAACATTTGAGTAGAATTCCCATGCGTAAGCAGTGGAATCTATCAAGAATGCCATGACCTGCACTCGTCCAGGTACTGCTTGTTTTCTAAGCATGACGAGTAGATACCAATATAATCCAAGTGAAAGTCACTGGGAAGTTACCAAGAATATTCTCACGTATTTGTAAAATACTGAGGATAGGAGCTTGGTGAACTAAGGAAGTAAGGATTTTTTGTTGAGAGTGATTAGACGGACTAAGACAATTTCTGGTAGGAACCTGATTGTGTCTTGTGTCTATACTGTGGTTTGTTGGAAAGGGTTCCAAGCAAAGCATCACAGCCTGCGGTTTGTTGGAAAGGGTTCCAAGCAAAGCACCGCAACCTCTCCCATAACCTAAGCATGAGTTTTACCCTCCTGCTGTAGGTATTAGATATATTAAGATATGATCTTAATTCTAGTGGGAGTTGTAAAGGATTTAGTTGTGTTATGATATTCATGCTGACATACTACGGTTGTGTCATAATGAAATTGTTTCATTTATTATTTGATTATTGGATAATCGAATAATAGTCCCAAAATAATTTATGACATTCTATAGGTCATCAAGTTAAGGACTTGATCATGAAACCCTATGAGAATTAAATGTCATAGATTATATTTGTCCCCGGTCGAGGTTGTTAATGTGGGACACTAGCAACCGTGAGAGACTGGCATGTGAGGTGACTGATGACTAAGTTTCATGGAGTCATTAATAAGAGTATTAAAGTCAATCACGTGGATATATGTTGGAGAACATATGATTGGACATGACCCGCTAATGAGAACTCTACAAGATAGCTATACAAGTGTCATAAGAGATTCTCATTACGACTATAGAGTATAGTCCTTAGACCTGAGTTCATCATGATTTCTTACATGTGAATTGGTCCGCTTTGACTGTGTCAAACGTTATCCGTAAAAGGTGACTATAAAGGCATTGATTGGGCGCATCATGAAGTGTGTGAAGGAACAGAGGGATGGAACAAGATGGGATTTGTCCCTCCTGTATAGCAGGAGATAAATATCTCAGGGCCCATCGAAGATTTGATACTAAGAAATGTGTGGCCGCACTCAAACGAGCTGAATGTCAGCTGTTTGTCTTGTTAGTATAAGTCGGAGTTCGATGAACATGATTTTGGTTGAATAAGGATGACACGGTTCTTGCCTTATGCCAGATCGGGATATAGCGACAAAGGGATTAAAGGAATAGATGATTCCAGTACAAGTGGGAGATTGTTGGGAATGTCCTGAAATCAGACTTGTATTCACTCTAGTAATAGTTGTAGTGTCGAGATTAGACATTCATATGATACTAGGTGATCATAATGTTTTGCTAGAAACCTCTGATGATCTATGAGTTGTGAACTCATTGCTAGTATTATATGATCCTACAGGGTCACACACCTAAGCAAATAGGATGCGCTTTATATGGGAATAATCATTAATGTAATGATCCAGATGATGTGTATTTGATACACATTAATTTGTGTTTTAAAGAGTGCGTCGATCGACACAATGTGTTGTGTCGATCGACACGAGTTAAAAGGAGTGTGTCGATCGACACAATATGTTGTGTCGCTCGACACGGGCTAAATCCGAAATAGGGATTTCGATTTAACGACTTAATTAATTCTGACTCGGTTCAGGATAATTAGGTTTTTCTCCAGGGCCTATATATAGAGATATGAGGCACGACCTGGATAATAACCTTTCTGATAGCAGTCACTCTGAAACACCAAATCCCTAAGGAGATCTGATCACCGGTTCTAACAATCCGGCGGATTCCTATTTGTGTGCGTGTGGACTATCCGTAGAGGCATAGCATTTGATATGCTCGTAATCTCGATTCCCTGAATCAATTCCGCTGCAAAACTCCAGGTATATTCGAGATCTGTTCTTATAAAGTGTTGTTTACAAACCCTAGATCCTAGGAAAAGGAATTCTCACTAGGTTGTTGAATAGAGATTAAACCGGTAAACCTGAACGAATTCCTACAGTTCAGGAAGTGCGTACCTTTCTTCTGTGGGAGGATCGTGGGCGGGGAGTTGCAGAATTACCTGTTCACCAATAGATGAAGGATTAGACTCCTTGATTGAGTCTTCATCTTCTAAAATCTCCACAGAAAATGTCTGATCACCAATTGTGGATTTCCTCCTTTGTATTCTCCATATTAAAGTCCATGATCACATCTCCTAGATTAAGCTTGACCTTCCCCTTCTTGACATCGATTTACGTGCGAGCAGTAGCTAAGAACGATCTTCCTAAAATCAGAGGATCTTCAGGCTCATCATCATATTCCAAAACCACAAAATCCGCAGGAATTATGTAGTCTTGAATCTTGATTGGAACATCCTCTAGAATTTCTTTTGGGAATCTCGTGGATCTATCAGCTAGCAGAAGAGACATCCTAGTTGCCCTGAAATCAGTCATCCCAAGATCAATAGAAACAGACAATGGCATTAAGTTAATTCATGATCCTAAATCACAAAGAGAGTGAGGAAACTGCTCTGTTGAAATTGAGCAATTAAGCACGAAGTTTCCTGGATCCGAAAGCTTGACTTGAATCCTGCTCTAGATCATAGCCCTTACTTCCTCTGAAACCACTATGTCCTTCTTCTTCTTCTTAGGCACTGGGGATGTGTTCAAGAGGATTGTTCTGATGTCTCTAGTAAGCAACGCTCCTTCCTCTAGACTCACTCTATTCGCAACAAGTCTGTTGACGTATCTTCTCAGCCCAGGCAAGAGCTTTACTGCATCGACCAAAGGCATCTCAACCATGACCTTGTCAATCATCTTCTTGCAAAAAGCTTCTTCGACCTCCTGCTTTGACCTTCTTGCTCTAGGGAATGGAACTTTCTGCTTGTAGATATTCTCCACTGAAGTAATTGACAATTTTATGATTTCTGCACAAGTCTGGACTGGGTGTCGATCGACACTAGAGGTGGTGTCAATCGACACTGGCTCTGCAGACCCAAAAATCGCCTCAAACGCATCAAAATAGTCTTCTTGAATAGCCAGAACAACATTGCAAGCGCTCCTTGGGTTAGCATCAGTCTTTGTAGGAAGGAAACACTCCTGTCTTTTGATTGATCCTGCAGTTTGAGCGACTTGAATATCCAACTTCTTCACGTGAGTGCTTAGCAGTGAAATCTTTCCATCTAAGTCAGAATACATAGCATCCAACTTCTCGTTGAAGCTCACAGTCATCTTCTGTTGTCCTTCTAGTATCTGCTCTAGCATAAACTTTACTTCATCATCCTGCTCAGGAGGCTTTTGATAAGATGAGGAACCATAGTTCCTATTGTAGTTGTTGCTCTGGAAGGGCTTCTGATAGCCTTGCTAATTTTCGTATTTATGAAATCTTGAACTATTGATGTAGTTCACATCTTCTCCAGTTTCAACTTCCGGAGCAAATTGTACTGACTTCTTTCCCACAAGGATACTACACATAGAATCGAGCTTTGCGTTCACTTTAGCTAAGTGCTTACCACCATCCTTATTGTCGCCCATCTGCTTCCTCTCAAAATCGGCATTCTTCGTGCTGTTGCTAGAAGCCAAGTTCTCGATAAGAGTGACTGCATTCTCTAGGTAATTGGTGTTGAAATTATCATTACTCGCAACATCCAATGCCATCTGATACCTTTAGTCTACTCCTCTGTAGAAGATGCCTAGCAATTGTACATCAGTGAAGCCATGGTGTGGACAATCTCTCTGATAAGATTTTAGACGCGTCCACGCAACTCTGAATGCTTCCGTCAGACCTTGCTTGAATGATGTAATCTTAGTCCTTAAGTCCTCAGATCTCGCATCGTCGAAAAAGTTGTTCAGGAACGCGTTCTTGGTGTCCTCCCAAGTAGTCAGCAACCCCGATTCAAGTTGCTTCAGCCAACAAGATGCATCCCCACTAAGAGAGTATGGGAATATATTGCAGAAAAGATAATCGCTGGACACTCCATTCGCCTTGATGCTGGAAGATAAATCCTCGAAGTTCTCGATGTTGTCCATAAGATTCTCATGAGGAAGACCATGGTAAGGATGCTGAGCGACTAGGCTGAAGTAAGCAGGCTTTAGCTCAAAATCATTCTTATGGAAAGCAGGAGGACGAATCGCAGCTCGATTCACGTAGAACTGGTCTGGATGGTTGTAGTCCGCAAGCTTTCTTCCTCGCGCAGCGTTTGCATCGTTCCTCAAAACGTTTGGCTGATTCTGGAGTTGGTGTCGATCGACACCCAGGGGGTGGTGTCGATCGTCACCTACTTCCTGAATCGCCAGATTCTCTTCGACGATCACCGTTCCAGGGTGTCGATCGACACCCAGAGGTGGTGTCGATCGACACCATCTTCAGATTTCGATTCTTCTCTTCGATTTTCGCCACTTTGTTCGGTAATGCTCCAAAAATCCCTGTAAACATCTTTTATGGTCCAATCGTCCAAGTACCTATAAAGACTCTAAAAACAACTGGAAAACACCAAAGAACTCTAGATATAGGACTTATATCATGGCTTAAACAGGGTAAAAACCATGATATATCGAACATCCTTCAGACATTGAATGCTGAGATGCGCTAACATACGCCTCTTCCAGAGACAGTATTCTCCGGATCCATCGAACTTATCGACGTCAATCTTTATTCCTGACATTGAAATCAACCTTCGATCTTTTCGATTCAGCTTTGCTTCTTCTTCGAATCACCTAGATCGGTAACCTGGCTCTGATACCACTCTGTTAGAATGAAAGCTGATTCTAAAATCCGATTTGAACACAAGCGAAATTTCGATATGAGCTAAAATCAACCGAAATCAAAGCCTAAACTAATCGCTTGAGCTTGAAAGTAAAAAACATCGAGAGTCGAGCTTTGGGGCTTAGTTCCGGCCCCTAACTCGCCGACGATTTCTCGCAGGAATCCACTAAACGGCAATCGCTGATTTACAGACAAGTCTTCTCTCTCTATACTCTCTCTCTCTCTAACAACCTTATCTTGATTATTAGGTAGAACAACAACTGAATAAAAACGCATAGTATTAATAAGAGAAAGATTTGGGCTTATGAACATTCGAGGCCCAATCCGCAAGCCCATTAAACCGAGACTAAGCAGAAACTTGTAACCATTTGTGGACCTTCTTGAGAACCCTCTCATCCAGAAAGAGTTTCCATCACACTTAGGCAAAACTTCAACTCTTTAGCCTCTTGTGACCAACTTCTCTTGAAGCTTACATAAACTTAAGCTTCTCTACTCCATAGCCAATATACCTTAGCTACTATAACCATCCTGATCTTTGTCTATATTCTACAATTTTCTTTAATTTACTTGATTCTTACTCATTTAAAAGAAAACATGATGTTGTAATTTGTTTTAAGTGTCGGTCATCTAACTGTATCACATTCATTTTGATAAATTTGGTAATGGAGTTATACACGGTCGAATAATAATGTTAGTCGATTAATTGATCTTACTTAATCGATTAAGGTAATTGCAATTTTTATTTTATTTTAAATGATATCTAAAATAATTAAAATGTAGTAGACAACCGTGAGTAATAATATACTTCATCCGTTCGTAAAGATTATTTTTCTAGATATTTTACACAAATTTAAAAACAATTAATTAATTTTGTTGAGTTATAAATACATCTAAAGATTTTCTCATAACCATAATTGTATCCATAAACCAATGATCATTGTATAAATTCAAATATTCTCATTCAATATTTTTAGAAGTTTAAAATTTGTTAATATTAATTAATAAAAAACATACAAAAAATTTAAATTATTCATTTTTTTTAAACAACAAAAAAAAGCATATAACAAATTTTTTTAAAGGAACAGAAGAAGTATAAGTCAAGATGCTAAATAATTTTATTTGCAAGCTTATATGTTATAGTAAATTATGAAATTTTGCAATAATTCCATTTGTGTTGCATCATCGATGATAAGAATGGCCAATGATAATAATCTGTGTTAGTTTTTTCAGAGAAATATTGAGAAATTTCTTTAAACGCCACTTTTAAAAATACCATATTTCTAAAAAATGCAAAATCCGACTAATATTATAACATTTATTAAAAATATTATTTGAGTTTGGGATAATTATTAAGTATTAAATTTTAGTTTCTAGGCTTTAGGGTTGCAAAAAAAAAAAAAAAAAAAAAATTGTTGACACTTATACTAACTCACAACTTGATACATTGAATTCTCTACAAAAGATATTAAAATTTTTTTTACGAGTTTTTCCTAAATGGTTTCCACAAGCCCAAGACACTCAATGGATTGTTCACTGACAAATCTAGCCTTAACCATTCATTGGATCAATACATAAATCAATGAACCACTCATAAACTCTTACCTCTCTGTTTTTCCTTCTCTCAAAAACCTATGGCTAAGAAATGATTTCCTCCGAAATGCGCAACCTTTACAAAGCACGTGTGTATATATTTATACATATAAACTACACTACTTTACCTAAAAACTACCCAAGAGGAGATAACAACAAATCTCTATTTCCTTAGTTATTAATCCTTTAATTTTTCAAGAGATTTGCTTAAACCTTTATGATGTTGATTGCGTACAAACTGATCCTCCACACTTCTAGAAGCCAGCTCTGAGTTGTCCAGCTCAGCTCCCGTCTTCGATTGTCCAGCTCACTTGTCTTGTTCCACGTCAATTTCTCCATACATGCTTCATGAGGTATATCTTGAGTGACACATAATGTACCTCATACAAGATTCATCTTCGAGAGTTTGAACCACTAATTTTTACAGACTGACACATTGAAGATGATATTTTTAAAGTCCCCTAATCTTGTTAATGTTAAACCACTAATTTTGTGACAACAATGTTGAATCTTTATCCAACGTACGATGTTGATTTATCGTTTGTCTAATTTTCTTGTAGTTTCCTTATCGTATTGTGGTTTTATCTGCAAAACGAACAAAATTGTATAAACTAAAAGCTTTTTCTCAAATAAAAAGAGAAAAACGAACAAATCAAAACCTCTTGAAAATACAAAATCAAATGTAACAAGTTGATGAATTCATTCTCCTTTAATGGCGGTTTTAAATAGTTTCAAATTTGCCACCTAACTGTTAGATATCTATCTATATCAGTGTTTTCATTGCTTAAAGTTTAAATAGGTATGTGTAGGCATGCATGAGTTTGTGCGTAAATGTGTATGATTATTTTAAAATTTGACAATAAAAGTTCGACCCAAAGTAATTTATTTTATTATTTAAATTCGAACATTTTTTTTTTGTCTTCATAATTCATTGATTTAAGGAGAATTACAATGTCCATCTTACAACATAAGTTTGAGCATGGGCACGAGCTTGTTTTGCTAACATATCGGCATCTCCATTTGCATTCCTAGATATGAATCAAAAATTTACATTACACAGACTCGCAATGTGGAGGATATCCTGCATGTGATATATAAGAGGATGATTCTGCCACCTATCCCCTTTGAAAATACTAGCTCCTTGCTCCAAATTATGATATATCTCTTTATTGTCACCTGCAAAAAGAACATTCTTGTATCCAAGCCTATGCGAATCCACAAGTGCCCTGCGCAAAGCTTCTGCTTCAGCATAAGACGGAGACTGCGTCGGTAACAAAGTTCCTGACCCTGTAAGCTCTTGCTTGCCTAGATGATCATACAAAACCCAGCCTACACCAATATTATTATGAGAAGATATCCAGGAGGCATCAACAAGGCATACCTTCTGTTGGTGAGATTGACGAATTAATTGAGACAAGCTTTGAGGAGCTATCAAATTGCTGCTATTGCTATGATTCACCTTTTCTCTCTCATTCTCCTGTTGTTTCAATGTCAAAGAATCCTGCCACATTTGGTAGTCCAGAAAAACCTTATTAATGGTAGAAGGAAGAGGCCATTTTCTGTTGTTCAATAGAAGATCATTTCTATTTTTCCAAATCCTCCAGCCAATGAAAAAGAACATAGATGGGTGATCTATTGAACCCTTGATCATATCCATAAATGCTGCATAATTATCTTGAAGATCATCCGATCCCAAAAGGGATAATGCAGGTGTGGGCAAAGGGGCAAGGCTCCTTATTTCCTTACTAAGACGGCATTTAAACAGCATGTGATTGATTGATTCCTCTGCCTCTCCACAACGGAAACATACAATATCCTTAATGATCTGTCTTGTTTTGAGTTTAGCAGCCACTGGGAGTGCATCATGAAGGACTCTCCACCAAAAATGATGAACCTTAGTGGGCAAACATATCTTCCACAATGACTTAAACAAAGATATGGGTGCTTGGGAAGACTGACCTTTCTTCTCTCTGAGGTAATTGTAGGCTGATTTAACCGTATAGCCTCCATGAGGGTTATGTAACCAAATAAGCTTATCTGAATCTCCCTTAATAGGTAGTCTAATTTGCTGAATCAATGAGATATGAGAGTGCTTAATAAACCTTCTTAGGATATCCAAGTTCCAGATTCTTGTACCTGGAATGAAGAGTTCATGTACTTTTAGATCTGGATTAGTAATATCTCCAATAGGACTTGGCGCAGCAGGTGAACTCACAGGTAACCATTGATCTCTCCAAACCGACATAGTTTTACCATTGCCAATGATCCATCATGTTCCCTGTTTTAACAACCTATTACCTTAAAGTATGCCTCTCCAAGCATAACTTGAGGACCATTTTTGTTTGGCCTCTAGTAACGTTGTTTTAGGGAAATACTTTGCCTTGTAAACTCTAGCCAACAGAGATAAAGGGTTCTGAATGATACACCAGCTTTGCTTAGCTAACAGTGCAATGTTGAAATCCTTTAAATCCCTAAAGCCGAGACCACCAAGGTATTTTGGGTCAGTAAGCTTATTCTAAGCAATCCAGTTAATCTTAGCTTTATCCTGACCTGCAGACCAGAAGAATTTTCTAATCACAGCTTGAAGTCTTTTAATAAGCTGCTTCGGAAGAAGGAAACATGACATACAGTATGTTGGTAAGGCTGTAAGAACAGCCTTAATTAACAATTTTTTACCAGCTGGTGAAAGCAACTTTGAATACCAACTCTCCACTTTATTGGTCATTCGTTGGACTAGATAAGAGAAGGTATCCACCTTGTTTCTTCCTATCAATTCCGGAAGACCTAGATATCTGCCAAACCCTCCAACTTTTCTAATGTGAGACCACTTTTCAAGGATCTGATGTTGGATATTAGAATCCGTACCTTTAGAAAACATGATGGCAGATTTTGAGTTATTGACTGCCGGGCCTGATGCCTTTTCGTACAGTGTGAGAACCCTTTGTAAATGCTCAAACTCTTCAATTATTGCTTTGCAAAAAATCAGAGAGTCATCTGCAAAAAGCAAATGAGTAATTATAGGGCCTTGAGTACTCACTTGGAATCCAGATAAATATCCCTTGTTACGTGCCTCACTAAGCAGAAATGATAGATCGTCAGTACATAGCAAATAAAGGTATGGTGAAAGGGGATCACCCTGTCTGAGGCCTCTAGAAGGAACAATTTTCTCAGTGGGTATTCTATTAACCAACACTGAATAAGTAACTGTTGAAATACATTTCATGACCCTTCACACCATCTCTCTGAAAAGCCAAATTGTCTCATCAATAAAGCAATGAAAGACAACTCCACTTTATCAAAGGCTTTACTGATATCCAGTTTCAACACCATATAAGAGTCTTTCAACCTCCTTATTTTCAATGAATGGATCATTTCTTGAGCTATAAGAACATTATCTGTTATCATTGGACCAGGAATGAAAGCTGATTGAAACTCAGATATGATGTTATGGAGAATAGACTTGAGTCTCTCAGCTAAGACCTTAGACAGAAGTTTATAAGCTACATTGCTCAGACTTATAGGTCTATAATCTCTAACAACACTGGGCTGATCTACCTTAGGAATTAGACAAATATGGGTGAAATTTAAGGCATGATCCAACTCAGTATGTTCAAAGAAATAAGAAATATAACTAACCACTGAAGATTTAATTGTAACCCAGTGATCCTTGAAGAAAGCCACAGTCAATCCATCAGGGCTAGGTGATTTTTTAGGACTCATTTGCTGTAGAGCTTGGAACACCTCCGTCTCAGTTACTGGCCTTGTAAGCATAATGATCATCTCATCATTGTCACTAGACAGAGATAGAATACGATTGAAAGCTCTTCTTTGCTTCATTTTTGCATGAAAATATTTGGTATTTTTATCACCAGCTTGAAGCCATTGAACTCTACTCTTGGCCCTCCAGAACTCTTCTTCCATCCTATAAGCAACTATTAGTTTACCCTTGAGATCACCAATCCATTGACAATCTAATATAGGCGGCTCATAGGCAATCTTCAAGTTTTGCTTAATCTGCTTAATCTGCTTCTCTGTGTTAGTAATATGTTGCTGCTTCCATATAGACATTCCTTTCCTACATATCTCAAGTGCTTTAGCAAAACTATGAGATGGTATATCCTGACAATCCTCTCTCCATATCTTATGCACTTCTTCTTGGAAACCTGAATCTATTCTCCACCTTCGGTCGTACTTAAATAACTTCTTTCCTCTCCATTTGACCGATTTTGTATGAAGTATTAAAGCCCTATGATCAGAGCAATGCCAAGAGAGAAGTTGAACAAACGTTGTTGGATATTTATCTAACCATTCACAATTTGCCATCGCTCTTTCAATCCTGGTTCTGACATTCTGAATAGTTCCATTCTTAGAGCTTCTATTTCCTACCCAAGTAAATCTTTCCCCAACCATTTGAATATCATGTAATCCCGTTTGAGCTAACATATTCCTGAAGTGGGAGAATGAGTTCTCTGACCTGAAAGCTCCACCATGCTTTTCTGATAAGTCTTGTATGTCATTGAAGTCTCCAAGAACTAACCTCGGCATTTGAGAATAACGGCCTTCATCAACTTGGTTACACATATCCTTCCATTGGATGTTACGATGTTTTATAACAGGATTGCCATATATGTAAGTCAAGCAATATTCATCCTCTTCATCTTTAATGTACATATCACTTTGATGCAAAGACATAGAGGGTCCTAGGGTTAGCTGAACATCTATATCCCAGAAGATGGCTAATCCTCCCGAAAGACTAGTAGCTGGCAGAACGAATGAGTTCGCATAGTTTAATTCATTACACAACCTAGCTACCGCCTCATATCCTTGCTTTGTCTTTATGAGGAACATAACATCAGGATGATGGGATCTTCTAATATCTTTTAAGTATTGGATTGTCAGATCATTCCCCATACCTTGACAATTGAGATGCATGATTCTCATAGCTGAATTAGAGAGGTGAAAGCAACCATCCAATCTGTGAAGTTAACGAAATCGCAGCAGCTGGATCTGAAATTGCAGCTGAATCCGGAGAAATTGAGCAAAGAAAAGGAAGGGATTGAGAGTCTGGTATAGAGATTTTGTTCGAACAAGTCGAAATTTTGGATCGGCCAAGCCGAAGTTTGAGGTCACCAGAATCTTCGAGAGAAACAGCAAAGTTTAAATAATGGAATTATATAAATTCGAACATTTTTATAACACACATGATGAAATTCTAATTATTTGAAATGCAACACGTAATAATTTTAATTAATTTATTGTAAATAATTTCTAATTTTAGTATTAATGTAAAGTATAAAGAGTAGCACTACAAGAAAACATTAATAATCCTGAGAGGCATATTTCAATGGCATTCTGACGAATATAATTCGTCGGAATAACGTTGTCGGAATAACATATGCGTTAGAATTTTGTTGGAAAATTTTGACGGAATAAAGTCATAGGAACATTCTGACAGAATACTGATGGTAAATTTCCAACGAGATCCCGATGACTTTAACCATTGTATATTTATTTCGACGATCCACATCCGTTGGAAAAATTGCCCGGCGAAATTCCGACGATTCACATCCGTCGGAGAACATGACCTGCGAAATTCCGACGGCTTTATCCGCTGAGATATGTTATGGATTTCCAACAGAATTCCGATGATTGTGAATGTTGATTTTGACAGAATCACGACGGATGGAATTTAATAAGTTTTTTTTTTAAAAAACACTTTCGTTTGGAACAAAAAAGATCATAAATAACAATTTGTAACTAATAAAATAACAATTTACTTACGGAATTCAATCCATCCGAATTTCCGTCAGGATTTATCCTGTTTTCTTGTAGTATAGTAATCAATTTGTTTTTGTTTCGTCAATATCATTGTTTTAATGTAACTAGGTGAGTACCGCGCTACACACATGTTTTCTTATATCGAATGAGAAAATCATCGCCACCACCAGCAAGTTGACTTCACAATTCAGCGGCACAAATTGTTTTTGGCTCGAATCCCATTATGCTTCTCGATGAGTCTCTTGTAACCAATGGCTAACTCCCCATTCTGTCACTAACGCTTTATGTTTCTTATTGCATGACCTAATGTTGATTAATATGAGTGGTCCATTGTCGCTCACTATTTTGCATGTACTGAATAGAAAAAATGGTACGTGAGATTGCAAAAATAAAGTAGATAACTGAATTTAGGGATCTTTTTTGAACTACACCATTTTTCTTGGTCAAATGCAAAACTACACCCCTCTTTCTGTCTCTTCTATTTTTTGAGTCTTTGCCACTAAACTGTCCATTTAAGTACAAAACTGCCATTACGTAGACTTCCTTTTGTGTTTCGTAGACTTCCAATCAAAAATGAAAAGTCTGAACAATTCCACATAAATCAACTTATTTACCGAAATGTCATCTTCATCAATTTTCCAACCACCATAAACAACCAATTTCGAGCTCTTAATGGCTCAACAATTGATTTTCGAGTACTTATTGGTCTGATTTAATCCTTATAACATCTTTCCTTTCTTCTCCTCTACAATTTCATCCATAAATCTTGCTATGCTTGGTTTTGAAAATAATTTATAAAAACGGGTTGATTTTCTCGCAAATCTTGCTTTACGACACCAAAATTGGTGAGAATTCTAAGTTCCGGGGGTGGAGGAAGCAAAATACGAGCTCAACGTGTGAAAAGGTAATCAAAACAAAAACATTTAGAAATTTCAGATCTGAAACTCGTAGACTTTATTTGTAGACTTCCAAAAGCCAACTAAGAGGGTATATTTGCATTTGACTATTTATGTGAAAAATACGATGTAGACTTCCAGGGAAGTCTGCATGATTGCTTTGGAAACAAAAAAACAGTGCCACGTAGACGTGGTTAGTTTTGCATTTGACCAGAGGTTTGACTTTTTTGTGCAGACTTCCCTGGAAGTCTGCAAAAACATAAGGGTAGTTTTGCATTTGGAAATTAGAAAGTAGACTTCCAGGGAAGTCTGCACAGACAAAAAGAGGTAGTTTTGCATTTGACCAAAAAATAAAACGTTGACAAATATATGCAGACTTCCAAAAAGTGTAGATAAACAGTGTAGATTTCCCTGGAAGTCTACTACTGAAATCAACGAATTTGGTCAAATGCAAAACTACCCTTTTTTTTTTTGCAGACTTCCTAGGAAGTTCACATTCCATTTGCGGACTTCCGGAAAAATTCGCAAATGCAAAACTGCCCTGTACAGATGTCAACAAATGCTGCAGACTTCCTAGGAAGTCTACATTTATTTGCAGACTTCCATGGAGAAAGTCAAAATTTGGTCAAATGCAAAACTACCCCCTCTTTTTGTGCAAACTTCCAAGGAAGTCTGCACAAGAAAGTCTACGGTTGTGAAGACTTCCCTGGAAGTCTGCAAAGCGTCTGCCTAAAATGCAAAAGTACCCCATGTAGACTTCCAGCGACTGATTGGAAGTTTACACGGGAAGTCTACTATCCAAAAATGGAAGTGTACAGAGGAAGTCTACAATACACAGTCTTTTCTAAAACCTAATTATATGTCATTCTAGTAAGAGATTTCTTGGTTTTTTTGTTCTCACATGTGTGGTACCTATGTCTCTATCATCTGTGTTAGTTTGACATGTTTAAGACTATTATTTATGGGGTAAATCTAATTTTTTCATTTGGTGACTAGTTAACTCATTCAACGTAAACTTTCAGCGACTGATTGGAAGTCTACACGGGAAGTCTACTATCCAATAATGGAAGTGTATAGAGGAAATCTACAATTCACAGTTTTTTTTAAAACCTAATTATATGTCATTCTAGTAAGAGATTTCTTGGTTTTTTTGTTCTCACATGTGTGGTACCTATGTCTTTATCATCTGTTTTAGTTTGACATGTTTAAGACTAATATTTATGGGGTAAATCTAATTTTTTCATTGGGTGACTAGTTAGCTCATTCAATGTAGACTTCCAGCGACTGATTGGAAGTCTACACGGGATGTCTACTATCCAAAAATGGAAGTGTACAGAGGAAGTCTATAATATACAGTCTTTTTTAAAACCTAATTATATGTCATTCTAGTAAGAGATTGCTTGGTTTTTTTGTTCTCACATGTGTGGTACCTATGTCTCTATCATCTGTGTAAGTTTGACATGTTGAAGACTAATATTTATGGGGTAAATCTAATTTTTTTATTTGGTGACACGTTAGCTCATTCAACGTAGACTTCCAGCGACTGATTGGAAGTTTACACGGGAAGTCTACGGACAAATTTCGATTGTTGCTAACTAAGTCTCATATGTTTTTTATTGACAGATGGTTGTTCAAATACCTGTTGTTTATGGAGATTGGATTATGAAAGATGGTACGTGGCATTTTGAGGTGGATACCCGTAAAGGAGGGAGAATGTTTATCTTGGGCGATGGTTTTACATATAGGGAACTTGTTGAAATGGCTCAAGATGATTATAAGTTACAAAAAATGGAGGTTGTGGAGCTCACTTATTCATTACCTAGTTCAATGGTTGAACAAATGCCTCATGACACACCTCCGATGCACGTCAAAAACGATAGACAAGTCGATAGTTTGATGGAGCTACGTAGAACCTGTATGATACGTCTTTATGTATCAACTCGGCCTGAGACGGAAACCGACATCAACGGAGATGCAAATTCAGACGAGAATGAAAATAATGATGAAAATGAAAATCAACAAAACGATGAGGATGAGGATGAGGATGAGTGTAATGATGGAGAAGTGAAAGAAGAGGAAGTGAAAGAAGATGAAGTGAAAGAAGAGGCTGTTAAAGAAGAGTATGGAGTAAATATTGATGATGATTACAGTGAGAATGGAAAAGCTAAAGACGAAGATGGAGAGGATATCTCCCTCGATGTTCAAGCTGGTCGTTCGAGTATGTTTACATGGTCCGATAACATATTCGTGTCGCAAAGTTTTGGTAGCACGGCGGAGCTAGTTCGAGAATTGCAATTAACTTTTGTTATGCTGCGATTTGCATACAAGGTACTCAAGTCTGAACCAAAGCTATTTGTGGCCATTTTTTGTGTGAAAGGATGCTAGTGGAGGTTAAGAGCGGCTGTAAAGAATGAAGAAAACCGGTTTTGGGTAACAAAGTATATCAATGTCCATACATGTTCAAGTGATGATCGAGTGAAGCACCACAAACGTGCTACCGCCAAATACATTGAAAGACTTTTCTACGAGCGTGTTGGAATTATTAATGGAATTACGCCGCAACACATCAAAGATGATATGAAACAAATGTATGGCATGATATGGGATTATACTACTTCATATAGGGCATTAGTTTATGCACGTGTAATGGTGCAGGGAACTTGGGAAAATGGATACGAGAGTCTCCCATCGTATCTCCATCAAATCAAGGAAGCGAATCCGGGAACAATCACCGCTCTTTAGGTCGATGAAGAAAACCGGTTTATGTACCTTTTCTTAGCGTTTGGAGCCTTAATCGAGGGTTTTAAGTATCTCTGACGTGTCATTGTCGTTGACGGGACGCATTTAAGTGAGAAGTATGAGGGAGTTTTGTTAGTTGCATGTGCACAAGATGCTAATTTTCAAATTTTCCCTTTGGCTTTTGAGATTGTTGACAGTGAGAGTAATGCTTCGTGGGAGTTGTTTTTTACCAAATTGAGAGATTGTGTCTCGGAACAAGGAAATTTAGTGATCGTTTCGGATAGGGAGATCGCGATAAAGAACGCGATTGATAAGGTTTTCCCGAAGGCAACACGTGGCATTTGTTATTACCACCTTCAATGCAATATAGTGAAAAAATTTAGGGGGAAAGATCTCATGTACTTGGTCAAAGGTGCAGCGTACACATATACAGAAGAAGATTATGACCGATATATGGAGGCGATACGATCTACAAAGCCGGATCTTGCAACATACTTGGAGGAGGCTGACCCAAAGTTGTGGTCACGTGTGCACTTTCCGGGAATGAGGTACAACATCAAGACGAGTAACATGGCCGAATTAATCAATGCGGTACTAAAGGTAGCTCGAGGATTTCCAAGAGCATTTCTTCTGGACTTTATCCGATCAAAACTAGGAAGATGGTTTTACAAAAGGCGAGAGGATGCGTTGAGTGTACCCAACACGCTATAGTCGAAGTGTTGACTATTTGTTGAATATTCGTGAGTATTACACGGCTTCCATGATGACGGAACGCATCAATGATGTCCAATTCTACCTCAGGAGAGGAAACTGTAATTTCCTTGTTGATATGGGCCAAGGTGCGTGTACATGTGGTGTCTTTCAAATCGAGAGGATCCCTTGCTCACACGTTTACGCGGTTTTAATCGAGTGCCGTCAAGATGTGTCTACGATTATTTGTCCTTCCTACGAGAGACATTATTTATATGCGAGCTATGGCGGCAGCATTTTCCGAGCCAAGGACGCCGACAAATGTCCCAAAGAGGAGGTATTATGCTTACCTCCTCAAGTTGGTCATAAAAAGGTCGGAAGAAGAAGTCTAGATGGCAAACTTGGCTTGAAATCGCCTAGAGGAAAGGGAATAAACCGCGGAAGATGAACCCCACGTACAACTGTACGAACTACGGACAACTAGTTATACTTCGGTGTAAACATCAGTTATAGACTTTGTTGTACTAAGGACTTTTATTCTGTTCCTACCGTGTCCAAACGCATGTTCAAAAGTAAGCTACTATCATGTCCGGTCTAGAGTTATTATTATGTCGAACTTTGGGTTAAAATTTGTGAAAAAAATATAAATTATTTTTGAAACTTGTGTCTGGACTTGTGCTAAATCTAGGTTATTCTCATGTTCAAACTTGTGTTAAAAAAAAAACTTTGTTTTCACTTCAATTCGAACCAAATAGAAGGAGTTGTACAATGTAAGTATGGGTGACTAGTTAACCACCAAGGCTAACGGACCTTAAGCGTTAAATATGACAATCAATATTTAGTAAGTAGACTTCCAATGTAAACTTCGGTTGTATACTTCGACATAAAATCATTACACGGGGTTAAAGCACCGTAACACATATCCGTTTAATAAAAACGAAACCATTTTACTGCTCCCTTAAACGACATAGTTTTCCTCCCCAAGTCGGTATTCAATCCCTAATTCCCAAATTTGAAAATTACTCAGACCCCTAAATTCCTATAATTCTCAATTTTGTCAATTTCATATCTCAAATTTTTACATTCGAAATCTATCTTGGAAATGCTCTCAATTTGCGCATTCCTCCGATGAGTTCTTCAAGCTCTGTGTCATCAGGTGTTGTCAGACACCGTGGGTTACCGTTAAAGTGTGTGTGCGGCTTAGGACTGACGATCTTTACTTCTAAGACGTCTGAGAATCCTGGAAGACAGTTCTTCCGTTGCAACAACAAACGTGATGCCAAATCGTGGACAAACATAAGAGATGTAAGTACTCTGTTGTTCATGTTCAAAGTAGAGATTGTTTGCGTTCAAATTAGTTGAAAATTATTATGTGGTGGTTGCGTTGAAAAGAGATGTAACACAATGTCTTATTATGTTGTGCATTAGGGACATTTGTTTAAGTGGGTGGAGGATGGTGTTCTTGAAGAAGTTCAAGATGCTTTAGCAAGATTTGCAAGCATAGACAATGAGATAAGGAAGGCCAAATGTGAGGCAAACGAATCAAATGTCACGATACAAGAACTGCAAGAAGAAGCAAAGATGAGATTGTGCTTCAAATTATGTTTTTTTGGCTAAGCTTGCTCACCATTGTGATTTTTATGTGATGTTTAGTCAGGAAAAGTAAAATTTCGTTGTTAAGGATGTTGTATTTTAGTAAACCTTGTTAAAACTCAGAAGTGGAACTTGTTTGTTGGATAATTCCTGGTGAATACATGGTTAATACATGGTTAACTCCTGGTTAATTCATGGTTAATTCCTGTGATGATTGTCCTTGGAAATTAGGTTATTTAACAACTAAGGCTAACGCAACTTATAAAGTAGACTTCCAATGTAGACTTCGTATGTACACTCCGGTTGTATACTTCTCCAAACTATAAACACTTGTAGATTTAGAGAAGGAAAGTTTCTTATTAACGATTAACGTTGAACAATTGAAAATGAAAAGAATTTCTAAAACATAAAATAAAAACATGAAATAAAATGCTAAAATTTAATTAAAAAAATAAAAAAACTCCTTTTTTCTTCATTCTTTTCTTGAAATCCACCACCGCACTCCATGCATGCTCCTCCGTCCACCGCCGAGCAATTTCCTCGAACTTGGCCTTGTCAGTTACGTACATTTTGGCCGCTTCAGCCAAAGGCTCCGAGGCCAAGTTTGGTGAAGCCAGGAGGTGGAGGATTTCGTTGATAATGTCGAGCGGACGGAGCGCAGGAGTCCATCTCGTTCTAAGCATCTCATGGTAGATGGCCCCGTTTGCATGGATGTTGGGATCGTATATTTTAGTACGGAAATACACCCTGGGTGGCCCTAATGGATACTCAATCGGAAATGAGTAGGAAAGCCAAAACACTCCTCCCTCATAAGGAGTGTCCTCTGGTCCATTTATAGGAACCTCCACATGGTAACATTTATCATCGATTAACATATTAGATTCTTTACACCAAATACGAGATGGAAACCTTCAAATCATTTAATATTACCTTCTTCAACGATCCTCAGATCAGGGTACTCTTGCGTTAGTCTCTTCAGATCCGAACGATATCGAATCTTCCTTGCTCTAACCGGATCCATTGTTTTGGTGAGAATGTTTGGAAGAAGAAATGAAAGTTTTAGAGATGAAAGATGTAGAGATGTGTTTACGGAAATACATACATACATATATATATATATATATATATATATATATATATATATATATATATATATATACGAAAAACGTGTCTTTTGACAAAAAAGTAAAACGATAAGACGTGACTTGATTAATGCCTTTGAAACATTTTATAAAAATGAGGTAAGTTAACATCAAACCGTATTTACAGACCTACTTGGGTTGTAAAGGTCTTTGAGACACGCGTACTAGACTTGCAGGGAAGTCTACACTGTTGTGCACAGGAAGTCTACACTAAAAGCAGTTGCACTATCAATATGACTCGTGTCAGTATACTTTTCAGGTACCCTTCTATCGTAAACTTCCATTGTAAACTTCCATCGTAGACTTCCATTAGGAGAAAATTTGAAAAAGTAATTTGTCACCACATCATTTCGAACCAGAGCAATTTATAATTACCGCGTAAGAATGGCTCCGTATCTAACCAAAATGTCATAGGATGATATTAGAAAAAATGTGCGACTTACACATTTATATATTCCTAGGACTTTCATTATTGTATAGTAACTGAGAAGTTACATTTTACAATTTTTATGTTGCATTGTACAAGTAACTTACAAAAAGGGTACTGAAGACCAGTATTAAAAAACTAGGCCAACAAACAAAACATATTATATTAAGGACAATACCATCTAAACTGTACAGTAGAAGTCTACAATAGAAGTCTATATTAGTACAACAGACTTCCAGAGTACAAGTCTACAATAGAAGTCTATTTTCAAAATTCCAAAATAACAAAAAGACTAACTGATCCCGATAAAATTAGGATATGAGTTTGTCAAAGAAATGTACAAAATATATGCAACAATCACTACAAGAAATATAGATATTAATAGCACTTGAAGATAGTGTTTTTTGCCTATCTGCTATGTTTGACCAGTGCGCGACTTTTGCATAGCGTTTGTGAACTAAGAAACGCTATGTTATGATGAGCGAGTAAAACCAATTGTTGTGGCGCTTAATTTTTTGGTTCTCATTATGTGTAATAGCACGTAGAACTTGTTAACCGCTATGGTAAGGTTAACCGCGAATAAAACTTTTCATTGCCCACCTAAGTCTTAAAAAAAATAAAACCCATGTTTATTTTTTAGTAAAAAATCGATGGAACCAAAACTAATTAGGGTAAAAAAAAAGAAAAAAATCTCCATTTGCTCTCTCCATTTGTCTCTCGCTTCCTCTCCCAAATCCTTTGTCACGTATTACCAAAATCACTCTCTCTTTCGATATCTCATGATCTGATTCTAAATCTCTCATGATCTAAGTCTCTTTCTCTCAAAAAGACATCTCGATCTGGCTCTCACTTTATTTCTCCCTGTCTCAGTTTCGAACCCGCACTCTCTGATTCGATCTCTCTCACTGTCAGTCTCTATCTCTCACACTCTCAGTCTGAATCTTTGTCGACTCAGTCTCAATCACTGAATTTTGTCTCGATCTGAAGGAGAATATCTCATTTCGTCGTCATCTTCATCGTTCTATAAGATTTGGGAAGTGAAGGTGACAAAATTGTCTTTGACTTTTTGTTTTTATTTGTATAGAACCAAGGTTTAAATTTGCAGAAAGAATAAGAGTATTAATCAATCGGTTATTTTGATTTTTTTGCAGGAAGAAATCTCTGAAACTTTCATAAGGTATTTCAGTTTCTTCTTAGAATTTTTGATGTTTCAGTTTTAGTTTCAGATTATTTGATTTGTGGTGTTTTATTTTGTCAATTTTCGCTTTTGCAGATTATTATTTCTACGGATTTGCTCATTAAGCAATTATTGGTAACTGAGTTGTGGTGATTATTCAAGGCTTGAATCTTCAATTTGCATCATTGGTTTCAATTTTTTCGGATCTCCTGTTTTCTCGAATCGACGTGAAAGCTTTCCCTTCCCAAAGGCAAATCAAAAACCAATCAGCAAAAGCTCTCCAAAACCCTTTCTCTGATAGATTCGTATTAGTTTTTATTTTGGATCTACTGGTATTATATTACTAAAATGCTTTTGGATCATTACTAAACTTGTTTGACGAAATTACGTTTTCTAGGTGAAAACACTGAGTTGGATATTCTACCAGATTGTTTCTGATGCAGTCATTTTCTATAATTTTGAGAGGTAAGTTATACGTCTACTTAATGAGACTTTACTTGTATGTCATAAATCTGGACCGAGTTTCAAAGAAAACAATTAACTTAAGACTTTGTAACAGAGAAGACAGCCTCAGACTAATAATAGAGGGGTGATTGAAGAGGAATTAGTTCCTCCTTTCCTTTCTCCCTTTGTTCGTTCTGTTGACTGTGATTGATGTATGGGATCTTGGTTTGATTGTCTGATTCTCATAGTCACAAATCTGTCTTCTTAATCTGGATCAATAATAATGTGACTGTGTTTGGGTTTAGGGTTGATGAGATTGTGTCTGAAATTGGGCTTTGCTTGTGTCTCAGATGGAAAGAGGTGAAGCAAGTGAAGAAAATGCAGCGAAGACTAAGAAAGTGTTTGTCCCCGGAGCCTTTGGAAAACCCGGCAAGAGGATTGTGGAACAGTTGTTGTCCTTTGATTTTGCCACCAAAGCCGGTTTTCGTGATGTAGACTAAGTAATAACATCTTTGAAAACGAGCCATCTCTTCAGTTCGTATGTTCGTGGTCTAAAATCCGACGGCTATTAATTCTTAATGAAAGTTCATAACTTCTCTGTGATGTTTGTCCTATAGATTAGAGCAAACAAAAGGCCATGAGAAGCTATTCTTTTTTTTATAATATATTTTGTTTCTGTTTTAATTAATGTTTCAACGTTTTGTATCACAATTTGAAATTTTATTAATGTAAATGAAATAATTTGAATTTTTTAACTTAAATAGATTTAGGGTTTAGGGTATCATAATTGTATAAATAAATGAGTCTAGGCTTAAGGTTTATGTTCGACAAACTATATAAAAAAATACAAAAGTTGTTTTTCACAAATTATAAACGAAATTAAACATAAAAAACAGTAACAAAAAAATTTAATGAGTTTTTCATTTAGAGTTTAGGGTATAGGGTTTGAAATATAACTTTTAGTGTTATTTACAATATAAATATATAAAAATTATGAATTGATGAGTTTTTGATTTAGGCATAGGATTTGGGGTTTAGGGTATAAAGGGTTAGAGTATTGGGTTTGAAATAATTTTTAATGTTATTTACAATATAAATATAAAAAAATTGTGGACTAATGACTTTTTTGATTTATGATGTAGAAATTTTAAAATAATTTAAATGTAACCATTTTCCAAATCTTAAATTGTAAACCCTAAACATCAAACACAAACCGTAAACTTCTAACCCTTGATGATAAACACTATCATTAACATTAACATCAAATAGTTTACCAAAGATTCCAAGATTTCAATTATAATCATTTTGTAAATCTTTCTTTAAACCTAAACATAATATATAATCAATATATAAATGAGTCTTTGATTTAGGGTTTAGGGTTTCAAGTATCTATGGTAAATACGATAAATTATTTTCTTATTCTAAAAACATAAACTATATGAAAAAGTTATATGTCTTTGGTTAAATATTTATGGATTGACTTAGTTATGTCTTTTGATTAAGGTTTCGTCGAATATATTTTCCAATGAGACTTATGAAATTTTCCTATAAACTGAAACACAATACACAGTTTAATCTAAACCTTCCATTCCTCCATATCATCGATCTTACATCTAAATCCAACGGTAGAGGATTGGTTTGATCCTCCACGTCATCGATCTCGACCTCCAGAACAATATTACCTCTACCAAAACAATTACTCTTTCTCTATCAATCGACAAACTCTCTCTCTCTCAGAGAAGTTCAAACATTTTTTCTGTGAATCCAGATTTCTGACTCGTCGACCACTCGGCTCCTTTTTCATCATCTTTACAGCTTGAACCAATCAATGTTTATATCAACGAAGCGAGTGTTTGGAAGTATGTTGCGTAAGCAGCTTATGGATCTGGAGCCTGGAACCCTAGATTCGCTCAGATGTGGATCGTTTGGGCAGATTTTCAGAGGGATTAGGTTTTGGAGCCTAAATCCTGCTCCTTTCTGATGATTACTCTTCCTCCAAGCCTTCTGATAAACCTCATGTAATTTCGGACCACATTTTCAGACAATTTGAGATAGCCACCAAGACGTATCACTAATTATGAAGACCTTCGTTGAATCACCAATATGCTTTAGCCTTAGTCTGAATTATGTGTTATGAATCTGGTTACTAGATTAGTACTTTTCTTTAGGTGATTGGTTTTTGCATAAAAGAATCCATTTTACTATCTTGTTGGAGTGAGTAGTAGTAAAGGAGGTAGAGATTTTTGTTTGATTCTACTTTCATCGGTGACCAGACACGTCCTACGGTTTTAGGAGTTGAGTTGTGTGTGGTGTTGCAAGAGACGTAGTTCTAAAGTTCATCGTGTTCTGGTTGCTTGTGGCAGGTGGAGGGACCAAAAACTCCAGAAGAAATGGTTGCTATACTGCAGAGAGTGGTAGAAGATAGTTCACCTGTTCTGGTAACTGCTAGGGTTGAGGCAGAAGAAAGAAGAAACAATCTGCATCTGAGAGAGGAACAAGATGCTGCTTACAGGGCTGCTCTTGAAGCCGATCAAGTATGTCTCCCTTTTTCTTTAGGCTGAATTTACAAGATCTCGTATGATTAGTCTATTGTATAAATTTGTGGCATCTTTTCTGTTGATAAGGCAAGGGAGCGACAGAGACGTGAAGAGGAAGAGCGTTTAGAGAGGGAAGCTGCTGAGGCAGAGAGGTAACATAAAGAGGAAGAAGAAGCTCGGGAGAGAGCAGAGCGTGAAGCTGCAGAGAGAGAAGTTGCTAGAGTGAGAATGAGACAAGAGAAAGCACTTTCTCTTGGAGATGAACTGGAGAAAGGCCATGATGTTACACAAGTAAGTTCTTTTTGCTTGTGGCCATTCATTACTTATTTTTTTGCACATAAGGCTTAGTGTCTCTTTAAAGATTAGGTTCTATGGTCGGATTCTCATTGATCCATGAACCACGATACAGAAGTTGTACGACTACGTTGATTCACTTGGAGTATTGGAAACAGAAGAGTACATCTTAATCACAACTTCCCAAGGACAGTGTACGGAAGAGATAAAGAGACTCATTCGTATTGGGTTTGGTTTGTTTCTGAGTTTTGATTTGTTTCTCCCATGGTATGAGAGTCATTCGTATTGGTTTTTTTTTTAACAGGAAATGTGGGTTTTCGTCAAGGCCGAGATTACAGAGATTTTAAGATCGGAAAAGACCAGCAAGCTTGTCAAGCGAAAGTTGGGAGCTCACAATAGAAAGTTAAGAAAGTTGGTTTGGTTGGTGGTGTGTCCGAGAAGAAGAAGTGAAGAACTAATTTGGGTTCAAGTTATTTTTGTACAATGTCTATGCTTATCATTTAGATGCATACTTATACTTTGTAACATATAAACATGAAAATGTTGATGATTTTTTGTTTTGTAAACATGGAAATGTTTAATGGTATTTATATTGTGAAATAATTCTTTAAATTATTATTATTAAAAATAACATTACAAAAATAAATTACAATTTAATAAAAAAATAATTATTTAAATATATTTTTGGGCCATTATAAAATAATTTAATAACACACAAAATTTGCTATCTTTATAAAACAAACTGGTATAATTACAACTCAATCATAACAATTATTACACGCTATTATAAATATTAATAATAGCAGCGTTATAAACATTATCGTAGTTTAATTAACTATAGCATTCGGAAAGTCCGCTATCTAAAATGTCTGACCTACGATGACGGGCGCTGTCAGAGCGTTTAAGGAAATGCTATGGAAGATGAATCATAGCGTTTATCGGCCGCTATTAATACCCACATTTCTTGTAGCGAATCCTAAAAGTTTAGTTCGGGCTACCAAAAGATATTACGTTGCGGAGCATTACGGTTCATACACATCCAAGTGAGACCAATCTTGGGGCTGTGGGCCATCTTGCTTTATCTCGTCTCATATATCGACAACAAGCTTATCCCTACATGCTTGGATGTCCATGTTGGCCATGACGCTAAAAGGAAACCCTAGAGCATGGCATTCGACAAATTTGAAAGCAAATACTCCACAACTCGCACCATCAGCCTGTTGTGGAGCTTCATGCATCTCGATCGTATACACATCTCTAGTATACTTCGGCCTATCCTGCTCAGGACACAACTCCCGAATAGTATTTGGAACCATCACCGTAAAAGGCTCCACCATCTTCTTCGTGTGATCAACCGACTTGGCATTAAACAAACTATCCCACACTACAACCATACGATTTGGAATAGATATCCACAGAGCAATCCAGTGATTGTCGTTGTTGTTCATGATAGTGTAGATGTCATGTACCTCACTCCCCCAAACCTTGTCTGATCTACAAAACGCAGGTAATTCACCTGTGTAGTAATCAATGGCTATAGGAGGTAATGTCTTACCAGACCCATCAAGATTTCCATGGTTGTCCACATAGTTTTGGTATTTTGTTTACCACAAGTGGGTAAACATCGTATCAATGAAGCATATTCGGTTGCTCCTAAACCACTGTGGATGGTTATGAAAACGGTGTCTAAGCAGGTTCATGGCAGCTTCCAAGTGCTACAACAATAAAAAGAAAAAATAAGTAAAGTAGCCTACATAAGAAGACTACAGCAGAAGTCTACACAGGAAGTCTACACAACAGGTTTACACGTGAATTCTACACAATAAGTATGCTTACGGAGTCCTTTAGCCATTCTCTTCTGGCACGTAGTGTATGAAACCAATTGGCGCGACTGTTAATAACCTTTAGATCTGTTCTCTTGTACACAGTAAACATAATATGTCAAATTGCCAATGCAAGAAGTCATTAAAAAATAAATCCCAAATTTAAATAACATACGGTTCGGCTTTCAAAGAAGCTAGGAACAACTTCATATTCTTCGCATCAACAGGACCAAAAGGGTCATATCCTTTCCCTTTTTGGATTGAACGTAAGTCATACCCTTGGCAAGGTGATTTCCGTGTGGGCGACTTTGCCAACACTCTTTCACTCTTACCCCTAGCAGCATTCACCTTTTGGTTCAGCTTTAACTTAATAATCTTATAGTGAGCAGCTTTAACATGCTCAATATCTTCTACACCTTTAACTTCCACCAAACTTGGCTCGTCTACAACCTCTTTTGATTTTTGTTCGACTTTAATTGTTGGCAACAGTTTGACTGGTTTTGGTTCTTTATCCTCTGTCTCTGGTTTAAGCTTTTTATCTTCTAAGATTTCTGGAGGAGTACAGTTGACACTCCTACAACTCTGCATGGTTATTGAAAGGAAAGTTAAACCTTCGGCAAAGGACAACTGCGTTAAGGACAAACCTTATAAATTGTTTAATAACAGTGTACAATGTTTGTTTAAACTTTCAGAGAAACCGTAAATGGATGAACATCTTATTGCTTTGGGTTTGATGGCGGCTTTCTCACCCTTGTGCTTTTACGAATGATGTTATGTTTGGGAGGGGAGGGTTTGGTACTAACCCCATGATCAGTAGGTGGAGAAGATGTGTTATGGACCTTGGCCTCTTGGCTGTTTTCCTCTTCGTTGTTGCCCTCTTTGTTGTTGCCCTCTTGGTTGTTCTCAGCTGCAGTGCACACCACCATCTCCATGCAAACAGCTTTACCACCCGCTAAATGGTGGTCAACCTTATAAGATAGCTTCTCAACCTGATCAGATAGATGGTCGACCTGCTTTGTCAACTTGGTAAGGGAAGCCTCAAAGGCGGCTTGAAATTTCTGAACCACGAGGACCAATGGATCTCCACCACAACCAGCAGCAGTGTTAGTGGACCTCTTTCTCTTCCTGCTCTGTCCACCGCTCTTTCCACCTAATTGCTTAGTAGGTACAACATTGATAGCGTCTGTTTAACACATAATCACAAAACAAACTTATTACTACTTTAATAACAACTTGATCTTTGAAATGTTTAAGAGACAACCGGATATACATTAGATCTTTGAAATTTAATTTGAAGTAACAACTTGAATACAAACTGTTGAATGAAAATATATAATTATTATAACAAGGTAGATGATGGTTCCAATAAAAAGTCATAAAGGGCACGAGAATAAATGTAACAGCTTTCCCCATGCCACTACTGAGACATTGACAACTTGAAACAACAAGACTATAACCATCTGCCACGATTGGACAAAACAATAAATGATGGCCTTTCATAAACCCAAAACACTATAGCTATATGCAGAATGACAGGTTTGCGACAGACATCAACCCAACTCATCACACATACAGTGATTAGGCACAACAGAACATCAACCTTGGCCATTTCACCTCTGCAACGCGTCTCATGAATCTGCATCCGCTGTGTGTAGCTATATTAACCCAAACCTGATAACAACAAGAAGTAACTAATTGGGAAATAACTATAGACCACAACCATAGCAAATAACTAAGTACAGAGAAGTCTACATTGTATACTTGGCTGGAAGTCTTCAACGTAGACTTCCAGCCAAGTCTACAATGTAGACTTCCCAAAAAATCTACGATGCAGACTTTTAACAATAGTCTACAATGCACACTTCAGTTGCGGACAACAACAGTAAACGTTTCCAATCAATAGAGAAACAATAGAGAGAGGAAAAAGTACTTTTCAAACTCAGATTTGATACCTTACCAGTCCACAAGATGGAGGGCAGATGTTAACGACCCTATTGCAGATCTACAAAAAGCCATATACAAATTAAAATAGAGGAAAAACATATTACGTACCGGGAAATGACAAAACTGAGAGAGTTTTGCCTTCACATTATAGCTTCAAGTGGCTACAAGATCAAGTTTCCATATAAAAACTTAAACAAACATTACCAAAACCAAAACAAGAAATTAACAAAGAATTATACCTTTGTACTACGGCAAGCCAAGATATTAGGGCTCAAACCAAGACCCCTCAATTTTCCAACGCTACGGCAAGCCAAGATATTAACTTCACAAAATCAAAACCAAACTTCTTATAAAACAGCTAAAAAAAGACCCTCTATTTTCATATTTGTTGTTCTTCAGTGAGATGCCTCGACTCTGGCAAGTAAAAAAACTCAATTAGAAGCAAACCGCAGAGAGAATTTTTGAGAAAAGAAAAAGACAAACCTAAAGACGAACTGTGTTTGTTGTGAACCTTCGATCTGAAGCCCAATCATAAAACGACTTAGATCTGGTAAGAATCTGAGGAACCGACATAAAGAAAGAGAGATTTAAAGACATAAAGAGGCAACTTACGAAAAGGACACAATGAGATGCTAGTAGCTAACCTTGGTAAAGGCTGTGGCGAGGGATCAACGGAGGTGGAAACTATTTCAGAACGGTGGTCATGTGCAGATATGTAGAAGAGCGAAGGAGATCTGTGAAAAGCTCGAATCCCTTTGGCGTTGCCATAACTCAGACGTTTCTGTGTTGAATCGAAGCCCCACCAAGAGTTGCAACGGGGAGCAGGAGGCGTGGAGTAAGGAATCCGAGATCTGAAAGAAGTAGATCGGAAATTGAAGAAGACGATGAAAAGGGGAAAAAGGTTGAGCGCCGCTGGAGAAAGAGAGAGAGAGAGAGAAAGAGAGAGAGAGAGAGAGAGAGAGAGAGAGAGAGAGAGAGAGAGAGAGAGAGAGAGAGAGAGAGAGAGAGTTGTTTAGGGCTACAAATTTGATTTATTTATATGGAGACAAAAATATTTTCGGTTAGGTTAATAATTATTGGTTTAATATTCGGTTCGGTTATAAAATATTCTGGTTAAGTAGACTTCCATGTGGATGTCTACGAAACCCTATACTCTAAAATGAAACCCTAAACGCAATGGAAGTCTGCAATTCAAACACTAACTCGAATGGAAGTCTACATTGGAAGTCTGTATATGTGAAATATGCTACAATGGAAGTCTATAGTTCAAAACCAAATTCGACTTTTTCCTTTACATTATTCATCCAAACATTTAATATCTTCATAATTTTTGATTTTTTTCCAAATTTGACATTTCAAATCTTGAAATTATGAACTTTAAATGTAACCCTAAACGTAAAAATATGTTTTCAAATTGTACTGTCGATCCATTTCCCATATTTTTAACACACAAACCCACAAACTAATGTCAATGACATACATGACTCATAATATTAAAGATTTTACATCCCCTCGTAGTGAATTCAACTTCTTATAATCAAACCCTACATTGAAACTTCTTATAAGTTATTCATTATAAACCATGGATCATGTAACACAAATCGCTAAAACGTTAATCTATTACAATCATACAATCATAAAAGACTATACATACATAATACAAAACAATTACTAATACCATGTCCCAACATTGTCACAAAACTTCTCAATGTAATGTGATGAAATATAGTATTTCCAAAAGGATAGTATTTAGTTCATTCATTCATTTTCATTCCAATTTGTCTTTTTTTTTTTACTTTATGCTAATTTGGTTAAATTTTATTTTTCAAACATCACAATTGCATTTAGTTTAATTATCCAAAAGATTTTATGGTCAAATTAGTTTTTATGTATTTATAGATTTAAATTAACTTAATAATTACGATGTAGACTTCCAAAATGTAGACTTTTTCATTCCAATTTGTCTTCTTTTTTTTACTTTATGCTAATTTGGTGAAATTTTATTTTTCAAACATCAACATTACATGTAGTTTAATTATCCAAAATAATTTATGGTCAAATTATTTTTTATGTATTTATAGTTTTAAATTTATTAAATAATAACGATGTAGACTTCCATATTTCGTTGCAGACTTCCAAAATGTAGACTTTTTCATTTCAATTTGTCTTAATTTGGAGAAATTTTATTATTCAAACATCACAATTGCATTTAGTTTAATTATCTAAAAGATTTTATGGTCAAATTATTTTTCTGTATTTATAGATTTAAATTTACTAAATAATTACGATATAGACTTCCATATTTCGTTGCAGACTTCCAAAATGTAGACTTTTTCATTCCAATTTGTCTTTTTATTTTAATTTATGCTAATTTGGTGAACTTTTATTTTTAAAACATCACAATTGCCTTTACTTTAATTATCCAAAAGATTTTATGGTCAATTTTTTTTTTTTTTTATCTATTTATAGATTTAAATTTACTAAATAATTACGATGTAGACTTCCATATTTCGCTGCAGTCTTCTGGTGTAAATTTCCAACGAAGACTTCCAAAAGGATAGAACGGTCATTGCGGCTTGCAGTTTTATTGTTTGTTCATTAAAGCTCTAACTGTAATTTCACTACCCTTTTAAAGTAGTTTTGTAAGTTTTCACAATAAGAGTGTAGTTTTGCATTAAAAATGAAAAAAGTATATTTCATGCAATAATCCCCTGAATTTAAGAAGGGTCACATTTTATTGTTGTAATTATTGACCTAAAATCTTTTATTTAATAAAAATTTGCTTACTTAAATACAACTATCAAATCTTTCAATGTTTTTTTGTGCAACACTGAAGGAAAAATGGTAGTAGTTTCACCAATCCTTGATCAATCTTCGACTATGCATTACAACATGAGCATGTTAGACAATGGAAACACAACGTCACGTTGTATGAAGATTAGTTTAATGAATATTAACTAAATTATGAACTTTTAGTTGGACTATTAAAAGATTCAAAAAACATTTTATGCCTTCTAAGTACGTATAAAAAATGTCAAATTTCAAATACAGACCTCGAAACATAATAAATATACTGCATGGAACCATGAATTACTTTTGCTATTTTTCTCAATTTGTTTCACTCAAATACATTAAGAGAAAAAATAGCACAAGTCTTAAATAAAAACCCAGGCGTAGCGATTTGATACTGCATTACAAGAGGCATTACTCTGCTCCAGGGTAGAAAAATTCATGTACATGTCTTATTGTAAAACAAAATTGGATTTCTGGTTAGAGGGAGTATGTTCTCGCTGCAATAGAATTACGCTGTCTTCTGACCCGCACTCCTTGAGAAAGTTTCTTTAGCAGTTTTCTTAATAAATGTCACATTAATCGATTAATTGTGTAGCCTAAAGAGCAAATATATGGAAATCATGAGAAAATTACCTTCACTTGTGGTGCTGCTCGAGCCTAAACTGTCAACTTAAGCATCTTCAAGGTAGCCAACACCTACAAGAGATTTGATTTTGAGAATTAAAGCATTACATGTGCTCGCACGTCTATGGATTCATCACAACCTTGTATGACACAGATCTATATAGACTCTATTGAGATAGATAAGAATATAAGATTTTTTTTCTTATAATCCTCAAGTCAGATGAACATTGACAGATTTTTCATTGTCCTTAAATTATTTGGGATTCCTGTCTATTAGGTAGGGAAAAGGAGTCACATAGACTTAGGCTTCGTAGTACTCGCACCACCAACTTCTTTGTTGCCGCTTGTTTTACTCTGGTCAGCAAGACTTGTTTGCTCCAAATCATTATTAAGTAGTTAAATGTTGACATTGGCTAAATACTATATAAAGTTATAAACGCAATCAATTCTTAAGATGTGAGTAATGATAAAATGCCATAATATATAAGACACCAAAATCAAAACTGGAAGAGATCAATCCAGTACTTATCATCCAAATTATTTTCAAAATTTCTGATAAAAATCTACAAGCTTAACATTCAATGATCCAATCCAAAGCAGCATATGGTGAAAATCGAATAGAAACTATAACAAATTACATGTAATTGTGAAACAAGAAACCAAACTATAAACTTCACATTGGGTGGCCAGACAATAAACAATTTGGTTTGCCCATTAGAAATGCAACCTAAAATATTTCAACAAATCTATCACCATATTTCTAACTATACTAATAATCAGTGTTCTTAAATACGGTCTATACGGCCGTATATACGCTATACAGTGAAGGACCGTTGTTTTGCTACACAGTACAGCCGTTTATTCGGCTATATGGTTCTTATACGGCCGTATAAACGTTTTGTGTTTTTTTAAAAATATTTTGAAAAAACTATTATTTTACTTTTTTTAATTTTTTTGTTTAGTACTCTAACAATTTGAGATTATCTAAGTTATAATTATTTTATGTACTTTTAAAATTATATCTAATATATTTTTTAATTATAACTTGTAAAAGTAAATTGTATTAATTTTAAATGAGAATTTTCTTTAGTATGTAAAATTACTATATGTATATACTTATTTTTTTTTTCTTTTAAAAAAATATTCACCGTATATACTCCGCATAAACGCCCATATATACATCTATACGCTATACGATGCTCCATCGTACGGCTAGCGTATAGCGGATTTTAGAACATTGCTAATAATTAAGTTCCCATATTCTCAAAGTTGACTCAAAGTCTCAAACAACAAAGAGGACTAAAAATTCCATAGGAGATTTAATGTGATATTTAATTTATCAGAACCATCAATTATTTAATAGGACCAAAGTATCCTAACTGAGCGCACAAATAAAATCTTCCAAGATTTTGAAATGTGATCAAAGTAGTTGTTGATAAAAACAAAAGGTAACATGATCACTGAGATTAATCGGACAACTTCAATGAGTCAATTAAGATTACTAAAACAACTTCGTAGCGATATGGCACTTCCAATAACTATTTTGCGGTAGAAAGAGATGATGAACTTACCAGCATTGTGGAAAAGACTTGAAAGAAGCTGAGATGATGTTAAACTTGAAAATTTGGCGTCACCATCTAATCCAGTACATGATTGTTTTGGGAATAAGTGTCGTTGATAGTTAATTTACCCATCTAAGGAAATAGGACAAAAAGAGCAAATTTAAGATAGTATTCTTTTATAAAAAAAAGGATCCAAAGAGGATGAAATCAACCCAAAAAGAAACTCGGATTATATGAAAGTCCATAAGCTGAAGTTATTTGAAGAAAGAAGGTCATAATTTAAGGAGGTAACTAGTGAAAGAGCAGAATCTGTTGGAACACGAAGTAGCCTGTTGGAACAAACTCAGAAGTGAGTCAGTTGATGCTGGCGTGGCACGTGGTGTTGAAATAAATATCAAAAAGATGTTTAGTGAATTTAAATCACAAAAGACGTGAAGCAGAAGATAATTTTGGAGAAGATTTAGTTTAGGATTTATTCCTTTTATTTGAGAGATGATACTTTCCTTTTTGTATCTAGGTTAATCTAGGGTGACACCTCATAGGTATATGGGTATATATATACAAGAGAGGCGTGTGCTGCTAGGGTTAGCCGAAAATATAGAGAATGACACCTCATAGGTATATGGGTACACCTCATAGGTATATCAGTTCATGTTGACTCAAGGATGCATATCAGCTAAAGAGGCGTGGGATAAACTTCAGAAAATGTACGAAGGAACCACAAGTGTGAAGACATCAAGAATTGATAGGCTAGCTTCTCAATTTGAAAATCTTAGAATGGATGAACATGAAAACGTGACTGATTTTAGTGCTAAGTTATGCTCTATTGCTAATGAATCCCTAGTGATGGGGAAGACGTACAAAGATAAGAAACTTGTCAAAAAGTTGATGCGATGTTTGCCAAAGAGATTTGAGCCTAAAAAGACGGCTATGGAGAGTAGTCTTAACACTGATGAGACACCAGTTGAAGAAATAGTGGGGATGCTACAAGCATATGAGATGGAAATCAAGGACAAGGAAGTTGTTTCAGAAAATTCCAACACGTTAGATCTTAAAACGTGTGATGACATGCAGAGACTACAAAACTTAGAGGTAACTATGGGATTGCTTACGAAGACGTTTGATAAACACCTTAAAGAAGTTGGAAAACTGCATAAGAAGTTATCTATTAATGGTCATGGCGCATACAAGAAAATTGGAGGAAGAAGATATGAATTACAATGTTATGAATGCCAAAGATTTGGACATATCAAGTCTGAATGTCCAAATATGAGAAGGAAGAAGAAGATTTTATGCATAGGTCATAAGCGAAATGGAAACACAAAATCAGAATATGTCAACACTGTGAAGAGGCAAATGAATTCATGCAGAACATGGAGTGAGAGTGAGAGTGAAGAAGAAGAAGTAGAAGAAAAAGAAGAAGAAGAAAAAACTAAAGAACAAGTAGCCAACTGTATGGCGTTACCTACATTTGTGAATCATGATGAAGGAAGCGAAAATTCACATTCTGATTCTGTTGATGGAACAGACGGAGAGTGTGATAGCACAAGCAGTGAATCTGAAAGTGATCAAGATATAGATGTTCAAGAAGAGTTCAAGCTGATGTATGAGAATTTGATGAAAACCACTAAAGAGAATTTGAGAATGCTGGAAGAGAGATTGTTGTTGGATACAAAAGTGGAAAAATTAGAAGAGAAACTCAAGGTAGAAAGAGAGAAATCCAAACTATTGGAGAGTGAACTCATGGAGAATAAGAAGAATATTAGGATGTTGAACAGTGGAACAAAGAACCTAGATCAAATTCTGAGTATGGGGAGAATTGATAAGACAAACTTTGGTCTTGGATATCGCGGAGGTCATTCGGATTCCAAATCAGCTTTTCTTCAAAGAAGCACATCAACGTCTGCTGGAACAAATGAAAAGATGTTGGAACACGTGGGAACAAAAATCCAGAATGATAACATGAACAGAAGGAATCTTGGTACAATAGATATCCAATATGTTAACAAGAACAAAGAGAAGCATGATGAAGCAGAGACCAAGAAGGTCAACTGGATGCTATTTTGTGGAAAGATTGGACATATCAAGCCATATTGTTATAAGTACATTGACAAGGTGAGACGTGCATTAAGGTAGAATAAATTTATTCAAGATCCAAGGAGATTGCAAAAGGTATGGATTAAAAAGATTGATCTATATGGTGATATGTCTGTCCAACCCTAAATATGTGAGTCAAAAGAGACTTTATGTTGCACTTGTAAGTGTTCTAATTACATGTCAAGAAGTGAAGAAAGGTTTCAGCATAAGCAAATCAAAACCTTTAAAGGGTATCATTGGAGGAGTCAAAAACAAAGATTCTGAGGGAGGAGTATGTTCCAACGAAGCATGGCTAAGTTCACAATGCATTTGAGGTTTTAATAAAGTTTTAGCACTCAAGCAGAGGGGAAGATGATGGCTCATGGAGTGTCTACTTGTACAATATTATATGATTTAGGGGGAGCCTTATATCATGGTTGAATGCTTGGTATGCGTGTTATAAATGGTGAGCTTGAGTTGTAAAACTCAATTAAAAAGGGGGAGAATGAAAGAGCAGAATCTGTTGGAACAAGAAGCAGCCTGTTGGAACAAACTCAGAAGTGAGTCACTTGATGCTAGCGTGGCATGTGGTGTTGAAATAAATATCAAAAAGATGTTTAGTGAATTTAAATCACAAAAGACGTGAAGGAGAAGATAATTTTGGAGAAGATTTAGTTTAGGATTTATTCCTTTTTTCCCATGGCCTGGTTTTTCACATTGAGTTTTCTAGACAAGGTTTTTAGTGAGACTTGTTCACACACTCTTATTATGGCCTCATTGATAACAAGCTTAATAAGGCTTAGTTTTGGGTATTCTCTTTAAAATTCAAAGTTTGAGTAAAATAATGAGTTAATGAGTTGAATTCCGTTTTTCTTGATGTTTTGCATGTAGAGCTTTTATTATGAACGTTTTTCAAGTCTTCTCTTCTCTATATGTATTCTAATTTTGCCATTGAATAAAATCATCAAACTTTTTATCTAAAACCTCTTACAATCTGTTTGATCTTATTGGAGTAAAATCCAATACCTTGTTCTTCTTTTGGTGCGTTATCCAAATATGGAGCAAGTTGATAGCTGAAGAGTTTTTCCATCACTCTTGAAAGTATCTCTCAGTTCCATTTGTTTTGTTCATGTGTTGATCATTCACAAAATTACTTATCTATCAATCATCCGTTGTATTCATTCTGTTTTGATTTAAAATATTCATAAACCAAGAATCAACCCTTTATCTATTATCTGCTGCATTAATCAAATGATCTCTTGTGTTCTAATCCAAATCAACCAACAATGTGACTCCTTGGGCTACAATCCTCTCTAGGATCATGTCACAGAGTCCTCTACGTGAAGGCTATATTCTTCATCCAATTCTTGAATTAGACATTCATCGACTAAATGACGCAATCTGTGCAATATCAAATGTATGCCATGACCGATCGATTTTGGGATTTCAACTACTCACAAACACAACGGGTGGGCAAGAAATTGATCATAAAGGTGAGTAATAGTAGTAGAAGTTGGGCGGAGAGAGCTAGTATGTGGGGATGGAACGATAAGTCTCTTTATTCTTTATTGTTAGTTTGAGATTACATTTATGAAGAAGCCGAGGAGGTACTATTTGGGTGAACGCGTGTCATTACAATGTGTGCTGACGTGTCAAGAAGATGGAGAAGGTCCATTCTTCTTTCATATATATATATGATAAAGTGTCTTTGACACATATAGACGTTAAATTCAAACGCGGAAGCAATAGTCAATTCATACACAAAATAATGTAATTGTTATATTGACTAAAAGGTAAATATTTTGTTTGTTTAAGTGTGAAATTTATTGAGAAAAAAGAATAAAGCTTATGTACAAATGTGTGTAAGTACGTAGAAGATTTTGTTTTTAACAATTACTACTATCTTAGACAAAAAACCAAGACCGAACAAGTTGATTAGGCCATTGGTGGGAGCTTAGGCAATGAGGGTAGGTTGTGTAGCTATACTTTTGGTAGATTGCGGTTTGAAAGACTATACAAGGAAGAGAATTTTGTCAAGCAGACTAAGACGATCTATTTGAACAAATGTGTCGAAGTGTATCTGATCAGTCATGAGTTAGTTTTGCACCAAGTTAATTAACCAAATCGTAAAAGTTTATGGGACATGCGAAGAAAAGATGGTGGCGCCACTCGTCGGGTTCTCCACATAGAAGAAGCCAAGATTGCAATTGAACCAAGTATACAAATATGTGTTCACTACAAGAAAAATGAGCTTCGGTAGCAGTTCTTTGTAGCGCAAATTTACGAACTGCTACTGAAAGTTCAAAAATCGGATGGCTAGTATTTCGCAGCACTATATTAACGCTAGGATATAGTTTTCATTAAGCGGGAACTTAACTCAGTATTATAGAGGGTAAAGGTAATTTTGGAGGCAAAACAATTGGGTTTTTCCCCCACCAGACCAAAAAAAGTCTCGATTTCCCAATAGTAAAAGTCTTGTCTTCTCCTTTTACACTTAGCTCCAAAAACAAAAAACAAAAAGCTGTCTCCAAAATTTCAGATTCAATATCAAAGTGTTTGATTTCCATTGTGAAATCTGAATACCCATTGCATGAACTCTCGATTCCCATTGAAGATCTCGATTCCCATTGAAGAAATCTCGATTATCAACACCACAATCTAGCTCCATCGAATCTCAACTCTCTGTCTCTGTCTTTCTCCTTCTTTCTCCGCCGTTGTTTCTCGATCTGCCACCGTCTCTCTCCGCCGTCGCCATATCTCTCCGTCGCCGCCATCTCTCTCCGTCTCTGTCTCTCTTCGACTCCGTCTCAGTCTCTGTCTCAATAGCTCAGGCGATCTCACTCTCATTAGCCTCGAACTCAGTAGCTTCTCTGTCTCAATAGATCCGTTTCTATCCTTCTCTGTCTCAGTAGCTTCGAAACCATCTGATCTCATCCACCTGAAAGGTATACGACATTCAATTGGCTAATTTGAGTTCTTGACTATTTACTAGTATTTGATTTCTAACTAATTTTAACATTGAAAGGTAATCATCTCATCGACCGGATCTTCTGCCTGCATCTTGTCTTCATCATCTGCCTGTTTGCATCAGAACAAAGAGGCTAGTATTCACAATGAACTTGAAATTGATTGATTTGTTTAAGAGTTGACTGAATTGGCTGTTTGATATTTCGTTTTACTAAACTGTTGTTGTGAATGTGTTTGGTGTTTGTTTGGTATTTGTTTGGTGTTTGTGTTATTCTTATGTGTTTGTTTTGTTTTCTTTATGGGTATGGACATATAATGGTTATGGAAAAGACATGGGTTCATCTTAACAGGTATGTGAGAACGTTTTGTATAGTTGAGTTTATTGGTTTAATTGATATGTTAAAGATTTTTTAAAGTTTGTAATTCGTTTTTTTCTTTTGGTTTTTTGCTTTTATGTTACTTCATTGCAGAACCGATCCAGGTTATGAGAAAGGTGCTTGGGATTTTGTGAGGTCTGTGGATGCAGATTTAGGAGACAATGCAATGATTGTTTGCCCGTTTATTGACTGTCGCAACGTATATCGCCACTCAGCCGCTGATGTTGTTGATCATCTTGTAACAAGGGGAATGGATTGGAGTTACAAGGCGAGTGAGGACTGGTTTCATCATGGAGAAGTGAAATCAGGGACTGAGTGTAGAAAGAGTAAAAGACAGTTGAACCAAGAGATCTTAGGTTTGTTCAAAGCTGCTGAGTTTATGGATGAAGAGCTGGTTAGTCAGGGTGATTTAAATGATGTTGCTGATGGTGATGATAAGTTAGAAGATGAGTTCTTAGCCAAGCTAGCTGATGCAGAAACACCACTGTATCCAGGTTGCACAAAACACAGCAAGCTATCTGCGATTGTTTCACTCTTTAGGATAAAAACTCAGAGTGGTTGGTCTGACAAAAGTTTTGATTGTCTACTTGAGACTTTAAAACAGATGCTACCCAAGGACAATGTATTGCACACATCCTTGTATGAAGTGAAGAAATTCTTCAAATCTTTTGATATGGGTTATGAGAAGATACATGCTTGTGTAAATGACTGTTGTCTATTTAGAAAACAGTTCGAGGAGCTCGACACTTGTCCTAAATGCAATTTTTCGCGATGGAAGATTAACACACGAATTGGTGAGGTGAAGAAAGGTACTCCACAAAAAGTACTTAGGTACTTTCCGATAATTCCACGTCTCAAGAGGATGTTCAGGTCAGAGGACACGGCGAAAGACTTATGGTGGCATTTCAGTAATAAGAGCACAGATGGAAAGATGCGTCATCCGGTAGATTCTGTGACGTGGGGTCAAATGAATCAAAAGTATCCGTCATTTGCTGCAGAAGAAAGGAACATTAGGCTTGGACTCTCCACAGATGGGTTTAATCCTTTTAACATGAAAAATGTTAACTATAGTGCGTGGCCTGTTTTGCTAGTCAATTACAACATGCCACCTGACAAGTGTATGAAAGAGGAGAACATCATGTTGACATTGCTGATTCCTGGACCAACTCAACCTGGAAACAATATAGATGTGTATTTAGAACCTCTTATAGAGGATCTAAACCATCTGTGGGAGAAAGGAGAGGTAACGTATGATGCATTCAGTCGCACTACATTCACTTTAAGAGCAATGCTTCTTTGGACCATACAGAATTTCCCGGCATATGGAAATCTAGCAGGCTGCAAAGTTAAAGGCAAAATGGGTTGTCCTGTTTGCGGGAAGCACACAAATAGTTTGTGGTTGAGTAATTGTAGAAAGCACGTATATATGTCTCACCGGAAGTCTCTGTCACCCACCCATGTTTATAGACGAAAGAAAGCATGGTTTGATGGTAAAGCTGAGCATGGAAGAAGAGGTAGGATTCTGACTGGTCATAACATTTATCAAATACTCAAAAAATACAAGAATGATTTTGGGAATGTAAAAGTAAAAGGAAGAAAGAGGAAGATGCAAGATCGTGTTGGATCAGCCTCTGATACTGATGATGAATCCAGTGAATCAGAAGACGAGGAAAACCAAGTAGATGAAGAGGAGCTATCCAGATGGAAGAAGTGCCCAATATTTTTCAAGTTAGATTATTGGAAGGTATGATTTATATGTTAGTTTTTGTTATTCTACTATATATTCAGATTTGCTATATTTTACAAAATAAATGTATTAAACTTTCTTTTTATTATCTGTTATTATGTTGTGTAGGAGGTGCCTGTTAGACATAACCTAGACGTGATGCACGTGGAGAGAAATGTTGGCGCTAGCCTTGTCTCTACAATGCTGCATTCTGGGAAATCAAAGGATGGTGTTAAAGCTCGGAAAGATATGCAACTACTTGGTATTAGGAAGGATTTACATCCCCAAACACGTGGAAAAAGAACCTACCTTCCTCCAGGTCCTTGGTCTATGTCCAAAACAGAGAAAAAATTATTCTGTAAGCGATTATCTGACTTCAGAGGACCAGATGGCTACTGTGGAAATATTTCCAAATGTGTTAAGATAGAAGATTGTAGTGTTAAAGGTCTTAAATCACATGATTATTACGTGTTGATGCAACAACTTCTTCCTGTTGCAATCAGAGGTATGATGAAGTATTTTATATAGAACTCTTGCATAAATAGCTGTTATGTTTTTCAAATTCAATGTTAGTCACTTACAGGTTTGTTACCTAAAGGTGTTAGGATAGCTATTGGACGCTTATGCACTTTCTTCAACAAACTGTGTCAACGAGTGATTGATAGAGAGGCAATTGCTGTAATGGAGCTTGAAATTGTGGAAACTATCTGCATGTTTGTGAGGTTCTTTCCTCCAAGTTTCTTTGATATAATGGTGCATTTGACAGTTCACTTAGGCAGGGAAGCTCGGTTATGTGGACCAGTTCATTTTCGTTGGATGTACCCATTTGAGAGGTACAATCTAGTAACTTATAAAGTTGTATCATTTACAATATACTTTTATGCTTATCAGTTACATGTTTTTTATATGCAGGTACATGAAAGTTCTGAAGGACTTTGTAAGAAACACGGCAAGACCAGAGGGTTGTATTGCTGAAGCATATCTCGCTGAGGAGTGTGTGCCCTTCTGCAGTGATTTCTTGAAAAAGACAACAAATGTTGAAGAGAAAATTGAAAGAAATTCTGATTATGAGAACGGCACTATCTTGGAGGGTCGTCCTATATCAGCACGTACTTCATGTACTTTTACTGAGAATGAGAAGAACATAGCACATCTTGTTGTCATTCATAATATGGCTCTGCTTGATCCTTATGTGGAGTAAGTTCTTCTACTAACAGTCTCTTTTATAATATTGTTGTATTTACATTTCATCAATGTTTTTTGTGTTTCAATTTTAGCATGCACCTGCAACATCTACAAGATTCTAGTGAAAGATGTTGCCGTGATTCTGCATTTTTATGGCGTACACATTCTCAGACATTTGCAGCCTGGTTAAAAGAACAGGTATGTTAACTATTAGAATTGTTTTTTTTTTGTTTATCATCTACTCTTTTACAATATAGTAAATGACATTTGCCAAATTTTACAACAGATACCTATGACTTCTGATCATGAAGATATACTTAAGTGGTTAGCATATAGTCCTCGTCTTCATGCAAGGTCTTACACGGATTACATAGTCAATGGCAATCGGTTTCATACAGTTTCGGTTGATAGAGAAACTCAGAACTCTGGTGTGTTTCATGAGGCCACAGCAATGTGTATAGCTAGTTCAAAAGACAATTCTCCAATGGTTGATGTTGTGTCTTACTATGGCAGAGTGGTGGATATTATACTGCTTGATTACAATGTCTTCTACATTCCTATATTCAGGTGCCAATGGGCAAATATAGGTAATGGAGTAAAGGAAGAAGTTGGATTCACACTTGTCAACCTTAACCAAAGTCAAGCTGCATTTGCTAAAGATCCATACATACTAGCATCTCAAGCACATCAAGTTTTTTATTCAAGGGTAGATGATTCATCGAGTTGGTATGTAGCTATGAGAAGTTCTAAGAGAAGATACAGTTCAAAAGATGCTGAATCTGGAACTGCGGATGTTGGGCCATTGCCTGTATTAGTTGACATGGATGAAGATGACTTGGCTGATGAAGCTATGAATGCCCGAGCTGACTGTGAAGGGATTTATGTGTGAAATTATACTATATGTGATTGTTTTTTTGTATTTATGATTGGTTAGAATGTGTGTTTTCTGTAAATGATTTTTGTTTTCTAAACAAGTATCTGTTTTGATAGTCAAGTGATTTCTTTTGTTTCAGGTGAACTAAGATGGTCAACACTACTCGAAAAAGGCGTGGACAAAAAAAGAAGAAGATTGCCGAGATAGAGGAGAAGCAGTTGGAAACTCAGGAATTAGTAGAGGATCAGTGTGAAACTCAAAATCTGTGTAACGGAGTGGATACTGATTTACAAGATGATGACACTTCTCAAAAACAGCAAGTACATGATCTTAATGAATTGGATGCTGAGTTAGAAGGTAAAGAGAATGATGATGAAGACAATGAAGACAATAAAGACAATGTAGTTGAACCAGTTGATGATGATGCTGGTGCTGACAATGAAGATCATACTCCGAATGTTGCTGAAAATGTTGCTGAACCAAATCGTAAAAGGAAACGAGGACCAACAAAGATGAAAAACATCGCCAAGGATCCAAATGAAAAGGTTCACGTTGATTATACTATCATGGGAGAACCTTGTGGTCCAGGGTCAGTACCGTTTGCATCATATTTAGGTACAATAGTAAGGGAACATGTTCCTTACACAATCCGGGATTGGAGGAAAGTAAGTGAAGATATCAAACTTGTTTTGTGGAGATCTATTGAGGTATTCTGTAATTTACTTTTACATGTTGCTTCTTTTAATTAGAATTGCTTTGTGTAATTTCTGATTTTAAATGATTCATTTGAATGCAGCTAAGGTTTGATCTTGACCAACCATGGAAGAAAAGAGTTGCATTTGTTCAGATGAGAGATATATGGAGATCCTCCAAATCACGCCTTGTTTCAGCGGTCATAAGAGATGATAACATGAAAGATAGGATGGATCTGCGACAACCTAATATAACTGAACCCGAATGGCGTAAGTTTATAAAAGAGAAGACTAGTAATGCATTTAAGATAGTAAGTGATTCTATGAAGAAGAAAAGGAAGCTGCAGATTCCTCATTGCCTTGGCCGTAAAGGAATAGTCAGAAAGATAGAAGAATTAATTGAGGCAAGCTCAAACCCATCCCAGGTGACAAGAGCAAAAGTGTGGGTCGAGTCACGGACCAAGAAGGATGGTACTCCTGTAACTACAGAGGCGGCTGAATTGATTGTATGTTATGTTTATTATTCTTAAATTACTTAATATATTGGTCATCATTAATGAGTGATGTACATTACTATGTTATTTGTTTGCAGAGAAAGGCAACCGAGCTAGAAATTGAAGGTACTCAGGATTCAACTACAACAAATCCAAAGGAAGATATACTTAGTCAAATTTTGGGACCTGATAATCCTGGAAGACTACGGGCAATGAGCAGAGGCATGAGCTTGATCAAACTTTCTTGTTTCCAAGTCAACATAAGCGCTATGGCTGCAATGGAGGCAGATCAGGTTCAAATGAAGAATAGAATTCAGGATTTAGAGCAAATTATTGAAAAACTTTATGATCAGGTTAGTATACTATATACACATTGTGTACTGATATAATATTTAATAAGTTATATATACTATATGTTGATAAGTTTCTGAAATTGCAGAGACAAGAGGGTGATGTTGGTGAAAACTGTACACATAAGAGTGTAAATACCAAAACACTTCTTAAGTGTAATTTGGTTGACTGGACTTCTTCTGATGATAATGTTGTTGAGGGCCGTATTGTTTCTTATGATGCTGATGAATTAGTACATGGGATACCTTTGGGGCCTAATATAGTTAAGGTTTTTATTGAATCTGCTACCAAACCAGAAGCTCCCTTATGGAGACCTATACCTGAGATGTCTACTATTGAGGATGTAGTTGGAGAAATGATTGCATGGGATGCCGATTTATGTATTGTTCCAAGCGAAGGTGGCATTGCAGAAGACATTGCACCTAAGGTTAAGTATCTTTTATTAATTTTTTTTGTATGTAGATCACACTTTTTCAATAATCCTTCTTCCTGTTTTGTACCTTTGTTCCACAGAGCCCGACCACAAGTTCGAAAAAAACAGATGCAAACTCAAGGCTTTGGGTAAGAATGATGAAGTTGTAGCTGAAGGCAGATGGCGGTCTCGAGAACCGAGTGCGTTGGTAAATGGACTTCCTATTGGTCCAAATGGAATCAAAGTTTATGTGGATGCGGTTTTAAACACAAAGACATGGCTATGGAGGCCTACAGCGGACATGAGAACTCTGCAGGAATCTTTGAACTGTTTTATAGCATGGCCTGCAAATAGAGTTGTGATTGAGACAACATCGACTGAATCCCCTTTTCTTCAACAATCTACATCTAAGGGAGGAAGCATAAGATCTCATAAGGAGATGTCTCCTGTAATTTCTAGATCTCCTAATGGTCCTATATCTTCGACTAACTTAGCAAGTCCAAGTTATCAGAAGGACAAGTCTCCAGAAACTCCAAAAGCTCCTTTGAAGAAACCTTTATTGAAAACAAAACCATCTCTGACAGGGGCATCTCCTCGTCGCAAATCACAGGTAAATGATTGGTTGTGGTTGTTCTTGTTGTATGGCTTTAATCTTTGCTGGTTGCTGATTTCTGTATTTTTTTTTTGCTGGTTGTTCTTGAAGACATCTCTGGAAGAGGCATCTCCTCATCGCAAATCACAGGTACATGATTGGTTGTGGTTGTTCTTGTTGTATGGCTTTAATCTTTGCTGGTTGCTGATTTCTGTATTTAATTTTTGCTGGTTGTTCTTGAAGACATCTCTGAAAGAGGCATCTCCTCGTCGCAAATCACAGGTGCATGCTCTTAATAACTTAAGACATATATAATTGCTGGGCTGTTGATCACTTTAAGGATCATGATTGGTTGTGATTGTTCTAGCTTGTTGAGTTCTGGCTATCTTTTTTGTTTTGCTTGTGGTTGATTTATGTCTATCTTTTTTGCTGGTTGTTCTTGAAGCGTCTCGCTTTCAAAGAAAATCAAAAATGCAAGTTGATGGATATATCCGAAATGAATCGCGTTGTTGCTGAAGGACGTTGGTCGTCTAGTAATCCTGACCAAGAGGTACATCACCAGAAACTGGGGCCTAATGCTTGTCGCGTATGGGTGGATGTTGTGATTGAACCTGATGCTGCGGTTTGGAGGCAATCCCCTGCAATCGAGTGTATGGCAGATGCACATGGAACTTGTGTTGCCTGGCCAGAAGGTAAAATTGTAATGGAGAATGAGGACAAGTGATGTTTCAGATGGGAGAACGTGTTTTTTAGTTTAAAGACATGACTACTTTGTGTTATTTTGTGTCGTACAATGGTTATTTGGATCCTTTTGTTAAACCACAATTGATAAATGATATTGTAAATGATGTTATGGCAATGTATAGTAGCCATTAAAAACTACACAATAGCAAAACAAATGCGCTATATAACACTCTCCTATAACATAGCATAAGCGCTATATAACACTATCCTATGGCACAAAAACAGCGCTATATAAAACTTTTCTATAGCAAAGCTTTTGTGCTACTACAGTGTTAAATTCGAGAACCATAATGTCAGGAAACAATATCCACCAGCATATATAATGTGTTATCATTAAATATTTCACAGCTCAAAGCAATTGCTATATAAACAAACATCACAGCAAAAACAAAGCGCTAGTTAAAAGTATTAAGTAGCGAGCTTCTAGCGCTATAATAGGTCAATCTACGATAGCGCGTAAAAACTGCTACGGTCGGAGGTGGGGGGGGGGGGGGGTCTACTGTAGCTCCTCATTATACAGCGTTTGTAGTTTCGCTACGAAATCCCTTTGGCAGCATATTCCGTGTGTTACCCAAGCTCATTTTTCTTGTAGTGGTTTTATATCATATAAACATTTTCAAAATAAACCAAATAGTACGTAGTATGAGTTTAGTGAAGTAACGTACATAAAATAAAAAATTATGATTCATATAATTAATGATTTGTTCTTGAATAAGGCGGGCAAAAGATTTTGCATGTTAAGTCGTTACTAGCTACATAAAGCCCAGCAAGACATATCACACTTGGGTCCTATTTCCGTATAATCGGAATAAAAACAAATTAAAATATCAATAAAACCTCAATCCGTATATATAAGGGTGGGCAAACAGGAATATTGGACGGGATCTCACGGGAACGGCATTTATGGGAATAGAAAAATACGTCCCATTTATGTCTCATTTAAAATTCGGAACGGGAACGGTACGGAAAATCCCATAGAATAGCCGGATTCAAAAATTAGATTAAACGATGCTTCAATTTGCACATATGTATATAACATGTTTTTTTCCTTATCCAAATCATGTTCAAAATTAAAGGAAAAAAAAAAGAAAAACTCAATTGCATTCCATAAAAGTTAAAAATTTTAAATAAAAAAATCATAATTGTTATATTGAATCAAACTTAAACCACATATATATCAAAAATTAAAGCATAAATTAAACAATATTAAGTTTTTTACAAGTATGTTGTATCATTCTTCACTCACATAATATAATTTATCATCCCATTCAAGAAAATAATATATATATATATATAAATTAATACTTATATTTCTTCCAAACGGGGTTTTGGGATATCCCGTTCCCGTCCCGTTCCATTCCAGTTCCAATCGGGAATTGAAAACTTGTCCCATATGGGAATACGAGAAATATATGGGACGGGAATTTGGGAACGGGTACGGGACGAAACGGGATGGGACGGAACGGGACGGGAATTATGTCCACCCTATATATATGAGAATTTTCATGATATGCGACTTTACAGCTATGTCATCATTCAAAAATCTTTTGATATTTATGGTATAGTTTTTGTGGTAGGGTTTAGGGTTTGAGTTTTGATTCTTTTGTGGAAGAGATTTGTTTTTAATAATTTAATAGTTTCCTATAAAAGATGGTATGTTTGCAATAAATTTCCAAGAGTGACATATTTGAAAAATATAATTCAAAGATAGCATGTTTGTAATTCTTATATATATATTGATGCTAGTGAATAAATATTTTATTTCTGGACATACATTAGTAAATAGTTATTTTAAGTAGGGAGAATTAAACAAATAGGCCAAATTTAATTTGAAGTTACAAGAATAGACCAAATATTTTAAAATTAAAATTAGTCTTTTTGAAAGATGAAATGACAATTAAACCAATCCGAAATTAACCATTGAAAACCTAATAAAATTATTAGTTCTAGAACGTCGTCTCAAACTTGAAAACACAATAATGGTTGCTTCAACAACACTGAATGGCTCCTTCTTCTTCGTCTTCCAAGTACAAGATTTTGTTGAATCAAAATTTTATTAAACAAATGGGCCATTGGTTTGGACATTTGGTTTATGTAAAATTGAGTTAAAGTTGAATGAAAATTGATTTGAGTCATTTTGGAAAAGCTCCAAATAGTGTGGAATGAGAAGTGTGTATAAGAAGTCTCACATCCCTTAGGGGAAACTTTTTCAAGTGGTATATAAGGAACTTAAGATATTCTTATAATTAAAACATAACACCCCCACATGGAGAGACACAAGGATACCGCGCACGCACCACCACCACCACCGAACCGAACTGGCTCGGGCTCGAGCTCGGGTTCGGGTTTGGGTTTGGTCCGTAGGTCCATTAAAGAATATTCTTTTTGGGGAAAAATTTTATTAAAAATTTAACCGAATAATCGCACCCATTCGGTTCATGATAGCCGAACAATTGCGACTTAAAATCGCAACCCTTCGGTTCATGTTAGCCGAACAGTCGCGACCCAAATCAAAATCGCAATCGGTCTGTTCTTTAAAAACAGGCGCGCCATCGTCCTCTTCGTTCAATCTTTTTCTGCGAATTTTTTTTTCTTCAGAAAAACTTTGATCCTCCACAAAGTAAGTCTCGAGAGTATTCATAGATATCTATTCGTCAGATTACGATTTTGAGTGTTGCGAAATCGTTCTTCCTTACGGTTTTATCCTATGATTCATAATCGTATCAAACTGTCTCACTACAGGCGATTTTTCGAATTAAGGAAAGAGAGCACTCCGTATACGTTTTATCATCGAGAATTTCTTCTTCTTCTTAATTTGTTTTCTCATTTCATTCGGTTTTCTCAATTCGAATTTAGCGGTTCCTAGAATCTTAATTCAAAAAATCCGTTCTTCGCTTACCGCTTAGTCGGATTGATAATTCGCCGAAATTCTGTTCGCGATTTGTTTTTACATTTCCGCAAAACGTTTCTGAAATTTTTCAAGGATTTGCGATTAGTTTTTAAAATTTTTCCGCGAATCGGTTTACTTATTCAAACGTTTTTTAAGTTATCACTTACTACGTTCTGTTTCTGCGAACGCTTTCTTTAAGCGAGTTTGCGAAATAATTATCACATTCTGATATCATTCTGTTTTCTGTTAACAGATGACTACTGATGGTGATGATGTCGATATGACTGGGAAAAATTCATCAGATGGACAAACTGAAACGCCTGTGGACTCGGTGGCCCGAGATTTGTTTGGAGTTCGTCTCCAGGCGAGTGCTTCCTAAGACAACTATCATATGATGTCTCAATTACCTGCATCCATGGCGCATGGGCTAATGCCGAAAAAGTTTGACGGCAAAGGCTTTGAAACATGGCAAAACAAGATGCTCTTCTACATGAGTAACTTAAACTGTGAGAAGTTTTTGAAGGAGGATCCACCGATCGTTCCATTCAGAAACAAAGATGCTCACCTTCTTGCTGCTGTTGATGCATGGAAACATGCAAACTTTGTGTGTCGAGGTTGGATCTTAGGCTGCCTCATTGATCCTCTGTATCAAGTATACAGTCAGGAAGCGCGAACCTCTAAGGAACTCTGGATGGCCTTGGAGAAGAAGTACAAGTCTGACGATGCTGGTTATGAGAAATTTGCTGTTGCAAAGTTTTTAGACTTCAACATGGTGGACCCCAAGCCCATCATAGAACAAGTCGATGCTTTGGGTTTGTTGGGCCATGAGATAGCGGGCGAGGGAATGCAAATATGTGAGATCTTCACTATCAATTGTTTCATTGGGAAACTTCCCCTGAGTTGGCTAAGCTTCAAGAACTACCTCAAGTACAAGAAGAAGCATATGTCACTATCGGATGTCATCACGAGGCTCCAAATAGAAGACATGAACTGTGCTAATTTCTCTCCTCCGGAGGAACACAATGTCAATGTGGTTGAGCAGAAGAGCAAGGGTAAAGGGAAACGGATATCTCCGCAAAAGTCCCTAAAACCGACATCCTCAACAAACTTCAAGAAGGTTGCAAAACCAGGACAGAAGTTCAAAGGAAAGTGCCACAAGTGTGGTAAGATAGGCCACAAATCTGATGTATGCAGGAGCCAACCGAAGGGTAACAGAAATGATGTAGCTAACCTCACTGAAGAGGATATGGTTGATGTCGTCAATGAAGTGAACATGGTCGATGACAACCCAATGGAATGGTGGTATGATACAGGTGCAACCACTCACATCTGCACTGATAAGTCAATGTTCACCACTTATCAGAAGATCAAATCGAAGGAGCAGCTGTTCATGAGAAACACGGCTTCATCGAAGATTGAAGGTAACAACAAAGTGGTTCTGAAGCTGACTTCAGGACGTGAACTCACACTCAATAATGTGAAACATGTGCCGGACATGAGGAAGAATTTGGTATCAGGAAATCTCTTAAGCAAGGCAAGATTCGGGGTCACCTTCGAAGCTGATAAATTGATACTTAGGAAGAATGAGATGTATTTGGGAAAGGGTTATGAGAAAGGAGGACTTGTCAAGTTGTGTGTTTCGACAGTCCTTCGTAGTGATAAGATTAATAACGCTAATGTTGTAATTGATCACAATTCATTTAATAATAATTATGTTGCTTATTTGGTTGAGTCTTTTAATATTTGGCATGAACGTTTAGGACATGTCCACTATAAATCTATGCAAATATTAATGAATTTGAACATAATTCCGAAATGCAAAGTAAACAAGGACAAATGTGAAGTTTGCGTACAGGCCAAACTCACAAAAACTCCTTCTCCCCAAGTTCAAAGAACCACAGAACCTCTTAGTTTAATACACACAGATTTATGCGATCTAAAATTTATACAAACTAGAGGCGGTAAAAAGTATTTTGTGACATTTATCGATGATAATACAAAATATTGTTATGTATACTTGTTACGTAGCAAAGATGAAGCCTTGTCAAAATTCAAAGAGTATAGGCTCGAAGTTGAAAACCAACTAAGTAAAACTATTAAAGCAGTTTGAAGTGATAGAGGAGGAGAGTATGATGGTTTAATGACTTTTGTCAACAACATGGCATCATACATCAAAACACAGCTTCCTATTCCCCTGAGTCTAACGGAGTTGCGGAACGGAAAAACCGAACTCTCAAAGAGATGATGAATGCAATGTTGCAGGAATCTGGATTACCCCAGTCAAGGTGGGGGGGGGGAAGCTTTGCTTACTACGAACTATATTCTCAACAAGATACCACATAAAGTTACTAACAAAATGCCATATGAACTTTGGAAAAGTGTTTTACCTTCGTACAAATACCTCAAAGTGTGGGGGTGCCTTGCTAAAGTTGCAATACCACCTCCGAAAAAGGTCACAATTGGACCTAAAACAATGGACTGTATTATTATAGGATATGCACACAATAGTAGTGCTTATCGGTTTTTGGTTCACAAATCAGACATACCCGATATTCATGTGAATACAGGAATGAAATCACGAAATGCGCCTTTCTTTGAACATATTTTCCCTTGTAAAGAAAAACAAAGTCATAAGAGGACATTTGAACAACGGAAAACAAGCTTCTCAACAAATAAGGCAAGCACTTCCAGAACCTCAACACATGATGTGGAAGACGTAGCAAATGAACCTCGACGCAGCAAAAGAGCTCGTAAGGAAAAATCTTTTGGTGATGATTTCATGATGGTGTTTCTCGCAGAGAACGCACCAACTACTTACTCAGAAACCATGTCTACACCAGAAGCAGCCTATTAGAAGGAAGCTGTTCATAGTGAGATCGATTATGTATTGCAACATCATACATATGACATTACCGATCTACCCGAAGAGTCTAAAGCACTAGGGAGTAAATAGATTTTCACAACAAAAATGAAAATCGATGGTTCTATGGATAAGTATAAGGCCAGACTTGTGGCTCAAGGATTCCAACAAAAAGAAGGTCTGGATTACTTTGACACATATTCTCCAGTGACGGGAATAACTTCCATCAGACTTTTGGTTAGTATCGCAGCATTAAAAGGCCTAGAAATACATCAGATGGATGTTAAAACCGCTTTTCTACATGGAGATTTAGACGAAGAGATCTATATGAAACAACCAGAAGGATTTGTTGTCCCCGGACAAGAACACAAAGTTTGTAGACTTGTCAAGTCATTGTACGGACTGAAACAAGCTCCAAAACAATGGCATGAAAAATTTGATAATGTGATGATGTCAAATGGTTTCAGCATTAACGAATGTGATAAATGCATATACATCAAATGTACCCCTCACGGATATGTTTTGTTGTGTTTGTATGTTGATGACATGCTCATTTTTGGCAATACTAATGACATGATTAATCAAACAAAGAACTTACTTCATAGTAACTTTGAAATGAAAGACATGGGATTGGCAGATGTCATTCTCGGTTTTAAGATTCACCGACATGTTAGAGAAATTATCTTATCACAATCACATTATGCTCAATAGATACTTGATAGATTCAAAAACTATCCAAGTGGGACTGCAAAAACTCCACTTGATCCTCATATTCACCTGACTAAAAACTCAGGTGATGCAGTTTATCAGGTGGAGTATGCACGAGTAATCGGAAGTGTGATGTACTTGACAAATTGTACTAGACCCGACTGAGCACATGCAGTAAACATACTGAGTCACTATACTAGTAATCCAGGACATAAACATTGGAAAGTGATAACTAGAGTATTGAATTACCTACGTTATACCAAAAATTATGGACTACACTATGGTAAAGAACCAGCAGTTTTGGAAGGATACAGTGATGCAAACTGGATTGCGGACTCCAAAAACTCAAAATCCACAAGTGGATATGTCTTTACCCTTGGAGGTACAGCAGTGTCCTAGAAATCTACCAAACACCGTGATAGCAACATTGACCATGGAATTTGAGTTTGTCAATCTAGACAAAACTTCTCAAGAAGCAGAGTGGCTTCAGAATTTTTTGGAAGATATCCCTATGTGGGAGAAACCAATGTCAGCTTTACGTGTACACTGTGATAGCCAATCGGCTATCTCTCGGGCACTGAATAATCATTATATTGGCAAGTCTCGTTACATACGACGATGACATAAAAACATTAGAAACTTGATCTCCACCGGAGTACTCATGATAGATTATATCAAATATGCCGATAACCTAGCTGATTCGTTCACTAAAGGTTTGGCAAAAGATCAAGTAGTCAAATCATCAAGGGGAATGGGTTTACATGACTGGAGATCCCAAGAAATAGATTCAAAGAGTCAACAAATTCAAACTTAAACTAAAAGAACACTGTGAGATTAATATCTCTACCCAGTTCCTAGGATGACACACAGTGTTATATCGGTATGGAATAAGGATAAATTGTTGGCTTTTAATGATTCTTTAGCCTTATAATAGATAGTATTACAGAATAATTCTAACGCTAAGCTAATGAAGATCACCTAGTAAGTGTGAAATGGGGCCATTTCTAGGAGAATGAAGGAAAGGCTATATTCTCCAAGTTCACTCATGAAAATCAGGCAAGTTCAAGGCCAAAATTAACACAATAGAGAACAAGGTTCTATGAGAAAATAAATATGTGTTATGTCTGTTGTCTAAGTTTATATCGAAATCCCGGTGGTTCAAGACATCATGTTCACCTCCTGGCCAAGTAAATCTGACAGTTACTAACTACGAGTGGTTCAAAGCTGAAAAATTGCTACCAACTGAGATACAATAATTTTTCGTTATACTCTCGAAAGTCTGTCTGTCTGTCTAGTCATAAAAGTTAGTCTAATCAGTAGAGTCCTAGAGTTTATCGAGTCGTCATATGTTTAGAGGTCATTTCTATTCATGTGGGAGATTGTTGGATCAAAATTTTATTAAACAAATAGGCCATTGGTTTGGACATTTGGTTTATGTAAAATTGAGTTAAAGTTGAATGAAAATTGATTTGGGTCATTTTGGTAAAGCCCCAAATAGTGTGGAATAAGAAGTGTGTATGTAAGAAGTCCCACTTCCCTTAGGGGAAACGTTTTCAAGTGGTATATAAGGAGCTTAAGATATTCTTATAATTAAAACATTACACCCCCACATGGAGAGACACAAGGATACCGCGCACGCACCACCACCACCACCGAACCGAACTAGCTCGGGCTCGAGCTCGGGTTTGGGTTTGGGTTTGGTCCATAGGTCCATTAAAGAATATTCTTTTTGGGGAAAATTTTTATTAAAAATTTAACCGAATAATCGCACCCATTCGGTTCATGATAGCCGAACAATTGCGACTTAAAACCGCAACCCTTCGGTTCATGTTAGCCAAACAGTCGCGACCCAAATCAAAATCGCACTCGGCCTGTTTTTTAAAAACAGGCGCGCCATCGTCCTCTTCGTTCAATCTTTTTCTGCGAATTTTTTTTTCTTCAAAAAAACTTTGATCTTCCACAAAGTAAGTCTCGAGATTATTCATAGATATTTGTTCGTCAGACTACGATTTTGAGTGTTGCGAAATCGTTCTTCCTTACGGTTTTATCCTGGGATTCGTAATCGTATCAAACTGTCTCACTACGGGCAATTTTTTGAATTAAGGAAAGAGAGCAATCTCGACTCCGTATAGGTTTTATCATCGAGAATTGCTTTTTCTTCTTAATTCGTTTTCTCATTTCATTCGGTTTTCTCAGTTCGGGTTTCTCGGTTCCTACCGATTTTATTGAAGCGCTCTGGTGCCTTGCAAGTTTCAGATCATACCACACATGATCCAAGATGATTGAAGAATAAGCTTCAATTCTTGGACTCGGAATATATGAAATAACAAGATGTGGAAATGATTACCTCAACATCAAAGGACTGCTCGATTTGATTTGTCAGACTGTTGTAAATCACATCAAAGACAAGCTAAGATGAGGAAAATCACAATATTTTCAACATTGAGACCTATTCCACACCGGAAGAAAAAGCAGAACATCGTAAAGAGAACGAATGGGCTTTTCAAAAATTCAACTTTTTCAGATGTTTTGTTTCTAATTGCAGGTTTCTTCGATCCTTTTTTGAATTGCAGATTTTAGATTTTTTTGATCTTTGTTTGATGACTTGATTCGTCTCTTTGATTTCCGAGTATTGGTTCCTAACTTTTTATTGATTACTTGCTTATTGCTTCCACGCTCGAGCACTTGAAGTTGAACTTGCGTTATTAAACTACTCTTCACCTACACTCTCGTCTCTCGTTATTAGACTAAAACCAAAACGAATCGGAAGAAAAAAATTTAAAGGTATGATGATTTGCAATGAAACTTTCATGAAGAAAACGTGTTTATGGTTCATTAGTCATAAGAGAGGGGAGGTGAACTTTCAACGGTTTTTTTTATTTAAAATTGAATGTATTAGAAGTTACATCAGAGAGATGTGGCAAATCCCATGTCGTATTCTTCCCAATAGATGAGGCAGATGTTCGTAAGACAGCGTTCAGGACGAGATACGAATATTTCAAGTTTGTTGTCATGCCTTTTGGTTTGACAAATGCGCCAATGGCTTTCATGCGATTAATGAATGACATATTCAAGGAGTACTTGGACGTGTTCGTTATCATCTTTATTGACGACATTTTGGTTTATTCGAGGAGTCCCGAGGAGCACGAGGCTCATCTGAGATTGGTTTTGGAGAAGCTTCGGGAACAGAAGTTGAGTAAGTGCAGTTTTTGGTAGTGGCAGATGGGGTTCCTTGGTCATATTGTGTATGCAGAGGGAGTTTCAGTAGATCCAACAAAAATCGTGGCTATCTGGGATTGGCTTAGACTGGATAGTGCTACCGAGATTAGGAGTTTCTTGGATATTACTGGAGATTCGTCAAGGGTTTTGCGAGTATGGCGCAGCCTATGAAGAAGTTGACCGGGAATTATGTTCTGTTTAGTTGGTCGCTGGAGTGCGAAGAGAGCTTTGCAAGGCTCAAAGAGATATTGATTAGTACGCCGGTATTGGCATTACCCGACCCGGGAAAGCCTTATACCGTGTACATTGATGTCTCAGGAGTTGGTTTGGGTTGTGTCCTAATGCAGGAGGGTAGGGTCATTGCGTACGCTTCGAGGCAGTTACAAGGTAGTGAGCGTAATCGTCCTACGCATGATCTTGAGTTGGGAGCGGTGGTTTTCGCCCTGAAGATTTGGAGATCTTACCTTTATTGTGGAAAGGTGCAGATTTATACAGATCACAAGAATCGGCAGCATATCTTTACTCAGCCGTTTCTGAATATGAGACAGAGGTGCTTGGTTGAGTTGTTAGCGGATTATGATCAGGAGATTATTTACAATCCGGATAAAGCCAACCAGGTGGCGGAAGCTCTCAGTTGGAGGAGAGTTGATTCGATTCGGGAGCAGGAGGTTGAGGCTTTAGTGGGCGAGATTAGCACTTTGCGTTTATGTGCTATTTCGCAGGAGACTTTATGATTAAAGGCGATTGATCAGGCAGATCTTCTGAGTAGGATTTGAGTAGCTCAAAAGAGTGATCAAGTGTTGATTGATTCTACTCGGAGTGTTGGTTCTGAGTATCAGATCTCTTTGAATATGACGATTATAGTTTGCGGGCGAGTTTGTGTGCCTAAGGACAAGGTTTTGAGGCAAGAGATTCTGTGAGAGGCTCATGCGAGCAAGTTCTCGATTCTTCTGGGAACGACTAAGATGTTTCATGATCTTAAGTGGTATTATCACTGGGTCGGGATGAAGAGAGATGTGGCTGATTGGGTCGTGAAGTGCGACACGTGTTATTTGGCTAAAGTGAAGCATTGGGTTCCTGGCGGGTTATTGTAGAGTTTACCCATTCCAGAGTGGAAGTGGCATATGATCACAATGGACTTCATGGTAGGATTACCTAACTCGATGACCTATGATGCGATTTGGGTGGTTGTGGACCGTTTGACTAAATCTGCACATTTTTTAGCTATTAAGAAGACCGACGGAGCTGCGATTTTACCTAAGAAATTTGTGAGAGAGATTGTGAGGCTACATGGAGCGCCAGCCAATATAGTATCAGACCGGGATCCTAAGTTTGCGTCTGAGTTTTGGAGAGCTTTTCAGAAAAAGATAGGCACTAAGGTGCACATGAGTATAGCTTATTATCCGCAGACTGATGGTCAGTCGGAGAGGACTATTTAGACTTTAGAGGATCTGCTGAGGATGTCTTTGCTGGATTGGGGTGGTCACTGGGTTAATCATCTATGCCTGGCTGCATTTTCTCATAACAACAGCTTTCAGACGAGTCCTGGGATGGCTCCATATGAAGCGTTGTATGGGAGGCCGTGTAGGACACCTTTATACTGGACCCAAGTCGGGGAGAGGAGCATTCTTGGTGCCAGTTTTGTTCCAGAAATGACGGAGAAGATTTGGCGGAGGAGTTATGACGATAAGCGGCAGAGAGAGCTTGAGTTTACAGTTGGAGATCGTGTATATCTCAAGATGGCTATGTTGAGGGGTTCTAACAGATCCATAGCAGAGAACAAGCTGAGTCCGCGGTTCATGGGTCTGTTCCAGGTGGTAGAGTGAGTTGGACCGGTGGTGTACCGTTCCATGTGTCGATGTTGAGGAAGTGTCTACATGAGTTGGTGGAGTAGGTGGCTAAGATTCTGGAGGATCTGAGGCCTGATTTGACTATCTGGCGGTTCCTCTGAGGATCCTCCAGAGGGTCAAGGTTCTACATCGAAAGAGGATACCGTTGCTGAGATTCTTGTTGGACTGTGGTGGTACTGAGGATGAGACTTGGGAGCCAAAGCAAAGATGAAGTTGAAGTTTAGGAAGTAGTTTGACAACCAGGTTGCAGCATGAGCTTACTTGTATCTATGTGGTTTCGATTTTGGTATTAGTATGTTGCTATTGTTGTTTTTGGTTCATGTATTTTTTGTTTCGTTGTAACGATATATATTTTTCAGAATGTATAAGATGGAGGTTCCTTATTTATTTTCAGTGTTATTATAAGATGTGTGGTTCTTATAAGCGCTGTGTTTTGGTTGACCAATGTGGGTCATGTTTTGGATGATATTTCAGGTGGGAAATATCAAGTTTAGCCTTGTGGGGTGGTTCTAGTCATTGACGTTTATATGCATTTTAGAATTTATTACCCTAAGGACAGTAGCGTTCCTAAATAACTCATTACCAATTGGGGAGACGCGTGGGTTTCCGACAGATCTGCCTGGGACGAGTGGGTCTCAGTGTAGTATCGAGGTGGTACTTACGGGTGATGGGTGGGTCTTGGTATAGTAGGGCAAGATGCTTACTTATCTGTGACTGAATCTCAGTAAAAATACCAGGAGACGGATGGGTTTCTTCAGGGGAATGTGTTTCCCCTTCATTTTTTTTGGAGAAAGTAGTTCTCCGGAGACTTATTTGAGATGGGTGGGTCTCAATATAAGTCCAGAGGGAAAAGTAGTTTTCCTGGATACCATGGGTGGTTGGTTCTTTGTTGCTAAAGGATGCGTCCTGAGAGAAAGGTAGTGTGATAATGAGTTAAAAGTAGTAAATGACTGGAAAACGTGTGTATAAGCATAGGACTAGATACGAGTTTAGGGATCGGATGAGGATCTCTAGTAATTTGGACCAAGTGGGTCGGGTTTGCGGTCTTTTGATCGACTCGTTTGTGAGATTCGATGTCGAATCCTGATTAGTGGGGGAGAATTATAACATCCACAAACTGAATAAGTGGTTTTCAGTGCTCGTGCCAAGCGACAGAAGGGTTGTGTGTTGATCGACACGGTCTGGGTGTCGCTCGACACGTGATTTTACTGAACCGAGTAATTAACATTTTAATTATGGTTTCTGGCTTGGTTTAGGGAGGTTAAGCCCTAAGTTTCAGTTTATAAACTCGTGGAGTCGTGGCTGCGTGCTACAGTAGAGAGAAATCAGAGTTCATAGAGAATTGAGAGAGAGATTAGTGTTTTGTGAGAATTGTTGCAAAGAAATTCTCACGAAACCTTTTCGTTCAAATTCTAAGCTTTCCTCTTGTTGTGTCGTCGTGTTCCCGAGTATAGAGAGTCTGATTTGTGGTTGTTTCATCCTATTCTGTAATCCTTTTCATTCTTAAAACCCTAGGTGAGTTCGCGACCATATGTTTCTAGGCTATGAAGGATTGTGTGATGAATTTTGTGATGTTTGTGATGGAATTTCATGTAAAATTGATTGTTGGTATTGCTGTGATATGGTGATTGGTATATGTATTGATCTTGTGCAGGTTTGCGACTCGTACTCGTCGGAATTCGAGTTGAGAGAGGAGAAACTCATTTCCGACGAGATACAGAGGTGTGTCGATCGACAACCAAGCACTTGAGAGGTGTCGATCGACACCTTGCTGGTGTTGCTCGATACCACTAGATTGTAGTTCTGAAAATGACTTAAAACGTCATGTTGTGCTTTGATGGATTTTGATATTTATATTGTTGTTTGGTATGTTATCTGAGCCTGCTTGTTACGTCAGTTGATGGTATGACCGGCTCACTAAGTATTTATGAAATACTTACGCAACTCTTATTTCTATGTGTTGCAGATAAAATAAATGTGTGATCGCGGAATCAAGGCCGGTGAAGAAGATGATAGGGATTGTTTAAGTTGTTTATCTAGTGATACTTGGTGTTTAGGTTGCTAGTATTTATTTGGAATGTTTGATTCATGGAATATATAATTGGTTTAATTATTTTATTGGATTATTTTTATAAGAACTTCTGCAATTGTCTAAGTAGCCGTAGCAAGTTAGTATTTATGAGAATATTAACTCGGGCTATTAATTTTTTTTTCTTTTAAAGTGCTGGTTGTTTCAGTTAATGTGTGTGCTGCGTTATAAAACGTACGGTGGTGTTTATATGTTTAAGTTTGTTTTTACTGCAGTTTTGTTAATTTATTGGATATCGTAAATGAAGTTTTGATTATTTTAAAGGAAAAATATGTAACTTTTAGCCTAAATTTTAATTTATAAAAGATGTAGCCTATTTTTTAATTTTAATTATTTTATAGGTTATGTTGATAATTTTCTCTTTCAAGTAACACATATTTGGTATATAATACCATGGCAAAAATGGCAAACCATAATTTACTAGAATCACCAGTGAACCAAATTGTTGTTGCATGTAGTCTATACATTTTTAGTCGCCGTATGATTTTACCTGCTTTTAAATTTAGGAAATCAGATTACAAAATAAAATAAATTTTACCTTTGGAAACTTTTAAGAGATTTATTGTTAACTAACCCATGAAACAATATTAATCTGTTAAGTGGAGATGAAAACCATTAAACTTCTTTTAACTTCCACTTCATTATGTTCCCTCTGAAATACATCTAAAAATAACTGCCAAATATCATATGCTCTATTAATGATTCACATAGTTAATTTCATATTTATTATTACTCTCTCTGTTTAAGATTTCTACACTCTAATTAAAAAATAATTAAATTTGTCTTGTTTTTTAAAATAAAACATTACTTTGTTTATATATTTAAGACATTTTAACCAATAAAAAACCAATATGAAGAATTTGAAGAGTCAAAAACACTAAACATCAATTAATTGTGCATATAACATGGTTCTAAGATGATGTTTCTATTCATGTTACTCATCGTGTTCTTTTGCCTTTTGCTGTCGGTCCGCATTATAGAGATCGTACTTACTTTGATGTGGCACCAATGGACGTGATTCACATAATTTTAGGGAGGCCATGGGGATTTGATCGTAAGGTGATACATGATGGGGCTAAGAACACTTACAACTTCATATGGGAAACACATAAAATTGTCTTATTACCAACCCTACCAAGTCCATCGCGTTACCTCCTGCCTTCGCCAGCGTCATTTCCTCCACCGGATAATAGATTATCTGTTCTTAAACAACTTTTGATAAGGAATTTCAATAGGAGGGGTTCATGCTTATGTTGTTGGGTTCACCGTAAACACGACATAGCTCTGTCACTTCCTCACCCTTTATTTCAGTCCTCAGTGAGCATTAAAGGGTTTACTAGAGGGTTTGCCACCGTTACGAGACATACAACACCAAATCGACCTTGCTCCATGAGCCACATTGCTATCGCATGAGTCCAGTTGAGCATGAAGAGTTGTGTTATCAGGTTGAGGAACTCTTACGTAAAGCTCACATTTGCGAGAACTTTAGCCCATGTGCAGTTCCATCTCTCCTTATCCCAAATAAAAATGTGTCATGGAGAATGTGTGTCGATAGTCACGCTATTAACAAGATTACAATACATTACAACTTTCTGATACCACGTCTTGATGATTTATTAAATCAAATTGGTTTGGCTTCCATTTTCTCTAAGATTGATATGAAGAGCGGTTACCACTAATGGTATTCAAGACGCGTGAGGGCTTTTTGAGTGGCTAGTAATGTTGTTTGGTCTTTCGAATTTACCAAGTATTTTCATGCAGATCATGAATCATGCCCTTCTGAAGTGCTTCAAGTTTTGAGACGTGAGAAACTATTTGTTGCAAAAAAGATGTTGTATGTACTTAAAATTGAGTTTTCATAATTTACTTGAAAAAAGAAATTTTATTTTTAAAAATATGAGAAAAATTTTGAAATTGAATTGATGAATTAAGAGTTGAAATGGTTAAAATGTCATTATTTTGTTGACGTTGACTCGTGGTCAACATTTTAGGTTATAAATCGGTACTTTCCAAATAGTCAAGGTCTAAAAAGGCCATTTTCCCGTCCATGCAACAATTGCCATTTGTCGACATGTCGGCCATGTCACTATTTCGTTCACGTTGACTCACGGTCAACATTTTCAGATGTAAATTGGCACCAATGTGTTAGATCAGGTTTGAAATTTGAATTTTAGTTCAGTTTGGGATTAAAATAACCGACGTCTAAAGGTCAGGTATCAATTGACATTTTGCAAATAGCCTAGGGATGAAATGGTCGTTTTCCCGTGTTATAGCTTATGCTCTCCATCAAGTACCATGATCCCTTATTCAGTTGGACAAACAAGCAGCCGCATGGCCATATTGCTAAGAAGTTGGATAGAGTTCTTATCAACGAAAATTGGTTATCTTCTTACCCTATTAGCATTCCTAAGTTTCTTCTTCCGAATATCACAAATCATGCTCAAACTTTTATCACCATAGCCTCTTATATGCCTCTTGCTGGTACAAAGCCGTTGAAGTTTCTTAACTTTCCCACAAGTCACCTTGATTTTTTTTCGTTGATGATCAACAACTGGACCTACACAGTTAAGGCTCACCAATCTTTGTTAATACTAATTTCTAAGCAAAAAAAATTAAAAATAAAGACTCTCTCAAAAACTCTACACAAAGATAACTTCTCAGGCATTCAAAAAAGAGTCGTTGAGGCAAAAATAAATCTACTTTGGCTCAAACTGCCTCCCTTCTGAACCCAACAAGTTCCAAATTTTAGTACAAAAGGGACTCTCTAGCTACTCTTGCTTTCTTAAGGCATGTGGAAGAAGAGTTATTCAAGCAAAAGTCAAGGATTAACTTGCTTAAATCTGGGGATCAAAATAATGTTTATTTTCTTAAGGTGGCTTTGACTAGAAATGCGTTTAATGCTATTTATCTCTTAATTGGTCTAGACGGGATTAAAACTTCTATACCAACTGAAATGGGAACCTTAACTACTATTCCTTCCTCTAGCTACTGATTCCCTCCCTACTTTCACCTAATTTACAAGTTCATTTTGCCCTCTTGATGTAGTTGTCGTCTTGTCTAGGGTGCCTCAAGCTGATGAGATTTATAAATTTCTCTTCACACTTAACCCTAACAAGAGGAGTTTAACTTCTCGATTCTACAAATCGGCTCGGCCAGTTCTATGAGAGGAGGTTTCCAATGCGATTACTAGTTTCTTCTGCAGTTCGTTTATGCCAGATGCTACTAATTCTACCATCTTAACTCTGGTTCCCAAGTTCCCAGGTGCTTATATTGTGAAAGACTACATGCCTATTTCATGTTATAACATTATCTACAAGGTTATTTATAAGTTGTTGGTAGCTAAGCTAAATCATATCTTGTTAAGGATCATCCTCCCTAATCAAACAATATTCATCAAATGGAGATAAATTCTGGAAAATTATCTTCTTGCGTCGAAAATAGTTAATGGTTCTCACAAGACTAAACGACCTAAGAAAATTACACTAAAAGTGGATATTGCCAAGGGCATTGATATTGTTAGGTGGGACTTTATTCTCAATTGCCTCAAATATATTCAACTACCTTATGTCTATATCAACTAGGTTGCTAGATGCCTAACGACTCCATCTATCTGTGTTGGAATAAATGGCAATCTCTATGGTTAATATAAAGGAACAAGAGGGTTAAGACATGGAGATCCTATTTCTCCTTATCTATTAGGCATAGCTATGAATGATTTCTCCCATATATTTAATGATGCATTCTTACATAGCAGATTCAATTATCATCCAGACTGTGAAGGGCCTTAGTTAACGTATATGTGTTTCACTAATGACCTTCTTATCTTCTCTGATGGATCCCAATATTATTTTATTGGCATTCTATCTGTTCTGAAGGACTTCAACCAAATCTCAAATCTTGATATTAGTACCGAAAAATCATGCTTCTTCTCATTTGGCTAAAGTGATGAGGAGTCTCACTTAATTGCTTCCTCATATCGTATTTCCCAAGATTCCTCCCCATTCGTTATTTGGGTATGCCTCTCTACACAACGAAAACTTCTATTTTTGACTGTGATCCCTTCATGCAAAGTGTTAGAACAAATATTACTTTTTTGTCAACTAAATATCTATATTTTGCAGGTAGAAAACTACTCTTAAGACTGTAATAGCTGGCATAACAAACTTTTGGTGCAGTGCATATGTATTACCCTAGAAATGCATAGAAAAAATTAACTTTATGTGTAATGCTCACCTCTAGAAAGGTTCTTTTGAAGGTCGTCATGTTGCTAGAGTTGCCTGGAAACAGTAACCACTCTTATTAAGGAATGAGGCCTAAGATTGAAAACCTCTTGATGTGGAATAAAACTTGTGCCATTAAGCTTCTATGGTTCCTCCTCTTCAACCTGAGTCAGTTTGGGTTGCTTGGATTCACCAAAATGTGATTAAAGATGCTTGGATTCACCAAAATGTGATTAAAGATGTGACACCCTGGTTTCAGGGCATATGTGGTATATGCGGTATATGCGGAGACTCTTAAAAGAATTGATTTGACTACCTATATCACCAAAGTGCACTTATCTTTTCGGTCACAGGTCTTGAGAGAACTCCAGAGTTAAGCGTGCTTGAGCTGGATTAGTTTCAAGATGGGTGACCTACTAGGAAGTCATTTCCGGTACCGTGTGAGTGAGGTCAAAACACGAGAAAAGATCGCGTGGTGATTTGCAGGGTCAGTAAACATGACTTTAGAGCCTTCCAGACTAACGCACTGACCGTCGGACATGGTAAGCCCACAGGCCTGTGAGTGGAAGGGGGCCCATGGGAGGGGCGGTCGGGGCGTTACAAGTGGTATTAGAGCGAACCCTGACAACTGTGTGCTGTCAGGGTAACGATCTTGGTATGCGCAATGAGGACGTTGCGATCTGTTAGTGGGGGTGATTGTGACACCCCGGTTTCATGGCATATATGGTATATGCGGTATATGCGGAGAGACATAAAAGAATTGATTTGGCTACCTATATCACCAAAGTGCACTTATCTTTTCGGTCACAGGTCTTGAGAGAACTCCAGAGTTAAACGTGCTTGAGCTGGATTAGTTTTAAGATGGGTGACCTATTGGGAAGTCATTTCCGGTACCGTGTGAGTGAGGTCAAAACACGAGAAAGGATCGCGTGGTGATTTGCAGGGTCAGTAAACATGACTTTAGAGCCTCCCGGACTAACGCACCAACCGTCGAACATGGTGGGGTCGGGGCGTTACAAGTGGTATTAGAGCGAACCCTGACAACTGTGTGCTGTCGGGGTAACGATCTTGGTATGCGCAATGAAGACGTTACGATCTGTTAGTGGGGGTGATTGTGACACCCCGGTTTCATGGCATATGTGGTATATGCGGTATATGCGGAGAGACTTAAAAGAATTAATTTGGCTACCTATTTTACCAAAGTGCATTTATCTTTTCGGTCACAGGTCATGAGAGAACTCCAGAGTTAAGCGTGCTTGAGCTGTATTAGTTTCAAGATGGGTGACGTACTGGGATGTCATTTTCGGTACCGTGTGAGTGAGGTCAAAACACGAGAAAGGATCGCGTGGTGATTTGTAGGGTCAGTAAACACGAAAATCATCAGAATTCTTATCGGCGTCAGTTGCAGGTGGTGATGTTTGCATCATTAACTCAATAAGGACAGGTGGAAGCCATTTTGGAGACACGTGCTTCGAATTGGTTAATTGAATTTGTTTCTAATGTTGGGTGTTCACATGTACTCTGTATTGGGTTATTATGTTCGAAAGCATTTGTATCTTTGGGCCTTTAGGCCTTGATAATATATTATGGTTGACAAAAAAAAAAAAAACTAATGTCATCAAAGTTTGTAAAAAAAAAATGGTACTAGAGTGTAAATACATATATCAAACACTAATTTATTTTCAATAAAAATAAAGAACAAAAACATTTATGGCCCTGGAACTTAATGAGCTTTATCCACAAAATTTGACTGGACTTTTCTACTCAAAGTAAGTTAATTTACATAATAGTTTGTTATTCTAGATTTTTTCAGAAAAATTAAAACAATTAAAAATTATATTTTACCCCTAATTAATACTTTTTTTTATTTGATATGAGTAAATAATAAACTAAAAAAATAGAGAAAAAAATGGAAAAGTAGTAATAAATTTGCATTGAAAATATAAATGAAAACTAATTTAAAACAAAAGAATAAACCTAGAATAACAACTTTTATGAAACAATGAGTAGTGAACATGACAGTATTGCAAACCTCCAATCAATTTTTGGTTAATTTTCAAGAATACAACTACTTTTCATTATTTTTTAAATATACACATTTTGTAACTATTGAATTCTAATTAATTTACCTTTGTGTGTTGATTAAACGAGTAACTAATTAATGATGAAAAAAACCAAAATGAAAACATAAAAGCCAATACAACTTTGATCAAGTATAATTAACACAACTTAACCCTAGAGAGATCGTATCCGTATTTTCTCAGGAGATTATATGACCATAAGTACACTACAAGAAAACAGGTCGTTAGTGACTCGAATTACCGAGTGGCAAGTTAGTCACCAAGATTTACGACTCATTTGCGACTCTTTTGTGACTAATGTGTGACTCTTTTCGACGGAGTCACAAATTAGTCGCACATTTGTGACTCCATCCCGTAGTCGTTAAATAGTCACAAATTTGTGACTAATGTACGACAACTATTGGTATGTTTTATTGGAGTCGCATAATAGTCACAAATTTAATACTCCGTAGCGACTCACACAAGAGTCACAAACTAGCGACTCCTTAGTGACACATAACGGAGTCACAAATTATCCATTTGTAATTGAGTCGCAAAAGAGTCGTTAATTAGCCACTACTTTGCAACGTTTCAGGGTTTCACGTATTAGTAACAAAGGAGTCGCAAATTAGCCACTCTGTTGCAACTCATTACCCACTACATGTATGTTTTTGGGAAATTAAACACCATAATGTAAATATATATAAGTTAATTTTGTATTTACATCTTATTCAAGTAATAAGTGTGTAGTAAATACACAGTAGAAGTAAAAAAAAACAAAAAAAAAGAGTTTCCTAAAATTTTGCATCACAAATGGTTTCTTATCAACATCAAAACCTTTATAACTAAACTCTTCCATTTCATTTTTTTGAAAATTATTCTACATTTTTGATTACTAGTGTTTAAATGAATAAAACCAAACAAATAATGAAGAAATACATTGGAAATTGATTGGAAAGGAATATGGTTTTTGTGGTTGATCCAAATTTTTAGGGTTTAGGGTATATGCTTGTAACTGAGTCGCAAATTAGTCGCACATTAGTCACAAATTAGTGACTACTTAGCCACTACTCTGCGACACTGTACGTAATGTGGGTCAGTGTACGAAGTGTACGAATTGTGGGCCAATGTACGAAAAGTGTAGTCACAAAACAGTCACCAAATTGCGACTATATTGCTACTCATTTGTGACTAATATATGTGATTTTTAAAAAAATTCATCAAAAACTTTTTGAAATAAATTAGTTTTAGGTTTCTACATAGATTTAACTCCTAGTTACACTAATATATTATCAACTAGTAAATTATTTTATTTAAAAAATTTATAAACTTTAATTTATCTAATATTTGTATCTTACATAACTATTGCCTTTGTATTACATATATGGTTGTTAGCTAATGATTTGTTGAAGTGTATGATTTTTCAAAAATTCAAGTATAATTATTTAACAAATAAAAACCCCCCAAACCCCAAACCCTCTTTAAAAAATAAAAACCCCCTAAACTCTCTAAATATATGAGTCTTAATCACACGCACTAATATTTTTAATTGTAAATTATTTAACATAGATATTAAATAATATACCAAAAAGTCAACACTTGTAACAAATTTAACGTATATTCATATCCTAAATCATAAGTTCTAACCTCTAAACTTATATCACTAAATGATTTGTAAATAGTTTTTAGATATATAGTTTGTCTTCCATTAACTTACCACAAAGTATATAATTAATCTACTAATTAAAAAGAAAAAAATGAATGCACATCGTTAAAAATTAATGGAAATAAAAAGACTAAATTTTCATTGGCTAAGCCATAGAGGTAAGGATAACACTACTTTTATTATCCACCGTTGATAAGATTAAAAATCAACGGATGTAATCTTCCTTGTCTCACTTTTCTTCCTCGCCTCACTACTCGTCTATCTGAGTTCCTTTAACACAAAAGACACCAATTTGGATCCAATCATCGACGGTCTAAACTTTTGACCTTTCGTTCAAATCCTTTTGCTCCTTCAGCCACCGATCTCCTCCATGACTTTGATTTATGTCGGCAATGATTTACCATAAGGAACTATCTCCTTCGATGAGAATATGCTCAGATCCAGGCCGCCGTCTACGGTCATTCTCTCGCCGCCGTCTACGGTCATTCTCTCGCCACCGTCAAGGTTTTGCTTCGGCAACTGGAGATTAGGGTCATGGATTTTTCACTCTCCTCTTCTTCATCTTCTCAATCTTCATCTCTGTTTCCGAATCGAAACTCGTAGAGCCTCACTCGCTGAATCTTTCAATGTTAGCCTCATCCAGGTTCGTTCCCTTTCACATGTATCAACTCCCTCCGGCGAAATTCCAAGGTTTTTATTTCGTTTTCCGGTATAGGATTTTCCCGAGAAACTTATGATTTTCTCGATGATGCAGAAATTGGGGGTTAGTTGTTCTTACTCAGTAATCATCTCGACGAGCTGTTCGTCATCGAGGTATTCACGCGACAAAATTAGCATCGGTTTCTGAAACTTTTGATTTCTTCAGAACATTTGAATTTGATCTTGATTTGGTAAAACTTGTGATTCGAAGACTTGGTTTATCTATTCGGCTTAGGGTTTTCATTTGAATGTTTAATTCCAATACAAAGTTGTTTCCACACAATTGGTTGATGCATATCTGATTCTTCATGTGTATGTCGTTTGATTGAGTTTTATCTTGTCGGAGCTAAGTAGTTATTTGGAATTCAACACTACCACAATTGTAATTGTTGACAAGAGTGCTTATGGGGACTTCTTACGCATTGATTTCAACATCAGGTTAGATATTATGCAGAGAACTAGTTTGTTTCTTTGTCACAAGCATTTTGAGTTGGTTTTACAATGATGGTTTTGTTTTAATCCAATGTTTATCGAAAAGAATATTGTCTGCTAGGCTTTAATCATGTGGTTGAAACGCAAGCTTATCACCTTATCCTTGAGTCCTTGTTTCAGTTGTGTAGAACTTCTTATGTATTCTGTTAGATGCAATACTAACTGCCTTTCACCGAGCTATAGGTCTGTGGTAAATGATTTAGGTTTGTGGTTTGTGTTGAGTGTTTGGTCTCTGGAAAATGCTTAGATTTGTTGTTCACTTGTTAATGCTTGGATTTACGTCTCTTTTAGGTTCTTATTTCTTTTTTTTATGTTTCTTGTGCAGTGTACTCATATCGATCCCAAGGGGAACCACACCCATATGGAATGCGCCAACAGTCCCATAAGGTTAAGAAAGGCAAGAGGATACTCCCCGCATCGCTGCGTACATGAGTCAGCAATCTGTCATGGATGCTCTACTAGAGACTGCACCAATGACCTTACCGCCTAAGCCTTGAGAAGCTCGTCAAGTTCTTGAAGAACGATGATCCCCGCATTGCTGCTTACATGAGTCTGCCCCCTGCCACTAAGGGTCAACCAAAGACGACTGAACCAACTGAACCTGCACCAACAACAGTCCCATTACCCGAAGGACAAACTTGAGTGTTTGAGTTCCTTCTCTATGTAACTCTCTTTTGAACAAACTTGATATGTAACTCTTTTTTGGTACTCTTATCTTGTTTTGTCAAGCTTTAGCTTGATTACTACTTTGGTTTGTTTTAATTTAAGTCTTTTTCTTCTTCTATTTTAGCTTCTCAAAACAAACATTTAGATTCAAATTAGTAACAATTTGGTACCACATCAGTAGCAAAGAATTTACTAAACAAGTGACATTTGGTGGCTAATAAGTGACACCATGGAGACTAATTTGTGACCAACTTATATCTTCATAGAGTGACAAAATAGTGGCTATTTCGTTGCTAATTAGCCACTACCTATATTATACTGTGTGCTGTCGGGGTAACGATCTTGGTATGCGCAATGAGGACGTTACGATCTGTTAGTGGGGGTGATTGTGACACCCCAGTTTCATGGCATATGTGGTATATGCGGTATATGCGGAGAGACTTAAAAGAATTAATTTGGCTACCTATTTTACCAAAGTGCATTTATCTTTTCGGTCACAGGTCATGAGAGAACTCCAGAGTTAAGCGTGCTTGAGCTGTATTAGTTTCAAGATGGGTGACGTACTGGGATGTCATTTTCGGTACCGTGTGAGTGAGGTCAAAACACGAGAAAGGATCGCGTGGTGATTTGTAGGGTCAGTAAACATGACTTTAGAGCCTCCCGGACTAACGCACCGACCGTTGGACATGGTGGGCCCACATGCCTGTGAGTAGACGGGGGCCCATGATAGGGGCGGTCGGGGCGTTACGAAAGATAAGCATCTGTGGAAAATGAATGAGAAAAGTCAAACTTATACTTGGGTTGTGAAGTAGAGACTGAAGGTGAGGACTTATGCTTACCAATGCTTCAATATGGTCCCAAGTAATGGGCGGGTGTGCAAGTTTTAAATCGATAAATAGTCACCCTACTTGGCTCTCATCAAGTACATTGGTCCTAGTGGTTGCTCTCTTACATGTATTACCTCTTCTACTACTTTGTATTCTCTTTGGCGCATAGGGATGTGGTATTTGCCTTGTGCAAAGTCCCAACAGTTCAAGAACCTTTGTATCTATCTGACTACTATATCATTACGCACACCAGCGACTCCTTGGAGTGGAGAATCGAAGGATTACCATGGAATACATTCTGCTCCAAAATGATTTTTAACCTAATCAGGGAAAGAAGACCAGAAGTGAGATAAAATTGTGTCATCTGGTTTAAGAGAGGAATTCCAAGGCAAAAGACATTTATGTGGATGGTCTTGCTTAATCGATGTTCTACTAATGATCGGCTCATCTCTTGGGGTATTTCTTCTGATCCTCATTCTCTCCTGTGTAATCATGGATTGGAATCTCGTAAGCACCTCTTCTTTGAATTCTGGTACTCTAAAGCTATTTTGTCTAATCTTGCTACATAGCTACTGTTGCAACTCCCTTCTTTTGACTGGGGAACTTACATGGAGTCTCACATCTCATTTTCAAGCCCTACACATATGTCTTACCCATCTTGCTTACGTGGCAATCAGCTATATATAACATCTAGCATGAACTGAATAACCGTCTTTACTGCAACATCCATCGTGATCTGGCAGCTATTCTTCTACAGGTTGCTTCAATCATCCGGACCCGTATATCTTTCTTTAGTGATTAAAATTAACAAGTAAGGAAGTGCTCATATATCATAGTTTTTACCCGTTTTCGATCATGATATAAGTCTGTTTTATAGAGTCTTTTATGTGTTTTCCAAGTGTTTTAGAGTCTTTACAAGTTCTTGGACGTTTGGAGCATAATTGATGTTTATTGGATATTTTGGAGCATTGCGGAAGGAAGAACCAAAGTGATCAAGTCGGAATCGAAAATCAGTGTTGGTGTCGATGGTGTCAATCGACACTTGATCGTCACAAGCCACATAACCAAATTCGAAGATTTCCGTTTTTGCCGAGAAGTTTCAGATGTTTACAATTTTGTTTTATGACGGTTTAAGAACCTTATATATATATATATATGTATATATGTATTCACAACCATTGTTTAGGCTTATGTATTCACAACCATTGTTTAAGCTTATGCTTTATTTTTATTGAATCTTAAAAGATATCTATATTTATATGCTGGTTGCTTCATTCAATATGTCTGAGTAATTACCTTGTTAGGTTTAGGGTTATTTAAAGGTGATGATGAATTGCTAGGTTGAATTAAATTGTTAGGATAAAATCATTTGGGTTCTTCATCTGGATTTGTGTTTATTGCTTATTCTAGCTTCATGACCTAGAATCTTTAGGTTAATTGATAGACACAAAAGTGTGATTAATTGCCTGAACTAGTGTTAGATGAACAAAATTCCTATCGGCAAATAAATTTGGTTTAGGGTTTTGTGAACAATTGAACATGAAATTGATAGGATTCGGAACAACAGTTAGTTTTCTAGAATTTAGACGTAGATAATCTCTGCAGCGACAGCTGATTAATTTTACATTAGTGTTTCAAGTTTAAGAACTGTGCTTAATAATTCATAATTATCTGTTTAGATCTGCAATTCGGATTAACCTGAGATTTTCCTACGCCTAGCTTTTATTTTAATTGATTTACAACATTTTTTACTGCGTGCTTTAATTACTTGTCTTTCATTCATATTATTCTGCTTAGTTTAATTCGAACATTTAAATCTATTGTTTTCCTGATGCATGTGGATTCGATACCGTAAGTACTGCAATTGATCTCTTAATTTGAAAGAGTAGTTCAAATATGGAAATTTGAGCATATCAAGTGCTATTTTACAACTTTGGTTCTTACTAGCATAACCAAATTATCCAATCTAGTTACTTCGTTTGCCTCCTCGACGACCAAATTCTTCCGATCTGGTTCTAATTACTTTCTCTACTTTGGTTACTTATTTTGTTCTGGCTTAGTCCAGATTTGTTTCATTCCGATGTGTTCGGATCTTTTGTTTTCCTCTCTCTGATCTCTCTTGTAAGATGTTGATTCATGTTGAGAGCTTTCCATTCTTCATTGTTCTTGCTCGATTCTTTATGTTTGAGGATAATAAATCATTGCTTTCTAGATGGATCTATGTTAGGTAATAGGCAAAGTCTCTCTGTCAAGTTTAGAATCGAATAGATCGATTAAGCTTGGGTAATTTGTACAGAATCAGTAGAGTTGAGGTTTTCTCTATAGGAAAATGTCTCGGCGAAGGCTTTGTGGCTAATTACTTGAAGCTTAGTCGTTGCTTTTATCTAGTTCGGTAAATTATGAAGAGCTTCCTAACATTATAGGGATGTTGAGGGAAGGAAAATCAAATGGTTTCGGAGATAGAGGATGCGATTTGGAGCTTCATCAAAATCATCAGAATTCTTATCGGCGTCAGTTGCAGGTGGTGATGTTTGCATCATTAACTCAATAAGGACAGGTGGAAGCCATTTTGGAGACACGTGCTTCGAATTGGTTAATTGAATTTGTTTCTAATGTTGGGTGTTCACATGTACTCTGTATTGGGTTATTATGTTCGAAAGCATTTGTATCTTTGGGCCTTTAGGCCTTGATAATATATTATGGTTGACAAAAAAAAAAAAAACTAATGTCATCAAAGTTTGTAAAAAAAAAATGGTACTAGAGTGTAAATACATATATCAAACACTAATTTATTTTCAATAAAAATAAAGAACAAAAACATTTATGGCCCTGGAACTTAATGAGCTTTATCCACAAAATTTGACTGGACTTTTCTACTCAAAGTAAGTTAATTTACATAATAGTTTGTTATTCTAGATTTTTTCAGAAAAATTAAAACAATTAAAAATTATATTTTACCCCTAATTAATACTTTTTTTTATTTGATATGAGTAAATAATAAACTAAAAAAATAGAGAAAAAAATGGAAAAGTAGTAATAAATTTGCATTGAAAATATAAATGAAAACTAATTTAAAACAAAAGAATAAACCTAGAATAACAACTTTTATGAAACAATGAGTAGTGAACATGACAGTATTGCAAACCTCCAATCAATTTTTGGTTAATTTTCAAGAATACAACTACTTTTCATTATTTTTTAAATATACACATTTTGTAACTATTGAATTCTAATTAATTTACCTTTGTGTGTTGATTAAACGAGTAACTAATTAATGATGAAAAAAACCAAAATGAAAACATAAAAGCCAATACAACTTTGATCAAGTATAATTAACACAACTTAACCCTAGAGAGATCGTATCCGTATTTTCTCAGGAGATTATATGACCATAAGTACACTACAAGAAAACAGGTCGTTAGTGACTCGAATTACCGAGTGGCAAGTTAGTCACCAAGATTTACGACTCATTTGCGACTCTTTTGTGACTAATGTGTGACTCTTTTCGACGGAGTCACAAATTAGTCGCACATTTGTGACTCCATCCCGTAGTCGTTAAATAGTCACAAATTTGTGACTAATGTACGACAACTATTGGTATGTTTTATTGGAGTCGCATAATAGTCACAAATTTAATACTCCGTAGCGACTCACACAAGAGTCACAAACTAGCGACTCCTTAGTGACACATAACGGAGTCACAAATTATCCATTTGTAATTGAGTCGCAAAAGAGTCGTTAATTAGCCACTACTTTGCAACGTTTCAGGGTTTCACGTATTAGTAACAAAGGAGTCGCAAATTAGCCACTCTGTTGCAACTCATTACCCACTACATGTATGTTTTTGGGAAATTAAACACCATAATGTAAATATATATAAGTTAATTTTGTATTTACATCTTATTCAAGTAATAAGTGTGTAGTAAATACACAGTAGAAGTAAAAAAAAACAAAAAAAAAGAGTTTCCTAAAATTTTGCATCACAAATGGTTTCTTATCAACATCAAAACCTTTATAACTAAACTCTTCCATTTCATTTTTTTGAAAATTATTCTACATTTTTGATTACTAGTGTTTAAATGAATAAAACCAAACAAATAATGAAGAAATACATTGGAAATTGATTGGAAAGGAATATGGTTTTTGTGGTTGATCCAAATTTTTAGGGTTTAGGGTATATGCTTGTAACTGAGTCGCAAATTAGTCGCACATTAGTCACAAATTAGTGACTACTTAGCCACTACTCTGCGACACTGTACGTAATGTGGGTCAGTGTACGAAGTGTACGAATTGTGGGCCAATGTACGAAAAGTGTAGTCACAAAACAGTCACCAAATTGCGACTATATTGCTACTCATTTGTGACTAATATATGTGATTTTTAAAAAAATTCATCAAAAACTTTTTGAAATAAATTAGTTTTAGGTTTCTACATAGATTTAACTCCTAGTTACACTAATATATTATCAACTAGTAAATTATTTTATTTAAAAAATTTATAAACTTTAATTTATCTAATATTTGTATCTTACATAACTATTGCCTTTGTATTACATATATGGTTGTTAGCTAATGATTTGTTGAAGTGTATGATTTTTCAAAAATTCAAGTATAATTATTTAACAAATAAAAACCCCCCAAACCCCAAACCCTCTTTAAAAAATAAAAACCCCCTAAACTCTCTAAATATATGAGTCTTAATCACACGCACTAATATTTTTAATTGTAAATTATTTAACATAGATATTAAATAATATACCAAAAAGTCAACACTTGTAACAAATTTAACGTATATTCATATCCTAAATCATAAGTTCTAACCTCTAAACTTATATCACTAAATGATTTGTAAATAGTTTTTAGATATATAGTTTGTCTTCCATTAACTTACCACAAAGTATATAATTAATCTACTAATTAAAAAGAAAAAAATGAATGCACATCGTTAAAAATTAATGGAAATAAAAAGACTAAATTTTCATTGGCTAAGCCATAGAGGTAAGGATAACACTACTTTTATTATCCACCGTTGATAAGATTAAAAATCAACGGATGTAATCTTCCTTGTCTCACTTTTCTTCCTCGCCTCACTACTCGTCTATCTGAGTTCCTTTAACACAAAAGACACCAATTTGGATCCAATCATCGACGGTCTAAACTTTTGACCTTTCGTTCAAATCCTTTTGCTCCTTCAGCCACCGATCTCCTCCATGACTTTGATTTATGTCGGCAATGATTTACCATAAGGAACTATCTCCTTCGATGAGAATATGCTCAGATCCAGGCCGCCGTCTACGGTCATTCTCTCGCCGCCGTCTACGGTCATTCTCTCGCCACCGTCAAGGTTTTGCTTCGGCAACTGGAGATTAGGGTCATGGATTTTTCACTCTCCTCTTCTTCATCTTCTCAATCTTCATCTCTGTTTCCGAATCGAAACTCGTAGAGCCTCACTCGCTGAATCTTTCAATGTTAGCCTCATCCAGGTTCGTTCCCTTTCACATGTATCAACTCCCTCCGGCGAAATTCCAAGGTTTTTATTTCGTTTTCCGGTATAGGATTTTCCCGAGAAACTTATGATTTTCTCGATGATGCAGAAATTGGGGGTTAGTTGTTCTTACTCAGTAATCATCTCGACGAGCTGTTCGTCATCGAGGTATTCACGCGACAAAATTAGCATCGGTTTCTGAAACTTTTGATTTCTTCAGAACATTTGAATTTGATCTTGATTTGGTAAAACTTGTGATTCGAAGACTTGGTTTATCTATTCGGCTTAGGGTTTTCATTTGAATGTTTAATTCCAATACAAAGTTGTTTCCACACAATTGGTTGATGCATATCTGATTCTTCATGTGTATGTCGTTTGATTGAGTTTTATCTTGTCGGAGCTAAGTAGTTATTTGGAATTCAACACTACCACAATTGTAATTGTTGACAAGAGTGCTTATGGGGACTTCTTACGCATTGATTTCAACATCAGGTTAGATATTATGCAGAGAACTAGTTTGTTTCTTTGTCACAAGCATTTTGAGTTGGTTTTACAATGATGGTTTTGTTTTAATCCAATGTTTATCGAAAAGAATATTGTCTGCTAGGCTTTAATCATGTGGTTGAAACGCAAGCTTATCACCTTATCCTTGAGTCCTTGTTTCAGTTGTGTAGAACTTCTTATGTATTCTGTTAGATGCAATACTAACTGCCTTTCACCGAGCTATAGGTCTGTGGTAAATGATTTAGGTTTGTGGTTTGTGTTGAGTGTTTGGTCTCTGGAAAATGCTTAGATTTGTTGTTCACTTGTTAATGCTTGGATTTACGTCTCTTTTAGGTTCTTATTTCTTTTTTTTATGTTTCTTGTGCAGTGTACTCATATCGATCCCAAGGGGAACCACACCCATATGGAATGCGCCAACAGTCCCATAAGGTTAAGAAAGGCAAGAGGATACTCCCCGCATCGCTGCGTACATGAGTCAGCAATCTGTCATGGATGCTCTACTAGAGACTGCACCAATGACCTTACCGCCTAAGCCTTGAGAAGCTCGTCAAGTTCTTGAAGAACGATGATCCCCGCATTGCTGCTTACATGAGTCTGCCCCCTGCCACTAAGGGTCAACCAAAGACGACTGAACCAACTGAACCTGCACCAACAACAGTCCCATTACCCGAAGGACAAACTTGAGTGTTTGAGTTCCTTCTCTATGTAACTCTCTTTTGAACAAACTTGATATGTAACTCTTTTTTGGTACTCTTATCTTGTTTTGTCAAGCTTTAGCTTGATTACTACTTTGGTTTGTTTTAATTTAAGTCTTTTTCTTCTTCTATTTTAGCTTCTCAAAACAAACATTTAGATTCAAATTAGTAACAATTTGGTACCACATCAGTAGCAAAGAATTTACTAAACAAGTGACATTTGGTGGCTAATAAGTGACACCATGGAGACTAATTTGTGACCAACTTATATCTTCATAGAGTGACAAAATAGTGGCTATTTCGTTGCTAATTAGCCACTACCTATATTAGTCACTCATTTGCGACTCGAAAAATTAGCGACTCGACTATTGTCACTCCATTTTTCGAGTCGCTAATTAGTCGCAAATGGCTCATTTGTGACTTTTTCCGGAGTGACTAACGACCTGTTTTCTTGTAGTGGTAACAACCAAATCCCATATCGTGTATATATCTAAACTTTGTTAATAGCATTCACGAAGCGACTTACAACACAAGTCACTTATGTCAACGACAAGAAACTTCACTTGGTTCTTGATTTGGACCACAAGCTTCTCTATACCGTTATGGTTTCGGATCTTACCACAAAAGAAAAGTATCTGATCGGAGAAGTTGATTCAAGGGAAGATCTATGGAGGTTTAACAGAGGACACTCAAGCAAGTTCTTGATAAAGCTAAGACCTGTTGTTCGCGAGTTTCTTAAAGAAGCCACAAGATGTTCTCCATGTATCTCAACACGATGGGCAGTCACGATTATGCAAAAACCGTTTTAAAACTTATTTCTCCGGAGAAATTATACTTTAAAGATCGAGTCATAACCAAAAACGAGGGTCCTTATGTAAAGACGCTTGATCTTGTTTTGGTTGATGAGTGTGGAGTTGTGATTGTGGATGATACTCCTCATGTTTGGCCAGATCATAAGAGAAACTTGCTAGAGATCACCAAGTACAACTACTTCAGGAACGACAAATTGTGATGTAAGTTGCTCGAAATCCTATGCAGAGGAGAATTGAGACAAGACTGAGAGGGATAGATCTTTGGCGAAGGTTTAAGAGTTCTGAAAGAAGTTTATGAAAGATTCTTCAACGGTGGAATTGAGAAAGGGTTAGATGTTAATTCCAAGGATGTGAGGATGTTACTTCATCATCCATGTACACCTTGGCGATCCCTTTTTTGTTGTTGTTTTGTATCTTCTATACCTCCTGTCTATCTCTCAGTCACTCATTTGTATGTGGTTATAGAATCGATTTAGAAAGTAAACGAAGAGAAACAGTACAGAATTCAAAGAACACTTTTCAAGTTTCAACGAGTTCAAATCTTACTAGAATTCTCCCTTTATCTCTAACTCAACGGTACGCTTCTGATCGATAATTTGTGAATCTATATGTGTTTGTGTGTTTATCATGCAAGTTTGCTTCACGAACGAAACCCTATAGATCTAGAACGATAGATATGCAAAGATAGAGATTTGCACACATAGATTGTTACCCAGTTCACGCCTCGATGGTAGGTCGCTACATCTGGGGCTTGACGACACAAGCAAAGATTTCACTATTGAACAAGATAATACACCAAGATCTTATACAAGAGAACTTAACAACACCTTAAGAACTCTCTTCTCTTCAATATCTCTATCGACCAAAAACCTAGGCCGTCATTCTAGTGCTCTCTTTTTAGGTTTTATGCTGACGAATTCCCTTCTTCCTCATATATATATATATATATCATAAGCCGATAACACCCTGATTAACCAAATCCAATAACCACTCTGGTTATCTCCAATTAATGCATGCACCAATAGAACTGAACCAAGCCCGACCCAATTCTAACAATAAATGTTAATGTCATAACCGGAATCAACAAATCTCCACCTTGACATTAACACTATGAGTTCGTCCATTTGTCGCCATCAAGCATTGCTCGTGCCTTAGCACTTAGCTATCCTGAGCATAGTCAAAGCCTGCTCAAACTTCTTCACTATAATTGCTTTTGTAAGCATGTCTGCAAGGTTCTTGGAAGTATCAATCTTCTTCAATACAGCATCTCCATCTTCAACCAAGTCCCTGATGAAGTTAAACTTCACAACCATATGCTTTGACCTACCATGAAACATGTTGTTCTTCTTGAGACAAATCGCACTCTGTGAATCACAATGCAATTTTATCATCCCCTGCTTAAATACCAGTTCTTCAGCGAATCCTTTCAGCCATATACCTTCCTTTGCTGCTTCTGTCAAGGCAATGTACTCAGCCTTCATTGTAGATAAAGCCACAATACCATGTAGACTCGACTTCTAACTGACTTTATTACCTCCTGTACTAAACACATACCCATAAATTGACCTGCTCCAGTCCAAGTCTACTACATAGTATGAATCAGAGTATCCTTAAACTATGAAATATTCATTCTTCCTGAACACGAGCCCTCTATCCTGAGTGCCCTTTAAATACCTGAGAATCCATTGTACTGCAGACTAGTGTACCAATCCTGGATTACTCATAAACCTGCTGACCATTCCTACAACATACGCTAGATCAGGCTGTATACTAATCATAGGGTACATGAGACTCCCAACCGCATTTGAATACATAAAATCACTTGTACCAGCTGTTTAATCCTCAGTAGCAGCTGCCAATTTGAAATGACTGCCTAGTGGCGTTGTAACAGACTTAGCCTTGTCCATCTGGAATACCTGTACTACCTTCTTGATGTAGCTAAATTGAGACAAAGTAAGCGTACCAACGACCTTATCTCGTACAATCTCCATTCTCAAGATTTTTCTAGTTGCTCCTAAGTCCTTCATCTCAAATTTACTACTCAACAGCCTCTTAACCTTGTCTATCTCTGAACTACTCTTGTAAGCAATCAACATATCATTCACATAAAGGAGCAAGTAGATAAATAACTCTTTCTTGTACTCCTTGAAGTATACACATTGATCATATTCACTTCTGATGAATATGTGCTTAACTATGACCTGATCGAAGCACTTGTTCCACTGTCTCGGCGCTTGCTTCATCCTGTACAAGGACTTCTTCAGATAACAGACTTGTCCTCCTTGCCTTTCACTACATATCCTTCTGGTTGATCCATGTAGATGTTTTCTGATGCGTTCTAAATTAGGAGATGCAAAAGAGTTTTAAATTTATAAACCCTAATCTGCAAGTGCACAGTTGACAATTGTAATACTTAGGGGTCGATCCACATGAGACTATGTCGTTACGCTATAAATTCATATGATGAAGAATAAGCTAAGAGAAAATATAATTGGGTTTTGGGGTTTTTAATCAAACAAAGCAAAGCAATAAAATAAAAGGATAGATAAATTAAAACACCCAAGATAAAAGCAATTAAAAGGAACTAATGCAACATGCTCTACACCGATTTTTTAAAGAGATGCAACTAGTGTTCTAGAACTCAAATCACTGTGGTAGAATCATTCCACTTTCGTGGCTCCGAAACATATAACTCATACCCTAATAGACTCGGGTTTTGCGTGGTTATTACAAGGTGAATTATGCGGTAAGACTGAGATTTGATTGTTCATTACTAGATCTGATCTTTCGAATTGTTAAGACACCTAACCTATCAAATACTAGATCTGATCGGTGCAAAAGCTTTTGGAATCGGCACCAATCTAAAATTGGTCACTAGGTAGGTAATCTAGATCATGCTTTGAGTATAAATAAAGATAGAGAATAAATCTAGAAACAAGCTCAATAAAGATGTAAAAGATGCAACAAAAGAACTTTAAGATAACTTTATATCCAACATACAACTACTCTACATGTTATGAAACGTGGAGTAACTAGAGAAATTGATAAAATAATAGATTTATGATAGAGAATTGCTTGGCATAGGTAGATCTCTAAGCATAAGGCTTGAGAAGAATACCATGGCCTTCATCGCTCTTCTACAAAGGATAAAGATGAAGAACTAAAGAGAATAACGAAAATACATGTTTATTATTGATTTGTGGTGCCTAGGGCTGATCTCTTTCTCTCAAGAGGATAAAAGCAAGTATATATAGGTTTAGAAAGAGGTTCTAGGTCGGCAAAGGCTCTAGGGTTTTGAGTTTGGATAAAAACATCTTTTTGTCGATAAGTGCGCAGAAGTAGCCACGACACCGATCGGTCACATCGGTCACGTGGATTGGTCCGGGGTCTACCTCAAAATCATCTCCTTGTGATTGGATTAAGTTAAATGAGCTGGTCCATGGGTTGGTTCGGTGCTTAGGCCCATCTTGGACCTGATTCATTTTCTAGGCAAAATGACATGTCTTCAATAAAACTTGAATAACTTCCAAACTAAAAATCCATTTGATATAATTCCAAATCCATTGGAAATATAACTTAAAGGGCTATCTCCATATGAATTTTCATCTCTGTAAAAGTTGATTTGGTCTTCGGTTCGAGTTGATCTTTCCGACGGGTTACTTTTGTCTAACTTGGGAAATTGTGAAAACTTCAATTTGGGTGACTTAGATTGGCTCCTTTGACCTTGATAAGTTGTTGTAGGATGAACAATACTTATTTTGCTCCTTTTTACGCCCTTTAATGATTTGACCTATATGACTCTTAAAAACCAAATATACGAGAAAACTAGCTCTTTTGATAAACAAACTTATTAGATAGTATATAAAATAGATAGAAATAAGTAGTAAAAGTGGTAAAATACCGGGTATATAATCAATGTTCCCATGAAGAAACTTTGTCTTCACATCAAGCTGTTCTAGCTCCAAGTCCAGGTTCACAACAACGAACAACATGAACCTAATTGATACATGTTTTACAACAGGTGAAAACACTTCTTCATAATCAATGCCCTCTCTTTAAGCATAACCTTTTGCAACCAGCCTTGCTTTGTGTCTAGGCTGCTCAACTCCAGCTATACCAGGTTTTAATCCGTAAGCCCATTAGCAACCAATGGTCTTATGTCCTTTTGGTAAATCCACCCAAATCTAAGTACCATTTTTTATGAGAGAATCCCTCTCTTCATCCATACCGGAGTTCCACTTCTTCCAATATTTACTATCCAAAGCTTCCGTGTAGTCATTTGGTTCATTTTAATCCAATACCTCGCTTACACTTAGTGCAAACGCAACTACCTCTTCTTCATTTTCATCGTCACGGTACCTTATAGGTTTTCAAATTTCTCTCCTAACTTTGTCTCGAGCTAACCAAAAATTGTCTACGGTGCCTTCTTCCCTGCCTGAACCAGTATCTATATCTAACTCAGCCTCATTGCCTGGAACTTTACCTAGATCTGCTTCAACAGCTTCACCTTCATGTGAAGTCTTTTCAGCTTTATTTCCCGAATCACTCGGAACCGCGATATCCTTGTCACTACCTGAAGCTTCCATCAACATCGTACCACTCCCTTTTTGTTTCACACCATCCGAACCTGTACCAGATTCCTTGTCCTGTACCAGATCCTTATAAACAGTTTCTTCCTGAAACACAGCATTTGTACTGATTATAACCTTCTTGTCTTGAATTAACCAAATCTTATAACTTTTAACTCCTTGACGATATCCGCTAAATACTCCTTTGAGTGCTTTTGGCTTCAACTTTCCCTGGTCTACATGAACATAAACCACCGAGCCAAACCTCCTCATATATGTGTACCCTGGTGTCTTCTTCAACCAAATCTCTTCTAGAATGTTGACGTCATTTGTTGATGATGGTGTCATGTTGATGATGTATACAGCTATTGATACACCCTCAGCTCATAACTTCTCTTCTAGTCCTGTCTCATTTAGCAAACATCTAACCTTTTCCATTATTGTCATGTTCATTCTATCTGCGATGCCATTCTGCTGAGGTGTATAAGCACATGTCATGTGCTTCTCAATACCCTGCTTCCTGCATAACTCATCAAACTCCTTGTTGTAGAACTCCAGACCATCGTCTGTCCTAAGGCACTTCACCTTCTGATTCACCTAATTATCCACCAGGATTTTCCATTCTACAAACTTCTCAAAAGCTTCATTCTTTGTTGCCAAGAACTGAACCCACACTTTCCTTAAGCAATCATCTATAATAGACATGAAATATTGCTTTTTCCCCATCGAAAGTGTGACATTAGGTGATCCTCATACATCAGCATGAACATACTTCAGTACCTCTTCATTGTTGTGTTTCCCAATACTGAAACTTAACTTCTTATTCTTGCCCATGATACAGCTCTCACAAAAGCTCAGATCACTAATCTTCTTCTTGTCCAGAATCCCTTTCTCAACCAAAACCTTTAGATTTTTCATACTTGTATGACCCATCCTACTGTGCCACAGGGCTGTGTCATCCTTCAATACAATATGGTTCGACTGAACTACCACAGTCTCACCATCTAACAGATACATACCCCCTGTACCAGTCAACGTTCCCTGAAGAGTCATCCTCTTATCCTTGTAGAATCTTTTCTTACCATTCCTACCTTCCTGTGTGAACCCTTGTACGTCTAGAGTCCCAACATATATTAAATTCCGAACAAGGTTAGGAATATATGTGACATTGGTGAGCTTTGTAACAGATCCTCCTGTAGCACTGATCATGACTGAACCAATGCCCTGTACTACGATCGAATTATCATCAGCGAGCAGCACCTGGTTTCATGGGACTTCTGTAAACTCATCAAACAAGTCCCTTCTAGATGTCATATGGTACGAACATCCAAAATCAATGATCCATCGAACATTAGGGTTTCTTTCTGAAACAAACAGTGCATCAACCACCTGTAGCTTGTCTAGTACAACCGCTGCTACGTTGCATTCTTCTTCCTCCATATGTTTATTTTTGGGGTAACAGTCCCTTTTCAGGTGACCAGCAAGTCACTCTTGACCCTGAACCAGATCTTGACCTAGAGCTGCCCTTGTACATCTTGTTGTACGGCTCTCTTTTCTCAAGTATTCGCCGAACTACAAAGGCTTCCCCACTTCTTTGTAAGCTTGGATTCTCCCTTATCTCTCTCTCCTTTGATTTACCGTCTGATATAACCTCTTCCAAAGTTAACATTTTTCTCCCATACTTTAGAGTCTCCTTCAGACTGTTGTATGACTCAGTCAACGACCTTTACGCTTGCCAATTCTGATACAACCTTCAAGAAATCATCAGTGTTTTCATCAATAGTCTTTTGTTGATTCATCTTAAACGTATAAAACTTATGTTGCAAGTAAATACAATTAGGAAGTGACTTGGAAAGATACAACATTTCTAATGTTGATCATGTAGATGCAGCGGATGTGCACTCATGGAGCTTGCACAAGACTCGATCACCAACATTCAGAAAAATTAGATTCATCACCTTCTTCGATCGTTCAAACCAGTCTGATTCAGCCTTCTGTACACATATCTTTGCTGCAGCGGGACCCTCGTCCTTCTGAACTGCTACAGCCTGCGGGGCTGTCTCAAGCAGAATGTCTTTCAGCCCTAGTACAGACAGATGTGCGAGCATGCGCTTCTTCCACAGCGAGAAATCGCCTTCTCCATCAAAGCGCTCCACCTCAATTCGATCATTCGTCATAGATTCACCCAACCTGAAGGTTCTGATACCACTTTGTTATGCTTTTGATCGATAACTTGTGAATCTATATGTGTTTGTGTTTTTATCAAGCAAGTTTGATTCACGAACGAAACCCTAAAGATCTAGAACGATAGATATGCAAAGATAGAGATAAAAAATTGCACACAGAGATTGTTACCCATTTCACGCCTCGATAGGAGGTCGCTACGTCTGGGGCTTGATGCTACAAGCAAAGATTTCACTATTGAATAAGAGAATACACCAAGATCTTATACAAGAGAACTTAACAACACCTTAAGAACTCTCCTAGATGTCTCTTCTCTTCAATCTCTCTTTCGACCAAAAACCTAAGCCGCCGTTCTAGTGCTTTCTTTTTAGGTTTTAGGTTGACGAACTCCCTTCATCCTCATATATATATATCAGAAGCCGGTAACACCCTGATTAACAAGATCCCATAACCACTCCGGTTATCTCCAATTAATGCCTGCACCAATAGAACTGTACCAAACCCGGCCCAATTCTAACAATAAGTGTTAATGTCATAACTGGAATCAACATCAACAACCTTCCAGATGTGAATAACACAATCTCACCAGCACTAGCAATATATCTCCCATCCATGTTGAACGTAATGTTCCATATGAACTTGTTAAACGTGAGAACGCTTGGATTCTTTATTAACATCAAGAGAATATATATAGTACAATCATTCAGGTTAAACCTCCTAAGACATAAGAAAATGACAATAGACACAAAAATGAAAAATATATAATAGATATTCTTTATGAGGTTGAAGTTCTTGGCTCTTGAAATGTGCCATGAGTCTACACACGACCTTCCATACTGCCTCACCTTAATTCTCCAGGCCATGAAAGGACATGTCTCTGCTATCATCGCGTGCGTTCGTTTCTCTTTGTAACATATTTGTACGACTAGCAAGTAGCAAGACTCTTTGGCTATGATTGGGAGACATATGCGGTGCGGTTCTCATGGTAACTATATTGGAACCGCAAAAAAAACACCAATCAAACATTTTTTGTTTTATTTGCGGTTGTATATTAAAACAATTAAAAGCTGTGTGCGGAACCCAAAACGTGGTTATTGCTCATCATATAATGGACCGCAGTTCAAAAGTCTCACAGCATGTATTACCCAGTGGTCCAATAAATTTCGCATAAAATAAAAACAAATTTTTTTTGTCCAAAAATTATTGAATTTTTATTAATTACTCAGACATATATATATATTTGTACCACACTCATAACACTCACACACAGATATCACTCTCGTTCATAGCCATTAGAAAGAGACTAAAGTATCTTTCCATCTTTTGAAGAATTCTTTTCCCACTTTAATATTTTCCATCAAATAAGTTTATTAAATTATTAATATTCCTTCTTTAATATAGTTTATTTGACTAAAATTAACTAATTATGCTTTAGTTTTCTATAAATATGTATAAATATTTTAAATGGTAGAATAATACATATACATAATAATTATTTATCTAATTTTATAAACTTTAATAGATTTTATAAACTCTTTTGTTAAATTCAAATAGGTTGTAGACCGTAATAGACCATATTGATTTGTTTTTTGTTGTATTGTATTTTTGAAATTTAATAATGTATTAACGTTGTTATTTCTCAAAAGTATGTTTTTAATAGTTATGCATTAGTTAATCAACAAGTTTTATTTCTTAAAACTATAATCTACAATTTATTTTTAAACCGCTTTTATTGTTTTTCACCAATCAAACAATTATTTTGTACCGCATTTTAATTTTTCACCAATCAAACATTGTTTCGTTCCACTTTTTTTACACAAACTGCACTTGATCTGCAAATCGCATGATCCGCAGTTGTTCAGTACCGCACCGCACAATTTTTTGATCTGCACCGTTTAAATAAGTGTCACCATTCGAAGCCTTTATACTAATTAGTTATGTGTTTGGTAAATATATCATGGTATTGTCACTAGATGTGTTGCATTTGAGGATTTTAAATGAGATTTTAAGTGATTTTATTGATTTTGTATGGTTCTATGAGATTTATTATAAAATTCTTTGCAATTCCATCTAAAATTATGAGATTTGATTCTTTGTATTTTTTACAAGGAAATCTTCTAGAATCCCTCTAAAATCCATTGAAATCATTAAAACCCAATTTCTTAATATAATTCCAATAGCGGTGGATTTTAAGGTATTTTTCAAATCAATAGTTTAATAATACTGGATTTCGCTTTTCAAAATTCATGATTTAATAAAGTAAAATTTGAAAAATTAATATAAATCACCTCAAATGCTAGATTAAATACACCTCTATAGATTCTTTATTTTAGAGAAGCTATGATATATATATCCCTTAAGATAAATTTTGAGTTATGCCACTTTTTCCATACCACTGTTTGAAAATCATTATAAGCATGCCACTATTTTTTAAAAATATTCCCAGATTACCTTTATTACAAACTATATCTGATTTTTTTCTCTCTCTCTCATCCAGATTTTGTTTCTCTCTCTCTACCATATTTCTCTCTCATCCAAGATCTCGTCATCATTCGATCGGATCTTACTGTCACTGAATTCGATTCTCGTCGTCTATGGTTTCACTATCTCCTATCTCTGTCGCGATTACCTCTAAGCGGAGATTTGTGAAGACATTGGTGTTGAGGAAGAACATGGATCTGAGATTGAATTGAGCAGATTTAAGAAAAAAAAAAGAAAAAGAAGAAGAAGATTAGATCTCAAAGCAAATTCAAAACACAAACGACCGTAAAATTTCGAGTTTGGGTTACCTACTATGCATTTAGTGTATATATTTAGTTAGGGAAAAGGGAGTAAGGTTTTCATTTACATTATAAAATTATTTAAAAAGAATTATAATTTTTTTTTAAAGTTTTAGTAAAACTGTTAAAAAACCTTTTAAAAATGTTTAAAAATCATATAAAACTGTTAAAAAACCTTATAAAACTGTTAAAAAAATTCATATTTTTTGAAAAAGTTTTATAAGGTTTTTGAACGGTTTTATAAAGTTTTTAAACTGTTTTACTAAACCTTAAAAAAATTTATAATTTTTTGAAACTGTTTATTAAATTTTATAAAATTGTTTAAATAGCCTATGAAATTTTTTAAACTATATTCTGAAGTCTTTTAAAAATAAAAAATAAAAATAAAAATTGGAAGAAATAGAGAACTAGATTTTTTTTTAGAACTAGATCAGGATTTATGAGAGAGATTGGAAGAAATGGACAGTTTTGTCTTTTTCCAACTAAAAAGTAGCATGATTATAAAGTGTTTTAGAACAATAACATACTTGATTAACAATTTGGAAAGTGTGGCATATTTGTAATTGCCCCATAAATATTAATGGTCAATTGGTCGAGCGTTGAATGGTAAAAAAAAATGTTAAACGAATTTATGGTTATTAATATGAGTTATGACCAACGACCATTTCATCTTATTATATAAGTAGACGTATCCCATACTTATGCATCTTATATATAATTAGGGAGTTCGCTCTCCATCTAGAGTGTCCACATAGACAATTTTTTTTTTTTACAATTAATTTTAGTTTCAAATTTCATTTAATTCATGTTTAGATATATTTATTGTTACTTAAATTTACCAAAAATTCTAACTAAATGGAAAAACGAAAATAAGTCAATAAATGATTAAACTAGTACATTTAAAGTTATTTGAGTATTTTATTTTTGTCAATACAAAATTACAACAATATATCTAATGTAACACCCGGTTTTTTTTTTTCCGGAAATTCTCATAAAAATAATTCATAAAATAATAGTAATAAATCACCAATCAATTCAATTTCAGAATAATCATAAAATAAATCTAGCAACCTAACCGGGTTCACTAGAACTAGAAAACATAAAACCAACAATCGCCTAATCATCCTCTCCCTAATACCATGATCCCGCGGTCACACTTTTCATTTTCCTTTACATGCAACACAATTGGGAAAAACGAGTTGCGTAAGTATTTAATAAATACTTAGTGAGAACGTCTACAGGCTAAGTACGAATAACCGAACAATAATTAACAAGTAGTTTAAAATATTTAATTCTGAAAGCACAGGGTGTCGATCGACACATCGCACGGTGTCGATCGACGCTGGTCCTACTTTGGTGTCGATCGATACACCATAGGGTGTCGATCGACACGAGGTTTCTTCTCCGAAACCAAAAAGGACAAAACACACGAACACACGATTTCAACTCAATCAACACACGAAATCATCACACAAACACCCAGGAAAACAATTCTTAAATATCTAACATCGTCGCTAATCGCTATTTGGTAATTCAACATATAGACACGCACTCACCTCGGGGACGGTTTGAACAAGGAAAATCCGACCGAAACAGAAGGGGATAACTCGTGACTCCCTTCACCAAATAAAGTTCTAAAATTTGATCTGGAAACTAGACACCGAGAGCTTTCCAACGGTGTATAGAACTCCTTCTAACTCCCACCAGATCGACGGCAAAACCTTCCTAAAAACCAGCTATTCGCAACAAAAACGCAGAAACTGCACGAACTAACCAATTCCAAGGACCATAACTCAGCGAATAATCAAACAATCGACAAACGGTTTTCACCGGAATCAAGACCATGGATCAGAGAACTTACCCCCAATGTCTCACTCCAATCCGATCACGACAAACCGAACACAATCGAGCTCTAACGGAGGAGACAAACACGAAGAACGGCTCACAAATTCGATCGAAAACCCTCAAAACTCGAATCGTGAACGAAAGGAACTTTTTCACTCTCTGATCCTCTTGGAATTTCGGCCATGCACTGATCCCGAGGTTTAAATACCCGAGCCCTAGGCTCCTTAAACCGTCTCGCAAAACCGCCTGATTAAATTCTTCAACCGAACCGGTCCCGATTGGTGTCGATCGACACCACCCCTTGTTGTCGATCGACACCCCATACCAAAACGCACAAATTGGTTCCGGGATGTCACATCTAAAACTGAGCGATGGAAGAAAAATTTACGTATTCAATTTAAAAACTGAAAATATGTAAAATGAATATACATAGAAATATGAATAAACAATATCAATAAATCGAAAAAAACTAAATATTTTGAATTTCAAATGATTGCTAAGAGGTTAAGCGACCTAAAGAGAACTAAGATGTATTATTTCAGTAAAATGATATTGAACTATCTCACTAAATATGAAATAATAAGGTGATCAATCTGAATATATAATAAACTGAAAATTTGTAATATACAATTTTATATAAAATGTTATATTTGAATTTTATATAAGTAAGTATGAAAGAAACATTTAAAAGTGTTATAGTGCCATTACTTAAAATTTATAACAAGTACATATTTATAAACATTAGAAATAGAAGTTGATGGATTATTCATAAAGTATAATACAAAGAAAATGATATACAATTTATTTAGCATATCGCATGTAAAAAAAGGAGTTTTACACCATGCCATTTGATCAATATATATTTTGAATCAAATTCTTCAAAACCAAACAAATTTTTGCATGTGCTTTTAAATCATATTTGTTATATTTTAAGAAAATAACGAAAACATAAAAATAAATAACTAAATGATAATTTAATCGCTATATTTAATAAAATTGTAAAACAAAAGATTTTAACGTCCCCACTTCAAAAATCTTAACCAAGCAACGAAGTTTCTATTGTTCGTGAAAGAAAAATGTTAATTCAAGAAAGATGGGAAGCAATAGTATTTGTAAATGCATATAAGGTGATAACTTAAGGATGCATGTTTCTTAAAGAAGTACATTTGATTTTTAAAAAAATTACAGTTAACCAAGATATAAAAAAATAGTTTTTAAACCTGCGTGTAGCTTATGATTCGCGTTCTTTTTCCCTTATCAAAACAAACATCAGCGATCTGCTAAGGTTCGTTGGTGATTTGCCGATTTGTGGTCAGAAAATATTTTTCTTGACATATATACTATTTCAAATTTCCGTTTCCATTAATAAATCTAAAGATTCATCTCTTATGCTCGGCTAAAAAAATTGATTTTGTTGATAACTTCAAGAAAGAAACTCCCTCCTTGGGTTAATCAAAATCAAAATTATCAACTCACAAAAGAAGCATGTAGTCGGCTAAGGCCTCAAACCCAAAATAAAATTCGAGCAAAAAAGCCAATAGGTGGAAACAAAGTTTCATATGCTTTTTTGGTTTATGCATATAATGCGTTAACATATATATATGGAGGGTGTAATGTTACCAAATTTTCAAGTTAGTGAAAAAGCCTTAAAATATCTACGTCGACTTTGTGTTCTCTTACAAAGTTGCAAGAATTCGATGCATCTTATGTTTTTGTTGAGATATTATGTTATAACTCGACAAAATATGATTCTCGGATAAACATCACTTGAGAATATATTACCGGGTCCTAGACATGAGTTGATAACACTCAAAAAAGAATATCTCAAATGGCTTTCAAGAGATATCATATTAGTCATATGTTTGATGATTCTAAACGTTGAAAATAAAAACAATACCACAATCCAAAGTAAAATTTATTATTATTAACTAACCAACAATAATAAAGATACTCATGTCAATAGCTCTAATCATTTATAGCTCTCAAGATCCTCAAGACTTCAAGTTCGAATCTCATTATTTAGTAGAAGAGGTAATTAACATGCTATTATCCTCATTCGAATGTACTTACTATATGCCTAAAATCTAGAACCTTTTGGTTCCAAAAGAAAACAAAATACAATAAAACATATTAAGATCAAAATATTCATCATACTTCTAAATTGTAATAAATCTTTTTAATTGTTAGATTTTCATTTAAAAAATATCTTCAAAATTATGTGAAACAAACTCAAATGTTACATAATGGACATATAGTTGATACATAACATTAACATACTTTATTCTATACAAAATTTAGAAATATACCCACCCGTATTCGCGGATTCCCTTCTAATTTGAGATAGAATTTCAGTCTAAAAAAATCTCCTTTTATATGTCAAAGTAATTGTTCTTGCTATACAGTAATATAGAAAATCTAAACCGCTTAAAAATAAACCAAATTTCTTATGTTACTCTCTTACTTACCAACAATGTTAATTTCTTGCCGGAATAAACTCAAGAAATTTCTTGCCGGAATAAAATAGTAAACTATTATATAAAAATTAAAACATGTTAATTTTTCATTTATTCATGACATATGGTCGCGATATAAAATACGATATTCACAAAGTTCAAAAGGATATATTCGTCAATCTATGAAGAATATCTATCTCCTTTATGTATCACATCCTTATTTAGTCATTTGATTACGTGTAACCCAAAATTCTGCCATTCCATTGAACTATTTGATAAAATGTGACCCAAATTGTGTCATTTATCTACATCCGGGAATGTAATATTTTGTCCAAGTTAGTAGTAAAAGCTATAATAGATTTTACATATTGAATATAGATATTATTAAATCTATTATGATTATAAAACATATAAATTAGGGATAGCAGATCATCACTTTTCTTGTGGCGCATCGATACTAGTTTGTTCTTGATTAATAAGTTTTCCTAGTATCACATCACTGTATTCGTTCTTAGGCCTGGACACGGAACGAATATCTGAAAAATACAATATTTCTGATTTGATTTGTTTTTAACGGATATATCATTTCCATTTTGCTTTGTTAGGAAAATTTTGGATATATAAAATTATGGATATTCGAATTTGTTTACGGATATTTGCGGATATTCGGATATTCGCGGATATTCGTTTCATTGTATCAAATTGCATTTTCTACCACATTTTTATGTTTCATTGTATTAAGACCAACGTTTCAGATAGTTGGATTTTTTAATAAACACTCTGGTTTACAACTACGTTATTCTCAACATGTCTACTCCGGCAGTGAATATTGTCCAGAGAAGTTATCAACGTTATGTTAGTTGGGTTTTGGCATGAACATTTGGGTTTACAGATGCGTTTTCCACTAACGAACCTGCTCATGTAATGAATATGTTATCGCGTTACGATCAACGATGTAATTTATTGGGTTTAGAGTGAACATTTGGGTTTACATACATGTTCCCGAGAACACGTCCGCTAACGTAATGACCAGTTTTAGCGATGCAACCAACGTTTTGCCTGTTCGGTTTCGAAATAAACTATTGGGTGTACGCATACGTTTTCCTCTAACGTACATACTCCTATAATGAACATTATACATTTGTATAGCGCGCTGTTTAATCCTGCTAAGGATGTAATAGTCAGATCTGAAGCTTGTAAAGTAGACCGTTGTTGTGGCCAACAACAAGGTTGAATGTCTGTTTCTAGTAAGACTTAGATTTATCCACGGAGGATGTAAATGCAAATTGTTTTGAAGGAAGTCTGCTTTTGTAAAGATTAAGATATTATAAGTGAAACTGTTTCAGAGAAGTTTGCTTTTTTTGATTTTCACGAGAAAGTCAAGTAACAAAGATGGGAGTATACAAGTATATGTACCCCACTCCCCCCTCCTTAAAAAGGAGGGGGGCAGTTGAAACCATCCGAAGATGAGTTGCCTACGTACCCTTTGCAGGGATCAAGCCGCCTCGTAGTTCAAATAAGTACTTTGAACGATCCGTATAGGATGTAATTGATATATCTTTTTAAATATAACTTTGAATGATCCATAAAGGATGTAAGTGATATGTCCGTTCAGGTTGGACTTCGAATGATCCGTAAAGGATGTAAGTGAGATGTCTGTTCAAATAAGACTTTGAATGATCCGTAAAGGATGTAAGTGATATGTCCGTTCAGGTAGGACTTCGAATGATCTGTAAAGGATGTAAGGGATATATCCATTCAGGTAGGACTTCAAATGATCCGTAAAGGATGTAAGTGATATGTCCGTTAAGGTAGGACGTTAAGCGCATGTGTTACGTGGTGAATTCGGAGAGTAGGTAAGCGAGTTAGCAAGACTAATGGCAATCTGATAGAACCCTGGCCGGCTTGGATCAAGAGACTAAGGAACCGGACGAGCCGCATGAACCCGAGGAGCAGCTTGAACCCGTGGAGGTTCTCAAGAACGCTAAGGACTTGCAAATTCCGAGTAAACCCTTGATGAGGTCAAGAAAGAAGACACTTAACCAAGCCATATCTTTGCTTATGGTTAAGACCACCGGCCAATTTCACTCAAACGCTTATCAAACCGCGTTGGTTGTGATTCAAGCCGGGGAAGGATGATAATGGGAGGTGTGCGGACTTGTACTCTTTTTCCCTCCTTTCGGTTTTGTCCCTTTGGGTTTTCCGAAAGAGGTTTTTAATGAGGCAAGAACACACACTTTTTCATAAGCCTCATTATCATACTTAGGCTAATTTTTGGACTTTTAGAAGCCCAACAAAGGCCCATCACATTTTGATAAGAGCTTGAAGTCAAAATTCATCATTTCCTATGTATTTTGCATGCATTTTCCATTTATTAGTCAAACCTTTAATTATTTTGTTTTTTTCAAGAGAGTGTGCATGTACACTTCTCTTTTCCTATATAAGTGGCTTGCCACTTCTCATTTCAATCATCAAACATTTTAAATCATAAGTCTTTTCTTAAACTCGTTTGATCATCCTCTTGAACCCAAAATTTGGATCTTCATCCCATTTCACTCAAGAGCCGAAAGTCTAAGGATCTCTTCACATCCCTTGGAAATTTCACATCAATCCCCCTCTTGTTCATCGTGTTTGGATCTTTATCCTTCACAAAGGGCAAGCTTTGTAGTCTTAGAGATCGTTCAAATCTCTCGGAAGCACGCATCGATCCATTTATCTCTTCATCCTTCACATTCAAACCGTTCATCTTCTCTTTCGAAATTCATCCATCATCATCATTCCGCATCCTTAAAACCGTTCACAGTGACCTTCGGGCATAGATCCTCACGAGGAGTCTATCACAATCCATTTACGAGAGGAGCGATGATCTGTTTGAAATACGAGTAGTGATATGTTAACGAGAGGGGCGAAAAAAAAAAATTGTGGTCAAAGGAATACAAATCTATCATATATATATGTGGCACAAAGAAATAAATCTATCGAATAATAATTAATCTGTCAAAACAAAATAAACTTGTAGCCAAAGGAAAATAAATTTGTGATAATGTAGTTAAGTTTGTCAAAATATAGTAAATTTGTGGCCAAAGAGAAATAAATATGTTGAAAGCTAATTAAGAATGTCAAATTTAAGAAAATTTATGGCTAAATAGAATGTCAAATTTAAGAAAATTTATGGCTAAATAGAAACAAATCTGTGAGAAAATTATAAAGTTCGTCAAAATAAGTAAAATTTGTGATCAAGTGAAAATAAATCTATTGAAACCTAATTAAGTCTGTCAAAATTAAGTAAACCTATGGCCAAAAAAGAAAAAGTCTATTAGATTAATCGGTGGAGCACTTGTAAGTATGTCAATATTAAATAAATTTGTGGTTGAAAGAAAGTAAGTCATTCTACAAATAAGTCTCTCATGTCCATATATTAAGTCTGTTATATGGCAAATTCGTAAATATTTTTATCTTTTTTTATTTTTTCTGAATTTTGTTAAAGACATTTTTGTAAATAAGGTTTTTCCTAACAAAGGATTTGAGGTTCAAATAGACATTTATAATTTGTTAGCAATAAAAATATTTTAAGAGCTAATCTAGTAAATAAATAATAAACTAGTGACAAATTAACTTTTTCCAAGAAAAAAAGGAAAACAATTTGGAAGAAGTTATGGTGATGATCAGATTTCCAATTATAAATACATCACTTTTAATCCTGTCTACTGAATACACATCAAACCATCACTTCAAAACAAGAATCCCAAGATTTAGTTGATTTTTTCATTGAAAATTGAGTGAGAGAGAGACTTTTAAAATGGCATTTTTGAAATTGTTGGTTGTATTCGCTTTCGTGGTGACCATGTCCGTCTCCTATGACGTCTTCGCCGGTATTTATTTTATACTAAAAGCGATTATTGTAATCATATAATCGTATTGGATTTTGTTTGCTGGTCTTTTTCCTTGCTTAAACCTAATTAATGATGCATGTTGGTAGCCGTAGGAGCAATAATATATGAGAGAAGTGTGCCTCCGACTTGTTACGAGGGCTGTAATGTGACGTTTCATACTCCAGATTGTAACAAAATGTGTGTTGGATTGGCTTATAAAAATGGTAGCTGCATTGATCCTGAAGGTTCTACGCCTAAACACCATCACTATTATCGTTGTTGTTGTAATCCAATAATTCTTTCTCCTCCATCTCTTTGATCAATATATTCCTATAGTTAGAACATCTTTGATCCAACAAAAAAAAAAAGGAAAAACATCTATGATAAGAGATTAATATCAATAAAGAATACTTTTTCGAAAGAAAATCATATAAAACTTTTTTCCATATTCTATTTTCTTTGTATATGATAACTCTGATAGCCTATATATAACTCTCTTTTTTAATATCGGCAGTATATAACACAACAAACACTTAATTATCGTTCTATAATTTTGATAAAATTGTAATCCAATTCCACAAAATAAATGCGACAAGCAAATATTTGAATAATTGCTTTCATTTATGTTGGAATATTTGATAGTCAATGACTATTTTAAATTGAACAAGCAAATAGTCAATTGCTCTTTTAAATGCAACAAGCAAATGTTTCAGTCATTGCTTGTTGCATATTGAATTTAAATATTTTACTACATGTGCATGATAAATAAAACATGTTGGAAAATAATTATAACTTGTTGTAGAAAATAGATATCTCTTATCTCATTGTATATTGTTATTTTATTACTACAAAAGTAATATTTTACTACCGAATTAGTTGACTTAAATTTAAATAAATTATCCACATAACTTAACAAAATCTTATCAATGGACAAGAAATTAGAAGAAGTTATTTTTATATAGGAAAACTATAAAGTTATGGTTGTGACCACTTTATCTCTAATTATATAACATACACTTGACTTGCTCTTTGAAATAATTGGAAGAAAATTATTATAATAACCCATTTTCCTTTGAACTTCTTAGAAATTTTCTTTCTTCAATCTTATGGTATTCATTTTTACATTAAATCATGCATATCTTAAGAACTTGGACCACTTTATCAGATTTTAATTTATAATAGACCCTTTGTCTTGATTTTTATAATAACTAGAGTTTACTTGTTTATGTTTACATCAAAGCATAATTATAAAAAAAAATATTTTTCTTCTTCTACATCAAAATAGCCATATGATTTGTTAATAAAGTGGTTATAATCATAATTATAATTTCAAATATCTTCTACTTATATTTTCATCAAATCCAAATTATAAAAGTAATATTTTAATTCAGATAAAAAAAATCAAGTGGTAGAAAAAGAGTGAGAGAGAGACCATGTTTTTGAAAATGAGTTCTTCCAAATTGTTGGTAGTATTCTCTCTAGTGGCTACGTTGGCCATTTCATATAACCTTTTTGTGGTGTGTTTCGTTATACTTCCAAATATATTATTAATGAAGCTATTCGTATTTTTGTACCAAAAATAATTTTTTTATGATGGCTTATGGTTGTAGAGATGAAAATAAACGCTAAAACTCAGACGTGTTTTGTTCATTGTAACGAGATGAAGAATGGTACCACAGTAAGCACATGGTACAAGAGTATGGAATGCAACGAACATTGTTTTGATATAGCTTTCAGGGATAGTAGTTGGCTTGTTGCATTCAACACCATGACTTTCTTCACAAACCTTTTATTTATCGTTATTGTTGTTGTAAACATTATGTATACCGATTATTCTATTATCGTTATTGCAGTTTTATTTTAAAAAAAAATTCGAAAAATAAAAAATTAGTTAAAAACAAGATGAATATCTCGGCGATATGCTCAAGATTCTTCTTCATCAATGGTTATGGTGTAGTTTTGTGCAAAGTTTTTTTCAAATATGTCATGTGCTTGATTGATCTTTTACTATTTATAAAGGTTTTTTCATCTTGATTTATATGCAACGCCATCTACTATTTTCTGAAAACTGCCTATTTTCCAACGACAATTATGATATACAGATATGTCTACTGTGAGTAAAAAAAATAAAAATAAAAAGATATATGTCCACCAAACTTTATCTTCTGCATATGTCTCCCTCAAATGAAATTTAAATTTTTATTTCTCCACCAATTCAAAGTTAAATGTATATAACTTCATCCGATAAAAGTTTCATGCTTATTTATCTACACGATTGTTTACTGTTTTGAAATCATTACTTACCCATTAAAAACCTTCTTAACCTCACTAATACGAGTTTATGACCCGATTTTATATCTGATTGAACCCTAAACCAAAACAAACCCCAATCTCGATCCCCTTCTCATTTTCGAAATCAAAAATCAACCATTTGTCAACACTTTCAATTTCACGACCATCACCACCGCTCCTCCTTTCCAAGAATCTCGAGTTATTAAACAAAACAAAACGCACAGAATGACATTGAATTGATCATCATCAACCAAATCCTTCTGCTGAGAAGAGTATCTTGCTCTCTCCCTCCTTATGCTCGCTCGGGGCTTCTCCAATAATCCTCCACCCTCTGATCACAACAACCACCGTTAAGGAATTGAGCGTATCAAAAACATGGGAAATCAACATAAATTTCAAAAATCTTAGATTTAGGGTTCTAGATATTTCAATTTGGGGGTTTTGGCCGTAAGCCGGGTCTGAGATTTGTCGGATCAATTTCAGATTCAGATGGGTCTGTTTGTATCTCAATCGCGGTTCAATTCGATTTAGTTTTGGTTAATCGATTTGGTGTTGGATTCACACTTAAACCAATTCAAATCAGATCGGGTGGAGATATACACATTTAAGAATAATTCACCCCATTTTTATTAACCAATCAAAATTTAGTTGTGAGGACCACCAATCTAATTAATTTAATTAAATTATTTACTACGTACCTAACTTGAATGAATTGTGGGCACCACTAATTGTTTGTGTCACCATAAAATCAGAAATTCAAAAAATAATAATTAATAAGTCAATATTTTTTGTGGGAAGAAGAAGAAGTAACAAAAAAAAAAAAAAAATTAACCACAAAATTATTCAAATCAAGTGTTTTACATCATTCAATATTTTACGTTCTTTTGTGAAGGTTTAGGCTGACAACTTAGGGTTTAATAATCATTTAAATCTACTAATTAGTCAAATAGAGTATTTAAAATTATACAGTATTGTACGTTCGTTTGTGAAGGTTTAGGCTCTCATACTAGGGTTTAGTATCCCTTCAAATTTATAAATTTAGTCCATCGAGTGCTTGAAATCATATAATATTTTACATTCATTTGTGAGGGTTTATGCTCACAAATAGTATTACTTATTTTAATTTGTTTAGTTATATAATATTAATTTTTTTAATTTGTTTAATGTAATAAATGATTTAATTAGATTAATTAGATTTGTGGTCTCTACAATTCAATTTTGATTGGTTAATAGAAATGGGGTGAATGAGAGAGGTTCACCCCTATGTGTGAACTCAAGAATTGTTTCACATTTAACGTAGAATTGTTGGGACAATGGACATCTAACTTTCATTTGAGAGAGATCTTTGCAGAGGTTAAAGTTTGGTGGATATATATGTGTATGCTATATTATTTCCATGTTTTCTTATAATAAATACTATAAGAATTTAGTTAATGATTATATTATTAAATGTGGAGTCCACAAATGAGAATATTTCTCTCTCAGTGATCTTGAATATTTCTCTTTCTCATGCACAATTCTCAAGGAAATCTTTATCTAGAAGTTTGTATTCCCTTCCTTTGTATTACTTAACAATAACTTACCTCTTTTAGATGCTTTTTTCACCCCAAAATTTTAACCTAGAATCAAAAAAAATTCCTATCCAAAACTAGACACATCCCTTATTAGAACAACCTCCCCCGACGACCCTTAAGTAGGCCAACGGTGACCTCAGGTCAACTGTAACGTCACTCTTTCATTAAACTTATTGGTTAGCTAACTCAAACTACTTCAAACCGCATCAGCTCGCCCGCCAACAGATCTTCTCTTAGACACTTCAAGCTTAGCTAACACTTCTCCAGGACTTTCTTCTACAACAACTTTCTCAGCTTCGTCATCTTCTCCAAGAACCACCACACACACCAACACTCTGAGAAACCAGCCTACCACCCACAAAACTTTCTCAAATCTCTCCACAAATATACAAATAGATTTGATGTTTGGAAGGTTAAGGAAAAAGACAGTGTAGGGGTTGGATTCCACCCCTGTGAGATCGATGTAACGACAAGGACAATTCTGCCAAGTCCAAAAGAAAATTATAAACATGCTTACAATGGCCCAATTTGTCATTAGGCCCATCATAGAGTTAGATCCATATTCAAAATGGGTTTAATGATATTTTGGGCCTAAAATCTATTTATTGTTTAATGGATCAGACTCAAAACTAGCACTTATACCTAAGATAGAAAGCTATAAATAACTCATTGTATTCTCCGAGAAAAGGGGATATGCACTTTTTGTAACAGAACTAGCTTACTGCTTTCATAACAATAATAAAGATGACTCATTCTACTCTTTGCACTGTGTTCACTAGAAGTCTCATAACTCTCCTTAAACTCTTACAAATTCAATTGTGCGAGTTTCGACTCCTACAATTTGGGGTCGACTAAGGGGACGGGTGAGACATACTTACTCAAAAGAATCACCGTGCAAGGTACGCCAGCGAAGATGACTCGAAGCGACAACAACCAACAAAATGTCAACCTCACTGGCGACAATGACCAGATGTGCAACGTTGATAGCACCAGCGGTAACCAGCAGTGCAACGTTGAAAGCACCAACGGCGACCAATAGAGCAACATCGACATCACCAGTAGAGATCAGTAGTGTAATGTCGACATCACCAATATCGACCAGCAGCGCAACGCAGATCACACCAACAGCGACCAGCAGCGCAACATTGACAGGACCAGCACTCACCAACAGCACAACATGGATCGCACCAGTGGCGACCAGCAACGCAACATCGATAACACCAGCGATGCCCAACAGCGCAACGTGGATCGCTCCAGTGGCAACAACCAGATAAACGTCACAACGACTACAACGACTAGTGCGCAGAACCTTAGGGTCGAGCGCACTACAGATGAAGACTTTCAAATCCAAGATGCATAAGAACACCAGCTAAACAAAGCAGCCAACAAGACACCCAAACTCGATCGGGTACTCGAGGAGATTTGCTCTTCTCACAGTTGGATCATCGCTCCTCTAAAAAAAATGGATCGTCGCTCCTATCGCAAACGGATTGTCGCTTCTCTCGCAAATGGATCGTTGCTCCTCTCGCAAACGGACTATTGCTCCTCTTGCAAATGGATTGCCATTCCTCTAAAAAAAGGGTCGTCGTTACTCTCGCAAATGGATTGTCGGTCCTCTCACCAACGGATCGTCGCTCCTCTAAAAAAATAGATCATCGCTCCTCTCGCAAACGGATAGGTTCAGCTACCTCCTCCTAAAAAAGGGGGGAGTGGGGTACGTATAATCATATACTCTCGCCTCTCTTACTTGACTCTCTCACGAAAATCAAACAGAGTAAACTTCTCTGAAACTGTTTCGCTTGTAATATTTAAATCTTAACAAAAGCAGACTTCTTTCAAAAAAATTTCATTTAAATCTAAGTCTTCTAAAAAAAAACATTAAGCTTCGCTGCTGGCCACAGAGACGCTCTACTTCACAAGCTTCAGATCTGACAATTACATCCTTAGCAAGATTAAACAGCGCCCTATACAAATATATAATGTTCATTACACAAGCATGTGCGTTAGAGGAAAACGTATGTGTAAACCCAAATGTTCATTTCAAAACTTAACTAACATAACGTTGGTAACTTCGCTTAAAAGTATTCACGAGCAAAGCGGACAAGCTTACGGTAGCATGGCCATAAACCGAAGTGTTTACTCGAAACCCAACATTCTTGACCGTTGGTCTCAACGCGAAAAACCTGTTCATTACAGGAGCGGGTGCGTTAGTGGAAACATATCTGTAAACTCAAATATTCATGTGAAAACCTAGCTAACATATCATTGGTAGCCTCGCTAGAAAAATATTCACTTTTAAAGTAGGCTTGTTATGGCAACATAGCCTGCTAACTGAAGTGTCTATTGATGCGGGTTAAGTTTTAACACTTAATCCAACTTCCTGCAAGTGCATAGCAATCACAATTAGTATGGATAAGGGATCAAATTCCACGAGAACTTGTTAACCACACTGCAAATTGAAATGATTAAAATAAAGCTAGAACAAAATATGTGTCATTTGAATGATTGGGAATTAACACAAATGCAAATATTAAATAAAACAGAAATCAATGGGAGAAAAGCGTTACGACTTAGGAAATCGCATAGAATCATGCAACAATAATGATTGATTTAATCTAGGAACCTTAGGATATACCTCACCATCCAAAACTCATAACACGATTGTATAGTCATTTCACTTTCGTGGCTCCGACTACTATATTCATTCACCCTAATAAACTCAACTTTCGATGGTTATTACAAGACGAAAATATGCAAGATAAGTTCAAGTTATGATATTGTTCACCGAACTCCTTAACTAAACTTTCGATTGTTAAACCGCTAGGCTCATCAAATACTAGTTCTGGTCAATATAAAAGCTTTTGGAATCTATATCAACCTAAGCTCAAATCACTAAATGCACGGTAAAGTAATTATGCATAGAGTACAAGTAAATATGAAGATTCTATTATTATTCGTAAACAATCATCAATCAATTATCGAATTATGAAACTCATTGAAAACCTAAAACCTAACAAGTGAATTACTCGAACATGGTGCACGAAAATAAGCAAGAGATGGAAGAAAACATGATAATAAAATTTTTTAAAAGAGTAGGGATAAGAAGATTCTTCTCTATAGCGAAGTACAAAGTGAGATCATCCACCAAAACTCCTAAAACAAGATCTTTGATCAATCCTCCACGGGAGGCGTGGCTGCTGTTTTCTATGGGTAAAAAGTGTTTATAAATTTTGGCACACCTTAATCAAGAGAAAAAAAAACAAGTATTTATAATGCTAAGGTCTTCTAGGGTTCTTCATGGGCAAAACGGTCTTTTCGGTCAAAACTTCCAAATCCTCATCACTCCAACCGACCTCCTCTCCAAGGCTCGTGATGGGCTTTAATAAGACTCCAATTTGGGCTGAGAATGGTCAGGAACATCGCCCTTAATGTCATCAACGTTTGACTTCATTCTGCACCTTCTTTATCTTCGAGGCAGTTTGACATGTCTTCAGTAAATCAAGTGTATCTTCTTGCTCACAGCTCCAAATAAGATAATTCCACCTTCATTAAAACGCTGACTCAAAGAGGTTGAAATGTAGCCATCTTTAATCAAAATCAAAGTTCATGTGGTCGTCCGTCCGTAGCAAACCTTCAGACTCATCGCTTCTGTCCCAATCGACAAAGTGTGATATCTTGAGAATTTTGTGGCTTGAACTAAGTCTTTGGCTTGATAAACTTGTTGTAGCTTAGAATACACATCTTTAGGCTCTTTTTGCTCTATTTTGGTGATTTTCTCTATTAACACACTAAAACTACAAATACGAGGAAAAACTACCTCTTTGGTGTAAAACCTTATTAAAATGCTTTAAAATAGATAGTAAAATAGGTAAAATATTAGGTATTTCATCTATGAAAAATCCAAAAACCTTGAATGTAACATCCCAAAAGCAAATTGTAAAATTTGGTAAGGTGGGTGTCGATCGACACCAATGTTTTTTATTTGTTCGGTTTAAAGTTAAATCAGTCGGTTTGGTGCGATGGTTTAGGGGAAGCCATAGGTCGTAGTATTTAAGCGTGAGAAAGAGTTTTGGCCGTGTTTTTAGAGCAAAGAGGCAAAAAAATCAGAGAGAAATCAGAATTGAGAGAAGAGAGAAAGAGATTCGAGAGAGTTCTCGAGGAAGAGAATTGTTTTGTGAGAATCAGGCAGTTCTGTTGCCTAGTGTTGGAGAAGAAGAACGGATGATCAAATCAGTTCTGATCATCTTAAAATTTATGGGTAAGTTTTCCTTCTCTTATCTAGCCGTGAGGCAAAACGGTTTGTCAATCAGATGTGTATGCTAGGTGATAGAGAAGGAGAATCAATAGCTTTGGGTCGAGTAGGAGGCTCTAATTTTCATGTATCCGTGTGTTCAATTCGCTAATCGAGGTGAGTGATTGATCGTGGTTATGGATATATATGTTAGGGTATCGATGAGTGAGTTTGATGGAATTGCTATGATTATTGCTTATTTTTCGGTTTGTGCATGATTGTTGTGTGTGATTCTATTGTTGATCGATGAAAATGTATTGCTCGATGAAATGGAATCGAGCCGCGTAAAGATTTGGCTCGATTCAGGTTTCTACGAAGAGCGTCGATCGACACCTAAAGGAAGTGTCGATCGATACCACTTTTTAATCTCGTGTAGTTTGCGGTTTGTGAAGAGCATCGATCAACACCTAGTGGTAGTGTTGATCGACTGTCGTGATTTTTTTGTGGCTTGGTTATGTGTGTGTAGATCGACACTAGGTGGAGTGTCGATCGACACTGTTTGTTGATTTGTGTATTTTGGTTAAAATGCTTGTTTAATATTTCAAACATTGTGTAAAACTGTTGATCGCGTTTTTTGACATGCATTGTCCTTATTTTGTAACCGGTAGACGGGATGACTGCCTCACCGGGTATTTGTGATAATACTCACGCAACTCTTTTTCCCATGTGTTGCAGGTAACAGAAATAAGTAATCGCGAAATCATGGCCTGAAAAGAGGATGATAGGATTGGTTTTATTGTTGTTTCTAGTTGAACCTGGTTTAGGTTGCTAGAGTCCCTTATTGGAATTGTTTTGCTGAATATTGGAATTGATTTGGTTGATTTATTCTAAAGGAGTATTTTTATGAGAATATCCGCTTAGTAATTGTTAGTTAACCGTTGAGGGCTAGTGTTTATGGGAACATTAATTCGGATTAATTATTTATTAAAAAAAAAAAGTGTTGGATGTTTCATTGAACGTTGGTCATACCGCGAGAAACATGTTTAATCTTTTGGAGCGAAATTGTTAAGTGATAACATTTTTTTGTAAACCAAAGTTGTCTAACACTGCTAGGAGGAGCGCCTTACTCACCAACTGAAACTTCAGTCGAATTAACTCACAAACCTCCAAGGATCTCCTCAAACTTGCGGATGTGCATTTGAAACACTTCATCTATAAGCGACAGACCCGCCTCCAGATTCTTCAAACCAACAAGCTCATCGCTCTCGAACAACTCAACAAAGTCAACATTCTCTCGAGTCAAAGGAAGGGATGAATGCGACACTACGCGGTCACCTCAAGAGATGTCAACACGTCTTGATCTGCTCGAACCTTCATTATTCAACGATGTGCTCATCTCTATCATCTCTGGAACACTTGTGGCTCCCTTCAACCCCATCATCCCTATTCATCTTGTCATCCTTACGTCTTTGCAATGAATCAAGGCGGCGATCAATAGCAGCAGTAACATTCCGCTCAAGCTCAGGACGATGCAGCCTTGGTGCAAGCGCCGCAGTAGTACCAGTTCTAGGGTCTAGTTATGACGATCCAGGTCGCTAAGCACGTTTATCCCAACCTCGACACCTCTTCCTGACGCTCCTCTCAAGCAGGCAGTTGCTCTTCCCACGGATCGTCACTCCTTTTACGAATCATCGCTCCTATCTAGCAAGGCGTCGCTCATCTTGCAAAAAAATCGTCGCTCCTCTCACTAACGGTGAACAGAGCACGATCACCATGAACAGAGCACGATCACGACGCCACACTCGATCCGTTACAGCGAAGCTTCCTCCGTTGTAGCAAGCAGATCTGGTGATGGTACGACGATTCCGGCAACTGGAGCATGGGCGATGATGATCAAAGAAGACGGCGGTGGTCGGGGAAGAAGACGACAATCGTAATAATCAAGAAAAAGATGAAAAGTTTTTTTTTCCAACAAAAATAATAATAATAAAATACACTACGAGACACAAATATATATACCTTTTACTTTGGCAAAGTCATTTGGTAAGAATAATAGAAAAAAAACGTCATATTTAAATCTAGAAGATTTCCTAAAAACCCTAGGGTTTTGGAAAAAAAATCTATAAAGTCTCCTAACGGACTTCAAAGTTAAATTCAGCAAAGCCCAACAGTCTCTTCAGTCGAATAAGCTTATATTTGACAGCAGAAGCAAGTCTAGAAAAAGACGATAGCATCGGCTCAGCATGGAATAACTGCAACTTATAAGCGGTATAATTATAACTCAATACTGCCAAGGTGGGGGGGCTAACTATAGGGATCGGATTCCACCCATGTGAGATCGATGTAACGACAAGAACAATTTTGCTAAGTCCAGAAGAATATTCTAAACATGCTTACAATGGCCCAATTTGTAGTCACATAATAGAGTTAGATCCATGTTCGAAATGGGTTTAATGATATTATGGGCCTAAAACCTATTTATTGGTTAATGGGTCATGCCCAATCCTAGCACTTAGACCTAAGATAGAAAGCTATAAATAGCCCACTGTATTCTTCTAGAAAAGGGGATCTGCACTTTTTGTAACAGTTTTAGCTTACTTCTTTCATAACAGCAATAAAAACGACTCCTTCTACTCTTTGCACTGTGTTCATTAGAAGTTTCACAACTCTTTTAAAACCCTTATAAATTCAATTTTGCGAGTTTCGACTCCTACATGCACACTCTATACTCAAATTGAAAGCATAATGGATGGACCATATCCAAATTACAACTACTGACCACGGTAAGTGGCCGTGTATATAGAAGGGAAAAGAATACTCAATTGCAAACACTACTTGTCTTCATTTGGAGGTGGACTAAAGTAAGGGGTCAGGTGTGTACCAATTTTACTAAGGATCTCATGGTTTCCAGCCACACTAACAATTGTGGTTTCGTCGGAATCGAAGATATTAACATAGTTAGGGTCCAAGCCAGAAACAGAGCTAGGAGGGACACAAAAAGGTTCAGAACATGAGAGGAAAATGCAGATATCTCCAATGTCTCGAATGTAGACTGTGCTCCCTTGTTTGTCTACCTTGAACACCATCATTTCGTGTGTTTTCATTTTGGCAACACCCTTGATGATCTTGGCGGTCTTCTTGTACTACTTGACCAAGAAAGTCTCAACCATGGTATTGGCTCCACCAAGTGTTCGGTCGTGGAGCACAAGTCTAGAAGCTCTCGTTTGGTCTTGGTCAGCTTGGGAAGGTTTTTAAATTGCAACCTCTGCAGCTTAGGCTTCTTGCTGTGTTCGTAGATATCTCATGACCCTATAAGGTGGCCTCGAGAACCGAGGATGCAAAACATGTCATCTTTCTTGGAAAACATGATTCTGGAGGAGTAGAAACAGGGGTTTTCGATTCTAATGTTGGTCCACCCGGAGTTGCTCTGAGCGGGTTTGCAAAAGCTGAGCTAGGGTCCCAAAAAACTTGATAGTCCTCATCTTCAGGAGAAGAAGAAGATATTGACATGTTGGTGACAATTTGGGTTTGGCAAAGAGGCAGAGTTAGGAGAGGAATACATTTTGAATGTATGTCCAATACAACTGCATTGAGATCTTCTTGGAGACGTAAGATTCCTTCGCCGTCTTTAAGAGTAGTTACCCATCCATGAGATGAAACGATGGTTATTTTTTTACGCGGATGGGCGCCAATGATGGAACAAGGAGGGGTTTGGAGTGAGCAAGATGATGAGAAGCCATTACAAAGAAGAAGAGAGTATCTTCTCACCAACACAGGTTTTCCAAGGCGACTGAGAAGCAGAGACATGAACTGAAAATTCTTAAGTGAAAAGAAAGAGATTAAAATCCCTAATTAAAGAATTTGCGATGCTCACAAGATTCATATTCTACACGAAAAAGCCATCTATAGAATGTACAGAGGAATTGGGTTGGCCTTGCCCACCAAGTTTTTTGGATACTTTTCTTTGCACCATTTCCTTTTGTGGGGTTGGTTCTCCAAAATGTCAACAAGTATCATGAACTTCCCTTTTCCAATTTCTACTTTTAAAGCTAATCAACTCAAAACATTTTTTTCTTGTTAAAGAAGGTTCCGCAATGTTATTGTATCAAACGAGACGAGATTAATCCGTTGAAACTCCCAAAAGAGGGTTTCATAAACGTGATAGTTTAACTTAGTAGTGAAGCATGATAGTTTTGATTTATGACTTCGTTGATCTGTTTCTTTTAATTATGAATTGACTATTCTATGATATGCTCTACCGATTCAATATGAATGCATGCTTCTCTATCAGAACTATATACTTTATTGTTTATTATTTTGATTGGGTAAAAAATAGAGATAATATCATTGATTTACCGTAGGTCCGCAATCTGTTCAGAGATCTATGCTTCATAGTTTGGTTTGGTAATTTGTAGATTTGAGTTGGTTTTGTAAACAGGTCCACGTGTTCATTATCAATATATGATTTCTTCGCTTTTATTATGGCTCTGATTGGTAGCATGTGGTATCAAAGTTGAGTTGTAGTAAGTATTATAATTTGATGTACATTTGCAGTAAAATAATGTTCTAGAAACTGCAAATTTACGAGATGACTTTGCTGTGAAAATATTGGTAATTATTTTGATATATAAAGTGCAATATGTGTTATTAAAAACAAATTAAATTTAAACCTAGTAATAATAAAATTTTATTACAAATTAAATAATAAAATAGATCAAATGAAATAAAAATAACTTAAATATTATAAATTTAATAAATAAATTATTTTTTAATAATAAAAAAAAACTAATTGGATACATTCTAATTTGCAATCTCGTCTCTAATATTTTGTTTTAATCATTCAAGTAGAACTTATAAATTTACAATAAAATCTTTGACTTATAAATCATTCATATTTTGACTAATCTATTTTATTTTTTTTATTTTTAATTTAAATAAAATTTTCGTTGGATAATTGACAAAATGTCACTACTAGAAAACAGTCAATTATTGACTACTGTTTGTGACTGAAAAATCAGTCACTAATTTTTGTGACTACTTTGAGACTCTTAAGTGACCAATTTGTGACGACACTAAAATCAGTCGCAAAACAGTCGCCAATTTGTGACTGATAACTTCGTCATAAAAGCGTAACAAATTAGCGACGAATTTGAGACAAATATTCGTTGGTTTTCATGTAGTCGCAGAGTAGTCACAAAATACAGACTAATTAGTGACAGATAAAGTGGTCACAAATTTGTGACTGTTTTGTTACCATCAAAGCAGTCACAGATTAGCGACTACCATAAAAGCGTAACAAAAAAGTTACAGATGTTTAAATGTAGGTAACAACAATATTTTTAAAATTGGTAGTGACGAATTCGTCACAAATTAGTCACAAAATACCCACTACTTTATGACTACTTTGTGACTTATTTGTGAAATTTTAGGGTATAGACACTCCGTCACAAATTAGTCACAAAATACCCACTACTTTATGACTACTTTGTGACTTATTTGTGAAACTTTAGGGTATAGACACTCCGTCACAAATTAGTCACAAAATACCCACTACTTTATGACTACTTTGTGACTTATTTGTGAAACTTTAGGGTATAGACACTCCGTCACAAATTAGTCACAAAATACCCACTACTTTATGACTACTTTACAACTAATTTGCAACTACTTATAATTTTTTCCCAAAAAGACAACACATTCTAAGTGTCTATTATTTATTTTCATATTAACAATCTTTGTAAACTATAATATTTATAAAGAATATATTTTATGAGTGAGAAAATCCAAATTCATTTTTTAAAATATTGTTGCATACATATAACTAGTTGATAACACTTTGATCTTTAACCATTTTTTTTGTAAGTTTGTTGTTTTCTATAAATTAAGTTGAATTTCAATTAATGTGATGGATATAACCAATAAAACATTCAAGAAATGCATTTGTTATTGGTTGGAAATGATAATGGGTGATACTTGTTTGTTAAAATGTTTAGGGTTTAGGGTTTCAACTTGTGACTCCAAAAAATAGTCACAAAACAGTTACAAAACTGTGACTAATTCGTGACTACTAATAAAATTTGCCAAATTATTTGGGTTTTATATGGGCGGTAATTTTCCCTCTCCCCGAAAGAACAAAATATGCTATCTCTTTTATTTTTCTGATTTCACAAAGAACTTGGTCTCCTCTTCTCTTTTCTTTATCTTCGTATTCATCCCCTCTTCTCTTCGATCTCCTCTTCTACCTTTGGCTCAATCTTCTCTCCTCTTCTCTTCGGTTTATACCTCTGACCAAAATATTCCCCTTTGATTTCACCGACGGAACCCTCTTGACCCTTTTCCGATTTCTAGGGTCGATCTCGACATCTCAGCCACCGTGTGGTGTCACTTGCGAGGTCTTCCTTCACGGCGGCTTTGCGACTCCCATGTCCTAGTTCAGGTAAATGCTTAACTCAACCTTCTCGATTGCCCAATAGAGATCCGTGGAGGAGAATTTCTAGCAGACCGATCTGTTTCTATGAATCTCTGTCTTTGTCGGAAACTTGAATCATCATAAACTATGGGTTTGTGGGATGCTTTTCTCAATTGGCTTCGTAGGTCAGTTCTTTCTTCTTGTTAGGACCACTAATTCACCACCAAGAGTATGAGAGTAATGAAGAGTGTTGTTCCAAGACAACAAATCACACATTAGTCGAACCATGTTCCATTTTCTCCTACTTTTAGTAAGGCACGAGGCTCAATGACCCTAAAGTTGTTAGAAAACGATATCTTTCTTATGGTAATTTCCTCTCTATTCTACTTTCTTAGCATTGGATTATCTGAATATTGATGTTTGGTATGTGATGGAACTTATATGTAATGTATCTTTTGTGTTAACGGTTTCAATATTCAGTTTTTCATTTTAATTTCTTTAGATTTGGACATTTCAAAACCATTCGGTAATTGTAGAAAACACAAACAAACAACAATTAGTAGCATATAAGTGACTGAAAAGTGATTCAATTGGTGACTTATAAACTAAGGCGTCGCAAATCAGTGGTAAATTCGTGACTAAAATGTGACTAACCCAAAATATGACAACAACAATATAGTCTCTAATTAGAAGCTAATTAGTCGTTAATTTGCGACGAATATAGTTAGTCACAAATCAGTCGCAAAATCAGAAGTCGCTAATTAGTCGCTTATTTGCCACGCCAAAGGCAGTCCCAAATACGTTGCTAATTAGTGACTACCTTCCTGAGTCACACAAGTGTCGCTTATTTGCAACTGAAATGTGGAGTCGCAAAACTGTCGCAAATTAACGACGTAAAAACAAAGTCACACGTGCGTCTCTATTTTGCGACTGATTTGTGACGAATTTGCGACTCTTTGTGGTAGTCACAAATTTGCAACGACACATTTGCGACTACCAGATTCGTCGCAAAGTAGTCGCAAATGGCTCATTTGTGACGAATTTGCGACGAATCTGGTAGTCACAAATGGACTGTTTTCTAGTAGTGTGTGTAGTAATAAGATTAAAAAATAAAAAAAATCTCATCAACGTTGGTTTTGAAAATTATAACGAAAATTCATGAAAAATAGTAACTCATCTCTAATACATGAGACTTTCAATGATGTTGAGCTCATTTTTGAGTTACCAATTTTACAGAGGAGATACCTCAAATTTGAACATCAACAATAACACATCATAACTCAAACTCAAACTCAAAAAAAAATATTTTACTTCATGATTGGTATAACGCCCCGACCATGGGCCCCTGTCCACTCTCAGGCCCGTGGGCCCACCAAGTCTGATAGTCGGTGTGTTAATTTGTGAGGCTCGGAAGTCTTGTTTACTGACCCTGCAAATCACCACGCAATCTTTCCCCGTGTTTTATCCTCACTCACACGATACTGGAAATGACTTCACCCATAATGAGATTGCTTCAGCTCAAGCAAGCTTAACTCTAGAGTTCTCTCAAGACTTGTGACCGAAAAGATAAGTGCACTTTGGTGACATAGGTAGTCAAATCAATTTTTTTAAGACTCTCCGCTACCACCACATATATCCTAAAACTGTGATGTTACAATCACCCCCACTAACAGATCACAACGTCCTCGTTGCGCATACCAAGAGCGTTACCCCCCCCCCCCCCCCCCAAGACAGTTTGACACACACAGTTGTTAGGGTCCTCTCTGTTACCACTTGTAACGCCCCGACCTCCCTTTCTATGGGCCATTCTCATGCTTGTGGGCCCACCATGTCCGACGGTCGGTACATTAATCCGAGAGGCTCGGAAGTCTTGTTTACTGACCTGCAAATCACTACGCGATCTTTCCCCGTGTTTTGTCCTCATTCACACGATATTGGAAATGACTTCCCAGTAGGTCACTTATCATGAGATTGCTCCTGCTCAAGTACGCTTAACTCTGGAGTTCTCTTAAGACATGTGGCCGAAAAGATAAATCCATTTTGGAGTTCTCTCAATTCTTTGAAATCTCTCCGCTACAACCACATATATCCTGAAACCGGGATGTTACAATTGGTATCATTTTTGACTTAACTATAAGTTACACCCATAAGTCAATCTTAACTCAGGGTAACTCATGTTACCGATCAAAGTCTATGATTAGCCCATGCTTATTATTCTATTGCTTCACTGATGCGAGTCTAAATTAAATGCAAAAGAGTTTTAAAATTTATAAACCCTAATCTGCAAGTGCACAGTTGACAATTATAGTACTTATGGGTATAGCCGTCAACCGGACATGTCCGAGTCTAACGGACATGTCCATACGGACACTCTCTTTTCTTTGCGTCCGAATACGTCCGAGTCCGAATACGTCAGAGTCCAAATATGTCCGAGTCCAAAACTGTCTGCAACGAATTGGACAGTCCAACATGTCCGTTGGACAAGACAAATTATTGATACATAGTCTGTTTTTTGCTTGATCAAATGGTCTCAATTTCATTATGTACCCATTTTGGTATTAGTTTGGTTATGAAAGATTCAATATCAATTTTTTTTCCTTTTACTTACGTGAAATAATTTCAACATTTTACTCATTGTAATAGATTTTACTCATTGTACAACAGAGCCTGTGCATACATCATTTCCATAATCTATTATACTCATTGTAATAGATTTTCTTTCTTCATACGAATATTTTTATTTAAACAAGAAAAAGTTTGTGCAACTTGTAAAATCCATAAAAAACATAGAACAATAATCCATAACAAAAGAGTAACAAATAAGAACAGACTTCAGTAGCTTCTCCTGATCATCTTGACTTCCATTTTTTTGAACAGACATTATCTCAAGACATTCACACATTCCCTTAGTTGTATCAAGCTTACCATCTTATTTCTCTTCTTCTTCTTTTCCCTCTTCAATAAATTTGCACTCACCATCTGCAAATTGAAACCAATCCGGTTAAACCTTAAAAGTAATCCTCCTCACTGAAAATGAAAAAAACCATCAACAAATAGTTACCAATTGCTTGAAATCCACGTAACCAGTTCCTTGCACATATCAAAGCCTCCACATTTGTAGGTAAAAGAGAACTTCTATACTTGTTTAACACCCTACTTCCTATGCTAAAAGAAGATTCAGATGCTACCGTTGTTATTGGAATGCTCAAAACGTCACAAGCCATCCTTGAAAGCTCTTTAAAACGATTGGCATTGTCTTTCCAATACGACAAAACATTCAAGCTCTTAAAAGCTACCATATCAAAAGTTGGCTCATCCAAATATATTTCCAAAGGAGATTTTCCACTCTTACCACCAGCCTTTTGGGAAAAAAATGCGTAAAATCCCTGGGTTATACAACCCAACCATATGATACTCATTTATTGCTTAATTGATAAATCAGAGAGAAAGCATCAAAAGTTCAAAACATACATCATATCCTGATGGAACTTCTCCAAGTGCGAGTTCTTTAGTGGTAGAAGTATCGGAGATGTTTGTTTCATAAGCTTTAAAAAGTATATCCATCTTAGAGCGTACATGATTCATCCTGAACTCACAAGTCAATGAATCTAAAGAGTTATAACAATACTCTAAGAACGTAAACTTCAACCTTGGATCCAATACCGCAGCAATTGCAAGAATGTCACTATACTCATCCCAATATTTGTCAAATTTCAACTTCATAACTCCCACCATATCATAAATTTCAGGATCATCAGAAAACTCATGAGCTCTCAACCAACTTTCTATCTTCCATACTTGCATGAAATATAAATTTGCAGTAGGGTAAGATGAACCTGAAATCAATCTTGTCATCTCAGCAAATGGTCTTAAAAACTCGCAAACGGATTCTCCTCTACTCCACTCTAAATCTGATGGGAAGCTTGTATAGCTCTTCTCAACCTCTGAAAGATTACGCAAAGCTTCTTTAAATTGTATGGCTCTAGATAACATTAATTGAGTAGAGTTCAAACGTGTTGTAACATCTAATACAAGACCAGCTTTGAGCTCAATTCCAACAGTTTCGCAACAGCTTTGAAACATCTTTTCACTGGATTCCGAAACCTTCACAAACTTAATGTTATCTCTGATTTTTCGCAAAGCTTCACTAATAACACTTAAGCCATCTTGAACAATTAGATTTAAAATGTGAGCAGAACACCTTAGATGGAAAAACTCCCCACTGCATATTAAATCCTTCTGAAGCAGCGTTTTAAGAATTCCTTGCAATGTATCGTTTGATGAAGCATTATCAACTGTCAGAGCAAATACTTTCTTCTCCAAACCCCACTCCTTCAACAATTCAATCAGTTTCATCGCTATTGCAATACCAGAGTGTGGAGGCGGAAAAGCACTGAAAGACAATATCACTGTTTTTAAATTCCAATCTGCATCAATGTAGTGACTAGTTAAGCATATATACCCTTCTATAGTGTGTGCTCTCCACAAATCTGTTGTCAGACTAATTCTACCAGGAATATCAACTAAGATTTTCTGAAGTTTCTTTTTCTCCTTCTCAAAAATCATTAACACATCTGCAGCTGCTGTGTTTCTACACCAGAACTCTATTTCAGAGTTAGCATACGCAAAAGCTTCCCTAATTCTCTTATACTCAACAAAGGAATAAGGCAGATCATGCTCAATTATAGCTATTGCGATCATTTCACGGAAAACTTCCATATCTATCTTTCTAGCAATAGTTTTAGGAGTACCTCCAGGGGTTAGAGAACAACTTTTCATATGACAAAGCAATGGTGTAGTCCCGTGCTTTTGTAGATCATATATAATGTGCTCTTTGCAATGATTGCACATTATATCACTTCTCCCATCAGGTTGTTTAGCTCCAACGCCTCCTATTTCTGTGAAGTGTTTCCAGCACTTAGATCGACGTCGTTTTCTCGAAACTTTATTTCTATCTGCCCTCTCTGCACTCTCTGTTTCCATCAGTAAAGTTTCCATAACCTGATCATCATCTTCATCACTTGAGTCTTCATAATCCAAGTTTAGCTGTTCATTGTCCATTTTCTGTGACAAAACAAAAGAGTTAAAATATATGTATGAATCAATCATACAAGTTAAATGAAGGTTCAATCACAGAGTTCAAATGAAGGTCTAAAATAGCGTTCTCGCAGAGCATCAATCATCTAAAAAGAGATAGACATAGAGTAGTTGTTGGTGTAAAAGTAGAGTGGCAGGGCAAAATAATGAATATCAAAATGGGAAACAAACAAGTAGTGGTACCTTGCATTGAGGACGATTGTTTTGATTAACTGTTTATACATATATTTTAACTCTACTCAATTAATGTTATCTAGAGCCATACAATCTAAAGAAGCTTTGCCTAATAACATGTTCCAACTACAAGTCTAAGGTCATGCATCAAGTCCAATTCTCTCTCAACAAACCCATATCAAGAACAAGCTCAAATTAATTTACATACGAAGTTTAGCTCAAATAATCTCATTGACGCATTTCATCAAACACCTAGAAGGCATGGATTCACACATCGAAATCACACAAAACAATCCCATAATAACGACAATGGATTCACACACCAATCACAGAATTTGCGACTTATAACATATACATGAAAAATCAGCTCAAATCAACTTGTTCTAGAGAAGAGTCGAAACCGTACCTTGAAGCTTCGAGCTACGTAGAGAAAGAAATCAACTTGCACAGAGGAAGAAGAAGATGGAAGAAGAAATTGTAAGAAACTGGAAGAAGAAGAAGATTGGGAATTTGGGAATACGATTAGACGAACAAGGAAGAAGATTGAGACTTTGAGTTTGTGTTTTTGACAAAACGGTGTCGTTAATAACTTATGTTAATGGGCCAAGTTAAATTAATTTGGGTCTTGAACAGTCCATTGTTTGTTAAGTCCAGTCCGTTTTTTTTCACGGACTAATTTGGACTAGTCCAAAAAAAACAGTTTTACATATGGACTTGTCTATGTCCGGTCCAAACCAATACGGACTGGACCGTGTCCACGGACTTAGAGTCCGGTTGACAGCTCTACTTATGGGTTGATTCACAGGAGACTATGTTGTTGTTTTTTTAATCGTCTGGAATTATTATTATATAGAGATTACAATAATCATTAGACTAATTTGATCAATTTGACCTAATTTTTTTTTGATGATATTCCACTGCATGTTGTCTTTGCAATTAGGGTGAACAACTTCTACAAATTTCTCTATGATGCATCAACTCTCCATGTAAGACACTTCTCATGATGGACAAGCTCTCCTCGACGAACGGTTCTGCATATACAACATCTTCTGATGGAGACTATGTTGTTACGCTACAAATCTATATGATAGAGAATAAGCTAAGAGAAAATATATTTGGTTTTGGGATTTTGTGATGCAAGAAACAAAAGCAATAAAATAAAGGAATAGATAAATCAAAACACGCAAGATAAAAGAAATCAAAAGAAATCATGCAACATGTTCTACACCGGTTTTCAAAGAGATGCAACTAGTGTTCTAGAACTCAAATCACTATGGTAGAATCTTTCCACTTTCGTGGCTCCAAAACCTACAACTTCTACCCTAATAGACTCAACTTTTGATGGTTATTATAAGGTGAAATCATGCACTAAGATTGAGATTTGATTGTTCATTAAACTCCTTAACTAACATTTCGAATTGTTAAGACGTCTAACCTATCAAATATTAGATACGACGGTATAAAAGCTTTTGGAATCTATACCAACCTAAAATTGGTCACGAGGTAGCTAAGCTAGATCACGCTTTGAGTATGAATAAAGATAGAGAATCAATCTAGAAAAAAGCTCAATAAAGATGTAAAATATGCAACAAAGGAACTTTTAGAATAACTTTATATCAAACATACAACTACTCTACATGTTATGAAACATGAAGCAACTATAGTAGATGATAAAATAGTAGATTCGTGATAGATAAGTGCTCGGCATGATGGATCTCTAAGAACAAAGCTTGAGAAGAACATCATGGCCTTCATCGCTCTTTAACAAGACATAATATGAAGAATTAAAAAGAATAACGAAAATACATGTTTATTATTTATTTGTGGTGCCTAGGGCTACTCTTCTTCTCTCAAGACACTAAAAGGAAGTATATATAGGTGACTGGAGAGGTTTTAGGTCGGTGGACTCCTTAGGTTTTCACTTTGAGCGAAAACGTCTTTTGTCGAAAACGGTCTAAAAGTGGCTACGGCAGCAGATGGTGGCACCGGACACGGGAACGTGTCCAGGGTCTGGGCCATATGCTCCTTTTGTGCTTGTCTATAGTCACGTGCACCGGTCCATGAGTTTGATTGGTGCCTTGTCCCGTTTTGAACTTGATTCATCTTCAAGGCATATTGACATGTCTTCAGTAGATCTTGAATATCTTCCAAAATACAACTCCAATTGACATAATTCGAACTCTATTGGAAAGCTAACTCAAAGGGATATCTCTATATGAAATTTCATTGTCTTCCAAGTAAGTTTGATCCTCCGTCCGAGTTAATATTTACGACGGATAACTTCAATCTAACTTGGGAAATTGTAAAATCTTGAACATTGAGAACTTGGATTGGTTCTTTTGACCTTAATAAGTTGTTGTAGGATGATTAATACTCATTTAACTCCTTTTTACGCCATTTTTGATGATTTGACCTATATGACTCTTAAAAACTAAATATACGAGAAAACTACCTCTTTTGATAGAAAAGCTTATTAACTAGCATATAAAATAGATAGAAATAAATAGTAAAACTGGTAAAATACGAGGTATATCATTCACGTTTCCAAATAGCTTATTTTATCATAATTGATTAGATCGTACATAGTCATGTACATTGCCAACTTACTTTATGTCTTGTTTTATGCTTCCAAGGAATTTGATTGATAGGCTCACAGCAGTGATAAGGAAGTTCTTATGGTCCAATGAAAAGGATAAAAGTAAAATTAGTTGGATTTCATGGAGCAAAATGACAAACCCTTAGCAGTTTAAAGGATTTCAATACTGCCCTGTTAGCTAAGCAAAGTTGGTGTATCCTTCAAAATCCAAATTCTTTACTGGCTCAAGTGTACAAGGCTAAATATTTCCCTAAGACAACATTACTAGAGGCCAAACAAAAATGGTCCTCAAGTTATGTTTGGCATAGCATACTTGAAGGCAATAGGTTGTTAAAACAGGGAGTTCATTGGAACATTGGTAATAGAGAATATGTGAATGTCTGGAGAGATCACTGGCTGCCTACCTCATTGTATAACACACCACAGCCGAAAGTAGCCAATACAAATAGGGAGCTTAAAGTAAAGGATTTATTTCTTTCTGGGACTACGACATGGGATATACCTAAGCTGCATAGTTTAATAAGTTCTGAGGATGTGGCTCTTATAAAACAAATTAACCCATCTTTTGTAGGAGCCAAAGATATTTTAACATGGACTCATACTAGTCATGGAGGCTATACAGTCAAATCAGGATATATTTATCTTAGAACGAAGCAAGGTCAGAATTTCTCTACACCTATTCCTCATTTTAAATCATTGTAGAAGTTGTCTTTGCCTCCTAAGATCCAATATTTCTGGTGGAGACCTCTTCATAATGCTTTGCATGTAGCAGTGACGTTAAAGCAAAAGCATGTATTACAAGATAATGTATGTCTAGCTTGCGAAGAGAGGGAGGAATCTATTAACCATATGCTATTTCGGTGCATGATAAGTAGAGAGATTTGGGAATTATCTCCTGTGCAAAAACCCGGAAGCTAAAGATCTGAATTTGGATTCATTTTATGAGAACTATAAAGCTTTTTTGGAATCCAACCAAGGTGAAATGGATCATATATCTTTATTTCATTTTTTAGGTTGGAGAATATGAAAGCAAAGGAATGATATAGTGTTCCAAAACAAGAGATGGCCTATTCCTACAACGATCATCAAAGAAATCCACGATCATCAAAGCAATCCACGATCATCAACTGTCGACAAAGGCTTTGGAAGTTAATGCACAGGAGGAACCTTGTATGAAGCTCATTCAAACATCTGGATTACATTCAGTAACTCCTCCCTAAACTTTATCACAGTTCAAGGAACAGGTCTTAGCTCCATATTATTGTTTGGTAGATGCTTCATGGATTTATCAACGTAATGATATTGGTATTGGCTGGGTTTTATATCACAATAACTTACAAGAGATTTTAAGGGGGTCAGGTTCTCTACCACCAATGCAATCTCATTGTTATCCGGAAGCTGAAGCGTTGAGAATGACGGTCAAAGAATTGCATAAGCTATTCAGATGTCACATTTTGTGGAGATTATCAGAAGCTTACAGAACGCTTCAAGAGCAATGCTTCTCTAATAGTCACACAAAAAAAAGCTCATGCATTTTTCTACTCAAATTCATGACATTTCTCACTTAGGTAGGCTATGTAATTTTAAGTTTCATCATATTTCTCGTTTAGCCAATGATTGTCCGGATCAGTTGGTAAAACAAGCAAGAGCTCATTCTCAGTCTTATGTTGTAAGGTGGTCAATGTACTAATGTTCCATTAAGGTATTAATTTGACGAAAAAAAATATATATATATACCGAATCATATAATAGGTTGACACGTGTTTGTTACTTAATGATCCAAAATCAGAAATCTGATAGTTCGAAATGCATAGATGATGTTTTGTCGTTTATTGACTACAGCTGATGTGTACTACTACTACTACTAATAGTGAAATAAGGTAGATTATAAACTTTACGATTTAATTATCATTATGATGCTAAGAGAATAACTAAATTCTACGATGAAATTGCTATATATTTCTATTTTTTTATGATTGGAAAAAACTGTTAGGTTATTTATAATAAAAATTATGAATTACATCAAGTTCGTTTTGGTTCATTTTCTGAAATAAATGTGATATTTTAAATAGAAAAATAAAATATTCTATTGATAATATTAAATCATTAAAGTGACTATAAAATTGTTTTAAAAGGTGAAGATCAAGGTCAAATTATTTCCTTCAAGAACTTAAATTCTCACTAGAATTGAGAGAACAAAAAATGGTAAAAAGAAGAGAATTAGAATTTACATAATATATTTGTTAAAGAAATTCACAATACTGATTTAGTTCCCTTAAGATTCTTATCTAAATCCACAACAGTAATTTCACAACAATCATAGATACTATATAATGAATTCACTTAAAAACTTATGCTTCCTTATAAAATATAAAAAAAGATTTCTTTATATATGTATTTTATTTTTTGCTTCTTATATATACATTTCTTTCTTTTTTAAGTTAACACTATTTCCTATTGTATATATATGAATATATATATATATATATATATATGTTCAATGTATTTCATCACAAAAAAATTAAAGTTTTAGAAAGAAATTATTGATTTAATTATATCCTATGTTATCTCTAAAATGTATCTGGTTCAGGATTAAATTTCCAAAAAGGAGCAAACACTGATGGTCAACCATGGTCATACTTCTTTTTTAAGAAAACTAATCATGGTCGTAGTTGATTTATGACAAGGTAATAACGAATATATGTTTACATACATAAGTTATGACCAACGACACGTTCAAGTAATTATAAATAGGTTTAAAGTGTTTAAAGCCTATTTATCCATGCTTGTAGATTAGTATGCAAGAAAAGCATAACATTTTATTTAGTTAACTGTTATAATTAAAGTGTGTAAGAAATCGAATTATATGAAGATGGGTTCCTCAGAAGTTTTGATTGGATTCACTCTCACCATTCTCATCGCGGTTTCTTCCGTTGATTGCCAAACAAATGATTACATATCCGGTATTTATATATTTTTCATCTTTTGTTCACACTATTTTCGATATATCATTTTTAAGCCTGATTAGTTTATCAAAATAGTTATTTAAATTATCAAAAATCCTTCTATTAAATTTATTCGATATAGATTTTTGTTTTCCCCCAACTTCTGAATATTAAATCGATTGTGTGTGTTTATATACACTTTTAATCAAATTTTTTTTTTTTTTTATAACTTTAATCAACAAATTGGGTTTTTCATATAGGTAATATTGCACGGGGCGAGGCTTCGAGTACAGTGTGCTTCAATCCTTGCACTGATAAACTTGGCAACAACGAGTGCAAAGCGATTTGTGTGAATAAGAAATACAAAGAGGGTTCTTGTGTTGGATTTGGAATTCCCCTAACTTCTAAATATTGTTGTTGTAAAAGTTAAACAATTATTAATTAGTGTTGAACAAATAATAATAATGATATTTTTAATCTGTTGAATAATAGTATGAAAATTTCAAGAACTACTGATAAATATTTTTTTTTATTGATTGCTACTTGAGAAATATATATATATATATATATATATATATATATATATATATATATATATATATATATATATATATTTCAACTAAGTTGTAAACCGCAAAATTAATCCAAATCGAGTTTCAATTCCCTACACCTCGTGATTTCTTCTTCCTCGCTTTTATTCTCGATGTACAAAATCAAAGAGTAAAACCTCATACGTTTTTTTTTGAGCTAGGGAATAATCCGGACTTTTACCATTTGACTAATTTTGCAGAATGCATTTAGAATTCGAGTAGTCATCCACTATATTTCTTATAGACCTAAAGCGTGGCACCATTTTGACTGGCCAAATAAAAAAATACCTTCATAGTTGCTCCATTTAATTTTTTGTAGAACTCAAGCCCTAGCTACTCAGTTATCAAGCCTCACACGTTTCTTCTTTGTTTTTGTATTGAATCGACCTTATCCCCTTTCAAAATTTGAAGGTGGCAACTCTCTAAATCAACTTATCAAGAATCTTGCAAGGTTTAAAAACATGGAGAATTTGAAAAATATACCACATTGAACTTGACTTTATCCTAATATCTTTTTGTATGTTTTTGCCATTTTTAACCTATAATATCCGTAGATAAAATAAAAAATATTCAAAATAAAGGGGTTTTAAACTTTAAAAATCTGAATATTAAGAAAACATAAATAATAGTCATCTCTACATATCAAAATATTTTTAAAACTTGAGAACTATGGTTAAAAATAATTATATTGTTTTTCTCTACGGCTTCCAGAATTGACATTCTACGTCTACTGGTCGGTAGATTATTAGTTTTACTAGATGCTATATGTTCTAAAGTGCATTATAATATTTGTTTCGCTACTTGCACATACTACTACCAAATTCAAAATATCATTTCTGAAACAACCAGCTCTTTTTTTTTTTAACCTAGACATTTCTACTGCGAAAAAACATAACAATTAAACCAATAAAATAATCTATTTATTAAATAAATCCTTAACCAAATAATTCAAACATCAAAATTCAGGAATGCTCAAATAAATAAACTAGCAACCTAACACTACAAGAAAACAGCGAGAAACCGACGGAAATATCCGTCGGAAGTCTGTCGGAATATGCGTTTTCCGACAGATTTCCGACGGATATGTCCGTCGTTTCTATTTTGTCGGAAATGGTAAGTCTGTCGGAAATCCGTCACAAATTTCCGACGGATTTCCGACGGCTGTATTTCCGACGGAATTCCGACAGCTTGCCGGAGTCCGGCAACACATCGGAAATCCGTCGGTTTTGTTTCCGACAGACTTCCGACGTATTTATTTCTGATAGATTTCCGACGTATTTATTTCCTACAGCTTTCCGACGCATCGATTTCCGACGGATTTCCGACGTAGTCGTAGAAATTATTAAAAAAGATAATAAATTAAATAATAATTAATTTAATATAAATTTTAAATATAAAATTTGAATTATTTAAATTAAAATAAAATTAAAAGTAGAAATTAAAATAAAATTAAAAGTAGAAATAAAAAGTAATATTGTTTTACAAAAACGTTGAAAATAAAAATCTAAATGGTGGGCCCCGGAAAATACGGGTTGCGCCCCAAGTACTCCATCATCCGTTGCATCATCTTCCTCTCCTTGTCCCGCTCGGCTCTCTCCTTCTCCTGCTCGGCTTCTATGGCCTTCTGTGCATCTTGTATGTGTTGGACCGTCGTCTTCAATTCTGAAATTTCGGCGTCCTTCTCCTGCATCTGGGCTCTCAGCTCGGATGACTCGCTGTTGTAACGAGAAGACCCCGATGATCCTGCATCGTCGGGAAGACCATAAATCCGCCATTTGCTCTGCGGAGCAACCTGCGGAACAAATTAAATTGTAAATGAAAAAGACTTGAAAACTATTTTAAATTTTACATACCTCTAAGGCAAATTGGTTGATGATGTCGTCCGGGGCTTGGGTGAGGGGAGGGGTTCCGTCGATGGATGGCTGAGACAGAATGTACTCGTCTTCCATTCTTCGGACGCTCTCCTGAATCTCCTTAGCTACCGGATCCTGGATGATACCATCCTTGTCGGTGTGTGTTGCTAGCAGAAGTTCCAAGTTGTTGGGTTCCCGACCCAACTTTTAGCGTGCAGTTGTTAGATATTTATTTGATAATATAAATGTATAAAACTAAAAAAAAATTAATAAAATCAAGACGTACATAAAAAACTCACCATATCCCTAGCCTTTGTCTTCTTGCTGGTAGCTCCAAGGTTGTGGGTGGCTGCACCCTTGCCCTTGCGCGTGCTGTTCCGGTTGCTAGAGTGATATGTAGAGCTCTCCTTGGTAGCCTCTAGTTGCCAATATGCGATGAACCCGTTCCACAACTCCGTCTTCTCTTTCATCTCCTTTGGCACCTGACCGTGTTGCCACTTATCCTTCCACTCGAACAGCTTCTTCGAGTAGTGCACTCCTGCATAAGAGTCGAATTCCCTCCTGACCAGAGCGGTCAAGTGTGGTTCCCACCTAAATTCTTGCTGCAAAAAGAAACATTAAATATAAATAATAATAATTTAAATGAAAGTAAAAATTGTGAAAACAGATGACTTACCGCAAATTGGCGAAACCACATTTCTTTATCCTCTAGTGGCATGGTAGTGTACGTCGCATAAGAACGGCTGAGCAAAGAGTTTTCCATCTTGTTGAGAGACTTCGAAATCCCGCTGCGAGACTCACCAAACCTACGGGAAAAAATGTAACAATATAATAACATTAGTCACAATTAATTAAATTTATTAAAAAAAACAGAAATGGAACAAAAAACTTACCATCTGTCTCTACCGAGCTGGTCTGGATGGAGATTAGTCAACCTCTCTCTTCCAGGAAGACCCATGAAGTCCTCGACGCTAATCTGCGACGGTGTTGTGGTGGCTGGTGGTGTCACCGGCGTCTGTAGAGGTGTAGACGACGGTGTAGGTGTAGACGTCGAAGTCGAACGAGGTCTACTCACACGACGACGACGTTCGCCGCTGCCAGATGCAGCAGCGAAACCACCGTAATCCCTACATTTATATGAAAATATATTTTAAATATATGAAAAATCTATTTTTTTCAAATAATGGTAAAATTATTAAGAAATTCTAAAGTTATAAAGTTTTTAAAAGTTTTAGTAAAACTGTTAAAAAAAACTTATAAAAATTATGTAAAAACCGTGTAAAACTGTTTATAAGGTTTTTGTAAAGTTTTATAATTATAATAATTATAAAAATTATAAAAATTTCGAAATTGGTTAAATATATAATTATAAAAATATAATGGCTTAAAAAAACATTTTTTAAAATTTCCAAAATTCTAAAATTTAAAATTAATCCTTAAAATTGTTTAAAAATTCACAAACTAATTCACAAACGTTTCTTAAAATTCCCTAAATTCACAAACTAATTCACAAACAAATTTCCCTAAATTCACAAACTAATTCAAAAATTCAACAAATTAATTCACAAACTAATTCACAAATATAATTTTCCTAAATCTAATTATTTTTAATTTTTTAAAAAATAGATATAAATTAAAAAATTAATTAATTATCTTAAAATTTCGAAATTGTTTAAATATTTAATTATAAAATTACCATTGTTTTAAAAAACATTTCATAAATTTCCAAATTCCTAATTCACAAATTCCAAATTAACAAAGTCCAAATTCCTAATTCACAAATTCACAATTTCATAATTCGTAAATTTCCAAATTCCAAATTCACAAATTCCAAATTCCAAATTCACAAATTCTAAATTCCTAATTCATAAATTCACAAATTCCTAATTCATAAATTAAATGAGATAATTTGAGGAAACTTACAAATGAGAAGGAATATCCTCCGCCATTTGTAATTCGGCGAAGAGGAGCGGCGGAATCCGGCGAGGAGGAGCGACGAAATCGGCGGCGGCGAGGACGAGAAGATGAAGAGGCGGAGGCGCGGTGGGGGAGAGGACCGGAGGAGAAGAAACGCGGTGGGGGAGAGGCTCGGGGTCGAATTCCGGCGAGGAGGAGCGGCGAAATCGGCGGTCGGAGGCAAATCGCGATCGGAGGAGGCGATCGGAGGAGGCGATCGGAGGAGGATTTCAACGCGTGGAGAAGAAGAAGAAGAAGACGCGTCTGTTAATAACCCAGAATTTCCGACGGATTAAAATCTGTCTGAAATCCGTCGGTTTTTAATTTTCATTTCGCGGTTAAAATTTGGCACATCTGTCGGAAATCTGTCGGAAACATAGATATATTTCCGATTGATTTCCGACAGATGCTTAAAAGACGACACGTTTTACCCTAAATGTGTCGGACATCTGTTGGAAATATATCCATTTTCCGACAGATTTCCGACATATTTAGGGTAAAACGTGTTAATGATCCGTTTTCGTAGTTACAAGGGAATAGCATGGTTGGAGCATGATTTAGAAGATAAAATAGTTGATAAAATTATTGTTACTTTCAAATTCTAAACATTTGGTTTTTAGGATTTTTTCGTTAATATCTATGTTTATGTATATGTAACTGTAAATGTTTTTGGTTAAACCATGAGCAAATAACAAATCATATTATGTATATCAGCCACAAGGTTATTTACTCAATTATCTTTTACCTTTAGTTGTTAGAATCGTATGTCGAGACTTTGTCTTCTCGGAATTCTGGAATTTGACATGAAATCCCCAAACCTGTCGAAAATCTATCGAAAATTATATATATTTCCGACAGATTTCTGACAGATGTAAGGGTAACACGTGTCGTCTTTTAAGGTTAGCATGATATGAATATTGCGTCGGAAATCTGTCGGAAATATATCTAGATTTCCGACAGATTTCCGACGGATGCTTCAAAATAACAAAAAAAAAACAGAGGAGCCAGTGTCAATCGACAACCCTATACCGTCGATCGACGCAGGTTTTGGCAAGATATACGCAGATGATTTTATCATTCATTTGGTGATTATATAAATATCCGTTTCTGTCGGAAATCTGTCGGAAATATATATATATTTCCGACAGATTTCCGACGGAAAATCATTTTTTTTAAAAAAAAAAATAGAAAAATATAAATTATCTGAAATTCTTGTTTATGTTAACAGATACAAACATATAATGTAACTAATCTGAGTCTGAGTCTGAGTCTGATCCTTCTGAAGGAATTGTGTCTTCGTCTTCATCAAATTCTCCAACTTCTTCTTCTGATTCTGAATGTACGATATTATCACCAAATTCAGTGAAATCAACAAAAAGGTCCACCACTGAAGAATGATCAACTGGAGCCATCAGAGTAATTCTAGTTGGTTGCATAGCATCTTGCTCAGCAACTCCATATAGTCTCCCTCTTGGATTAATTGGAGTCACTGTAATTCAAGGATCTCCTCGATGTGTTACCCTAGGGTAAGAAATGTAGCATACCTGAAACAAACATATTTAGTTTAGGCAATTACAATATCATTATTTATCTATAACGCACGTATTATAAAATTTTAAAATCAAACTGGTCTGCCTGTGATGCTAGGATGAATGGGTCATACTTTTGCAGTCTCCTAGAAGAATTTACTGAAGTGACGCCAAATTGGCTCACCTGGACACCTTATGGATATGACGGATCATACCACTCACACAAGAAAACAATGCACCTCATGCCCAACATTCCTGGATAGCGCACTTGCAATATTTCTATGAGAATCTCGTAGTAGACTACATCACCACTTGTAGGTGAAATACCGTAATCTGCAGTTGCCCTCGGCCTTTCTTCATGAATCCTAAATGCAAATCCCCTAGTGCAATACCGAACGTATGAAGTTGCTTCGAAGCTTGGGCCAGAAACTATCTCTTGTAACCATGTCGGAAACCTTTCTCCATTCTTCATTCCTTCAGAAACCTGAGATAATAATTTAGACAAATTAATAAACAAACATTTAATTAAGTAATAATTAATTCACTAATTTTAAGATATATAAGCGTTTTTTTAAAACTTACGTAATATTGCAGCCAATTTGGAAACTCGGTTTCCTTAGATTCTCCAAGTTCGTCTTCTGTCATTTCTGGATAATAGCGACGTATTGATGCAATGTAAATCCTGAAAGCAAACAAAAATATATAACATATGAAACCTATATATTACTTAGGTATTAAAAACAAGAAGTATTTAAATAAGTTCTGTTTTTACCTTTCGTACTCCGCCATCTCCTCACAATTCGTTAGGATATACATATGTAAGTGACTCCACTCATCTTGTGATAGGAAGCGTCTCTTCCCTCTCCCAATCACTCGGCCAACTTGCGAAAACAACTCAGGGACCAGCGCGGCATACGTGACTCTCTCACCTCTATCATCATGATAGGCAGGACGTCTACTCTTCGTACGAACTTCCCGAGGAAAGTAATATACCGCAAACTATGATGATTCTTCATTGATACTCTGTGCGACAATAGAACCTTCAACTCGAGCCAAATTTTTGACCTTCTTCTTTAGATGGAACATGTACCGCTCGAAAGGATACCTCCAACGAAATTGAACGGGACCACCTAGTTCAGCTTCGCGGGGGAGGTGTAGGGGAAGATGTTCTATAACATCAAAAAAAGACGGCGGAAAGATCTTCTCAAGATTGCAAAGGATCACTGGTATATTGGCATCTAAATTGCGGATCCCCTCAACTGTAAATGTCCTTGTGCATAAATCCCTAAAGAAAGCACCAACTGCTGCAATAGCTTCGTGGACAGTTTGAGGAAGGAGATGGGTAAAAGCAAATGGAAGAAGCCTCTGCATCAGTACATGACAATCATGACTCTTAAGTCCCAAAAACTTTAGGTATCGCGAGTCTACGCAGTTACCCAGATTAGCTGCATATCCATCAGTGAATTTAACTTCGTCTTTAATCCACCGGAAAAATTCTCTTATCTTTTGTATTTGCAATCGGTACGGAGGAAAAGGATATGTACCATTGGGAAGACGATCAAGATAATCACGGTAGCAAATCTTTGAAACATCCATCCTAGACTTCACATTGTCTTTTGTCTTTCCCGGGATGTTTAATACCGTATTCATGATGTTGTCAAAGAAGTTCTTTTCAATATGCATCACATCGAGGTTGTGCCTTAATAAATGATCCTTCCAATACAGAAAATCCCAAAATATACTCTTCTTGTGCCAGTTGTGAGCTTCCCCTACACCACAAAGCGGTTCATGCCCATTACCCCCACAATCAGGAGTCCTCTCAGCACCAAAATCTCTCAACTGCTCCAATATAGTACGGCCGTCTATCTCATCAATTGGAGCATCAAACACTTGTTTATTTTTCTTAATAATCTTTTAGACCGACGATAGGGATGGCCGTCCGGTAGAAACCTTCTATGGCAATCAAACCAACATGGTTTTCTTCCATTCCTTAATTGGAAAGCGTCAGTGTTGTCTTGGCAAAACGGGCACGATAATTTTCCATGAGTAGTCCATCCAGATAGCATACCGTATGCTGGGAAATCGCTAATAGTCCACATAAGGACCGCACGCATCAGAAAATTCTGCTTTCGTGAAACATCAAACGCTTCGACACCGTGACTCCATAGCATTTGTAACTCATAAATCAATGGCTGGAGGAATACATCAAGTGATCTCTTTGGATGCTCAGGGCCGGTAATAAGAACAGAGAGGAATAAAAACTCTCGACGCATGCACATACCAGGGGGCAAATTGTACGGTGTTACGATTACGGGCCACAAAGAATACTGCCTTTCATGCTTCCCAAATGGGTTGAAACCATCCGTACTTAACCCGAGGTACACATTTCTTGACTCGTATGCAAAATCCGGATACAACATTTGAAAATGTTTCCACGCTTTTGCATCTGAAGGATGTGTAATCTCTCCATCTTGACGATGCTCTGCATGCCATCTCATTTGTTCTGCCGTTCGCGCAGATTGATATAACCTCTTTAACCTCGCTGTCAATGGTAAGTACCACACACGTTTATATGGAATTGGAACTCTCCCACCAGTTTCCTGATACCGTGGTTTACGACAAAATTTACATCTTCTCCGGTCTTCGTCTTCTCTCCAATATAGCATACAGTTGTCGATGCATACATCTATTACCTGATACGGCAGACCAAGACTAGCTACAAGTTTCTGTATCTCGTAGTATGATGCAGGTGCCTGATTATCTTCAGGCAAAATATCTTTCACAAAATCTGCTATCGCATCAACACACTCTTCCGCCAAATTGAAGTCCGTCTTAAGCGTCATCAGTCTACTAGCAGTTGATAAAGGGGAATGTCCGTCTCTACACCCATGATATAATGGCTGCTTCCCTGCGTCTAACATATCAAAAAATCTTCTAGCTTCTTCATTTGGTTCTTCTACTCTATCCTCCCCTATTACGATCGATGGCAAATTCTCTCTAAACGCATCATGAACCATCTTAGCGGTACCTACACCAAAATCTACTTTCGTTCTATGTTCGCCAAAGCTATTCGTTCTATGTTCACATAAGTTATCCGTTCTATGTTCGCCTAAGCTATCTGCAACATATGGTGCACTGCTACTACTAGCACCATCATTATTAGTTTCTCCATGAAAAAACCAAATTTTGTATCCCGGCATAAAACCATTGGTATACAAGTGATGCCAAACTTGTTCTACATTAACATTACGCGAATTGCAACAATTTAAACATGGACATTTTATCACCTTTCGATTCCCGGCAACCGTCATGAACTCGCTTATACCTCGTGCATAACTTTCATTTAATGTCTTCGACTCCGGATCATACATCTCTTCATCCATCCACGATCTATAATATCTGGAAGATGACATCTCACTCTCTTAACGATTTTTTCTAACAAATGTTTGGTTGGAAGTTGTTGTTGTTTTGTGAGTGAATGAAGATGTGTGGAATCATATATATAAATACGCTGACTGTCGGAAAACCAACAGATATAATAACGGCTATATAACGGCTATTTTTCCGACAGATTTCCGACAGATAGTTGGGTGTCTGTCGGAAATCTGTCGGAAACTATTAACGGTTCATATTTTTCGACGGATTTCCGACAGCTTACCGGGATCTCCTCTGGCGTTGGCACCGGCTAGTTATACGGTCCAGTAATCCGACCGATTTCCGACGGTATTCAGTTCCGTCGGAAATCGGTCGGATTACCATCGGAAATTCCGTCGGATTTGCGGCTGTTTTCTTGTAGTGTAATAAACTGGTTCGCTAGACTAAGCAACATAAACAACAGACCCTATCATCTTCTTCTCTCGGCTTCGATTCCACGATCACACTTTTCCTTTACCTGCAACTCAAAAGAAATCGGGAGTTGCGTAAGTATTTTCATAAATACTCATTGGAGCGGTCATCCCGCCAACAGGTTAAACAAACAGCAATTAACGATACATAATCGAGTTTATCCATTAATTAAATATCCAGATTTACCAATTAAACAATTCCTTTAAATATCCAGATTAACAAATAAAACAATTTCCGGTTAACATTAATTTTCACAAAGAATTCGGCAAACAGAAGACTGGTGTCGATCGACACGCTACCCTGGTGTCAATCGACACTCGCCCATACGAGCATCATCTTCATCGCAGGGTGTCGATCGACACAGCCACTAGGCGTCGATCGACACTCTGCTCCTGAACCAAGAATTCGAGCTTGTCCTCACTCGGCTCTCTCTCTGGATTCACAAACACATGAACCACACAACACAACACGATTCACACATGAAACAGAGACGATACAATCAATAAAATGCCCAAAACATCAATCTATCCATTCATCAATCAAACTCTAATCAACCTCTAGCATTTCCTCAGCGATCACGCACTCACCTCGCGATTCGAAGGGGAATTGATCACGGAACGGCTAAGAACACGACGAACGCAAGCTCTACTAGGCTGGAACGTCCCTGAAACGACCAAGGATTCTCACGAACACACCACAACAAACCCTAACACTCAAAGAGAGAAGTTCTCAGATTGATTTCTTTGCAACAATCAACCGAGGATCAACGATTCTCGAATTCTCTCTCAACACTAAGGTTTTTCTGTGTTTTCTCTGATTCCCATGCGGCCACAAGTCTGCTTAAGACTTCTAAAGACGAACCCTAGGTTTAATCCGCTAAACCAAGCCAAACCGCGATAAAAAATCTAAAATCCCGATTCTGCAGAAATTGGTGTCGATCGACACTCACCCTGGGTGTCGATCGACACCCTAACCAAATTGATCAAACTTGGTTTTGGGATGTGACAATTTCTACCGATCTTTATATATTCTATCCGTCTCAGAATATAAGTTCTACCACTGTGTCTATCATCTACCTAAGTGTTGAACAAGTTTTCTAGAAAGTTAGTTTAATGTATTCCCTAAATCTAGGAATAACACTTCCATGTTTTAACTAGGCAATAAAAAATAAAAATAAAAATTGTAGCAAGCAGCTAGCATGTTAATTTTTTTTATAAAATTAAAGTATTTATAAAAAAAATGAAAATTGAGTGTTAGTTAAATTGATCATATAAACCCAGTCGTATCATTGCTCAGCTTCGATGTGGTGTATGGGTATTACAAAGCCTATGTGATTTACATATAAGAGATGCAGTGATCGATTTAGATTGTGAGGCGGCTTTTGAGGCGGCTTTTGAGGCTATAAACAAAGCAACAGATTGGCCTGTTGGAGCAAATCAGTCCGAGAATGAAGGAGATAGAATTTGAAGAAGTTGTTTCTTAGTGGTGTTGGTGTTGAGTCAATAAAATGGCCGAGTCTTAAGTTAGTGGATTAGTGGTTTGATTGAGTCTTGTAGAAGTTGTTAGTTGCTCTGTTTTTGTGGAGTAATTTTAGGAATCCGTTTATGTTGTAAGGCTATATAAGCCATGTTCAGGTTTTGGAATTAATAAGAGAAGTTTTCAGAATTCAATATCTCAAAGCTTTGTTTACGATTACATATTGGTATCAGAGCTTACTATTGAATACTTTGAAAACAAAAGAGAGAAAGAAAGAAGCCGCAGCTTCAATTGAGAGTGGGGAGTTATGGGAGACAATAAGATGAAGTTACCACAGTTCGATGGACATTGGGATCATTGGAGTAAGGTCATGGAGAATTTCTTTCGAGCCAAAGGATTGTGGAGAGTGATCGAGAGCGGTTTCAAGGAGCCACCAGTCACAACCGTATTGATACCAGAGCAAAGGCAGCAACTTGATGACGCCAAAACGAACGATCACAAGGCCAAACATTATCTCTATCAATCCATCGATAGGGTAACGTTTGAACAGATCTTAGACAGGAGAATGTCTAAGATAATTTGAGGCTTGATGAAAAGGAAATTTGGAGGAAACGCTCGAGTGAAAAATCAATGTTGCAAAAACTCAGGAGAGATTTTGAGTTGTTGGAGATGAAAGAGTCTGAAAAAGTGGAAGAGTATTTAACCCGTGTCTTGACCGTTACAAATTAAATGAGAAGCAATGGAGAAGTAATGGAGGATTCAAAAGTGGTGGAGAATATTCTTATAACGTTGAATAAAAAATCCTGTACGTGGTGGTTTCAATCGAAGAGTCAAAGGAGATTGAAAATATCCCGTTGGATGAAAGCCTCGCAAAACCGTAGCAAATGTCGATACCCTAAACCTTAGTGGTTTGGAATGATTCTTATGACTTGGACATTGATACAAACAATTTCATATATCAATTAGGACCTAATTTATATGTTTTTATATACCAAGTCATAAGAATCATTCCAAACCACTAAGGTTTAGGGTTTCGACATTTGCTACGGTTTTACTACGAAAATCCGCAGGTCGACGCTAAATCGTCGCAATATTTGCGACGGAATTGCGTCGAGACTTAATAATCGACGCAAAACCGTCACAAATGTTATAGTGTTTGCGACGGTTTTGCGTCGATAAGTTGCCACGCAAATTTGCGACGATTTAGCGTCGACCCGCGGATTTTCGTAGCAAAACCGTAGCAAATATCTCGCAAATTTGCGAGGTTTTTTTCCGTCACAAATGGGCCTGCTTTCTTGTAGTGTTTATTTGTTCCTTTCATTTCGTTTGGTGATTTTTTTTTTTTTTTTTGTTTGTGCAACCATTTTTTCATTTATTTCAAACATTCAGTTTACATAACATGGAGAAGTTAAGCATAACTTTTGAAATACTACAATACATTTTTAAATCAAATAAACTTAAAACATGATAATCTTCAAGATATAGAGACAGCGAATTCAAAGCAAACTCGAATGCGTCAATTGAAATTCGTTTGGTGATTTTATTGTATTTTCTGGGTGCAAGGTTCGATGAATGGTTAGGCATATGTATTTTTCAGTAATTCAAGAGATTGGAATGGACCACCTATTTATTAAATACTACGATATGTATATATAGGCTAAACATATGCATAATATAATTGTCTTTGAGTCAAATACAAAATTTTCAAACTAGCATCTAGCTACTACTTAGTTTATGTTATGTGTATATAGACGCTCAAAGCCAACCTAACTATCAATAATAATTTCTTGTGTGTAAAAAGAACTATCAATAATATTTTTTTGTGTGTAAAAAGAACTATCAACAGATATTAGTTTTTAGTTTTAAAAAATAAAACATATACTAGTTTTACAAGTCAATAATAGATAACATCTTGCTGGACCTAGTATAATTATCTGCTGTACAGAACTTACTAATTACAATAATTAGTTTAGAGGGATATTAGGTAAAAGTGAATAAATATTATATAATCATCGGAGCTTTATAATCTAACGCGTGATTTTATTTTATTTTTTAAAACATTTTTGTATTAGTGTTGATGAATATCATAATACGAAAATATACGTATGTGGGTTATTTAACGAAAAATTATAATAATAGTGGTAAGATAAAACAGAAGTCGACTAATATCTTAATCAAGGTATGAACAACAGTTTTATAAATTGGGGTTGGTGTCTCGCACAACGTTGACTATATAGCTTAGATTTTAACTTCGCATACACATTCCCTATAAACGGATCAGTATTTAATAGTACTATCTTTTAGGTGTATTATTTACTCATTATGCCTATTTTAAACTAATTATCAGGGAATACAAGTCGATTATTTCCTTTTTCTTATATTTTGAAAACGAAAGCTAATACTAACCTCCAAAGAAAAACATACGGTTTTGCAAATATTAATTAATTATACAAGTTGGATTTAAAAATCAGTAAATTTATCGATAATTTTGAAATCCATTAAAATACAAAAATCAATAACCCCTCCCTCTTTCCCCTAATTATCAACATTGAAGATGATACAAATAGAATAAAATATATATACACAGCAAGTTCGCACAACAAGACGACCTTTAGATTGTAAACAAATGGAAAGTTCTTCGAATTAAGAAAATAATATTAGTAGAAGAAAATGCATAACAAAGGCAAGATAAATGGTACACTTTAAGTACCTAATGTAACACACTTGCAATCTCTCTGGCCAAAGAATGGCTTGATGCACAACACAGCAAAGCTCTTATAATAAGAGCCAAGCCGTCACAACCCCAAAACGAAGATGAAGACTTGATCATCTGCCAATCGGACGCCGCTTGGAATTCGGATAATAGAAATTCAGGCCTGGGATGGATCTTTCGGATGCACGATAATCAAGCTCTGGAACGGAGCTGAAGTGCTACACATGTGCGATCTCCATTAATGGTCGAAGCTCTGGCTCCCCGGAAAGCAATCTACTATACTCAATGGAAATGGGTTTTAAAAGATTGAGATTGTGGAAGCCCCTTAGCCCAATGGTCAAGGGTTTAAAGGCTTCTACATCAGGTCTGGGGTTCGAACCCCAGATAATACAGTTTATTGCAGATTAATGGAGAAAACGCTTCTTGGAGGTTCTAGAGTGCAGAGATACCATGTCCATGAGTAGAGATGTCGTACATGCTAAGCCGATCGCCGGGGAGAGTTTGTCCATCATGGAAGATGTCGTACATGCATAACCGTTCGTCGGGGAGAGCTTGTCCATCATGGGGATGTCACACATAGAGAGTTGCATCAGAGGAGATGTCGTACATGGAGAGTTTCATTATGGAGGCAAATATAGAAGCTATTCACCTTAACCGCAAAAAACAAGAGATAGATGAATATCATCATAATAGAACTAGGTCAAATAGATCAAATTAGTCTAGTGATGATTGTAATATCTATAATAATTCCAGACGTTTAAAAAAAAAAAAGATTGAGATTTTTTTTTTTAATTTACTTTTATTCATCTTTCCCTGGTGGGACATCATTTCCAAATATTACAATCTGGAAAGAAAAGAGTGATAACGAGATTGAGATTTGAGTCCGACTCCTCTCAACTTATCAACGCCTTGAATTCAGACACTTCAATTCTGGATCTTTATGGCATTATCGAAGACATTAAAAGCTTTGCTAAAGCTTTTGAACACGTCTCTTTCAAATATATTAGCCGAAAAGTGAATGTAAAGGCAGATTGCCTTGCGAAACAAGCTCTTAGCTTGATGTGTGTACACTTGGGATGGTATATAGGAAATCTATCTATTATTCAAAAAAAAAAAGTAACACATTTACAAATTTGTCAATCATCGATCTTCTGACCTGAAGAGTAAATAAATGGAAAGTTCTTCGAATTGAGAAAACTAGAAAAGGCGTAACAACGGCGAAATAATAATAAGCTTAGTTCTTAAAAGACAAAGTATGTAACACAATTAAAATCCCCACAAAAATAAAGAAAAAACCAAATAAGACCATTAAGAAGAAGTGACATATTATGATAGATTCAAAGCATTGTTATTATGATCATGGTGATCATGAAATATCAACATGTCACTACCGTAACTCTCTCTATCATCTTCGCTTCCACCATTGATATAAATATTCGACGACGAATTCAACGGTGTCGAGGTATTCGAAGAAGTTCCGGGTAGCATTGATGAACTGAAATTCCAACCGGCTTTGAAATTCTCACCATCATTAATTTCGTTCGGGACAAATGTGGGAGATGAGTAGTTTCCGGTTAGATGGACTTGGTTCATAGATTGGTCACTCGAACCGGTATAATGGAGATAATTTTCCAAGTATTCTCCATTGCTTTGCAGTTGAACCGGTGGTGTGGAGTTGAGCAAACCGGTGAAACTGGTTGGTACAGTACTTAGGTCGTTTTGAAGCTGTTGGTTTGGTTGGTATGCTTCGGTCTGAACGTTGTTGAGAGAGGCGGTGAGGTGATTCAAGAATCTGGGATTAATATCTGAAGTACTGAAATCAAATGGAGTATTCATTGGTTGTGACATAGATTTCATGAAGAGAGATGAGGTAAGAAACGAAGAGAGCTGAAGAAGATTGATTCGTGGACAATGAGTAACGGGATCAATCCCCATTCGTAAGAGTTTCTTTTTTATATGTGTGTTCCAATAGTTCTTTATCTCGTTATCTGTTCGACCTTGCAAGTGAATAGCAATAGCCGACCATCTACATAGAAGAGAAGAAACTAGTTAGAATTTGAAAAATAAAACGAAATGAGAAGTAATTAATAAGTTTTGACTTGCTATAATATTAGCTTCGTAAAGAGTTGAATATAGCAAGCTTAGCTTCAGACATTTGACCTTGACAGTGCTTATGTTCTTGTTTTTTAGTTGAATTAAATAAAATATGCAAGTAGTATTCTTACAAAATGTATTTAAAGACATGGAAGTCCAACGAAGTAGGTGCAGTAGTGGAAAACTAGGTCACTTGAATTAATTTAATAGTACACACAAAAACAACTGAACATTATAACTAAACTAGAATTAAAAAGAAAAAAAGAAAAAGAAAAAAAAAGAGAGAATTTTGAAGAAAGACTAACTTGTTTCCAAGAAGGCGATGAAGTTGAATGATAGTTTCTTCCTCTTGAAGAGAGAACTCTCCTCTCTTGATATCAGGTCTTAGATAGTTCGTCCATCGCAATCTACAACTCTTCCCGCATCTTTTTAATCCTTTTCAAGATTCACACCAAGAAAATGGAATTAGAACAAATGATTGTTCTAAAGTAAACACTAACCTTGACATTCACAACATATAATACGGTAGTCAATGTTAGTAAATTCTAAACAAAATTATCAGGTGTCAATGTAAATATAGAACTCAAGAAAACATATCGTAGACTTTTTTTTATTTTATTTTTTTGATAAAAATCGTAGACTTATTATTTAGCTAAGGTTTTTTTTTTTTTAGAAAAATTATCTAAGGTTTTGTGCGTATATATGTGTACATGCACATGTGTTGACAGTTGACATTTACATGATATAACATGCTAATCATAGGAAGTACAATTTTTAAACCACAAACATTAACACAAACGCATAAACACAAATCATTGTAGCATATAGGATTTAGCTAATTTAGCACACACAAAAATGGATTTAGCTAGGATTGTGCATATGAGTAGGGATAGAAATTTACCGGCGTTCTTGGGAAGTGTACGCCATTTTCCGGGACCGTGCGTCTGAATGTAACCTACGAGTTTCTCGTCTTCCTCCGGAGTCCATGGCCCTTTCTTCACTTCACCCTCCTCCGAGCCTAAAGATTTTTCCATCTCTTTTTAATTTTTTTTTTTAAATCTCTTTTTTATGTTAATATGCAACAAAGCTAGAGAGAGAGAGAAGTGGATAGCTCTGCGACCTTAATTACAGAGAAAATAGTTTTATTCAAGAACATGTGAAAATATATATGGGTAGTACAAAGTCAAGTCAATGAGATTCGGTACCGCCCTTCCATCATCTAATCAAATACGTGTCTTTTCTTGATGAAATACGGAGAAGAAAAAAAGGGAGAAGAAAAGAACAGCTTATTATGTTGACAAAAACAATAGCGGATAAAATAAATAACAAACAAAAAGCATGAGACTAAACCATCTCTAATTACCTTAAATAATTAATTTAATGGAATGAAAACACGTGGCAAAATCTCAGTGGTGTATGAGGACGTGTGATGGATATATTAAGAAGGTTCTATTTGTTTTGGTCTCTTTGTCTCAAATCATCAAACAGTTTGCAAGATAGCTCTGTTGCGTGCATGTTTAACTCATCAGTCATAGACTCCTCCCTGGATATTGATATATGAGAATAAAAATAAAATATATTATATAATTAATATGGTGTGGTTACAAAATGAAAAGATGAAATATAGGTTTCGAATGGTGATAGGACGGAATAAATGTGTGATAGTTCGGATAGTAATAAGAACACACATATATGTATATACTAGAAAAAACTATCTACATAAATTTTAAAATTATTTTACTGTATATAAGTTTCAATACCAAACACATTGAAATAATCATAAACTTGCCAAAATTGAAATATTTCGAAATCATGTAATTGCCAAAATTATATATATATATATATATATCAAAAATTCAAGATTAAAATCATAAAACTAATTATGAACAAAAAATAATATATATTCCAAAAGTGTATTGATTAGGAAAAATAAAAGATATTTTTCATATCTTTTGAAATAGAGGATTAAATACTAATATACCATTATACTAAAGAAGAAGGAATCTAAACCATTATATTAGGTGTCAAGCTTGCAATTTATCTCATTTTTGTTTTTAAATTAAAATTATATTATTAAGTTCTATTATACTCTTATCCAAAATGATGTACGACTCGGTGGTGAGTCTTACAACTTGATTCGATGGTTGGAACCACAAGCTGGCGTTCGCTCTTTCTTGTGGTGGTTGAATGGTCGAAGATGGAATCAAACACGATGGTGTTCACTCTTTCGTGTGAGTCAGATTGTGGGGAGTGTTGATGGATCGATAGCACGACACAGAGGGATGATGATTCTCTGATACGGTACTGATGTTTGCTCCTATGTGAATCACACACACAAGCTCAAACAAGGCTGAGAATTCACTCAAGAATGCTCAAAGAAAATTCAGTTCTTTATTGATAGGTAAAAAGTTGTGGTGGCTACAATGCTGCAGTGGCACTTTATAAACAGTCCATCAGCTTGAACCTTCCAGGGTTCTGACTCAAAACAACAAGAAAAGACTCAAAACAACAGGACTTTTAAAAGAAAACAGCAAGAAGTTCAAAAACTAATCTAAACAAAGTGCAGAGTTTCATTAAAGCCAAAAAGGAAACTATGGCCAGAACTTAAAATAAAAGAGGTGATCTCGTTCTTTTCTTGGTTCTTAGTGTTTTGGAAGGCTTTAATCACCTGCAAAAATAGTATATAAATTGAAAAACTCACCTTGATGTGTTTCTTGGTCAGATGTGCTAAGAGCTTGAAAATTGTAGTAGAAGTCTTCATGTAGTTCTTCAAGCTCTTCATCTTCTTCTGATGATGTTTCTTGATCAGTCTTGAAGATATCTTCTTCTTTCCCGTTTGGTGCAGAGATGGCGAGCTCTAATGTCCCTTGGTGTGTTCTTGTGGGATCAAGGTTGAAAGGAAGTAGTTTTGGAGCTAAAGATGCAACGAAGACTTGCACAACAAGGTTGATCCTCCTAGTTAATTGCTTGGACTTTGATCTTGTCATTGGACCGGGTCGAACTATTGGCATTGGTATTGGAGTTGGTTCGTGGTATGAACCAATGTCCTCATCACAAACACTCTTCATAAGACAATTCGTATAACCAAACACAATAATTTGTAGTTAGTTTGCATAATTAAACGTGAACAAGTTAATTTTAAAGTATATAAAATCTTCACTTTTGGAACCATAAATCACGATTTTAATTTTCATTTAATTGAAAATAAACTAATAAAGGAATGCATTGTTTTCACTTTAGAATCTTCAATATAAAAACGTATATTCTCATGTTTACAAACATCTCAATGTTTATAAACTTACAATGCTTATTATATAAAAAGAAAATACATTGTGTTGAGTAATAAACTGTATTTTTGTATATTATGAGATGAAATTAATACATTTTATTATATATATTGACTAAGAAATTAAAATCATTATTTTTTAATATTATGAGATTGTATACATTGACCAAAAATTAAAAACTACTATTATCAATTATTTTACTGGTGTAATACATTTCTATTCAAAATAATGACAAGATTTCAAAGATAAAGTAGATTTCAGATTCCATATAACAATTTTCCAAAAGTGGTATTTGATTTTTTTTTATTCAAACTATTGATTTACTCCCTAATCATATTATCCCGCGTATAACGCGGGTAACTTTCTAGTTTATAGTTGAATTATAATTAATAAATAAATGGAAAGATTAACTTTGGATGGTTAGGAATTAAAATTAAGGGCGTTGCATGTTTTTAAATTTGGTTGAATTAGAATTGATTCACAACTAATGGGAAATCAATTTGATTCCAAAATTATTAATAAGCAGTCCATTTCGGAAACGTTGGGTTTGATCGTTATTAGTGTTATATAAATTTATTTAATTAAATAGATTTCACATTACAAAAAAAAATTAAAAGTAATTGGCATTTCCAAAAATTTAAATTACTTTTAGAAAGAATTTTATTAGCGGATTTTATATTTTTCTTTCCGTGATATGTACAAGTGTCTTTAGTAGTCTAGTGGCTCTTTTACATTTAAATCATCACGGATTGTTGAGTTCGAATCCTAGAAGAAATATTTTAAACTTTTTTAAAAATCAAGATTTGTAAAGAAAAAGGTGACACGTGTCGTCTTGTTAAAATATTATAAAGATATTTATAAGCGCACCTCCATTAGAGATTGTTAAAGGGGTCTTAAGAGGGTTTCTTAAGCTAAAAAATTGAAAAAAAAAAAAAAAAGTGTTTTTTTGTTTAGAACCGGTTCTTAACAGAGATATTAAAGAATTGTTAAGAACTCTTAACGTGTCAAGTGGTGATTGGTTCACCTAACATGTCAACCGATCCAAATCAGTCGATCAACCGATCCAAATCAAATAATCAAGAGCGTTGTTTTTGGATGAGGTATTGCAGGCGAATGGGCGAAGAAGGAGGATGCTGGATAGGAAGTTTGAACTATCTTCTCTCTTCTCTACTCTCAAATTTGCTTCTCTATGTTTCATCATTTGAGACTGAGTAGTTTGTGCTACTGATTTGGGGATTTTGTATGAACTTCCAATCTTAGGTTTTACAAGTGTATTATGCTGAATTTTACGATTGGGAGTTTTGATGTTTATTCTACTAATTTGCTAAGTCTTTCGCTTTGATTCTTCTATCGAGGATGTTTATATATTGAAATGATTGATTAGGTTTTTGAGCAAATTGTAGTTTTTTGTTTAAAATCAAAAATTGTGCCAAATTTGTTGATCCCATGTTGTTAATCTTTGCTTTTTCCCTATGAAGATTTTGAAAACGTATTGGTCTGGAATTGTTGTTGAATATGGATTTTGTTGTACTGTCATGATCTTTTTTGTAGGATCATGAGCTTGTTGTGGAGCCTATGTCAACATCATCTTCTTCTCCTCAATCTGCAAGACCATCTACTACATCTGCATCTTCAACTGCATCTACTAATGAAACATGCTCACGAAACTCAGTTGAACTAGCGAATTGGTTATGAGAATGGAGAAACGAAATGGTTAGTTTTGTGTTGTGACTCTTGTCTATTCTCTTTGGTTATGTTTAGTTCACTTTGTTTTTTGTGTATTCTTGTGTTGTTGAACGCAAGGTGGATAATTCTGGTGAGTTAACAGAGAAGGAGATTATAAGAGCTGAGAGAAACGCCGGTTTTATTATTAGTAGATTGAGAGATATTCAAGTAAGTTTCGCTTTGAAATCTTGTTTTGAAAGTAGTACTTTACGTTACATTGATAAGTAAATGTAGTGTGGCTTCTGCGTAGATGCAAAAAGAAGATTGGTGGAAAAGAAAAAATATTCCTTTGTTGTTCAAGTAATTGATCTTTGGTCATTCTTACGAGTGCAACGCCGCAAATTAAAACTGGTTTTGATCCTAGCAAAGGAGGAAGACCTAAGTTCTACTTGAAGATAGAGCTTATCCAGAACAGGTGAAAACAATACTAGTGTGTTCTTGCGGATTTCATCATTCTTGTTGCTTTTGATCACTTTTCTTTCTTGTCTGCAGGTTGATTGGATTGGTCAGAATAATCAAATTGATGCTTGTTTGTATTCATCTCCTTGAGTTTCTTTTGTATGTGTATTTCAAGTTAAAAGTGATGATGGTCTCGTCTTTCTTTTGTATGCGTGTTTCAATATTAACTTTTAACCAATGGAAGGAAAACAATTTGCAAAATGAAAATATTTTTTAACTTAATTTGATGTTAAATTAAAATCTAAAAAATTGTTAAGAACCCTAAAAGATTTTTACCAATGGAGATGGTCTAAGTACTGTTAGCTGCAGTCATCCAAAACACAACATTTTCCATTGAAACATCTTATGGAAAACGGTAAGTACTGTAAAAAGTTTTATTTATAAGAACATATTTAAATTTATATGCAGGGACAATATCTATATTTATATGCATAATTTTTTTTCTTCAAAATAATCTTGTTTATTCTCATAATTTCTCTCCACAACTGACTTTCTATATATGACTATAACAGTTATCTTATATATGTTAGATAACTGACAATCTAAGACATGTATTTTGTTTTTACCAAGTTAATTAGGTCGATTAACGACTGTCGTTTCCAGTCCAACATACGTAAAGAACAAGCAAACGTTAGAGGTCAAAAATACAATGTAAGAAATGAAATTATATTATAATGTATATAATATATGTTTGAAATTGACTGAGTGCTAACTTGCATAGACGTTGATGGAAAGAGACCATATAAAACGGTTTGATTCTAATTTCAGATAATGTTTGGGTTTGAATCGAAAACCTCTTAACATATAAAAAAGAAATAAAAATTATAACTAAATTCAGTTAAGAATGGACTGATATTTATAAACTTAATAAACGGTCATTGTAATTTAATATAATTATTTTTTGACATTGGATAAGTCAAAAATTATTTTAACAAGTAATAGGGGTTTTTTTCTCAAAAAAGCATTTTTCTTAAAATTATTTTAACAAGTAAAAAGTGTTTTAAATATGTCAATGTTATTGTTTTCTGCATCAATATCCGTCGAAGTTGTTAAATAAAAATATTACACAATATATATTTCATTTTTTATCCCTTTATAATATAATGATTTTTGAGAAACAAGATATCATTCACTTTCCTTTTGAAGTATTATAATAAAAATGATTTTAATGATGAAACTTAAATTTTATGTAAATGCCATACAAAATAGATAAAAATACATATTTGTAGAAGTTAGATTCCGCACTAAGAATTTATATGTGAATTCGGGGGAAAAACTGTTTATTTCCCCACCGTAACTATGACATACACATATAACTCCACGAGATATTTTGCTCTGTTCAGATATCCACCAACTGGAAGTTTCATGTCTATTTCCCCACCAAATCGAAGTTAAATGACTATATCTCCACCCGTTCCAATTTTGATTGGTTTTGACTGGTTTAAGGTTGGTTTAAATGGTTTAAGATCTAAACCGACACAAAACTATCAAATTAAACCAAATCAATTCAGAAAATAATATTTATTTAAAAATAATAATAAACATCACAATAATATTTTTAAATTCGAAAAAAATTGGAGAAAAAATTCTGAAACTTTAAAAAAAAAAAAGTTTACAATGATTTTCTAAAAATAATACATTCGGTTTTAAATTGAAAAACCTAAATTTAACTTTAAAATTTCCAAATTTATAATCTTCAAAAATTTAAAAACACTTTAAAAACCATAAATTATGAAATAAAGCTATGAATTTTAGATTATAAAATCCTAACTTGTTTAGATTATAAATTTAACTTTTAAAGTGTTGTTAGTGTATATCATTTTTACCGAGTTAAGTTTTGTAAAATCCTAACTTGTTTTTTTGTAAAAACACTTTAAAAACAAGTTAGGATTTTATAATTCAAAAAACAAGTTAGCATTTTTGTAAAATCATAAATTATGAAATAAAGCTATGAATTTTAGATTATAAAATTTAAGTTACAAAAAACAACACTAAAATGCTAACACAAAAAACAACATACCTTAAATTTTATAAACAACTAAAATGCTAACACAACACTACAATTCATAGCTAAAATGCTAACACAAAAACAACATAACTTAAATTTTATAAACAACCAAAATGCTAACACAACACTAAAATTCATAGCTTATGATTTTAAAGCTATGAATTTTAGATTATAAAATTTTAGTTACAAAAAACAACACTAAAATGCTAACACAAAAAACAACATAACTTAAATTTTATAAACAACTAAAATGCTAACACAACACTACAATTCATAGCTAAAATACTAACACAAAAAACAACATAACTTAAATTTTATAAACAACTAAAATGCTAACACAACACTACAATTCATAGCTAAAATGCTAACACAAAAAACAACATAAACTTAAATTTTATAAACAACTAAAAAGCTATGAATTTTAGATTATAAAATTTAAGTTATGTTGTTTATTGTGTTAGCATTTTAGTGTTGTTTTTTGTAACTTAAATTTTATAATTTAAAATTCATAGCTTTATTTCATAATTTATGATTTTACAAAAATGCTAACTTGTTTTTTGAATTATGAAATCCTAACTTGTTTTTAAAGTGTTATTACAAAAAAACAAGTTAGGATTTTACAAAAATTGACTCGGTAAAAATGATATACACTAACAACACTTTAAAAGTTAAATTTATAATCTAAACAAGTTAGGATTTTATAATCTAAAATTCATAGCTTTATTTCATAATTTATGATTTTTAAAGTGTTTTTAAAATTTTGAACATTATAAATTTGGAAATTTTAAAGTTAAATTTAGGTTTTTAAATTTAAAACTGAATGTATTATTTTTAAAAAATCATTGTAAAATTAATTTTTTTTTTTAAGTTTCAGAATTGTTTCCCCAATTTTTTTCGAATTTAAAAATATTATTGTGATGTTTATTATTATTTTTAAATAAATATTATTTTTTGAATTGATTTGGTTCAATTTGATGGTTTTGTGTCGGTTTAGATCTTAAACCATTTAAACCAATCTTAAACCAGTCAAAACCAATCAAAATTGGAACGGGTGGAGAAATAGTCATTTAACTTCGATTTGGTGGGGAAATAGACATGAAACTTCCAGTTGGTGGATATCTGGACAGAGCAAAATATCTCGTGGAGTTATATGTGTATGTCATAGTTACGGTGGGGAAATAGACAGTTTTTCCGAATTCGGGAAAGAAACTTTAGTTTTAAGAAATATCAATAAATCTGACCAAACTTGAATACAAGGTAACGAAATTGGATTTATATTGATGAATGATCGAATATACAAAGATAACTTTAGCTAGAACAGTCTTGAAAGCTAAAGTCGTGTTAAGTGTAAACTTATGGATAAAATAGCCATTTTTCGCTCTAGAATCTTTGTATCTATCCTCCTGTGAGCTAACGGTTCAGCTCCGCATATTTTTCCTCACGACCGAAGATCTCGGGCATATTCTGATCCACCTTTCTGAAAATATCGGGATTGCAGCTGCGGCGCTAGAATGGCGATGACTTGGTCTATCATCGCTGGATAAGACGGTTGGGAGAATCTTCAGCTCGAACGATAAACATGACTTAGGCCCAGCGGATTCAGAGAATATGTCGGCCTTAATCAAAGTTTGGCACGATTCTGGGCCTAATGCCCAATTATGATTATGATCCAGTTTAATCATAATTAAACTTTGTGGACCGGATTTCTGGTGTGAAATTCGGCTCCAATAGTTGCCCCCCAGCCTATTGACTACTTTAATGATGAGAATTAATGGGTGATTTAAATTGAGCTACGATTTCGGGAGATCTTACGATTAGTAAGATCTGGGATAACCACAACTCTAATACGTTTGTAACATCCCGTGTTAATGGGTAAAGTTTAAATTGTTACGTAGGAAAAATTAGGAGGTTTTTGGCAGTTAGAAATATTTAGTGGTTGGATTATTAGGGAATTGATATGCTCAAATTTACCTTGCGCTACTCTCTCGAATTAAGAAATCATAGTAGTACTTGAGGATCGAATCCACAGGGAATCTAATCACACAATAAACTCCAAATTCAAATTAAGCTAAGTGAATAATGATTAGTGTAAAACAAGTAATTAAAAATAAGCAGATGGTTATTATTGTTCTTTAAATTCAATGAGACGAAGCGCTAGGCATTGGGAAATTTGCAGGCATGATTCAAAATTGAAGAACTCAAATACTGTCGGGATATTTATTAAGTACGGTTCTAGAACTCGAAAAGCAATTGTAAAACTAATCAACTTTCGTTGCAAAAGCTATCTATGACTAAATCCTAGAAAAAAAAATTTCTTTGCGAGTTCAATAAACTTAGTCAAGCATTAATAAGCAGTTCCGATTTGTTCACAAAGATCACATACCAAATTTTTTTGCAAATAGTCTCTTTGCCCACCTATGATATTGTTCTGGATGACTAATAATACTTTCGCATCTATCAATCAACCTATGATATCTAAATTTCGGGTGATCAGTCCGAAATCGGAGATAAAACTATCAAGGTGAAGAACTAATAGATTAATTCCAACAGTAATCCAATTCTTAACAATGTATCATCAGCCTTTGAAAAACCCTAAACCTAACTAGTAGATTACTCATACATAGATAATGAAAACACCATAAGTGATGAATAATACTGCATTAAAGAGATAGAGTAAAGGATACAAAAATGTTCGAAGAATTCTCTAAACTTGTCACCCTCAAAGCTCTGAATCAGTCTCTCTCTAGGTCTCAATAGAAATAAGATACAAGATTGTAAAATAAAGCGTAGCCTAAACAATGGCTGAAAACTATAATAAATAGGCTAAATCATATTTTTGGTTCAAACCGAGTCAAAAAAGAAAAATCTACAATTTCCTTATTTTCCAGCAAACCGGTCGGTTTAGGCAGATTCGCCTATCTTCACTAAACATATAATAACTCTCTATTCCACCGTTGCAATATCTTAAATTCACTTCCAATGAAAGCTAACTCAAGGATCTATCTTGTGTCAAAATATCACGCCAATCCATCGGTGGAAAATTATTAAACGAATGCAAATTTTTTGACATTTTCTGCTCCTTTTCTTCCAATCATTTGTCTTAGACTCTATCCAAACGTGTTTTATATAAAGACTCAATAAAAAAAGAAAAGACTTTATAAAGTGGATTTATATCATGGCAAAAAACTGGTAAAAAACCATGATATATCAGGAATGTTAACCTAATTATTGGCCTGTGAAAGGTAAACGGGTCTTCCACATTAAAAAAGGAAAAAGGAAACCCTAGAAAGAAGTGGCGGCATTTTTAATAGGGAAACGTAGAGAAAATGGAAATAGTTCATGCGGGCTTTTTGTGGGCCTAAGAGAGAAAAACGTGGTAAAGAGGGGAAGAAGGAATATTCTAGAATCCTTGGAGAGGAAGTAAAGAAGCGGACTTGGTCCATAAAGTAAGGAGGTGGAGAAAAATAAGGAAAGTGAATATTCTCCTAGAACATTCGGTGTTGTATAAATATACTGAGCAAATGGAGCTCATTATTCTTCACACCAAAAACGTTCTCACCTCTAGAGACGAAGATAAACGCTTAAGAGGAAGAGAATAAGGAGGAGCTTGAGAAGGAACTCAACACCCCAAGTTCTTAGGAGAGCGGTTCAGGTCAAGGTAAGGCGTGATCCGTACTTAACATATTCCTTTCTTCTTTTCTTCATTATAGTTGTCATGTAGTAGCTTAGTAGTATGGGTTAAGGGTAGAGTAGAGATGGGTCGAGAGAAACTCGCGAGGTTAGAGAACCGACCGAGGGCTTGATCCATGTACGTAAGTTGTATGTACGGATGTGATCCGAACGTATGCTTATGATGGTAACATACAGTGGTCTGACGTACATAGTACGATAGGACGTATGTGGTACGAGGAAACAAACGAAGGGTCCATACGTATGCGGTACGAGGAAACGGACGTTGGTCCGAACATGAAGTGTTCATGTGCGTAGTATATTGGTATGGCCTCGGGGTGCCTCAGTAGAATGATCTGGAGATGTTATCGGTATGGCCTCGGGGTTGTCTTGATACATCTTGTCTAAGGTCGAGACGGACAGTGTAGGCCCAAAGATAGTATCAATGGTAACCTAGAAAGCACTTGGCCGTGGATTGGAAGGTCTTGATGAGAATCAATACAACCTTAATCCGAAACCAATACAAGGCCGTAAGGATAAGTAGAAGCTTAGCCATAGGCGCAGTAACCGAGTATCCGTTGGATCATGGCGATCCAGCTATGAACTCATAGGTGTAAATGGTATATAGTCTAGACATATACTTGATCTATGAATATGTTGGCTATGAATTGAATACATGCGCTGAGGACACGCCATGGGATTTCAACCATGTGATCGGGGAAACTTGTCTTGGCCTAAGCTAAGGCAAGAGTGACTCGTTGTTTGGTGAGTTGGAAAATAGCTTTGAGTTGTATAGACACCTCATGGTTGGTTCTCAACTCACATGCATATTGTTAGGATTGTTTAGGAAGTAGCGAAATAATGGTTTACTGTCATTTCCGAATAGAGTCTTGCATAGGCGTAGCTAAACCCTTCCCCTACAAGAAAACAAGGGTTTTACGACTGCAAAATTAGTGGCAATGTAGTCGCTAAATCAACCGTTATGACTATTTAGCGACTAATACGTGCAGTCGTAAATCCGTAGTCACTAAAGATCATAGTCCTAAATATAGTAGCAACTTGACGACTATTTGACGACTAATATAAGTAGTCGTAACGTAATCGTAAAGTAGTCGCTTAATTTTACGACTAGCTTACAACTAGTTTACGATTTATCCGCATGAACAAAGGTGTTGTTGTTGCAGTCGTAGTATAGTCGTAAAATTTAGCGACTACTTTACGATTATGTTACGATTCATTTATGACCCAATTTATAACTAATTTACGAGTAATCTGCTTTCCAAATGTGTTTTTGTTGTAATTTAGCGATTAATTTACGATTACGTTACGACTATTTTATGACTGATTAACGACTGTTTGGTGACTAATATTTTGAGTGATATATATATATATATATATATATCTTTATAATATTTTAAGGTTGTCAACAACCAACTCTCTCTCTCTCTGACAAGACGACATGTGTTACTTATCTTTCTTAAAATTATTAGTTTTAAAAAATTCAAAATGGTACTTTTGGGTTTCGAACCCAGCAAAGTTTGGTAATTTTAGTAGAGAAGAGCCACTAAAATATTAAAGATACTTATGTATATCACAGAAAGAAACATATATACCTAATACTAAAATTCTTTCTAAAGTCATTTACAAAATCTTATTGGTGTCAACTAATTTTTTTATTTCCATTTTCGGCCACGAGGTTAAGGATATTGGAACGCACCGAACAAAAGTAATTATATACAACTTCATGATAAAATAAGAAAATATGTAAATTAGATATTATAAGATTATATTTTGTAAACCAACTATGTGATCAGTTAATTTTAAAAGCAGTTCAAAATTTCACTAACTTTTACCTAAATAGTTATATATAATTATTTTATATTTCATAGTACAGAACAAACATTCATTTCTTTACTATAACAAAGAGGTCAAGAAGAAGAAGTTAAAATTTTAAGCATTACTGAAAATGTAGTGTTCTATTAGTTAAACACATTTATTTATATCTTCATATCAAATCTTAAAAATGATGTTTAAATTTTAAAAAATATAACTTGTGAGTATAAATTTGAAACATCATTAAAGTTTACCAATGTTAATATATATATATATATATATATATAATAGTTAAATAAAATCAGAAAAACATCTAACTAACGTTTTCCATGCAACGCGTGGACTTTTTATAGTATATATATATGTTATCCATTTTGCTTCTGATTGCAATTGGTTTTGTTTCTCATATTGACAAAACAAAAAAAAAATCCTAATGCCACCAAAACGAAGATTATATCACTAAATTTTAATATAAAACAAAGATTGTAAACACGAAAGAGCAAGGTTAAATATAACCAACATTCTCACAAGTCAAAACACAAACAAACAAAGCGTCGAAGAGGGTTTACACATACATACTACAAGTGCCAAGTTTATGATAGCTAAGAAGTGGAGAGGGATGGATAAGTAACCTAAGAAGCATGTGTTGTTGAAGTTGGAGTTGTTGCTGGAGAGGTTGAGAGAGGCCTTGTGGTTGCAGCAGCTGAACGAGTCGCCATAAAGTCCATAAAGGCAGGATCAGTTTAGCGCATATACTCTTCCACCAAGGAGAAGAGCTCGAGATTGTCCTTATGCTCAACAATAATTTGGGAATGCTCTGCTTCACGTCGTGCATTATAAGCAACCTGCTGATCAATTTTAGTTTGAGCTTCCTTCAGTTTCTCTTCCAAAGCCACAAATGTTGAAGAGTCTCCTGGTTGATTTCCAGTTACAACATTCTCAAGATTGATGCTTCCAACTCCATAAGGAATGCCTCGCAAATCCTTCTCAGTGGACTGTCAAAAGAAAAGAAAGCAGTAAATAAAGAGCATGACTAATTCGAAGACTATATAACCGTAGATTATGAAAAATGTTACTTTACCTGAAAATAGATGGTTGTATAGTCATCTGTTGTGAGCTCCCGATGTCGTGAAACGCCGTCTGAAACATATGAAGACTCTGCCTGGATCTCAGCCAACTTGTCTTCCACATTCTTCTCATAAATTTGAGCGATTTTTGCCACCTTCGGATCAACTAATGTACCATCTGACTTTGTATTTGTCTTACCAAAAACCTCACCAAAATTAACTGGTCTTCCAAGCCTTCTTCCTGCAATGTTACAAAATAAACAAGGATTATGAAAAAATGAAAGTTGTAAAGGAGTACGAAAAATATACAACAAATATATAAAAGTGACATACCGTTTTTTCTTGTCTTTGTTGATACGATGTCTGCCCTGATAAGTGGATGTGAGGACCAAGACCATTATGGTTAAACATACGAGCATTGGAATAGGTGATACTCTTTTGTTGTGCTTCTTCAGTATCCCAGTAGTCAATTATCATTTTCTAAAGAGTTTTGTTGATCCATGTAAGGCGTTCTCGACTAGTCCTCACGTTGCTTACCATGTCTTTTAACCACCGTTTTCTACAAAACAAAGAGAGTAAAATGTGTTAGTGAAAACAACATAAGAAAGCCTATATGTTAAGAAGACTAGAGGACAGAAAATGCTACCGCGAACTCGAGGAATAATCTTTCCTTTTTTTTATCTTGAGGCACACATAACCAGCTATAGAAGAGACCATTGGTATATACATTTTTTGTCGTGAGTAAACCTGCAAGTGGATAAAGAGTGACACTTAATGACAAATTTTAACCTAAATGGTGTATACAAATGCTAGAATGAACATCTGTCTCATTCAACCTTAAACTGTTGTGTATATTTGAAATCAGTTATAAATGTATATATTACATTTGCTTCATATATAGATTGCAAATAATGTATGCTTGAATGCTTGATCGTGTGGAAAGAAAACATACATATTCATCTCACTCATACTTCCCCTTAATAACATTAGTATTTTTACTCACATTTGATTTAGCCGATGGATTTACCTACTCCTTTGGGACCTTTATGCTAACAAACATAGCAATACAAAAGCATGGGTTTGTTTTTTTTGGCTCTCTTGTCTATCTAATTAAAAAAATTGATTTATATAAATGTAATGTGACAACAATCTCTTGCACTAACACGCACAAATTACAGTAAGATTAATTTCATAACAAAAAGCTGAAGAAGAAGAGTTATACCATTTGGATTTTGGAGAAGGTGTGGGAGAGAGAACCGTGGCAAACTTATCATAGCCTGGCATCACCAACAGAGCATTAAGATCCCTCAGTGAGTCCTCCTGAATTTTCGGCAACCTTGCATCAGAATTTGCCTGGAAGTTGTTCCCTTGCAAAGATGGAAGACTTTGCTCCGTATGAGAGTTATCCCTCAATGGACCCGATTGATTCTGCGGATTGTTCTGAACTTCTTGACTGCCATGGTCTTCACGTTGGTGATTAACAGAATTCTGGAAAAGCGTTTGTGGAGGTGGAAAATCCCAGAAATGTGGTGTTGCTAGCGTTGGTTGTTGGGTAAACCACAGACTGGCTCTTGGGGTGACTGAGTCGGAGGAATTGGGGCCGTGGGTGTAAAATCATATTGAGTTGGTAGAGAGCTAGGTGTTTTTGGTGCTACGGCTCTGAGAAACGTTGGGAATGGCTGCTCTCTTTCATCCTCAATTAGTTCCAGCCATTATGTGATTCAAAGAAAAGGAATCGAAGAATATGAAGGAGAATTCGAAGGAGATGAGAGATGGAGGCGGGAGGTTTCATAGAAGAAGATGAAGACTTGTTTAGGTTTAGGTTTGGTTTGGGAATTAAGTTTGTTCTGGGCCTAAAATTTGATTTTGGGCCACGATTACTGAAAACTAAAGAATTGAAAAATCACTTGTAGCTACCGAGAAAAAGAAGTGTGAAGGTCACTTGTGAAGTGACGAAATGCATAGTTATAGGGCATTATGTGGGAGTTGTAATGGTTAGAGGTAGTTAGGATGTGTTAGGTCGTAGAACAAAAAAGACCGTTTTATTAAGTATCAATACTCACCCCTTACCAAAGTGACACGAATTATGACATGGGAGGTGGACCAGAGGACGGCAAGGATGGAGCAGCGAGCAATGGTGAAGACTTTCCCAGGCAAGGTAGATATTACCTTATTACGTTGTAATTTACCAGCAATGTAAAAGAATTTTTAAAGAGCAATGAAATGATATTTAATTTTTTCTAATATCTTGTCGTGTAAGTTGCCTTGTATAAATTAACTAGCCCACCTCCTCTCTTCTTTTAACTGCTCATCTTTCGATTCCAAGTTAAAAAATCATAACTCCTTCCTTTTATTTTGTGAACAGTTTTTCTGTGTTGTTGTTATTGTTGTTTTTCTTAACCTACTCTTTGCCTCTCTTCTCGATTTTAATCAGAGCTTATCACGACATGATCTCACATCTGATCTGCCGACACTCTACTCACCTTACCATTTTCAATCGATGGCTTCGAACAATTTGTACGGACCTCACCAGCCTTCTCGCCTCATGCAAGGCGAGTTATCAGATTTTAAAGATAAGACATCCATATCTTCAAAGCGAACACTAATGCACCCAACTCTAGATCATGCACAAGATATATTCGCTCGCTTCCCCTCAACTGCCTCGAAGCATACGCAATCACTTTACCCTCCTACATTTGAACACATCCCAATCCAACTCCCAAAGCGTCCATGTACACTGCATAAGGCTTACCTAGCTCGTGCAACGCCAATACAGGTGTACTCATCAGCATATCATTCAACTAAAGCTCTCCTCGCACTCTAATGGCCAGACAAATAGGACATCCTTCCCTATAAGCTTTGTCATAGACTGCGCCATACTCACAAATCTCTTTTCGAACCTCCTGTAATAATCTACCAACCCAAGAAAATTCTTAATCTCGGTGGCATTACTCGGTTTAGGTCACTCCCTGATAACCTCTACCTTTGCCGAATCCACAGACACTCCCTCTGCGGAAACGATATGCCCGAGAAAACCCATCTCTCGCTACCAGAAACTACGCTTGCTCAACTTAGCAAACAACTTCTACTCCCAAAGCTTCTCCAGAACCAACCTCAAATACATCTCATGCTCCTCAGGACTCCTTGAATATTCCATAATATCATCAATGAAGATGATCACAAACACATCTAGATACTCTTGGAACACTCTATTCATAAGCCTCATGAATGCTGCTGGTGCATTCGTTAAACCAAAAGGTATCACCACAAAATCGAAATACCCATACCTCAACCTAAAAGCTATGTTCCTCACATCTACCTCATCAATCAGAATCTGATGATATCTCGATGCAAAGTCAATCTTGGAGAACCAAGTAACACCCCTCAGTTGATCCAACAACTCATCGATCCGCGTAAGAGGATACTTGTTCTTCACTGTGACTTGGTTAAGTTCCCAGTAATTGATACACAACCGAAAACTCTCATCCTTCTTCTTCATAAAAAACACAGTGGCTCCCCACGATGAACTACTCGGACAAATAAATCCTTACTCATCAAATCCTCTAGCTGCTTCTTCAGCTCTGCCAACTCTGTTAGAGCCATCTTGTAAGGCGCATAAGATATCAAAGTTGTCATGGGCTCTAGCTTAATTATGAAAGGATCAGACCGAGACGGCGGTAATCCCTTCAACGACCAAAAGGCAACCTTAAAGTCCTGAACAACTCGGATACCTCCAATAGCAACCTCAGTCCCAAACTCTGGCATCACGATAATCGCCAGATAAGTCTTGCAACCCAACTCAATCATATGCTCCGCCTGAATAGTAGAGATCATGAGACTCCCAAAAGTCGGTCTCACTCGGTAATAAACCAACCTCTCTCCCTCGTGCTCAAACACCACCTAGCCTTGATGAAAATCCAGATGGACTCTATATCGCTCTAGCCAATCCATACCAAAATGACGTCATACAGTTTCACCGAACCAATCAGCTAGTCTGCCAACATAGACTTACCAGCTATCTGCACATATATGCCTCTTGCACAACCCATAGTCACTAGAAATCTCCCTTAAGCCACCTTGACTCTGCACGACTGCTCACCAGCATCGCCACACTCTAGAGTAATGAAGCACTTCGATGCTCCAGAATCAAAAAGAACATGGGACTCAAAACCTCCCACTAATAATATCCCTGCACAAACCTTATGTGCTAAGAAACATTAATATTTTATCACATGAATAACAGAACAAAATCAACAAAAATTCAACACAAAAGAATTTACCAAGCCTGAGTCTGAAATTTACATATGATCGGTGTAGCACTCTACTGGTATGTCTCCACCGACATGTACACACGCGTAGCTGCTGCAATCCAAGCCATCGGCTGCACTGCTGCAATCTATGACACCAGTATACCGCCATCTACCATCTGCGGTAACTTAGGATATTTCCGTCATCTGCGGTAACTTAGGATATTTTGGTATAATAGGCCTCGGCTCTCTGCAATGGAAACACACACGCATATCCCGCGACTTATCTTTCTTAGGATAGCTCGCCAACCTGTGATCCATGCTCCCGCACCCAAAGCATCCACGACCACTTTGGCTTGATCTGGAAGTGTCCTCCCCTTTTTCTCTTCTGTCCTTGCGCAGGCTTGCCGCCCTAGCCAGAACCTCCCTCTTGATGCCTCCTCGGTTGAGCTAGAATGATCCCTGACTGATCCCTCAGATCCTCCTCAACTAGCTTCGCCCTCGAGGCAAACTCCGACATTTTGCAATGTGTCCTCAGATCAAGCTGAAGGCCCCTCATGAACCTCTTCACCTGCATCCGCTCATCCTCCATGCCTTTATCCGCATGCACAAAAAGCCTGCTAAACTCACCATCATACTCTTGCATATACCGGTCACCCTGAACCAACTCCACAAACCTCGTCTCAAGACAATCCACATCCTCTTGAGGAAAGAATTTGGCATTAAACTTGATGTGGTGTAAGTTTTACCCTTTAACCAACTTCCTCCAAGTGCACAACAATCACAATTAGTATGGATAAGAATCTAATCCACGAGGACTTGTTAACCACACTGCGAATTATAATGATCAAAATAAAGCTATAACAGAATATGTTTGTCGTTTGGGTGATTGTGAATAAACACGGATGCAAGTATTAAATAGAAACTAAAATCAATAAGAGAAAAGCGTTAGGGCTTAGGAAATTGCAGAGAATCATGCAACAATAATGATTGATTGAATCAAGGGACCATAGGATATACCGCACCATCCAGAACTCATAACACGAATGTATAGCCTTTCCACTTTCGTGGCTCCAACCACTTTTTACACCCTAATAGACTCAACTTTTGATGGTTATTACAAGGTGAAAATATGCAAGAAAAGCTCAAGTTATGATATTGTTCATCAAACTCCTTAACTAAATATTCGATTGTTAACACGCTTGGCTCATCAAATACTAGTTCAGGCAATATAAAAGCTTTTGGAATCTATATTAACCTAGGATCAAATTGCTAAATGCACGGTAAACCAATTATGCTTGGAGTACAAGTAAAGATAAAGATTCTATTATTATCCCTAAACAATCATCAACCAATTATTGAATTATGAAACTCATGGAAAACCTAAAACCTAACAAGTAGATTACTCAGACATGGTGCACGAAAAACAGCAAGAGATAGATGAAAACATAATGATAAACTTTATTAAAAGAGTAGGGATAAGAAAATTCTTCTCTATAGCGAAATACAAAGCGAGATCATCCACCAAAAGCTCCCAAAACAAGATCTATGATCAATTCCTCAAAAGGAAATGTGGCTGCTATTCTCTATAGGTAAACATGTTTATTATTTTTGGCACACCCTAACCAAGAGGCTATAAACAAGTATTTATAGTATTAGGGTCTTCTAGGGCTTAACTTAGGGCAAAAATATCTTTTCGGTCGAAACTACCAAATCTTCATCACTCCAACCGACCTCCTCTTCGAGGCTCACGTTAGGCTTTAAAAAGGCTCCATCTTGAGCTGAGAATGATCAAAGACATCGGCCTTAAGGTCCATCAATACTTGACCTCATTCTGCACCTTCTTCATCTTCGAGGCAGTTTGACATGTCTTCTGTAAATCGAGTGTATCTTCTTGCTGACAGCTCCAAATAAGATAATTCCAACTCCATTAGAAAGCTGACTCAAAGACCTTGAAATTTATCTAAGTCTCATTAAATTCCACGTTTGATCTTCCGTCTGTAGCAAAACTTCAAACTCTTTGCTTCTGTCCAACTTGGTAAAATGTGATATCTTGATAAATCTTTGGCTTGAACTTGTTAGAATATGGGCTTCCAACTCAAAACCAATTAGCAATGAGTAGATTGGCCCATATCCCTTATATATTGCTTAGATTCCCTTCCAACTTCCGATGTGGGACTTTTGTCCCTAATACGCCCCATCGAGATGTTGGCTCTTTGGCCGTTAATCTCGGAATATTTGAGCAAGGATCGATGGACCAATTTTGGTTCAGATCGATTATTGATCGGGTTGGACTGTGCGGATCGTGGGCTTTGAGTAGTACGATGAGGAGCTCTTGGTAGTTGTAGAAGGATTAGTGGTCGTAGTAGTTGAACAAGTGGTAGTTTTTGAAGCAGTAGTTGCGTTATTAGCTCGACCTCGTCAATGTCATGGACCATGTTGAAAGAGATGTAGTAGAAGTAGAAATATTAGGCGGTGGCTTTGAAAAGCGACGGCAATAGAGGTAGAAAGCGACAACGGCTTTGAGTCACGACGGCGACCATGGTGTTGATGTTGTTGGTAAAACAATGGTAGTGAAAGCTAGAAGATCGACGTGATGATTTGACGTTGATGAAGTTTTGAGTAGAGGAAGAAGGCAGCGGCGGCAAAGATACGAATCTATCCAGAGACTCATGTTAAAAATTATAACCAGGTAGGCTTGAAAATAATTATTATGCCATGAGGCACGTAGAAAATTCAACAAGAAGCACAAGCTTAAAAGCTTGGTTCGTTGAGTTGATCTTCTAAAAAAACAATTGTGGCACATGGACCAATATCATCTGTTTCACAACGAGAAAGAGACTAGACAAAAGATTCCAAGAAGCAAAATAAAAGAAGAGATGCAGAAGCTTGCTTTAGAAGCAAGTAACGCTAGGTCGAAGAAATTAAGGTCAATCGGATCTTATGCTTTGATACCATGTTAGAATATGGCCTTCCAACTCAAAACCAATTGGCAATGAGTGGATTGGCCTATATCCCTTATATATTGCTTAGATTCCCTTCCAACTGAACTAAGCCTTTAGCTTGATAAACATGTTGTAGCTTAGACTACACCTCTTTAAGCTCTTTTTGCTTCTTTTTTATGATTTTCCCTGTTAAAACTCTAAAACTACAAATACGAGGAAAAACTACCTTTTTGGTATAAAACCTTATTAAAATACTTTAAAATAGATTGTAAAATAAGTAGAATATTAGGTATATCAAAACTCTACCAAATGAAATCACCACCACCCCCCCTCCCCCCCCCGAGATGTGCATCACCATCCAATAATGAACCATCAAATCCAACTCGGTATCCCTCAGGACACATAATAGAACGAAAAATCCGCTCCATTCTCAACCTCCACTTATCAGTTTCCTCATACTTAGCAATACCCGAGAAGAAATTTGAACCAATACGCTGCATCTGCTCCATCATCTTCAAATATGACGAGACTTCCTCTGCATCTGTAGCCCTCGGCTGCACCACTGCCACACGTGGCGCTACTGGAGCCTGCACATGTACCGCACTCGGTAACAGCTCCAACAACTAAGCCAACAGTTCTGCCAGACAATCATCTCGACCCATTGTCACACTGGCGGTCGAACCCACAAATAGGCCTCTCAAACTTCCAGTCACACTCATACCCTCGTTAGTACCACCAGTCCTTAGACTAGCACTAACAATGGCTGCACTCATGGATCCTTCCTGAAACATCTGCAAATCTGAAAACAACTCATACGTGGTACTCAAGACCACAACACCCTCTACTGCTAGCAACCCTATCCATCACTCTCTATATTTCCCAAAAACACAGACCAAGAACTTTGTCTCTAGCAACTCTAGCCATCACTCTCTGCATTTTCCAAAATACAAACCAAACTAAACAAACACTTACCGTGGGATCTCATTGAAGGCTCGAAGAGGATGATCTAAGACTCTAACTCACAACATTGACTAACTACTCATAATCAATTCAATCACCTAGTCTCAAATCACCATTTATAACTGTCCTAAAATCGTAAGGGCTCTGATACCAAAACTGAAACAACCTAGCTAGATTATTATTATTTTTTTAATAATTGACTTGAATTAATATTCTCATAAATATTAATTCTCAACATCAAATCAATTTCAATCAAACAAATCAACATAAAACCAGCAGGACAGACAATCAACTAAACCAGAAAATAACTAATAAATCCATAAATCAATTCCAATCAAAACAATCATTTCAAAATATCAAGTCCACACTAAGCTAGCAACATAAATACCTGGTTCTAACTCGACAACGAATCATAAACAAGTCCTAATCATGCTCTTCTCATTGTCACAATTCCACAATCACACTTTATCTTTACTTGCATCACATGGGAAAAAGAGATGCGTAAGTATTTCATAAATACTTAGTGAGACGGTCATTCTGTCTACCAGCTATACACACAAACCATATAATATGCTAAAATGAATAACCAGTCCCACTACAAGAAAACAGTCCATTAGTGACTACGGTTTGTGACTGAAAAATCAGTCACTAATATTTGCGACTACTTTGCGACGAATGTCCGACTGATTTGTCACGCCAATAAACATCGTCGCAAACTAGTCGCTAATTTGCGACGCCAACAACTAGTCGTAAAGTAGTTGCAAATTAGTGACTACTTTGTGACACCTAAAAGTAGGTTCAGAAGTCGTCACAAATCAGTCACAAATTAGCGACTCCTGGAAGACGATTATAGTGGTCGCAAAATTGTGACGGATATGTGACTATCAGAGGAGTCACAATTTAGCGACGCCTTAAAAAGAGTCACTAAAGAGTCACAATTGTGACAAATATGTGACGACTTCTGAACCTACTTCCTTAGTTTAAACCCTAGAAATAACAAGTTTTTTTTTCTCTTTTGGGCATCGCAAAAGAGAGGCAAAGTAGAGGCAAGTTTTTTAAAAATTAAACCGAAAAGAGAACCCGACCCGCGTACTCGACCCGGTCTGTTTTTGAAAACTAACCGTTGTGTTCATCCCCAAATTATAAAGGGAAGAACCCTAATTATAATTTCTCTAAATTGAGGTCAAATTTTCAGTTCTTCTTCAAATTGAGAAAGTAATTATTAGGGTTTTTGATTTCTCTGCGCCTATAGTCGATTTGTGAAAGTAATTATTAGGCTTCAAAATCGATTTCATGAAGTTTGTGAGAATTCTATTTCATATTGAATTTCTGGGTTTTGCAGGTTATTGGAGATTTGATGGTGGACATGAGCGTCGAATCTGGAGCTTCTACGGGAACATCAAATGCAAGACGAAGAGGAAGAATCGTGGGTGTTCCGAAGAAATGTTGGTGTGGGCAAAGAACCGTAGAATTGATTTCCAAATCCGATGCTAATCCTTACCGTAGGTATTATCGGTGTGCTTTTGCTGCATCACAAAAGCTTATCAATGACAACCATACATTCAAATGGGTCGATGAAGCATTTCTAAACGAGATAGAAGCATTGAGTTGTCAAATTTCTAGTCTCCAACAATCTGTCAAAGATATGGCTAAAGAGAAGATGGAGCTTGAGAAAATCATGTTTGATAAGATGCAATTAAAGTTCAAAAATGAGTTTTTTGAGAGGATTGAAGATGAATTGGCAGAAGCAAAAACAAATATGAAGAAAATAGTGATTTGTGGAGTATTTGGGTTTATGATAGTGTTTGGTGTGATGAAACAACTAGGTTGATATTGTTTGTTGGTCTTATGAACTAGGTTGTTTGTTTGGTGTTATGAGAATGTTGTGTTGTGTCTTTGTTTGCTTTAGTTTGTATGTTAGGTAATTAAGAGAATGTTCCACTTTGATTTGATTCAATTTGTATCCACATCACAAGTTTTCTTCAATGATTTGTTTGTTATATGTTTCTCTAAAATCTTCGTTACAATCGGAAAACATAAACACAGATTGTGGTTTAGGGTGAACAAGTTTTTTTTATTTTGGTTTCAGAAGAGTCACTAATCAGTCGCGACGCAGAGGCAAATCTGCGACTGATTAGTGACTACTTTGCCACTCCATTTTACATTAGTACACATTAAAACCGAAAATGAATGCCTCTATGAATCATAGTTGTACTTAGACTGTACTAAACTAAATGCCAAAGTATTGAATGTGTGGTACAAGTGCATAATGTGTTGTATTTTAAATGTCTTTAAAACATAATTATCATCCAAGGTGTATGAATATACACTAGTACAACACAATACTGATGAGATAGAATGGCACAATGGTTCACAACATGCAATCAATGGTTACCCAACTCGAGTTCGAGTCAACGGAATTACAATCATTTTACTAATTGTTTGTATAGCATTATGATGATAAATAAAACTTATTACACAGCTCTACATAATTGTTACTATGGCACATCAGTTGAAACTCTGTAGCAAGTCCGTCTGAACCTGAGTTCGATCTGGGGGAACAACAATGTTTTGTTATTTCAGGATTATCTTTTGTGACAAAATTGTGACTCAGTTGTGACACCATAGGGTTTAGGGTATAGAATCCGAAACCCTAAAAATATGTCCCAAATTAGTCACTAATTTACGACTCATTTGCCACGGTTTTCCGATGCCATTTTACATTTGTGACTGCGTTGTGACGTTTTTGCGACTACATAACATTTAAAACTTTTGAAAATGGTACTAAACCAGCTATGTAGGATTCATGTATGTATTTAGACGGTTCTAGACTCAATGGCAAAGCAAAAATATATGTTAGGAGTGAAAAAAATCAAATTAAAGTTTGGAGCTACATTACATTTGTAAGTGTTTTACTTAGTTATAAACTTATATAACTTTCACCTCCTAGTTGTGTAATTTGCTGTTTTATGTAAATTACAATTGTTAAGCCTAGTCTACTGGATATATCCGTATATTTAGGGTATAGGGTCTAGGGGAAAGCAAGAGGACCATTGGTTGGGGTTAAATTCTTTAGGGTTTAAGAATTTCGTTTGTGACTACCTTAAAAATGTCACAAATTAGTCATAATTTTGTGACTACAAGCCAACATTTTAGTCACTGATATATGGACATGTTGCCCTAATTAATTGGACTTTTGGGCGGCTAATTTTCCCACCCAAAACAAAAAATTACCAACTAAATTGGGACGGATTAGCGACGCCTAGACGAAATAACTTAAACAAAACCGGATCCGAAAAGTCATTTCTTCAGTATCCCTAATTTTTTTCTTTCTCTCTTCTCTCTCGATCCACTGGCGATTTCGACGCCAATCGCTAAAATCAACTCGATTCTTGCTCGAATCTTGTTATTTCTTCTTGCAATCTCTCTTATCTTACGTTTTCAATCCTAATCGCACCCATAAACTCTCTCTCTCGAAACCAGAAATCATCTCTCTCGAACCCAGAAACCCTAAATCTAGATCATTTCATCTTCTTCTTCTTCTTCTAAGTCTCAATCCTTCTTCTATCTATCTCTTTTTTCGATTAAAACTCTCAGTTCAAACCCAAATCGAAAGCCCTAATTTGTTCACAAACCCTAATCGACATGGCTGGGTCCAAAGGCGTACAAACCAGATCAGAAGTGAGTAAAGGCGAAGGCATTAAGACCCGAGGCGGAGGGGTTAAGACCCGAGGTGGCCGTTGTGGTGGTGGAGGAAGATCAAACGGCGGAAGGTCAAGCGGTGGTGTTGAGAGATCCACTGGTATGGGAAATCTTGTCATCTCTGCTCCTGGTGGTTCAAACAATCGGCCATCTACAGACAGCCGTGGTAAGGGTGTCGCGGCTGAGAGCGGTGGGAAGGGTAAGGCTGTAGACGTTGGTGGAAGCAGCAGTCACTGTGACGACGGCGACGGTACACCACTGGCTCCAAAGGCAACTCGCCGTCCTAGCTCATCCCAATCGTCCAATCCTTCCGGTCAGCTTTCGCCGCCTTCTCAAGGGACTCCTCAGTCGGCGGGCAATGTGTCTGTGTCTCAAACCATTCCTCTCCAGTATCCAGCTTCTTCATGCCGGGTTGAATCTCTATCCATTCTTCGACAATAGCTTCAGGTTCAAAATCATGTTGAGGAAGAAGAAGAAGAAGAACCAGAAGACGCGGAGGAGGATGATGATGATGATGTCGAACATGATGACATCGAACCTGAGGAAGAAGATGGTGATGATCTGCATGTTGTTAATGGCGAAGACGTAGATTACGACCAGCTCCTTGCCGATGTTATGGCTGATCCTGCACGTCAGAGCCTTCCGTTACTCAATGAGCAACCACATCCAGTGCGAGACACTATCTGGTAAGTTCCTTAGATTTCTGTTTCCATTTACTTGAACCGCATAATTGATTAGATTAGATTGTAGAACTGCTTATTTGAGTTAGGTTTAATAACATTCACAGTTTAGTAACATACTTGAACTGCTTATTTTAGTAACATTTAATCATTGACCGTTTGATTTAGGTTTTAGTAACATTCACAGTTTAATTATATGATTATCTATGGTTTATATAGTTTAACATCTGCCCATATTTGTTTGGAAGGTTTGATCGGGATGATGGCCTACTAACCCGTGAGATAAGTGGAATCTTTCGGAGAAAGTTTGACGGCCCTTATTACAGTTGGACCGTCACTCCAATAGACAAACAGGAGAGATACTTCAGAACTTTTGCTGAAAACTACTTCTTTGTTATGTATTTTCATTTCTTTATAAGTTCAGTTTTGTTTTTGGTTACTTACAATTCTTCTTTCTTGTGTAGAGAAAGTACAATTGGGATGCAGGGATAACTCAGATTGTTAAGAGCCACTTCAATGCGATTACAACAAAAAGAATGCGAGGGATTGTGAGTCAGGTCAGGACGAAACGAAAGAGGCCAACCTGGATTGGTGAGAAGCTTTGGGCCAGAATGTGTCTATTCTGGGCCATCCCACAGGCTCAGAAGAAGAGCGCTACAGCTTCTGCCTCTCGCAACTCAGATCGAAACGGACGAGGACCTCACAGACACCGATCAGGTCAATCATCGTACTTGACCATCCAACGAGCTATGCATTATGTTACTTTCTTATCTTCCTTTTCTTATTATGTTACTTTCTTTCACACTGCATTGCAGTAATTAGTCTTGTCTTTTTTTTATAGGAACATGAATTACAAACACCTGTGTCTTGGGGCGAAGTATTTCTCAAGACTCATACAAATACAGATGGGAGTTTCATCGACCAAAAGGCTAAAGAAGTTACTGAGTTTTACGAGAAGTGCCTTCAAGATGCTTTGGATGAGCCTGTCGAAGATGGAGAACATTCTGACCTCACTTCTCAGCGTAACCTCACCATCGATGAAAAAAACAATCTCTTTCTTAAGGTATGATTCATTAAGCTTCTCCTCTCTTCTGTTACTGCTTTTGAGATCATTGTTATTGTTTTTGAGATAATTGTTGTTGTTCTTCATATCATTGTTGTTGTCTTGATCATTGTTGTTGCTTCACATCATTGTTTCTGCTTGGATCATTTAAGTTTTGCATTTACCTTTGATCATTGTTTATGTGCTTCAGATCATTGTTTCTGTTTTGTATAATTGCTTAGTTGTCAGTTACTGAAATATATTGATGCATTTACCTCTGTGTTAACTGATTTTAGAAGATGAATTGCTCCCTGGTTATTGATTTACATTTTCATGGTTAGTATTGAGTTATATATGTGTTTGTTGTTGCAGTGTACAGAATTCGATCCTAAGGGTACTCCTTATGGAGTGGGACAGCTTTCAACGAAGGTGAACAAAGGAAAAACAAAGATCAGTTACGGTGAGTGTTCGTCGCCAGACATGCTAGAGGTTCAGGAGGAACTTAAGCGTGCTCGCCAAATGCTTGAGGATCAAGCGGCCAAAGACAAGCTGAGCTTAAAGCAAGCCAGCTAAGGATGAGTGAACTGGAGAAGAAGGTGGTTGCGTTGTTGCAGTCCAACCAGCCACCAGTTGTCACCAATCCTTCACGCAAGACTTCTGCACCGACCGCTCTTCCTCCTGCACCAACCGGTACACCGCAAGACACCTCACCATAAATCATCCTTCACTCTTAGACACTTTAGGAATGTAACAACCTTTTGTGATACAATGGTTGTAGTAACTTCTTTTTATACATTGCTTGCAAGCTTTTTGTACATTGGTAGCAAGTTTTACAAGCTAAATGCTTGTTTTGTAGCTTAATTTTCAATTTCTAGTTTGTTTTTCGGCAACAATTAGCAAATGAACCAAAACTTAGTACCATTTATGTGACTAATAAGTGACTACAATAAGATTTAATTTAGACACTTGTAAAACTACGGCGTCGCAAATCAGAGGCTAATTAGTGACGAATCTCTGACTAACATCATGTTTTAACAATATCAATTTAGTCTCTAATCCGTAGCTAATTTGCCACGAAAGAAGTAGACACAAATCAGTCGCTTATTTGCTTCATCGTTTATATTCGCAAATTAGTCGTTTATTTGCCACGCACAAGACAGTCTCAAATCCGTTGCTAATTAATGACTACATGTCTGAGTCACACAAGCGTCGCTTATTTGTAACTGAAATGTGGAGTCGCAAAACCGTCGCAAATTAGCGACTGAGTTATGGAGTCCTAAATCCGTCATAAATCCGTCGCAAATTGGCGACGAATTGGCACCGTCGCAAATTAGCGACGAGCTTTTTGTGACTACTTGTTTTCGTCGCAAAGTAGTCGCAAATCCCTTATTAGTGACGAATTTGTGACGTTTCTGGTAGTGGCAAATGACATGTTTTCTTGTAGTGTCCACACACACGAAAACCAACGTTTTCACCACAAAATCAACTTTGTTTCGATCGACACCCTCTTGGTTCAAGATCGAACCTCTCCTCTCACGGATCGACCCTAAATGATGTCAAATGATCCTTGCATCAAAATCAACACCAAATACACGAGAATATCACTTGAAAACATAGAATCACAATCCAAACATCCATCCAAATCATCAAATCATCAAGAACATTCAATCTAACACATTATATGGCTCAGATAAGCCACGGTAGTGCACTCACCTCGACAATTGATTGAATGGAACACAAAACGGATTTGACTCACGAAAATCAGACCTGAAACCCCCTTTGAACCTCTGATTTCTCACTTAATCACGAAGAACGACACGGGACGATTGATTCGCTTGCTCTCTTGAGCCTAAACAAGCCTAAGAACACCCAATCTAGTCACAAACTCTCTCTTTCCTCTTTCACCACGAAAAACATCTCCCTCTGATCAAAATACGGCATGCTCGACCTTTATAATCGAGACTTAGGGATCCCGACCCTAAACCGCAACAAAACCGGTCAATAAAATCAAACCGGTTCTGTCTCGAAAAAGAGTTTGTTGATCAATACACCCTATAGTGTCGATCAACACCACCAAAATTCAAACAATTTCGGTTCGCGGGCGTTACAAAAATAATTGTTGTCTTAGTTTTTTACACAATTCTTTTTTAATTATCAATTTTATTAATATATATATTACTCAATCTATTTAGTGCTAGTTATATGTTTCCTTTTTCTTATCTATGACTTATTCTTACGTGAACTACCAACACATTACTTTTGAATTATCTACTTAATTCTCATGGATATTTTAAAAAAAGGTGGTGAGTTAAAGGTGTGTATGTTCAATTTTTGCGCCAACACAATATATTCGAAGGCAAACAAAATTTCAAATCTGAAGTTTAAAAAAACTAACAAGAAACTAACCGAGCTAAATTTTTGTAGCGGAACCAACAAAAATTCAAAACTTTTAAGTCTTTAATACAACAGTTATCCCCAAATAAGAAGAAAAACATTCGTTTGATTTTAATGATGACCATGACTTTTAATATATGTCAAAAAGTTAAAAAAATACATATTTTCATAATAAATCTATGTTTCTTTATTGTTTCATATTTATAAAAATTACACAATTATATAATTATAACCGTAATATAACCGTAATATCTAATTCATAATCGTATTTAACTGTAACCGTATTAACCGTATCGTATTTAACCGTAATCTTTTTAACCGTATATTAAATGGTTAAAGTTAAAGTTATAAAATTTTGATAATTGTAACCGCAATAACCGTAACCGTGATCATGCCTACCCAAACCAAATCCATCTACCTATTCATTTGTAGTGTATGTCTTGGATCATGGGCGGATCTACTTGTATTAAGGAGGTGGCAAGTGCCTCCACTCAAAATTTTAGAGCGAATGCAATTTTCTTAAGAGACAAATTATTGTCTCCATGCCAAAATTTGTTTATGCCCCATCGCCTTTATTAACTAATCAAAATTAATCAAAATTGAGTTGCAGGAGCACCAATCTAATTAAACAATTTACTACATCAAACAAATTAAAACAATTAATACTTTACTATCTAACTAAACAAATTAGATATATCATAAACTCTAAACTAAAACTCTAAACCCCAAAGCTATATCCTAATTTGGGAATAGTTAACCCAAAATAAACTCTAAACCCCAAAGTTATACCCTAATTTGGGAATAGTTAATCCAAAAGAAATCCTAAAATCCAAACTCAAACCCTAAATCCCAAAACTATACCCTAATTTGGGAATAGTTAACTCAAACCTAAAAAATTTAAATTTTTGGGTTTAGGTTAACTAATCCAAAACTTGGGTATAGTTTTAGGGAGTAGGATTTGGATTTAGGGTTTAGGAAATTTCTCTATTATTAATTATTTTAATTTGTTTAGTTAGATTATAGAGTTTTTTTTTTGTTGAAGGACGGGAGACACTGTCCCCCATCATTTATTAAAGTAAACTAAAAACTGATTACACTCGAATGTCTCTTGGGTGCGCAGTCCCATTCGCATCCTCCAGTATAATCGAATTAACAACATCAAATGACAAATAAAGCATGTGAAATCCTAATGGTAAAGAAAATGCATAGTTAATTAATCCATCGGCCAGATGATTAGCCTCTCTATACATATGTGAAATATAGACTATCCAGTCCCGACAGATAAAGTCATGGCACAAATGCACCAGGAAGGACAGCGGATGAGAATCATTAATCCTTGTCTTAAGAAAACTAGCTACCACTTCCGAATCCACCTCCATTTCCAGACGCGGTATCCCTTGTTCCCAAGCTATAACGAGACCGTAATAAACTACCCATAGCTCCGCCAATGCTGCCGAGCAAATACCAATGTTCAATGCAAATCCGCCTCGCCAATTACCATCACCATCTAGCAAGACTCCACCAGCAGTGGCCAAACCCGGATTTCTTCTCGAAACACCATCTGTATTAAGTGTAACCCATCCATCACTCGGCGATATCCATGCGATCTGCCTCTCTTCCCGTACTGCCCTATTTGATGCACGACTCAACGCCGAATGTGCTGCCGAAACCTCTTTTGCAACATCTCTAAGAGAACGCACCCGATCGCGACATCTCTTATTATTACCAAAGACATTTTCGCATCGCCATTTCTATCCCCACCATATAGCTATTGCGAAAAGAGTGGGGCATGAAAAATCTTCTCCCTCTCTCTTATAGAGTATTAATTGTTTTAATTTGTTTGATGTAGTAAAATATTTAATTAAATTGGTGGTCCATACAACTCAATTTTGATTGGTTAATAAAAAAAAGGTGATTAAGAGAGGTTCATCCCTAGGGGAAACCCAAAAGTTGTTCATCTCAAATTATTGTCTAAAGATAACTTTAATGGGCCCACTACTATGAAATATATTCGTACTAATTTATTTATATAAAGGCATTTAAACATAATAACTTCATTTCCTAATGCTAGAGTTCCATATTCTTTAGAGCATCTTCAACCTCACTCTCAATCTCACTCTAAAAGTAAGTTTAGAGTAAAATCCTCTCCAGCCGCACTCTAAATTCTACACCAAACTAGAGCAACTACTTTTTTTACTCTACATGTAGAGTAAACTCATTTTTCACTCTATTCTAGAATTAAACTTTTATTTATAAAAAGGTCCTTTAATTTTTTACTCATTCTACTTTTACACCTAAATTATATTATTAAAAAATATGTTTTTTTTTTCCAACCAAACATTAAATAATTAAAAGAAAGCTTCTCGATTGGTAACCCAAACTGGAGGAAGGTTGTTTACATAAGAGAAAGAAAAAACCCTTAATCGAGCCGATTTAGCTAAAGCATCCGCCTGGACATTAGATGTACGGGGGATCAACGAGAGAGAACTAAGGGAAAGAAACACGAAGATCTTCAAATCTGCAGGCAAGGATATTGAGCACTGGTCAATCCTCTGGTGAGTTGGTGAAGTTTAGGAGATCCACACAATCTGTCTCAAACCTCTGACATATCACATTGTTCTCTACCATATAGCTCATCACCCAGAGAAGCGCTTCTATCTTGGAATGTAGGGGAGACCGTACTCGCATGATTCCTTTAGCCCCTAACAGAATTCCTTGGGACCCTTGATGATAAAACCACCCTATCCCAGATGTGCTATCTATTTCCTTCCAGGATCCATCTATCGTACAACGCGGACCCCCTGTCACGAACTCTTTAACTATAACATGGGGGACCAATTCGTACAACCGTGATTAAGGCTCATTCCATACCTTACATTCGTTTGTCGCCTGAATCATTATATCTACTGGGTCAACATCCATTCCTTTAAAAACTTTTTTATTTCTAGATTTCCATATAAACCACGCTATCCATGGGAATAATTCGTGATCTCCTGTCACCTCCCATCTCTTAGGGTTCCGCCAGAATAGGAAATCCATATTTGCATAGACCGACGAGTAAGGGAAAATGTCTGTATCCAAACAAAAAGAGACCAAATCCCACATGTTCCGTGCTACCGAGCATTCAAAAATTGCATGATTAACTGACTTCTCATCTCCATCACATCTCGTACATACAGTAGGGCAATCAATGCCTCTCTGGCGTAACTGTTTTCTAACTGCCATAGATCCAGTCAAAATTTGCCATATAAAATGTTGAATCTTAGGTGGACAGTGAATATGCCACACGAGTGCTAACAACGGCGTAGTACTTGGTTCCTTCAGTACCGCCTCAACCTCCCTTTCTTTTATAATTTGAGCCACCTGATATCCCGACTTGACTGTATAATTCCCAGATTTTGTAAAGTGTCAAATCCAATGATCCTCAATGAACCTTAGACTAACCTAGAGTTCTCTGATCTGGGTATATCTTCCGGTTCAATAAACTCCTGAGTATCGGCATATGCCAATTTCTTGAGACAGGGTCAATTAAATGGTTAAGCATAAGATTAAGGTGCCATATTCTCGCTCTTGCCCTCGCGAGTCGGGGGAAAATATCTGGAATCTATGGGTCGTTCTATACTGAAATTTCTTGACCAGATCCTAAGCACTTACGACTTCCTTGAAGAAGTAACCCTCTTGCAGAAAAGAGGCTTTTCCAACCAAACAATGGGGCTCTAGACTTGCCTGCCAAAAGCGGGTGACAATGCCTAAAATACCTTCCTTTCATCACTCTGGCTAGGAACGAATTTGGAAACTTATACATCCTCCATAATTGTTTGGCCAACAGGGCCGAATTGAACATCTGTAAAGAACGAAATCCCATGCCGCCCTCCTCTTTGGGACGATAGAGTTTATCCCAGGCCACCCAATGTGACCCGCGGGTGGTCCCATTGGAACTCCACCAAAAATTTGCTACGGCACTCGTTAACTGAGAAGTTAGCGTTTGTGGTAGCTCGAAACAGGACATGATATAAGTTGGTAGTGCCAGGGCGACCGACTTAATCATTACCTCTTTGCCTCCTTTAGACAGTAATTTTGTAGACCATCCATTCACCCGTTCGTTTAGTCGTTCTGTTACATAATTAAATATCTAGGTTTTGGAGCCTCCCAAGCTCTCCAGGATTCCCAAATAGGTCCCCATTCCACCCTCATTGTGAATCCCGAGGATTGTCTTCATCTGTGATTTAATCACCGACGAAACATCATGCACAAACATGCTCGAGGATTTCAAAAAATTAATCTCCTGCCATGATGCCTCCCCATATTTCCTAAGAATCCCCAGTATAGTATTCCCCTCAAACCACGATTTGGGATAATGCGACCCCTTGGTTGTCCATTCAGCAAGATTTGATATGTTACCGATCTAACACACCTCATTATCCAAGTTATCCATATTTTGCGGAAACCTAGCTTGTAAAGCACATGTTCCAAGAAATCCCATTCTATCATGTCATAAGCTTTACTCATGTCCGTCTTAATTGCCATAAAATCCCATCGACATGCCTTGTTGGTACGGAGAACATGAAACATTTCCTGTGCAATGAGGATATTATCCATTATTAACCTCTGTGACACGAAAGTTGATTAGGTTTCGGTAATCACCTTTGGTAAAACTCGTCTCAAACACAAACTTAGCCTCAAACACAAAATCTTAGAAATAATCTTATATCCCACATTACATAAACTTATTGGCCTAAAGTCTGACATCCGCTTTGGTGCCTCGATTTTTGGAATCAGACATATATTCGTCTCATTGAGACGAGGATCAAAGTTCCCCCGGTGGAAAAAGTTTTTGACCTTCTCAGTCAATACCCCTTTAACGGAATCCCAATACTTCTGATAAAAAAGAGCTGTCATTCCATCTGGCCCTGGGGCCTTCTCTGGATGCATTACCATTATTGCTTTCTTAATATCTGGCTCACTAACCTCCCTAATTAGATCCGCATTCATCATGTCTGTAACTTTTGGTTGGACCTCGGTTAGGGTTTCAGTATTACCCTGCGATCCAGTTGCCTTAAAAAGAGAGTTAAAATACTCAGTAGTTGTTATTTCCAGTCTCTTATATGTTTCCTCCCAAGCTCCAGCCTCATTGAAAAGCCCTACTATCCTGTTATGCGCTCTTCTTTTCTTTGTTGTTCCATGAAAAAAATTGGTATTCTTATCCCTAGCATGGTACCAATGATTTCTACTTTTTTGCTGCCAATACAACTCCTCATCTCTATAGGCGGTGAGTAAATCACGAGCTATAGCCTGGACTGCCTCATTTGAAACTGTATTATCATTTTTTACCGCCTCCAAAGCCGCCTTTAAATTTGCTATGTTAGCATATCCAGGGAGAACATTATTCTTCCTCCACCAAGATATCGAATTTCTGCAATTTGCAATACGGTCGACTATCCCTACCGTCCTGAAATTCCGCGTTCGATTCCAACCTGATTCAATGGCCTCTGCAAGTCCGTCTCTGTCCACCCATCGCTTATCAAACCTGAACGAGCGTTGATATGACTTGTTCTGCAGATTAAAAATTCCTAATATCGGTCGATGATCCAATCCTACCATAGCAAGATGATTTACCACAGACAATGCATAGACTGCATGTATTTCCTCATTTCCCATAGTACGATCTAGATGACACCAAACTCTCTGATTGCACACCTTATTTCCTCTCCAAGTCAACAATGGTCTCGTACACCGAAAATTCAACATTCCACAATGATGAACCATGGCATTAAAAGGTATAAACGATGTAGTCGATCGAATTTTACCCCCTTCTTTTTCATGATTCCTTGCTAATTCGTTAATATTCCCTATCATTAGCCACATTTCAGACCGTTGCATCCCGATCTGTATTAGTCGATCCCAGACAACTTTCCTTTGTTTTATGACTGGATCACCAAAAACAAATGTCATAAAAACCCCAATTCCTTTAATCCTTGCCTTTACATCGATAATATGGTTATCAGAAGAAATAACTTGTAAATTGATTTCATTATTGTAAAAAAGGGTCAAACCGCCACTTGAACCGATCAGTTCGACTGTAAAAACATTATTAAAATTAAATTCATCACGCAAAGTTTCCAAATAACTAAAACATTGTTTTGTTTCCGACAGAAAAAACAAATCTGGTTTGTGATCTCTCCATAAATCTTGCAAATAATCGACTGTCAGATCGCCCCCGAGACCTTGACAGTTCCAACTCATGTCCTTCATGTTTTAGCCGGTAGCTTTGTGAGCGCTACCATCCCTGGTTTTCTGGGATTGATCCAAGCTGAGACCTCCTATTTCGTCCCCAAATTCACCGTAATCCTCGTCGTCCTTTGGGTTACCTTTGTATCCTTCTTCGATCCCATCAATTTCACACTATTAGACTTACGAATTGAAATTAATAACATCAAATTCCTTTTCCTACTATTAACTCCTTTAAAAACCTTTGGACTACGATTCCCTATTTTATGAATTGGAGCAGCTTGTGGTAACTCAATAGGACAATTAAGCAGTTGAGTATTAATCTCTTCGATTCCATCTGATCTATTTAATAAATTTTGTAGGTTACCTTTTATCGGACTCACAATGGTGTCACGATGATCCGATTCCTCGTCAACCATTTCCTGATCCTTTATTCCTTTTGAGTCCTCCGTTTTATATTCCCCTTCTTCTAATAGTAACTCATCATCTTCCTTTTCGAGATTTGCCACTGCCGCTAAAACATCATCGTGTTCCTTAACCGCTTCTGGTATCTCCTTTCCTTTCCCCTTATAATCTGAGGGATTAATCAAAGCATCACCACCATTTTTTATGCCATGTTCTCCATCTCTCTGGTTGTGATAAAGTGGCGCTGGCTAAAAAATTTTACATCCACGTCTACTGCCTTCTCTTGGTTTATGGATATCGTCACCATTGAGGAACACCCCTTTGTTATGTCCATCCCAAGCACCCACACGACCACCATCCCTCCTACTTATCTTCCCTTCTCTAGACTGTCCCCGATTTTGACCATTACCGCGACTCGGCCCAGACCCATTTGACCGCTCTGTAACCGTAGAAAATCTATCATATGAAGATTACGCTTAACCGGGGGCCTACGTCTTTGAACCTCCCACAAACCATCACCTGCCTTGGCTTGTTGCAGTGCGTGATCACCCGTCACATTTTCCTTCTTAACCCTCCCCAACTCCACATGTTCACACAATTCCGGACAAGAAGTAGCCAAATGTGTTATCCTACGACAATGTTTGCAATGATTCGCAAGTTTGTCATAGTCAATCGATACCAGAATCTCCTCCATTGATTCCCCTATCGCAAAAGAGAAAATAGTTGACTCTATAAGGGGGTTAAAACTGTTAACCGTTACTCGCACATAACCTGAATTCTCGTCAACTGTGGAAGGATTGTCAATCCGTCTATCAACTACCCAAAATAGTGCCGCTTCCCAGTACTGAAATGGAATACCCTTAACACGCACCCAGAACGTGATATTGGAGGGATACTCTGGAGCTAACACCGGCTCCCATCTCACCACCGACACCATCCATGCATCATAGTGGTATGGTGCATTGTTGAGAACCTCCTGGAGTTCCTCTTCCAACTGAAAACTAAAATGGAATCGACCTTCTCCCAAGTTTGCTCCAGTAACCTTATCTTCCAAATGCCAAATTTTTTGCATGTTATGAATCAAAGAGTCAATATTCTCAAATCGTTGATTCCATACTCTTCCTATAAGGGTTAACCCAAACCGTTTTATTCGTCGTTCGACATTCACAGTCGACAGTTGAATCACCTCGGTTCTCACTCTTTTCACCAATTCTGAATGAGCCTTTAATTGAGCCATTAACCGTACGTGAACCTTACCAAATAACTCCAAAACACACACTACCCACAGACACGAACTCAAACTAACTAGGATCCAAGAATTGCAAATCAAAAGGACAGACATGAATAGAAAAAGGGAGGTGAATACTTTAAAACCACCTTTGCCTTTAGTTTTATACTGAAACACCACAATCAACTGCCGTAAATGCCAAAGATATTGACCCAGTTTATTCTCAATTCCCATTCTTTGATTGAGAAAATCGACACTTCCCTTATCACTCTCAATAGATTGCCAAATAATCTTTGAGTAATGTGTTTTCCTTAAACCATTTTGATTCATATCCGATTGAATCTTTTCTCTCTGTAGATAAAGGACATACCTTTGCTTTTCTGTCTTGGAAAAATCCTTAGTGAATCCCTGCAACATATCTTGTTTCCTTATCCCATTCGAATCACGCAACAGTTGTATCATAAATCGAATCATTTTATCCCCAACGCGAATCCGTCGATCTCCTCTAACCTTTTCTTTGATTCTGTTTCCATGTCCTCTTCGATCTCTGGAGATCAGACGAAGGGTTATCCAAAGATTCCCACATCGATTAAGGAAAATCCTTTCCTTTTCCTCATTCTCAATTTCCTCTCGTGAAAGCCGAAACATAATTCCCCAGTCATTGATCTCAATCCAGTAATAATCCTTCCCTAGAATCCTGACCTTCAATTGATTGAGCCAATCATATATTTTTATTCCCATATATCTCAGAACTGGTTCAATATGAAACCAAGAGCAACCATTTCTCCTTATTCCCTTCGGATCCCAGCCGAATTGAACCAGTGAGATCACATAAACAATGATACTCACCGAATTCCAAATCCACAGGATCTTCGGCCAGATCCCCAAACCATCGTACCATATCTTGGCCGATCCGCGATGATTAGTTTCAAAATCCTACGAATCTCCTTATTAGTCACCCATATGAATACTTAAATCTGATTACCCCACTCCGTCCTTACAATCCAATTGATATCCGAAATCCTCGTCCCCCACCCATCGAATTCTGATCTCATCCAAGAAGAAACCAACCTTAAAGAAAAATCGCCATCGAGATCGCACTCAGAGAGAAATTTTTGTTTTTTGAGTCGTGCTTGGGAACTATTTCATTTTTGGAAGAATATATTAAAGAAAAGGGCAAGCAAAGAAAGAGAGGAGAGAGAGAGAGAGAGAGAGAGAGAGAGAGAGAGATGGGTGGAGGAAGTGTACAAAAAATCTGAAAAGACTATTAAAAATACTTTAATTTTTGATTAAATGATTAATGATCTTTTAACAAAATTATAAAATGATAATCAAAATTCATATAAAAAAGAAAAATTAACCAACACAATTAAAATGCAACAAAAAAAATCAAATATGATGAAATTTATTAATGGAAAATAATGAATTAAGATAATAGTGACTATATGTATCATTTTGCATAACATGATAATTGAAAATGAGCGTGATCTCGAGGGACAGATAGAAATCGATGGAGAAGCTCCGCCTCCGAGGTTGAATTAGTGGGAGATGATAATATTCGGTTTCAAGAATTTTTTGGACGATTTAGAAGAATCAAAGATAAAAAAAAAAAGCTTATTTTTCACTTCGTAATGATTTAGTTGATCATTTGTGGGAAAATTTGGTAATACTAATGCTTAAATTATATTATTTTGTTTTTTTCTATTGTGTTATGTTATTTTATTTCTATAAGAAAATTTCAATTAAAATATTATTGTGATTTAAATGAATTATTGTTCATTATAAAATAATTGGGTAAATTGTCTAATTTTAATAAGTCAAATACTTGGAAAAATAATATATTTAGAATATTCTTTTTAGAATGAAAGAGTAATGGGTTGGAGAAAACTCCTACTCTAAAATAGAGTTACTATATTTTAGACTGAAAATAGAGTCATAGGTTAGAGATAGTCTTATAAGTTTGATTTGGATCTTCGGTTTACTCATTTACTTTATTTTAGAGTGAAAATACATGGGTTGGAGATATTAGATTCATCATACAAAAATAAATTAGATGATTTAAGAGAAAAGACAACTCTAGACTCAAACTCATTTCCAAACTAATACTTGACTATTGCATCTTAAGGTGAGATATGGTAAAGGGGAGGTGAATGTACCAACTGTACTCATGAAGGGTAACCAGATAGGTTGATAATGCTATTTCCTCGAGATCCAATATTTTAATGTAATTAGGATCCATGCCAGGAAAAGAGCTCGCAGGGACGCAAAAAGGTTCAGAATGTGAGAGGAAAATGACGAGATCTCCAATGTCAGCCTTCCGTTGTTCGTCTAGCTTGAACACTGTCACTTTTTGTGTTTTCATCTTGGGAATACCCTCTTCGATCTTGGCGGTCTTCCTGTACCACTTAACGAAGAAAGTTTCACCGGTGGTTCTTGACTTCACCAAGTGCTCACTCGAGCAGCCCGATGCTCCCATTTGGTCAGCTCGGAAAGGTTTTCAAATCGCAAGCTCTGAAACGTGGGCTTGGTTATGTGTTTCCAGAGATCTCATAATTCGATGAGGTGGCCTCCAGATCCGGGAATGCGAAACATGTCATCTTTCTTGGAAAACATGACAGGGGACTTCGATTTTGATGTTGGTCCATTCGGAGTTGCTATGAGCGGGTCTGCAAAAGCTGAGCGATGTCCCAAGAACTTGACAGCCACGACACATTTTTCATCCTCAGGAGAAGACAGGGACATTGACGCATTGGTGACAGATTGGGTTTGGCATAGAGGCAGAGTTACAAGAGGAAGCAGAGGAATAAGTTTTGGATCTGTATCCGATGCGACCGGGGTTAGGTCGTCTTGGAGACGCAAGATGCTATCGTCCTTCAATGTAGCTACCCAGCCATGAGATGCCACAATCGTTCCCATTGCATTGTCATAGAGATGTTCATTATACACCAACTCCAGAGGCACCATTTATCCAAAAATCAGTCGTGTCATGTTCATTAGCATAAAAATTGAAATAATCTAATTTAATCTCCTAAAAGTACTGATAACATACTCAGCAAGAACGAAAACCGAAAAAGTTAAAAACAAAGCAAAATGCCTATAAACGAGAGTGACAAGTAATCCTTTTGTACACACAAATTCCAATAACCAAAATATGAACGAACACAAAAAGGCAAATTTCTCTTTATAAATAGGTTCACAATACTTTTGTTTCTTTGTCAAATCTCATCAGGCAATTGAAAACTCTGCGTACCGAAAATTTGAAGAGATGTGTTCTGTAAAAAAACAGCGACTCCACATTTTGTGCTGTTGAATCCATCCCAAACCGTGAAATGAGCCGTCCCGGACACAGTCTTCTTAGGCGTTAAATCTTTAACGGTGCATAACTTTTCTAGCTTTCTTACAACATAGTCATTGGACAAGACTCTTCCTGAGTTCTCTCCTCGAGGGCAATCAGTCACTATTCCGTTCTCGTATAGCGCCACCAATATATCGATCCCGCTCGAGTCCACTTTCATTCTCAAAGCTCCTGTGAGAGATACTTGAAGGGTTTCTGAGGTTGGTCTTTGGAATGTTGCCTGGTAAAACATTCTCACTTATCTTAATCAAAATGTAGTTAATTAAAGCAAACACACAAAGTTAGTGTATCGAATCTTATTAACCAATTCTGTTCTACTTCATAGTCAAATGTTCAACTAAAAGCTTTCGATGTGATGCTCAGTCCAAGCCTCTCAGAATTCCGGTAACATCCCCTAACCGTTTAAATTACAAAGACGAAATTCCTAATAAGCAAGTTAGACCACAATCATAGTCATGCAATTGCCAACAAAGAAGACATTACACACAGGATTGTAATGCTTTTGACACACAAGCATTCATTGATTCCAAGATTATGGGTCAATATCTTGATATTAGTGACAGAGCTAATCCTATGATCTGTACATCATCTACAAGACTACTGAAGTACATAAATGAAATCAAAATTTCTCAAGTTATTTCTAAGAAAATCCAGACAAGATATCCAGGAAACTAAGCAAACATCAGGATTCTTTTATACAAACGCCATTGAAGCTTTCCTCTATCCACCAAATTTGTATTGAAACTTATACTAATCCCAATTCGATTAAGCTATTTCATTCCTATCATCGAAAATGCAAGATATGACTCACCCGAAACGCCGGAGAAGGAAACCTAGGCGCATCGACGATGGACTTGAGCAGAGTATCTTCCTCGTTCCCAAGAAATTGAACCCGACCTTGAACCACAAACTGCGGAGTAAACATGGTATCTTGATTCAACGCTTCCACGTAAGCCTTTTGCCTCACCGTCCACTGACTAGATCCGTACGGGTCTTTCCAGCCCAAATAATCCCAATAATCAACGTGGAAAACCAAAACCATCGCCGGAGAACCAGATCCACCGTCTCTACGGATCTGACCGTTGAAATCGCCACGACCAAGACGCGATACGAGCATCTCCCCCTCCGGCGAAGTCTTACATCCCTGAGAAGAGAAGAGCTGAACGAGAACAGGTCCGTCGCCGGCGGGAACATCTGCAGCAACGACCGCCGCGCTATGACCGGAGATTCCTTTTCCGGTGGTGGAAGTTGAAGATCCTTTGACGCCAAAACAGGCGAAAAGACGCGGCGCCATCGGAAATCGGGAGAAACAAATCGGAAATGTTTCCCCAAGAAAAAGCGAGAAAGTTCAGAGAAACATTGAAATATTGAGAAAGAGGAAGAAACGATTTTACAGGGTATGAGGTGAAGAGAGAAAGGCGGCAACAAGTGTCTTTACCCAATTTTCCTCTCTATTTTTCTTTCTTTTTTTTGGGTGGCAAAAGCTGTAATTTTGTGGCCTTTTCTTATTTATTGCTTTGGGAGGAAGAAAGTGTTGGGTGACACGTCGCACATGAGCCCATGACAGGTCACCGAATCTTTCAGCGAACTGTCTTACATTACACAGTTCAGAGAACCCACCCGGTGGGTTACAATCCCGGTACGGTACCTGCGATTGGATTTTTTGTCCTATATATTTTCTGTGACCTAAAAGTTATTAAGATTTTTTTAATGGGCCCTGTTGCAGCCCAATTATATTAACATTCCAACGTTGAAATCTTGACTTAAAAAGGTTAAATAATCAGTCGAAAATTTTTGGATTGTGTGGGATATTATAAATTATTGGTATATACTATCCCAAGATATACTCTTTCAAGATATTCCCTCTGAAATTCTTTAATTTCTTTCTTGTACAATCCTATTAATTCCTTAGATCGCTGTTTAATTCTTCATAAATTTACATATCCATTTAAACCCTTGAATTTTGTTTAACTAAACGCTACTTGCCTCTTGTAGAATTGAAATTAAAAAAATGAAATCAAACTTGCTTTTCTCATTCTCCTTCATCTTCATTTCCAATTTAATTTCGCTCTTTTTTTTTTTTTATAACCGTGGGGATCCTAAAGGCTTTCTAGGTCCAATGTTAAGATAGGTTCTAGAAAGTTATAGAAACTTCCGATATTAGATTTAGTATATATTCTTATATATCGAGTAGCTTGGTGATCAAGTAGTTTGGTCAACAAGTAAATACTCTGTATATATAAAGAGCGTGCAAGTATCAATGAAAAACATCATCTTTTCCATTAATCTCTCTTGTCTACATGGTATCAGAGCCATTCTAAAAGATCTCTTTCTAAAATTGTGTTTGTTTTACAAGAGAGTATTGACAAGAAATCATGACCGAAAGTAAAGAAGTTGTCAAAACAGAGTCGTCAAGTAACGCGAAGTTGTCGCCCTATTATCTGCATCCTTCAGATAATACAGGGTCCTTGATCACCCCTGTCACGTTGACGGGAGATAATTATACAGAATGGTCCATTGAATTGGTGAATGCGCTTCGAGCCAAACGGAAGCCTGGTTTCATCAACGGGAGTATCGTGATGCCATCAGACGGAATGGAAGAGCTCGAGATGTGGAATGCTGTGAATTCCATGATCGTTGGTTGGATCAGGGCATCAATTTCACCCTCGATTCGATCTACAGTAACATTCACATCTGATGCTCATAAGCTATGGACATATTTGAACAAGCGGTTCTCAGTGGGAAACGCTGAGCGTGTTCATCAATTGAAGGCAGAGCTTGCTGCGTGTCAACAAAATAGAGCTAGTGTGTTAGAGTACTTTGGCAAGTTGTCAAATAAGTGGGAGGAGTTGCTTAGTTACAAGCCATTTCCAAAGTGCACTTGTAAAGCACTTGAAGTTTATACAAAAGAGTATGAAGAAGAAAGAGTGCATCAGTTCTTGATGGGGCTAGATGACGCTCGTTTTGGTAATGTGTGCACCAACATCATTGGTTTGGAGCTACTACAAGACCTTAATTTGGTGTATCAAAGAGTCGTGAGGGAAGAAAAACGTCTCAATTCTTTAAGAACAGAGACAAAGCAAGAAGTGGTCGACTTTGTTGCAAAAACAGAGCATCGAGAACAACCCAACATGGAAGGCTATGTCGCAGCATTTGCTCGTGCCCGTGGAGTTGTGACATGCTCTCATTGCGGCAGACCTGGTCATGAAAGAAGAGATTGTTGGCATATTGTTGGGTTTCCCGAGTGGTGGACAGAGAAGAACCAAGGTGATGGACGTGGTTCTAATACTCGAGGTTGAGGACGTGGAAGGATTGGACAGTCGGGACCAACATGATCTAATGATGTGCAGGTTGCTCATCAGAGTGCTTCTATTCCAAACTTCACCACGGACCAATGGGCCTCATTGACAGCCTTGCTTGATCAACAGAAACCCACACCAATATCCGAGAAGCTGCAAGGTAATATACAAACGGGAGAGGTTATCCTCGATACGAGAGCTTCACATCACATGACCGGTGATGTGACTTTGCTTTCCGACATAAATAGTATTATGTTCTGTCCCGTGAGTTTTGCCGATGGTAGCCAAGTAATGGCAACGAAGAGTGTTATTTTACGTTGGTCACCACAATTGACCTTGCTAAATGTTCTCTTTGTACCGAATTTAAATTGTACACTATTGTCCGTGGCCAAACTGTTGAAGCAAACTGGTTGTTTTGCTATGTTTTCGGATATGTTATGTGTTTTACAAGACCATTTTACGAGGACCCTGATTGGAGCCAGTGAAGAACGGAATGGTGTTTATGTTTATCGGGATGTGACTATGACGCGTGGAAACAGAGTCAAAGCTGTTGAAGATGAGAGTTTGTGGCATCGTCGACTAAGGCATCTCGCATATGGTGTTTAAGTTTTTTACCTTTTATTTCTGGTGATATATCATGGTTTTTACCCGTTTTTAGCCATGATATAAGTCCATTTTTAGTGTCTTTTCGGTGTTTTCGTATGGTTTTAAAGTCTTTACAGGTTTAGAGGCCATTGGAGCATAACTTGTGGATTTGGAGAATTTTGGAGCAAAGAGGAATGAGCTATTGAAGATTTCAAGTCGGATTGGAAATCTAGCCTTGGTTTCGATCGACACCATCTCTGGGTGTCGATCGACACCCGATCGTGACAAGCAAAAATAGGAAGTTTGAAGATTTTCCGTTTCTGCCGAGAAGTTCCATTAAATTACAAGTCCGGCCCAATACGTTTTTAGACTTTATATATATATATGTTTTCTAAGCCATTATTTAGGCTATGCTTTTATTCTATTGAAACCTAGCAAGAGATTGATTCAGAGCTTTTAGGGAGACAAGTTCAGACTCTTTTCAGAGATTTCTTCGAACTCTTTTGTATCTCTTACTCTATCCCTTTAATGCAGTATTATTCAGTTATTATGCATGTTTCAATCATTATGTCTGAGTAATCTATTAGTTAGGTTTAGGGTTTTTCAAAGGCTGATTATAAATTGTTAAGAACTTTATTACTGTTGGGATCAATCTAATTTGTGTTCTTCACCTTGATAGTTTTAATTCTGTTTTAGGATTGATCACCCTGATTTAGATATCATAGGTTAATTGATAGATGCGAAAGCATTATTAGTTATATGGATTAATATCATAGGTGAGCAAAATTAATATTCGCAAAGAAATTTGGCTTAGTAATTTTGTGAACAAATCGAAACTGCTCGTTAATGCTTGATTAATTTTATAGAACTCGCAAAGAAATTTGGTTTTCTAGGATTTAGTCATAGATTGCTTTTGCAACGAAAGTTGATTAGTTTTACAATTGTTTTCGAGTTCTAGAACGGTTCCTAATAAATATCCCGACAGTAATTTAGTGCTTTAATTTAAAGTCATGCCTGCGAATTACCTGATGCTTAGTGCTTCGTCTTATTGAATTTAAAAGAACCTTAATCATCGTCTGTTTAGTTTTAATTGCTTAATTTACATTAATCATATTTCTCTTAGCTTAATTTGAATTTGGAGCTTTATTGTGTGATTCTTTTCCCTGTGGATTCGATCCCTAAGTACTATACGATCTCCTAATTTGAGAGAGTAGCTCAGGGTTAAATTTGAGCATATCATCTGGTTTTAAGAATAATCCCGCTAAGTTTAGAGGTTGTGATATTTGCTTTGAGTCTAAACAAACTCGTGAGGTGTTTTCCGAGAGTAGTAATAAAGCTTCCGATATTTTTGAATTAGTGCATTGTGATCTTTGGGGACCATATCGAGTTCGGTCTTCTTCTGGTGTTGTATATTTTCTCACAATAGTAGATGACAATTCACGTGGGGTTTGGATACATCTACTTCTAGAAAAATCTAAAGTTAAAACGGTGCTTCCAAATTTTTGTAATATGGTTAGTAGACGGTTTGGAAAATTAGTAAAAGCAATATGTAGCGACAATGGGACGGAGTTCATGTGTTTATCCAAGTATTTCGTTGAGAATGGGATATTACATCAAACTTCGTGTGTGTCTACTCCGCAACAAAACGGTCGGGTTGAGCGTAAGCATCGACATTTGCTTAATGTTTCACGTTCTTTGATGTTTCAGGCTCATCTTCCCGTCAATTTTTGGGGCGAGAGTGTGCTTGCTGCAGCTTATTTAATCAACCGCAGACTAACTAGTGTTCTTGATGGAAAAACACCTTATGAGTGCTTCTATGGAAAAGCACCAATGTATGATCATGTCAAAATATTTGGTTGTTGTGTTTGCTCATAAATTGTCTCGTGACAAAGATAAGTTCAGCAAGAGAAGTAGAAAGTATGTGTTTATGGGTTACCCTTTTGAAAAAAAAGGATGGAAGTTATACGACTTGGAGACAAATGAGTTCTTTGTCTCTAGAGATGCGAGTTTCGATGAGAAAGTTTATCCTTATGAAAAAAAATAAAGGTACGCTCGTTGCTTCTCCCTCTTTCTCGTTACCTTCTTCGACTTATTTTGAGGAAGAATCAGATTGTGTGATTGAAGAAGATAGGAGGAGTGTTGATATAGTTGGTGATGTTGTGGAAGTAGTTGATCCAATGCCTCCTCTCGTTCCATCTATTATGTCATCGTTGGAGATATTAGATGAGATCAGTGAGCCTTGTGTAACTGAAACAGTCCTTGGCAGAGGTCATCGACAATCTATACCGTCTACAAGACTCAAATACTATGTTACGTACAATTGTACTGGCACACCCGATAAACATACCAGTTTTGTTCCTTCCGATAATCCATTAGCGTCCTCTAAGATGGCCAAAGGTAAGACCTCCTATCCTGTAACAAGCTATGTTACTGATGCTATTTTTTCAGAAAAAACATCAAGTGTTTCTCGCAGCTATAACGGAAAGTGTGGAGCCTCGTAACTATAACAAACACTACAAGAAAACATGTCATTTGCCACTCCCAAAAGAGACAAATTTGTCACAAATGACCCATTTGTGACTACTTTGCAACGAAAATAAGTCGTCACAAAAAGCTCGTCGCTAATTTTTGGCGTCGCAAATCCGTCGCAAATTAACGACGCTTGTGTGACTTTATATTTTCGTCGCTAATTTGCGACGAAGTTAGGATTCCAAACCTTAGTCACAAATAAGCGACGAATTTGTGACTCATACTGGTGGTCACTAATTAGCAACTGATTTCAGACTGTCAAAGGTGTGGCAAATAAGCGACTAATTAGCGACTTCGGATTTGCGACTGATTTGTGACTAACTTTATTCGTCGTAAATTAGCTACTAATAAGAGACTATATTTTTGTTGTTACAACTTTGTATTAGTCACATTTTGGTCACTAATTTGCCATTGATTTGTGACGCCTTTGTTTTAGAAGTGACTGAACTGAATCTCTTTCAAGTCACTTTTCAGTCACTTAAATGGTACTAATTGTTGTTTGTTTGTGTTGTTTTCAATTACTAAATGCTATGAATAATATAAAAAAACTTGAAATGCAAAATTATATTACAAAACAAGCATAACAAAGAATGGTGCACAAGAAATTCTTTTAAAACATAAAATGATACCAAAAACAAAACAAGAACAACAAAAATACAACCTTTTTTCAATTTCTTATGGAGCTAGCACCTCCAAGCATCATCACCATCCTATCCAATCCGTAATCAATACCACCTGCAATTTCATATCAAATTCCAAATGTTTAATTAACCAATCATGTTCAGCATCATCATCATCACAAGGGTACCTACCATCAAGTTATTGACAAAGTGTAAGAAAATTTACATACCATGAGGAGGAGCACCCATGTGTGCCTCTCGAACTGCTTCAAGATCATTCTGGAGTTTGGTGTTATATTGCTGCAAACTCGTGTTGTACTCTTACAGCCTTTTGTACATATCTTCAAGGGACGCCACCTAGAAATGAAAACAATCCATTAACCACTTGAAGATTATGCTAATAGCTTTTTTCACAACCAGGCGAACAATAAGATTCTACTCAAAGCTACAAGAATCCAATGAATGAACTAAATCTGAAATGACACCAAAAGGCTCATTATTAGGGAAAACGGTTATATATACCTTAGGAAGGGCACCAACTCGTAATGCTACATTGAGGGCAAAAGATCCGGTAGAGTAAACCGGAACATCTCTAGGAGAAACAGCACAACCGAGCCACATGATCGAACCTTTGACAAACGAAGTCGTTATCTGATCAAGTGCTTGCTGAAGAGCAATCTCCTTTTTTGACAAACCTTCCTCAGATGATGCATTTCCATCTAGAGCTCTAATGTGTTCGTAGAAACAAACCATTTAGGAGCTCTAATGTGTTCGTAGAAACAAACCATTTAGCTGCTTTGGAGGCATCTGGAATCAACAATTACGTTCTAGTCACCTCTCCCTCGGTACGTGATCCATCTCCTCTTTCATATCCTTTCTCTGCATTTATCGTATTTGATTGTGATCTTGTTTCTTCTATTGCACAAAGGTGGGCAAGTTTGAGAGAAGCAGAACTGTAAAAGGAAAGAAACAACCTCCTAGCTGTAAAGAGATAAACAAATCTACTTACCGAAATAGGAATGTAAATAAAAATCGACGATCTTAACACAAAAAAAAATCTTGCAGGGTGATGCAGTAAAAGAAGGCCAAGTTATTGGATATCTTCATCAGTTAGGAAAAGTCCTTCCAGTGATGGTAATAGCTTAATCTTTGAAAACTATCAAATCAGATTTCAGATGTAATTGTTGATTAATTACAAGATGATAAGGTTCAGATAAAAGCAATGATCTTTGTTGAAAATTTTCCTCAAGACCTGAAATCAAATCCAGAAAGCATTAAACTATAGAGTTAAGGAGATACATAAAAGACATAATGGTAAGCATTTGAAGTTAAGTAGAGAACAAGATTAATGTTGCCTAAAACTCAAAAAAGAAAAACAGTGAAAATCACATGAAGGATGCATCAAAAACACCAAATTCAACTCCTTTTTTTTTTCTTTCTAATACAACACCTTTATTAGAACCACGATTAAAGATCCAAGATCCAAACACAATAGCTTAACTCATACTAGTATCACCAAACAAGCCAATAAACAAAACAAAAACAAACCAAAGACTAATCATATCATTACAAATTTACAATTCTCTACAAACTTCACATAACAAGATTGAAGAACAAGTGCTGTAAATGAAGAACATAAAGTTTCACAAAATAACGTTAGTTCTGATTCAAGAACTCCAAACGAGCAAATCAATAAAAACACATTAAATAAAAAATGAATCAGAGATGTATGGTCAAGACCTGGTGGATCTGAAACTTGGTCTCTAGATAGAATCGAAGAGACAAAAAAAAACACAAGAACAAAGGTATCATCTGCTTTGGAGGCATTTGGAATCAACAATGACGATATGAGGCATTTATAGACGAGAAATCGAACCATTTAGGAGCTCCACCAGCTTCAGCGAATTTCACATACGAAGCAGCGATACACGTCGAGCTCATATCATTGCTTAATCGACCCGTCGCAGCATCGCTGGGATGGCTCTGAATTCCGATGACCGGCTTGTAGTTCAGATTCGGATCCGCCAAAATCAGTAGAGCAAACGGAAATAGCAACGAAAATCGAGTAGAGTTAAGAACCCTAACCTGGAGATTGTGAAGCTACACGAATTCCCAGAATTTCTTCACGGCGGTGGCACAAGAGAGCTTGGTTTCGCCGGAGGAGTGATATGGTCAAATTTACCCTAGACCTACTCTCTCAAATTAAGAGATCGATTGTAGTACTTGAGGTTATCGAATCCACAGGGAATCAGGGACACAATAGATAATTAAATTCAGACTAAGCTAGGCGAATCAAGATGAAAGCAGTAAATTAAAGCAAGCAAAACAAACGGTTGTGAAATCAATTAAAGAAATAGCTAGGCACAGGGAATTCTCCAGTGAATCAGAGTTGCAAGTAAATCAGTTATTAGGAATATAAAGCTCAGTTCATGAACATGCACACGAAAGTAAAACAAACCAGCTGTCGCTGCGAATGTTTTCTATGTCTAAATCCTAGAAAACCAACTGTCGTTGCGAAATCAGGTTGATCTAAACAAGCAATAAATTCAGGCACAATTGTTCACAAGATCCTAAATCAAATGTCTTTGCAGATAGGAATCTTGCTCATCAAAAACTAGTTCAGGTGAATCAATCAAACTGTCGTTTCTATTAATAAACCCTAGATCAGATTTCAGTTCGCGAGGCTAAAATCAGCAATAAGAACAAGTTAAGATGAAGAACTTCTAAAGATACTATCCTAATAAACAGATCAGATTCAACAACTCATCAAACACTTTCAAAAACCCTAAACCTAACAAAGGAATTACTCAGACATAATCATAGAAGAAAACATGATTTTATTAATGATTAACTCTAAGAATTCAATAAAATAAAGCCTTTCCCTAAACAATGACTTGGAACACGTATTTATACAGTACAAAACCGACCAAAACATAAAAGTAAACATCTGAAGGCTTCGGGCTTCGAACGGACTTTTCTGATGAAAATCTGGGCTTTGACGAACTTCGTGTCAATTGACACACATAGATCGTGTCGATCGACACGACTCTCCAAATCGTAAATCTTGGCTTTAAAAGTTTTCGTGTCGAGCGACACACATAGTCACGTCGCTCGACACAGCTTCCAAACAGTGACTCCGAATTTGCATTTCGCCACTTCATTCCGCGAATGCTCCAAAATCTCCAGTAAACATCTTTTATGCTCCAGACGGTCCAGTTCCTGTAAAGACTCTAAAAAACACTTGGAAAACACCAAAAGACTCTAAAATATGGACTTATATCATGGTTGAAAACCGGTAAAAACCATGATATATCAAGAAGCTAGCGAGAGGCTTAGAGACGCGACCGAGCTTCATGATTCCTTTCCCTTCTCTACTGGTTCCGGCACTGGTAGCCGCCGGAGAAACTCTTGTGGATTTCCTTTTCATCAAGCCATGTGTTTATCGATTTTGGGAAGGAGAGAGAAATAGAGAGAGAGGTGAAGATTTAGATCCAAATCGAAAGAGAGATGAACAAATCACATGAATGAAATGTCTCTGAGAGAGAGAGATAAGTTGAATCGGATTGAGATTTGGAGAGAAATAAAAATCTAGGGCTTGTAAAACTGATTTGGAAATGAGATATTTTAGACTCTTTGTTTGAAAGAGCATGTAATTTAGTCAAAACAAAAAAAAAATTTGGAACGGTAAATTCTCACCCAAAAAAATCAAATTATTTCACCAAATCCCAAATAATTCCCGCCCATTTATCAGTTTCAAAAGAGTAACAAAATAGTTATTAATTTGTGACTAATTTGTGATGATTTTAAGCTAGTCACAAATCAAATCCCTAAACCCTAAACATTTAGACCCAAAATTTGTTTTTCTAGCCTTTCTCTAAACCATAAACCCTAAATAAACTGATATAACTATTATAATACCACTAACAAAGCTAATTTACAAAAACATCAACTTTACATAATCTTAATTTAAAACTTATAAGTGTTTATAACCTAAAGTACATTAATGTTGTTCTCACATAAATATTTTTTTTGGAAATTGATTTACTCACTACAACCACATATTGGCTACTTTGTCATTGACTTTAGTACAAGCTAAATACAACTATGAATCATAAAAGCATACATTTTGGGGTTTAATGTGTAGTAATGCAAAATGGAGTGGCAAAGTAGTCACTAATCAGTCGCGGATTTACTTTTGCGTCGCAAATATGTCTCAAAGTAGTGGTATATTTGTGACTACTTTGCCACGACTTTGGATAGTCACAAATCAAAATCCTAAACCCTAAACAATTAGACCCCAAAATATTGACTTATACGCTTACCCTATAGCCTATACCCTAAATTGATGGATATATCAATTACACTAGTCCTAACAAATCTAATTTAGATAAAACATCAAATTTTGAATATCATAGTATACTTATATGTAACTTTAAGATTAATGAAACTAAAATGTTGTGTTAATGAAAATTTGCAATTGTGTTTGAGTAATTCAATATTAACACATATTTATACTTTGCATTGAGTTTAGTAAACCCTAAATACAATTATGAATCATAGAGCCATACATTTTAGCTTTTTCAAGTTTAGAAAAGTTAGAGGCAATGGGGAAAGTGTCACAAATCAGTCACAAGGGTAGGTAGGCGTCTTATATATGAGGCAAAATAGTGGTAAATTTGTGACTGATTTGTGACGTTCTTATATGGTTCCAATTTTCAAACCTTAAAACCCTGGATAGTCACTAATCAGTGGTAAATTTGTGACGAATTTCTAACGCTGTGTTAAGAAACCCTAAACACGCGTCACAAAATCGTCACAAATTTACCACTGATTAGTGACAGTAGAAGGTTTTGAGGTTTCAAAACTAGAACTATATTTTAACGTCACAAATCAGTCACAAATCAATGACTCCCCCAGCAGCGTCGCTAATCTGTGACTGATATATTCGTAACCAGTGTGTCACAAATTTGTGACGACCATTTTCGGTTTAAATCAGTCGCTAATTAGTGACTGATATGTGACTAGACTGAAACCTTCCCACAGTTGTCGCAAATCAGTCACTAATTGGCGACGCCTTTATGACTACAAATATTAGTCGCAAATTTACGACGAATTTGTGACTAATATTTCATGAGTCGCAAATCAGTCGCAAAGGTGTCTCAAGTTAGTCGCAAATATTAGTGACTGATTTTGCAGTCACAAACCGCAGTCACTTATGGACTGTTTTCTTGTAGTGAAAGCGGTTCGGGATCCGAGATGGAATAATTCGATGACATTTGAAATAGATGCTCTTCATGATATTGATACTTGGGATGTAACCACGTAGCCAGAAGGAAAGAAAGCTATAGGATGTAAATGGGTGTACAAACTTAAATTCAATGCTGATGGGACGGTTGAGAGATATAAAGCTAGACTTGTGTGTCTTGGTAATCTTCAAATCAAAGGAGAAGACTACAATGAGACATTTGCACCTCTGGCAAAAATGTCAACCATTCGTACCTTGTTAGAAGTTGCGGTCGCAAAGGATTAGGAAGTGCATCAAATGGATGTTCAAAATGATTTTCTCCATGGAGATTTGGAGGAGGAGGTTTACATGAAGTTACCACCCGGTTTTAAAGTGAGTGATCCGTCCAAGGTCCTTCGTCTCAAGAAATTGTTATACGGTTTAAAACAAGCCCTAAGGTGTTGGTTTTCCAAGCTTACAAGTGCTTTAAAGGAATTTGGGTTTGTTCAATTGTATACTGATTATTATTTGTTTACTTATTAAAGGAGAGAAGTGTCTACGAGTGCTTATTTACATTGATGATTTAGTTCTGGCCGGAAACGATTTAACTATGATAACTAAGTTCAAGACTTATCTTGGTAATTGTTTCCGTATGAAGGATCTTGGCAAGCTTAAATATTTTCTTGGTATAGAGATTGCAAGAGGACCGTTGGGAATGTTTCTCACACAAATAAAGTATGCTTTGGACATAGTAACCAAAGTTGGACTCCTTGTGTGTAAGCCGGTTACGACTCCAATGGAAATTAATCACAAAATTTTATCGGATGATGGACCTTTCTATAAAGATCCGGTTCGGTTTAGAAGAATGGTGGGGCGTTTAGTTTATCTTGCAAACACACGGCCAGAGTTGTGTTATGTAGTGCATGTCCTCTCTCAAGTTATGCATGAGCCACGAGAAGCTCATTGGGATGTTGTTGTTCGAGTATTGCGATATTTGAAAGGTTGCCCGGGTTAAGGAATAATGTTGAAAGCTAATAGTGATCTTCGAGTGTGTGCTTATACTGATTCGGATTATGCGTCTTGTCCGAACACTCGACGGTCGTTATCTGCATTTGTTGTGATGCTTGGGAATTCGCCAGTCTTGTGGAAAACAAAGAAACAGGACATGGTGTCTCATTCTTCGGCTCAGGCAGAGTCATTTGCTCTATGAGAACTAAAGTGGATGAAGATACTCTTGGCTGATCATGGAGTTGCACACGATGATCCCATGGAAATGGTGTGATAGTCAAGTGGCATTACATATAGTTGCTAATCATGTGTTTCACGAACGCACCAAACATGTCGAGAAAGATTGTCACAGTGTTCGTGATGCGGTTCGTGCTGGTCTCATTGCTACTCGTCACGTTCGAACCACAGAACAGCTTGCAGATATCTTAACTAAAGCGTTGGAAAGTTCTCAATTCACATACTTATTGTCCAAGTTGGGCATTTGCAACTTGCATGCTCCAACGTGAAGGGGAGTGTTAAGATAGGTTCTAGAAAGTTATAGAAGCTTTCGATATTTAATGTTAGATTTAGTATATATTCTTATGTTATCGAGTAGCTTGGTGATCAAGTAGTTTGGTCAACAAGTAATTCTTTGTATATATAAAGAGCGTGCAAGTATCAATGAAAAACATCTTCTTTTCCATTAATCTCTCTTGTTTACATCCAAAGACTAATTCCACGAGGCTTTGCATCCGGGTACGCGTTTGGAAATATTCCAAATTTAATTGTGCGGCTAGGTGGCCAGCCCGAATCGTCATTTCCAATTTCATTTTCGCTCTCACACGCCTCTTTTTCATAAACATCTTCTTTGGTTCCAACTTGATTTTATTTTTGTTTTTATTCAGCAATCGCATTGATAATTTTTGAGCGGATTGTTTAGTTTGTTTTCTAACTTTTTCACCTTTTTTTACCATTGTGTTTAGCTAGCTATGTTAGTCTACAACTAATCAAAATTTTGATATTGATACACCACGGGGGGAAAAAAAAAGAAGGGCAAAATAATAGTAGATAGATAACAAAAGTTGTCCAGCTAGAGGAAGAAAGTTGGCGATGTGCGAACTTGACTAGAGAAGAAGACGAAGGGGAGGAAGGACATACTACAGAGATTAGCGATATCATCCCATCCGAGCATCCACATATCTCGATTTGCCAAGTGGATGCATCGTGGGCAAATCAAGGGCCCACTAGAGGCCTCGGATGGTGTCTCACAGACACAACAGGTCAAACACATACCGGCAAGCAGGCATGCCGAAGAAGTCTCTCAGCTTTACATGCAGAGTTCGAGGGACTCCTCTGGGCGATGGAGTGCCTTATTCAAAAACGTATACTTCGGGCCCGATTTGAGACGGATTGCTCAAACCTATTGACGATGACCGATGATCCAATAGATTGACCAGCTTTCCAGTCTGAGCTAAATCACTTCGCAGATCTTAAAGATCATTTCATTTCCTTTCAGCTAACCTATATTTTTTGTTCTTGTAATGACCGTGCCGATGCTCTTGCAAAAGCAGAACGAGCACGTAACCTTTTATTTTCCTATGTAGATCTCGACGAGTCGGTAGAAAGTACCCGATTGCGGAATATTTCTACCGATCAAATGTGATTTAATATATAGAGTTTGTTGAAAAAAAAAGAAAAAAAAAAGAAGATAACAAAAGTTGTATAAATCAATAATCATCGAAATCGTCAGGATTGGGTTTAGGAGAGGATAAGATTGCTGTATAGAGTCTCAATTTGTCTTCTCCTAATGACGCACATCTCGACAATGGTCTCCTCGGCCTTATGAACGACAGTGACGTCAATGTTAGCCGATGCTTGTACCTATCACAATATCAACAGCTGTTTATTTTTCATATTCGCACATTAAATCTGTATTTGTATCTAAGAAATATCTTACAAAATAAAAATAAAAAATCAAATTTTAATTTCAAATATGCCATTATTTTTCAAACTTACGTACCACAAATTTTAGGTTAGTAAGATTTTCTAAAAGGTTTATATAATCACATAGACATTTTCTAAAAAATTTGGTACTTTCTGAATTCAAAATGTTGTGGGTTTTCTTAGAATTTAAAGATTTTGATAATAACTTTGGAAAACAAATATAAAATATGATTTCTTAGTTCAAGAATTATCCTTTAATCAAACAATGCAAACAAAAAAAACTCTTTAACTACAATTGTTATTTGTTCCCTAAAACCCTAAAATACTAAAAGTATCAAAAATTTGTTGCTGTAGTACTTTTCGAGTTTTAAAGTTGAACTATTCTATTTTGAAATGATAGTTTTGGGAATGTTTCAAATTGCTCATTTCCCCTTCAAAAAATATATTAAAATTTACTTTGGATTCAAAGAAAACTTGCAAATCACTTAAAGATCAAGATAAATATACTCAAGAAATAGGACGTACCTCCGCCAAGCGAGCTGAACCGCAACCGCAGCCCAAGTTCGCCACCCGGGAGAATAATAGCGTGCACTGCGTTTTACTTTCTCATTCACAAAAGTGTACCGAAAATGTTGAGTCACGTACTTAACGTCTTCTGCGTCAAGGCCAAACGCTTCGGTAGTCTCAAGCGTTACGAGCGTTGACGAAGAAGGCGGTAATCTCTCCACGAAAGGTCGCCGGAGACACCACGAGAGAAGCTCGTCACCGCTGAAATTGCCCGGACCTAACATGCAACAGCTTTTGACACCGTCTCGTAGTAACTGGCTACTTTGAAGATGACCTCTCACTACGAACAACATTCTTTGCACTGCATCTCCTTCCTTCTGAATCTACATTTTCAAACATTTTTATTAATGTGTTTTCGTCGTTGCGAGATTTCTTGGGTCCCACGTTAACAAGATAATTCTGAAACCGGTTATATGGAAAAGAAAAGAAAAACAGTGATTATAGATATGAAATTTAAGTTCTTTATGGAATTGAAATAAGGAGGAAAAAAAGTAGATCGTTATAATTAAATAGACTTTCATTAATTTGAATCAGACAGAAAAATTTGGGATTCTGTTTTCGGTTGCAATTGCTAACATGTCGATGAATTAAATTATAAACAAATAAAACGAAACCTTTTACCGAATAGATAGCAACATTACACTGTCATAACTGTTTCGGTCCCAAAACATGATTATCTAAACTAGATGGCTTCATGACTTTGAAATATATATATTCCAATAATTTGTTTAAAGATACTTACGGTTTCTCCTTTGGTGAATATGAGAGACTTTACTCGGTCGCATATATTTTCGAGAACCAAATCATCCATATGTTGAAACAGCGGAACCTGAAATTTTTCCATATACTCATCCACATCAATAATGATCATTAGTTATTATTAACTATTTAAATATTTATATAAACTAATTTTTATCTTTGTTCAATGATTAATCTAACCTGTCGGACTAAGTCTAGGCATAGATGGTACTTGATGTCTCTCCTAAGACCTTCCGGAAGGTTCTGAACCATCTCACACTCATCTACACCGCGCATAGCGGCCCATCGCTGTCGCTCGTAGTTCCGGACACGCTGCCTAAACCCTAATGGCAAATGTCTCTTTTTCATCCACCACTCTATGTTCCTCATTTTCAAGTGCATTGCTTGCTTTTTTGAAGTTGTAGCGTGCAGAAACACCTTCATTTTAGATTATAAACAAATTGTAATTCATGAGCTTTATTAAACATGTTATTACTTATTTATGAGAAAATGGGCTAGTTATACCTTGATATTACCGATCAACATGGTAACGAGAAGAAGTCCACTTGTTAGAACAATTATATTGAAGACAACCTCCGACCACTCTGTTGTGCTCTCTAGATTCCCAAATGTGCTGATCATGTAGATAAAACGAAATTAGTTAAATATTTTTAATACAGTTCAAATTAATTGCAAAATCTAAATATACCTAAGAAAGGGATTATATAAATGATAATCAAGCAAGTATTATTCCACAATTTGGCTAGATTTTTCCTTCTACGAGTTAACTAAATTCACACCAACCCGGATTGAAATTCGAATAACTAAATCTGTTAGGTCATGAAATACCTGAGAGTCATAAGACCCCAAAAGATAGGAAAGAGGATTTTTTCCAACCGGCTTTCATTACTCACAAGTTGAATGGTCCACTGATAAGCACCATATGTGTAGTTGGTGTAGATATCCAAGCAAATGGATCGGGCTTGGTGGTTATGTGCCCAAGCCAGTCTAGCCCTGTCAAGGACCATCTCGGTCGTGCCATAGTACACTGGTTCTTTACATGATAACATCCTTACGTCGCATCCCATCGTGTTTTCACATTGTTCTTTAAGACATTTTGCTGATCTTTGGACCCCTAACAAATACCAACATGCTCCTGCTGCCTGTATATCATAAACATATGTGATAGATTAAGATTGCAAATCGTAACAACAATTTTTCGGGTAGATTGAAGGATTTTTGTGATTATTAAATAACTGATTGCACTTTTCATACGGTTTATGAATGATGGAAGATCTAAGAAATTCTTGTACGATGTTAATTAAAGTTGATGAGTCATTGAAGTACTAATAAATAGTGAAAAGGTGAAATAGATCTTTGAAAAAAGAAGCCAATGATTGAATAATTTATGATTCTAATCAAGACTTCCTAGTTAATCATACGTATTCATTAAATAATTTGATTGCGACTTGTGTGATTGAAAGAATCATACCTTCCTCCGAGCAAATCTTTTCTTATTTTGTCATTTTCTGATTTATTTTACTTTCAAAAGAAGACTCCCACAGCAATGGAGAAGGTCCATGTGAAAATATTTTAGGTTCAATTGTCGTATCTTAATCTTACAACCAAAACCATATAAAATAAAGTTATTTGGCACCTGAAATTCACTACTTTCCATAGATTAGTAATTTTCATGAATTTACACACTAAAATATTTTTTGTTTGGTCAACATATGAAATATGGTATCATCTAATAATTAATACATGGTGAGCACAAATCATATAACTAGACTTTCTAACCATTGCTCAAATGGATTATAGATTTACTGACTCACATAAATAAACTATCACAATTAACAACGTTGTTAACTATAAACTATAAACTAGTTAACTAGGCTTATAAACTAGTTGAATTTTGTATGTCGATATCATTACATTTAAATTTTAACCCACAATGAAATCATAAATTTATATATACTAAGCAATAAGAACAGTTTGCCTAAAAACTTACATGAGCCGCGACAAAATATGCGATCATGTTCAGTGCTATTCCCCACCAGACCGTGCCGAAAATGTAACCGGATAGAGTAGCATTCTCGCGTAGATGGCGAACAGAGTGGTATATCTTTGGTATATACTGGAAGAGGAATGCTATAAGCAAAACTGAAACCACTAAAGTCACAGAGCCTCTCTTTAGAAGTGAAGGTATCACCACCCACAACACCACCTGCTCTCATTTTTTTAATAAAATTCAATTAAATAATCATAACAAGAAAACAAAATGTACCAGACGAAAATAAAATTAAAAACGAATGAACTGTATTATTTTTGGTCCACACACGAACATGATTAGGTCAGACTAAGTAAGAGTTATTTCAGACCATATAATATTTAGATATAAGATTTTTTCTGTAGATTAGTCAATTTTAGTTCAATGCTAGATATGATTAGTAATTGTCCCTATTACGAACTTACAACAAATCTCACTTAATGAAGCATTATTATTTAAAGTTAGTTACTATGTATAGTAAACTTTTCAGCGAATATATGAGTTCATATATAGTTAAATATCTGCCTCGACTAATTCAACGGAACCTTAACTTGATTCATACTAATAAACTAGTGCATATTTAAGTAATTGCGTCTCAAAGTTAACTTAATGAATTTTTATATATATAAAATATTGTGGAAACGTATCATAATCTTCCACGATTTATGAGTTTCTCCTATGAATCTATAGTTCTGCAAAAAATAGAAGGTGACAAGAACTTTTGTATAAGAATTTCAATTATTTCAGCATTACATCTAATAATTATCTTTTTTTTGTGCATTTTATCTTGTATACACAACAATCTAAATTTTTAAATTTTAGTTTTACTTGTCGAAACCAAACAATAATATAGTTATAAATGTTGGTTTTACAAACCTGAGGTAATGGTAAAATGACGAAGAGATCGAAGAAGAAGCCTTTCTTGATCTTAACGTACCGTGGAGTAGCAACTCGCATCAAGCTCGCACCACCTCCTTTGTTGATATCTCCGTCGCTATCTCCGTCTATGGCGGGATAAGGCCACCGACGAGCAATCTTGAACTGAAGCCAAATGTTCCAAAGATGCATGAGATCGGTCATGGAGCGTAAGGCAGTGACGGTGAGAGAGAGCCAACCATCGACGAGAAGACACATACACGTGTCGTTCACCGATAGGGTGTAAAGAAAAAGTGGGTCCACGAAGAGACCCGTCGCACACACAAGAAGAAAGACTCGGTTCCATTCTTGAACCCATTTGGATCTCGGGTCAAGTATCCGACCCAACATCAACCATTTGGTATTATTACTTGACCCGTTTCTTCTTCCTCCGCACGTCAATCCCACGTGTGCCTCTTCCTCCTCGACTTCCTCCATCTCTTCTTCGTATTCTTCGTCTTCATCATCTTCATCCTCTGTGTTATTTCCGTCTGAGTAATATCTTAGGCTGGTTGAGTCACGTGAGACACGTGATGCACGTGTGAAGTCTTGCTCGGTGGCCATGGAAAGTACTCACGCATGCAAGAGAGAGAAAACTTGAGAGCTTTGTTTGGAGCTCTACAATGGAAACGGTTTTGGAGAAAAACGCTGTTTTATATAAAAAAAAAGATATTCTTAAACCGGAGTAGAAATGACATACTAAACTACCATTATACCCTTTGTCCCTTTGTGAAAGGGTGGGCAAATTATCCGAATCAAAAATCCGAAACCGAACCCGACCGAAATTAAGCGGTTTGGATCTATATTAGTTATTGTTACATAACCGAATGGTTTTCAATTTGTTTTATTTTGGATTTCGATTCGGTTTCGAATATATCCGATAATCAAGGTAATAACCGAACAAACCAAATATATAGAACTTATATATATATATATATATATATATATATATTCCACTTATGTTCCTTTTTTCTTTCTTTCATATTTTATACAATTTTTTAACTTTGAACCTTATTAAATAGATAAGACTCGTTTTTTCATCATTTTCGTATTATCTTTGAATTTGAACCTTCTTTTATATTTGGGCCTTATTCTTAATGTTATTAATAACATTATATTTATGTTTGAGTTCGGATAAAACCGGATCCGAACCGAATCCGATAAGATTTTGGATGAGTTTTGGATCTTAAAATCAATAGCAAATCCGTACCCGAATCCGAAAAGATCCGAACCGATCCCGATCCATTATAGAAATATACCCGAATAATATTAGTAAGCCCCAATCCGAGAATCCAAAAAACTTATATCGAATCCCACCAATGATCCGAATGCCCACCCATAGTGAAGGGTAAGAGTGATGAGCAGAGTGAAATTTATTGAAAATTCATGGTTAATTCAAAAATTGAGGCGGAGGGTGATTTTGTAATATCACAACGTAAGAGCATAAATGAATTTGGACCGTTTGGTCTCACTCGTAGAAACGTTCAGAAAAAATTGAGTTTCTTAAAGAAAAAGGTTTGTTACTTTTTTCTGTTTCTGATAATAGGTTTTTTCATTCTTTGTCATCGAAGTTTTAGTTTCTTAAGTATTTAATTTGAACTCTTTTTCTTTCTTCTCTTTTTCAGGTTTTTTGTACTATAGTAGAAGCAAACAAACATCTAGATGACGAGCATATATATCCTTGTCGATTCAATAATACTATATGATACCATAATTTAGAGCATCCACACTTATGAGACTCATAAAATTTCTCAATTAATAATTTTAAAATCAATTAATTATTTATTTAAATTTTAAATTATTAAAAGAACATCTTAATCAATTAAATATGGACAAGTGACACAAAGTTTCTCAAAACATTTGATACGGTAACATTCTAGTGATACATATGAGACTTTTCATCCCTCTCTCTCCTCTTTACTTCTATATTTATTATTTATTTAATAGGTGATATTCATCAAAAGTTTACCACTAAACATGGTCTTATTCCATTAAAAAAATGAGATACAATCGCAATAATAAATAACATAAAGATGAAATTGTACCATGATGATAAAGAAATACTACAATCATTTTTTTGTCAATACAATATAAGAATATTAATCGAAAAATAAAACATTATCTACATGTGGATTTTTCAATTAACGTTAATTTGAATATTATAACAATTTTTACAGTGTACATATACACTGTTAGATAAGAAAACACATTAGACATTGTGGATACTAAATCGGCAATTAAGAATTTGATAATAAGAAAGGGAGATTTAGGTTTAGATTCTTGTGACGAACTTAGATTAAACCGTATCAGAAGTAAAGTATTGGATTTATATTAATACGATACGAATATCAGGATTAATACAAAGGTTTTATGGTAGAAAATGTGTATAAAAGATAGTATGATGGTTTTTATCTCAATCTCCTCCCAATGAGTTTTTTCGTGCCCTTCTTTAAATCAACTCTCGTCTTTATATAGCCTCCTCGATCTCTTCAACCGTTCATGTATGCTCGTGGGATATTCTTTCCACGATCCGCGATCCGCAGCTACCTGCTCCTCTCCGGGTTTGACCGACTCTTACTGTTGTTTGTGATTATCTTCTCAGCGTGCAGCTTCCTCTATATTTTACTAGCTGCTTTAATAAGCACATCTTAGTAATAAAGTCCAATAAGCTTTTAAAATATAATTGCTAGACTTTTGTGGGCCAGGTTTGATACAAAACCTAGCACCAACAATTGCCCCCCAAGTCTTTAAGAGATATACTTAAATCTTAAAGAATGAAGATTTTTATATTTTGCCCAACGATAGGACCAAATCTATCAAGTTTGATCATAGCCAAAATCACAATTTGAAGGATTTGCTAGTTAAGATTTGTTGAAACCGAACGGTTTGAGTCAATCTTTTAAAAATATTCATCACAAATCCTCTTATAAATGCTTCTCTTCATAATCTCCTAAACTGCTCCACTCTTCCCACTACCAAGGTATTAACTTCCTCCTCTCTCTTTTATTAATGCCTTTGCGGATTCTTTATTTTCCTTTTCTATTATTATGCATTAATCTTCCTTTTTTTTTTAATTGCTTTCTTCTTCAACCTCCTCTTTCTGAGAATTGAAACAAAATCTCATCTCCATTGATTTTCTTTATTGTTCGATTCTCTTTACTCTCGATTTCTTCATAACTTAAAAACGAGTTCTACTTTCACCAGATCGGGCTACACCTCAATGGAAGTGACATTACCCAAACCTCGAGTGAAGACTCGCCGTGGTGATGAGGAGTGCGCCGGTGTCTCCGGCATCGACCAATTCGGCCCACATCCACCGTCAATTTTGACGGTTCAAAATCTCCTCGATCTGAAATCGAAACATGGAGTCCAGGCAGAAATCAAGCTTGTTCTTCCGGACCCGAACCAATCGCCGGAGCTAGTGAGAGCGGGCTTTTGCTGTGCCTACTTGCCCTATTTTATGAGCAGTGGGCTGACCTTTCCTCTTCCCTCATTCCTCTTCGAGGTCCTTGACTATCTCGAGATCTCTTGCCTAATTTTGTGGGACATGTTGTGGGACTTTCGGTTCTAGTCCGAGAGGAAGGGGTCACTTTGACCGTTCCTGATTTCCTTAGGATATGCAATGTGAAACCAAATTTGAACACCCGCGGGACTTACTATATCTCGCCTCGCTTTTCCCTTGGAGTACTAGACGAAGCTTCGGCTAGGGATGACAAGTGGAAGAAGAAATATTTCTTCTTCAAAATTGATTAATCGTCCATTGGCGACCGCACTTGCATTCCCACGAATTGGGGTTTAGGCCGTGGACGTTAGTAGAAATATGGATTGTGTTCTTTTTAAAAAAAAAATTCATATATGTTGAGTATTGCTATATATATGTTTTTATTTGACGATGCTAACTTGGTACTCTGCTTTTGTCATGGCGCAGTTAAGACCAAGAAAGACCCAATAGACAATCGTCTACGCGAACTAGTTGAGCGTCTTAGGAGAGGTACCTCGGGCTTGGCCTAGCTTTACTCGGGAATGTATATTCGCACCATACGCTCTTCCTCTTCCTGAGGAGAGTCCTATCGGAGAACAGAGCTTTGAGAATATTTCAGGTACTTTCATTGTGGATACACTTGTTTTTTTTTTTTTCCTGTTGATATGAGTTCAACCTAGATGACTCAAACTGTTGAATTGCTTGTAGCTATTCGTCAAACTACCTCCCTTGGTTCTACTGCTAGCTCAAGTGTCGTCAAAAAATGTCAAAAAGGACTAGTTATCGTCGCATTGGGAGCAAAGATAAAGCCCCTCCTCGAGGTTCTGAGCTTGTTCGATCTGGCGATCTTATAGCTGCGCTTGTTTCTGCTCTCGGTGGGTCTCCTCTGCCTGATTCTATGACTCGGGACGCTGTTGTCCCTTGTCCTGATAAGGCTGTAGTTAACATTAGCTCAAAAGCTAATGGTTTCTCTGGATCAGAGAGTCACGATGAGATTCGGGCTGCTGCTAATAAACCTCGACTTGATGCTCCTCTTCTTAAGGAAGGAGGTATTGGAGGGGTTTTACAGCGTAACTCTTTTTCAGGTGGTCGAATAGCATTTCATTGTTGAGATCTTCGTTAATAGGACATAGAGTCCGACGAAGACTCGGGACTATCCTTTCAATCAGGAATTACAACTTCCATGTCGTAAGCTAGAGAAAAGGAGTTCCATTTGTGGCTCTTCGGGGTGTTATTCGGCAAGCCCACAAGGTTGCGGTGAGCTCCTCATGCCACAGCTCTTTCATATCATCTAAGCGTTTCTTTAGTATGTTCAAGATTGATTTGTTAGCAGCCTTGGCTTGCCCATTTCCTTGAGGATATTTTGGCGTGCATGGTAACAACCTGATATGCCACTTTTCACAGCTGAAAGCATTCGATGTGAATTGGGTTCCATTGTCGGTTACGATTTCATATGGGAGTCTGTGTCTGCACACGACGTTCTTCCATACAAAATCTTCGACCTATTCAGCTTGTACTTGCTGGAATGCTTCTGCTTCTATCCACTTTGTTAAATAGTCAGTTAGCACCAGAACGTAACGTAGCTTTTTTCTTCCCCCTGCTTGAACGAATGGTCTAATTATATCCATCGACCACCGTATTAATGTGTATGGGGCCGAGACGGACGATAGTTCCTCCATTGGTTGATGAATTAGGGGAGCGTGTTTTTAACACTTGTCACATTTTGCAGAGCATTTTTGGCAATCACTGACCATTGTTTGCCAAAAATATCCTTGCCTTTTGACTCTAATGGCCAGCGCGCGTCCTCCTGCGTGGTTTCCGCAAGATCCTCCGTGGATGTCCCTCATGACGTCGGTGATTTGGTTGTCGGTGACACATGTTAGATATGGCCCCGAGGGGCATCGTTAGTATAGCTTCCTTTCTATGATGCAGTATTTAGCACTTTGCGCTTTGAGCTTTTTAGCTTCCCATTTGTCTGCGGGGATTGTTCCTTCCTCGATGTACCTCGTTATTGGTATTCTCCAGTATGGTGGTGTTTATGTGCTGGTTGGGCTAGGGGAAGCACTTCCTCCTGGGTCGTCTACCAAGGATGATATAAATTCGCTTGAAGCGAGCCCATCAAATTCAGAGTGGAGCTCCATCTCGATACTGAGCTCCTCTGCTTTGTCGTCGGGCTCGATTATGTATATCGTTGGGGTTTTAAATGGGATGTTTATACTCGGTGTGTCAATTCCTTTGACTGGTATAACTCTTCTCACCAAGGGGTCAGAGGTTGACGCCAGAGCCGCTAAAGCATTTGCTGACGTGTTCTCTCCTCTTGGTATTCTTCCTAACTCGAATTCTTTGAATTGGCTTTTTTAGTTTTTGCACGACCTTCATGTATGCCCCCATGCATTTGTCTTTTGTTTCATACTCTCCATGGAATTGGTTCGTAACAACCTGTGAGTCGTTAAACGCACAGATCTTGCGGGTTCCAATTCATGCAGTGAGTTTGATTCCAGAGATGAGGGCTTCGTACTTTGCTTCGTTATTTGACGCGTTAAACCTCAAGTGAAAAGATTGCTCTAGTACTTCTCCTGCTGGGGCAACTAGTTTTATACCAACCCCGGATCCCTGTTTTGAAGAGGCTCCATCGACATAAAGCGACCATTTTTGGGAGATTGTAGATTCTTCAGAAATTTTGAGCATCAGTTCGACTACGAAATCAGTGAGAACTTGTGCTTTGGCGCACGTTCGGGTGCGATATTCAATATCGTACTCGCTGAACTCGATGACCCATTTTGTAATACGTCCAGATTGGCTCAGACTGTGTAATATTGTGCGCAACGGGTGCGTTATCATTACCACAATCGGATGGGACTGGAAGTAGGGTCGAAGTTAGCGTGCTAACATTACACCAGCTAGGGCCAGTTTCTCCATAGCTGGGTACCTGGCCTCGACATCGAGCATAGCTTTGCTAACATTGTAAATAGGTAGTTGCTCATTCCGCTCTTCTCGAACCAGTACGCTGGTGATACGGCAATGTATAGGTAAATATTTTCGTCTTCTACAAGTTTGGCCAATCTAGGTGGGTTTGTGAGGTATTCTTTTAATTGGGTGAATGCCTCCTCGCATTTCTTGTCCCAGAGGATTTTTTTGTTTCCTCTAAGTAGTTGACAGAAGAGGAGACATTTGTTCGTTGACCGGGAGATGAAACAGTTCAAGGCCGTTATCCTCCCAGTGAGACGTTGCACTTCTCGGGTGGTTTTAGGGGATGGCATGTCGATAAATGCTACTATCTGCTTTGGATTGGCCTCGATGCCTCTTTTGGTTACGAGGTAGCCAAGGAACTCTCCTGAAGCTACTCCAAACGAGCATTTAGTGGGGTTAAGCTTCATCTCGTATTTATTTAGGATTTTGAAGCATTCTTTGAGTTGCGACACATGGTCTTGTTCCCGAGAGGATTTAACCAGCATGTCGTCGATGTATACTTCCATCGTTTTCCTAAAAGGTCAACGAACATTTTATTCACAAGACCCTAGTAGGTCGCTTCTGCATTTTTCAGGCCGAAGGGCATCACTTTGTAGCTATATGTTCCTCAGTCTGTTATGAAAGCTGTTTTATCTTGGTCTTCTGGATTCATTAGACTGGTTGTACCCTGAGAATGCGTCCACAAATGACAAGAGTTTGTGACCGACGGTGGCCTCGACTAACTGGTCTATGTGGGAAGGGGGAAGCTTTCTTTGGGACATGCTTTGTTCAGATCGGTAAAATCGATGCAAACTCGCCATTTCCCTTTTATCTTTTTGACGATGACTGGGTTAGCTAATCAGTCTGGGTATTTTACTTCTCTAATGGAACCCACATTCAATAGCTGGTCTACTTCGTCGTGCACTTGTCAGATAGCACATTCGGGAAGCCTTCTAGCTTCCTTAGATTGTTTTGACGCCCTCGGGGGTTGGAAATTTTATGCACTGATGGTAGGTTGATGGCACTACCTTCATCGTGAATATCCACGGCCTACCCATAATGGCGTTAAAGGGCGCGGGACGACCTACGACTACGAAATTAACCATTTTTAGGACTCTTGCCACAACCACGGGTAATATAATGGTTCCTAGAGGTAGAGTGGTTTCACCAGCAAACCTAGTTAAAGGTGTTTTGCCTCCCTATAAATCGGAATATTCTATTCCCATTCGTTTCAAGGCGTTGTAGAATAGAAGGTCTACAAAGCTACCAATGTCCACCATGATTCAGGATAGCTTGCATCCGCCCACATATAGGCGTAATACTAAGGCATTATCATGATTTTTGTCGAGGTCATTTGTTTCGTTTTTCGCGAACGTGATTTCCCAGTTTGGGCTTGTTTGAGGAATTCACTCTTTTCTATCGGTCTCAACTTTACGTTGGTGGGCTTTGATTGAATTGATAGAGTTGCGGCAATAATTTAATCCGCCCATTAATAAGTTTACATATTTCACGGGGGTCGTTGCCTCTGCGTCGCGACAAAGACAGATTTTACTTAAACACGACGCGACCTAGAAGGCTTTTTGGGGGTGAGAGGAGGCTTGTTTATGGCATCAAGTCTTGCATCACTTAAACTCAATTTCTTGAATATCATGTTGACTCGCTTTTTAGGAGCGGGAGGTGGTGAGTTTAAGTTTGGTTCGAGGGAACCTTTCCGCTCGAGGTGATTTTGGAATCCGGGTCGTGTTCTATCGGATTCATTCCTTCGAGCTTAATGACTCCTAATTCCCCTGCTGCAAATTTGGCAGCTAGCAAGCTGTCGACTTTGTAGCATTCTTCCGTAGAGTGTCCTCTTCTTTTATGAAGTGTGCAATATTTATTTGCGTCGTAGTTTCTGCCCTTAGGTGGGGGAGGGCTACTTACTGCATAAGAGTGTTGACCTTGCCCCCGGCTTTGATTTTCCTTCTTCGGTGGTCTAGATCTCCCCCGTTGGTTTGCAGAGGAGGTATGTATTTCAACATGTTTTCTAGTTAAGGCTTCGGTCTCTTCTTCGGAGATTGCCCAGTTAGCGGCTCGGTGTAAAGCGCCAGCTAGCGTATCAGCCTTTTGAACTGTCAGCACGTGTCTGAATGTGGATGTGTACCACAATCCATTATGCAACACTGCTAATGCCATTTTGTCGTTGAGGTTTGGGATCCTTGTCTTTACCTCTTTGAATCTAGTTATATATGAGCGCAGGGATTCATCTGGTCCTTGTGCTAAGGACCAGAGGTTTGCCTCAGATGCTCCATCCTCAAAGAAAATTGAGTATTATTTCAGAAAAGCTGAAATCAGTTGTGTGAAATTATCGATGGAGTTTTCCTGTAGTCTTGAGAACCATTCGAGGGCTGAGCCTCCCAGATTTTCTGCAAAGAGACGACAATAGCCTTCATCTTTCTCGTCCTGGGTTAGGTGTGCCCTGGTGATGGCCAGTCTAAATGCTCGTATATGAGCTTTAGGGTCATTGTTGCCTTCGTATATTGGGAGCCTAAGTTTTCCTGCGTCTCGAATATAGGCATAGGCAATGCGATTTGTGAAAGGGGTCCTTCGGGTTTCCTCTATCATGAGGTCAATCTCGGGTGTAGAACTTATAGCCCTATGGACTCGGGAGCTCATGAGTTGTAGTTCTGCATTGGTCTTTTCTATTCGCCTTCTTAGGGATTCAAAGCTACCGTTGTTTTGGTTTTGTTGAGTCCCTATAGCGTGGTTTTCATCCAGCCAGGTTGGATCGTAAAAGTCTTCATCGTAATTGCTATTTTGATGGGCAATTCGTGGAGGCGACAACGCCGGAGCTTGTAAGCCAGAGGTAGTGGTTGTGCACGGAGCGCTAGTTTCCCCTCTTATAGGCGGGGCAAATATTGCAGTTGGATGAAAGTTAACTGCTCTTGCCCTATCAGGATGAGGGGGTGTACTTGACGCGAACGCCGAAGCTCCTAACCACCTCACATTCTACGGCTCACAACCTGGAGGAGGGGGAGGAGGAGATGATGGAGCTTGTGGCTGAAATTCGCCTTCTGCCCCGATATGGGTCGGATTCGTTCTAGCTGCGGACACGGAAGTTTCAGCTATGTTTGTGATATTCGGGGGAGTGAATATGAGATGCGTGGTTATATCAGGGGTATGCATCAGGTGCACACTAGCTCCCCAAGATACGTGGATCGTGGAAAAATCCAAGGTGGTTTGTGGAAGAGGGCTTCGTGCCATTGTTGGCGCTCGAAGAATCCCTGCTCTGTCTTCGGTTGTTCTAAACAACTCAGAAATTTGTGCTGTAAATTTAACACGTTGTTGTTCCATTATAACAGCGATATTTTAGGTGAAACTTTTCTGCCTTCTGGTGATGTCGACCAGAGAGTTCAGGATGTTTCGAATATCAGCGGCACCATCTGGGGTTGTGGGCACTGCGTTTGCTACCGAGCTGATCACAGTTGATTCAGTACGAATCGGCGCCAGAACACCGACTAGAGGCGGGGGAGGAGGCAAAGATCTTTCTACCATATTTCCGAGAGCAGGTATTAGATTTGATCCTGCTCCTGGATTGCCCGGCCTAATCCAAACTCTAGAGTTTATGCGATCCGTGGCAATCTGGTTTTGTGCATTCGTTCCAGTGGTTGACACCAAAGGAGCATCCCGGTGGTTTAGGGAGCTGAGAGCTCCCGAAACTGCGGTCGAGAGGTTGGACCTCGTTTGTTCTGGCGTAGTGATCATCGAGGATCCTACGGTCTCCTGGCGAACTGGTCTTGTGGAACGAGGTTGTCCCATTTTGATTCGACTAGCAGTCTGATGGTTTGCTTGTGGTGCTGCGATTGGCACCAGGTTTTGTTGATCCAGTTGTGGGATCACGCTGAGGGTGGCTGCCTCGGAGGCGACGTCTATCGTGTCTCGCTGCGCGAGAGATTGAGTTGATGGTTGAATGGTGGCATTGGAGGTTTGATCGGTCGTAACGGATCTTGGAGTGTTTGATGGAAGTTGGTCCATTTTGTTACTTTGAAGATCGGATCTAGGGTTCTTGAGTGAGAGAATCTAATTAACGCCCCTACCTGGTGCGCCAAATTGTGGATACTAAAATTTGTAATTAAGAATTTGATAATAAGAAAGGGAGATTTAGGTTTAGATTCTCGTGACGAACTTAGATTTAACCGTATCGGACGTAAAGAAATAGATTTATATTAATATGATACGAATATCAGGATTAATACAAAGGTTTTAGGGTAGAAAATGTGTATAAAAAATAGTATGATGATTTTTATTTCGATCTCTTCCCAATGAGTTTTTTCGTGCCCTTCTTTAAATCAGCTCTCGTCTCTATATAGCCTCCTCGATCCCTTCACCCGTTCTTGTATGCTCGTGAGATGTTCTTTCCACGATCCGCGATCCGCAGCTACTTACTCCGAAATCTCCAGGTTTGACCGACTCTTACTGTTGTTCGAGCTTACCTTCCTAGCGTGCGTATCTTCTCAGCGTGTTTATCTTCCTCTATATTTTACTAGCTGCTTTAATAAGCTCATCTTAGTAATAAAGCCCAATAAGCTTTTAAACTATAATTGCTGGGCCGTCGTGGGCCAGCTTTGATACAAAACCTAGCACCAACAGACATTATATTGCTCAAATAAATGCCAAGAAAAAACGAAAACTGAAACTTCTTTTTAGGAAAATCTTGAAAAAAAATATATCACTCAGTTGCTTTGTACTTTTTTGGTGAAATTCATCTAGCATTCGATGCATAAAAAGGCTCGGTCCAAAATTTAAGCAAATGAAACCATTACTTTGAACCTCAGGATAGATGTCAACTAACAATCCATGCATAAGAGCATCTCCATGTTCTCAAAAAAATATAAAGAAATATTCTCAAAAGAGGACAAAGGGGTTTTGAAATGAGAAACTTTCGAATCCCTCTTTTGAGAACTTTTCTAATATTTTGTTATTATTTTATAGATTTAAATTGTTTAGAGTCTCTAGTCTAAACCCTTTGATGGAGATGCTGCAAGTCATATGCATTATAATTATTATAATGGTTTGTGAAGAGATGTATACACGCAATACATATGTTTGTTTTTTTTGTGAATGATACATTCGTTTAATTAATTATTAAACAAAATTCTACAATCATGATTTCCCACAAGTCTAAAAATCTTCGCTTTAAAGAAATACCACTACATATTCAATAAATTTCAGCTTTTAAAAACCGGTTATAATACATTTTCAAAAGAAAAAAAACCGATTATAATAGAAAAAGTGGAAGATAGAAGATATGTGTTTGGCTCGAGTCACATGAAACGTACATTTTTGTTGGGTAGTTAAGTATGAAAATTATTTGAGCTTCCTTGTTCACTAGGTTCCAATATATATATTTGTCACTTCTTTGAATATGTACATCTCTTGCATATGGCAATTCTAACAATCACTCTCTAACGTATCCCCACCTCAAATTCTCTTCTCTCTTATCATCTCTCTTCTGTTATATTAAATTATTTTTAGGCCATTGCATGCTCTATATATTCGCTGTAATTCAGACATTTTATCATTATTTTAAAATGAAGATTTGGCATGTATGCTCTTTGTTTCTGAATTATTGTAAATGTCTCTAACTTTTTGTTTTGTTTTTTGTGGCACAATTTGCATATAGAAAAACCCTATACAAACCAATTTATTTTGTGAAATATTGAGACGGTATATTTGTACAACTATAAAATTTCCTTCTATTCTGAAGGTTGGGCTGTATGGCTCAATGTCTGAGTTAGCTGGCTGATGCTTCAGATGGTGGGTCTTTAATTAAAACCAAACAATAATCGTAATCAACGCGGAAACCAAACTTAACCGACTCAAAATTACATCAAACCAAACCCAAACAAATCAAATTGCAGATGATTTTATATAATTTTAGTTTCTACATAACCGAAAAGCGGATACACCAAAATGAAATCAAAACCAAACCAAACTATAAACCGGATTGTATAGTCCTAAACACTTCCATTAACTTTAAAAGTTTGTGGAACATTACATGAAGACAATACTGAAAACGATAAAAACCCTTGTAAATTACGGAAGGAACTAGGAAGTGCAGGATTTGCGTCTTTCGCAAAAATTAAAGTAGTACATTACTATAAGGTATGGAGATCCGAAGTATATGTCTGGATGACCCTGTACCACCTTTGTTATTTTATTTTCAGTATTGTAATTCTCATATTGTATATCACACCTGTGGAGCTTGACATCTTGATCGATGTATTGAAATTTTCATTCTACATTTATCGATTTCGAAAAATAATCATCGTCATATATGTCTAATGCACGAACATAACATTAAATAATAAAATGTAGACACCATCTAGAAAAAGTCAAAAACCTATCTATCTAGTTTGTTAGATAATAAATCTTCCACATCAAACGAAAAATGTTTTGACATTCCATGATTGTATTTGTTGTTTTTGTTTTTCTTATGGTACCATTGCAATTTAGACCGAATATTTTGAAAGAAAATTGCATTCTCCGTCGTCTTCATCTTCTTTTTTTTTTTTTTTTTCAACTTGACACATTTATGGTTATCACAATTATATATTTTTAGCTCAAATGGCTTTGCAACACAGAATTTATCTTGCAACACAAGAAGAAAAGATCATTAGCTAGAGAATTTCAAACTTTTGTTTTATTGTTTTTACTTTTAAGGCTTGTAATGCAAATACTAAAACATTAGGGGGATTTGAGGCTATTAATCGTTTTGTAAGGAGCATATATGTAAATAGACTCATGTTGGTCCCTTCCAAGTTGCAAGTTTCGTCGTCTCCGTAATTTGGTCAATTCTCAGTTTCGCCTCTCGCTTTGAAATTCCCCGCCAGCTCTCTCAATCTCGACTTCGGACTCTCCGATTTCTGGTCACCGGAGTTCCATCGTCGCTTTTAATTTAGTCTTTTCGAAGAACCAGGTTAGGGTTTTATTTCCCCGCCACTCTGCAGGGAAAGTGTCGACAAGTAGAAAATAAAGAAAGTGATTAAATTGCATAGAATCAGTGTCGGACCTGATTTATTGAGTTTCGGTGTTGTTTTTAAGGAAATCAGATTTCTGCTTCATTCTTAACCGACAACTTGTTCAAGTTTAATTTCGATTTCTTCTCTTTCCTTTTCGTTTTGGTATTTTTCAGGTTTACTGATTCAAACCCATTTCCGATCTTTTTCGTCTCTCTCCTTCAACTCCAGGTTCGTCTCTCTCTCCATTCGTAGCATTTTGAATTAACGAGTCAGTTTGATAGTTTTGTCAAATTTGCTTCTTCTTCATGGGTCATCCTTATACGAAGTGGTTGATTTTTTCTCTAATTTACTGGTTGATAGTTGATAACAAGTTTCGATAAACAGTTTTGGATTCAACAAGTAGCTGTGAAAGTTATTCCTAAATCGTCTCAACTTGATCGATTTTCTCTTTACTTATGTATTCGTTGATGATTGGGTACTTGTTCTTAAGCATAACTTGGATTCTAGATTCATAGCCATGTGTTTAGAATTGTCTAGTATCATGGTTTGTTGTTTCTTCTTTTCATTCTCCGAGATTTGCTGCTTCTTCTTTATACAAGTCTTTACTTATTTATGTTCTGGAGTCTATTGCTTCTTGCTTGATTTTGGTGTAAGTTAGCTGGTTTGGATCAGATTTAGCTGCCAAAGAATTGGCTCAAGAACCCATTATATGGCTGATAATAAAAACAGAAATCATTTAGAGATGACTCATGCATACAACTCTTTTCTTGTTGTGAAACTGGTGGATTTTGATATTCAGAAATGGATTATTAGCCAATGCTTTGTTTAACAAGAAGAACAATTAATGAATTGTTGCTTGATTCTTCACTGACAACTTGTTGAGATCTAGTCTTCATATGAAAGTGAATTTTCGTTTTTTTCAGGTTTACTGACCTGCAAGCACTTGCCATCATGTCTAGGTGGGATTTTGGATTTGCCTTTTCCCTCTTTCCTATGCTATATGGCAAGAATCAGAAAAATATTTATGGATACTGGCAGTCTGCTTTGCAATGTGAAAGCTTCATTATCAAACAAAAATTATTGCTGACCTCAATGCTGTGATATTTTCGTTATTCTGTTCGTCATTCAGAATGTCAACATTGCTTAACTCATAAGTTTTGTATATACACACTATCTCTGCAATGGTTACTTTTCGTTTTCGAGAACTGAGTGTCAGTGTATGCTTTTAAAATTTGTCAGGGAGGATTTGAGTGATACACTTCGAATACTTGTTGCAACTGATTGCCACTTGGGTTACATGGAGAAGGATGAAATAAGGCGCCATGATTCGTTCAAGGCTTTTGAAGAGATATGTTCTATAGCGGAGGAGAAACAGGTTTGCTAACTTATTATCCTGTTTTTGGATCATCTAGATTACTTATTATCTTAAATAGACCTTCTCCCAAGCTTAGACTAGTACACAAATGTTTTTCCTAATTGACAACAAAGAAAATCCACCAATTGCGAGGATGGACTCTATGAAAGTTTCATTCCTTCTTTTTTGAAACAGGTGGACTTCTTACTCCTCGGAGGTGATCTCTTCCATGAGAATAAACCCTCTAGAACTACGCTAGTGAAAGCCATTGAAATTCTTCGTCGCCACTGCCTTAATGATAAACCAGTGCAGTTTCAAGTAGTCAGCGACCAGACTGTAAATTTCCAAAACGCGTGAGACTCTACTCTTCTACTGCTATTAATTTTAACTGAACTAATCACTTGGCACATTGACTCAACATATGTATAGATTTTGGTACACTCTGTTTAGATTCCTTAACATTATTTTCTGGCTACAGGTTTGGTCATGTAAATTATGAGGATCCACACTTCAATGTAGGCTTGCCCGTGTTCAGTATCCATGGAAACCATGATGATCCAGCCGGTGTGGTACATAACTTACATCTACATGCTCTTGTTATGCAAAACTCATTTGAATATATGGGACTAATTTATTTCATCAATTTGAGTTTTTTCCTTCCTTGAGCATTTTGATCTGTTTTTCTTCCATGTCGCGTCTGGCAACAGGACAACCTTTCTGCAATTGATATCCTTTCAGCATGCAACCTCGTGAATTATTTTGGAAAGATGGTTCTTGGTGGTTCAGGTGTTGGTCAGATTTCCCTCTACCCTATACTTATGAAGAAGGTTGGTGCAAAGAATTTGTAATCTGCACACCTGGCTCCTCTCTGGTTTCTGGGACTAACATTTAATCAAATTAATATTCAGGGTTCAACAACTGTGGCTCTCTATGGTCTAGGAAACATCAGGGATGAACGACTCAACAGAATGTTTCAGGTAATCCATAGGATCCTCACCTATTGCTTTACAATTGTTTATTGCGTTAATATTCATTGGTTTCACAGACCCCACATGCTGTCCAATGGATGAGGCCTGAAGTTCAAGAAGGATGTGATGTTTCTGATTGGTTCAACATTCTGGTGCTTCATCAAAATAGGTTGATCCAATTGCAATACTATATTTTTAGATGGCTTTCGTACTCTTTCTATATCAGAAAGTTTGATTATGTACTCATATGCTATGACTTGCAGGGTGAAATCAAACCCCAAAAATGCAATAAGTGAGCACTTTCTTCCACGGTTCCTCGACTTCATTGTGTGGGGCCATGAGCATGAATGCCTTATCGATCCCCAGGTCCATTGAAATTTTGAGTTGGAGTTATTGCATTTAAATAAGAGTGGCACTATGTTCCTTGTCTCTCTAAGCTAAAAGCGTTTCAATTTGAAGGAGGTATCTGGGATGGGTTTCCACATCACACAACCAGGATCTTCTGTGGCAACATCACTTATCGATGGGGAATCAAAGCCAAAGCATGTTCTTCTCTTAGAAATCAAGGTTCTTCAGCAAACAATCTGAAACTTCATCTTCAATTTGATCATACTGCTTAATCTACTTATATGGGTTTTTGCTATTTTTAATCAAGCATGTAAGCGTGAGTAACTTAAAATATATGACTTACAGGGGAATCAATATCGTCCTACAAAGATACCTTTAACATCTGTGAGGCCGTTTGAGTATACAGAGGTAAAATTTCTGTTCCCTACATGTTATGGTGGTTGCAGACTTCTTCGCTAATATATTTTCAAAATGCAGATTGTGTTAAAGGATGAAGGTGATATTGATCCTAATGATCAAAACTCTATTCTGGAACACTTGGATAAAGTGGTAACTATTCCCTGGTCTCGTAGTTCATGTGGATATTTTTTTATCTCCTGCCTTCTTTATGGTTAGGATTAACAAGTCGCTGAATGCTTCTAATAATATCTACAAAATTGTTAGGTCAGAGATCTAATAGAGAAAGCCAGCAAAAAAGTTGTTAACAGATCAGATATCAAGCTCCCATTGGTTCGAATCAAGGTAATTTGTTTCCAATTTTCCTTCACACTGCTGCAAGTTCTACCAATAATGTTTAGTCCGACTTTTATTTTCCAACACAAGTAGAGGCTAGACTTTGGCAGTTTGATTCAGTATTTATTATTTAAGAATATTAAATGACCAAAGAAAAACTCAATCGGATTCAATCTTTCAGGTAGATTACTCTGGATTTATGACGATAAATCCTCAAAGGTTTGGACAGAAATATGTGGGAAAGGTACGTAAAAGTTTGTTACTAGTGTTCACCATTCTTTCTTGAATAATGGTTAGCTTATGAAAAATTCACAACACTTTCAGGTTGCAAATCCCCAGGACATTTTAATATTCTCCAAGGCTTCTAAGAAGGGTCGGAGCGAAGGTAGGGGCATTAGAGTAGCACAGTTGGACCATGATATTGCCGTTTGTGTTTAGTGTGGTTTAGTTATCATATATCTCGATCTTCCATTTCACAGCCAACATCGATGATTCTGAGCGGCTTCGTCCAGAAGAACTGAACCAGCAAAATATAGAAGCTTTAGTAGCTGAAAGCAACCTGGTATGTCCTGCAACTGTAGAAAACTCCATTACAGAATGATATAGACTTGAATAGGTTACGAAAGAGTCCACTATAGATTGATCATCCTGTCCTCTTGTGCAGAAAATGGAGATCCTTCCAGTTAACGATCTGGATGTTGCTCTTCACAACTTTGTGAACAAAGATGATAAACTAGCTTTCCACTCATGCGTTCAGTACAATCTTCAAGAGACTCGTGTATGTACTTTTTTCCTTCACCATTCAATACTAAGCTCTGTGTAGGGTATTATGTCCTGATTAACTCTTCCCATTTTTGCAGGGTAAACTTGGAAAGGATTCAGATACCCAGAAATTTGAGGACGACTTGATTCTTAAAGTGGGAGAGTGCTTAGAGGCAAGAAGATTTACATTCAGTTATTTTATGTTGTGGGGAGGAATAGAATATCGATCTGAGTTGCGTTATTGTCTGTGGTGCAGGAACGCTTGAAAGATAGGTCCACTCGGCCTAGTGGTTCCTCGCAGTTTTTATCCACTGGATTGACGTCAGAGGTCTCCTTCTTAGAACCTCCTTGCAGTTTCTGATTTTACATTCACCTCTATCCCACCACCGTTGCTTTCTTACAATTGTATTTTCTATTTGAGATTGGTACAGAGTTTGGCGAAAAAAAGCAGTGGCATCGCGAATGCTTCGTTCAGTGATGATGAAGACACGACTCAGATCCCTGGTTCATTGCCTGCCACTAGAGGCCGGAGAGGCTCATCCACTGGTACTACATCTCGTGGTAGAGCTAAAGCCCCAACCAGAGGAAGAGGCAGAGGTAAGGCCTCAAGTGCAATGAAGCAAACCACTCTGGATAGTTCTCTTGGTTTTCGCCAGTCTCAAAGGTAATTTTTCATCACGTTTCGCCAGTTTGGGGTACGATTCAGGGACTTGGAAGGCATTGATTGGCATCACTAGCTAGCTAATGTTATGTCCCTGATTTGTCTTTCATAGATCTGCTTCAGCCGCTGTTTCAGCGTCCTTCAAAAGTGCTTCCACCATTGATGAAGACGATGTAGATTCTCCTTCAAGCGACGAAGCAGAGCCTGAAGATGTTAACAAAGTTGACAGTAGCTCGGTAATTACTTGAAAGAATATATATCTTTTGGCATTGTTATCTTCTATTTGATTTGAAGTAAATATGCATTTTATTTATCATGATTCTTGTTTTCATACAATTAAAGGAGGAAGATAGGGACACTAAAGGCAAAGGACGTAAAAGACAAGCTAGTACTCGGAGAGGTAGAGGAAGCAGAGGAGGTTCCGGGGCTTCAAAACGTGGTAGAAAAAACGAAAGCTCTTCTTCACTTTATAGGCTACTCAGTAGCAAAGACGATGACGAAGACGAAGATGATGAAGACATAGAAAAGAAGCTAAACAGATCTCAGCCTCGGGTATGTTAACCACATCTGCTTCCTGTTGTTTCTCTGTTTCGTGCTCACTTAACAGTAGGATTTGTAAATGCAGGTTACAAGGAACTATGGAGCTCTAAGAAGATAAATCCATATCATCCCACGACGAAGATACTTTTTTTTCCCCTTTTCTAGAGTCCTCTCAAGCGATATAACGCATAAGAAGAAAAAAACAATGCTAAAAAAAGTGTTGTGAGTTGTACAGAGAGTTTTGCATTGCATTTTCAAGGTTTATTGGGGAGTATTATTTTCATAACAGTTTCCACATCCGACACAAATTGATTAGTTATTGCATATTTTTTTCTCTTGGACTTTATGTTTAATCTAGAAATAGATTTAGCTCATTAAAAGCTTTATTGAAATGCAAGAACAAAAGAGGCAAGGAAGAAATTTTAGATTTGTCACTAAGCTTAGTAATATTTTGATTCAATCATAAAATGGGAAAGAGGAGAGTTGTTTTCCAACTCTCAAGATTACATTGCTCATAAACATAACACTCATATTTATACAAAACTACATGAGAAGAAACCCCAAACACATTGGTCTTCATTTTGGCTCTTATGCTTGTTGGATCCACAATGGGCTTGGCTTATCTTTACACTCCCCGCAAACTTGACTTGGGTGGAACATCTACGCGAAGTTTGAAAACGCAAATGAGATGACTAGACAATAGCTTGAATAGTCGAAGCAAGATCATTAGATATAGGCTATTCACCATTAAGATAAACCATTAGTGTGAAATCTATTCAAGTCTATCCACAGAGATGTATCGGATAGCTCATTCAGAGGTATTCTTTTGATTCTTGGAGAGCTTAGTCGACCTCCCTCATGTGACTTTTTGTCTTACTAAGAGTCAATAATACGCGATAAGCAATTGCGGTGTTTGGATAACAACCTTCCATTCTTTTCAAAAAATCAAGTACTTCAATCGGCTTTCAAAACTCTTTTGGATTACTCTTTAGAGAACTTGTTCAGCCAAGAAGAGAAGATCGAAGAGGAAGTGTCAAAGAGAAATGAATCGTCGTTCATGGATATCTATTTTTTTCTAAACTAGAATTTTAACTAATCAAGTTAAATAAAGTTTTTTTAAATAAGTAATTAACATGTTTACTTAGAGAAGACTCATAAACATTTAAAAAGCGTTTGATTTGAAAAGTCTTACGAATAATATTATTGTAAAAAATAGTTTATAATTTTTTTTTAATTATAATTATAACAAAATACCAAATTTTGGTTTCGGATGTTACACATGACAAGCCAGTTAAGCCACTGTTTAGAGCCTTAAATATTGAAAGCAAGTTCTAGGTTGTTTTCCGGTTTGATTTTAATCGCCCGGTTTACGTTGGTTTGGGTGCGGAACCCTAGGACGTGTTCTATAAGGCATGTGGCCGTATTTTTTCAGAGGAAAAAAAAGAGATTGATCAAAATTGAGAGAGGGAAGGAGATTTGTGAGAGGAAAGAAGAGTTTTATGAATTGAGAGTTTAGAATTCATAGGAAAGTGTTCTTCGAGGTTTCTAGTGTTCACCGGATAGATTGTGACGGTGTGATCGTGTGTTTGAGGCTGAAATCAGTGGGGGTTTTGCCCTGAATCTTTGTTGTCGCAATCCAATTCGATTATAGGCAAAGGTGAGTGCGTGATCGTGGTTATGGATACGTTTGTTAGGATTGTGTGATTTCCCTTGATAGAATTGATGTTGTGTTCGCATATTTTCATTATTTGTGATTGATGTGAGTGTGATTATCGTGTTGTATATTATTGTGATTGATTCATTGAGAAAACGGAGTTGAGTCGCGAGAGGATTAGGCTCGATCCCGGTTTCTGCGATGGAATGTCGATCGACACCTAGTGGTAGTGTCGATCGACACCCTATTGAAATTGTTGAAATTATGTTTGTAGTGTCGATCGACACCGAGTTGCTTTGCGCAAATTTTGGTTATTGGCTCTTATTTTGATATTTCGAACATTGAGAACTGTTGAATGTGTGTTTAGTAATTGGCATTCATCATCCTTATTATGTAACTGGTAGACGGGATGACCGCTTCACTGAGTATTTGTGATAACACTTACGCAACTCTTATTTCCATGTGTTGCAGGTAAAAGAAAAGTATGATCGCAAAATCATGGCATTAGGAGGAGGATGATAGGATTTTTATGTTTATGCTTATTTTAGTAGAACCGGTGCTAGGTTGCTAGAATTATTTTATTTGGAATTCTGGAATCGAACTGAGTCGAATTGGTTATTGAGTTAAATGGTTATTGGATTTGAATGGTTTATTGAGTTGTTGTTTTTCCGCTGTTTGTTGGTATTTGTTGAATTAGCCGTTACGAATTAATAATTATGGAATTATTAATTCGGTTAATTAATAATTAAAAAAAGGTGTTGGTTATTTCATTTTTATATCAGAGCCTAGACGTTTTTAGGACAATGTAATTGGATGTCTGAGACTCTGTGTTTAATTGATTATGTGTTGTTAATCAGTTTGTAGTCTTAGAATCATCCTCTTCGGCCTTTAAAGAGATTTCGCGGTAAGTTGATTTTGATTGGTTGTGAATTCTAGAATCTTAGTTGTGCTTGGGAAGTGCAGGTCTTATGGCTAGAATTCTGAGAGGTTGTGGCAGTAGTGCCAGAGGTCGTGGCCGTGTGGGCCGAGGTCGTGGTCGGGGATGTGTGAGCACGTCTTTCGAGTGAATGGCTCAGAGGGAGTCGCCAGAGTAGGGGGTTGATTCGTAGACGTATCATGAGGGATCGGTGGGCAGTGTCAGAGTGTCTGTTGGTGCCGGTGGTAGTGGAAGAGCAGATGGCATTGCAGAAGGTTTGGGTTGGGGTGCTACTGCTGGTTTGGCCCAGGGTCCAGATGATCGTTTGGCGTGGATGTTAGCCCAGATTTTGGAACGGTTACCGAGTACGGTTCCAGGGTAGATTCCAGTGGCTGAGGAGCATCCAGCTTATCGAGCGATGTTGAATCAGATTATGAGCATCGGATCTTTGTCTTTCTCGGGAGGAGGGGGACCTGAGATAGCTGATGAGTGGAGGATGAGGGTAAAGCATAGGTTTCATTTTATCAGGTGTGTTGATGAGTATCGAGTGGATTTAGCGGTTCACTCCTTGGAGGGTGATACACGTCTCTGGTGGAGAAGTGTTGAGGCTCGGAGGAGGCGGACAGTGTGGACTTGGGAAGAATTCTTGGTTGATTTTATTGCCAGGTATTTTCCTCAAGAGACAGTGGATCGGTTTGAGTCGCAGTTTTGGGAACATGTTCAGGGAGATCGGGTGGTTCATGAGTATTATGTTGAGTTCGACAGGCTAGTGGTTTATGCAGGTAGAGGCATGGACGAGGAGCGGGCTCAAATGAGGAGGTTTGCAGGAGGACTTAGGTCAGAGCTAAGGATATCGTGCAGAGTTTCCAAGTTTGCCTCGTTGGAAGAATTAGCTGAGGCTGCAACATCGATTGAGGAGGATCTGAGAGCAGAGATCGAGGATTGAGCTACGGTTCCTTTATCTCAGATATTGTTCCTTGTGTTTTTTTTCAGTTTCAGGATTTTTGGCTTTGGCTATTATGTTTTGGATTTCGTATTTTCGTTGGTGTTGTAACGATTCTACATTTTGAAAATTTATAAGATGAAGTTTCCTTATTTATTTCATGTGTTTAATAAGATGTGTAGTTTTTATTGTTGATGATATTTCAGAGTAGGAAATATCATATCTTGGACCATATGAGGTAGATCTAGTCAATAGATGCTTAGAGGCATTTTAAGAATTGATGACTCTAGGGGTTGCGGTCTCGAATAACTCATTCATTTTGTTTGGAGATGATTAGTTCTCATGTATGCTCATTTGGGATGATTAGTTTCTATTTCGAGTATCGAGGGATGAGTAGTTCTCTCAAGGGGATGATTAGTTCTCCTGTGTACCTGAAGCTCAAAGGATGCGTCCTGAGAGTGGATGGGCACGTGACACCTATAGCTCAAGGGATGTGTCCTGCTAGTGGGAGAGGTATGGAATGAGTTAAGAGTAATTAATGTCTGAAAATGTAAGTAAGTATGAGACTGGATGAAGGCCTCAAAAATTGGGGTTGATCTCGGATTGTTTTGACCGGTTTGGGTCAGTGTGATGGTCTTTAGTGGGCAATATCTACCATCGTGGTAAGGTTAACCTGATGACAGATGCTCTAAGTCAATGGAGAGTTGACTCAACACGGGAGTAGAATGTTGTGGTGTTAGTGAGTAGGATTAGCACGGGTTGGTTATGTGCTATCTCGCAGGAGTATGATCATGTGTGGGCCTTCGATAGACAATTTTGTAGGCTCTAGCCGAAAGTTGGTATTGCATTGGAAACTCGTTTCAGACGACCTTGGTAATAGATGTAGCGTTTTTGGGCATGCATGTTCTTGTTTGGTTATTGCTCGATCGATTGATCTAATTGTAGGTCTACGGTTGGTAGTGGATGTTCTTGTTTGATGTTTGCACGATCAATCCGGCAGACCTAGTCCAGATTAGGACAAGTTACATTGGGGATGTTCCGGTCAAATCTAGGCGGGTAATAGACAGTATTACATTGTACTTGGGTATGAGTAGTCACCCCGTACGTCTCAGAGGGAGGAGGAATTCCCTGCGTACTTGTTAGAATGAGTTTTGTGAGACTGAAGAAGATATTGATGGGTACACCTATTCTGGTGTTGCTCGAGGTGGGTAAGCTTTATGCGGTGTACACTGTGGTTTCAAGAATGGTTCGGACTACTTGAGGCAGTTTTAATCTTATGGTTTATAAGCGTTTGGAATTTATTGCTCTAGAGGGAGATGTGTTCTCTCGTGTGGGGACAGTGGTCCCAGACTTACTTATTTGGGAATTGTGTTTCCCAGTATAAGTAGGGGAGATGTGTTCTCTCGTGTGGGGACAGTGGTCCCAGACTAGCTTATTTAGGAATTGTGTTTCCCAGTATAAGTAGGTGGAGATGTGTTCTCTCGTGTGGGGACAGTGGTCCCAGACTGACTTATTTGGGAATAGTGTTTCCCATTTTAAGTAGGGGTAGATGTGTTCTCTCGTGTGGGGACAGTGGTCCCATACTTACTTATTTGGGAATTGTGTTTCCCAGTATAAGTAGGTGGAGATGTGTTCTCTCGTGTGGGGACAGTAATCCCAGACTTACTTATTTAAGAATTGTGTTTTCCAGTATAAGTAGGGGGAGATGTGTTCTCTCGCGGGATGTGTTCCCCATATATCGTTGGCTCGAGGGATGCGTCTCGAGAGTGCGAGCGATATGTTTCTGAGGGATAGTGTTCTCTCGCGGGGATGTATTCCCTAGATATCATTGGCTCGAGAGATGCGTCCAGAGAGTGCGAGCGATATGTTTCTGAGACATTGTATTCTCTTGCGGGGATGTGTTCCCCAGATATCGTTGGCTCAAGGGATGCGTCCTGAGAGTGAGAGCGGTATGTTTCCTGATAGCTCATAGGATGCGTCATACGAGTGTCATGGTGTGAAATGAATTAAGAGCAATAGATTGTCTGTAACAGCCGAATAAACATAGGATTACTGAGGTGCTTTGTTGGTCATGAGCAAGGTTGTTGTATTGCCAAGTGTGCAGTTGGAGCAATGATGATATGCTGGAGTTCGATTAGCGGGGTATTATCAGGAGGTAATTCTAGTCTTCAGGTGCTTGTACACTTGAGAGTTGATCACTCTATAGGAAGTGTTTTTCCTATATATAGCCAGAGCTTGAGGGAGACGTCATGAGAGTGGAGTGGCATCGGCATCGTTACCTTGAATTAGACATCCTGAGAGTGTGATGATGTTGGTAAAAGTATAAGTAATCAAAGTCCGATCGTGGCATAAGTATGAGGCGGAATATGGACCTCAGGGTTCGGGTGTGTAAACCAGGTAATATCGGCTAGTGGACCGCAATATACGATAAAGGACAGCTAGTGGAAGCGAAGTATCAGTTCCGAGTGGATAGAGGCAGAGTTGCCCATCCCATAGTGGAAGCGGATTATGGTTTTGATGGATTCCGATGTATAATTGCCTAACTCGCAGAGGTTGGATGTTATCCGGGTTATGGCGGGTCATCCGATTAAGTTGGCACTTTTTCTGGCCATTAAGAAGACCGATAGAGCAGCGGTTTTAGCTATAAAGTATGCAGAGAAGACGGTGAGACGGCATAGAGTATCCATTGAATGGTTTAATCAGGTATTTTAATTTATGTTGAGAGCAGTGAGGGTAATTCAGCTATTGATGATGTTGCTAAGGAGGTATGTTTGAGAATGACGTGATCATCAGATGGATCATTTGTGATTGGTCGAGTTGTTTTGAATAGCAATTATTCAGGCGAGTATCGGGATGGCTCTCTAGGAGGCTTTGTATGGGAGGCAGAGTGAGTCACCTATATATTGAACCCAAGCGGGGGAGAGGAACATTGTGGGTGCAGGTTAGTGCAGGAAACGACGGAAAGCATCCATGTTTTTAAGCTGAGCAAGGGGGAGGCTCCAGATCGGCATCAGAGTTATGATGATAAGGAGAGATCAGAGTTGGAGTTTGAGGTGGGAGATTGCGTGTATCTCAAGGTATCAATGTTGAAGAAGTGCAAGCGTACTTCGGATGAGTAGTGGCTAAGATGTTCGGGATTTTCAGTCAGTTTTGTCTGTCTCAACGAGACCTTTGGGGATTCTCGAGAGGAGAGTTAAGGTGTTGCGTCAGAAGAAGTTGCATTGTTAAAAGCCTTGCAGGTTTATGTGGTTTTAGAGGTGGAGATTTAGGAACTTGAGGCAAGGATGGAGTTGAAGTTCAGGTAGTATTTTGGCAAGGAGGTCGCAAATTGAGCTTTACTTTCTTGTGGTTCAGTTCGGTTTGTGTATTCTCGTTCTGTCGTAACGACTATATATTTTTGAGATTTATAAGATGGGGTTCCTTATATTTCTGTAAGATGAGATGTGTATTCTCATTATTGGTTGGTGTGGACCAGTGGTTTGTCGTTTGTGATGATATTTTAGGTTGGGAATATCGTGTTTAGGCCACAAGAGGTAATCATAGTCGGGAAATGTTTATGAGAGTCTCTGAATTTATTACTTTAGGAGTGTGTTGTCCCTGAATAACTCATTTGTGGAGTGTTCTCCTGTATACATTTGGAGATTGTGTTCTTCAGTATACTATTTGGGATGGTTTTCCCTTGTATGTGTGTTGAGACAGTGATCCATGTGTTACCGATGGCTCAAAGGATTGTGTTCCTACGAGTGAGAGGGTTGAAAATGAGTTAAGAGTAATAAATGTCTGGAGACTTGGTCATATGCATGAGACTGGATTTGAGCCTCTGGGATCATGGTGTTGGTCTCGAGTGGGGTTGGCAGGTGGGCCAGGAGATTGTGGTCTATGATAGGCGGTTGCGTGGGATTTGGAGTTCGAGTATGGTGAGCTCGAGTAGTATTGGCCGGGTTTGGTCAGGATTGTCGGTCCGTGGTTGAGTTTTGTGCGGGATTCGAGGTCGAATCCAGTGTTAGTGGGGGAGAGTTGTAACATTCCGAAACCAAAATTTGGCATTTTGGTAGGGGTGTCGATTAACACCAAGTTCTGGGTTGTTTTCCTGTTTGATTTTAATCGCCCGATTTACGTCGGTTTGGGTGCGGAACCCTAGGACGTGTTATATAAGGCATGTGGCTGTATTTTTTAAAGGAAAAAGAAGAGATTGATCATAATTGAGAGAGGGAAGGAGATTTATGAGAGGAAAGAAGAGTTTTATGAATTGAGAGTTTAGAATTCATAGGAAAGTGTTCTTCGAGGTTTCTAGTGTTCACGGGATCGATTGTGACGGTGTGATCGTGTGATCGTGTGTTTGAGGTTGAAATCAGTGGGGATTTGCTCTGAATCTTCATTGTCGCAATCCAATTCGATTTTAGGCAAAGGTGAGTGCGTGATTAACACCAAGTTCTGGGTTGTTTTCCTGTTTGATTTTAATCGCCCGATTTACGTCGGTTTGGGTGCAGAACCCTAGGACGTGTTATATAAGGCTTGTGGCCATATTTTTCAGAGGAAAAAGAAGAGATTGATCAGAATTGAGAGAGGGAAGGAGATTTGTGAGAGGAAAGAAGAGTTTTTTGAATAGAGAGTTTAGAATTCATAGGAAAGTGTTCTTCGAGGTTTCTAGTGTTCATGGGATCGATTGTGACGGTGTGATCGTGTGTTTGAGGCTGAAATCAGTGGGGTTTTGCCCTGAATCTTTGTTGTCGCAATCCAATTCGATTATAGGCAAAGGTGAGTGCGTGATCGTGATTATGGATACGTTTGTTAGGGTTATGTGATTTTCCTTGATAGAATTGATGTTGTGTTCATATATTTTCGTTATTTGTGATTGATGTGAGTGTGATTATCATGTTGTATATTGTTGTGGTTGATTCATCGAGAAAACGGAGTTGAGCCATGAGAGGATTAGGCTCGGTCCCGGTTTCTGCGATGGAGTGTCGATCGACACCTAGAGGTAGTGTCAATCGACACCTAGAGGTAGTGTCGATCGACACCCCTCGTGGTTTCGTGTATGGCTTGTGTCGTGAAAGTGGTGTCGATCGACACCTAGTGGTAGTGTCGATCGACACCCTATTAAAATTGTTGAAATTATGTTTGTAGTATCGATCGACACCGAGGTGGTGTGTCGATCGACACCGAGTTGCTTTGTGCAGATTTCGGTTATTGGCTCTTATTTTGATATTTCGAACATTGAGAACTGTTGAATGTGTGTTTAGTAATTGGCATTCGTCATCCTTATTATGTAACCGGTAGACGGGATGATCACTTCATTTAGTATTTGTGATAATATTCACGCAACTCTTATTTCCATGTGTTGCAGGTAAAGAAAAAGTGTGATCGCGAAATCATGGTATTAGAAGGATGATGATAGGATTTTTATGTTTATGCTTATTCTAGTAGAACCGATGCTAGGTTGCTAGAATTATTTTATTTGGAATTCTGGAATTGAACTGAGTCGAATTGGTTATTGAGTTAAGTGGTTATTGGATTTGAATGGTTTATTGAGTTGTTTTTTCGCTGTTTGTTGGTATTTGCTAATTAGCCGTTGAAAATTAATAATTATGGGATTATTAATTTGGATTAATTAATAAATAAATAAAAAAGTATTGGTTGTTTCATCCGGGACCGGGCCTGAGTTATAGAGGGAGAGTTTTAGAGAGAGTTCTTTAGAGAAAGAGTGATAAAGCGAGAGAGTGAGAGTGAGCCTGAGCGAGAGTTACATAAGAAAGGTTATTTACGCAACAAGTTTATTATCCCCATTAAAGTTATGTACAGAATGTTAAGTTTTTAACATGTGGTTGATTGTTTTTTAATTAAGGTGTAAAATTAGGTATCCAACACTTACATAAAAAAAGATTAATCATAAACACGAAATTTTGAATAGTAAATACTTAACATCAACATAAAATAATATAGCTAATAATCAAACACTTGAAAAATTAAAATGAAAGTGTAATCATTTTGTAAATCCATACTCTAAAACTAAAACATGATATATAATCAATATATGAACTCAAAACCCAAAATCACAAGACTTATAGAAAAAACCTAGATAATTTCTAAACTCAAAAGAAAAAATCTTAGAATTCAAATCTCAACCCCTAAATTATGATTTAACCCTTACACAATTCATACTAAAACATAAAAATTAAATCAAAACCATGAAACCAAAATATAAATATTTTGAAAATGAAGTCATTATAAGTAAAATGCATGATCAAAAATTTGTTAATAATTGCAGGATATAAAGTTTATCTTCCGCCAATTGACTACATATTGCAATATTAATCTACTATTAAACATAAAAATGGAAATGTAAAAAAAAAAATATTGGGATCTCATCGGCTAATCCATGGAGATGAGGATCACACTCCTTTTATTATGCACCGTTGATAAGATTAAGATCAACAGACATAAACCATCCTCATATTCTCTTCCTTGTCGCAAAAAAAAAAATTTCATCCAATTTAATTAACCTTAATTTCTTCATCTTGATCTCACTTAACATTAGGATTTGTAAATGCAGGTTACAAGGAACTATATGGAGCTCTAAGAAGATAAATCCATATAGTCCCACAACGAATCTTCATTTTTTGTTCCTTTTCTAAAGTCTTCTCAAGCGAAATAAAGTTGAAGAAGAAAAAACAATGCTAAAAAGATTGTTGTGAGTTGTACAAAATGTTTTGCGGTGCACTCTTTTTTCTTGCACATTTGAAGATTTTTATTGCGGAGTATTAGTTTCATAATAGTTTCATGATTAGCTATTACATACTTTTGTCTCTTGGACTTGATACCTCAAAAACAAGTTCGATATTCAATCATAGAGCAACACAATAATAATATCTATTTACTCTCAACAAAAACGTAACAAAGGTTCTGTTGCTAGATGGATCTTGGTTTCGGTTTGAGTGAATAAAGGCATAACAAACAATACAATATTTTTACCGGATTTTTGAGAGGCTTGGACTCAGCATCAAATACAAATATGGTAGTTGAACATAGTTGGTTAATAAGATTTTGTACACTAACCTTGTGTGTTCGCTTTAATTAACTACACTGTGACTAAGATAATAAGTGAGAATGTTAATGTTTTCTCTTTCTTACCACGTCACATTCCAAGACCAACTTCAAAAACTCTTCAAGCATCTCTCACATATTATAAAAGTAAGCTCACTATTTCTTAGTTCTTGCACATTCTCCAACTTTTTCTCCAATTTTCTCTTTCTAGAAACAAAAAGGATTAAATATGAAACGTCTAATGAATTATCCCGCCGTTCGTGGAATAGCGAGCTCTTCAAAGGATGCCACCGACAGGTCATTGCACGGTTGAAGAGCATCCTCAAACGCGGTCCATACGATATCGATGTATTCTCAAACGTGTGGGCAATCCACTGTAAGTATTATATTTTATTATTTTCATGTACACATATTTAAATGTTAATATGTTTTGGATATGTTTTGTTTGTTGAGAATTGTTGTTTATTATTTTAAACAATTATCATAGCTTGTCTAAGTGAAAATGTTTGGGATTAATAGTTTGATTTAAGTTCATATGACAAAGTATCACTTTGAAGATGATATATGCATCCTAACAAATGTTAATAATACATAAAAAGTTCATCATCTTCAACATCATCACATCATATATATATATATATATATATATATATATATCATTTCAACATGATGATTATTACTATAAAATCATAAGCATTGCCACACCATCATATCATCATTACTATTATCATGAGATCTTTAACATCACCTCATCATTACAATCATAATAAATTGTAGCTTTAACTTCATAAAACTCAAATATGTTATAATTCAATGTATGATTTGTTATGCCATAAAATAATATGAATAGTTTGGACTATATTTCAAATATTTTTTGATGTTAAATGTATCTTAAACCATGACATATTGCATACATCTAACATGCTACAAATGTTGGTAATGGTGATGGTGGCGAAACTTATTGATTATGCATGTCGAAGTCTCTAAAACGATGACACGTGCCCCCAGCTTTAATTTTCAATCGGACATTTGTATCTTGAGATAATCATCTGTAATTGTTCTGTAATTGTTCGATCTATTTATGGGTGTAATCACTCTTCTGCTTTTGGATTTTAATGAAAGGATTGCAGTTGACAAAAAAAAATATTGTCTACTATTGTTTACCCATAAATTAGTATACATTTTTGTAATTTTTATAAGAAAACCGCACCTAGCACCTTAAAACACATACAAAATGGTGCGTATCAACTATTATATGCGGATTGTAATTGTAACTCATAAATTTAGAACGCACTTGTCAAACTGAACTTTTCATTTTTTTAATCAAAGAACCGGTTATACCAAGTAATTGTTGTTGAATGGTGTAGTTAATAGCGGATCACAAAAAGAAGGAAAAGAACCGCATTTCTATATGTCTCCATTCTTAGCCTATAAAAGTAACTTTGCTTACAATATTTCTCACTTCTCACACTCTCCAACTCTATCTACAACTTTCTCTCTCTAAAAACAAAACATTTAAGTATGAAACGTCTCATAAGTTCTCCCACCGCTCGTGGAATCGCAAATTCTTCGAAGGATGTCACCGACGAGACCACTGCACGCTTGAAGAACATCTTGAGAAATGGTCCATACGAAGTGAATGAATACCGGTGCCGTTACCAAGGCCAAGATCTCATCTCCGAAGGCCAAACAAATGTCCAACAAAGCGATGCGATTCTCAACATCGCCGCCGAAACCTCATCCGAGGAAAAAAAGAGAGGTGGTGTTAACTGATGTATCCTCAAACGTGTGGGCAATCCACTGTGAGTATTATATTTTATTATTTTCATGTGCACATATTTAAATGTTAATATGTCTTGGATATGTTTTGTTTGTTGAGAATTGTTGTTTATTATTCTAAACGATTATTGTAGCTTGTCTAAGTGTAAATGTTTAGGATTAATAGTTTGATTTAAGTTCATATGACAAAATATAACTTTGAAGATGATATATGCATCCTAACAAATGTTAATAATACATAAAAAGTGCATAATCTTCAACATCATCACATCATATATATATATATTTTCAACATGATGATTATTACTATAAAACCATAAGCATTGCTATACCATCATTATCATCATTACTATTATCATGAGATCTTTAACATCACCTCATCATTACAATCATCACAAATTGTAGCTTTAACTTCATATAACTCAAATATTATAATTCAATGTGTGATTTGTTATGGAATAAAATAGTATGAATAGTTTGGACTATATTTCAAATATTGTTTGATGTTAGATGTATCTTAAACCATGACATATTGCATACTAGAAAATGTTCAAGCGTTGCGTGGAAAAACTATTTATATAAATTTTAAAATTATTTATGTATATAAGTGATATTTAAAAAATATTCTCACAAATTATATTTTTAAAAATCAAAATATAAAACTATATGACAATATGTTTGAAAATTTTATTAGATGTAAAGACAAACAATATGTTTTGTCTTATTATTTATATTTGACAAAAAAAAACCAATTTTGTAATTGACTTGAAACTAAATTAGTGAATTTTCTTATTTATATTGCATAAACATATAAAGGTAAAGTGATTTTAAAATATTTTAATAATTATATATTATAAATAAATTGATTCCTATCAAGGTAAAATGTTCAGATTTCCTAATTATCTTCAATAATAAATTGATTAGATTTTGTGAGTTTATTGTAGTAAGTAAATATGGAAATTAAATTAAGGTAAAATAATTAATAATTTGTTGAATTTAAATAATCAAAACGTTATATGGGCGTTTAATAATTGATAAATAAATGGAAAGATTAATTTTGGAAGTTTAGGAATTAATACCAATCACGAATGATCATTATTAGAGGTATGTAAATTTATTTAATTCAATAGATTCCACATTACAAACAAATAAAAATATTTGGCATTTCAAAATATTTCTTACTTTTGTGAATGACTTTTAGAAAAAAATTTAGTAGCAGGTTATATATGTTTCTATCTGTGATATATACAAGTGTCTTTAATAGTTTAGTGGCTCTTCTCCACTTTAATTACCGAGGTTTGCTGGGTTTGAAACCTAGAAAAAACATTTTAAACTTTTTTTTAAATAAAAATTTGTAAAGAAAGAGATGACACGTGTCGTCTTGTCAGAGCTTGTTGGCTTTTGTAAACCTTAAATATTATAAAGATATCTAACATGATACAATTGTTGATAATACATAAACAATTCACCATCTTCAACATCATCACATAATATATATGTATATATTATTTCAACATGATGATTATTACTATAAAACATAAGCATTGTCACACTATCCTATCATCATTACTATTATCATGATATTTTTAATATCATCTCATCATTTGGTTTGATACCAGTTGTTCTTTCTATAAACTTGTTTTATATTTTATTTAAAAATTTATCTACTTTCACGGTGAATGAGTAAGAGTTTGAGATTTTATTGAAATTTTTAAAATTATAAAAGTTTGAAATAAAAGCTTAAAAATTACAATAAAACTTTGAGAGTTTTTAGAGAGAGGTTTTTAGAGTGAGAGTGAGAGTTGTGTGTAAAAATGCCCGTGTCCTTTCCTCTGAACCCTAGAGTAGGTATTTATAGAGAGGAGGAGGAGTTGAGTGCGTTGCCAGGTGTCGTTCCCTTATGGTGCCGACATGTTGAGTACATGCATTAGTAGTGAAGTGATAGTTAGAATCGAACCCAAACGAAGTAATTGAACTGCATTATGATCAGAAATTATTTTTTCATGCATACTATTGATTTTACGTACTAAATGTGGGTGGAAATAAAAAATAAATAAAAAAATAAGCGTGTATATTACGTATTAATCATGCATCATGTTGATTTGTCATAAAGTGAACATTTTAATTTTATTTTGTATAAGGAATGTAATAAATCACATGTTCCATGATTATATTTATATAGGATAATATTGTATTTTTGGTTCATAGTACTAATTAATTTATTTTTGGTGAATCAAATTTGCTAAAAAAAAAATGCTAACCTGCATGATTTCGATGAGCTCCTTGCGCCTCCTTGCGTTTGGTTTTCTGTATTCGATGGCAAACACGTAGTCGTAATACACCTGCCTTTTGTTGTCTTTAGCCGTAGCTTGTTTCTTGCAGTATTTTATGATGACTTTAATGATGTAGGTGCTAAATTTTTCGGGAAGCTTGAATTCAGCGTGGTTTTGGCCTTCGAATTCTGGGTGATAGATTTCCTTGATCACTTTCATTTGAACTACCACTGCTTCATCCAACTTGAATGATGCTCCTTTGTGGTCTTGGCATTTTAATACTATTTGCTTACTCATTTTGTTTTGAAAGAGAAGAAATGATGATTTGCCTAGCAAAAAAAAAAAGAGAAGAGATGGTGATTTGGCTAGCAAAAAAAAAAAAAAAAGAGAAGAGATGATGATGCTATATATTTATAGGTAGTGACTAGGCTCGATGAATAGCAGAAGCTCGTTAAATTGAAAATACAAATTTACATAGCAAAAACCAAAAGGAATATCTCTGTAAAAGAAATATCAAATCCTCTGAAAAGAAAATCGAATATATTCTCTAGCTGAAAAAAACACCAAATCTCGTTGTTTCATCTCTGCCTTCACGTTTCCCTCTTTGTTCTTATGTGTTACCAAATTTCTCTATTGAAGATTGAACCATATGTGTTTCGTTGTTATCGCCGAAAAACAAACCAGTATGAATAGTTTGGACTGTATTTCAAATATTGTTTGATGTTAGATGTATCTTAAACCATGACATATTGCATATATCTAACATGATACAATTGTTGATAATACATAAATAATTCATCATCTTCAACATCATCACATCATATATATGTATATATTATTTCAACATGATGATTATTACTATAAAACATAAGCATTGCCACACCATCCTATCATCATTACTGTGACACCCCAGTTTCAGGGCATATATAGTATATGCGGTTTACGCGGAGATGCTTAAAAGAATTGATTTGGCTACCTATATCACCAAAGTGCACTTATCTTTTCGGTCACGGATCTTGAGAGAACTCTAGAGTTAAGCGTGCTTAAGCTGGAGTAGTTTCAGGATGGGTGACCTACTGGAAGTGATTTTCATTATTGTGTGAGTGAGGTCAAAAACACGAGAAAAGATCGCGTGGTGATTTGCAGGGTCAATAAACATGACTTTCGGAGCCTCCGAGACTAATGCACCGACCGTCGGACATGGTGGGCACACTGGCCTGAGAGTGGATGGGGGCCCATGGGAGGGACAGTCGGGGCGTTATAAGTGGTATCAGAGCGAGCCCTGACAACTGTGTGAGTCAGTTTGTCGGGATAACGATCTTGGTATGCGCAATGATGACGTTGCGACCTGTTAGTGGGGGTGATTGTGACACCCCGGTTCAGGGCATATATAGTATATGCGCTTTATGTGGAGAAGCTTAAAAGAATTGATTTGGCTACCTATATCACCAAAGTGCACTTATCTTTTCGGTCACAGGTCTTGAGAGAACTCCAGAGTTAAGCGTGCTTAAGCTGGAGTATTTTCAGGATGGGTGACCTACTGGGAAGTGATTTTCATTATCGTGTGAGTGAGGTCAAAAATACGAGAAACGATCGCGTGGTGATTTGCAGGTCAGTAAACATGACTTTCGGAGCCTCCCGGACTAATGCACCGACCGTCGGACATGGTGGGCCCACTGGCCTGAGAGTGGACGGGGGCCCATGGGAGGGGCGGTCGGGGCGTTATAATTACTATTATCATGAGATTTTTAATATCACCTCATCATTACAATCATGATAAATTGTAGCTTTAATTTCATACATCTCAAATATGTTATAATTCAATGTGTGATTTGTTATGACATAAAATAGTATAAATAATTTGGACTGTATTTCAAATACTGTTTGATGTTAGATATATCTTAAATCATGACATATTGCATAGATCGAACATGATATTGTTTGTTATGCAATATGTTCATAAATATTCTTTTATAAAAAAACAAAAATGTTCTCACTAAATCGGTACATTATGTATACGACTTCATAATACATGAAAAGTTCATCATCTTCAACATCATCACATCATATATATATATATATATATTATTTCAACATGATGATTATTACTGTAAAATCATAAGCATTGCCACAACATCATATCATCATTACTATTATCATGAGATCTTTAACATCACATCATCATTACAATCATCACAAATTGTAGCTTTAACTTCATACAATTCAAATATGTTATAATTCAATGTGTGATTTTTTATGTCATAAAATAGTATGAATAGTTTGGACTATATTTCAACTATCGTTTGATGTTAGATGTATCTTAAACCATAACATATTGCATATCTAACATGATACAAATGTTGATAATATATAAACAATTCATCATCTTCAACATCATCACATCATATATATATATATATATATATATGTATATATTATTTCAACATGATGATTATTACTATAAAACATAAATATTACCATCATTACTATTATCATGTGATTTTTTAATATCACCTCATCATTACTATCATCATAAATTGTAGCTTTAACTTCATACATCTCAAATATGTTATAATTCAATGTGTGATTTATTATGACATAAAATGATAAGAATAATTTGGACTGTATTTCAAATATTGTTTGATGTTAGATATATCTTAAATCATGACATATTGCATATATCGAACATGATATTATTTGTTATGCAATATGTTCATAAATATTCTTTTATAAAAAAACAAAAATGTTCTCACTAAATCGATACATTATGTATACGACTTATCACTACAAAAAAAAATGATATACGACATATCAAAGAAAAAAATTCTCTGACTTACACCGGTCCTCGAGACCCCAACTTTTTCTCCTCCTTTTACGTATATCATGATTGTGATACTGAACAAGAAAAAATCATTATAATAATTAAATCTGCTCCAATACACTTCTTCTACTCTCTCTCTCTCTCTCTCTCTCTCTCTCTCTCTCTCTCTCTCTCGAACATCACTCAAAATCACGTCCAAATATCTGCCTCACCAGAACCCTAACTTTTGGGTGAACCCTAGAGCTTTTCTAAAGTTTATATATCTTCTTGGGTGTAAATCAAATTGATGACCGAAAAAAAACAATTGTAGATGTAGGTGCATAGATACTAAGTCAACATAATATCTTTTAGAATTCTTGACAAATAACGTACGGGATCATAACTACTAAGCTCTGAAACTGGAGCTTCGGCAGGAGTAGGAGTTTTAATACTGATATTGACCTACTCAAAAACTAAGTTGAAATCATGACTTGTTGAACATAATATCCTTTTTAGTTTAATTTTACTAATAGTATATATTAAAAGATTAAGTTATATGAGACAAATCAGCTTAGAAGGTTTCCTTTAATAATAGTATATATTGTCATATAAAGAGCGAATTTTAGTTTAGTTTGGATTTTCAGAGATATATCTTATTTCCTCTTAGTTTAACTTTCATCTATAGATCTCTGTATCAATTTTTTCCTTTCAGTTTAGATCATTGGCATTGGTGATTCAAGTAAGGAGAATATGTTGTTCTTATTGTGTCATCATTTTTCATATTACTTTTCTTTTATATATGAACTACTTCACATGACATTTGATCTTTTTTAATGCCAACATGTGTGGAAAGCATGGACAACTGAAGACACATATCCAACTTGTAGAATTCTTCTAAGAAACCACATACGGAAACTAAAGTTATAGTTTTTTCTACTTCACAGTCTTTTGACATACTTGTGAAGAAATTTCTTTGAAAATTTAGTATATGTCACATGAGGTGGTCGTGACTAAGCACTCTCAGAAAGGAAGATAGTACATGGTCGGAAAATTAGCTATTGTACTCTTAGTTCAAAGAAAGAAGACCAATACTCTTCATGAGTAGCTGAAATGCTCCTCTTTCCCTGAAATGCTCCTCTTTCCCTGAATTAGAGAAACCCGAAAATGCCCCTAACCAATCGGAATCCAAACAGACCAATCTTGATCGAGACTTCCTACCACGAAACAGAGCCTCGGAGCCGAATCGGAAATCCACCCAAATTATATCCCAATCACTCGATCGAACTCAATCTCATCAAATCGGATCATCAATTAAAGGTTGAAGCTTTTTGTGGAAAATCCAGGATTCGATCAGAACCTGAGTTGGGAGCTTCGAAATTGAGGTGAAATCCTTTGAATGTTGCTCCTTATATGATGTTGAGATGTAGAATTGAGTTGTTTACGCTTTATAATTGGTATTGTTGGATTTGTAGGATTTTAATGGATTTCAATATAATGGAGATTGTGATTAGCATTAGAGTTGTAAGGAATGATTACGGTTTTCATTGGTAGTAAATAGAGGAATATAGTTAGGTATAGAACCTGGAAATGGGACAAACTAATTCACATTTCCAGAAGCAAGATGATTTTTGCACTTGAAGAACTCTCTGGTCGGACAACTAGTACAAATAGGAATACTGATCATAGTGGGACAACTAAGATAAATAGTATAACTTTGACCAGCGAGAAGGTGCTAATAAATTTTTTTATTATGTTTTGGCAGGTGCAATTATCAAAACAGTAGTACATTTTAAATATGGAGGGTCTTACATGGAGAGCAAAGATGGTTATCGATGGAATTCAAAGGAACCTCGGGTGTATTCTATAATGTTTAAGATACCATCAACGAAAGAGATCACTTACTCGGTTTTAGAGGACATGATATTCAAGAAGATAGGGATAGATAGATGTACTACACAGCTCAAAATGAGCCACCTTCCTTTGGCATTGGGAGATAAATTTCCATCATACATCTTGGATGATGATGATGTTGATAGTTCTCTTTCGAGTAAAGAAGAAACTCGTAATTTTTTGCATGTGGAAGTGTCAATTGTAGAGGTTGATAGCTCGTTTGGTTTGAATTATGAGGGGATGGAATCAAATGCTAGAGCTAACAATGCAATAACTATTTACAAGGAAAAAGGACAAGAAGAGCCGTTGGGAGAAAGTGGTGTTGGAGAGGATGAGAGTATACCAAGGGGGAATGTGGATGTGGATGTGGATGATGACGAAGATGAGGGTGTGGATTGGGATAGTGAGGATGAAGATGAATATGATAGTGAGGATGAAGATGTGGATCACGTTATTGGTAAGGAAATGGTTGAGGTTCCATTTGATGGAAACGAGAATCAATATGTGAGGGAATGGGATGATGATGGAACGGGTCTTAAAATAAATCAAGAATTTGCAACTAAATTTGAGGCTTAAGATATACTTATAAGAGCATCGCATGAGAAGTCTTATGACTTTAAGATATGTAAATCGGATACCGGAAGGTACGTAGTGAAGTGTCATGAATTAGGGTGTAATGGGTACACCTATTAAGACCCCAATTTCCCGAGAATCTGCTATTTACTCTCTGGTGTAACAACTGGAGAAAACTGGAGACAACCGTAAACGACTAGTTTAGAACAAAATAAAAAAAAAGGGAATTGTCACCGAACACTAACCTCTCAAATGTAATTCGCATTCTAGTAACGTGTATAGCTTCATACATATATGTTTGGTCAAAAATAAAATCAAATTTTTGAATTTTATTTTCAACCATATAGAGATTTCCCCATAAAATACTTTACCCTTTTGTGAGTTGTTTCTTAATCATATCCAATTTACCTAGGTGAGTATCAGCGTAATTTTTCTCTGCGAATTTTGAGTGTTCTGACATCTTTGGCATGTACCAAAAGTAGAAAATTAGAAGTGTGCAACCATAATGTCAAAGATTTTTTAGGGTTCAATTATATATGTATGAAAACACACAAAAGTGCAGCTGTTTGTAAGTTCTGACAACTAGAAAACTGGGGGTACAACTGTTGGAAAAAATTTCCCTCCGAAAAATTTCCTTCCAAATCAAATTTCCCTCTAAAAATTTTGTCTCCTCCCAAATCAAATCAACTGTTGGAGAAAAGTACAATAGCTAATTTTCCTTCTCTTCCACCATATAATCCGACCCCCTCCCCTTATCCTCCATCACTTCTTCACACTCCACCAAACCCAAACGCCCTTCTTCTCCTTCCATCTAAACCTGAAAAAATATCTCGAGATCCTTACAAAAGTTGGGGATTAAACCCGAAAAAATGCATTACCGACGGGACCCCGGACGGTATCCCAGAGAAGTGTTTTTGTGGTTGGAAAGTATTCATTCATCGTGAACCAAGAGGCGATAACAAGGGGAGGGTTTATTACGCTTGTAATGAAACGGATTGGGGTCCTCAATACCATGACAGTCCTCACTTCCGTAAGTGGTGGGATTACTCCGTGATGGAAGAAGTGGAGGCATTGAAGAAAAAATCCGGGAACAAAAAATCCGCATTCAACACTTGGAATCCGAGACTGCCAAGAAGAGCAATGAAATCGAGGAGTTGAAGAGTAGGCTTCTCGATCTGGAGGTGGTGGTGTTGGAGAAAAAGTGTTAGACGTTTGTATGATTATATTCTCGGTCTCTGTTTGTACAACTAGTACAACTACGGTTTCTAGTTATTTCTCTTGTTCTCGGTTTAATGTTTGTATGGTTAACTTTTGTGTTTTCAATGTTTGTTTTTGTACTTGTTCTCTTTTATTCAATAATAATAGAGAAATTAGCTATTGTACTCTTGTCCAAACCAATGCTAAAATAGGTAATATGCTAGCAATAGATCCGAAATACAAGGTTTCAAAGAAAAACAAGCATAGTTATTCCGAGTTTTCAATAGTTGTCCAAAACAGAAACAAGCATAGTTGTACCAGTTTTCCCTAGTTGTCCAAACAGAAACACCAACAAACTTCAAATCCAAAAAACACAAATTATATCAACCATACTTCCTTCTTTGGAATACCGAATACCGAATTAGAACTCCGTTCACGATAAATCATACTTCCTTCTTCTTCACGATTTTTGCGGTCCTTATAAGAAGCAAATAAAACCCCATTGTTTTGTGATTCACCTCTCTAGTCATGTGGAATAAGTGACGAAATTGAGGATGATTATGGAACCATTTAATCTCGTTCGCGTCGAGAACTTCCTCCAAATTCTTCACCACTTTGGTAACGTAACAATTCGTTGCTAGCTTTATGCTTTTCTTGTAGAATTCCGGCTTTATATACATCTTATCCGGTAACAAGGCTACGGTTTTGTCATCCGAATCCTACAACCGAGAAAAGAAATTCAACAACATTAATCTCAAACCCGAAATCAATCAAATTCAAACTCCACAATTCATTCCATACACTCAAATCATTCAATTCATTACCGTTTCTTCCACGTCTTTTTCCTTGCCGTCGTATTCCTCGCCTCCGGTGGGTTCCATGGCCTTCTTCGTGCCGTCTTCCTCTTCTTCATCGCTTTCTTCTTCCTCTTTTTCACCACTTTCTTCTTCTTCTTCACCGCCACCACTGCTGGGCTCGACGTCCTTGTCTCTGCCGTCTTCTTCTCCTTCACCGTCGCCTACTGTGCGCTCGATGGTTACGCCTCCGGTGGGCTCGACGCCTTTCTCAGCCGCCGGTGGATCTTCTTCACTTCCGGAGGAGGATGAAGGAGTTCGTAACTTAGTTTTCACCATGATTTCGATTCAATTGTACTAGTTGTACTCCTCAAGAACAATCGATAGATAGAGAGGGAAGAGAGATCGATTGAGTTTCTTATTTGTGTTTTGAAATTGAAATTTAGGGGGGGAAATTAGGGATTTTAATCAATTCAACCGTTGCATATCGGTTTGGAACGATTATCTTGGTTATTGGTGGCGGTTTAGGAATTAGTTGGTTAGGTTTCGGGTCGGGTTTACGGGTTCGGTCCGGGTTGACCCTTGTAAATAATGCGAACTTCTCTCTAATTTGGTAAATGACCACATTTGTCTATTTAAAATATATATATATGGAACAAAGAGTATTATAGCCCAAGTGGTTTGAAGCAAGAGTACAATAGCTATTTTTCCTACATGGTCTGCCTAATCCTTCAAACTTCCACGTCAAGGGTTTGCTTCAGATTTAAGAAGCTTCATTAATCTTATCTGTTTTTTTAAAGCTGTGTTAACTCTTATTTCAATCACTGAATATACTACACTTATTTTTCATGTTTTGAACGGATGCCTTTCATATTATGAAAATATTTTCACATATGTCCCTCCCTCCCTCTGCTAAGAATCATTACAACTCTTTAAGGTCTTTAAACTCTTTAGCTTTCTTCAGCCACAATCTCTATGGTTTCCATATATTTTAAAACTAGTCACAGAAAAGAAAGGAAAAGAAAATCAATAAACTTGTCATCAAAATATAATATGTAATATGTTTTTGCGGAAAATGTAATAAAGGGATACTCAATTCGTGATGCTGAATCCAAAAGTTTGCGATGAGTTCTATTTTTACATGATGTTTCGGCACTTGGAGGCACCACAACTTTTCGTTTCTTGGCCTGAAATTTCTTCAGCGCGTACAAAGTCGCCTCTACCAAGAGCGAAGACTTGAGAGATTAGATTTAACAATACGTAGGTATTTCGTATCGAATGATACCAAGATGTTTTGTTTTACTATACCCAAAGAAGCTATCTCGATGACCTTGAAGAATTCAACAAGTTGAGGGTCTCCTTCTCCTTGTTTTTCCTGAACAAAGAGTATACATGCTCAGAGAATGTCAGATAAAATGATTTGATTCTCTTGACTTGGTAAGAGAAAACCACGACAATACCTCTTGATTTGGTTCCATGGTTTCATCAGGCACATGTGGATTGAAGTTTACTTTCTGAACAACCTGAAGAGAAGTTGATTGTTGTATTATCAAAGGCAATCACTTACACTGGCAAAAACAGAAACAATAGATCACGATTGTTGCATTTGTTTGATCATTCTACTTGGATCCCTCAGATTTTCAACCTATTCACTAACGTTCTATTTATCAAAAATATATCAAGTTAGATTCCTTATTGACCCTCAGAGCAAGATTAATTTTTAGGGTTGTGTATACTTGGTTAAAAGCTTGGAGCTTTTCTTAAATAGCAGCTGCACCGGTTGTGATGTGTGTTCTTATCTGCCATTTGTCCACAACCTTGTTTCGGAACATAGACATTTTGCATAGAAAAGAAGAATTTTTGTGTTAACTATAAAACATTAACAATAATGAGAGTGGTCTCCAAATGAAATCAATCAAAGAGATTAGTCTCAAATACCCTTTTTTGAAAAGCAGATATTCGCTATCTTCTGAATCTTCTTTATTGGATTCTGAATGCATTAAAGAAGTTGTTCCTGACAAGCAAAAGAAAGACAAAAAATGTTATACTAACCCTTGCTTAGGCTCTTTTGCTTAGTATGTCGTGCTGTCTACTTGTTGAACAACTGAGAGATTTTTGTCAAGCAAAGCCTGGAAATCAATATGGCAATAAAAAAGGAGTAAGCAACAAACTCAGAGATGATGGGGGTACATAATCTAGATATAATTTCCAACACAAAGGAGAAAGAAGAAGAACAATGAGTCATATCTATACATACATACCTCTTGCAACTCGAAATAATTAGATCTGTATATGTTGTTGAGACGTTCTCATCTTTCGAACAAAAAGATGATTTAACAGGCTCCTGAAAAGGATTACCATCTTTCATAAGCATGATGACACAAAAAAAGATGACTAAAAGAAGAGAATAGCTTACGAACTGTCTGTGAATAGTACATCTGAGGAGTAAGAAATATGGTAGGGAAGGTCATTAGAGCACTTAATCCAAAATCTGAAGTCTTAAGGTTTCCATAGCCTTCCAATCGTAAATTTTTAGGCTGCAAAAACACATAATAGTGAATTCTTGTTACAGAAAACATGTGCATCAACAATTATGTCGAGAATGAGGATACATTGAGAGCTTATAGTAGACACATCTGCTATGACACTGGTACAATCATGTATAAGTTGCTCGAAATATCTTTGTGCCACGTCTTCTTTCATCCGCCCGTCATGTACCTTATGGAAATTAGGTAGAAGCTACTCAATAACAATGTAATATAATTTAATCATCATCAACACTTAAGGTAATTTACAATCTTATCGAGGAGTTCTCCTTTGGTAATATAGTCCAAGATGATAAATATATTTGTCTTGCTTGCCATTATTTGCAAAACATAGTAAGTTTTAGGATTGTGTCACATGAATCCCTCCCTCCAAGTAGATTAGGGGATTATTACCTCATACCATTGAACAACATTTGGATTTGTAATCAACTTCATAGTTGCAATCTCCCTTCTAATCTGCCAGACATCTTGTGTTTGAGGACTCTCTCTTTTTCAAGAATCTTGAGAGCCATTGTTTCAGAGTTTCTAGCAAATTTCACTTTTATAAAAGTTTGTTCCCCAATTGTTTTTCCCATTTCATCCTTTCCTAAATGACAATCCAAAATTATAATTTGTTTTTCTGAAATCCACCACACACAAGAAACAAAAACACAGACTTTGAACCAGAAAATGGGTCAAGCAGAAGAAGAAATAGATATAATCTCCATTTACACTAATAAAGAAAGAGAAAAGAACCTTAATTTTTGATAGGGATGAGCAAAGAAAAGATTTTGAAAGGTGCAGGAGATTGAGATGACCTTTGAGAGAGACGAAGAGGCAAAGAGGTTGTGATTCACGATGATGAAGAAGATTGATTCTTCCACAGTGAGAAAAGTAGAAGAGATTTGTAGTTATGATGAAAAGTAATTGTGAGGGAGTTAAGTTGTGGTTTGTGGTTGGAGTTTCGTAATGGTGATTTGAGAATCGCACAAGACAATGGCTCCGGTGATTGAGGGAAGATAGAGAAGAAGGAAATCGATAAGACGTTGCTGTCGATCAATTAGTGTTTGGGTTATTGGGCTTGTATGGGCCAATAGTCAGATAATACTCTTCCGATTTTTACGTTTAATGATAGGGCAAAATGATTGGTCGAAAATATTCAGAATTTTTTCCTTAGATGTCATGCTTTATAGCATACAAATTCTTCCCCTTTTCTATAATAATAAAGGAGACTAGGTTTTTCCAGGCGGGATTTGTGAAGAACTTCTTAAATTGTTTTCATTATTTGTGTGGAAGTTTGTTATATCTTCAAATTTGGTTGATTTATTTTGTTCTTTCGTTTTGGAGCTTTTTTCTTTTCAAACTTTTGGTTGTCATATGTTTCTCAGAAAGTAAATAGATCATCATTAGATAAGTATTCTCACTATATTATCTTATGGTATAATATCTTGGACATTATTTTCGATTTTGCTATTCGTGTTTGATTTTGCATGTAAAAAGAATGGTAGTTGATAACAATTCTGTTCGAAAATTATTTAACAATGAGAGTTGTAAAGCATAAAAAATTTGACTCGAGAATGAAACATATGATAAATACAATAATCGAAACAGGAATATTAGTGATATGCAAATGATTAATTTACTATATTAGGTACAATAATATCTAGGGTGAATTGTCAAATTTTATCTGTATTTTTAATTATAGGTTTGTGTGTTTTTTTATCTCATGAAGATAGTATTTCATTGAAAGTGTTTTTTTACTTGTTTAAAATTTAGTAGATTTGTGAATATCTATTATTTCGCTTTGTGTTATCGATTTGTGAAGATTATAGGTTTATGGTTAATTGTTTTGTAATTCTTTGTTTATTGTTTTCTTTTTATTTTGAAATTCATTTTTGCATTCCACCATTAATAGTATAACAAAATTAGTTTATTTGGAAAAGTTATTTTTTATTACTCAAAATAAAAATTTGAGTACAACTTTAGCATGTGTACTTTTCTTTGAACACAACATTCTTGCTTTTTTCTCGTACAAACATGCAAGTTTGAGATTCTATTGGTCAAGTTTTTATCAAAAATGAAAAAACATTATGACTTTTATCCTAGGTTTGATTACACCCAAAATGTTAGAACTAATAAGTGTGAACGAAATAAATAAGCACTATGTTTATGAGTTAAACAGGTAGAAAAACTGTAGACCCACGCACACATTTACTCAAGTGGTAGACCATTAAATTTCTTGTGAAATACAATGGAACATGCAAGATATCAAAATTTAGCTTTTGTTGCGACTACAACATACATCACAGTCTAGCTCGTCACTTAGTTTATAGTTGAAAGTAGTCCATCCGTAGCCACATATATGTTTCTTAAAAGTACCATATTAAAAATATTTCGTAGCCTAAACCAATTGTTAAAGAAGCACCATGACAACGTGCATTCATGATGGAAGAAATCTTTGCACTTTAAGAGTTGTGCGGTAGTATAAAACATTTTCATCCGAGTAAAATAACGTTTTCAGTGTTGAAGAAAGTGGGATACATCACCCCGAAAGTGGGGAGCCTTAACCAGATGTGTTCAGAAAAATATATACATTTTTTGGCTCAACTTTTACTTTTCATTTAATCCCAATTTTTACTACATAGACATACCCGCCTCTACAAATGAGTTCAACCAACTCGGGAATACCAAATACGTTATAGATACAAAAAACATAAAAGAACTGGCCTCCCTAGCAATCCGGTCTGCCGCCATGTTCTCTTGGATGAAATCTTATAGCCACATCATCCCTTTTAGCATGTAAATGAGCAATATTGTGGTGCGCAACCTTATGTCCAGGCCACACTCCTCTTCCATTTAAAGCTTCCACCAGCCCCTTAGAGTTTGTTTCAAACATTACATTACAACATCCGATTCCGTATCAAAGACAGTCTTTAACCATAGCATTCCCTTGGCTCCACGCCGTAACACTTTGCCTTCATGATTCCTTCCTTGTTCCAAGACAAAAAAAAATGTTGTAAAATACACCAAATACTCATTATTCCAAATGAAATATACGGGGAAGAAAAAATAGAAAAAAGATTCATTTATAGACTTAGAAAAGAGAGTGAACCTTTTGTTCAGATTTGTAAACAGTATTTGCCCCACCCCACAAATCCACTCCTTCAATGTTCTGTAGAACCATCACAAGTGAAACTCTATTTCATTCTCAAGACAAAGTTTTGCTTTTAAAAAACGTAGAAAACAATCTCTCACCTCCATAGCCGTCTTCTCCGGTGAATAATTAGATTATCTCTCTCCTTTATAATCTGTTTTGTTGCCCTTTTCTGCATATTTAAAAAGGAGAAATTAGATTATTCTCTGAACCAATAGCAAGATTCTTAGACGAACACAATACACAATGCAAGAGAGCAGCAAAGTATCAATCAAATATATACTCTTGTCCCTCTTAGATTCCGCCTCACAAACAAAATGAATGAGAAAAAAGTGGAAAGTTTATGAATTGTTTATGAATTAAAAGTTCCAATTGTTTATGAATTTTACATGTCTTCTCATGACCATTTCAGATTTCTTTAACTTCTTCACAGCATAAATATTTGCAGATTTTCTCTCTCGACATAAGGGAACTTGTAAGTTAGTTTAAGTATTTATAAGATTAGAAGTACCATGAAAGGATTCGAACAACAGTGTATCCTGGTTTCGTTGTTTCTGCTCAAGCTGGAAAAATGTGTAAGAAAATGAAAGGCAGAGATAGTATATACTGTTGTAACAAACAAAATGAGGTCATTAGATATCGAAGTATAGTTTGTCACCTAATAATGAACTCTTAACACAAAATTTCCAAAGCATAAGCATCAAAACTCAACAACGTAGCTTTCATTAGTTGAGCGAGTCTAGAAGTGTTATATGACTTGCCTCTAATTTGTTCAATGGTAGCATATGTCCAGGATTTTGGTTTCTTTTGCAATGTACTAAAATCCATCAGATTCTCGATAATATGATGATAATCAAGAAGCTGTAAAATAAACTTTGACAAATAACATAAACCAAAATGAAAGCATCAACATCAGCAAGGATAATAAAAAAGATATATAACACTTCACCCCCTCTGATCAAGAACACCAGAGTACACTCCGTAAGTATCCATCCTTCAAGTATTATAATAAGAACATGAAACCAGGATACACTATTGACTTCCCAATCTTTTTGTTTTGACATTGTCCTCAAGCCACCAACCCCTTGATTTTTCTTATTTTACCTTTTATATAAATGAGATTTATTTGTATTTTTAAGGTTTCTATTGTTTTCTAATAGAAATGATTGTGGAATTTTGTTGCTTTCATGTATTTCACTCATTCTTATTTATATAATTGTTAAATGGATTGACTTCTTTATGTTGTCGATCCAAAAAAAAGAAAGATTGACTTCGCTATGATTTGATAATGAACTTTTAATTTTATAGATTTGTTTTGGTGATTTGGAACTTGGTTAATTGTTTTACTTAAGTTTGTGTCAGTATCAGTTTGTATTAGTATCATTTATTTTTTAAGTAATGTTTTTTTGGGGTTCATTTGTGGAGGGTCTTAGAAGCTTAAAAGAAAATTATTTTCATGTATGTTACGGTGTAGAGAACACAAATAATATTTTCATAAATATGATAGTTTTGGAACTTTAAGGACTAATATGATTAAGTACCTAAAGGTCATAAATATTAATGTATCAATATTAGATAATTTGTCTTCATGCTCATGTCTAAGCACGCACTCTAACCATAACATCCGTATCCCGAGCAAGAACAATTGGTTTGTCGTAGTTCAAATTAAGTTTTTTTGCATCATGAATTCGGACGAAAACATGTCTGTGAGTTTTCTTCCTTTTTTCTATCTAGAACGACAACTTTCGTTCCAATGTATGATGAAAGGAAATAACAGAATCAATTAAAGAAAATAATAGAATGGATTGAAAATTTATTAAATTTGTCGCACATTCGCACCACAACTTTGTATGTGTTTGTGATTTTTTTGCATACTAGTTCTTGAAAAATGCTAACAACACATCTTTTAAAAAATGGCCACTTCCACTTGCACTTAAAGAATCTTTGTTACACTTTCCAAAATATGTCTTGTGGGATGAGGTTTGGGACGATGATTTTGGTGCACATTTCCTCCGAGCCATAGTTATTTACTTTATTAACACTATTTCGTGGAAGATGTTGTAGAAAAGAATGAATATGTACTTGTAACCTCTACAAATGGGACTTCCATGGAAATTGACGCTCATCGCTCTAAACTCCTTCAACATGAGAAACAACAGCTCCTTTGCGGCTTTGTCCGAGTGTTTTGTTGCCAATTTGGCATCACCTTTGAATAGACGGTTCCATCGTTTGCAAGTAGATCGTAATCGTTCTAGATTTATAGGTGGAATGGGACAAAGTATTTCGTCTACCCAATCTCTTTGTGATCTCTTCTTCAGGAAGAAAGTGTCGGTGGCTTTGAGTTTTGTTTAGATTTTCGTATTATACCTCTCATTAGGTATAATACAATCTTATTTGAGACATAATAATATAATTTCAACACTCCAAGTCGCTTTACGACCTCTTGTTTGGGCTATTACCATCTCATTAGGTAGTTTATGCATTGTGCTTAGGATAAAAAAAATTCTTTGAAATCTCTTAGATATGATTTACAAATTAAAAAACGTTCATAAATATACATGGACGAGAAAAAAGGTAGAAACACCTATCTAAAGAAGAGAAAAAAGGAACCTAACATGTTCGTTCTTCTTGGACTCTGACTCCATGATCTTCAAGGCCAAGGCATTAAAGGCATCTTTCTCTCAGGATTTTTACTTCTTCCATTCTTTGTTTTTCCATGCATCAAGAATTTCACGAGCCTCTCTTATCAATTTATCAGCGAAAAAGCTACGTGATTTGAAGCTTCAAATGGAGCTATATCTAACCTTAAATCTAAAGTGGTGAAGTTTACTTTCAGGTAAACCAAGTTTTGTCTTGAGCTGTTCAAGTGCCTCTCTAGAAATTTTATGGTTTATGTCTATAATATCTTCTCCTGTTACACCTGCTGCCTAGGAAAATTTGTGTCCACACAAAGATGTTTAGACCGCATTACGTTAACATTCAATTATGGTGGTTTATATCAGAGCTTATTACAGTGAAAACTATGATATTCCTCTTACCTTTAGGATGCTGGTGCAGAGACCGAAATAGCTTTTGAGCAAGCTGCGTTCTACCATGTTCGAAGTACTCCTCCATCTGAAAAGTAAACACAGTGAGTAAAATAACTATTAATATTACATATTAAAGAATGATTAATTTTAACCTTTTTTCAAGTACATTGATAGTGTACTCCAGTTTCTCAACTGATCCCTCTAATAGCTTCACTTCTTCTTCTCTCTGATCAGCATATATCTTTCTTGATTCAGCAAAATGTGAGTAGAGGAGAAACAAATTTTCGTAAGCATTGCCAAGTGATATTGTCAGTCTAACAGAGCGGGATGGAAACTAAAGAAACTAACCACCTTGAAAACTATGATCTCATAGCCATAACGCCGATCTAGGATCGTGACTTTAGGCGAGCAAAATCAAAGGGAAAGATAGACGATGGCATACCATCATGAAGAAGTTTTCCACTAAAACATCTTCAATTCCACTGAAACCAAAACCAAAGAAACAAATTTTCCCAATGAGATTAAGTTAGCGAAACTAAGAATTGAACAAACAAAAATTATATCTTTCTATCAGATTATCATTACCTAATGGCAATAGCAATGTCGTTTCCAAATTATTCAAGAGCTTGGTCCATAAGTTCAAGAGGAGAAGCATTCTCCAACTTCATTGTTCTCACCTGGGAAACAAAATTTCAGCAAAAAGTTTCAGTTTCGCTCCAAACATATTCCAGAAAGTAAAAGTTCAGAACTTCAACAAACCAATATCACGGAAGAACAAAGTTACGTGTTCTAAATTTGTGTCCTTTATGTAAATTTCACAGAAATTTTAGAGATGTATCCATCCGAGTCCACCTCTAAAGCAGAGATAATCATATGCGCCATGAAATAGAGCCATGTGAAATTCATGATTAGAGCGATTTTGAACCAAACATGCATCATACACGTTAATACAAAATTGAAACAAAAATCATCAATGTTTGGATTTCTTTGTTGTTGAACCCGGGATGGATTCCACACTGAATTTGTGAAGAGGTTCGAGATTCTTTGTAAAAAAGATGGTAGATGAGAGCAGGTAGAATAAATGTGCTGATTCGAGAGTGCAGACAATTCTGGGGATGAGAGCAGGTAAGATAAGTGTGCTGCCTCGGGAGAGCAGGCACTTCTGGGGATGAGAGCAGGTTTGATAAGTATGATATTCCGAGCAGGTTTCATTTGTTGGGTTAGAACGAGCAGGATGTAAGAAAATGGAATTATATTAGCTCTCAAAATGTAGTGTAAAAAAAGGATCAAAAGATAGATCCTTTGTACAATGATGTGACATAAGTATATATAAGGCTTGTAAACTAGGTCTTAATGTACCTTTGGTTAGAAATTAACCATATGCCTTACCAAAAGTAACCCATGTGCAATAAAGTAACTAAGCTTGGGAAAAGTTGGGCTTTTTGGACTTGATGGGCTGTAAGGAGGATTTAGCCCAAGTGCTAAATCTAGCCCCCCCCCCCCCCCCCCCCCAAGTCGATGAAGCGAGCATGCCGAGTTTGATCGAAATCCTAGCCAAGCAGGTCAGAGAGGACGAAAGGCCATCGACGAATCGAGCGTGCCGAGTTTGATTGGAATCTTAGCCGAGCAGGTCAGAGAGGAGGAAAGTCCAGCAGCAGAACTTTACAAGCTGAGAGCGCGCTTGAGAGAGCGGGACAAAATGAGAGCACGCTTGAGAGAGCGGGACAAACTGAGAGCGCGCTTGAGAAAGCTTGACAAAACGAAAGCACGCTTGAGAGAGCGAGACAAACTGAGAGCGTACTTGAGAAAGCTTGATAAGCTGAGAGCGCGCTCGAGAGAGCAGGATAACTGAGAGCGCCCTTGACAGAGCAGGACAAACTGAGAGCGTGCTTGAGAAAGCTTCATAGGCTGAGAGCGTGCTTGAGAAAGCATGATAAGCTGAGAGTGTGCTCGGGAGAGCAAGACAAGCTGAGAGCGTGCTCGGGAGAGCAAGACAAGCTGAGAGCGCTCTCTCAAGCGCGCTCTCAGCTTGTAAAGTTCTGCTGCTAGACTTTCCTCCTCTCTGACCTGCTCGGCTAAGATTCCAATCAAACTCGGCACGCTGAGAGCGTGCTTGACAGAGCGGGACAAAATGAGAGCACGCTTGAGAGAGCGGGACAAACTGAGAGCGCGCTTGAGAAAGCTTGACAAAACGAGAGCACGCTTAAGAGAGCGAGACAAACTGAGAGCGTACTTGAGAAAGCTTGATAAGCTGAAAGCGCGCTCGGGAGAGCAAGACAAGCTGAGAGCGTGCTCGGGAGAGCAAGATAAGCTGAAAGCGCGCTCGGGAGAGCAAGACAAGCTGAGAGCGTGCTTGACAGAGCAAGTCAAGCTGAGAGCGCGCTTGACAGAGCAAGTCAAGCTGAGAACACGCTTGACAAAGAAAGTCAAGCTGAGAGCGCGCTTGACTGAGAAAGTCAAGCTGAGAGCGTGCTTGACAGAGAAAGTCAAGCTGAGAGCGCGCTTGACAGAGCAAGTCAAGCTGAGAGCGCGCTTGAGAGAGTAGAGAGGCGGTATGTCCAGGGCAGGTTCGCATTTGTTTGTTATATGTTATGCGGCTAAGTTTGGTACTTAGGCAGAGGTTCGTTGTATTTGTGTTTGAATTATGCGGTTAAGTGCGATACTTAGGCATTTGTGTTTGTATTTGTGTGGATCCGACCAGGTTCGCGCGTTGGACAGTCGGATCTGTTTGTCTGCAGGTCGAAACCTGGCTTACGATGAATTCTGTCTCGTGGCTAAGCTTGCGAGGATACTCGGCTTATATTGCTTAGACGTCCCTAGGAAAACATGCTGGTCTAGGCCTGGCTTAAATTTCTGTTCGGGTTAACTTCCGATTTCAAGGAATTTGTAGATTATTCCACTACGGCATTTATGAGAAACGCGGTTGAGTATTCTTCTGGCCGAGTACTTGGCCAGAGAATCGATACAGATTTTAGCTCGGAGGTATTTGAGGTGTTAGTTTGGGTTAATGTAGTAATTTTGTGATAAAAAACGAGTAGGATTAACCTGGAGGCTGCGCGGAGGGCAAGCGACCTGGAGGCTGCGCGGAGAGCAGGCGACTTGGACGTTGCACGGAGAGTAGGCGACCTGAAGACTACGCGGAGAGCAGACGACCTGGAGGCTGCTCGGGTGCAGGCGGCCTGGAGACTGCTCAGGTGCAGACGGCCTGGAGACTGCTCTGGTGCAGGCGGCCTGGAGGCTGCTCGGAGTGCAGGCGACCTGGAGGCTACGCAGAGAGCAGGCGACCTGGAGACTGCGCGGAGAGCAGGCGACATGGACGCTGCGCGGAGAGCAGCGGCCTGGAGGCTGCTCTCCGCGCAGGCGGCCTGAAGACTACTCGGGTGCAGGCGGCCTGGAGGCTGCTCGGGTGCAGGCGGCCTGGAGGCTGCGCAGAGAGCAGGCGGCCTGGAGGCTGCGCAGAGAGCAGGCGACCTGGAGGCTGCGCGGAGAGCAGGCGACCTGGAGGCTGCGCGGAGAGCAGGCGACTTGGAGACTGCGCGGAGAGCAGGCGATCTGGAGACTGCGCGGAGAGCAGGCGACATGGATGCTGCGCGGAGAGCAGCGACATGGACGTTGCGCGGAGAACAGCGACCTGGAGGCTGCTCGGGTGCAGGCGGCCTGGAGGCTGCTCAAGTGCAGGCGGCCTGGAGGCTGCTCGGAGTGCAGGCGAACTGGAGGCTGCGCAGAGAGCAGGCGACTTGGACGCTGCACAGAGAGTAGGCGACCTGAAGGCTGCTCGGGGAGAGCGAGCAACCTGAAGGCTGTTTGGTTAGCAGGCCACCTCAAGGTTGCTCGGGGTGTATCCAACCCGGAGGCTGCTCGGGGGAGGAGGCGACCTGGAGGCTGCTCGACTCCAAGAGAGGCACGAGTAGGATTAGCGGGTAATTTTGCATGGGGGAGATGAGTTTGATCGACGGAAGCGGTTATCTCTACCGATGCTTGGTCGGATTATGATCAAGAGTTTGCATCTTTGTTTGGATCTACCATCTTTACGCGTAAAAAGAGATCTTCGAGAAGGCCTCCTACCTGGCGCGCCAAATGTTGAACCCGGGATGGATTCCACACTGAATTTGTGAAGAGGTTCGAGATTCTTTGTAAAAAAGATGGTAGATGAGAGCAGGTAGAATAAGTGTGCTGATTCGAGAGAGCAGACAATTCTGGGGATGAGAGCAGGTAAGATAAGTGTGCTGCCTCGGGAGAGCAGGCACTTCTGGGGATGAGAGCAGGTAAGATAAGTGTGCTGCCTCGGGAGAGCGGGCACTTCTGGGGATGAGAGCAGGTAAGATAAGTGTGCTGCCTCGGGAGAGCAGACACTTCTTGGGATGAGAGCAGGTTTGATAATTATGATATTCCGAGCAGGTTTCACTTGTTGGGTTAGAACGAGCAGGATGTAAGAAAATGGAATTATATTAGCTCTCAAAATGTAGTGTAAAAAAAGGATCAAAAGATAGATCCTTTGTACAATGATGTGACATAAGTATATATAGGGCTTGTAAACTAGGGTTTAATGTACCTTTGGTTAGAAATTAACCATATGTCTTACCAAAAGTAACCCATGTGCAATAAAGTAACTAAGCATGTCTTTTGGGAAGAGTTAGGCTTTTTGGATTTGATGGCTGTGAGGAGAAGTGCTAAACGTAGGTGTAACATTTGTCAAGAGAGAATATGTCTTTTATATCCCTTGATTCTATGGAAAAGCTTAGTTTCAGGTGTTGTATGCATTCAGAGCACAACCTTAAGGGCTAAGTTGTTTAAAACAAACAAAAGAAATCATATGAGAGTTGCAGGACATACTTACACTTTTTCTTCTTGCAGCCAATTCCAATCATTAGCGATCTTGGTAAGAAAATTTTGAGAGTTGATTCCCTCAATGTTTTGATGGCTGCATAAATTCGTTTTAGACTGGGAATATCAAATTCTACACCAATTTGGTGTCAATTCATTGTAATCCGTACGGGATTTAACGAATTTGAAGATATTCATAATTTCGAACAACTACTTGACATCATACCAAACACAATTATACTAAAAGAAATTCAAGTTGAGAAATTCAAAGCTAGAGAGATTAAACAAAGAAGCCCTGCCTCATGAGTCTTGAACCCCATAGATATTGGGAGGAGTGAATTTCCAGTAGATTTCATCAAGTGAGCTGATAAATCGCAAAATCGGAAGATTATGGAGACCATATTAATTGAGAAGGAGAAGAAGATGATGATGATGATTGCAAATGATGAAGGCTTCGCGTAAACCCGTAATTTATAATGGAGGTGAAGGCTTTTTCTTTATGCCAAGAATCCATTCAGATTCAGCGTGTTATCAATGGAACAAGTTAACGAACAAGGAAGGTGTACCGTGAGAGAAGATGAAGCGGAAGAGATTGTAGGCTTTCATGTATATGATTTGGGCTGGGCCTAACTTAATTCTACTTCACAACAAAAACAAATTTAATATTGGGCTCCTACTTGTTTTGTTATCCGAAATATGAGAGATAAAAGGGAAGACATGTGTATTTAAAGGCATCCTATTATCATAGCTATGGTTCATTATGGTTCGAGATTTCATGTTCTCAATTTGAGTTCTATTTAACAAATGCGTTCAGTACCCATATCATAGCTAGGGTATTGAATATAATTGATTTCATCATTTGTTGGCTCAATGAATCATTTTGTGAATTTTCGTTTTGGCTTTGCTTTTTCCCTCTTTCCTGGATATCTGCATAAATATTTATTGAAAGCTTCATTATCAAGCAAAAATGATTATGTGATGCTTTGATTCCTTCACTCATAATCTGTGTATAACCGTGGCTCTCTATGGTCTAGGAAACATCAGTCAATAGAGAATGTTTCAGGTAACCCCTCACCTCTTGCTTTACAATTTGTTATTGTGTTAATATATTCCTTGTCTCTCTAAGCTAAAAGCGTTTCAACTTTTGAAGGAGCTATCTGGGATGGGTTTCCACATCATACAACCAGGGTCTTTTGTGGCAACATCACTTATCGGTGGGGAATCAAAGCCAAAGCATGTTCTTCTCTTAAAAATCAAGGTTCTTCAGCAAACAATCTGAAACTTCATCTTCAATTTGATCGTGCTGCTTAATCTACTTATATGGGTTTTTGCTTTTTTTAATCAAGCATGTAAGCCTGAGTAACTTAAAATATCTGACTTACAAGGGAATCAATATCGTCCTACAAAGATACCTTTGACATCTGTGAGGCTGTTTGAGTATACAGAGGTAAAATTTCTGTTCCCTACATGTTATGGCGGTTGCAGACTTCTTCGCTAACATATTTTCAAAATGCAGATTGTGTTAAAGGATGAAGGTGATATTGATCCTAATGATCAAAATTCTATTCTGGAACACTTGGATAAAGTGGTAACTATTCCCTTGTCTTGTAGTTCATGTGAATATTTTTTATCTCCTGCCTTCTTTTTGATTAGGATTAACAAGTCGCTGAATGCTTCTAATAATATCTACAAAATTGTTAGCACTTCAAAGAAGGGTCAGAGCGAAGGTAGGGGCATTAGAGTAGCCCACTTGGACCATGATATTGCGTTTGTGTTTAGTTATCATATATCTTGATCTTTCATTTCACAGCCAACATCGATGATTCTGAGCAGCTTCGTCCAGAAAAATTGAACCGGCAAAATATAGAAGCTTTAGTAGTTGAAAGCAACCTGGTACGTCCTGCAACCTTTGTTTTTTATGATTCTGTTATTATGGTCAGCCGCTGTAGAAGTTCATTACAGAATGATATAGACTTAAATTGGTTACGAAATGGGCATGAGTACACTATAGATTGATCATTATGTCCTCTTGTGTAGAAAATGGAGATCCTTCCAGTTAACGATCTGGATGTAGACTCGCGTATGTACTTCATTTTTTTCCTTCATCACGTGGATATTGTTTTTCTACGTAGCAGTCCTGATTATTGTTTTTATGATTATTCTCTTCCTAATTTTGCAGGGTAAACTTGGAAAGGATTCATATACCCAGAAATTTGAGGAGGACGACTTGATTCTTAAAGTGGGAGAGTGCTTAGAGGCAAGAATATTTAGATTCAATTACTTTATGTTGTGGGGAGGAATAGAATATCGATATGAGTTGCGTTATTGTCTGTGGTGCAGGAACGCTTTAAAGATAGGTCCTTTTGGCCTAGTGGTTCCTCACAGTTAACCCATAATTTAGTATAGCTTTTTGTAATTTTTATAAGAAAACCACACCTAGCACCTTAAAACACATACAAAATGGCGCGTATCAGCTATTACATGCAGATTGTAATTTTAACTCATAAATTTGAACTGCACTTGTCAAATTAAACTTTTCATTTTTTTAATCAAAGAACCAGTTATACCAGTAATTGTTGTTGAATGGTGTAATTAATAGCGGATCATAAAAAGAAGGAAAAGAACTGCATTTCTATATGTCTCTATTCATAGCCTTTCAAAGCAACTCTGTTTACAATATTTCTCACTTCTCACACTCTCCAACTCTTTCTACAACTTTCTCTCTCTAAAAACAAAACGTTTAAGTATGAAACGTCTCATGAGTTCTCCCGCCGTTCGTGGAATCGCAAGTTCTTCGAACTATGTCACCGACGAGACCATTGCACGCTTGAAGAACATCTTGAAAAATGGTCCATACAAAATGGACGAATACCGGCGCCGTCTCCAAAGCCAAGATCTCATCTCCGAAGGCCAAGCAAAGGTCCAACAAAGCGATGCGATTTTCAGCATCGCCGCCGAAACCTCATCCGAGGAGAAGAAGAAATGTGGTGTTAATTGATTAGTGATTGACTAATCCAACATGATAATTGAACCAAAACTATATTGTTATTTTCTAATGGTTTCAAAATTTATTATCATTGAGACTTTTTATTTGTTAAATTCAGTTATCATGTTGGATTAGCCAATCAATTATCCGATTTTTCTATTGTACCAAAACTGCCCATTTCCAAAAAGTTGAAACAAAGTGGAGTAGGAATAGACAAAAACATGAGTTATTTTAAAAAGAAAGTTAACATAGCATTTTTACTAGGGGTGGGCAAATTATCCGAATCCGAAGTCCGAACCCGGACCTGACCAAAATCAAGCGGTTTGGATCGGGTATGGATATGGTCAATTAACCGATTAATTTTAATTTGATTTGAGTTTGGACTTCTTTTCGGTTCGGATATTATCCTATAACCGAACTTAAACCCGAACAAAATCACCTTTGTTATACACTTAACTTATCTTTAGCCCCAAATCTTCGACTTACTCAAAATTTCTAATGCGATCAGAGAGAATCGAGTGAATATCGATTTTAAAACCTCTTTATGAATCACTTTCTTGTTCAATTTGATTTTGATTCAAATTTGTTAGCACTTAGTAGATTATTTCTTAAGTTTTTTTATGAAAAATCACTTGAGTTTTAAACTTTTCTTAGGCTAATAATAACATTATTTTGGTTTTAGATATATCGGATCCGAACCCGATCCGATTATAGTTTGGATCATTATTGGATTCTACATATAGTACCAGGAACCGATCCGAACCCGATGTCATATAACCGATCATGAACCGAAAAATACAAAATATTTGAATGGTCCTTATAAACAATTATCCGAAAAACCGAAAATCCAAATTACCCGAACCGTACCCGACTCCGAACGCCCACCCTAAGTTTTACAAAACAAAATCCCAAAAATAATTCGCATATGAGTCTTCTATATATACTTTGAAAAGTAAATACTCCTTTTTAAAAAAAAAAACTAAAAATCAATCCTAAATGGACAAAAAGAAAAGAAATATGGATAAAAAAAGAGATGGAGTTAGAGATGTTTCAAATCCAAAGCTGACTCCTGATTGGCTAATCCCAACATCTCACTCTCTATCTATATCCTCTCTCAGATTCTTCCTAGTCTCTTCTCATCCACAAAACACTAACATAAAAGTCAAACTCCCTTGAGACCAATACTTCACCAAAATAACAAAGAAGAAGTACTCACAGAAATAAACGTTCAGTCCGAGAGAGAAGAATGGCATCAACATTCACAAGCTCAAGCAGTGTTCTGAGCCCAACAACATTTCTTGGCCAGACCAAAAGCTCAAGCTTTAACCCTCTTCGTGATGTTGTCTCTCTCGGATCTCCCAAATACACTATGGTCTGTTTCTCTTGTCTTAAAGCTTTCATCTTTCCTCTTGGGTTTGTTTGTGTCTGATTTTTCTGACTTTGACATGTGTAGGGAAATGATCTTTGGTACGGACCAGACAGAGTCAAGTATCTAGGACCATTCTCCGTCCAAACTCCGTCTTATCTCACCGGAGAATTCCCCGGCGACTATGGTTGGGACACCGCCGGTTTATCCGCAGACCCAGAAGCCTTCGCCAAAAACAGAGCTCTTGAGGTGATCCATGGGAGATGGGCAATGCTGGGAGCATTTGGTTGCATAACCCCTGAAGTTCTTCAGAAATGGGTCCGTGTGGACTTCAAAGAACCGGTCTGGTTCAAAGCCGGTTCACAAATCTTCTCCGAAGGTGGATTGGACTACTTAGGCAACCCAAACCTAGTCCACGCCCAAAGCATTTTGGCTGTCCTTGGTTTCCAAGTTGTCCTAATGGGATTAGTTGAAGGTTTCCGTATCAACGGTCTTGATGGTGTTGGCGAAGGCAACGACTTGTACCCGGGCGGGCAATACTTTGACCCGCTTGGACTCGCTGATGATCCGGTTACTTTTGCTGAGCTCAAGGTGAAAGAGATCAAGAATGGAAGATTGGCTATGTTCTCAATGTTTGGTTTCTTTGTTCAAGCCATTGTTACTGGTAAAGGTCCTTTGGAGAACCTTCTTGACCATCTCGATAACCCAGTCGCTAACAATGCCTGGGCTTTCGCAACAAAGTTTGTACCTGGAGCTTGATTTTCTCATTATCCTTGTAATGATATGACCATAAATCTTTCTTTCTTCTTCTCAACAAGTTCCAATCTCTATTTGCTATGCCCAAAAGTTCCAAAATTACTTTTTCTCAGCTTAATCTACAATGCTTAATCTAACATTCTTGGATCGTGATACTAATACAAACCTAAGTGACAGGTATATCTCCTAGCCTCGTTTGCCCCACCATTTACGGTGACGGCCTTTATCACCGTCTACTCTATGGAGTCTTGCTTTAGTCTCTCTCAATCTAGCTTTGTAATCTTTCTTCCATGTCTCAAATCTTAGCTTCAGTCTCCTGAATTCATCTTCTGGGTGTTGTTGTTGCTGCCCATTTGAAGTTGCCTGCGATCCAAGCTTCACCTCCACAATAGCTCTTGCATCGTCGTCAAAATTGAGTCTCCTTTGATCAAACTCTCTTGCGAGATGGTTCACCGCATTTAAGCTTCCATTAAGCTCCCTGATTCTCAGTTCTGGAGTGTTTCCGTTAGTAAACTTAGTCGTAGGAGTCCGAACTCCTGGAGTTCCGGTAGACATTGTGTCCTCTGAGTCATAACCGAAAGGTGAAATCGACGTGTCTTGTCTTCCTCCAGCTTGACCTGTAACGTTCTCTGCAGCTAGACTCTTTCGAGCAGCTGCAAGACTCATCTGCATAAGCCATAATCCAAATTGGAACATTTCAGTTAGCTTTTGTCTGTGATGTTGTAGTGAGTGAGAGGGACTTTCATAATCAGTAAAACATTTTACCTGCAGCGACGACATTTGCTTTTGCCATGTATCCTCCATTGACTTCATCTTTATATCGTACTCCGACCATCTCTCCTCAAATTGTCTCAACTGCTCTCTCAGTGCTGTATTTTCCTCTTCCTTCTGAACCAATGCAGCTTCAGATTTCAAAACCCGCTTATGGAGATCAGACATAGTTGATGGTTGAACTTGGAACTGATCCAGCGGAAGATCCTAATCCACAAACAAGAGAAAGTTGTAGTGTGATTATGTTTTGTTCTGAAGTAGACAATTTTTCCTATTGAAGTTAAGGTACCTTGTCTTCTGAAATCCTCCTGCCATCTTTTATCTTTGATTTTGTTGTCACATTGAGTAATTCTTTCTGTCTTTGCATACTGCTGAACCGTTTTCGAGCCAACCATCCACGAATCGCTACAAAATAGAAAGAAGATGATAAATTTTTAAAACTCTTATCCAAGTTCGACTATATACCAAAGAAGATAAGCGCGATTTTTACCTGATTGCAAGAGTATGACTGCAGTCAACTCTCCTGTGCTTGATTCTGAAACAGAATCCGCATGGATCTTAGCTTTAATGTTGAATATTCTTCGTGCATTTTCACCTCTAACATATGACTGAAGTACCAATGCTCCGTCTTTCATATTTTGGAAGTGTACACGAGACAAGTGACCACGGAAATACTTTTGTAATCCCACTATGCCTTGTAGAACTTTTTTTCTTCTATCTTCAAAGATACCAATCTATAAAATTTTCATAACGAGGGCATAAGAATTATGTAGATAAGATCAAGAAACAGCCTCTATGCCTTTGCGTAAAGAGTTACTTACTTGCCCAGTTCGAAGGTACAATTTTGTATAACCAACTTGATACATTTCAGGATGAACGTTGTATTGCTTCAGAACAGCGATTGAAACGCTAAGAGGATCCTGAGAGACATTTTTGTCTGACAATAGGAAACCATATCTTCCTGCAAAGTCTTGATGTGTCAAACGAGTAGGATATCCGGATCTTGATATTCTAACAATCTCCAACACACCACAACATCTAAGCTGTTGTAGGACAAGATCCTCTTCATAAACTCTTTGAAGCTGCTTCGAATTTGGCTTTATGCATCGGATGAAGTGAGGAGTTGTGTTCTCTAACGTGTTCATCAACGTGAAAAGTTGAGCCTGTTACAGTTAAACGTGAGGGATGCAGTGTCAGTTGAGGAAGATTGCAACTGAAACCAAAACACTGCAGAATTGTCAAGCCTCTTTACCTTAAACTTTGTTCCAACAGTTTGGTTCGTGGAGTCTGATAACATAAGCGGCTTCTGAGCTTTGTCACGCATTTTAGTCGAAAATAACTTCAACAACTGGCAGTCATATGATGATAAAAGATGGATAAGATCAGCAGGCAACGGATCTCTGTTCTTTTCCAAAAACCCATTTGTATCATAGAGAACCTCTCCAGCATAATGATTAACTCGGAAAGCTCGACCTCTCTCTCCTTTGAAGCAAGAGTTGGCCTTCAAGTGCTGCTTGAGCTTGTTGGCAAATGTCAAATCAGTTGCTTTCGGAAAATTTGATTCCTCGTCGAGCAGAGATAACAAACCAATAGGTTTCTGCACAAGCAACCATATGCAAGAGATTAATTTTAAAAACACCAGAAAAGGGTCCTTATTTATATAGCTTAGCTTAGAGCAATCCATATACATTACCTTCTCAATTAGATCTAAGCATTCTTGATTGTCTTCAAATTCAACCTTAGTCCAGTCAATTCCATCTTCTTCATATTCCTGGATAGAGAAATTACTTTCATGAAACACGTAAAACAGAAGGCACGAATCTTTAGATTATTTAGACGGAAAAATAAAAATCACCTCTTGTTCAAGTTTAAATAAATGCCGGTTGAAGTGTTGCTGCAATCTTTCATTTGCATAGTTTATACAGAATTGTTCGAAGCTATTATTCTGAAACCAAGGAGAAAGGGATTATCACCGCAGGATAAAAGAGAATAGAGATTGGTAAAAATCTAGAGCATGCATGGGTAATACTAACCTTAAATGATTCAAACCCATATATATCTAGAATGCTTATAGATCTCCCTGTAAGTGATTTACCGACTTCCAGTGCAATGTTTATTTGCTCAACAAGCCAGTCGAAAAGGCTTGCATAAATAAATTTTGCTATTCCATCCCTCATGTCAGTTGCCTGCAGGTAATAATAATAGTACATAAAAAAAACTCAATAAACCACCTTATGATCGATGTATACGGTAACAAGTAACATTACCTGCCGCAATGTCAGTTTTTTAGCAATACAATCAGTACCAGCTTGAAGTTTACGAGTAGACAAAACCACCATAAGCTCTTCTGAGTTGCATCTCATTAACATAGCAGCATTGGTGACAGCTGCAAGAAATACAGCCACATGGTAAGCAAGCATCACCACGTTACAGTTTTTGATGGATTAAGAAAGTAGATTCTACCTTCATCTGATACCACCTCCACATAATTTTCATTGTCAGTAACTCGGAAAGATACATTCCCTAGCCACAACACTGCCGCAAGCAATGCAAATGCGCGTTCTTGATGCTCTTTAGGGATTTGAACAATGTCAAAAGCTTCCTACAGAAACAGAGAAATGGCTGTGAGAAAGGAAAAAAGATATAACAATGGAAACACAAGCAAGCGAAGGAAATAGACAAACAAAATTACCAGTAGTTTGTGAAATTTCTGAGCATCATCAACACCGTCGATCGTCAAGCAATCACTCTGGTTCAGGTAGGTATACTCACTTGCTGTTTTAAGCTTCAATTTCTCTGCAAATAAAACCATTGCAATAATATTTTAGCCATAGAAAATTCTGCAGTATTAAAACTTGAAAATTTCAGTTAGAAATGTTACCTTTAAGAATTGATGAAGCACCTGCACACAATTCATAAAATATATGGTAGGATCTTTCACCATTGAACAGCTGAACCACTCTTGACTGGTCAAACAATACAACCAATTAGTCACCAATGGCTAAGTAGTGAAAGTCGGAAGAAAAAGCTTCTCAATGGAAACAAAATTACCTTCTCTAGCAGAACTGTGGGCATTCAGCAAGAGTAGTTATGCAAAAGATGGGAAAACAGAGAACAGAAACGAGTGAGTTCCAAATCCAAACAACATGACAAACAATCATATGGCTTCTCGAAATCATACTCACAAGTTTCAACTTTGGCTCCACATATCTTTCCCATTGCACTAAAATGAATTTCTATGAGTTTACCCTGCAACAGTTAAGATATACTATTATCTTAAAATCAGTTAACGAAAGAGCGAAGGGAATAAATTGGATGAAAAAGCTTGTACAAACAACTCACAAATCGGCTAGAGTTAGCATTTCTTGATGTTTTAGCATTCCCAAAAGCTTCGAGTATGCAAGTTGTCTTTAGGATTTCATACTCTACTCCACAGCTACCTCCACCAAGAGCTGCCAAGTATTGCATTGCAAATTTTGCAGTCTCAGTTTTCCCAGCTCCACTTTCTCCACTGCAGAACAATAATAATCAGTTCGTTGTTGACGTTAATATCAGAAAATCACATCAATTTGAAAGCGCCTAGAAAAGACTCGTACCTTATAATAATAGACTGGTTCTTCTCTTCTGCATGTAGAAAGGTTGAAAATGTAAGTGCCAGATAATCACTGGAAGACCGACTATGATTTTCCAAATCATGGAAATACGAAAAAGTGTGAATAATAATGCATTCCCTCACCTCTCATCATCTCATCATAAGCTGCATCTGCAACAGCATAAACATGAGGAGCATCTACAGCCTTCTTCTGATAAGCTGAGATGAAATCATTCCCATAAATGTCGACATTCTTGAACGGATTGACCGCAATCAATACTGGCCCTGCTTTACTCTATATAACAAGAGAAACTTGAAAAGTTAGTTAAGAACTAGACAAATAAAAGAGAGACTAATCAGAAGAGTCGCAGAAAACTCACATATATCACGTCTTGCGTGTATCTGACACGAAGGTTATAAAGAACAGATGGTTCGTTTAAATAGCTAAGCTGTATAAGGTCTTCAACACCTTCCAAAATATCTGGGTTTGCAGGAAAAAGCTCCTCAGTAGAGACTTTCACAACCTTTGATAGCAACAAAACAACAGAGATCAGACCAAAGGAACCCTTCAATATCATCAGATGGAAAGTGCAACAAGCTTTAAGAAACTTACATTTGCAGTGGACAACATAACCAGCGATGTACCAGCGGAAGTAGACTGTATCTTCCCCAGTTGCCACTGCCCATTAGCTACCCGACACCAAACTCGAAGTTTCTGAGTTTACAACACACAGTTTCACCACAAATTACCAAAAAACTCCACCTTTGGCGTAATAAAGGAAAAAATAAACCAAGTTCTATATCTCAATTTTTCAGAGGTGGTACACTAAGCAAAAGCTATCTACCAAGCACATGCTTCCACAAAACACTACAAGGTCAGACTTTTCTCATCTCTCAGCCCTAACTAAGATTCAACTTCACTAGAAAACAAAGAGTTACCAAGAGACTTGACTCAATTTACCTTCTTAATGAAGTACTCAACGTTATCGTTCCACTCGGGTTTATGCTCCTCCGCGTTCTCCTCCGGACTAACCTTAGCAGTACTAATCTCCACACCTTCCTCCTCTTTCTCTGCTCTATACGGAGACACCGAGCTTTGTCCAGTCCTCATTTTCTTGCTTCCAAAACTACTTCTCTTAACTCCTAAATCCTTGTCTTTCCTCTTCCCTTCCTCTTTCATCTCCGGTTTAATTTCCGCCTCAGGCGTAGAAGAACTAACACTCCCGTTCTGATCTTCCATAACACTAGAGACATTAAACTTGGCCGGAAGCGACCTGCGAGCCGAAGGAAGTCGAGCCCTGGAATTAGGCCGAGAAGGAAGCGCCGGAGGCATATCTCTAGGCCGATCACACTCGTCTTTCTGACGAAGAGACTCTAACATCTCCTCTAGCGAGCTTTTCGCCAGTGTGTTCGGCGACGCCGATAACATCATTTCTCAACCCGAATTTCAACACCACAAGACAAAATCCAACAAACCCAAAAGCAGAAATTAGAAATCCCCTTGCTTTAATCGATAAGCATTTCAGGAAATCCAAGCTCCATAAACCCTAATTTCTCGAAAGCCCAAAGCCTCCTCGTTAACCATGCATACTTGCTCGAAACAGGAGAGTTTCTTGGGAAAAGCCTATGACACAATTTCAACGACATTTGTAAACGCAAACAAAAAAATTCAAAATCTCGAGGCTCCTCCAATTCAATTTGAAAAAAAAATTGAAACTTTTTAGAGTAACGGGAAATCAACAAAACCTGATCTTTACCCAAAACGAACAAGAGAAAGAGAAAAAGAGAGAGCGAAACTTACGAGGTCAATGGAGAGGGCACAGGACAAAGACAGAGACTCTCTCAGGGTTAGTTTGTTAGAAGGAAAAAAAAAGCAGGAGAAAGAGAAAGAAAGACAGATTGATTTCCTGAGAAAATTATAAAACCCTCAGATTTTCTTCCTTGCGAGAAAATGAGGATTTGGATTTCCGTCAAAGGATGCAACTTTTGCTTTTTTGGTTGAAAAGAAGAAGAAGAAAGAAAGATAAAAGAGTAATGAATGAATAATCCGTCTCTGTTCTTCTTCCCCTCTTTCTCTTCGACCAACAAAACAAAAAAAATTCAAATGTTCGGTTTTTTTTTTTTTTTTTTAAAAATTTTGTTCAGACAAAAAAGGGTCCGAATCTGAATTATATTAATGACTCAAAAATATTAAATAAGATATATCTGCCAAAAACTAACGTTGATCACATCTGCATCATAAACGCTCCTTTGAATGTGCCCCTTGATCATTTTACCATATGAATTTCTTTTTGGTAATCAATCATCTAGAAATATCCAACTATTAGTTAAGAAGAAGGGTGTATATATGTCTGCTAAATTTACCTGGACAAAAACTAACAAAACTGCCCAATTATTTTCTTTCATTTTCTTTGTTTTCAGTTTTAAAAATTAGTTAAAATATAATAAATCGGTGAATAAACAAAAGTATTATATGATAGAAACCTATCAGATTATTCTTTGAATTTTTAATTTTTCATTTTAGTAAAAATCATTCGTTTTCGTTAATTTTCTCATGCATCTTCTACATATGGATGAGACAGTTATCCACTGTAGACAACAACAACAAAAGTCCACCTAATAATTAACTAAGGTAATTTATTTAAAATAAAATCAATGAATTTGATTGTCAAATTAATCCTCTAAATCTCTTAATAGACATAAAAAATAGATATTGTTGCCATTACGTGATTATGCGTATGTTGCCATAAAAAATAGACGGATTGGCGTTTTTAGTTTTATTCCGTAAGAATAGTGTTATTTTTGCCATTCTATGTTACCAATCAAAGTTATTGTGTCTACTTAAACTAGTATTTATTTATTTTCTTAGTAACCTTCTAAATTTGCGCAAGGAATCATGAACTTTGTTAAACAGAAATGAGAAAACTATACGTCTACTTGATATATTTAATTTTTAAAAGTGGTTATTTCTTTATTTTATTCATGTCTTGAAGATGAAACTAATAAGTCTGTCTAAAGGTTATTTAAAATTGGAAAAACAAATTTACTAAATTAGTGAACATGAATAGACGTTGCGACGGAGATTTAATATTTTCAAGTATATAAATCCACAAATGACAAAAAAAAAAAAAAAAGTCAAAAATCCACAAATGACGAAAGTCATAGAACGTGACACGTTGGAGGGAAAGAATGGTTGTTATTGCCCAGCACTAGTTGTTAAGGCTTTGTTTGATCAAATTTGACGATAATACCCCTCAATCAAGGCGCTCACGTTAGCAAACACTTCAGTTCTCAACTCCAACTACCCTTTCGATTCTTCTCAACAAACTAACTAACCTCATCCTTATCAAAATTGCATGTGTGTAGAAGATAAATTTCATTCATTAGGTGTTTAATGATTCAACACGTGATATATGTTGCTGATATTAAAATCGGATACAACCTAGCTCTTGTTTGCGGACCACCCGAGTCAGTACCATCATCTAAAATGCATTTACATTCCAATGGACGCACAAATGTTCCGCACACTCTAGGATTATTAGACTACATTAAATGTGTCACAAAGTGATGATCACATACGTTATAACATATATCATACATAAAATGAAATTATACCCTTCCTGCTGAATCTAGTATATACATACATATATATATATATATATGTTTTTATAGCCTAAAAAGGTGCACCAAGTAAATCAGAAAATATATCATTAAATCTCACTAATCATGTATCTCATAATGGTAATTAATACATGTGATATGGTATTCTGCAATGTTCTAGAAAGCGTCATAGACGTTCGCCTAAACGGAGTTTAGACGCTAGGCCCCTATAGACCGTGGCGATTAATACTTAGACCGTCTACCATATAATAATATTATAAAAAAAATTTATAAATCATGATATTCTTAATATTAGGATATAAAATGATGATAATAAATGTAATCTAAATTTTCTTATATAATTCATATTTTTAATATAAATGTAATATATTATAGATTTTTGTAAAACGCCTAAACTGCTTTAAAATTCGCCTAGGCTCCGATTAGGCGTTTTAGGCGCTAAGCGATAGGTAACCGCCCGCTTAGCGCCTAGCGTTTTCTTGAACATTGGTATTCTGTCTTATATACATGAAACACCAAGTCTACAAATATATTACATCTTAAATTCAAAGGTATTTAGAATATTTAGAAGAAAAAAGATACTAAAACGAGCAAATTAATATTTATATTCATTTCAAAAAATCATCATTTTCTACTCTATTGTTTGTTTTATTTATTTAAAGACAAATGAAATAATGGTTCAGCAAAAAAATTGAGTTGAAACATATCACTAGTCAATAATTCATAATGTTTCCCTCCGTAAATCTATAGATATAAAAAAAAATTCGAATTTCATGGAGTGAAAATCTATCACTTTCACACTCTCACTATGCCAATCTTCAAAATATAACTGCCCAATTGTTTTTTACTTGGACGACCGAATAAAGACCGACTCTCAACCTTATGAATACACAAATATTTAAAACTGAGTTATATTGTGGAAATAATAGATAATACAAAGTTTAAGGAGGGGTATTGGATTGAGTATTTTAATGTATTTTAAAATCATAATAAAATTAGTGTTATTCAATTGTGTATTCCATATAAATGCATTAAAATCCTTTGTTATTGGATTAGTCATTTATTTGATGTATTTTAAAATACAACAGAAATTACTGTTATTCAATTTACTCTTGATTTTAAGGGATTTGGATTATGATAGATTTTAATGCATTTTTATCTCTAAAATATGAAAAAAACGAATACCTACTATTTACCTCTTATTCCAATGGATTTTCATTAACTGGGAAAAAAGTGTGAATTTTCTTTTTTTATCCGAGAATCTTCTTCGTCTTCTTTGATTCCCCTAACGATTTTAAAATCCTATTCCCTTGAATCAATTGATTCAATCACTCAATCAAACTCGTAAATGCAAAACAACTTCATCAACTTAAGAGCCAAACGTTATAAAATTCCAGATCTGGAAATGAGTTACAAAATCCAACTAATTTGAACTGAATTTTCTAATCCGATAAAAAAATTTCTCTAATATATGGTTGACTACAATAAACAATTAAAGAGGAGAATCGATCTAACTTGATGTCATCTTATTTTCTCTAATACATGGTTGACAACAATATATAAGCTCTGATTCTCGTTTCCTGTACCTAACAATACATTACTCTTTTTTAATAAATTTTGACGACACAAAAAATGGTTGACTAGAACAAACAATTTGTGACCTAGATTTTCTACAGTAATATCAAAGTTATTTTCATAGTAATTGTTCAATCTCGATCTCCCCTCAAATAGTTTGTTACCTAAATTTTCATGTAACTTTTTTTTACATACGTGGGTAATTATAAATTCATTAAAATCCAATAAAATACTTTCTAAACAATTACAATAAAATACATCGAAATGCAAATGAATTCGGAGTGGATTATTGTGAATTCATGAAAATCCAACAAAATACTCTTAAATACATTTACAACAGAATACATTAAAAACATCAATCCAATAACCCCTCCTTAAATACAACTACAACAGAATACATTAAAAACACAAATCCAATGACCCCTCCTAAATGTAAAACAAATACAAAAAGAGTAAACGTGGCTTCCGCTAATCTAGCAAATAAAAGAGCACTTAGCCCAAAAAGCGTAAGAGTGAGTCAACAATCCGGCTAAATGAAAGTTTAATACTAATATACATCCACAACAATAATATACAGATTTGGTTTCAGAAAATTGTTTCCATTAATTCTTCACCCTTCAAATTTGACCATGCCATTAATTGTTATTTTTACATATTTTCGGGCATATTAATCATACTATATGATTCCTTTATCTAACAAAAAATGTATAGCTTCTATGTTTATCAAACAAAAAGGAAATGGATTGTGGAACTATGAATGTGTGTATAGACATGACTAGAATAATTTAGAAGACAAAAAAAATTAGGGTCGCACTGGCTATTAACATCCTCAAAAATCACAACTTTTATATTTTTATACACAATTACAATTAATATCTTATATAATCCACTAGTACGAGTCTATGACTAATCCAGTCGTTTCTGGTACTAGTATTGATCCATTCTCATTACGTACTTTTTAATTGCAAGCCACACAATTTTTTGGTTTTATTTTAGATTTGAGGTCAACTAGAACCGACTACAGCAAAAAATAGAGAAATCATAGACAATGATAAGTTCACGTCATTGACGTCAATACTCGCCCATCTCTAAAAGATGGGAAGATCCAAGCTCATTTAAAATGAAATTTTCTCGGTTCTCGTAATCAGTACAGTTACTACCGTATATTAAGAAAAATTTCAAGATATGCCACTTCTAAAATGTTATTTTTCAAATGTCACTATCATTTTTTTCCAATTTTTAAATCATTTATGTTTGAGTTAACTATGTTATATTAGAGTTTAGTTTTTTGGTTTAAGGTTTGTGAAGGATCAAAATATTTTTTAAAATTGAAAATTTTTAGATATAAATTTTTTGAACATATTTTTTAGTGGCATGTTGATAAGAAGAGTGGCATATTTGAAAAGTGGCATGGTAAAAGTGGTATTTTTGTAAATGCTCCGTATATAAACTCATTTTAATAAGATCGTATGTTAAACCAAAAAAAGTGGACGACGTGTAAGAAACAGAAAAACAAAGATCATGCTAATGAGAACAAATTAAAAAGAAACTAACAACTACAACTTTAGGTAATTCTAATTAATCTTGTGTTTTACAATGTTTATGAAATATGAGCTGCTGATCTATCCAAATAAATCATCCCTTTAATATAACATGTCACATTTACTTAAGAAGTGTTTAAAAGTATAATTTTAAATATCATGCTACTTACATGTTAAGGGTATCTCTAATCTATTTCTATTTTTTTTTAAACTTTATTTTAGAGTAAATTTTATTCCAAACCCATCTCTATTTCTATCTTTAAAATAGAAAAAATTATAACATTTTTTCTTCCTACATATAGAGGCAAAAGTGCATAATTGCTATTTTTAGGAAAAAAGATAGCACTTGGTTTAAAATAGAGATATATTGGAAAAGAAATAGAGATTAAAATAGAAATACATTGGAAAATAAATAGAGGAATATTATAATTTTTTTCTATTTTTATTCTAAAATAGAGAAATACAATGAAGATGGTTTAACATTTTAGTTTTTACCCAAAAATATATAACCGATGATGGATGTGTTTGCTTAAGGTATGTGATTAGTTTACATAATACTCGTGATTTTCAATGCGGCATGTACTTCTTTTTTTTGCTCAAACCGGCGTGTACTTATATTTACATTTTTTTAGGTCGAAATACATTAAAATTTAGAAAATCAGGTTGGTGAATGCATCCAATACTATTCATTTCATATAATCGTCAATTGATTACGTCCACCAATTGTTTTTGTATCCGAGTCATGTTTTCATTATAATGCCGGTATATATATCTCTTTCAAGGTGTTTACTGTTTACTGACACCGAAATTTTCTAAACTATAACATTTTCTTACCAATTCGAAATTTTTATGGATCTCGAATTTTATGCCAGACAAGTCAAACTTTTATATCCATTTTAACGCTTTTTTTTTTTTTTCAAATCCCATTCCGCTTTTAGTTTATTTAATCCTACTTAATGTAAAGGCTAGTTAGATTTAAGAGCCATAACTAGTACGCTAGTAATACCTTACATAATAATAGCAAATAATACTATGTTTAATGTTATCATGTGAATTCAAGTCAGGCAACGGATCTCATCACCTGCAACAATCGATGGATATATTAAATACTCCTTCCGTTTCATATTAATTGTCGTTTTGAGAAATGTATCTGATTAATATTTGGATGTATTTAACTCAAAACACATCCATATACATTTTAGATATATTTTATCAAACCGACAATTAATATGAAACGGATGGAGTACATTTTAAATAAAAATATATAGGGTTTTGAGACTCGTTTGATTTATCCCTATGATCTATTCCAATTGAAAAAAAACATTGTAAGAATTCTCTTCGTATGACTACAGACAATTTTATACTTTTTTGTTAATCTTCTTAAACAGAAATTGTAAACATGCGATGCGATGAGTTAAATGCTTTAGCATCATTGAGCATGATGGAGAGAGGATGAGAATAATGTCTTAATTTATTAAATTTTCTGACATATCCACTAGAGAATGTCCCCATTAACACTCATGTCTCTTCATGTCTATCCCAATCTTTTTGTCTTAAAGTCTCTGACATTCTTCTTCTTTTTCTTGTTTTGTTGTTGTTGTGCTTCTGTTCGAAGTATGAGAGAAACGTATCTCCCCTACATGCTTTCCAAATGAGCCTACGGTGTTTAAGCAAAATTTGTGTGTTAATATTAAGTGCTAATGACAATCTCAAAAAAATAACATTAATTATTAGTAGTAGGCCTGGGCATTCGGTTTCCTATTCGGGTTTCGGGTCGGGTTATTCGGTATTCGGGTTTTCGGTTTGATAAATATGAAATCTGTTCGGGTTATTACAATTATCGGTTCGGTTATACTCGGGTTCGGTTTGGTTTTCGGGTTACCCAAATAATAAATATTTACCCAAAACACCGAAAATTTAATAATATACCCAAAACACGGAAATTTATTTGAACCGTTCGCTACCGAATAGTTTGTTTATTCATATAACACGTCAATCGTTTTATTGCTATAATTAAAATTGCCAGACGGAAAACCCCAAACTGGCCACAATTTATGTTCCTTCCAATAATTCCCACAAATTTACTTACCACACTCCCATGCTAGAAGTTTTTTTTTTTTTTTTCCATGCTAGAAGTTACTAAATAATTGAGTAACTTTTGTGGATGTAGTTAAATATAAATATCTATATAATATTTTATGGTTTTTCAAAACCAAAAGTTATGTCATGTGTCATCTACTTTTTTGACATATGTTTATATATTTATTTTTATAATTAGTTAATTACTCTTTTTTAAAATCAAATATAATTAATTACTAAAAATTAATACTGCTACATTAACTACAATATTTTAAATAAAATTAAATAACAAACCAACAATAATAATTTTTGATATTTTCTATATTTAACTAATGTATATTACAAATATTTTAAAAACTAAATTTTATTGAATTTAAATTTATTAATTATCAAAAACATTTACATCACATGTATTTATGATATCGAATTCTTGAGTATTCAATATATTGTATTTCTTTGTTCATAGACTCTTATCCCGGTAAGAAAAAAAAGTTTTTAATTCATGTGCCTTAACATGCACATAACCTCTTTTAAAGTTTTTTACCAACTTTTCAATGTTGTTTAAGTTTTTATATAAATAGAACACTCTCTCTCTAAAGTATTTTCTCTGACTTCTCTATAAAGCAAAGAAGAAAAAGATATTCGATCTGCCCGGTGTCCGCCTTGCCGGCACCGTGGCTTGTTGAATATGTTTATAGTTTTTGTTCCTTGTTTTGTTTAGTTTCCGTGTTAATCGGATTAATGTTTCCGCTTTATCGGATTAGTGTTTCCGTTTATCGGATTAGTGTTTCCGACTAGTTCAGATTTTGATCTACTAGTTCATCTTTCCTTCTTTGATTTATGGTGTATTCTCCTAAGTTTTTGTGTAATCTTTCTTTATCTACCGGATTGCTCGTTTTTTGCTTGATTGAGAGCAAATCTTTGTGTTCCCTTGTTTGGGTCTTTGATTAGGAAGTACACAAAGTTTCTTTTCAAGTGAAAAACGTGTTTGTTGTTAAAATTCGATGGATTTAGAGCTAATTAAGAAGAGCTGGAGTTTTCTCTTAGAAAATATTCCGGTGAATGATTAGTGTCTATTTCTATTCGGGTTTTTTCGGGTTTGATTGTCCGGTTGATGTGATCGTATTGTGCTCAAGCTTGGGTGAGATGGAAGGAAGATGATGCAACAGTGTTGGAGAAGCTTAGATTGAGTTGAAGATGAAGATTGGTGGTGGTTCTGTTTAGTCCGGCACCGGAGATCGTAGTGGACGGCAAGGAAACATAAGCAACACAAAATTCAATGTTTTTCTCCTTTTTGTTCCACTTGTTTACTTGTGTTCTGCATGTATTACACGTGGAATCCACTGTTGTAATGGTTTCTTAATATAATGGTTGACCAAAAAAAAAGTTTAAGTTTTTATATATTTAAGGGTAGTAATTATATATTTAATGACCATATATATATATATATATATATATATAAATTTACGTCTATTAGTTCTAAAATTTTTACTTTACATTGGTATTAACTTTTATAATATATACAAGTCGCATAAGTTTATACGAATTCATAATTAATTTTTATTAATAAACAATCTCTAACTTTTATATTATTATTATTATTATTATTATTATATAGTATATAGAAGATTATTGATTTATATGTAAAATAGAATAGATGATTGAGAAAATTGTTATACCTCATCATGAACTTATGTATCCCAACGTAATATTTTTGATCTAAAACACATATTCATAGCTAACAAAAATATATTTAGAAAGAAAAACTTAACTCTTCATATAAAAAAAATACACAAGACAAATTGAAGAAGAAAAAAAGATCATAACTAATCATAAAGTATAAGGGACATTTACAAAAATGACACTTTTATCATGCCATTTTTCAAATATGTCACTCTTCTATTATTTTCTTACCAACATGCCACTTAAAAATATTTTTAAAATTTTTATATCTCAAATTTTTCAATTTAAAAAAATGTTTTAATCCCTCACAAACCTTAAACCAAAAAAACTAAACCCTAATATAACATAGTTAACCCAAACATAAATAATTTAAAAATTGTGAAAAAGTGATCGTGGCATTTTTGAAAAGTGGCATGTCAAAAGTGGCATATCTTGAAATTTCTCAATATGTAAAAAGATTTTATAATAATACCTATTTTATCATAAATATTTAACCAGTTATTTAGATAAGATAATTTATTCTGTTGTCAAATTTATATAGCTAATAAAGTTGTAAATAAATATATTAATTTTCAAATAGTTACCATCAATATCAAAATAATTGAGAATCACTTCATATTTTTATTTACGTGTATTATAGATAAGAAAAAAAAACTAATTTTATTTCAAGTCAATTGAAACATCCGCAAACCAGAATTGCGTTTTCTGGTAGTCGTGTCGATCGACACGAAGGTTTTTGAGAGTGTCGATCGACACTTGCTTGGTGTCGCTCGACACTTAGTCTGCAAAACCGAACCGAATTGATTTTTAATCGCGGTTTTGGCTCTGTTAATCGTATAAAACGTGCCTCGGGTTGCATGTCTTTTCTAGCCGTCGAGTATTACGTTTTGAGCAGAGAAATTAGTGAGAGAGAAAAGATAATTCGATCGTTCTTGAGGAATGTTGCAAAGAAATCCTCGAGACGTCGTTTATTCGAGTTTTAGGGCCGTAGGATCATTGTTCAACGTGGTTTTGCGAAGGAATCACTCTGATCAGTCGTTTTCAGTGCGTAGAGGCTCTGTTCGTTCGTTGATTCGCTGTATTTTCGTTCTCTTTCCTTCGTTTGTAATCGAAGGTGAGTTGTGACCGGTTGTTTCTAGGTTATGATGATAACGTTGCGTTTTTGGTGTTGATTTTGTGTAAAATCGTGTGATGTTGATGGATATGGATTCTGTGGATTGTATTGTGGTATTGTTGTGTTTGCCGTGCAGATTTGCGACTTGTAATCACCGGAATTGAGTCGAGAGAGGATGAACTCGATTCTGGTGCAATTAAAGAGGCGTGTTGATCGACATCTTTGTGGTGTCACTCGACACCAGACTTTTGGCCATGTCAATCGACGCCTTCGTGATGTCTCTCGACACGCAGTTTGGATTTCCCAAAATGTGTTAAATTTGTATGTTATGTGTTGAGATGGTTTGTAATGCGTGTTGCAATGTTTATCTGAGCCTGCTTGTTACGCTAATAGGCGGAATGACCAGCTCACTAAGTTTTTATGAAATACTTACGCAACTCTTATTTCCAAGTGTTACAGGTAAAAGAAAAGCGTGATTGCAAAATCGAGGCATAGGAAGAGGATGATAGGATGTTATGTGTTGTTGTTGTTAGTCTAGTGAACCTGTGGTCATAGGTTGCTAGATTATTTATTTACTCATTCCTGAATCTGGTGTTTGATTTTGTTATGAATTATTTGATTATTTACTTTATTTAAATTTAATTAATTTATGAGTTCCGCAGTAGAAATGTTTAGTTTTTTAAAAATGATTCCGCGGTAAGTTGTATTCTGATTGATTGTGACTTTTTTAGCTTATTATCCTGTTCTGTATGAGTCCAGAGGGATGGATTCAGGAGCTAGAGCTCGTGGACGTGGTAGAGGCCGTAGAGGCCGAGGTCGTGGTAGAGGTCAGCTGCCAGAGTCGTCCAGTAGCAAGGCTGCGAGTGTCGCGCAGACGTCAGGGACTCCTACGCATCATACGGAATCAGTGAGTAAGACCAGTGCTAGTGCTACTGAGAGTATTGTGGGTGCCAGGAGGGGCGCTAAGATAGCTGGTAGAGAAGCGGGCCCGGGTGCGGGTGCTTTTCCAGCTCATAATCGCATGGATCGCATGGAGGATATTCTGACGCACTTGTTACAGTGCTTTCCGGTGGCGGTTCTTGTTTAGGCTCTAGAGGTGCCTTCAGTGGCGGAGGTACAACCGATGGGTTGCGGTTGCAGATGAGCGTATGTTTTACCTAGAGATAGTTATTCAGATGGTCAGATGAGAACTACTTTCTTTGCGGGTGGTGTTAGTCCAGAGGATGCAGATGAGTGGTGTTTGCGTGTAGATCGCAACTTTCGCTCGGTTCATTGTCCTTAGGAGTTCAGGGTTGAGTTGGCAGTCCACTATCTGAGTGGTGATGCTCATGCTTGGGGGAGAGCTTTAGAGGCCAGGAGGCCCAGTGCAGCATGAACCTGAGGAGAGTTTGTGGCTGAGTTTAACGCCAAATATTTTCCTCAAAAGGCTCGGGATCGGCTAGGGATGAGATTTGTGGAACTGGTGCAGGGCGATCGTTCATTGCGAGAGTACGACGCCGAGTCGAGTCGGTTGCTTTTGTATACTAATCGTGGTCTTGAGGATGAGAAGACACAGGTGAAGAGGTTCCTGAGGGAACTTCAGCCAGACTTGAGGATTCGCTGTAGAGTTTCCGAGTACGCCTGGTGGGCGAGATTTGTAGAGATGCTGCAGCTATTGAAGAGGACCTGCAGGGTCAGTTAGCTGTGGTAGTTCTAGCGACAGTTGTTCCTGCTGCTCAGCCAAGGAGGGAGCAAGATAGTTCCAGTTTTGGTTCCGACAAAGGCGGCAAGCCTGCATAGGGTCAGAAACGGAAGTGGAATGACGCTTCCCGGCAGAGCGTGTTATGGATGTTGTAGTTTCGAGCATCATCTACCGAGTTGCCCTTGGAAGAGTGACCATCAGCAACACTCGCAGCAATCAAATTCCAGAGTTTGTTTCCATTGCAGAGAGACGGAGCATATGAGGTCGATGTGTTCCATATTATCGTAGATGGCTGTTGCTGCAGTTCAGCCAGTGGCACAGTTATCGGCAGTCCAGCCGTTGGGCCAGTTTGGACCCGCATCGTGAGTCTCTACACCAGGAGAGGAGGGATAGCATAGCGGCTCGCAGATCATAGGTAAAATCTTTGACTCAGACTTCGTAAATTCTTTAGTTGTTGAATTGTTGTTTGGTTCTTTTATTTTACTTATGATAGTTCTAGTAGGGTTCTCAACGCATGTAAGTTGTGTAGAGACCTTGTTAGTGGGAGGTTTTGATTTCCATGTGCTTTTCGATTTTGGAGCATCGAATTGCTTTATTACCCCAGGGCATGCCGAGAGTAGTGGCATCCAGAGCAGTGCGGGTGAGCTTTCGGGTTTGGTCAAAGTGGCAGGTGGAGGTTTCCTGCCTACTTTTGGTCGGGCTAGAGCAGATGATGTTCAGACTGCTGGGCACTCGATGCCGACTGATTTGGTGATTAGTCCGGTGGAGTTATAAGGTGTTATCCTTGGGATGGATTGGTTGTCGTTCTATAGAGTCCATCTAGACTGTTATCGAGACAGAGTGGTCTTCGAGGGGGATGCTGGAAGGTTAGTGTTTCAGGGAGTAAAACCGACTTCAGGGACTCACATGATTTCTGCAGTTCGGGCAGTGCAGATGATCGAGCGTGGATGCGAGACTTATTTGGGGATGATTTCTATGCCAAAGTCTGTTGGTAAGGTTGCAGTGAGTGAGATTCGGGTTGTCCATGATTGCAAAGATGTCTTTCAGTCATTGCAGGGATTACCGCCATCTCACCATTTACGATTGAGTTAGAGCCCGGGGCAGAGCCTATCTCCAAGGCACCTTACAGGATGGCTCTAGCTGAGTTGGCAGAGCTGAAGAAGCAGTTAAAAGATTTGGCGAGTGAGGGTTTTATTCGTCAAGTACTTCACTGTAGGCACCAGTGTTGTTTGTGAAAAAGAAGGATGACAATTTTCAGTTATGTATCGATTACCGGGGACTTAACTGGATCACTGTGAAGAACAACTACCTTCTCTCGAGAATTGATGAGCAGCTAGATCAGTTGAGGGATGCTACTTGGTTCTCCAAGATTGGCTTGGCATCAGGTTACCATCAGATTCCGATCGATGAGGTAGATGTTCGGAAGTCGGCTTTCAGGAAAAAATATGGGAATTTCGAGGTCGTGGTTATGCCTTTCGGTTTGACGAATGCGCCTGCAGTGTTCATGCAGTTGATGAACGACATATTTCAGGAGTATCTGGATATCTTCGTGATTATCTTTATCGATGATATTCTGGTTTACTCGAAGAATACTGAGGAGCAAAAGATGCATTCGCGGTTAGTTCTGGAGAAGCTTTGGGAGCCGAAGCTTTTTGCTAAGTTGAGCAAGTGCAGTTTTTGGCAGAGAAAGATGGATTTTCTTGGAAATATTATTTCTGCTGATGGAGTTTCTGTGGATCCGGCTAAGATAGAGGCTATTTGAGATTGGCCTAGACCGTCTAATGCTACAGAGATCAAGAGTTTTCAGGGTTGAGCAGGTTATTATCGGAGGTTTGTTAAGGGCTTTACGAGTGTGGCTCAATCGATGACGAAGTTGACCGGGAAGGATGTCTCTTTTGTTTGGTCTCAGGAGTGCGAGGACAGCTTTACAAAGCTGAAGGGGATGTTGATGAGTACACCGGTGTTGGCGTTGCCTGAGCCGTGTAAGCCTTACGCCGTATATACTGATGCTTCTAGGATTGGTCTTGGTTGCATATTGATTCAGGAGGGTAGAGTGATTGCGTATGCTTCGAGGCAGCTGAGGGGTGTTGAGCGTAATTACCCTACGCATGATCTAGAGTTGGGTGCGGTTGTATTTGCGTTGAAGATTTGGAGATCCTCTCTGTTTGGTGGAAAAGTTCAGATTTTCATAGATCACATGAATCTGCATTACATTTTCACTCAGCCGTTGATGAATGTAAGACATAGGCGCTGGGTAGAGCTGCTGGCAGATTACGAGTTGGATATAGTTTACCATCTTGGTAAGGCGAACCAGGTAACAGATGATTTGAGTCGTCGACGAGTAGATATGGCTCGGGAGCAGGATATCGAGTCGCTTGTGAGCGAGATTGTCACTTTGAAGTTTTGTGCTATTTTGCAGGAACCGTTGGGCTTGGAGGCGGCTGATCAGGTAGATCTTTTGAGTAGGATTCAAGTGGCTCAGACGAGTGATCAGAGTTTGGTTGTTGCGTCGATCGCAGAGGGTTCTGAGTATCAGGTTTCTTCGAATGGGACAATTCTTGTTTGCAGTCGGGTTTGTGTACCAAAGGTAAAGGTGCTAAGGTACGAGATTCTACGAGAGGCTCGTGCGAGCAAGTTCTCGATTCATTCTGGAGTGACTAAGATGTATCGTGATCTCAAGCGGTACTATCACTGGGTTGGGATGAAGAGAGATGCGGCTGATTGGGTTGCAAAGTGCAACATATGTTCGTTGGTTAAGGCTGAGCATAAGGTTCCAAGTGGTTTATTGCAGAGTTTACCCATTCTGGAATGGTAGGATTACCTAACTCGCAGAACTTCAATGCTATATGGGTGATTGTTGACCGGTTGACTATATCTCCACACTTTTTGGCCATTAAGAAGACAGACGGAGCGGTTATTTTTGCTAAGTAATTTGTGAAGATGTATGGCGTGTCAGCCAGTATTGTGTTAGACCGGGATCCAAGATTTGCTTTTGAGTTTTGGGGAGCATTTCAGGCAGAGATAGGAACTAAGGTGCATATGAGTACCGCTTACCATCTGCATATTGATGGACAGTCAGAGAGGACAATTTTGACTTTAGAGGATTTACTGCGGATCTGCAAACTGAATTTGGGTGGTCACTTGGTTGATAATTTGAGTTTGGCTAAGTTTGCTTATAATAACAGCTTTCAGCCGAGTATTGGGATGGCTCCTTTTGATGCTTTGTATGGGAGGCCATGTAGGACACCCCTATGCTAGACCCAAGTAGGAGAGCGGAGTATTCATGGGGCTACTTATGTTTGTAGGGGTCGGATCCCCCCTCGAAGGATCGATAAGTCTAAACGACGTCGTATTCGCCGAAACGGCCCAATAGTCAAGTCCAGAAGAAAGCGGCCCATTGACGGCCCATTACTGTTCATCTGAACCGACCTACTTTCTCTATAAATAAACATGTACCCCTTCACTTGTGAGGGATCGAAAAAACTTTGTGAAAACGCTCTGATCTTGATAAATAAGAACCCTAGTTCATAATCTAATTCTGAATCTTTCTAAGTGTTTGAAACCCTAAAGGAGCTTTACTTCATAAGAATCTTCACAAATTCGATTGTGTGAATTTCCAGCACGCACAATTTGGCGCTAGAAGAAGGGGGCTACTCGCAACACTAGCTTCATACATGAAAAAACGCTTAGACAAACCCGTCAACATGTCGATAACGAACCCGCAGTCTCCAGCGACCGAAGATGGTTCAGGTCCGAGCGAGCCCATTGTAGCTGGGCTAATCAACCAATCCGCATTGGAGGCGAAAGAAGGCAGATCTGTCCCCACAGAAAACCTGGCAACCGCCAGTGCAAACTCGACCGATCTGGCAACACCGCAAGCTTTCGATCAGCTCAAAACAATGCTCGAGCAATTGCTCAAGCAGTCGCAGAAACAAGAAACTATCAACAGCAACCTGACTACCGAAATCAGGGCCTTGTCGACAGCTCGTCAGCCTCAAAGTCTACATCAGGATGTCGCACGTCGTGTCACCCCGATCGCTCTTGACTTCTCTCCTGCGGCCTCGCCTTCATCTCGCGGGGCTCGCAAAGATCATACGCCAACGCCTCTCAAAGATGGGGCCGTCCTCGTCGCAGATGCAGCAGGCGGTATGATTGCAGTCGCAGACGCTCGACCCAGTCGGCCGACCAGTCGTATCCAAAGCCGGGATGAGGGCGAAATCGCAGAAAACATGCGATGGATGGATCAGGCTGAGGCCCCGACCAATCGCGGAGCTATCGCTTCGCAGCAAAGGGAGATGGACGAACTCAAAGCCATCATGAAGCAGACAGCTCACGATCTCAAAGATATGCGGTAGCAAGTGCATCGCGCAACTAGCAAGGCACCGGAAATCGACGGCGTCCTTGAAGAGGCTCGCACTATCCCTTTTACCGAGCGAATAACAAAGGCACGTCTGTCTGATCCGGGGAAGATGAAGCTTCCTATTTATGACGGAAAGGGCGACCCCACGGAGCATATTAGGGCCTTCTCGATTGGCATGGGGCGAGCCAAGTTCCGACTCGACGAAATCGACGTTGGTTGCTGCCTCCTCTTTGTAGAGCACCTCAAGGGGGCAGTTCTCTATTGGTTCACCGGAATGAAGAAAAATTTGATCGACAGCTTCGCCCAGCTCTCCGAAGCATTCCTAAAACAATACGCGATCCTAATCAAACGCAGGTCGTCTGAGGCGGATCTTTACACCCTGTCACAGACAGCCGACGAACTCTTGGGAGTCTTCATTGAGCGCTTCAAGGCAATGCTTACTCAAGTGAAGGGAATCGATGACCAATCCGCACTTAGCGCATTGTGTAAAGCCCTGTGGTACAACTCGGATTTTCGAAAGGAAATAACAATAAATGAGCCCTCCTCCATTCAAGACGCACTCCATCGCGCAAATGGCTGCGCAAAGAATGAGGAAGAAACGCGGGTTTTGGACCAAAAGTATGGAAAAACAAGAAATCCTAATCTGCGAGAAGCCCCACCGACAAGAAAGAAGAAGCAAAACGACTTCGTGCGACATGAAGGAGGCTTCAAAGGGGCCCATAACTATCAAGTGGACTCGCACGGCTACGGTAGAGGAAGAGGGCGAGGCCGCGGAAATGGCTCTCCAGGCCGCGGAAGTAGCAGGCCAAGCCGCGGTTATGGCAACACATGGACGAGGAACTTGCAGTATGACGAATCCGCATATTGCGAACTGCACAAAATGGGCGGACATTTGACAGCTAATTGCAGAGTACTCGGAATGAGGCTCGCAGCAAAGCTGACCGCAGGCGATGCAAGAGAGGAAGTCCACTCGTCCGGAGACTTTAACAAGAATAACAAACGAGACAAAAGGAACGAAAACGAGGCCCACCTCGGCAGACGAAACAATAACGATGGCCAAGGCGGCTCAAAGTAAAAAATTTGCAACATGATCATGGGCAGCTCGCGCTATTGCTCGAACACCATCTCCTCTATCAAAGCTTATCAGAGGCGAGCCGAGGTAGGAGCAAACAAGCCGAACCCGTCGAAGTTTCCAAACAGTATTATCTAATTCGAAGAGGATGAGATTGACGACATCGACAAACCGCACGACGATCCGCTCGTCGTCCGACTCTCCGTCGCGGGATGGGACACGGGTCGCGTTTTGATCGATACAGGAAGCACAATCGACATCATTTTCATAGACGCTCTTATGCGTATGGAAATCGACCTCGCCCAAGTCGAATCCAATCTTAAACCTTTAACCGGATTTAATGGCGAGACGACAATGACACTTGGAACGATCAAATTCCCCGTGTGTGCGGAAGGAATAACGAAAATAGTGGAGTTCGCGGTATCGGATAACCCGGCAATTTACAATGTGATAATGGGAACCCATTGACTCAACTCAATGCGCGCAGTCGCCTCGACGTACCATCTCTGCCTTAAGTTTCCTACGAAAGGCGGGATCAAAATGATCAGGCAGCGTTGCAATCTTGCTTCATGGCCGCGCATAAACTAAGAAGTCGCGCGACAGAACCGATTCCAAGCGAGCCGCGGAAAAAGATCTATATAGACAGGGAACCCGTCAAGGAGATCTCAGACCTGTTATAGCAGCTACAGACCGCGGAATCTGCCGAAGAGGAAGGAGCGGGTCCAACATGCGAACCCGTCGTATCGGTTTGCATAGACGACGAATTCCCAGAAAGACGAGTAGAAATAGGCGCGACACTAGATGAAGCCGTCAGGCTCGACCTCGTCGAGTTCCCTAGGGAGAACGTCGGTACATTCGCATGGGCCGTAGAAGACATACCCGGGATCGATATCGGTATCATCAGTCATGAGTTGAACGTAGACTCAGCCTTCAAGCCTATAAAGCAGAAGCGAAGGCGACTCGGTCCTTATAGGGCTCAAGCAGTAAACGACGAAGTCGACAGACTCTTATAGGCCGGCTCAATCTCTGAAGTCAGATATCCGGACTGGCTCGCTAACCCAGTCGTCGTAAAAAAGAAAAATGGCAAGTGGCGAGTCTGTGTGGATTTCACCGATATGAACAAGGCATGTCCAAAAGACAGTTTCCCTCTTCCTCATATCGACCGCCTCGTCGAGGCGACATCTGGGAACAAGCCGTTATCCTTTATGGATGCTTTCTCTGGCTACAATCAAATCTTCATGCACCCCGGCGATCACGAAAAGACTTCTTTCATTACAGATCGCGGGATCTATTGCTACAAGGTCATGCCTTTTGGCCTTAAAAACGCCAGGGCCACTTATCAACGACTCGTCAACAAAATGTTCAAGGGCCTCCTCGTCAAGTCGCACGAGGAAAAAGACCACGTCGGCCACCTCGCAGAATGGTTTGCGCTGTTAAACAAGTATAACATGAAGCTCAATCCGGCTAAGTGTCGCTTTGGCGTAACATCGGGCGAGTTCCTCGGCTATATGGTGACCCGTCGCGGGATCGAGGCGAACCCAAAAATTAAATCTGCGCGCTCATCCAAATGGCCTCGTCTAAATCAAACAGAGAAGTTCAGCGGCTAAACGCAGAGTCGCGGCATTGAACAGATTCATCTCGCGCTCTACCGACAAATGTTTGCCTTTTTATGAAATGCTCAGGGATAAAAAGGGAGCAGCTCGACAAGCTTTCGAATGGACAGAGAAGTGTGAAGAAGCTTTTCAAAAATTGAAGCAATATCTTGCGACTCCCCCTATCTTGACAAAACCTATCGAAGGCGAACCGCTCTATCTCTACGTCGCCGTCTCGACCTCGGCAGTCAGTGGAGTCCTAATTCGTGAAGACAGAACAGAACAAAAGCCCGTTTTCTACATTAGCAAGTCGCTAACCGATGCAGAAACGAGATATCCTCTTACGGAGAAATCAGCACTCGCAGTCATTACATCGGCTCGATCCGGGAGACTTACTCGATCGTGGTTCTCCAGTCCTTATTTCCAGTCCCACTCGATCGTGGTTCTCCATAGTCCTACTCAATCCGGGAGACTCGCCAAGTGGGCCATCGAATTCAGCAAGTTTGATATCGAGTACCGCAGTAGAACTACGATCAAAGCACAAGTATCGGCGACTTTTTAATCGAGCTACCAGAGGCGACGGCCTCGTTCGAAAGTAAAGATGCAGTCACGAATAGCTTGTTATCTCAGACCTGGCAATTACATGTCGACGGCTCGTCATCTAAACACGGGTCGGGAGTAGGCATTCGACTGTAGTTGCCACACGGGGAATCTCTGGAACAGTCATTCCGTCTTGGCTTCAGAGCATCGAACAATGAGGCAGAATACGAGGCCTTACTCGCAGGTCTTCGATTGGCGAAAGCGCTAAAAATGATAAGGATAGAAGCCTTTTGCGACTCCTAGCTCGTCGTGAATCAGTTCAACGGCGAGTACGCTACAAAAGATGAACGAATGGAGGCATATCTCGCTCTCGTCAAGACATTAGCGGCGGAATTCGAATTTTTCACAATAACAAGGATTCCAAGGGCGGAGAACTCGCAAGCAGATGCCCTTGCATCACTCGGCTCGTTGGCACAGCAAGATAAAGATCTTCAAAGAATCGTTAAAGTCGAATTCATCGAAAAACCAAGTGTCGCGATCGCTAAAAAAGTCAACATGCTGACAAGATCTCAAGCCGCGAAGCGAAAAACGGACATAGGCGACGACTCGCATACTCGTCCTGTCGCAGATCTAATGGACCTCGACCAAACCGGGGGAATAACCGAGCCGGATCCGATGGATCTCGACCATTCCGACACGGTCGGCACAGACGAAACGACCAATGTAATGGCAAAAGACAACAAGCTCGACCCGAATAATACAGCTTTTAACCGCGGCCTCCTCCCCAAACAACTCGAAGAGTCACCAGAAGATGCTTACCCGTGTAGCGAAGAGCCGCCCCCAGAGCATGAAGTCGTCGATATTCCCATTGACGACGAGACCACAGTCTACGGTTGCGACACCAAGTGGATGGCAGACATTCGCGAATATCTCGCAGACGGCAAAATGCCGGTAGACAAATGGGCGGCTCGCAAGTTAAAGGAGCAGTCATCTCGTTGCGTTTTATTTCACGGAGAAGTATTCAAATGGCGACTGTCCGGACCACTCCTCATCTGTGTCGAGGGGGAAGCAGCTCGCAAGATAATGCACAAAGTTCAAGGCGGTCGCTCACTCGCCATCCGAATCAAAAGACATGGATATTTTTGGCCAACCAAGATAAAAGATTGCGAGTTGTTCGCTGCGAAGGGCGAAAAATGTCAACGTCATGGTCCTTTCATCCATCAACCTTCGGAGTTTTTGAGCTCGGTCACCTCGCCGTATCCATTCATGAGATGGGCGAGGGACATCGTCGGCCCGCTCCATCCGTCTTGGCAAAAGCGATACCTCTTGGTCCTAACGGATTATTTTTCCAAGTGGATTGAAGCGGAAGCATTCGGATCGATCAAGGACAAGCATGTCAAAAACTTAATCTGGAAGAATATCATCTGTCGACACGGCGTTCCCTATGAAATAGTAACTGACAACGGCTCACAGATTATTTCCAAGCACTTCGAAATTTTCTGCGACAAGTGAAAAATCAGAGTCAGCAAGTCTACACCTCGCTGCCCACAAGGCAACGGCCAAGCAGAGTCGTCAAACAAGACGCTTATATACGGATTAAAGACTCGACTCGACGCTAAGAAGGGCCGTTGGGCAGATGAACTTGAAGGCGTTTTGTGGCCTTATCGAACAACGCCGCGACGCGCTATAGGCGAGACTCCTTTCGTCCTCGTCTACGGAACATAATGCGTGATCCCTCCCGAGGTCTATTTCCCAGGAGTTCGCCGACGATTGCTTCCAGAACAGGAGGGCCTTAATCTCCTCCTCATGATCGACGAATTGACCTAATCAACGAATGACGCTATCAAGCTCTCGTCAAGATGACCGAATATCAGATCGCAGCGTCCAAATACTACAACTCAAAAGTGCGAGTTCGGCGTTTCTATGAAGGAGACCTCGTCCTCCGTGCTGTATTTCAAAATACGGTCGAGACCAATGCCGGCAAGCTCGGCGCTCACTGGGAAGGACCTTATCAGATCACGAAAGTTTTTCGCCCAGGCGTCTACGAAATCGCCAACATGAAAGGCGAGATGATCCCGCATTCCTGGAATGCGCGGCATCTGAAGAAATATCACTGCTAAAAATACTAAGTCATTAGACTTGAACTACGACGCGACTTGATCCCTTCATTGGGTACGTAGGCAGCTCGTTTTTCGACGAGTTCAGTTGCCCCCTTATTCAAAAAAGGGGGGAGTGGGTCCGTATATTCATACTCCCACTCGCAGTATGTAACGACTTAAGGTTTTAACCAAGTTTTGTTACAATTCGTTCAGCTCGCAAATGACTTCGGTCTAAACGCGACAAATCGACTCGCAAACGACTTCGGTCTAAACGCGATGATCGATAACGACTTAAGGTTTTAACCAAGTCTTGTTACGAGTCGTTCAGCTCGCAAACGACTTCGGTTTAAACGCGACAAGTCGACTCGATCATCGCGACTTCGGTCTAAACGCGATAAGTCGACTCGCAAACGACTTCGGTCTAAACGCGACAAGTCGACTCGCAAACGACTTCGGTCTAAACGCGACAAGTCGACTTCGGTCTAAACGCGACAAGTCGACTCGCAAACGACTTCGGTCTAAATGCGACAAGTCGACTCGCTAAGCAACTTAACTGTCTAAAACGCGATGACATCAGTTCGCAAACGACTTAACTGTCTAAATGCGACGTCTATGTCAACTCGTCATTACTAGCTATAATGACGATCTATAAAACTTCATCAAAAAGTTTTTCATATACATCCACGAACGGATAAAGCGCGCTATATAAATTTAGAGTTCATTTCTGGGATAGACATATTCAGTGCGAGTATGTCCGTTAGCCAGGATGTCCATCTCGCGAGTTCATCTCGGGATAGATACATTCAGTAGAGTGTGTCTGTTAGCCAGGATGTTTGACTCGCAAACCCAGTTTTTACTTAACAAACTGGTCGAACTTAGCAAATATAATCGGTCAGAGATTCTGTCGAACTCTTCTGCACCGATATTTGCCTAGATAAGATATATTCAGTAGAATATAACCAGGGTGTTCGTCTTGCAAAACCCAGTTATACCTAACACTGGTCGAAAATGACTAATTTTACAACGATACGATGAGTCGTATCGCCTGTAAGCGTCTTAAAACCGCATCGCGTCTTAAAACCGCATCGCGTCTTAAAACCGCATCGCCTCTAAGCGTCTTAAAACCGCATCGTAAAGATGAATCATAAAGAAATCAAACAAGTCGCAAGAAATCCAAATTTTTATAAATTTGGTCCGACCAACTCGGCAATTAAAAAGGTTTTGAGTCAGATAAAGCCATCCTGGCACAAAAACTAAAATCGAGTCTTAAAACCTCAAGCAAAAACAAAAGAAACATTTTGATTTCTAAAAAACTATTACAAGGTCGATTAGGCGACAGGTTCGCCATCGTCGACCACCCTTTCATCGGTGACAAGCTCGCCCTCTTCAACTCCTTAGTCTTCAGCCCAAGCAAAGATAACAGCCGAGTTTTCTGCCTAGCCAATCTTCGGGTCTTGTGCTGGAGAAGTCGGCTCGCGCTGAGTTTCGGTAAATGCAGCTTGGTCGGGGTCGACGCTCTTATCGGTCTCGCCCGAATCATTTTTGCTTAACTCCTCACTAGCGCCTCGCAGCCGCATGCCCAAAGAGCCGTCATTAGAACCAGAAGCTACATGAATACCAATAGACTTAGCACTGATCTCGATTCGCGGAGAAAAAATGATATCCGCAACGTTAATGGGGACGACGTAATTCATACCTAACATTCCCCTCAACTCGGCGGCTACCTCATCGAAGGCCTCGTGGGCCGAGTCCAGCTGCGACATGTTCTCGACGATGAGAGCGCGTTTGGCTTTAGGATCAAAGGGCTCCTCGGCAGTTGCACCTTCAATATCATCAAGAAGATGGAGGTTGGATTCCGCCTGCGAAAGATAGACCATGTGTTTGATTGGCTTCTTCATCATTCGCCGAAACAGCTCGTTCGCGCGATTCAATTGTGATTGAACCTCGGCAGCCGCAGTTCGCCTCGCAGAAGAAGCCGCCACCTCAATGTCCCTCTCACGACTCGCCTTCAAAAACAGTAGCTCTGCCTTCAGTTCGGCGTTTGTCTCCTCGATCTTCTTCTTCTCGAGGCCGACTTGATGAAGCTGCTTCAACGCGACGTCAGTATCCCTCTTATACAGATCACGCTCGGCAGTAAGGGCCTTCACTTCAGCCGCGACTCGCCCCTTCTCAGCCTCTTCTGCCTCCTTGGTCTCTTTGATAAAAGCCTCCCTAGACCTCTCTTCGTGATCGTAAGCAATGATCATCCTATTGCAATGGGCAATAGCCTGCACAAAATTTAAAGTATGAGAAAGGAAGCAAGACGAAACCGACAGAACAAGTGAGAATTTACCTTAGCCTGGCGAGACGAGAAATCTTTGTAGAGCTCGCTCTTTAACAGCAGTTCCGGGATCAGCACTTTATCGCCCGGATATGTGATCTTTGCCATTAAGGCAGCTGCGGCTGAGGGATCGTCGTAGAGCTCGGCAGACTTTCCAGATCGCGGACCTGGAGGAATGGGTTCGCCCTGAAGCAAAGTCGGCAGCTCGCGACGAGTTCTTTTCGGCTCGCCGGTTTTACCTTTGCCTTTATCAGAGGCAGAATGTTTTAGCTTCCGAGACAGCAAAAACGGTGATCGGCTGTGAAGGAATAACAACCAGAGCACCACTCGTGTCCACAGCAGCCGCGTCGCCAATCGTTGCCACAGGAGTGTTTCCCTTGGCCACGCTTCGCTTCAACGTCTCGGCGGCAGTAGCTTTTGATTTATCTTTTCTCATGGCCTTCTCAACTCGCCTCTTTTCTCTTTTGGCTTGCTTCTTGACAAGATCGCGAAAAGTCGGCTTTTCTGGCATGAATACGAGATCGTCGGAGTCGCTTCGATTGACACTTTCTTCTTCGACGTTTGGAGCAAGCTTGCGAGCTCGAATAACTCTCCGAAGATAGAAGTGGCGCTCCCAAAGACACTTGCGATCCTTAAGCTTTTTGAACAGGTCGTCGATTCCGGGAGCAGGAGTGCCTAAAGGTCTGCGAGCTGTAAAAACAATCATAAAATCGGTTAGTGCATATAAAAGATACAGCTCGCGCGTAAATTTTTCAGAGTTGTACCATGTGTTCCCCACTTTGCCAACGCCGGGTGTTCTAACTCAACATACGCAGGCGATATCGGCACAAAGAAAAAGAACTTTCGCCAACTGTGGTCTTTGTTTGGGAAGTCGTCAGTTATCTTGTACAGAGTGCGACTCGCCAGATTATACAACTTCTTGCCACCCGGGTCGTTGTTTGCGCGAAATTCAAGAAAATTACGAAGTTGGCGAACTCCTATAGGCTCGCCGCATTCGGCAGCTCCCGTAAGAAGGCCAACCAGTTGCCGAACCCCCCCTCGTATTGATCTGCGCGAGTGCGATGGGATGCACCCACATAAACCGCAAAATTGTCGCTGGAATAGGAAGTGTAAGATAGCAGCCCCTGAACCAACACTCGTAGGCAGTAAACGTGCCGACTGGCGGGTCGTCTTCTCGCTGCTCGACGATCGGCACAATCATCTCAACCGCATCCGAGATCTCGCATTCTGTGCGAAGAGTATCTAGCGACTCCTCAGTGCACCATGAAGAGCCTGGAGGCGGGCGTTGCTTTTGCCATGACCTTTTCTTCTTCTTCACAACTTCTGCCAATCCTGAGGCGACCCAGGCTTCCACTCTTTCCGCCTCCTCGACAGGGTTGTACGCCCAGTTACATTCTTCGAGTTTTACTTGGATGGGCAGTTCGGCAGGACTGAGGGACTCATCACGAAGATGCGGAATCTCGACAACCAGCCTTTGATCATCGGTGGCAGAGGCCTCGACATTCTTTGAGGGACGTGAAGTCCCAACTCCCTCTTGAATGTCTGCTCGTGGAACTCGCCTCAAGGAGACAGCCTCCCCCAGCTCGCGACTTCGCCTTGGGTTGGGGGAGGGGTAAGAGAACAAGTCGGCAAGAGGAGAATTACCTCTAGACCAACACTCGTGCGCAGTAAAACTCTCTTCCTCGCGCATAGATGGACTCGCCTCTTCGCTGCTTGAAGGACTGGCATCCTTATATCCACGGACCCTTTGGCAACTTGAGCTCGCATCAACGATCGATTCGCTGTTAGCAGAATAATCCCAGATCGACTTTCTCTTCTCGGCGGACTCGGCAGATCTCACAGACTCAAAAGAGCTTGATGATGACATTATTTCTTTGGATCAAAGTGACGATTTTCAAATTTTCCTGAAGAACACTTCGGCAGCGATGAAGAACACGGCGGTGGCGAAGTGATGGGACGACAAAATTTCTATCAACTACTTGAAAGAAAAATGAGAGGAAAGAGAGAGAGAGAGCAAACCTGTTTTCGGAGAAATGAAAATATTGAGAAGTATGTGAGGAGCATCGCACCTTACAAAGATATTTTTGACGATTCGGGTTTCGAGGTGGGCCTCATTTTGTAATGGGCCCAAAAGTCTGGGCTCGGAGGATCAGTTTCAAGGGAAGTTGATCCGAACTTGTGATTCTACGACTTCCAACTGGCTCAGAGCACGAACCTGCGACCTCACCTCAGATTTGATTCGCGACTTCAGGACTTCACGTTCTCAAGACTTCAATCCTCAGCGATTACCACGACCTCACAATATCCATAAATTTGATCAAGTCGCACCCTCGCAATTTGGTCAAGTCACGACTTCACCAAATAAGTTCGCAACCTCGCGACTTTCTACATCAAATCAGCCCGCGACCTTGTGACTACGTCATTTCACCACCTCGCGATCTGTATCTCGAGTCGCCTCGCGCATAGCGAGCGACTCGCAGATTTATGACTTCATTTCGCCGTCTCTCGAATTCATCTAGTCGCCTCGCGCATTGCGAGCGACTCGTAGATTTTTTATATCCCTCTCGTCGCCTCGCGCATAGCGAGCGACTCGCGGATTTGTGAAATTCTTAAACGTCGCACTCGATCTTCTCGCTAAGATCAGTATGTGACTTCGCTTCGCCATCTTCGCCACCATCCATTCGAAGTCATCTCGCATATTCGTGTATCTACTCGCCTCGCAGCAGCAATGGTTTTCGTTACACCAAAGGATTCAGTGGATACACCAGCAAAACCAAGCTTAGAATTCGGCGACAAAGACGACCTAAGCAAGTGTGTGGCTCGCGCTCTTTTTCCCTTAGTCTGGTTTTTTCCCATCGGGTTTTCCAGACGAGGTTTTTACTGAGGCTTGTTCGCGTACTTGTATCGTCTTCTCGTCGCCCCGCGTTTCAAGCTCGATCAGCTCGCGACTTCGCAAGATCGAAATCGACTCGCCTGAAACGTCTCACTCGATCAGCTCGCGACTTCGCCAGATCGAAATCGACTCGCCTGAAACGTCTCACTCGATCAGCTCGCGACTTCGCAAGATCGAAATCGACTCGCCTGAAACGTCTCACTTGATCGGCTCGCGACTTCGCAAGGTTGTCATCTCATCGCACTCGATCAGCTCGCGACTTCCTTTCACCAGCGACTCGCAGGTTTTGGATTAGCTTATCTCGTCACTTCGCGACTTCAAGAACCGACTTGCTGGATTCGATGCAATCATGTCATCTGAGCCCGACATCATCATCAACACGTAAACCGTCTAAGCGGAAATCGGTTCTTCACTCGGACACCCTTACTTCAACACTTTTATTTATAAAACTGTTGAAATGGGGGGCTAACTGTAGCGGTCGGATCCCCCCTTGAAGGATCGATAAGTCTAAACGACGTCGTATTCGCCGAAACGGCCCAATAGTCAAGTCCAGAAGAAAGCGGCCCATTGACGGCCCATTACTGTTCATCCGAACCGACCTACTTTCTCTATAAATAAACATGTACCCCCTCACTTGTGAGGGATCGAAAAAACTTTATGAAAACGCTCTGATCTTGATAAATAAGAACCCTAGTTCATAATATAATTCTGAATCTTTCTAAGTGTTTGAAACCCTAAAGGAGCTCAACTTCTTTAGAATCTTCACAAATTTGATTGTGTGAATTTCCAGCACGCACAATGTTCAGGAAACGACTGAAAAAGTTGGTGTTGTGAGGTTGAACATGAAAGAAGCTCAGGATAGGCAAAAGGGTTACGCGGATATGCGGCAGCGAGAACTTGAGGTTGAAGTGGAAAATCGTGTGTATCTCAAAATGGCTATGTTGAGAGGTCCTAACAGATCTATAGCAGAGAACAAGCTGAGTCTGCGGTTTATGGGTCCATTTCCGGTTGTGGAGCGGGTTGGGCCGGTTGCTTATCGGATGGAGTTACCTCCGATTATAAAGGCATTTCATAAGGTATTCCATGTTTCGATGTTGAAGAAGTACCTACATGAATCGGAGGAGTTAGTGGCTAAGATTCCTGAGGATCTTCAGCCTGATTTGATGGTTCCGGCAGTTCCTGTGAGGATTCTCGAAAGGAGAGTCAAGGAGTTGCATCGGAACAAGATTCCACTGTTTCGAGTTTTGTGGGATTGCGCTGGTTGCCAGTAGGAGACTTGGGAGCCTAAGGCAAAGATGAGGTTATTGTTCAGGAAGTGGTCCGACAAGCAGAATGCAGTTTGAGCTTTACTTGTATCTTTGTAGTTCTAGTTTCGGTTGTTTAGCATGTTTGCTTTGTTGTTGAATTTTTGTTTTCGTTGTAACGATTATACTTTTTGGAGATTTATAAGATGTAGTTTCTTATTTATTTGTGTATATAAGATGAGTAGTATATAAGATGAGTAGTTCTTATATGTTTTATGTTTTGTGTGGGCCGGTGTTTGGTCCTGCTGTTGAGATATTCCGGGTTAGGGAGTATTGAGTTTAACCATGGGAGGTAGTTTTAGTCGATAGATGTTTATAGAAGTTTTAGAATTTATTACTCTAGGGGCTGCGGCTTTGAATAACTCATTCATTTTTTCTAAAGATGATTAGTTCTTCATTGAGGATGATTAGTTCCTCAGAAGAGATGATTTGTTCTCCTGTATACTCTTTGGGATAATTAGTTTCCATTATGAGTATCGAGGAATGATTAGTTCTCTCGAGGAGATGATTAGTTCCCTTGTGTACCCGGAGCTGAAAGGATGCGTCCTGAGAGTGGATGAGACACATGACACCGATAGCTCAAAGGATGCGTCTTGCGAGTGGGAGGGGTGTGGAATGAGTTAAGAGTGATACATGTCTGGAAACGGGCGTATAAACATGAAATTAGACGAGGGCGTCGGAGATCGGGTATTAGGATCTCGGGTGTTAGGAGCTTGGGTGGTATTCACAGGTTTTGGGTCTTTGTTAGACAGTATATCAGTATTCGAGGACGAATCCAATTTAGTGGGGGAGAATTGTAACATCTGCGAACCAGAAATGCGTTTTCTAGTAGTCGTGTTGAGCGACACAAGGAGTTTGTCGATTGACACGAAGGTTTTTGAGGGTGTCGATCGACACTTGCTTGCTGTCGCTCGATACTTAGTCTGCAGAACTGAACCGAATTCTTTTTTAATCGCGGTTTTGGCTAACGTGCCTAGGGTTGCGTGTCTTCCCCAGACGTCGAGTATTACGTTTTGAGTAGAGAAATTAGTGAGAGAGAAGAGAGAATTCGATCTTTCTTGAGGATTGTTGAAAAGAAATCCTCGAGACATCGTTTATTCGAGTTTTAGGGCCGTAGGATCATTGTTCTTCGTGGTTTCGCGAAGGAATCACTCGGATCAGTCGTTTTTAGTGCGTAGAGGCTCTGTTTGTTCATTCATTCGCTGTATTTTCGTTCTCTTTCCTTCGTTTGTAATCTAAGGTGAGTTGTGACCGTTGGTTTCTAGGTTATGATGATAACGTTGCGTTTTTGGTGTTGATTTTTGTGTGAAATCGTGTGATGTTGATGGATATGGATTTTGTGGATTGTATTGTGGTATTGTTGTGTTTGGCGTGCAGATTTGCGACTCGTAATCACCGAAATCGAGTCGAGAGAGGATGAACTCGATTCTGGTGCAATTTCAAAGGCGTGTCGATTGACACCTTTGTGGTGTCGCTCGACACACAGTCTGAATTTGCTGAAATGTGTTAAATTTGTCTGTTACGTGTTGAGATGGTTTGTAATGCGTGTTGCAATATTTATCTGAGCCTGCTTGTTATGTCGGTAGGCGGAATGACCAGCTCACTATGTATTTATGAAATACTTACGCAACCCTTATTTGCATGTGTTGCATGTAAAGGAAAAGTGTGATCGCGGAATCGAGGCGTAAGAAGAGGATGATAGGATGTTATGTGTTGTTGTTGTTAGTCTAGTGAACTTGTGGTCATAGGTTGCTAGATTATTTATTTACTCATTCATGAATCTGGTGTTTGATTTTGTTATGAATTATTTGATTATTTATTTTATTTGGATTTATTTGATTTATGAGTTCCGCAGTAGAAATGTTTAGTTAAAAAAAAAAAATTTTGGCTGTTTCATCTATTATTATTTTGTATTTACGAAAATTGGTTGTTTTTGTAAAACATAAATAATAAAATAATCTATAGTATTTGTCTCTAAATACAATAAATTTATACTATATGATATATATATATTCTTTTATGAAACATTATGTAGGATAAACTTGTCTCGCTGGAAGTTCAGTATGTATGATGAACATGTAATATGCACTAGTCTATGATAAACACTAAACAAATATGATATAGTACTAGAAGTTACATAACAATTGAGTAACTTTCTAGTTTAGAAACCGAGATTTAAAGATTTCAAATATCCTCTCGACCACATTTTTCAAACAAGTGTGATGATGATTGAATAACTCATGTGGAGTACTAGGAGCACGTGAAGCGGAGTTTTTTACATGTACCAGTCAGACGTAGTACAAAGAGTAGTACAGGAGGTGCCGAACAAAGTTGAACGTGAGTTTGTGATGATGGGCTTTGGTATTGATGTGGATTGGGCTAAATAAGGGAGAAGATATTTACTTGGAGAGGAAGATTGATATATATGAAGAATATATTGAAGAGAAGAATAAGGAAACTTGTCTTTATCCACAAAAAGGAAATTATGCTAAAATAATCAATGCTCTATTCACATATATACAAAGAGAAACGTGGCTAGGGTTTCTTATGCCTTAAAGAAGAGAAAAATACAGAAAAGTTTATTGAGAGAAGAAAGGATCTTTGTTGATTCGTTTGGTGTGTTGCAGTCTGTGTTGTAACAGTTCGTGGTGCTATTGTTGTTCTGTTCATTGGGTTGTTTCTGTTGCACTTCGTGGTGCTGTTGCTGTTGGAGTTTGCTGTTGGTACAACTCGTGCTGCTTGAGTTGATCAAGTGTTCTATTGGTGTTGTGGTCCTGCTGGTATAGGACGATTGGCTGCGTGCTGTTGCCGACAGTTGTTGTTGGTGTGTGGAGATTCCACAAAACTCAAATCTAGGCTCAAGAGGAGTTTAGCTCAGGATTGGGTTATCCTGAAGAATCCATGTTATTGAACAGAGCGCTAAATTAAGAGTTGTACTTGATTAACACGTTTGCGAATAAGTTATATTTGCTTTCTTGTTATAGTGAATTTGAATCTGGACGTGGTCCCAGGGAGTAGGAAACGAACCTCGTTAAAAATTCTCTTGTCTTATTTATTTTTGTTGCACTTAAATTACCTCACTTGCACTCACATCACAATCTTGACCACCATATTCTTGTAGATGATACCGAACATTACGAAATTAAGCAAAAAAATTGAGTCGATTTGCGAATCCACAGTCGACTAAATAGAATTTTCCTTAAATTATTATAATTATACATGTTACTAACAATATATAACATATGAATGATTAAAAAGTAAATATGTAAAACTTTTACCATCAGATACTTGGAAATTGTTTGTTCTTCTACTTAAAGGATCACTTAACATTTTTAAATAATGTGTTGAACCCTCCCATCCACTAAGAATATAAATGAATTCTAGATCAAAGTTACATACAACTAGAACATTTTAATCTATATATGCAAACCTTAAAAATATGAAAAATAACAAATCATTTGACAAAAAAAACTAACGAAAGCTTGATCTTACAACATAACCTTACGGAAGCTTGATCTCGTGTTTTTTTTTCTAGGTGAATGATTTTTTTCTAGACATCTTGGTGAATAAACTTTTAAAAATCTAGTAAGGATAAATACGATTTTTTAGAGATTCTTTTGATATATAATTGACTGGAGTTTATAGCTACTAATTTGAAATACTACTTTTAGGAATTTTGTGATACTATTTTATAAGCATTTGAATAATAATTTTTGACAATCAGTATTAGGGGGTGGTATTCGTTAGAGTGATTTAGAAATAATTGATTTTAATATTTTATAGAGGAATTAATAGATTCCCATCAAATTCATAGTAAAAAGGTAGGAACTGGCTCTTCACAATTTTTTCCTATAATTCTATTAAATTTCTTTGAAAAATAAAAGAATAAAAGTTGCAGAAAAATTGAATAACACGTGAATTTGAAAGAATTAAGATTCTAATCAATTGAATAACACAAGAGTTTAAAAGAATTAAAATTCTAATCAATTGAATAACATTAGAATTCTCTAGAAAGTTAATGCTCTCAAAATCAATAAAACTCTTCAATTGAATAACACCCTAGCACTACATAGGTATTATGACAAATAATTCTATTCAAATGACAACCTTATTAGGGAGGAATTCATTCTTTACGTTTATGAAGGAAAATTTCTCTTAAATTCCATTCAAATCAAATTGCCATAAAATCTATCTAATATTGAATAACACCTATATTTAATTGAAATACAAAATCAACCAATTGAATAACACTATAATTTAAAGTATTCTAGAGGAATGAAAAAAACGTGTAATCCAATAACACAAACATTTAAGAGAATTAATGAAACACCTAATTGAATAACACTAGAATTTTAGAAAATGTTAAATTCAATCAAATTCACTAAAAATCACGTATTCAATACCCCCTAAACGACCAAAAATAAAATCTGAAAAATATGGATTGAGTATACGCATCATCATATATATACTCATTAAAAATATGGTATGTAGGCGTATAGCTACTATCACATGACACAGGCTTCATGTGAGCTCAAGATGTTAGCGTCATTTCTACTTTCTTTTAGTTGTTAGCTTGATAGAAAACTACGTTTGATCTTTAATAATATCAAACAAATGACAATAATTGAAATTTATAAAACCGAAACGACGTCTGATCAAGGAAGAAACATGTAGTATTTATTTGTAACGTTGCCTTTTTGTATAGTTTAAATGTTGGATAAGACTTCCCCAAATCCATGCATATCTTGAAAATGTCCCCACGAATTTGTGAGACCACAACTTTTGATTTTAATACGTGCGAGTGATATAAAGTAGTATAAACCTAAAGTGGGCCAAAGTGTCTTTTAAAAAACTGGTTTTGTTGCAAAGTTTGGTAAAATCAGCTAAATAGAAAATGACAATCGAGTTTATGCTTTAAACTTTCTCACTAGACCACTCATTTCTCACTTTTTCATCACAATAAAAATTTAAAATCTTAAAAAATTGTAAAAATATCTATGGATATAGACATAATCGAATCGGTTTATCTGAATTGAACTATTGTATATGGTCTAAGTCTAACTCCTACACCATAAGTGTGAGTTTTTCTCCTTTGAAATTAGTATAGTGGGCTTGTAGGCTCAAAAGATTTAGCCCATTAGTGCATATGATTAATAGAATGAGAAAAATAGAAAAAATAAATAAAGAAAAAAGAGAAAATATCTGAAGCGAGAGGACCGTTAGACGACGGACACTTATCTCGAGCTGCGATGAACCTGAGTGTGAACCGATACATCACCGGAGGTTTCGTCGGTGGATTGTCCAGATGCAGACTCAACAATCATGGTGGTGGTGAGTTCATCTTTCGATTCGATTCGTTTTTCTTCTTCTTTTGAGTGATTTGATCGAAGACGATGTATCGTTTATTCGTCGATTGCATAAAATTAGTGATGGAATTTTCGAATTTTGAAATCCGATTCTGAATCAGTGTAGAAATAATCTCTCTGGAGATTCGGAACTGAGTTTCGCAATTCGCACAATTATTACGAACATGCCCTTGGTTGAAAATGGCTAGATTGGTACCATGAAAGGTATTAGAGATGATAAATTTAAGCTATTGTTGAGTTTGGTTTTTCTCTGTGGACTACAGAGGCAAGGTGTGTTCGTGTTGCTAAGCATTGTGAGCTTCAAAGAGGGAAAAGTTTAGGGTCTGATACTGTTTCTTTACAGAAGAAAGATGGGAAAAGTATAAAACTTACCATGTTTAGTGGTGGATTAGTAGGAGGTACTGTTTCTCTCTTCTTTCATAATTCACATGGACAACTTTTCTTTTAACAGAAGCGTGGTAATTTATCCAGTATGGGAGTCTTGATTTAAACCTCAAATTTATCTTGGTTTCACAGTGGCAAACTTGGTAACTCTTAGTTCAGCAAAAGCCGCAGATTTGCAGATGATTATCTTGGTAAGGTTTAATCATAGATTGTCATCTTGTTTTATTGTTTCCACACATTTTTTTTTGTGATTTGGTTTACGCATCTTACTCTGAATAGTTTCAAAACCATTATCTTTTTGATGTTTGCTTGTAAAATTTAGAAACAAATTTCTTCTTAAGACAGGATCAAGCGACTTCCGTTTACAACTTGGCTGAAGGAACCCTTGGAGATTCGGTTGGAAACTTCTTGTATTCAGCTAACCAACAGGCTAATGAAGCTGTTCAGGATCAGTTATCAGCTCTCAGTGTAACAAGGTTTGTTCAATGGTCGCATTTCTGAGAATCGAGTTCTTTGACCTTCATCCTAATTTAAACCTGTTGTAGTTTGGCAGTAATATTTGGGGCAGGACTTGTGACAAGTCTTTCTCCATGTACACTCAGTGTTCTGCCTTTGACACTTGGTTATATTGGTATGATGACTTGTCTCAAGATTTTGCGATTTCTTAGAATAATTTGATCGTCTGATTCTTTCCTCACTGGTTCTTAATATGGCTGAAACATATAGGTGCGTTTGGGTCTGGCAAAAGCAGAGCTCAGGTTAATTGATTCAGTCATTTTCATCTCATTGTAGTATAATCAGAAGTTAAAGTCGAGTTCTTCAGGATAAATCAAATTTCCCTCGAATAAACAGGAGACTCATCTCCTTATAACGAATACATAACTTTTTATGCACTTAGGTTGTTGGGGATGCAGTTGCTTTCTCATTGGGATTAGCAACTACTTTAGCACTTCTTGGGATAGTAGCCTCTTTTGCCGGAAAAGCCTACGGACAAATAGGACAAGGATTACCGGTGGCTGCATCAGGTCTGGCTATAGTAATGGGTCTCAATCTCCTTGAGGTATTTTTGTTACTGCCAATTTCCTTTTCATTTTGCATCATTTCAATTTCCATGTCCAACGCAATCTCCTTCTTCTCTTCTTACAGGTAATCGAAATTCAGCTTCCATCTTTCTTTAACAACTTTGATCCCCGTGCTGCAGCAGCAAACTTCCCATCAAGTAATGCTCCTAAGAAAATATCGTTTCGTTTTTGGACCTTACAGTCTGATATGTCTTCTTTTTGGGTGTGATATCTAACATTCATGTAACAATTTTTTTTTTTTTTTTGGCTAGGTGTACAAGCATATCTAGCCGGTCTCACATTCGCACTTGCTGCCTCACCTTGTAGTACTCCAGTTCTAGCCACGCTTCTTGGCTACGTAGCTACTTCCAGGGTAATCCCGTTTTGTCTCCTTCCTTTTGAAATGTTGTCGTCCCAACACTAGGAATATAAGAGAGCTGGTTTAACTTTTCTACTTTGCTGTTATCAAGTTTGTAAGAGTTTTAGCAGAAAGCTAATGTGGATTATGAAACACAGGATCCAATTATCGGTGGAAGCTTACTCTTAACATATACAACAGGTTACGTTGCTCCACTCATCGTCGCTGCTTCATTTGCTGGAGCTTTACAGGTAACACCAATAGTGAAACTGCAAATTTCTAAGTGCAAATAGTCTTCGTATTAACTCAAGTCTTGAATTTCTTCAGAGCTTACTTTCGTTGCGAAAAGTATCTGTATGGATCAACCCAATAAGGTATGGTATATGCATTCCAATCATAATCTAACAAATTTCGCATCGTTAATTCGCTGTCAGTTTAATAAATTCTTCCTCTGTTTGTGTTTCAGTGGTGCTCTTTTACTTGGAGGAGGTTTGTATACTTTCTTGGATAGGCTTTTTCCTGCTGCTTCCATGGTCATGTAAAGCATACTTTATAAACACATAAAAATCACATACTCATTTCTGCCAAAAACAAAATGTTTGTAACAGTATATAAATAATATTGTTTATAATGTAAAATCTTATAAATTCGAGCACTAGTCACTATTGGTCACATATTATCTATCCTTCAATCTAAACCACATAAGTACAGTACACACTTTTGTCTTTTGTCTTCCTACTTAAACTTTATTTTAAAAATTTGTTCCGTGGAAGAAAAAAACCCTAAGTGGTTCAAAAAAAGAGTCAAAGTTTTGCGACTGTGACGGTGCCGTCCCTTTCTTCTCGTGTTCATTGACAGCTACGAAAAATTTACAAACGAGTCCCTCCATTTACCATTTCGTTGTATTTAGCCAAAGACTCTAGTCTTTGCAATCTCATCTCTTCGTTGAACTTTTTGATAAATGCTTCCACACGCCGGTTCAGCTCCTCCTGACCCGGTGACGGTTCGCGATTCAAACGCGTTTTCTGCGTCTCCTCCTCCTGCGTAGGGGTGTTTATGTCATTTAAGTTTTCAGACTTTGTCATTATCTCCTTCTTTTGCTCCGACGCGCTTTGCACGTGCGTCCTTTCTTGCCACGTGTCGGATTTAGTCAAGTGCTTGGTTAACGGCGTCGAACGTCCTTCCGTTATTTTCTTCCACGTCGACTCCAGCGTGTCTTGCTTCCTCGGTGGCTTTGTTACTCCCAAAGCCGTCTTTTTATTTCCACCACCTGCATATCCAATTCGTTAATTTTACGTTTTTGCCCCTCCCAGAAATTCGTATTTTCGAACGAAAATTTCATCCCCAAATTCAAATTTGAGATCTATAATACCTTCTCGATTAAGTTTAAGCGATTTTTGTTGACCGAATTTCGGCGGTTTCCTCGATTGCTTCAGAATCGAAATCTCCGGCGAATCATTCTTCTGTTTTTCCTTCTCCGGCGAATCGCTAATCGGTTTAAGCTTATCCGGCGAATCGCTAATCGGTTTAAGCTTATCTGGCGAATCGCTACTCGGTTTAAGCTTGTCCGTCTCTGTCTGCTTATTTTCTCCGTCATCGAGTGTCAGATTACCACCGACGATGACATCAGGAACATCCTCCACCGTCGGATTAACCGGCGTATCATTCTCGACAAATACGGTATAATTAGAAGTAATATTTAAATAACCGGTGTCGATATGGGTCGGTACCGGTATGACAGTAACCGGAGTAAGTACTACGGAGAAATCAGAAACATCGACGGGAGACGATTTATGCGTGAACTTGGACGTAGCGACGATAGAGACGATTATACAGTTGATGACTAAGTAAAGATACGGTGGCTTAAGGAGGAAGATGGTGTTATCGTAGATGGTCGGGAAACAAGACACCGCGAAATGCGAAACGGAGGGAACGGTGAAAGTAACGGCCGCCGCAACGGAAAAAACGCCGGCGATGAAGAAAGTAGTGGTGGTTTTGAAGGACGAGGTAGGGAGAAGTAGAGGCATTGTTGTGAATAACTTGTTGCCTCGGGAAAATTTGTTAAGAGTTAGTTCGGTGATTCCTATTTATAACAAAAAAATAAATGATGCTGAGGTGTGTGTGTATATATATTAAAGAAGTAAAAAATTTAAATGTGGTCCATATTGTATAGGCTTTCCGCAGAATCACAAGCGGTCCCATACGGTGATGGAGGCTTATCTGAGAGACACGTGGAGGTGTGGATTAGATGGTTCTGTTTTGGAGATTAATTAAACCTTTACCTAACAATTGCAACAAGATTTGACAATAATAAGAAAAAAGTAATAGTTTATGCATTGAGATTAGAGACGTGAGAGCTGAGATACGAGAATCTACCAAGTACGTACCAAGTCGTACCTTTTGGTTTTGTTCCTTATCTGTTTTAAGTAGCTGATTAAACTTTAATAACTTTAGGATTTACATGTCCAAATAGAGATATTAAGCATTAGTGTTTTTTTTTGTTGCCATGAACACTTATTCCTAGGTAAATTCGATTGTACACCTATAACGTTTTTATTATCAATGAAATATTTACCATTTAGCAAAAAAAAAAAAAAATAGAAATATTAACTTTTACTGTAAAATGTGTTTTTACATTAACTATGGTTTGGAAAAATAGAACATATTAAAAAGTAGGAACTGTTGAGTTGTGAGTTTTAGGTAATGTAGGCCAATTTTATTGACATATTGTGTAATTAATAGTTGAAATTTAATAGCGAGAATGCGAAATATGATATATGTGAACAATGGTTTAGAAAAGGACGTGCAAATTTCTGAAATAAAATAATTGAGATGGATGCAAACGTTCACTATCAATTCTAACGTTCAAATTTGTTGCTTATCACTGCGTATGCGTAGATCAATAGTAGATTTGATTTGACAATTCAAACTCAAAGAAAGATGTATATCGCCTTACGGGTCAACAAGCACAACAAAATTCTACCGACCATTTTGGATATTTGTGCTCGATACTGATTGATCTTCATTATTTTACATACAGAAATACAATAATAGGGTCTACGTACCCAAAGCTTGGCACAAGGCCGACATGGTATATTTGTTTATAATAACAATATGTTAAAGCCTAAACTCGGACGTGTCTCATATGTTTGTATTATTATAGTATTGTTTTTGCAGTAGACCAAGGTCGATAGACGTGATTAAGGAGACCAAAAGAAAAATGTAAAAAGATATATTAACAAATCCAATGTACAGCATATATGAAAAGATCTTACTTTCATCGTGCGAAAATTTAAACAAATGGTACTTAATATTTTACTTTATAATCACCACCATCGATCACAATTTTTCCTTTTGCTTGCAAATTTTCTAAGATAATATATGCAAATTCTAAATCATCTTAAAATACGGACTACTTGCTATGTTGTTTGGGATGAACATTTTTTTTGGTCAACAATATACATTCCATCAGTTTTAAATCGGGGTTATTATAGCATATACTAACAAGATTATTATGTCATAGTGACGGATAAACATAACTATCACGTAGAAACTCTTTGAACAAACACTATCTAGAGTATTATCCAAACATAAATGTCTAGTCATATTATATCCAGAGACCAGAGTAGATTTGGTTCACAAATTCTTTCTACTTAAGTAAACATTTCATAAAGAAAAAAGGTAAAGGAAGGTGGGCGACATGGAGGTACAAAATATTGTGGTGAAGAAGGGAGAATGAGCTTTGAGCCGTTTGACCGAAAGCCCGACAATGCCAAACTCAAAAACCTTTTAAACGTTAAAACAGCCGTCCATAATAAGTACTTCAATATCAACACGTCGCCTTTATTCATCTTACCAATAAAGGTGGATGATTTTTGTTTGGAAGTTTTTTCCGAACCGTTTATTTGTTTTGATAATTTCCAACGAATTCGTCCAGAAAACATTTCGAAACACAAATCTAAATATATTTGAATTTCGGTTGTTAGATTTTGGGATACATTTGGCGTCACGAGTTCTCTTAGTTCGGTGTAACTAATACGTGTATAAATAATCATTTATATATAGGGTATAAAACGACTTCCAGAAATGAAGCACAAATAAATACGTGGAGAACAATCCACGTTTTCTGCTACTCATCAGTCAGACACATAAAGCAATGAATAATCATCACACATTCACATGGATAAATCTTTTTCTTTTTTTAATCTTCCCAGGAATTACATAGACTGTATTACTCTTTCAGCAATCGAGTAACTCAAAAGCCCAGCTACAACACAGTTCCAAAGAAAAAGGAAAAAGAGATGTATGTTTAAAAGAGAAACTGCCCAGAGATAATTGTCTATATTTTTAGTTCTTCAAATTTAAGACAAATTTTAATAAAAAGAAAATTCCGAATATTCTGTCTCTCTTGATCAATGTTTTGTGAACATCCCATCCATCAAGGAAGAGAAATCAAAGTCTTTTCCCGATTGAGAAGATGGTGTGGTGGTCGATGGCTGCGCTGCCACAGATGATGACTGAGGTTTACCAGTCGAGTTTGGGGTCACGCCGTTCACTGCGTTAACTTGACCCGTTGTGTAGAAACTGCATTAGTAACAAAAAAATTACAACCAGAAGAACATGTTAAATCTCTAACAAGATGTCACAAACTGGACTTATTTATACCTATGATTACTGCATATGTAAGTATATATCAGAGTTTTTATCTTTTTATCTTCAACAGCGAAACGCAAACGGATATCTTCAATTTTGTTAGCGTACCTGGATAATGGGTATTGTAGATTGTTCTCTTGCTGTTGCGGCGTGGGTCTCATGTTCATGTTTGCGTTCATGTTCATGTTCTAAAGTTATGGCGATATAACACATAGCAAGAAATTAGCAAGAACTTGGTCAATGGTAATATGCATCTTGCTAAAAGATAAGCAAAAGGGAGATCTTACTTGCATAAGTTTCTGGATATCAGCTTGACCACCTACTTGGTTAGTCATTCCGGGGATCTGGTAGCCAGTGTTTGACCAATTTGCAGATGCTAAGTTAAGAGCATTAGCCACAGCTTGTTGATTCACACCGTTTGGATTGCCTCCTGCAGCTTTTGCTGCAGCCATGTAAAGGGCTTGCTGCTGAGCAAGCATAGCAACCTGTTGCTGATGCATAGCAAAAGGCGACACTATATTCGACTGTACACAAATAAAAGACACTTAGTTAGTTATATCACTTGAATTTACTCTGGAACTTTCAAATGTTGAGTGTTTAAGAGTAAGTGATAGCAGGACAAAGATCATTGGTTTTGTGTTGGAAGTGTCAGTCACTATATTTGTAAGTTGAATAATAATACAGAAAGGAAACCAGGAAAGCTGAACAACAATAGGCTCATGATATCGAAAAGAGTATATATTTGACTAAGAATTTACCTTCTCAAATAGGCTCATGATGTCGCCTTTCACATCTTTCTGTGGTCCTCGGGTACATGTAAAACTAGGAGTGTCTTTAAACAAATCCTCAATCCCAGTAGCTGGAGGAGAACTGTTCTCATCAGGCTTCGCTGTGACAATTTTCTCCGCCGTTTGACCACTTCCAGCCGCTACAATATTAGAATGACTTTAATTAATAGGTAAAATTCAGAACAAAATACTTTTCTCCAAAGCATTTCTGGAGAAGGGAGGTTCATAAACTTTACAAGTCATGCACAAGCTAGATAGATACGTACACTGAAAGCCAGCCCATGAATTATCATCAGCAGGAGCTGCCTCTGAGGTATTTGCAGTCGGTTCATCCATTGATAGCATGTTGAAGAGGTCAGTAGTAAAATCCACCTTTGGAGGATCTGATGCTGGTACAACATTTACTGCTTGTTTCATTGTCTCCACGGGAGGGGCTGCAGATTCTATTTTCTGCTGTGGTTTTACAACCTATATTATTTTTTCGCATCATGTATTTTTAGAAAGACTAAGAAATTCAGGCTTTGAAATATTATGAGACGCTAGATATAAGAATATAAGGTCTGATAGCCACAGCATATGCATTAATAAAAATATGATCTCACAGCAGCAATGACACTTCTGACATCTTAAGGTTATTAAATAAGAACATAGCATGGGAATCTTAATAATTATGGGTAACGGAAGGCATGAATTCTTTTCGTAACACAGATCATCTGGTAGTATGTTTGGTACCTGATTAGGTCCTTGAGGAGGCACGGGAAGACTTATCCTTGTTGCAGCAATACTATTTCTTGTCCTAGGTGCTGGGGTAGTTTTCTTCTCCTCAAACAAATTTACAGAATTACTACTGTGGCCGTGCTCATATCCAGGCACACTTCTCTCCACAGATCTCCGCCGCTCCTGCTCAACTCTCGGGGGTGATCTAGCCTTTTCACCTTTCAAAACCCACCTCTTCTCTTCATACCTAGAAAAGTTATATATCAAAAGGATTAATTCAATGTCAATATGCATAGCAAGAAAAACAATTCAATAAGATGGAGTTAACTGAGAAGTTTGTAAACTGAAGAGAGAGCCACATACTTTGCACGTATGAAATTCTCAATTCCAACTCTATCATAGTTTGGGGGTAGGTCAGCTTCCCAATAACTATTTGCTTTCTCATTTCCCATTGCTGCATGCAAAGAAAAGATTATATACTTTACATGGTGAGACTAACCCTGCCTGAAAATGAACATATAGAGAATTAAGTTTGGAAGACACTTACATTGAATAAATGCAACCTGCTCGGGGAGCCATGTGTCCAGAGTGGCAGATCGAACCTACACTCATCAGCCCAAAACTCAGATGTGTCACTAGAACAAATAAGTAGCTTATAGTGCCAAAATTTACATCTAATTGACCTGAAGGTCCCAGCTCATATTACAAATCGAGGGGCACAACTTAAACATGTATTTTGCACAGAATTGCTTGAGGTACGTGGATAAACTGAATATACGACATTTTTTCTAGTTAGGGAAGGGGCAGCACAGAAAGGTAGAGAGTTTTGATGCATTCATGTCAGACTTTTCAGCTAAAGAAGTAACTCTTGAGATGGAAATAAAAGATGATTCATAATACTAAAACTAGTAGAAAACCAAATTGACAGTATTCTCAGAGAGTTTGAGCCGAATGGAATGGGTTCTTCATCGAACTAAATATCTGAGCATTTGTATGGAAAATGCAGCATCAAGAAGACAGATGTAGAAAAGAAACTGAGAGGCTACCTTTGATATGTGTACCCCGAGACTCCTGTGAATCCCAGAACACTGCATGCAGATAAATATTCCTAAATTAACACTAGCCCATCTTGGACCTCTGCAAAGCAAATGGGATAGTATTAGCCATATATATGAATACCCCAACATTAACTGATAATTCACATGTGCTACAAAACCATACTTTGTTTTGCAGTCTGCACATTCTCTGTTCTCTGGATGTTTAAGAAGCCCTTCAAGAATCTGCAAAAAAGTAGCACCAAAACCAAGCAATAGAATATATCAGCGAAAACTTCGTAAGTGGTTTAACACAAAGAAGAATTTACAGCAAGAAGTTATAGACTTTATCTACAGAATTGATCAAATTTCTCATAGCAGCCACAAGTATTCGATCTGATCATGAGAATAAGTTTCATCAATGAAACACCCAAGTTCTCGAAGAGCTTAAAAGCTTCAAGCATATACATATACGCATCACCAAGCCCACAAAACTATCCAAACTAGGAACATTAGTCTGAATACGGCAGATAACACAAAGGTTACCAAGTAGACGAAAAATCCCTAAGGGACGCAAAAAGCCTTTGTTCGCATCTCCCAAAATCAAGCAATAGAAAACACTAAACTGAACGAGATCGTATCTCTGTATGTGTTGATCAGATTTCAGTAAGGCCTACGTTGATAGAACAATCATGAAATCAAAAACCCGATCGTGATCAGAAATTCGATAAAATGATGAACAAAATCATTAGCTCAAACGATCGAAAAATTGAGGATCGACGAGATAAACAACACATGATTAAAACCTCACCTAACTACATGAAATCGACGATAATGAAGAATTCTAGCTGCTAAAAACACAGATCCAATCGAATTAAGATCGTCTTCAATCCATGATCAATCATCGATCGGTAATCGGATTTCGTTGATAACCAAAACCAATCCGAAAAGCTCGGGGGAAAAAAAATCTGAGAATCGAGAGAGAGAGAGAGAGATAGAGAGACCTTTCTATGACGGGCATTAAGCTCCTTGGAGACGTTAGCTTTCTCGTTCATGGCGGATAAATCAAAGATCTCAGAGTAGGAGAAATCGGAGAAGAATCGGCAAAGAGGAAGAAGAGCTGAAGAAAAAAATCTATGGAGACGACAAGGTCAAAACGGTCTTTCAGCTCTTTCTTCGCGAGCGACCAAGAGCGAGAGAGAGAAACAAATATGGGGTCAACACTTTTTGAACCGTTCAGATTATAGCACTGGTTCAAATTTCCGGTTTGTTTTAGAATTTTATCTTTTTTCAATTTCTGGTTTACTTTCGTTTTCGGTTTTGTTCTAAATTTAATTCGGTCACTCGTTATTGCGTTTTGGGATTGTTTTCTTAAGGAAACTTTTAAACTTCACACATGTCAAATTTGTAAGTGGATTTTGGACTAAACAAAACATAGGTCGGTTAAAAAAGTTAAGTGGGATTTTCTGATTCGTCGTATAAGATTAGAGATTAGCAGGTGGAAAATAATAAATCACATGGCCACCACATCTGTCATGTCTGTTTCCACTTCGGAATTGTTGTACTGATTCCAATTTCTTTGTTTGCTATGTGATTTGGGACATATTTTATTTGGTAAGATTTTTTTTGATGTGATAACACAACAAGTCTTCCAACTAAAACACGATTCACATATTAAAACAAAAATAATTTCTCGATTGGATTCCCGGTTTTCAATGACTTTGGTGTCAATGCCATTTAATCCCAACATTCCACAAACTCTAAAGTTTTGTTTACGAAAACTTATTCATTTAGCTTTGAAATGAATATTTAGTGGACCAAAAAAAAAAAGCTCTCTGACACAGATTCTAATGCAGAATCCCTGGTTCTCTAACGACTGTGCTACCCTCTTGCAACCTCTGCCTCCCACCGTTGGTGGTAGTCCGGTCAACCCCCTCTAGTTCCCTCTGATCTTCCTGACCTATCCAAACTCTTATCCCTCACCAACTTTCCTCTTTTATCTCCAACTGTTCTTCCTCCGGCTACGAAACTGTCTCTACAAATTGCTCCTCCTGTGGAGCATGGAGATTGTTCTCCAACTGAGGTTAGATCGGCTTCTACTCATGATGTAGTCATGATAGATTCTAGTTCCTCAACTCCTATTTTGACTACATCTCTGGATACTACTTTGATTCACACTCAGCTTGCTCCGACAAACTACACAGTGTTACTACCCAAATCTACATCCCCTATCATCACTAATCCAACCTCTTCTTCTTCTACTACCCAATCAACTAAATTGCCCACAAATTCTATCGCCGCCTCTAGCCAAAACGCCCAAAACACTATTCACCAAAACTCTATTCCCCAAACTACTATTCATAAAAACCCTAATACTGCTATAGTGCCAAAAAACCTAGCAGAAAAACTAAGATTTACTGCTGATAAAAGTCTCAAGAGACTTGCTCCAATCACCATTGCTCCCTCAGGAAGACCACATGTAATCATTCCTGATGAGGTGTTCCAAAGAGGAGCTGAGCTCCATCGAGACTTCATTGTGTGTTACTTCTGTGGAAGAGCTCCTCCCTACAAGCAAATACAGAGTGTTCTGAATCATATGTGGGGTAAAGGAAAAAACTTGAGATTCACACCAACTTACTCCTAAACTCTATGCTGGTAAGGGTTCCAAATGATTATATAAGATCTAAAATTTTAGAAAAATGTATCTGGTATATTGGTGACTCGATGTTTCACACTGCGCAATGGGCTTTCTCATCATTCATCAGATATCCCTGCTCTGCCCTCTTTTCCAATTTGGGCACACTTGAGAGGAGTCCCTCTTGACCTGAGATCACTAGAAGGGTTAAGTTGGGTTGTTGCTCTTATTGGAACCGAAAGAAACTGATCATTTCACCATTAATCTCACCAGTCTGCATCTGGCCCATGTCAAAGTTGATGTTGACCTTTTAAAACCACTTCCTGAGGTTATTGAACTAGGCAGAGTGATATATCATGGGTTTTACCCAGTTTAGACCATGATATAAGTCTAATATCTAGAGTCTTTGGTGTGTTTTATGTTTGTTTTAGAGTCTTTGCAGATTTCTAGATGTTTGAAGCATAAAAAATGTTTACTGAAAGTTTTGGAACATTGCGGAAGAAGATGACGAATTGATCAAGTGAAGAATAATTTTCAGAGGCTGGTGTCGCTCGACACCACCCCCTGGGTGTCGAGCGACACCCTCGCGGATTCAAAAAAATTCAATTTCGGGAGTTTGCCGTTTTTGCCCAGAAGTTGCAGATGTTTACTTTTATGTTTCCAGTCAGTTTAGGACCTCTATAAATAGGTTTTAAGCCATTGTTTAGGCTGGATGCTTTTTTTACTTGATTCTTAGAGATAATCATTAATAAAATCATGTTTTCTTCTTTGATTATGTCTGAGTAGGTTTAGGGATTTTCAAAGGTGTTTGATGTTTTGCTAGAGCTGATTAATTGCTTAGGATAACATCTTTAGAATGTTCTTCATCTTGGCTTGAGTTTATTGCTGATTTTAGATTCATGACCTGAAATCTGATCTTAGGATATTTAATAAAAATGACAGTTTTATTGATTTCCTGATCTAATCTTTGATGAGCAAAGTTTAGGATTTTGTGAACAATTGAGCTTGAACTTTAATACTTGTTTAGATTGTTAGGATTCACAAAGAATTTTGGTTTTCTAGGATTTAAGCATAGATTATCTCTGCAGCGAAAGCTGATTGGTTTTACATTCGTGTTCATGTTTAAGAACTGAGCTTCATATCCTATCTATTATTTATTTGATCTGTAATTCTGATTCACCTGCGATATCCATGTGCCTAGCGTTTTTCTTTATTGATTTCATCACCGTTTTAACTGCTTTGTTTACTTCTACTTGCATTATCATCATCCTACTTAGCTTAATCTGAATTTATTAATTTATTGTGCAACTTGATTCCCTGTGGATTTCGATCCCTAAATACTGCAATTGATCTCTTAATTTGAGAGAGTAGCTTAGGGTTAATTTTAGCATATCACAGAGCTGATGGGCATGTTACTCTTGTGGATGTTTCTTACCCCTGGATACCTCTTACATGCTCCCATTGCAAAGAGCTAGGTTATGTAGAAAAGAACTGCCTCAAACTTCCTCCTTCTCATATGAGGAACTCATCTCAAGGGACTCCGCTTGCTACTGATAAGTCCTCTCATCAAAATGCTTCTACATCTTCTCCACTAAAGGCTACCTCATTTAAACCTCCAAACCCTTCTTCTATACCTACTAGCCAAAGGGGAACCCCCCATTCTAAACCACCTATCCCTACTGCTCCACCAGTCCACATTCCAACCCTCTCTTTTCTGCTTAGGGATGCTGACACTGATCCTCAAATCATTTGTTCCTCTGTCTCATCCTCTGCAGAACTTAACTGTCTCAGTAATGATAAGGGCATTGCCTCTACCCCTATAAAAAATCCTCCTCCTACCCTTACCAATGAGCTTGAATCCCAGCTTAGTCCTTCCTTTTTATCCTCCACCCCTGCCTCATCCATCCTTTCCTCTCTATCCTTTTTCTCCCCCATTATCCATTTCGCCAGACTTTTATCCTGTCTCATCATCTAAACCTGTTATTGTTGGTTTACCTGCCCCTATAACCCCTTCAGGTATCTCTTACCCCTCATAGCCCCCTTTACGAGATCCAACCCTTCAGTGTCCCAAAGAAATACAAACCCGAAAGGATGTCACACCATATGACCTGATTGCTGAAAATCTGGATAGGATGTTGGTTAATAGTAGTTGGATTTCAATGTTCCCTAACAGTACAACTACCTTTTTAGCCCCAAATATATATGATCATTGACCCTCCCTTCTTGACCTATCTTACCAATAACTCAATCTGGAACCAGACCCTTCAAGTTCTTTAATTACCTAACCCAACACCCCAAATTCCTATCAATGGTAAAGGCGGCGTGGTTCCAGGCTAGAGGCAATGGCCCAGACTTGGCAAACCTGTGTTGGAAGCAAAGAGTTATTAAAAAAGAGCTAAAAGAATTAAATAGAGAAATTTTTTCGCAAATTCAAGAGAGAGTAAGTGAGGCTAACCGTTTGTTACAAGTTGTGCAGGTACAAGCGCTTCAGACACCAACATCAGCCCATTATCAGCAAGAAAGGGAACTCCACATTTAATGGAACTTCCTAAGATCAATTGAGGAAAGCTACTTCAAACAAAAATCAAGAATTAAGTGGCTCAAGTTACAGGATCTCAATACCTCTTACTTTCACCGTATTGCACAAGTGAGAGATGCCTACAACTCTATTCGATCCTTCCTGCTAGACACTGGTGCTTTGGTAACTAATCCAGTTGTAATGAGTGCCATGGGTGTGCCCTATTTCTCCTCTATCCTTGCCCCTGCACTCCTATCCCCTTTGCCAATATCTGTTGCTTAGTTTCAGGACCTTCATTCTTTCAGATGCCCACTGTTTCACCAGAACTCAATGAAAACTCATCCTTCTTCTGAAGAAATCACAAGAATAATATTCAAAATGAATCCTAACAAAGCGCATGGTCCTGATGGTCTCTCTTCAGGTTTTTACAAAGCTTAAATATTTTCAAATTGGGTTCTTAATGAGTTCTTAATGTGTAACTTTTTATGGGCCTGTAAAATGGTTAATTGGGCTTCCAAACTAAGACTAGTCCCGAAAAGCTCTAAAGAGAACAAAACAAAATCTTGAGCTAACGCGCCTCAAACTGATTTTGCTTCAAACTCCCAAAATTTCCCAATCTCACAATCCTCAATCCCTAATAAAAACTTCACCTAAGCCTAATCCAGATGCCCAACTTTAGGAGACGAATATTTATTCTCCTCAGGAGAGAGAACTATGCTTACGAGAAGTAAAGAATCCGATACAAGAAGCAAACCACACTAATAACACACCACTGAGAGGAAAGATATAAAAACAGAACTTGTCCGGAACATCAACTACCAAACCTTTAAATCCGAACATCGCCAAAAGCAAAATTGGTCAAGCCAAACCTTAGATCCGAATAGATCGGAACAAAACAACTAAACTAACTAATTAATATACTAAACTAAACCGCAAAGTCGGCAAGAGCCGAATGCCAGGTTAAAACACCACGCTTCTTTTCTTCTTTTCTACAGAGAAGGGAGAGAAAATAAGATGAGAGAGAGGTTTTGTTTATTTTGTTTGATTCTTATAAACGTATATGTAACAATAAACATAAATGCCAAATATTAACACAACCTAGTTTGAATCTATATATTAGTTTGTAATTATGGTGGATATTACGTACCTTCCAGGCTATAAATTTTTGTGTCTTTTTGCTTTGTGCTAATATAAACCATGTAAACCACTGTGGAAGCTAGATTCCGCACTAAGAATTTATATGTGAATTCATGAATATATGTCGATAAATCAAACTAGATTTGAGACCAAGATAACAGAAAATAAATTTATATTGATATTCGATCAAGTATACAAAGAGCTTTAGCTAGAACAAGTGGGATGAGCTAAAATGTGGTTGAGTGTAAATGTAAGGAAAAAGTTAGCCATTTCGGCTCTAAAGCTAGCTATTTATACCCCTCTCAGCTGAACGATTCAACTCTGTGAATCTGTAACATCCGCGAACCAAAAATGTGAATTCTGGTGGTCGTGTCGAGCGACACAGGGAGTGTGTCGATCGACACGAGGATTTTTGTTGGTGTCGTTCGACACAGTCCTGGTGTCGCTCGACACTTGTATTTTCTGAATCGGGTAACTAACTTTTTAATTATGGTTTTTTGGCTCGGTTTAGGGATTTAACCCTAGGGTTTGCATTTATAAATCTCTGGGGAATTGTGCCGTCGGGGGAAGAGGAAAAAGAACGAGTTGAGGGAGAGATTTGGTGTTTTGGGTGAATTGTTGCAAAGAAATTCCCCGAAACCGTTTCTTCGTGTTTAGTATCGTTAGAATCATCCGTTCGTTAGAATTTTGTGGGTGTTTCGTCCGGGTTCGTGGGAATTGGATCGTAAAGGTTAGGTTTGTGGTATTTATCGCGTTTAAATCCATTTTTCATTCATTCCTAAAACCCGAGGTAAGTTGTGACCGCCGTTTCTAGGCAATGAAGATGAATTGTTGTGTTTTGGTTGATTGATTGTGTGTTTACTCGTTGATTACTGTGTTGGTGTTTTGGATATTGTGTTTGTCGTTTCCATGCAGGTGTTACGACTCGTGTAACCGGAATCGAGTCTCGAGAGGAGAAAGACTCTGTTCTGCGTTTCAGTGAGGCGTGTCAATCGACACCAGGAGGGTGTCGCTTGACACGAAGATTTGCCGAGGGTCGATCGACACCTTCGTGGTGTCGTTCAAAGCAGAGTTGTTAGTCGTGTCGATCGACGCTTCTATGGTGTCGCTCAACACGCACCCCTGTTTTCCCGAAATATGTTGATTATGTATCGTTGAGTAATGCTTTGTGTGGAATTGGCTTATATTGGTTGTGGTAATGATTATCTTAGCCTGCTTGTGACGCCGGTTGGCGGGATGAGCAACTCACTAAGTATTTATGAAATACTTATGCAACTCTTAGTTCCATGTGTTGCAGGTAAAGGAAAAATGTGATCGCGGAATCGAGGGGTTAGGAAGAGGATGATAGGATGTCGTATGTTGTTGTTTAGTCTAGTGAACCGTTGTCATAGGTTTAATTATTTATTCATTCCTGAATCAGGTATTTGTTTTCTGTTTGAAGTATTTTGGATTATCAATTGTTATTTTATGGTGTTATTCGATTATCTGGTTGGTTGAATTATTTGATGCTTTCCGTAGTAGAAATTATTAGGTTAAAAAAACATCAAAACCTGGTTGTTTCATTTTGGTTTCAGAGCCTAGATGGTTTTAGGATAATGGAATTTGATGCTTTCCGTAGTAGAAATTATTAGGTTAAAAAAAAAAAAAAAACCTGGTTGTTTCATTTTGGTTTCAGAGCCTAGACGGTTTTAGGACAATGGAATTTGTATGTCTGAGACTATGTATTTAAATTGATTTTTGTGTTTAGTCAATTTAATAGAGTCTTAGTATCATCCTCTTCGGCCTTTTAAAATGATTACGCGTTAAGTTTTGTGATTGATTGTGACTTTTTGTAGCTTATTGTCTTGTTCTGTGTGAGTGCAGAGAGATGAACGCCGGAGCTAGAGGTCGTGGACGAGGTAGTGGTTGTGGCGGAGGTCGTGGACGTGGTGGTAGACCAGTGGTAGAGTCATCTTCGAGTGCTACGCATGCGTCAGAGACTTCTACGCATCAGGTGGGATCTGGGGGAGTGGCCAGTAGTAACGCTAGTGAGAGTGTTTCAAACCTCGGGAGAGGCGCTAGGATTGCTGGCAGAGGAGCGGGCCCAGGTGTGGGTGCTGTTCCAGCTCAGGATCGCTAGAAGCGTATAGAGAGCTTTATGGCGGAGTTGTGGTGTCGTTCAAAGCAGTTCTGGTTCAGGCTTCAGTAGTGCCTCTAGTGGCAGAGGTGCATCCGCATGCTACGGTTGCAGAGGTGTGTCCGTCTTACTTGGAGATGGTGAACCAGATCCGTCAGATGAGTACGGTATTCTTTTCGGGTGGTGTTAGCTTCGAGGATATGGATGAGTGGCGTATGCGCATAGAGCGCAATTTTTGCTTGGTTCATTGCTCTGATGAGTATCGAGTAGAGTTGGCGATCCACTATCTGAGTGGTGATGCACATACGTGGCGGAGAGATATTGAGGCCAGGAGGCCTGGTGTAGTGTGGACCTGGGGGAAATTTGTGGCTGAGTTCAACGCCAAATATTTTCCCCAGGAGGCTTTAGATCGTCTCGCGGCGAGATTTGTGGATTTGGTTCAGGGAGTTCATTCAGTGCGCGAGTACGACACTGAGTTTGGTCGGTTACTAGCTTATGCGGGGGCAGAAGTAGTCGATCAGCGGACACAGGTCCAAAGGTTCCTGAGGTGGCTACAACCAGATTTGTGGAACAGATGCAGAGTGACTGTGTACGCCTCGAGGGCGAAGCTGGTAGAGGTTACTAGCTTATGCGGGGGCAGAAGTAGTCGATCAGCGGACACAGGTCCAGAGGTTCCTGAGGTGGCTACAACCAGATTTGTGGAACAGATGCAGAGTGACTGTGTACGCCTCGAGGGCGAAGCTGGTAGAGGTTGCTGCAGGGATCGAGGAGGATATGAGGAGTCAGACTGCGGTAGTGGTTTCAGTGGCAGCTACTCCGACGGTCCAGCCGCGGAGGCAGCATCAGCAGGGGAGTTATAGTTTTGGCAAAGTCGGTAAGCCTACGCAGGGTCAGAAGAGGAGGTGGGATGACACTCCCAAGATGATTTCGGGGATTCATGCATGTATCGGGTGCGGGAGCACTGAGCATAGGGTGGCGAGCTACCCTAAGACTTCGAGGGAGGCTAAGGTTTGCTTCCATTGCAAAGAGCCGGGGAATATCAGGCCGATGTGTCCTAAACTGCAGCAGATGGCCATTGCTGCAGTCCAGCCAGTGACGCAGGGGGTGACAGTGTAACCGTTTGGTCAGATTAGACCGGCACCGTGAATCTTTACACCAGGAGAGGTGGGGCAGGGATATCATAGCAGCGCGTCGATCAGAGGTAAAATCTTAGACTCAGACTTCGTAATTTTTTTAGTTGGTGAATTGTTGTTTGTTTCTGCTATTTTGCTTGTGATAGTCTAGTAGGGTTCTCAACGCATGTGAATTGTGAAGGGACCTTGTTAGTGGGAAGTTTTGAGTCCCATGTGCTTTTCAATTCTGGAGCATCCAACTGCTTTATTAAACCGGAGCATACCGAGAGCAGTGGCATCCGTAGCAGCACTGGTAAGCGTTCGGGTTTGGTCAAGGTGGCTGGAGGTGGATTCCTGGCTACTTCGGGCCGTGCTAGAGCAGTTGATGTTCAGATTGCTGGGCAGTCGATGCCAGTAGATTTGGTGATTAGTCCGGTAGAGTTGTACGACGTTATCCTGGGGATGGATTGGTTGTCGTTCTACAAGGTTCATCTGGATTGTTTCCGAGGTTCAGTGGTCTTCGAGCGGGATCAGAAAGGTTGACGTTTCAAGGAGTGAGACCGACTTCAGGAAGCCTTGTGATTTCTGCGGTTCAGGCAGTGCAGATGATCAAGCGTGGATGCGAGGCTTATTTGGCTATGATTTCTATGCCAGAGTCCGTGGGTAAGGTTGCGGTGAAGGAGATTCAGGTTGTTTGGGATTTCGAGGATGTTTTTCAGTCATTGTAGGGATTACCACCGTCTCGGTCTGATCCGTTTATGATTGCGCTAGAGCCCAGGACTGCGCCTATCTCCAAGGTACCTTACAAGATGGCCCAGCAGAGTTGGCAGAGCTAAAGAAGCAATTAGAGGATTTGGCGAGTAAGGGCTTTATTTGTCCGAGTACTTCACCGTGGGGAGCGCTGATGTTGTTTGTGAAAAAGAAGGATGGCAATTTCCGGTTATGCATCGATTACCGAAGACTCAACCGGGTCACTGTGAAGAACAAGTACCCTCTCCCGAGGATCGATGAGTTGTTAGACAAGTTGAGGGGTGTTACTTGGTTCTCCAAGATTGACTTGACATCAGGTTACATTCAGATTCCGATCGATGAGGTAGATGTTTGGAAGACGGTTTTCAGGACCAGATATGGGCATTTTGAGTTTCTGGATATGCCTTTTGGTTTGACTATTGCGCCAGCAGCGTTCATGCGGTTGATGAACGGCGTATTTTAGAAGTATCTAGACGTCTTTATGATTATCTTTATTAGCGATATCTTGGTTTACTCTAAGAGTCCTGAGGAGCACGAGGTGCATTTGCGGTTAGTTCTAGAGAAGCTTTGAGAGAGCAGAAGCTTTATGCTAAGTTGAGCAAGTGTAGTTTTTGGCAAAGAGAGAGATGGGTTTTCTTGGCCATATTGTTTCTGCAGATGGAGTTTCTGTGGATCCGGCTAAGATCGAAGCTATCAGAGATTGGCCTAGATCGTCTAATGCAATCGAGATCAAGAGCTTTTTGGGTTTAGCAGGATATTATCGGAGGTTTGTCAAAGGTTTTGCGAGTATGGCTCAGTCGATGACAAAGTTGACCGGGAAGGATGTCTGTTTATTTGGTCTCAAGAGTGCGAAGACAGCTTTACTAGGCCGAAGGAGATGTTGATGAGTACACCGTTATTGGCATTGCCTAAGCCGGGTAAGCCTTATGCAGTGTACACTGATGCTTCTGGGTTAATTCTGGGTTGCGTTTTGATGCAGGAGAGTAGAGTGATTTCGTATGCTTCGAGGCAGCTGAGGGGTGCGGAGCGTAACTACCATATGCATGATCTAGAGTTGGGTGCAGTTGTGTTTGCATTGAAGATTTGGAGATCCTATTTGTATGGTGGGAAAGTTCAGATTTTTACAAATCATAAGAATCTGCAGCACATTTTCACACAGCCATTGCTAAATGTGAGACAGAGACGCTGGGTCGAGTTGTTGCTAGATTACGAGTTCGCGGATGCTTTGATTTGTCGACGAGTAGATTCGGCTCGGGAGCAGTATATTGAGTCACTGGTAAGTGAGATTAGTACTTTGCGGTTATATGCTATTTCGCAGGAGCCGATGGGCTTAGAGGCAGATCTTTTGAGTAGGATTCGAGTGGCTCAGGCGGGAGATCATAATTTGGTTGCTGCGTCGGTTGCATAGGGTTCTGAGTATCAGCTCTCTTCGAATGGGATGATTCTTTTGTACCCAAGGTAGAGGAGTTGAGGCAGGAGATTCTGCGACAAGCTCATGCGAGCAAGTTCTCGATTCATCATGGAGTGACTAAGATGTATCGTGATCTCAAACGGTATTATCACTGGGTCGGGATGAAGAGAGATGTAGCGGATTAGGTTTCAAAGTGTAACACGTGTTCGTTGGTTATGGCGGAGCATAAGGTTCCGAGTGGTTTGTTGCAAAGTTTACCCATTCCGGAATAGATGTGAGATATGATCACGATGGATTTTGTGGTAGGATTACCTAACTCGCAAACCTTTGATGCTATTTGGGTGATCGTGGATCGGTTGACTAAGTCAACACATTTTCTGGCCATCAAGAAGACAGACGGCGCAGCTGTTTTGGCTAAGAAATTTGTGAAGGAGATTGTTAGGCTGCATGGAGTACCAACCAGTATTTTGTTAGACCGGGATCTGTGATTTGCTTCAGAGTTTTGGGGAGCATTTCAGGCAGAGATGGGCACTAAGGTGCACATGAGTACAACGTACTATCCGCAGACTGATGGACAGTTGGAGAGGACGATTCAGACTTTGGTGGATTTACTACGGATGTACGTACTGTATTGGGGTGGTCACTGAGTTGATCATTTGAGCTCGGTAGAGTTTGCTTATAATAACAGCTTCCAGGTGAATATTGGGATGACTCCTTTTGAGGCTTTGTATGGGAGGCCATGCAGGAAACCCCTATGCTGGACCCAAGTGGGGGAGCGGAGTATTCTTGGGGCTACTTATGTTTAGGAAATGATAGAGAAGGTTTGAGTTGTGAGACTGAACATGAAGGAACCTCAGGATAGGCAAAAGAGTTATACAGATAAGCGGAGGCGAGAGCTTGAGTTTGCAGTTGGAGATCGTGTGTATTTCAAGATGGCTATATTGAGGGGTCCTAATAGATCCATAGTAGAGAACAAGCTGAGTCCGCGATTTATGGATCTGTTTCCGGTTGTGGAGCGGGTTGGGCCGGTTGCTTATCGGCTGGAGCTACCTACAATTATGCAGGCATTTCATAAGGTGTTTCGTGTTTTGATGTTGAGGAAGTGCCTACATGAATCGGAGGAGTTAGTGGCTAAGATTCCCGAGGATCTTCGGCCTGATTTGTCGGTTCTGGCAGTGCCTATGAGGATTGTCGAGAGGAGGGTCAAGGAGTTGCGTCGGAAGAAGATTCCACTGTTGCGAGTTTTGTGGGATTGCGCTGGTTGTGAGGAGGAAAATTAGGAGCCTGAGTCAAAGATGAAATTGATGTTCGGGAAGTGGTTGGACAAGCAGGTCGCCGTTTGAGCTGTATTTCTCTTTGTAGTCCTTGTTTCAGTTTTTAGCATGCGTTGCTTTCGTTGTAACTATTGTACTTTTGGAGTGCTTACATGGGACGGTGGTTTCCAGCGTAAGTACTGAGAGACGGTGATTCTCTATAGGGGACGGTGGTTTTTCCTGTGTACTTACTAGGACGGTGGTTTCCAGTATATGTACTGAGAGACGGTGGTACTCTCGAGGGGACGGTGATTTCCCTAGTTGTTATGGCTCGAGGGATGAGTTCCTGAGAGCGAGGGTGTGTGTTAATGAGTTAAGGGTGATAAATGTCTAGGAACATGCGTATAAATAGATAATTAGAGGTGGGCCTTGGAGATCAGGTGAGGGTCTCAGGTGGTATTGACCGGTTGGAGTCAGGTTTTGTTCTTGATAGACGGGTTGTAAGGATTCAAGGACGAATCCAGTTTAGTGGGGGATAATTGTAACATCCGCGACCCAGAAATGTGAATTTTGGTGGTCGTGTCGAGCGACACAGAGAGTGTGTTGATCGACACGAGAATTTTTATTGGGGTCGATCAACACGGTCCTGGTATCGCTCGAAACTTGCATTTTCTGAACCGGGTAACTAACTTTTTAATTACGGTTTTTTGGCTTGGATTAGGGATTTAACCCTAGGATTTGCGTTTATAAATCCCTGGGGAATTGTGCCGTCGGGGGAAGAGGAAAAAGAACGAGTTGAGCGAGAGATTTTGTGTTTTGGGTGAATTGTTGCAAAGAAATTCCCCGAAACCGTTTCTTCGTATTTAGTATCATTAGAATCATCCGTTCGTTAGAATTTTGTGGGTGTTTCATCCGCGTTTATGGGAAATGGATCGTGAAGGTCTGGTTTGTGTGATTTATCGCGTTCAAATCCGTTTTTTATTCATTCCTAAAACCCTAGGTGAGTTGACCGTGGTTTCTAGGCGATGAAGATTGATTGATTGTGTGTGTACTCGTTGATTACTGTGTTGGTGTTTTCGATATTGTGTTCATCGTTTCCATGCAGGTGTTGCGACTCATGTAACTGGAATCGAGTCCCGAGAGGAGAAAGACTCGGTTCTGCGTTTCAGTGAGGTGTGTCGATCGACACTAGGAGGGTGTCGCTCGACATGAAGATATGCCGAGTGTCGATCGACACCTTCGTGCTGTCGTTCGATGCAGAGTTTTTGGTCGTGTCGATCGACGCCTCTGTAGTGTCGCTCGACACGCACTCCTGTTTTCCCGAAATATGTTGATTATGTATCATTGAGTAATGCTATGTGTTGAATTGGCTTATATTAGTTGTGGTAATGATTATCTGAGCCTGCTTGTTACGCCGGTTGGCAGGATGAGCAACTTACTAAGTATTTATGAAATACTTAGGCAACTCTTATTTCCTTGTGTTGCAGGTAAAGGAAAAATGTGATCGCGGAATCGAAGGGTTAGGAAGAGGATGATAGGATGTCGTATGTTGTTGTTTAGTCTAGTGAGCCGTTGTCATAGGTTGCTAGGTTTAATTATTTATTCATTCCTGAATCTGATATTTGTTTTCTATTTGAAGTATTTTGGATTATCAATTGTTATTTTGTGGAGTTATTGGATTATCTGGTTGGTTGAATGATTTGATGCTTTCCGTAATAGAAATTATTAGGTTAAAAAAAAAACATCGTTGTTTCAGAATCCCTCCTCGTCGCCGAAGATCTCGGTTACGTTCTGATACACCCTCCGGAAATGTCAAGATTTCTTCATAAACCGTTGAGCGGTGCTGACTTGGTCCGTCCCAGCTGACTTACTCAGTCAAAGGATCTTCAGATCTGGTGGTTAATGGATCGGTTATCCAGGCCCAACAAGACTGAAGGTATTACTGGCCTTCTTCTAAATGTTTGCATTGTTTTGGGCCTGAGGTCCAAATATCGAATATAATCTAATCTGATTATATTTTAGGCTCAGTGGGCCGGATTTATAGTGGTGAAATCCAGCTCCAACAGTTTCTCCCAACCCATTAAATACTTAATTACAAGAATTAATGGGCGATCAAGTACGCCTAAAATATCGGGAGATCTTATTCTTGGTAAGATTTGAATTCCGATCCCCTTCGATTTAAAATTATTCGGTTAAGATATTCTGCTCAAGATCGAACGGTTGAGTGAATTGAGAAAACTGAAATGTCTTTGCAAGATTTAGGTAATCGTGCGAGTTGTATAAATTAATTGACTCACGCCTCCTTTCCTCTTAACTACTCGTCTTCTTATTCCCAAGGTAAAAAAATATAACTCCTTTCTCTTATATTCTCTCTCGTAGGTTAATTTGTCTGTGTTATTGTTGTTTTTCTTCACCTACCCTTCGTCTTTCTTCTCCACTAACCGGAGCTCCTTGCGACTTGACCTTATATCAGATCGGTTCATCTCCGCATCTCTGACTACTTTCAGCCGATGGCCTCTGCCGACCAGTTTGGACCTCATCCTGCTTCCTACGTTTCACAAAAGGATTTATCAGATCTCTTTAGAGACCTGGACTTCCAAGAAGGAGTTAAACTCGCCCTTCCCATTGACTCAAATTCTCCTAAATTAATTAGGCTTGATTGGTCATGTGCCTATCCGACTTACTTCCAGTCTTCCAGACTCACTTTTCCAATCCCTCTCTATTTGATCCATCTTTTGGATGCGTTGGGATTGACTTTTCTGCAGATGAACCCTAACTTCCTCCAACATGTTGTAGGAACCTTTGTTCGAGGCTTTGTGGAAGGAATGGATTTATCTGCCGATCAGTTCCTTGACTTGTACACGGTGAAGATAAATTCTTGGTTCCCGGGTCGGTTTTATCTCTCTAACCGGCTTGGTCGTGGGATTATCTTCGGTACAATTCAAAAGAATGATACGAACTGGCAAGGGGGGTACTTCTTCTTTTGGATTAATCCTTCATTCGTTACTTATGTTGTGGAATTCGAAGCTCTTCAGCGTTGCTTTGCTGCCCATGCAGGCTAGGGGACATGCATCGCTTGGGTGACCCATAATTATGCCTTTTTCTGTTCTTTCATCACTCTATTTTGCATAGTTTTTTTTTCTTGATTTGAAGTGCCTAACTAGCTTTTACTCTTGTGCAATGAATAAGTAGGATAAAGAACTTGACGAATCCCTCAGATATCGTATTGCTCGCCTCCGCGGTGGCCAGACTTTCTGGGAATCCTTCAATCTCTCGCATCAAAGGCATTTATACTCTTCAACGCTTAGCTGTATTTGCTTCAGATCCAGCTGATCTCCCTATCGTTCTTGTCTTTGATCCAATTCGACTTGTTGTTATCCCACCTCCATGTGATATTGTGAAGAAGATGAAACGTTCGTCCAAACCTGCAGCTCTCGCTCCAGCCAGGAAAATCTTCTGATCCTTAGGTCAGTTCTCGTGCCTTCTTGTGACTCTTGTACGACCTGATCTGCATGTTCTGAGGTTAATGTTTTGGCTTTGAAATAGGTTCCGTCGCTGAACCTGGCTTAGACGCTAGCTCCTCTTCCACTGTTCCTTCTACCGCCAAGATGTCTTGATGGGCAACTTTCCATCGACCCTATGATGTTCCTACCCCAAGCAGTTGCTCTAGGGCTTGTGGATCGCTTATCTGAGCTTCCTACCGCTCGGGTTTTGTCAAACTCGAACGGGTCGTCTAGGAGGTCTCACAAGCATAAAAGGGCTAGGTCTCGCTCTCCTCCTTCTACTTCTTCCAAGAGGGGATCCACTGACAGGCCCAATATATCTTCCGGTGATGGTGAGAGCAAGCTGTTCCACTTAACTTATTCTCACTCCCGGAGCTGTCCGGTTGTTGATGTTCCCGAGGGGCTTGCCTATCTGTTCCGCCACTGCAAACAGGTGGGGTTTCCTCTTCTGCTGTTGAAGAACATGGTTCTTAGGGAGCCATTCGTCAAGCTTACCTCGGCTATGGGGAAGGTTAGTTCAACTCTTTTAGACTTAGTTATTCTTTTGATAATAGCTAGATGTATTTGCTAAGTTGTCTCTTTCTGGGCTTTGGAGGCGGCCCACTCTTTGGTTGCCGATGCTGAGACTTATCTTCGCGATGTGCCTCACCGGGGTGAGCTGGAAAATATGAAGGCGGTGCTATTTGAGATAGGCGTCGACCTAAAGGCTTTCCAGGAGGAAGTCGTAGTTCTTAGGGGGCAGCTCAATTCCCTTTGTGGATATGTGACGGATCTCACTGAGGAACCGCAGTCGGCAAATCAGCACATATCTAAGTTGAAGGAAGAGAGTTGTGGGGCCCTTAAGTAGGTCTCTGATGTGGCGGCGCTGAATGAGGAGTTAGAGATTGAGAACAAAGGGCTGAAGGAGACTCGGGATATGGCAGCTCGTGCATCCAATTGGGTTGGTCGCGGGAAGCTGGCTAAAACGTTTGAGAAGATTTTCTTCTTTATTAGCGATACGTTCCAAAAGAAAGACGTAGTGGTCAAGGCCGAGATCCACCTACAGGAGCTTTTGGCCAACTTCCAGATGCTTGAATCTTTTATAAAAAACAAGTTTACTGTTAAGGCAGAACATGAAAGGCTTCTAGCGGAGCAGCCGTCAGTGGAGGATGACTTCCGTTCGGTTATGGTTTTAGACTTTGATATTGGGAAGTTGAACCTCCCCCAGGTTTCGAAAGACTCTAGGATGCTCCTTTGGAGCCTGTAGAGGAGGATCCAGTTTCTCAAGCTCCGGCCGGGGTTGATCAGCATTGTAAAAATCAGCTGGTTGATCTGAAGGTTCTCGAAGGTGACGAGGTGGTCAAAGATGCCACAATGTGCCTACCTCCCATTCTCTTTTAAATAATGTTTCTTTTCTGTTGCCCTACTAGGCTTTCTTTTTCTTTCGCTTTCAATTTTGGGTGCCTGGAAAAGCTTTTATCCGTTGCTCCTCTTTGTAAAAACTGATTTGGTACGAATACTTTTGCCTCAATGGCTTTATAATATTTGGTGAATCATTTTATTTGATTCTTATTTTTGGTGTCTTCACTTATCGGAGTTGAATAGCCATGATGTGGTCTAATCCTGTTTGGTAAAGTAAATCACACAAATTTGGACTTGTTGTTGCGATGTAAATTTTTGGTCGGCCGACGCTGAATCATAACGAATTTTATGACTTAATTATTTTAAGCCTAAGTTTTTGGGCGATCGTTTCGTTGGATCGACTTCGATTGTAATGATGTTAGTTATACCTTTGGATGTTTTGGATCCGGGCTATTTGGCTAAAGTGGTATATAATCGTTCTTGATTAATAACTTAGTAAGAACATGGGAATGCGTCTGACTTGAGTAGGAGGGGATGTTTGTTTGGTATGGCTGCACTTGACGGGTGAGCTCCCTACATACCCGGTAAAGGGATCAAGCCAGATCGTAGTTCAATTATTAGATAGGGATTTTAGTGATAGAAGAGCTTAAGGTCACTGCTCTTCCAAGATTTCTTTACTGCCTTCTCAGTCTGGAAGTTGGTGAGCTTGTAGATGTGTGGTTGCATTATAGTAGTCATGCGTTAGGGACCTTCCCAAGGGGTCTCCCAAGTTTTGTCGCTTGGTTCTTGGGTTTGTTCTATGACTTGCATAGGACTAGGTTGTTGACTCAGAAATTGCGAGATTTTTGTTCTGGCCGATAATGTTGAGCAGCTTGTTGGTAGTTTTGTTTTCTGATTCCAGCTAGCTTATGGCGTGTTTCTATCAGGTTGTCGGCGTCTTGGATTGACTTCTCATTGAAGTCTTTGGTAAAGGGATTAGATGCCCCCCAGAGGTTTGGTATCGTTGCTTCAACTTGTACCAATGCTTCTGTTCCTCAGAGGGTGTTTCTGCCGTGTTTTTCTCAGCTATTGTGCGTGAGGCCCACAATAGTCCTTGCAGTTCATCACTCCATATTTCTTTCTTAGCCACTAAGAATTTCTCTAGACTCTTTAATGTACTCTATATTTTAGTTATTTTAATATCTATTTCAATGCATTTTGTAAGTACTTTAATAAGCTTTTACACCAAAAAATGTAGTTTTCCTCGTATTTATAGAGGTGTATTCTAGTCTACAACAAGAATTACATGCCAAATACTTAGTCCAAGCCAAAGATTTCTCAAGTTATCACATTTTATCAAGTTGGACAGAATTGAAGAGTCTAAAGTTTAGCCACATACGGAGGATCAAATCAATATGAAATTATATAAAACTTGGTTACGTTCAAGATATTTGAGTCAGCTTTCTAATTCTATTGGATTTATCTTATTTGGAATTTTGAGCAAGAAGATACACTCGATTACTGACGACATATCAAACTTCCTTAAAAATGAAGCATGCGCAGAAATGACCCAGACACCGGACATGCTCGTGGTCCAGTGCCATGGACTGTTGCCAGAGCACAAGAACCCACTTATGTCCCAGACACAAGACACATAATTTTTTACGGTGTGGGTGATCCATATTTGAGCAGTTTTCGACTAAAAACACGTTTTTGCCCGAAACAAAACCCTAAAAGACCCTACACCTATATATATATATATATATACTTATTTTTAGCCTCTGGTTTTAGGGTGTGCAGAAATAATAAAAAATTTTATCATAGAGAAACAATCACCACGTCCCTTTGGGGATTTATCATTAGATTTGAGTTTCAAGAGCTTCCGGTGTCAAATTAGAGAAGAATCTTTCAACCTTTACTCTTTAATTCAAGTTTATTTATCATAAATTCAATATCTCTTTGTTTTGTTTCATGCACCATTTTTTGAGTAGTTTTGTTTGTTAGATTATAGGAAAATCAATGAGTTCATTAATTGTTAACTTTTGACGAAATAATTTGGGTGCTATATTGTTCTTCATCTTTACTTGAGCTTAATGATGTATACTTTTTTGATCAATTAGCATCATATCTTGGGTTTAATATACTCTCCAAAATCCTGTATATTGCTTAAACTAGGATTTGATAAGTAATGCGTCATAATAATTCAAAATGTTAGTTATGGAGTATTATGAATAATTGAATCTTAATCTTATTGCATGTTTTCACGTTGTAATAACCATCAAAAGTTGAGTCTATTAGGGTGCTAAAGCATAGTAATCGGAGCCACGAAAATAGAAAGATTATACCTTAGTGATTTGAGTTCTTGAACAAATTCCCTGAATTTCGGTATCTTTTAATGATTTGTGTTTTTGCGATAAACCTATTTGCCTAACGTAAATTTAATATGATTTTCAACCATCTTTAATTGCTATTTTCGTGACCATTAAAACCAAAAATCTTTATTTTGTTTTAGCTTGATTCGATTCTAAAAAATTTGTAGTACAAAACTAGGTGTTCGTGGATTCGAAGATTTTTGTTTTAGCTTGTTTCGATTCTAAGAAATTTGTAGTACATTTAATTAGTTCTGGATTAATTAAGATAAATTTGTAGTAAATTTAATGTTTTTCCACACAAACTTTTAATTAGTTCTGGATGGATTTGTTGATAAGCTGAGGCTTCCTTCCATTTGGTGAAGTGGTCAGTCATAACTAATATATATTCAAGCTTTTTAGGTTGTGAATGGAAAAGGGGTCATGTGAAGGTTAGTTTGAATACTCCTTTGATTTACCAAGTAGAAGTTTGATGGAACCATAATGTGTTGTTACTTGGTCTTTGTCGTGTGTGCAAATTCAAAATCTGAAACCATGGCAAAGACTTAGTCTTAACTGGAAGGTTTCATCTAAACAAAGGTAAAGCAAAGATTCTAGATGGAGCATAAGGTTTCTCAAATCGAAAGCAACGTTATCTTCTTCCAGGACCACATTCAATCTTCTCGCTCAGTCTGCTAAGAGTTGTAGAGTTTGTACAAGGCGTTTGAGACGTGAAGGAGACAAGTTTTAGGCATGCTTTAGTTGTCTCTACCTTGTTGTCAGCGTAATTAAAAGACAGAAGCAACCCAAGGTAATCTTTGCTTAAACATAGTTAGCGTTCCTTGGTGACCAAGTCGGATTTTTCTATATATGTTGAACAAATCCAAATAGCTGTCTTGTATGTGCGAGAAAGAACTAAAGAGAGAAGTGTATAAGTGATTACGAGCTCAATTTTAGAGCTAAGTGCTTAGTGGATTTTCTGGAGAAGTTCTCCGGTGAGACGTAGGTTTTACTCGATTCCCACGGGGCCGAACTCGTTAAATTCTTGATGTTCTTTACATTTCAATTCTTTATTTTTCAGTTATTAAACCAAACACACGAGTGAAACTAGAAGAGAGATTGAGAGAACAAATTTCAGAACAAGAGAAAAAGGCGTATTTTAAAATTTTTATACTTGTCTTTAGCTAAATCTTTGTGCTTTAAAAGGTTCTACCTTGTCTCTGATCCTCACAAATTGGTATTAGAGCACCAGGTTTGGAGTGTTTCCATCTCAAGGATTGAAGAAGATGTCTTCAACAAGAGCCGAGGTGGAGAAGTTTGACGGAAAAGGAGATTACATGTTATGGAAAGAAAAGCTCTTAGCATATCTGGAGATGCTGAGCTTGCTAGAAGGTCTTAAGGGAGAAGAAGAAGTGCTAATTCTCTATGAGTCAAGGTACTCTACTGCTAACATCGATGTATATGAAGGAGAAGAGCTTCCAACCCCAAAGGCTGAGACTGAAGCTGAAAGATTCCAAAAGGAGAAGAGGAGGAAAGCAAGATCCACCATCATCCTGAGTGTTAGAGACAATGTTTTGAGAAAGATTATCAAAGAGAAGACAGCCTCAGGTATGCTAAAACTCCTCGACAAGCTTTACATGGCAAAGTCTCTTCCAAACAGGATTTATCTCAAGCAAAGACTGTATAGCTACAAAATGAGTGATACTTTGAACATTGAGGAGAACATCAATGATTTTAGTACGCTTATTACTAACCTGGAGCATGTAAAAGTATCACTCTTTGGTGAAGACCAAGCCATCATCATGCTAATGGCTTTACCAAAGCAGTATGGCCAGCTCAATGACACACTGAAGTATGGTAAGAAGTCTCTGTCTTTAGACATATTATTAGTGCTATTATATCTATGGAACTGGAACTAGGAGCTAGTGGAAGGTTATCTAGGAAGGGTTGTTTGTTTAAGAGAAGGATAGATCTGAAAGAAGAGACAAGACTTATGATAAAGGGAAGAGTAAAACTACATCTAAGTCTAAAGGGAAAAAGACCTGTTGGATATGTGGGAAAGATGGTCACCACAAGAAGCAATGTTTTGTTTGCAAAGAAAGGAACAAGCATGGCTACAACAGTGGTAGTGATTCATCAAATGTAACTGGTCAAATCATGGATGATGCTGCTCTAATGGTGTCTGAGGTGTTAATAACACAAGGAGATGATCTCAGGGAAATATGGATCCTGGATACTGGTTGTTCATTTCATATTACACCAAGAAGAGAATGGTATCTGGAGCTGAATAAAACTAGCAGAAGGAGAGTGAGAATGGAAAATGATATATACTCAGACGTTAGAGGAATTGGGAGTATAAAGATAAAGAATGAAGACGATACAACCGTCCTTCTAACAAATGTGAGGTATGTTCCTGAAATGTCCATGAATCTTATCTCTCTTGGAACTTTTGAAGACAATGGATGTTGGTTTCAATCCAAGGATAGAAAAATGAAGATCAACAAAGGCTGCAAGAAACTTCTTAAAAGTGAGAAAAGGAATTCTCTATACATACTTAGTGGAACTGTCTTGGCTGGAGAAGTGAGTCTGTCAATGGGTATTAAAGACGAAACATGGTTGTGGCACATGAGATTGGGGCATGTTGGTCAAAATGGAATGAAGACACAGGGTCAGTTTTGGTTTAGGGAATAATGTTACAAGAGAGAAGCTTGACTACATACACTTTGATCTATGGGGATCTCCTCATGTCCCTATGTCACTTGGAAAGTGTCAATACTTTATCTTCTTTATTGATGGCTATTCAAGGAAGACCTGGATATTTTTCTTAAAGAAGAAAGATGAAGCATTTGAGAGGTTTGTTGAATGGAAAATATTGGTTGAGAATCAGTTGGAAAGGAAGATCAAGACACTGAGGACTAACAATGGACTTAAATTCTGTAATAGGGAATTTGATAATTACTGCAAAGAAAAAGGGATTGTAAGACACAGAACATGTGCCTATACTCCTCGGCAAAATGAAATTGCTGAGAGAATGAATCGCACTATACTCAATAAGGTGAGAAGTGTCTTGAGTGAATCTGGTTTACCTAAGAGTTTTGGGGCAGAAGAACCTTCAACTCATGTATACCTAAGAGTTTTTGGGCAGAAGAACCTTCAACTCATGTATACTGTAGGAGTCGAAACTCGAACAATTAAATTTGTCAAGGGTTTTGAAGGAACGAGAGATTTCTAGGTTAAACTACGAACATAAAAACTTGAGAATTGTAAATCGTAAAAGAACTGTTTGCGAAAGCATTTTTCGTATTAAGTTACGGATCCCTTTCTCAAGGGTGATACACGAGTATATATATGCGTTTAAGTCGGCTAGGCCCATTACAAAGAAAAAAAGGAAAACTTCCTAAGTCGCAAGGGTTTTCCTTTTGTCGAAGTCGCCCAAAGAAATACGGGCTTCGTCTCCATGGCTTGCGCGAGGCTGGACTTGTTTTTACGGCCCAAATCCTTCTTGCCGCTAACTCGTCTTGTCGTCATCTCCATCTTGCCAAAGACTGTTATGGCAATGTTATTGAAATCGACATTGTTTATGAAATAGAAGATCGCTTCATTGGTTTGTATACGGAACAGTTTGCGTATGGATTAGGAAACAGAACCATCACTCAACTCGGCAAGACAGTGAACTCGCAAGACAGAGCAAACTCGGTAGAATATGGTAAACTCGGCAGAACTGGTCAATCTCGGCAGAATAGGGTCAACTCGACAGTACAAAGTCGTGGAAACAGTTTTTAACTAGACAAGATCTGTAATGTGACAATAGTCGTACAGTTTACGGAACATTCTGCGAATCGCGATGATTACCGCCTTAGCATAACCAAGTCGGCAATAGTGAACTCAGCACGGTGGAGAGGTGAAATTGATAGTCGGAGAGGTAATGCAAAATCAGCAAACAGTTCTTCATATAGAAGTAATTTGCTATACGATAGTAATCGTAAACAGTTACAAAACAGTTTACAACACAACACGATTCATCATACGATACGATTCAGAAATGAACTAGGCACTAATTATTGAGGCCATTTCTAACCGTTGTCTTTGTGAGAGGGGATTCCGACCCTAACATATACCAGCTATAAACTTTAAGATTCCAAATGAGTTACGGACAGGATCAAGACCAAGATATGAGGAGCTAAGGGTGTTTGGATCGGTGGCATTCATTCACAGTGATCAAGAAAAGTTAAATCCAAGGGCTAAAAAGGGAGTATTTGTTGGATATCTGAATAGAGTGAAGGGTTACAAGGTTTGGATGTTAGATGAAAAGAAGTGTGTTATCGCAAGAGATGTGACATTTCAAGAAGATATGATGTACAAGCAACTGAATAGGAAACCTGAGACAAGCTCTAATTCTCAAATTTCTTTTATCTCTCTTATCTATGAAACCAATGATGGTAAATTTAATGATCTAGGTGGAGCTAATGGAGGATTTGAAGATAATCAGGCTGAAGTTGAGAACACAGCTGAGAGAAGTCAAGCTTCAAATGAACAACAAAATGAAAGGCAAGCTGAAGCAGTAGAAAATGCTGAGAAAGATCCTCAGAGTTATCAGTTAGCAAGAGACAGAGAAAGGAGAGTTATCAAACCTCCTGAGAGGTATGATGAATCTAACCTGGTAGAATTTGATGAGATGGATTGTGGCTTTCCTGAGCCGTGTTGTTTTGAGGAAACTATGAGAGACAAATATGCAGAATTTTGGAAAGAAGCAAATGATGAAAAAATTCAATCACTTCACAAGAATCAGACATGGATCTTAGTCAACAGACCTAAAGACTGCAAGGTAATTGGATGTAAGTGGGTATTCAAGAGGAAATCTGGTATTGTGGGTGTTGAGAAGCCAAGACTGAAGGCAAGGTTAGTTGCTAAGGGTTATTTGCAAAACGAAGGAATAGATTATCAGGAAATATTTTCACCAGTTGTCAAGTATGTATCCATAAGCCTTATCTTGTCTTATGTGGTGAATCTTGACCTAAATTGGAGCAGATGGATGTCAGGACGGTATTTCTTCATGGAAGTCTTGATGAGTATATATTAATGGAGCAGCCAGAGGGTTACGAGGTTCAAAATGGTTCATATGATGGATGTCTTCTAAAGAAGTCTATGTATGAGCTTAAGCAAGCTCCAAGACAATGGAATTAGAGATTCAACTCCTTTATGATGGATTCAAGGTATGAGAGAAGCAACTACGATAATTACATATACCATCAGAGACTTGAAGATGGATCTTACATTTACTTGTTGCTATACGTTGATGACATACTGATTGCAGCTAAAGAAAAGAAGAAGATTCAAGAACTCAAGGATTTGTTGAAGAATGATTTTGAAATGAAGGATTTAGGAGAAGCAAAGAAGATTTTGGGTATGGAAATCAAGAGAGACAGAGTAAGTGGTACTCTTAAGATATCCCAGGAAGAATACTTGGGAAAAGTATTGGAGACTTATGGAATGGACAAGCCAAAGAGTGTGAATACTCCACTAGGAGCTCACATCAAGCTGAGAGATGCAACTGATCAAGAAGCAGAAGCTCATGAAGAGTATATGAGATCCATTCCATACTCTAATGTTGTTGGGAGTATCATGTACTCCATGATAGGCACCAGGCCTGATCTTGCTTATCCACTTTATGTGATAAGCAGATACATGAGTAGACCTTTGAGGGAACATTGGGAAGTCGTGAAATGGGTAATGAGATACATCAGAGGAACACAAGATCTGAGGTTATTCTACAGGAATCAAGATAGTGTAGAAATCAAAGGATTTTGTGACTCAGACTATGCGGCTGATCAAGACAAGAGAAAGTCAGTGACTCGTTATGTTTTTACTACAGGCGGGAAAGTAAGAAAGAATGCGGAGAATGGAAAATCCAAGAATGACTAAGCAAAAGAATCAAGATGGGAAATGGTATTCAAACCAAGGTGGAGTTTTGTGAAGGTTAGTTTGAATACTCATTGGTGATATGTTGAAGGTACGACTTTCATAACGTATATCCATGACCGCCCAAGTATTGTGTTTAATGGAGCTTGGCGATCTACTACAATAAAACCCACAAATTTTTGGACTCCTTCTGCTACCATCGGGAGTCGGACCATTCCCATGGAATAAGTCATTTCTCTTGCAAAACCACTTAGCGGTGTGACTTGGCCTTGCAAATCTGAGTCGTGAAGACCTAATTTTTTATAAGTGTTATAGAATAGCAAGTTGACTGAGCTGCTAGTATCTATCATTACTCTCGAAACAATGCAACCACATATCTCCAGTTGGATTACTTGAGCGTCGTCATGTGGCTTGTCTAGGTGTGTTGTTTTACTTTCTACCAAAGCGATTTGGTGATATACTCCCCGTAATGCATTTGGGGGTACATAAGCTGCGATGGCCCTGGTTTAGTAGGCTCTTATTGAATTTATCGAATATCTGCAAAATTTTGATCCTTCGAGGATAAAATAACCCTAATTAATTGGGACTGGGTTATCTAGATCCTTAAGGGCGCGCGGTATCTTCATCCAAGGGCTGACCATATTCTTCGGAGCTTGTGGCAGGGTCAGGACTGTATACATTGAGCCACCGCATATGCTTAGCTCTTCGAAAATTAGGTTAATTTGCTTCATTGATGAAGGTGGGGGTTTGAACTTTTCTCGTCTCTTTGACGGATATTTCTCGCTTTGTTGCTGATTTCTTCTTCTTTGGCTTTTTGGGAGGTGCAGATTCAAACTCAGCTTTTTTTTCTTTGGCCGGTGGTTTTTGCTGAGCTGGCTCAACGGTTTTCTTTTATTTTCCTTTGAGGCCATCGAGGCACCGACACTCCTCGATGGAATGACTTTTTTTGCCATAATGGGTACAATACTTTGTTTCATCGTACTCGAATTTTTTGCATTGTTATGAATGGTCGATAGCGTACGCTTGTTGGCTATTTCCGTAGTTTTTAATAAACTTCTTGTGCAGTTGTTGTTCAAGAGCAGCTACAAGGTTCTTATATTTCTCTTCTAGATTAATTGTTTCTTCTTCGAGGATAGCGAAGAAGGTTACTTTGTGCGATGCACCATTAAGTAGCATAAAAGGGAAGACGGTGAGTTTTTCTCAGATTTTGACTTGTGTCATATGCCGTTTTCTTCGTTTAGATTGGCGATCCTAGATTTGATGGCTTTGAATTTTGAGATATAATCCTTGTGGGGTTCTTCAGGCCCTTGGGTCAGCTTCCAGAGATTGGCTTCATAAGCTTTTGCTTCGATGAATACGAAGTACTGTTTAAGGAATAACGCGATCAAGGCATCAAAGATGTCGATGGAGCAGCTATCTAGTCTTGGAGATCATTCAAGGGCGGGGCTTATTAGGCTTTTAGCAAATAACATGCATTGCCCCGCTTCTCTTTCATTATCGGTCAGGTGGGCCCTTGCTATAGCAAGCCATAAAGTTCATACGTGGGTTTTGGGATCGCTACTCTAAGAAAACTTTAAAATTCTAATTTCCCCAATATCTCTGATAGGTGCATTAGCTACCTGTCACTAAATAGTGTTTATCGAGTGTCTTCGATCGCTCGATCGATGTTTGGAGTTGAGCTAGTAGCTCTATGGACACACGAGCGCATACATTGCAGCTCCACCTGGGTTTGCTCAGCAAATCTGTAAAAATGTTCTAGTCGAAGATGTTTTCTCGAGCTGCGAGATTGACATTTCTAGTTGTCTCAATCCCATCAGCTAGAATTCGAGCTGGGTTATCCTGGGAATTTCCCATGAGTGCTGTTTGTCCTACCCATACTTCCAGAATTGGTTGTGTCCTGTTCAGTGGCGGAGGAAGTGGTAAGGATTCTTCTTTCACCCGTGCGAAGGTGCTTTGTGAACTCAGACCAGCTAGATCTGCGGTCCATGAGTTTGTCATCAGATTAGGGTTGAACACCGGATATCGTGTGGCATTCTCTAGGGTTACGTGGATCCCTGAAAAAATCTAATTGCCTTCTCGAGGTTGTGCTTCTAGACGCAATCACTTCTTCGTTGGTCATCCGGCGAGGTGGGAGTGCCTGGGTGATTGACTTGGACATTTCCTAGTGCTGAGCCATGAATGTTCTTTCATGTTGGTCAAGGTGGGCTACCACTATTTGGACGATCAAATCTTGGCCTTGTGTTCGCTCTACTAGAGTTGAAACCATTTGGCGCATCTCTTATAAATCATCTTGGGAGCGTTCCCTCTGTCCCGTAGAGAGTGGTGGGATCCCCCCTGTCGAAACGCTACTAATGCTAGCTGAAGTTGTTCCACCAGTGATCGAGTTACATACCCATACGCTTCGTGGCATTAGGGGCGCATGCACGATGGTAGTAGTTGTTGCGGATCCGGGTAGAGCGTTTGGACCCGCTATTTCTGTGCTCACGGGAGAGTTCTCAACCGGGAGCACTTAGTTTTGGTTGGATCCAGGCTAATCTTTAGCCGCCATCTGGTCCTGGTTTGATCCGGGCTGATTGTTAATCACGACCTCGGATGCGTCTCGTGTTTTTAGATCAACAACTACGGGTTATTGATATGGGCCGACTCTTGAGCGTTGGTGGTATCCATTCCCGTCGCGGTAGGTTTGAGGTTAGACTTCTGTGTATGACGATTGTATTTTTTCCCCTTAGTCGGCGCCAAATATGGAAGATAAATTTCGTACTAAGAATTTATATGTGAATTCGGAAAAGAAACTTTAGTCCTAAGAAATGCCGATAAATTTAACTATATCGAGACCAAGATAACGTAAAATAGATTTATATTGATATTCGATCAAGTATACAAAGAGCTTTAGCTTGAACAAGTGTGATGAGGTAAAGTGTGGTTGAGTGTAAACATAAGGAAAAGGTTAGCTATTTTATCTCTAAAGCTAGCTATTTATACTACTCTAAGCTGAACAGTTTAGCTCTGTGAATCTCTCCTCGTCGCCGGATATCTCGAGCACGTTCTGATACTCCCTCCGAAAATATCAGGATCTCTTCATAAACTGTTGAGCTGCGCTTACTTGATCCATCCCCGCTGAGTTACTCGGTCAAAGGATCTTCAAATCCGGCGGTTAATGGATCGGTTATGCAAGCCCAACAAGACTGAAAGACTCGCTGACTTTCTTCTAAATGTTAGCGCGGTTTTGGGCCTGAGGCCCAAATATCGAATGTAATCTAATCTGATAAAATTTTAGGCTTAGTGGGCCAGATTTATAGTTGTGAAATCCAATTCCAACAACCATGATTTTTCCTTTGTTTATATTTTTTCCGTGGAATCGAGATATACATCTTCATTTTTGGTGAAAAAATGTTTAAAGAGTATCATCACAATCTAGTGTAACACATGAATGACACATATTTTCACTGATTTCCATCCAAACGGTGAACTTTATGTGCAAGCAAAGAAGAGATGTGACTTCAATCCACACCAGGGGCAGATCCTCGTTCACGTTTCACGAAGTGAATATTAAATATAACATTTACAAGTTATGTCAAAAGAAGAATTAAGCACAATTGGTTGACGAAGTTTAGTGGCGACCTTGAGAGCGAGAGTTCAAGTCTCAACGTTGTTGCTTTTGGTTTTAATTTGTTTTTCAAAACAAGCTTTATTTTATTACCTTCACAAATCTATAAATGTGAAAAATATAATATGTTTACTGTGGAAGCTAGATTATGCACTAAGAATTTATATGTGAATTCAGAAAAGAAACTTTAGTCCTAAGAAATGTCTATAGATCTAACTACGATCGAGACCAAAATAACGAAAAATATATTTATATTGATATTCGATCAAGTATACAAAGAACTTAGCTAAAATAAGTGTATGATGAGATAAAGTGTGATTGAGTGTGTACGTATAGAAAAAGTTAGCCATTTCGGCTCTAAGGCTAGTTATTTATACTCCTCTGAGCTGAACGGTTCTTCTCTGCGAATCCCTCCTCATCGCCGGAGATCTCGGCCACGTTCGGATGCGTCTCCAGAAATATCGGGATCTCTTCATAAACCGTTGAGCAGCGCTGACTTGGTTATGTCCTTGCTGAGTTGCTCGGTCACCGAGTCTTCAGCGTCGGCGGTCAACAATCACTTAATAGGGCTCAACAATGCCGAGGGGCATCCTAGTCTTTCACTAATGTCAGCGCGGTTCTGGGCCTTAGGCCCAATATCAAATATAATCGAATTTGATTATATTTTATGCTTAGTGGGCCGGATTTTAAATAGTGAAATCGAGCTCCAACAGTTGCCCCCAACCCATTAAATACTTAATGATGAAGATTATTGGGTGGTAACTTCTTCTGGCACACTTAAGGCAAAAAAGGACATTTTCCTAGGTGAAATATTGATGATTTTCACCAAATCTTTAGATCGTTCGCCTCTGGACTTTGCCTTTTTATATCTAACAGCTGGGATTGCAGAGGTCAAATCGTAGAGAAGCGAGTGGAAAACGTGTGCGGCGCTGCTAGCGATTTAACTCCTTGTGGGTCCACCACTTGAAAGTATTTTTACCCGTTTTCATCTCAAGAGCATGCTTTTCACCTTCTCTTTTTTTTCTCAGTTAACCCTTCATCTCCGCGAAACCTTTGATTCTTTTCTTTTTGGCTTTCTACAAATCTCTTATTTCGCATCTTATTTTGTTTTTATTCTGATTTCATCATGGCTAAAAATCAAGGTGAGACGTATTACGGTCCGTACGAGCCGTCAACAATCACACCTGAGGAGCTCGTTACTCTGCAGGATACTAGTTTGGTGCCATCCTCCGTAGAACTCCGGATACTAACTGGGCGTGATAATCCGGATTCACTTGAAGAGGGCTTTTGCGTTGCGTATCTTGCGTATTTCCAAACTTGTAGTCTCACATTCCCCATCCCCTGTTTCCTTATTCGTCTTCTCAGAACTTTCAAAATTATAATCCCTTAAATGGCTCATAACTTCTTGCGTCATGCCATCAGTAGTAACGTTAGCAGTTATGAGGAGGAGATGGATTTGTCCCCTAGATACTCACTGAGCTTTACTTTGCTCGCAACGGGGCAAAATCTACCTCACTGCTCGGCCTCTCCGAGGGGTCATCACGAACATAACCCCAAAAGATACTAATTGGCATTAAAAGTTCTTCTTTTTCATGGTCGATGAGGCGTTGGTGTCTTCTGTTGCGGATTTTAACAGAATTCCGAAGGTTTTCGACAATCTCGCCCATAAGTGCTTCTTATTAATGCCATTGTTGAGCGGGCTTGTTATCTACCCTTTCTGATCTTTGGTGCTCGTTTAATTTTCAGGTAACTTCATCCCAGGGTGGCTGAGGTTGTTATCAGCTTGAGGTTACAATTGCTCTGCCGGGATAAGATACATTGGGCCTCCTTCGATCGTATGCGGATTCTGTAGGCCTATCATCACTATCATTGGATACAACAACAAATGATGCTTGTAGGTCCTATTGCTCCAGTGGCACTTCAGCCCGCTGCGGGTAATCTTCCATTGTTTCCTCGTCTAGTTGTGCCGGCAGCTAGGGTCAATATGCCTCCTATTGGAGTTGTTCCTATTATTCCTCGGTAGATCATCGCACCCGATCGCGTAATGTGCAGGTTTGGAACGCAATCCCTCTCGATGTTCTGGGCTCAAGTAATCTTCTAATGGCAATTCAGGATGAATCTTGTGCTTCTTCTGCTACCACTGAGGAGCCCTTATTGAGGAGGCTAATTAAGCGCGTTATCGTCCACGAGGTTCCCAATAGGGACCCCGTAATTGGTACCGAAGAGGTTACCTCGCCTTTTTGGGTAATTCCCCTGTTTCATGCTACTTCCTCTTCAACCCCATCTAAGGGAGAGATGGATGTTGTGCCGGACGTTGAGAGGTCCCAAGCGGCGGTCAACAAGTTATGGAGATACGGCCCATCGAGGAGGGACTGCCGTTGATAGTTCCTACTGGGGAAGGTTCGTCTCAGTCTTTCCAAACGAGCTAGAGTTGATCTAACGGGGGGAGGGACTCAAGGAGCTGAATCTTTTAATGGTTAGAGCTGTAGAGGGTGAGCTCCAGCTCTTATCTTGCTCACCTTACTGCGCCAAGGTCATTCCAGCGGTGGTGGTGGTTGAGGTATTCAGTCCCCCTGTGGATACCCTGGCAAACAATGCTGTCGAGCCATCCCGCCCTTCAGTGGCTGTGGCTAAAGGAGCTCAGGTCCATACTCAAGGTGATCTTGTTCAGCTGAATTTGGTTGCTGCTTCAGTCGTCGGACCGTCCACTCCTCTTTCCTCGCCGGGCTCTACGGATATGATTTCTTGGCTTCATAGTTTTAGTTTGGCAAACTATGAGCTCCTTTTAGATGGCTACGCTAACCTGGATGTAACGTTTGGAGATGTAAGTCATCCTTTCCTTTGAAGTTTATTTCTTCTTTTTACCTTATGTTGAGGTTTTTGTGACAGTTTAAATGGTGGTTGTCTCGTGCTGGTGGATCACCAACACCATTTTTTCTTTAATAGCTAAAGCAGAGAGTAAGATCAGCTCTGCTCCTTGTCAATCCGAGCTCAACACCTTGAATGCTTTATCCGATACGCAAAGGCCCTTAATTGTTGAGCTGCAAGTAGCCTGTCGGGAAGAGGCGGCGATGATCCGCATATTGGAGGCTATGGGTAAGCGGCAAGATGAGTGCTTTGTGAATTTTCCTAAGGCGTCGGAGGATCTTGTGGGCTAGCTTCGGAGAGAGAACGAGATCTTTATGGCTAACAGGGCGAGGATGGTTATCCCAAAAGTCGAGATGGCTAGGCAGTTCAACGGTCCTTGAGAGCGAGATGCGATGTATGTCGTGTTATCAAGGTTCATCAATAGGGGTTCTTCATGCTTAGATTAATATTGATCACTTAATCTATGATTTCAAGTTTAACTTATTCACGACAGTGCTCTAGGTTGCTAGATAACCCATTGATGAGCAATTGGTGTGTAACCAACGACAGTTGATTGTTACCATCGATTGTGAACGAATTGAACCAACTCTTAATGCTTGTCTGCATCATTACTAAATCCAAACGACAGTTTAGGCATTTAGGTTGCTGGATAAAGATATTGATACATCACGACAGTGGGGCAATATTATCTTCATGTTTGAGTTCTAGACCGAATTGCTTTAATTCCTGAATAGTAGCTCAGTCCTTAATCCGAGATCACCAAAGAATAACCTTGATCTAGTGCTTTTCCTTATTGAATTTCATATCATTTAAATTGCAGCTTTCACTATTTCGTTACAACCAAAACCCATATTTTATCTTAGCTTTAAATTAAAATCCATAATTTCATAGTGTAACCTTGGTCTCTGTGGATTCGGTACCCTTTATACTACTGCGATTGTCTGTGCACTTGCAGAATTATTTTGTGGTTAAAACCTCTGACATCACTTACTTGTAGACGTCGGGACGTATTACAGTTGTGATGCGGTAATGACTTTCCCAATTGATTCCTAGTTTTCTGGCACCAGGATTTATTGTGTTTTGTTGTACTTTTTGGAGGACCAGTTCGCCTTCTCTGAACCGCCGGATCTTGACTCTGGATTTATAGTTCCTAGCTGCGGCTTGCTGGTAATTATGTATCCTTCCTGAGACAAGGTCGCGGCGCTCTTCTATTTCATCTAGAGCGTCTCAGAGTATTTTTCATTGAGCTCCTCATTTGAGGGGCATATTGCCCTCCGGAGGCTTGGTACCGTTTTTTCAGCTGGGACCATTGCTTTTGTTCCGTAAACTAGAGAGAAAGGTGTTTAGGAGGTGGCCTTTTTGGGAGTTGTGCGCAATGCCCAGAGCACCCCCTGTAGCTCTTCGCTCCATCTCTCCTTCTTGGAGTTAAGGCGTTTCTTGATGTCGTCAGGCAGAGTTTTGTTAGCTGCTTCGGCATGGCCATTTCCTTGAAGGTACCTTAGGGTTGAATATGTCAACTAGATCCGCCATTAAAGGCAGAAATTTCTGAATATAGCCGAGGTGAACTGGGTGCTGTTATCGGTTACTATTTCGTATCGTTGTTTGTGGCGGCATATGATATTGTTCCATATAAAATTCATAACTAGTTCTGAATGGATTTGTTGATAGACTGCTTCTTTTATCCATTTGGTGAAGTAATTTGTCAGCACCAGCACGTATTCGAGTTATTTTGGTCCTGATCGGACCATTGGTCTGATTATGCCCATCGACCAACGCATGAATGGGTACAGGTAGGTTATTGAGGAAAGCAGCTCTGCTGGTTGATGCAGGATTGGTGCGTGTCTTTGGTATTTTTCGTATTTGGTGCGCAGTCTTGTAGTATTGTTGGCCAGAAGTACCCTTATTTGCTAATTATGAGTGCTAGTGCTAGTGCCCGTGCTCCGGAATGGTTACCGCAAGACCCACTATGGAGTTTTAACATGACTTTGTGGACTTTGTCTCCGTGGATGCAGATCTGGCATGGTTCGGAGGTTCTGCATCTATATAATTTCCCGTCGATGATGAAGAAATGGGCGCTTTTAGTTTTAATTTTCCTTGCTTCATTTTAGATGGGCGGGGATATCCCGTATATGATGTATTCTAAGAATCCCATATATGATGTATTCTAAGATTGGGATTCACTAGTCAGGGCATTCCGACCTCCTATGAACCTCATCGGCCTGCTTTGCTTCTTGCCAGTTGCTCAGCTCTTCAAGGTCGAGCTCGTCTTGTAATTTTTCATCTTGTTCATTAGTTGTTCGACTCGCGGTTCACTCGACTCAGCTTAGGGGCTAGGCTCAGGTTGCAAATCTCTAACCATTTGTCTTGTTATGACGATATTTACTCATGCCTTTGGGGCTAGGTGGATGCTTGGTTTCTCTATCCTTTCTACCGGAATTATTCTTTTCACCAAGGAATCTGAGTTCGTTGCCAAGGCTGCCAAGGCATCTGCATAGGTATTTTTGCCTCGTGGTATGCATGTTAGCTCAAATTTGTCAAACTGTTTGGTCAACTCGTGGGTGATCTTCAGGTATGCGTCCATTTGATCGTCTTTGGCTTTGTATTCGCCGTGGAACTGGCTGGTAACGAGCTGGGAATCGCTAAATGCGCTCAGCTCTCTAGCTGCGATTACGAGAGCTAGTCTCAGTCTGACAAGGAGAGCTTCATACTCCGCTTTTATGTTTGAAGCTTGGAATCCTAGTCGAAAGGATTGTTCTAACACATCCCCGGTTGGGGAGGTGAGTTTAATTCTTACTACGGATCCTTGCTTGGAGGAGGCACTGTCAACATGGAGTGTCTACATCTTTTCGGGGTTGGTTCCGTTTATTGCTTGGGATGCTAGCTCGATTACAAAATCAGCTAGGACTTGGGCCTTGGCGCTGGTCTTGGTGCGATACTCGATGTCATATTCGTTGAGCTCAATAGCCCATTTGTTGGCTTTGATTAGTTGTCTTTATGGGATGAGAAGTCATCACCACAATTGCATGTGATTGGAAATATGGTCTCAGCTTCCTAGCTGAGATGAACACTTCTAATGCAAGTTTTTCCAATGCTATGTACCTGTTTTCTGCATCTATCAATGATTTACTTATGTAGAATATTGGTTTCAGCTCATTTTGCTCTTTTCGAACTAGTACTTCGCTTACGACAGCTGGTGAGACTGCAATGTAAAGATATAAGGGTTCTCCTTCAACCGATTAAGCTAATATCGGAGGTTGGCTGAGGTACGCATTTAGTTGTTTAAAGGCTTCCTCACAGCTGGCGTCCCAATTGAATCTTTTGTTGCCTTTTAGCAACTCATAAAATGGAAGCCATTTGTCTGTGGATCTGGATATGAAGTGGTTTAGCGCAACTATCCATCCTGTCAGTCGCTGTTGACTTAGGAGATGCCATTTCTAGAAATGTCGTGATTTGCTTGGGATTAGCTTCTATCTCTCGCTCTGTGACCAGTAGCCCAAGAATTCTTTTCATGGGACTCTGAAGGAACACTTAGTGGGGTTTAGCTTCATTTCGTACTGGTTAAGGATTTCGAAATAATCCTTGAGGTTGGCTACATGGTCGTTTTGATCTGCTGCCTTGACCAACATGTCATCGATGTAACCTTCCATGCTTTTCTTTAGTCCGAAAGGCATAACCTTGTAATAATAAGTTTCTCCTATAAAATTAGTTAGCGGTGTGCCTTGCCCCTACAGTTCCGAGTCGTTTAGACCCATTTTCTTGTAAGCGTCGTAGAATAGAAGATCGACTGAGTTGCCGGCGTCTATCATTACCCTTGAAACTAGGTAGCCACATATTTCTAGTTGGATGACTAGAGCATCGTCTTGTGGCTTGTCTATGTGAGCTGTTTCGCTTTCTGTGAAAGCGATCTGGTGGTATACTCCCCTAATTGCAGTTGGGGGTACATGAGTTACGCTGGCCTGCTTTGGTGTGCTCTGATTGAATTTATCGAGTCTCTGCATAGTTTCAATCCTCTGAGGATGAAGTCGAATCGTTTGGCCGGAGCTAGGTTACTCAGGCCTTTGATGGCACACGGTATCTTCATCCAAGGGTTGTCTTCATCGATTTGCAGCATATGTTTGGTTCTCCGAAGATCAGGTCTATTCGCTTTCTGGATGAGAGTGGGGTCTGAACAGGATTTGTCTCTTCGACAGGTCTTTCTCGTTTCACCGCTGACTTCTTCTTTTTGGGTTTTTTGGGAGGTAGAGGTTCGACCTCAGCTTCTTTTTCCTCGATCGTGGGGTTCTGCTGAGCTGGTTCAACAATTTTTTTTATTTTCCTTTTAGGCCAGCTAAGTATCGGCACTCCTTGGTGGAATGGCCTCTTTTGCCATGTTGAGTACAATATTTTGTTTCATCGTACTCGGATTTCTTACATTACTGTAAATGGTCAATGGCGTATGCCTGCTGCCCCTTTCCATAATTTTTGACTAACTTCTTAGGTTGTTGTGGCACAGGGGAAGCTGGGAGGTTCTTATATTTTTTTCTCTAGGAGAGTTGTCTCTTCTTTGAGGATGGCATAGAAGGTCGCCTTGTACAGCGCATCGTTGAGTGGTATGGAGGGGTTGACAGTAAGCTCCCCTCGGAATTTGGATTTATGCCACATGCCGTTCTTTAGCGCTTCTAATGCTACCTTTTCGTTCAGGTTGGCGATCCTGGATTTGATCATCTTGAACTTTGATATGTAGTCTCTGAGGGGTTCCTTGAGTCCCTGGGTTATCTTCCATAGGTTGGCTTCGGAAGCTCTTGCTTCGATGAATATGTAGTATTGCTTGAGGAATATCACTATCAAGACATCAAACCTGTCGATGGAGCAGTTATCTAGTCCCGCATGCCATTCAAGGGCGGGACCTGTCAGGCTTTCGGTGAATACCCTGCAGTGCCTTGCTTCTTTTTCACAATCCACTAGGTGAGCTCTTGCTACGGTAAGTCGGAATGCTCATACATGGGCCTTGGGGTTGCTACTCCCTGAGAACTCTGGGAGTCTAATTTTCTCGATATCTCTGATACGTGCATTAGCTATCCTGTCAGTAAATGGCGTCCGCCGAGTGTCTTCGATTGCTCGATCGATATCTAGAGCTGAACTAGTACCTCTGTGGACGCATGACAACTTTCGATGTAGCTCCACCTGAGTCTGCTCAGCGTACCTGTAAAAGGTGTCCTTGTTGAAGATGTTTTCTCCAGCTGCAAGATTGGTATTTCAAGTTGTCTCGATCTGATTAGCTAGAGTTTGAGCTAGATTTCCCTGGGGATTGTGAGCAAGTGTTGTTTGTCTTGCCCACACTGCCAGTGCTGGCTACATTCTGATCAGTGGGGGAGGAGGTGGTAAAGATCCTTCATTCATCCATTTGGAGGTGCTTCGTGAGCTCGGGCCAGCTAGATCTGCTGCCCACGAGTTCATCCTTAGATCAAGGTTGAATGCTGGATAACGAGTGGTGTTTGCGGGGGTCACGTGGATCCCTGAAAAGTTTAGTTGCATCCTCGGGGTTGTGCTCCTAGAGGGAGTCATTTTTTCATTGGGTATCCTGTCAGGAGGGAGCCCTTAGCTGATGGATTGGGACATCTCGTGGAGCTGAGCCATGAATGTTCTCTTCTGCTGCTCGAGGCGGGCTACCACCGTTTGGACGGTTAGGTCTTGGCCTTGCGTTCGCTCTACTAGAGTTGAAAGTATTCGTTGCATCTCTGGTAAATCGTTTTGGGAGCGTTCCCTACGTCCCGTGGGGAGTGGCAGGATTCCTCCTGTTGAGGTGCTAGCGATGCTAGCTGAAATTGTTCTATATGTGGTTGAATTACGTAGCTATACACTTCATGGCACCAGAAACGTAGGCACGATGGTAATGATCATTGCGGATCAGGGCTAAGTGTTTGGATCCGCAATTTCTGTGCTCGTGAGAGAGTTATTAATCGGGAGCGCTTGGTTCTGGTTGGGTCCAGGCTTGTCATTGACCACGACCTGGTTCTGATCGGATCCAGGTTGGTCGTTGACCACGACCTCAGATACGTCTCTTGTTTCAAGGTCAACAATCTGCGGGTTGGCGATCTGGGCTGACTATTGCGCGTTGATGGTATCCATTCCCGTTGTGGTGGGTTCGAGGTTAGATATTTGTGTATGATGATTGTATTTCTTCCTCTTAGTCGGCGCCAAATGTGGAAGCTAGATTCCGCACTAAGAATTTATATGTGAATTCGGGGAAAAAACTTTAGTCCTAAGAAATGTCTATAGATTTATATTGAAATTCGATCAAGTATACAAAGAACTTTAGCTAAAACAAGTGTCTGATGAGCTAAAGTGTGATTGAGTGTGAAGGAAAAAGTTTGCCATTTCATCTCTAAAGCTAGTTATTTATACTCCTCTGAACTGAACGGTTCAGCTTCGCGAATCCCTTCTCGTCGCCGGAGATCTCGGGCACGTTCTATTGCGTCTTCAGAAATATCGAGATCTCTTCATAAACCGTTGAGCGGCGCTGGCTTGGTCATGTCCTTGCTGAGTTGCGTGGTCAGCGGGTCTTCAGCCTCGGCGGTCAACATATCACTTAATCGGGCTCAGCAATGCCGAGAGGCATGCTGGTCTTTCACTAATATCAGCGCAGTTCTGGGTCTTAGGCCCAATATCAAATATAATCGAATCTGATAATATTTTATGCTTAGTGGGCCGGATTTCTAATAGTGAAATCCAGTTCTAACACTTACTTTTTTTGTTAATGATTTTGTCTATTTCTTTCTTTGTTTTTTTTTATGCTCCAAACAAAAAAATGCTTACCATTTCATAGAAGAATAACAATAAAAATTATCATGTTTAGTATACAATTTTATGTTAATTGGATAAATATTTACAAAAAACGTATTTAGTTTTTTTAACATGGTTCAATTTTGTTAAAAAAAATAAAGAATAAGATCTAAAATAAGATTTAGTTATGTAATACTTTTTTATAGTATCATAATTATATATTTTAACTAATTATGATTATTTAAGATATAAACATATTATAATTCATATAAATTTATGTTCTGGATCCGCCCCTGATCCACACGTTGTATTCTTTGGCGAATTTGATTTCAAATTTTTCTGGTAAAAATATATGTTTATTCGTTATCTATTTCAATGCTATCGTGTATTAAAAGTTGAGGAATTCCCTAATATGCCGTTATTTTTTGAAAAGTTCCAAAAATACCACTTTTAATAGTTCCAAAAATACCATAAATACAAAAATTGATTTACAGTAGATTTGTAATTAAATTTTTTGGGTTTGGGTTAACTATTCCCAAATTATGGTTAGTTTTAAGGGGTAGGGTTTGAGTTTGGGGTTTACAGTTGAGTTTTAAATGTTAAAAATTCATTTTTATTTTGTGCTATTTTTGGAATTTTGAACAAAAGTGGTATTTTGGAACTTTTAAAAAAATGGTGGCATTTATGAGAATCGCCCTTAAAAGTTTTACATATTAATACTGAAAATATGATTTTTCTCTTAATATAATAGAAAATTAGAAAACTGAAAAAACAGTTTAGAAAACACACAACTTTCAGTCCGATAAAAGTGAAAAAAGCAAATATAGTAAAACTGACTAAGACAAAGCTGGAGAGTGCATGTATAACGATATATTTTTAATATATACATGTGATATTATAGGAATACAACTGGTATTCATGCACCATTGTTTCGTATTGTCTTTTTGTAGGTAATTTTTCCTAATAAACCATTTTTAAAACAGAAAACTGAAAACATTTATAACACATAAAATAAGAACACTGAAAACAATTAATAGTATTTATTACTCCCTCCGTTCTCAAATTACATTTATAACCTCATCTTATTGTTAATTAAATAAAAAAACATAAATTAGAAATTCACTCTCCCTTAATTAAGTCGGAGGAAGAAGTCAAAAAGACTAGTGTGAGTGGTCTTTATATTTATTGTGTTCACTTTGCCTCTTTATCATTTTCCCATATTGAAGATCCCCATTACATTGATTACCTCATTGACACACGTAAATTTTTAAACAAAATTAACTTTTGGAGCCAAAATTTTAAGTAACCAAAAATATTCAAATTTTGTTTAGAGCTAAAACATGAAATTTCGTTTCCAGAACATTGCTTATATATACCATCAAAAGATGATAGCCTTTACCAAAAAAAAATTATTTATGGATTTTTCTCATAATGCTATTGATCTAAACATATCCATCGTAAATTCTGAGGAGGAAGAGTATTTGTTTGATTTGAATACCACACCAAGCAACTCAACCCATGATAATGTTTCGTCTCCAATACTACCAGGTCACTTTTCATTTTTATTTTGTACAGTATATCCAACTCAGGTCAACTATTTTTTGGTATATATGGACACGAGTCTGAACTATTTTGATTAAAATGAGTATTAGAATGAGTTTATCATATCTTACATCGTGATCATTTTTTATTGCATTATCGTTTGAATATTTTTTATAAAATACGTGATGTGATAACTCATGACTTTTTTTCATAGTAACAGAAAACTTCGAGACTTCGCAAAATCAACAAGAAATCATCGATCAAAGGAAAGAAATGTCAGATAGAGAAAGATGGGATGTTTACGATGAATTGCTGAAGAGAAGTGTCAATGGAAAATTTAAAAAAAAACTACAAAAGAAGTTTCTGATTTATTCTTGGTGCCTTTACAAACGGTACAAAGGATTTGGCGAAGAGCCAAAGAAAATTCGAACGGGGTTGTTGATGTATCACATAAGAGGAAAGCAATGTGTGGTCGGAAGAAGATACAGATTGACTTGAATCAAGTTGCTAGTCTTCCATTACATTGTCGGACAACCATAAGATCGCTAGCAGCGGCTTTAGATGTCAGCCAAACAAAAGTGTTCAAGTCCATTAAAGAAGGTCTCATGAGACGTCATACCAATGCCATCAAACCACAACTAAAAGAAGATAATATGAAAGCACGCCTGCAATTCTGCTTATCCATGCTTGATAAGAGTGCTCCATCTCATGAGCCAAAGTTTGTTGATATGTACAATGTTGTACACATCGACGAGAAATGGTTTTACATGACCAAAAAAATGGAGACATATATTCTAACTCCCTCTGAAGACGATCTGGTACGTACTTTCCAGAGTAAAAATTACATTGGTAAAGTAATGTTTTTAGCTGCTATGGCTCGACCAAGATTTGATGGAGAAGGAAACGAAACATTTGATGGAAAAATTGGAATATTTCCGTTCGTTTACATGCAGCCAGCTCAAAGACATAGTAGAAATAGAGTTGCGGGAACAATGGAAATAAAACCGATGGTCTCAGTCAAAAGGGAGGATATAAAAAGATGTTTAATTGACAAGGTTCTTCCGAAAATTCGTGAAAAATGGCCGGTGGAAGATTTTGGTAAAACTATTTTCATTCAACAAGATAATGCAAGAACACATGTTGTTAAAGAAGACGAAGAATTTCAAGAAGCTGCTTCACGACATGGGTTTGATATTCGGTTAACGTTTCAACCACCGAATTCACCGGATTTGAATATTTTGGATCTCGGATATTTCCGCGCCATTCAAACGCTGCAACATCGATGTTGTCCCAAAACGTTTGAAGAACTTGTTAATGCGGTGGAGAAAACATTTGATGAATACCCTTTATTTAAAGTCAACCGGGTTTTTGTGACTTTACAATCTTGTATGCAAGAGATCATGAGAAATGGAGGCTCAAACAACTACAAAATCCCACATATGAATAAAGAGAAGTTGGAGAACGAAGGAGATCTAAGACAAAAATAGAGAGCGCATGTATGATGCAGCTCATGAAACCCTTCCAGATTAATTTCCTATATAGTGTGCACTAATATCAAGTTTCTTTATATTTGCATTGATTGGAGAAAATAACACCATTAAATAAATTAATTAATTAATATTTTGATTATTTAGATATTTTGAGAAATGTTACTTTGTGATACCTTTTCTTATAAATATATTTATAAAATAAATCAAATTTATAAACGTTTATGAGATATAAACATCTTATTATATAAAGTTTTATAAAGAATATTAGAATCAAGATTTTCTCAACTATATATTTTATAAAAAAAATAGATAATTCGAAGTAGTTATATATAACATAAAGACACGCATAAATATAACTCATGAAATATCATTTCCAAACAAAAAAACAAAAACAAAAAGAGTTCACTCAATTAGAGAAACAACCACATATTTTAAAGGAAACTATATATGAATTCAAAGTAGATAATTATTGTTTCACCCTTGCAGATTTTATACCATAAAAGTATAACGAACTAATGAATGCTTTGGCTAAATAGGTATTATTTTCTCTGAATATAAACACACGAGATAAAACATCACTTTAAGTTCTTACTCCAAGCAAAGTCAAATAAATAAAAAATGGTTATGGGGAACAAAGCTTAATCTTCTTCAATCTCTTCCTCACACAAACCTGATCAGAAACCTAAAAGTATTGTTGTAGCCGTGGAAACAATGGTTACTCCAAGCTCATCCTCACCCAAACCTGCTCAACAGAAACAAGGGTCTCTTCAGGTCCTGATTGCGTCTGATAGGACCATCACTGAGAAGGCTAGTTTCGAATTAGGTGTTGTTCGAAAAGAGAGAACAAAAATGAAAAGAAGATACCGACCAAAGGATAATAATTTGGTCTACAGTTGCAATTTCTGCGAGTTAAGGTTCCCAACCTTGAAAGGCCTAAGAGATCACCTAATCAAACATCACCAGCTGGACCTAACGTTGGAGAGGCAGAACGGGACGGGCCCTCTCTTGATCCTTCCAATCTCAACGGACCCGGTGGCAACAACAGCAGACCGCTAATCCATCGTCCAATGGTGGAGGCACGGACATGAGCATGGTCGTGACTCCATACCGTTCGTTGACTAGCCATGCTTCTTCTTCAAAAGGTCCCTTAACTTCTTACAACTATAACATGAATGATAATCACGTTGGTCTCTCTTCTGGTCCTTTTGAGTCTTCAGGAAGCGGTAGCACCAGCAGCACTAACCCATGGTTCAATGGGCAAGCTCAAGGGTTTCGATACCCTTACCCCATGGACAACCTTAGCTATACCTCTGCTTCAAGAGATGGTCCTGATCTTGAGCTCTCTCTTGGTCCATCTCAGTCCATAAGAGACAACACCAACGTTTTGAATGATGGAGTCACTAGAGGAACGACAAGCATGAACATGCCCTGGCGTCCTCGTGCGTCTCGATTCCATTATGTCAACGGAAACCCGCTTGATTCAATCAATCTTTTTAATGATAAGTCTTCTTTAAAAGAAAATGTTTCAGGGTCTAGGTACTCGGAGAATCTCATGTCAAAGGGAAAAAACATAATCATGGTAGATGATGATGATGATGATGATGATGATGATGATGAGGTTATATGCTTGTTAGATGATGATGATGATGATGATAAGGATACCTTGGTGATTGAAGATAATGATCCTAATAGCTGGGTCTTGATTTATCTTTGTCTCTTTGAGTTTCTCAGTTTTCTATGCATTGTTTGTGTTTGATTTTCATGTCAAAGGCATCTCAGAACAATTAGAGGCCTTTGTTCAAATCTCTTTTCTTTTTCTTATTTGAAGTTTACTAGAATAACCTTCAAAAGTTGGAAGTTTACTAAAATGACTCTCAAAAGTTTTAATTACGTTTTTTGGAATTTCGGACCGTTTTACCCCTATTTCTTTGATAACAAAAAAACGTATTTACGAAACTGCCATTAATGAATCTGAAATTTTAGCCGGGAAAAGTTCCCGCCTAAAAAAATAAGTCTACCGTTCCGTTACGGTAGATTTATTTATGAACGGTAGACTTATTTTTTGAACGGTAGACTTATTTTTTGAACGGTAGATTTTTTTACGAGCGGTAGACTTATTGTACCACTTAGTGGTAGATTTATTTCCGAATGGTAGATTTATTGTTTTCAATGGTAGATTTATTTTGGAGCAGTAGACTTATTTCCGTAGAATGGTAGATTTATTTTCTTTGATGGTAGAGTTAATTTGGCGTGGTAGATTTAATTTCGTGATCGGTAGACTTGTTGATGTAGTGGTAGATTTATTATAGTTGATGTAGCGGTAGATTTGTTATAATGGTGGTAGAGTTGTTTTGAGTGGTAGATTTATTGTATTTGACGGTAGACTTATACAATCTTTTCTCAGTTTACTAGACACACCGTACTAAAACCAGCGGTAGATTTGTTTTCTTTTCTAACGTTACGGTAGATTTGTTTTTCGGACGGTAGATTTGTTTTTCGGACGGTAGATTTGTTTACTTTTTAAACGTTGCGGTAGATTTGTTGATTGTGATGGTAGACTTATTATCCGACGATGGTTATTTGACTTGTTATGGTAGACTTATTACATAGTTGTTATGGTAGATTTGTTTTCTTTTTCAACGTTACGGTAGATTTGTTTTTCGGATGATATATTTGTTTTTTTTTTAACGTTACGGTAGATTTATTAGCTTGTTTATTATGATGGTAGACTTATTATCCGACGAAGCTTGTCATATAGTTGTGGTAGACTTGTTATCCAACGAAGCTAGTCATATAGTTATGGTAGACTTATTATCCAACGAAGCTTGTCATATAGTTTTGGTAGACTTATTATACGACGAAGTTTGTCATATAGTTGTGGTAGACTTGTTATCTAACTTAGGTTCTTTAAAAAACAATGTAGTGGTAGACTTGTTATCTAACTTAGGTTATTCAAACAACAAAGTTATGGTAGACTTGTTATCTGACCTAGGTTCTTCAAACAATAATATTGTGGTAGACTTGTTCTCTGACTTAAGTTATTCAAATAACACTGTGGTGGTAAGCTTATTATATGACTTAGTTTCTTTGGATAAAAGGTGCATTGGAGACTGAGATGGAGCGGTATCAGCCTAAGAAAGAATATGAGTGTTCTAATTGTCGTCAATATGATCATAATCGCACCATTAGTGAAGCTTAAATATGTGTATTATTATTATGTATGTCTTTTTTGTTTTTAATTTTAACTTGTTTTCTGTTTTAATGTTACGGTAATTGATGTTAAAGATATTTGGAAACAAATTATATAAAGAGCAAATTTTTAGAGTATATAAATTATGTCAATTCATTACATTGAACATAGAATAAATCTACCAGCAAAAGAAAACAAATCTACCATCAAACTATAATAAATCTACCATCAAAGAAAAAAAAATCTATCATACCATTGAAAAAAAAAAAAAAAATCTACCATTACAGAACAATAAATCTACCATGACAAGACAGATTCACGACCTCCGTCTCTTTCGCCACCACCTCTGAAGCCTCCATGTCCACCAGCATAAATCTACCATCAAAGAAAAATAAATCTACCATCAAAGAAAAATAAATCTACCATACCATTGAACAGAGAATAAATCTACCATCAAAGAAAAATAAATCTACCATCAAAGAAAAACTACCATACCATTGACAGAGAATAAATCTACCATCAAAGAAAAATAAATCTACCATCGAGAACAAGAACCCATAAATCGAATCGAAACCTACCATCAAGAACATGAAGACGGAATTGTAATTACATGTTATTGTAATTACCGGGTTTTGTCTTTTTTGCGTCATCTTCTCCGGCAATTACCACCGCAATCGGTCGTCGGAGCTCGCTTTTGTCTTTGCGGCGTCACCGGAATCAATGGAAAATAAATCTGCCATCAAAGAAAAATAAATCTACCATCAAAGAAAAATAAATCTACCATCAAAGAAAAATAAATCTACCACCAAAGATTTTTACAAAACTCTCTCTACCACCGAAACGAAACCGGAATTGTCAATTACATGTTGTAGAATGCACCGAAACTTTCTAAAAGTGCACAAGAACAAGAACAAACCCAAAAATCGAACACCAATAAACCCGGAAATCGAACAAGAACAAATCTACCATCAAAGAAAAACAAATCTACCGTCAAAGAAAAATAAATCTACCATCAAAGAAAAATAAATCTACCATGACACCACCTCCGAAGCCTCCACGTCACCAGAATAAATCTACCTTCAAAGAAAAACAAATCTACCGTCAAAGAAAAATAAATCTGCCATCAAAGAAAAATAAATCTACCATGACACCACCTCCGAAGCCTCCACGTCCACCAGAATAAATCTACTATCAAAGAAAAACAAATCTACCATCAAAGAAAAATAAATCTACCATCAAAGAAAAATAAATCTACCATAAAAAAATTGGAGATTAGGGATTCGAGATTTTTACAAAATCCTCTTACCACCGAAACAAAACCGGAATTATCAATTACATTTGTAGAATGCATCAAAACTTTCTAAAAATGCACAAGAACAAGAACAAATCCGGAAATCGAACATGAACAAACCCGGAAATCGAACATGAACAAACCCGAAAATTGAACATGTACAAACCCGGAAATCGAACATGAACAAACCCGGAAATTGAACATGTACAAACCCGGAAATCGAACATGAACAAACCCGAAAATCGAACAAGAAGAAATTACAAAATCGATTCGTATCTATATAATAAAAGGAAGAAAAGAGAAGTTAAGAGAAAACGAAACTTACCGTTGGAGTCGTTGGAGAAGAGAGATACCGCCGGAGAAGATGAAGAGAGGAGTCGCCGGAGAAGAGAGGAGTCGCCGGAGAAGATGAAGAGGGAATCGCGTTTTTGTGTCGTTGACACAAAAAAAAAACGTGAGTTGAGTTTTGTTGAAAACCTTTTTTTTTTAAATGGCATTCTTGTAATTCTAAAAATACCACAAGGTTTAAAAGACATTTCCCACATCCCCATCTTATGAGAGTCATTTGAGTAATTAGTAGACTTTTGGAAGTCATTTGAGTAATTTTCTCTTTTCTTATTGTCTTTGAAATTTCTCTTTTGCATTTAGCTATCCTTCTCTTTTGCATTCACTAGTAAAAAAAAGGAATATACCCACAAAAAACCCACGAATTTTTTCGTGGGTATAGCTCAAAAGCCACGAACACCCACGAAAATCCACTGTGAACAGTAAACTCTTACCCACGAAAATAATCGTGGGTATTTCGTGGTTATATGTGAGTTTTCGTGGGTAACCGTGGGTAAAATTGTACCCACGAAATCTTGGTGGGTTTTCGTGGGTAATTTTGCCACGGTTACCCACGAATTTTTCCGTGGCAACTCATAAACCCACTACTACCCACGTTTTTTTTCGTGGGTAATGTATTACCCACGAAATACCACGAATTTTTCCGTGGGTGGTGCTTACAAAATGTTAGAACTAGGGTTCCCGATTTGTTTTTAACATTCACAAATATATTAACCTTATAATGCGTTAAAAACTTATTAATAGGTTTTTGGTTAATTCGAATGGAAGCTCAATAAGAAACAAAACATTTGTTATAATATTGGTTTATTTCATTAAACATATAAAAATATTACATTACATAACAACATTATTATAAACGCATACAATAGATGGTAGGAAAATAGTAAACATTAAAGCAACATAAAGAGTCTGGTGTTTAACCAGCTTATTCGTAAACATGGACGGGTCGGATGTTTATTCACCATCTGAGTCTGAGACTATTTCATTTTCGTAGCCAGAACTTCCTTCAGCTTCCTCATTGATAGTAGATGCTACGGTTGGTTCGTATTCAGCAATCATCGAATTAGCCCCAATTATCTGTTTGAAAAATGATTTTAGTTTATAATTATCAGTAAGATTTACAAACTTATGGAAAATCTACCTTAACAATGTTCCGCTCAGTGATGTTGAGGTACTTAGAGTTCCGGTTAAAACGGCCTACGGTCATATTCTGTAGAATGACAACCGCACCTACGCCAGTGTTGACTCTGTTCTCGTCATTGTTGAAGATGTTATAGTGCATGGTTCCCTCGATTATTCCAGGCAGATCCTTTAAGGTTACTAGAAGGTCTCCCTGGCCGTTGGGGGTCGCACTGGATAACATAGCGACAAGCTGAAAATAAGATAAAATTAACTTGTCAGATACATTGTATATCTAAATTCCTATAATATTGCTCGACAACGTAAACCTTTTTCACTTTCACAAACTGTGAATGCAGGCATTGTATTTCTACAACCTGGGTCCATAATGGTGTGGTCCTATTGTTATAAGTACCTATATTTATGAATGATAGAGTTAGTATTTGTCATCTACAATCATTATTGTAATGGTAAACGAGTACATTATATGTCTATACCTTCGCGGATTATGTAATCGATAGTAGAAGTCCAGCGAGGACTACTAAAATTCTGGTCGCCCTGTTGTGGCTCATTGATGACCTCACGAATGAAATCTTGTGTTTGGCGTGTTTGAGAACTTTCACCTCTCAACACCTTCCTATTGTGAGCCCTCTTGCGAAACATTCCTCGCTGTATGAGTTGGGCAGGTCCCGAAACTACCGGCGTTTGGATTTCAGATCGTTGTGTTGGTTGGAGTGAAACTGTCGGTTGAGCATCAATAACATATAAGTTATTGTATGGAGGGCTTGAAGGAACACGAGTTGTTTCTCGAGGGTTTTGAACGGAGGCTCGGTTTTGCATATAGTAATTCCATAGATCTCTGTTTGCCATTTGCAAATTGTTTTTTTGTGTTATGATTTTGTGTTGAAATACTTGGACTTATATAGGCAAAACAGAGTGATTTTTTAGGCTTAACGTGTCGATGTATATGTGGATATAAGAAAGTATGATAAAATAATTTGACATTACATATCAGTGTGCAATAAAAAAATCAAGTCCGTGAATGACATTGTTTGCCACTGAATCATAAATAACACTGTGAATGACACTGTCGGCCACTAGACGGTGAATTGACATTTCGACAATTAAATGAATGGCGTGAAAGTATTCTACTCATGTAAACAATCACGGGTGTTGTAAATAGGGCTAGCTGTTATAACTGTTTAGAAAGATACAAATTATATTCCACATAATATTATACATGAATCCACAACATATTTTATTACAAACCACTCGATGGATAATAATCCACTACTTTTATAAGACGTTAAAAATTTAACACAGACAAAAATAATATTACATAAAATACTAAAAATTAAGGATCGCATTGATGCACAATTTTCATTCATCTTCAGAAGAGGAATCAGCTTGAGAACATTCGTTATCAGTTAGCTCATGATCGGATGTGTACATGTCGTTTGTATGTTGGTCGGGTAAATCATCATAATTGTCCATGTCTTCAACATTGAGTGCCTCGACCCTTAGGAGCCTTGAAGGTGCAACAATAGTATTCCTAGAATCCTCTTGAAAGGCTTGTTGTAAAGCATCTGTAACATTTCGAACACCTCTGGGTACCACTTTTACACATGCTAACCATTCCGTCCCATGCCTCCTACTCACCTTTGGGTATGGTATGTAACAAACTTGATCACACTGTTCTGGAGTAATAAACGGATCATATTGTCGATACTGCTTGTTTGCAGCAACATCCACCAGTCCTGAACGACTTCTACGCATTCCACTTCCACTAGTGATGTCGTACCAAAAGCATTTGAAGATAACCACCTTCAACCCGACACCGCCATCGTACTCAACCAATCTGATATCGTCCACAACGCCATAATATTCCGTATCAGTAGTTCCCCTCACGCAAACACCGAAATTTTGTGTCTTTTTGTTTGCACTCCTACTCAATGTGCGGAATAAGAACCCTCTTGTTGCATACGAGGGCCAGGATGTGTAAGCACGACGTGGACCTTGTACAAAATCAATGAGCCATTGTGGTACAGTTGCTACCATCCTTTGATTATTAACCTGTAGTAAAATAAATACATAAGTTGAACATTATATTAAAAACGTCGCAGTACAAAAATACTTACATAATCTTTGCACCAGCGTGCAAAGTTATTGTCTTTGAATGACTGTAGGTCAGTAGTAGATAATGTCGGATATGTAGTTCGCATGAAATCTTCAAACATCCTATGTATACAAATTATGTAATTAAAAAGTATTTAACTATTGAATATAATGTTTTGCGACGATTACTCATACCTTTCATATGGTGCTAACTCGGGACAGTTATTCATGAGAAACGTTTGCAAAACGTTGTACTCTTCGTCTGTTATCCATCTCTTTGAATGTTTACCAATGAACCTTCCTTTATGTTTGAAAATTGTTGGGACATCGTCGAATGCGTAGAAGTAAATGTTTTCACCATGTCATCCTTCATTACCTCGAGCGATCGGTTTTCCAAGCCAATAGGTAGCTAGCGCTGATATTTCTTCTTGTACACAGTGCTCGACGATAGACCTTCCGATTTGTGCCTTGTTCCTAACCTTTTTTTTTTAAGTGGTACATGTACCGCTCAAATGGATACATCCACCTATATTGTACCGGTCCACCTAAGATTGCCTCGTCCGGAAGGTGTACCGGTAGATGCTCCACGACATCAAAAAACGAAGGAGGAAATATCTTCTCCAAGTTGCATAATTTTACTGCTATATTTTCCTTCATTGTTAGAACATCTTGTTCTTTTAATGATAGGGCACCAATGTCTCGGAAAAACAAAGCGATTTCTGTGTAATAAAAGTAACAACCAAAATTAGTCAGTCATATTTGTGTATCAAAAAAATTAAAAAATGAATACTTGAAATCGCTACGTGTACAGACTTGGGGAGTAGTTCCATCAAAGCAAAAGGTAGAAGCCTTTCCATAATGACATGACAATCATGGCTTTTGAGACCAGAAAGAGTCGCATTAATTTCATTGACACATCTACCAAAGTTGGAAGCATACCCGTCTGGAAAACAAATTTCTTTCTTCAACCAACTTAGAAATTTCTTTTTCGCTTTCTTTGACATTCGAAATATTGGAACCGGAGCAATATTTGGTGATGTAAGCTCCAACGCTCTACGGTTGCACATTATCGCCATATCTAGCCTAGATTTTATGTTATCTTTTGTTTTCCCCGGCACGTTCAAGATAGTTTTGATAATATTATCAAAAAAAAATTTCTCTATATACATAAAATCTAGGTTGTGTCTAAGCAATCTCCCAATAAGGCAAAGACCAGAAAATAGATTTTTTGTACCAATTATGATATTGACCATAACCATGTACCATTTTAGATGGATCATTGTGTCCGTTGCCACCACACTCGGCACTCATTTGCAGACCTTCTATACTGTTTATGGAGTCCAATATTTTTCTTCCACTACGCCATACCGATGCTTCATCATGGACAGCTATAGACTTAGTGAAGGCAACTACATTCCGCCTGTATGGGTGGTCGCTCTTCAAAAACTTTCGGTGACGGTCAAACCAATAATGTTTTTGTCCATTCGTTAACCAGAATGAATTGGTTGAATCCATACAGTATGGACATGTGAGGCGTCCGTGAGTCATCCACTCTGATAACATCCCATAAGCTGGGAAGTCACTAATCGTCCACATAAGCGCCGCTTTCATCTTAAAAGAATTGTGTGTTGATATATCATATACATCAGCGCCATGTGTCCACAGTTGTTGTAGTTTGTCGATTAAAGGTTGAAGGTACACGTCCAGACTTTTCTTCGGGTGTGTTGGACCAGGAACCAAAATCGAGAGGAATAAAAATTCTCGGTTCATACACATACCAGGAGGTAGATTGTATGGTGTGACTATCACCGGCCAGATTGAGTGTGCCTGGCCACTCATGCCTAGTGGATTAAAACCATATGTTGACAATCCAAGGTAGATGTTTCTTGGTTCAGAAGCAAACCCCGGATAAACACTCTGGAAATGTTTCCAAGCGGCCCCGTCTGATGGATGATTCATTTCGCCTCCAACATTAATATGATCGGCATGCCAACGCATATGTCCCGCAGTTGATTGACATTGGTATAGTCTTTTCAAATGATCGGTAATGGGAAGATAAAACATTCGTTGTTTTGGAATCTTTTTACCATGCCCATTCCACGGATGATATCGATCTGTTTGACAGAAGCGACATTGCTCGAGCATGGCATCTTCTCCCCGCCAAAATAGCATACAATTGTTCTCGCATACATCAATTTTATGAACGGGTAAGCCAAGGTTCTTTGTAATCTTTTTGGTTTCGTAGTACGACTCCGGAGCAGTATTCGGGACTGGTAGAATCCTTTTGATAGTACTAGCGATGTCTTCTACAGCACCCTCTGCTATATTGTGCTCCGTCTTCCAACGTAAAATACATGATGCCAAATATAATTTGGTATTCTCTGCATTGCACCCTTCGTATAAAGGTTGATTAGCTTCCATGAAGGCCTCATATGAACACTATATTGTTGATCTTGCATCTCTGAAATATCAGCAACATCTACGAATCCTTCATGAAATGTTTCTTGTACAGCAACATGAGGATGATGATAACGCTCTTGGTTGGCACTTCCATCAAATTGTGTTCCAGTAGATGATTCTCCCGTAAACATGAAAGATTCTCCATGATTACTCCAAACATAGTAATTGCCTTTGAATCCAACTGTGTAAAGATGACGCACCACCACCCTAGGTTTTGTTGGTGGCTTTTCATTCTTGCACCGTGCGCATGGACAAAGGAGTAATCCGGTTGCCTGATATGATGGTTGTTGACAAGCAAATGTGATAAACACATTAATCCCAGTAGTAAATTCTTCGGTAATAGTATTTGTTGATGGATCAATTCGGAGATCCATCCATCATCTTGAATGGTTTGAGGAAGACATAACAAATATACGTATTGATTTTTAAACGATTTGGAATTCGAAGGGTTTGGTGTAAGAAATTAGGAACAAATAAAGCAAGTATTTATAATACTATGGATGGTATAAGTTGTGCATTATGGAGGTAAAGGTAGATACCAAACTGATTTGACAAGACACTGTAATGGTCTGTGAAGAATCAAAATATCTAATGTCTCACACACCCATTTCAACGGCCAAGATCAACTCTGCAAAAGTATTCATCAAAACTAGTGGCCAAGATCGTTTGATACCAAACTGATTTGATAAGACACTGTAATGGTCTGTGAAGAATCAAAATATCTAATGTCTCACACACCCATTTCAACGGCCATGATCAACTCTGCAAAAGTATTCATCAAAATTTGTGGCCAAGATCGTTTGATACCAAACTGATTTGACAAGACACTGTAATTGTCTGTGAAGAATCAAAATATATAATATCTCACACACCCATTTCAACGGCCATGATCAACTCTGCAAAAGTATTCATCAAAACTTGTTGCCAAGATCAACGGCCAAGATCAACTCTGTCAATCACTCCGAATTGACAACTCAAAACTGATACCAACACCGAATTCACTCTGAATTGACAATTCACTCCGAAGTTGACAACTCAAAACCGATACCAAAATTGACAACTCATTTAAATATAGACCAAAAAATTATATGGACACAAGTGAATCAGATACCAAAACCGAATTGACAACTCATTTGAATGGTTGATATTATAGATTCATCATTCAACGACCAAGATATATTATGCTAAAGTTGTTATAATAATTTTGTAAAATCTATAAATAGAGACTTGTTTCATTAGATTAGTATATCGAAACACAAAACATACAAAATCAGCCATGTCGAAAAAAAATGTAAATCAATCCGAGGAAGAGAAGATAATAAAGACCTTCCTAGATTCTTTACCAGAATCAAACACCCCTCCTTCTGGTATGATTAGTCTCAATAACCCAACCAACCGTTACAACCCCAGTCCCGGTTCTACTTCGCGTGCTCCCCCCAAGCCTCGTAAAGCACGCTCTCCAGCCAGGGGAGAAAATGAAGTACTGAAAACACCCACATCGACCAAGGCTGTAGATGTTTATGAAAAACAGGAGCTCCCAGTTTTCAAATGTCCAAATGACTATTATGGTTGTTGTGACGAACACATGTTGGAGTTCGAGATGGATCATTAAGAGATGTGTTTAATTGGTAATGTACAACTAATATTGCCGCACGAAAGTCACTCGTCATTACAATAAGTGCATATGGCTTTTATGTTTGTTTTTTTTATAATTTGTGCTTCAGTAAGGGGATGTGGTTCAAAAAACGTCTAATAATGTACTATATATTACATGTGTTGTTATTTATGTAAGGCTATTATATGTAAGGCTTTTATAACAAAAATATTGTATCAAAGTTTCAATTATCTTATTTTCTATTAATGTTTGATTCAAAAATTATTTGTTTCTATGTTATAACTTGAAACTTTGATGGACCACATATTCATGTAGTACAAATCTAATGGTTGATTTGGTTAAGCACATAACATGTGAATACAATCGTTACAGACCAACGTGATTTGACAAGACAGTACATCAACTATAAATAAATATGATGGAGTGTATATCTTTTACACCCATCAATAACAAAATAATGCCTTCTAGCTCAAGTGATGAAGACTCTTAATCAAAAAACGTGTCAAATTTTTTCCCTCTTCCAAAATTCTCTTGGAAAACCGAAACTCTGTGCGACGAATTCACTCAAGAGATACCCACATACTCGTGGGAATATGATACGCAATCACCAATCTATGCAACTGATGGTTCTACATCAACGATAGTACCGGACAGCCAGTTCTTGAAAAACATCCACCACAATCCAAAATACTCGGGGGAAACTGAAACTCATTTGATTGTCGATGATAAGCATCCAGAAGGTCATGACCAGAAGCGGGTTGTCGATGATGTTTTGTATAGGCAAATCGAAGACGTACAACCATCTCTATTGATTGAAAAGTCAGATACTTACGGTGGAAGTCCTGCAAGTGGTTTTGAGTTTGCACAAAGGCCAGAAAGCCCAAACTTAAATCTAGATGTTGATGCAATCAAAAGGTAATGTTGTGACGGATTTTCACATACCTACGGTGAAAGTTCCTCGTATGAAAGCAAGGATCAATACTATGGTGATGAATTTGCCCAAAGATCAGAAAGCTCAAACTTAAATCTAGATGTTGATGCAATCAAAAGGGAATGTTGTGACGGATTTTTAAATTCTCCACCAAAGAAACAGAAGGGAAAGAAAAGTTTATGGTAACTTTGGAGTGGAAAAGAGACAAATGTTTTCAAAATTTAGTGCCTAATATGTACTTGTACCATAACCATTGTATGTTTAATATTTTCAAGACTTTAATCTACCAGTTTAAAAGTTGTTTCAAATTTTATGCTTCATTAAATGTAATGTTTTATTGGAGTTGCATAATCAATTTATCTTGTTACTTAGCAAACGGAAATATTTCCGTTTATATACTATTAAATGTTGATGATCTATAAGATTCGTCAGAAGCATAATTTGATGGTTAATTAAGCTTTCTTTAAAAATAATTCAAACCCGTGTTCGAATCCGGTGTTGTGGAATATATTTTCAAAAATTAAAGAATGTACCCACGAAATAATCGTGGGTATACGTGGCTTTATTTTAATACCCACAAAAATAATCGTGGGTATAAGTGGCATTTTTTAAAAACTCGCGAAAATAATCGTGGGTATACGTGGCTTTTTTAAATACCCACGAAAATAATCGTGGGTTTTCGTGGGTAACTTCATCATTTTTATCGAACCAGGTCTCTCTCCTCCATTCGACGCAGCCAACCAAAATCACTCTCCTCCGGCGATTTCGACTCCCGCACCACCGCCGACACCGCGCACCACCACCTCCGGGGTTAACCCCTATATTCCGCATCTCCTTAGGTAATTTCGTTTCATCTCTATAATCCTTTAGGTTTTCTTCAATTTGGTTTTAGGATTCCTGAAAATTTGATTGCTTCATGATTCTAATAGTTTGGTCTAGTTTATATGAATCAATCCTTACATGTTTATGCCATAGATTTTCTTAGATTGATAAAAATTTGGGGTTATTGTATTGTGTAGGGTTTTTTAATTTTTCAAATAATTTGTTTTTGTGAAAAACGTAAATTAAAATGTTTGTAAAAAGAATTGTTGAGTAGTTAGTGTTTATTAATAATTAAAATAAAATTTTAAATTTGTTTAGGTATTTTATATTAATTTTGGGGATTTTTACATGCAAATAGCATATTTTATAAATTAAGTATTATAATTTAGTGTGAAAAAAAAATATAAAACCGGACAAAAATTAGATAACAAATACCAAAATTATATAATTGAAAAAACATATCTAATACAACTTGTACAAAACTTATGTATAAAAGTGTCACTTGTTAACACGATTTGAAAACATATTAATGGCTTGAAATTCAAAATTCTTGAAAAACATACATGAGAAAATAAGTTATAAAATTAAATGTTAATGGCTCTACAAAAATATATGACAAAATAATTTTTAAAATTTAAAATATGAAACATATTAATGGCTCTAATTTTGTTTAACAAAAAATCAGAAAATATTATTTGTGTAAGAAATATTAGATGTATTGTTTTTTGCATGTAGTTATGTCTTCGTCTACCGGAACCGGCTCAGTTAGAAGCAGACCTCGTTTCCATCTCCCAAAATCTACCATAGGTGCTTCTTTAGAGTATCGTTACCGTTTACAGGCGGTATACGAAGCGCCTACTAGGAGATCACAGCCTATCCTCCATCCGTTTAAGGAAAACGGAGGACTATGGTAAACATCTTAAATATTTAACCAGTTTAAGGTCTATGTGTTTACTAATTGATTTCTAACTTTTTGAATATTTTTTATAGGATTGGGATCGATGATTCGGTCACCAGTTTTATTAAACGGACATGGCAGGGTAATTTTTGGGGTCCTTGGAAGAACTGGACCGATGTGAAAAATTACGGTCCAGAAAAAATTCAGAGTTGGTGGGGAACATTTGTGGTAAGTTACAAAATGCGGATATTTAAACATTTAGTGTCCATTACTAACATTGTATATTAACAATGGTGGTTGCGAGTTGTAGCAAAACTATTATTGGGATCCCGAGTTCGAGGACATCGTCTTTTATGAATGGAAGGAAAAGACGAAGTTAGGAATCGGCGAAGAGATTAGTAGGAAACATCGAGAGGGAGTGCAGCCCGTATATATCAGCGATGATGACTGGGCAATTCTTTTGGAAGGGTGGCAGACTGAGAAAGCCATTAGCAAGAGTAAGAAGGCTGCTGAAAGCCGTAAAACGCCGATCCACGGCAAAGGAATGCACAAACACAGTGCCGGGCCCCGATCCTTCTCAAAGATTGACTATGAATTGGTAAGTTTGATCCATATATTAATTTACAAATCTATTCATTATCGTTAGTAATGTTAATGATCACTACATTGTGTAAATAATTTTTTGGGATAATGCAGAAGCAGAAGGGGCAGGGATCCGAGGAACCATCCATTCTGGATTTGGTGAAGGAGACGCATACACGCGCGGATGGCAGTTACGTTGATCCGGTGATTGAGGGACTCGTGAGGGAGGTTGAAGAGGAGGCTTCTCAGCACCAAGATTCGACCGGCACAGCTTTTTCCACAAGTGGTTCTCCTCGGGAATTCATTAACCAATTATATTTTTAGGTAAATTTTTTCATATTCTAATTTTTTATTTATTGTATATTTAGACATTAATTCTCTTATTGTTTAAAAATGCAGAGGGTGAAACCAAAATACGGGCATGCCTACGGCGTCGGTAGTGCAAGGACGCAGTTCTATCACCCTTCCGTCCAGGATCCGTCGGGAACACAAGCGGATCTCCGAGGTGAGCTCGATGATATGAGGAGTGAGATGAGTAGCATGGCGAGGAAGATAGATGTCATTTTGAATAAGCTAGATGGACGTAGCGGTTCACAAGGGACGAGTCAGCCCGACGACTTTGATGGTCGCTTCAACTATGTTCCGTAGCCGTTTATTTTATGTTTCTGCTTTTTTTTTAATTTGAAAACTTTTAATTTAGAACAATTTAATTTTACGTAAAATATTTTATTTCTATTCAAATTATTAGTTTAGTATTTAATTTAATTAAAAATTTTAATAACAAATTTAAAAATAAAAAATATTTTGACAAAAAAACATTGCACATACCCACGAAATTTATAGTGGGATTTCGTGGGTACAAAGCTACCCACGACATTTTTTGTGGCAAATCGTGAGTAATTTCCCACGAAAACCTTCGTGGCAATCCGTGGGTAACTACCCACGGAAAAATAAGTGGGTGTTCGTGGGTAATTTTACCCACAAAATATTTCGTGGGTAATCGTGGGTATTTTGCCACGGATAATTTCGTGGGTTTTCGTGGGGAGCTTTACCCACGACCACCCACTTATTTCTCTACCCACGACGCTATACCCACGAAAAGTTTCCGTGATTTTTCGTGGGTAAACCCACGAAAACCTACGAAAGGTATTCACTCTTACCCACGAAAGTTTCGTGGGTATTGGCTTTTTTTACTAGTGATTTAGTTATCTCATAACAATCAAAACATTGTTGTGTTTCGATCAATTTATGAATCTTTTTTCTTTATTCAGTGCTTATATCTCATGATTGTTCTACAATATAAGCAAAAGTTATGGTCTAAATATTGGTAAGCGGATTTCAAAAATTTTAAGGTTCTGTTATGCGTTTTGGTTGAAACCCTTTAATTTGTTTAAGAGACAACTTAACTATTCATTGGTTGTTTACTACTTGTGATATGTATATATGTACAATTTCAATCATTTGCACTGGAAAAATTGACAAAAAGAAAAGAGTAGGATAAATATTAGGGTCATTGAATACCGACCGATTAGAGATGGATCTCCCCCAATGTGTTCTATACTACTTCTTGTTGGATAAAATAAATTCAATTTATTATTGCATATAGTATTTCAATATTTTCATGTCAATTATAACTAACTTTTAAGGAAGTATGATTACTTTCCCCAAAAATCACTTAGGCCATGTACAATGGTGACCCTTAAGGGTCTAATGTCATTTTTAAATTATTAAAACACACCCTCTCTCTTCCTTTTACTCAACTTTATACCTTCTCTTTCATCATTTTACTCAACTTTTATTAATTTTATATTTAAACACTCTCTTTTCCTTTTAAACACACTCTCCAAAAGATCCAATATTGGATCCCTCTCTCTCCAAAATATCTAATGTTATCCACAAAAACACTCTCTTTCTTCCTTTTACTCAAATTTTATATTTCAATATACCCCACAAAAACACTCTCTTTCTTCCTTTTACTCAAATTTTAATACTTTTATATTATAAGAACACCTCTTTAGACCCTTCGGTGTCACCATTGTACATGCCCTTATTCGGCCAATATTTGAGTTAAAAATGACCACCTTTCCCCCAACACTTATCCAAAACATCTCACATCTAAACAAAATCGCCTAGACCTAACCATCTCAGAATCTCGTCCCAACCACCCACGCCGTCACTGGTTATATTCTCGTCCTAACCATCACTGATTGAAGACAACAAGGGATGGGTCACATATATCAATCTTCAACCTTTTCCCACAAGGAGATTCTGCATTTTAAAGTTGTGCATACACATCAATGAAGAGCACTTTGTATATATATATATATATATATATATATATATGAGACATCAAGAGATTTGAAAGCAATAGTCTCATAAATTAGCAATCAAAACATACTTTTTCTGTCTTATCAGTCTCTTTTTTGGTCACAAATTTCATATATTAACTCATTCTCCATAAATGGAGACAGAGTTTACAATACATGAAAACAAAGCCAACATGGCCAAGAGATAAACTAAACTCTTTGCTAAGCAAAGAAACAACAAAAGATAGAAGGAGGCTAATGCATCATTCAAGCAACTAAAGACGAATCCTCTGAATACGACGTCGGTAGCGCTAAAGAGAGATACAAAGCCCTGGAATTTAGAGAACACAGGTAGTGACCTAAAGTCCACAATTGAAACAGCAGCAAGTGCACAATTAACAATTGCTAGAACGACCCAAACATCTTGGTATCAATCTCTCTATATGTATATGTTATTGTTGTTCAATTAAAAAAACATTACCAAATACACATAATTAAGGTTTAGATTTACAAAACAAAAGGTAAAAATCATGATCATTCAATTGATATTTAGGGCATAAGATTTGGGGTTTAGGCTGTAAGGATATATGGTATATGATTTGAAATATAATTTTCTTATTGCTATTAGCAGTTGTGGTTTAGGGTATAAGGATTTAGGGTTTGAAATATAAAATTTATAGTGTTATTTAACAACAAAAATATAATTAATTTTTACGGATTAATGAGTTTTTGATTTAAAACTCCAAACACAAACCCCAAACCCTAAAAACCTTGAACTTTTAACCATAACTTTTAACCCTATCTTTATCATAAATTTACAAAATATTACTATTGTGAAAGTTGAGTTTTTTATTTCCGTCTAGAATACTTTTGTATTAAAAAGTGGAATAAACTTCCAACGATTACAACTTAAATCGAATGTTACAGATGATCAAAAGACGGCACGGATACACGTTCGTCCGAGAGCAAGAGCCGGCATGGGAACAAATCCGTCCAGGAGCAGAGCCCAAACATGGGAAGCATACGATAAGATAGACGGAACAAAACGGGTCACAACCCTTACACCAAAATAAACCATAAAAACAAATTAAGAAACTACAACCCAAAGGGAATCACCAAGACCTGCAACTTCTCAAAACTCCACAATAATCTTTATTGGATAGCTACCAATGACGACATATCGATAAACATAGACCTCTCATAGTGAATAATATATGCCTGACAATTCCAAATTTCCTAGGCTTCATAAGCCGGCAAGACGAAAAAGGTCATGAACCTTTTCTCCCGGATGCGGCGATGTCATTCACAAGACATTAGTATGCCTGAATAGAAGCTGCAATGAACGGACCAGATCTCGATCGGATCTGTTGGGTAGTGACAAGGAGCGACTGTGAACCAAACCAGGTAGCACCGGTCTCAGCAAACCGATATAGGAGCAAGATCGACTCAGAGAGGAAACAAAGATCAAACGAGAACCTGAAAAATTGGAGAATTGACAATAAACCCTAGCTAAATTGCAATCTAGAAATCTGACATATAGAACAAATTAGGAGGTGATAATCCCAACCCAAAAGGATAGAGACCCATCTCAAACCAAATCCGATTAAAAATAGATCTAGAAAAAATCAAGATCTAAAAACCGGATCTGAAATCTCACACCAAATAACAACTAAACCGCGAAAGAAACAAAGCTTAAAAGAGAAAAGAGAGACATGGATCCAGCCCTAGTGCTAATCGGAGCCACTGGAGCTGAACTCGCCGGAAAAAATAGAAGGGGAAGCAGGCGGAGGTTTTGAGAGAGAGAGGGGTGACAAAAAGGAAAGCACTTTAGTTTTTTATTTTTTATTGTGAAAGTTGAGTTTCAATCCAATTGGTTTGCTTATTTGATTATTAAATAATTTTATCAAAAATATATGCAATTCTTTTCCACAAGTTTAGTGAAATTTGTTTGATTCGTGTAATTGTGTTGTGTGGCAAATTATTTGTTCAAACACCAATACTTTTATTATTATTTTTTTGGTCACAAACACCAAACCCGAACGACTAAAATTAGTTTTTTCTAAAAATTAAATAATTGCCACGTCATCGATCCATGACATACTTTTCCATTATATTATAAACCATTAGATCATAATTAACGATCAATACGAACCGTCAGATCTAGTTTTACCATTTCTCATCCACCAAACAAGATCCCTAAGGCATGTACGATGGTGACATCCATGATGGGTGTCTTAAGTATTTTTGAATTAAATAAAAATTAAATTTTTTTTATGTTAAGGCATGTTTGGTCCTAAAGTGGTGTCTTCTTGTGCATGCTTCGCTTCGCCTCCCTTCTTCTTCACAGCCTCAAAAATTGATTCCCTTCGTTTCGTCTCCTTGTTCCTTCTCCCGCTCCGTTCACCGGTGAACCTACGCAACTCATCACCATGGACGTCTTCGATGAAGCTCCATGGTGTCGTCTTCCTCATATTTCCGTTTATTCACGCGCCTTTTAGCTTGTTACTGTTTAGATTCCTCTCGATTCTGGTAAGTGATTGAATCTTTCTTCTTTGCATATTGTTCCTCTTGGGATCTTTATTTCATTTAACTCATCTATTACTTTGAATCGACTAGAATAGTGTTCCTAGGTTTTTGTTGATTTCATTGAAATCGGATTCAGCTAATGCTATGGTTTTGTAGCGGCTTCTCTAACAGAGGAAGTCCATGTAGGTGTTGAGGAAGCAAATGATCTTGGAGAAAAGACACAACTCAAGGCTAGTGGTACGGTTCTATCAAGTTATTATCTTGATTCTTAACTCTTTATCTTATTGATTTGTATCCCTAGGTTGTTGTTGATTTGGGACTTTGAAATCCTAGATTTGTATATCTAATTTGGGCAATCGATTGAAATTTTATAGCAAATATACTGATAATTTATCAATCTCTTTTGGTTAGGTAGTGAAATTTTAAACTTGGTAAAACTCAGTTACTAAAGTTGGAGTTGTGTGTTGTTGTGCTATAGGTTCTTCTTAGAGGACCTAAGAATTCAAGAGAAGTTGTGAAGCATTTCCTTCCTGCTCCCACTACAAGAAAACAGCTGCAAATCCGACGGAAATTCCGACGGAAGTAATACGTCGGAAATTTTCCGACGGTAATCCGACCGATTTCCGACGGAATGGAAATTTTTCAATTCCGTCGGAAATCTGTCGGAATTATTTCCGACGGACCACAGACCGTCGGAAATCGGTCGGATTATTGGACCGTGTAACTAGCCGTTGCCGACGCCGGAGGAGATTCCGGTCAGTTGTCGGAAATCCGTCGGAAAATATAAATTTCCGACAGATTTCCGACAGACTCCCAACTAGTCTGTCGGAAATTTGTAGGAAAAAATAGCCGTTATATAGCCGTTATTATATCCGTTGTTTTTCCGACGCTTTTCCGACAGATTTCCGACGGTCAGCGTATTTATATATATGATTCCACACATCTTCATTCACTCACAAAACAACAACAACTTCCAACCAAATATTTGTTAGAAAAAAATCGTTAAGAGAGTGAGATGTCATCTTCTAGATATTATAGATCGTGGATGGATGAAGAGATGTATGATCCGGAGTCGAATACATTAAATCCAAGTTATGCACGAGGTATATGCGAGTTCATGGCGGTTGTCGGGAATCGAAAGGTGATAAAATGTCCATGTTTAAATTGTTGCAATTCTCGTAATGTTAATATAGAACAAGTTTGGCATCACTTGTATACCGCTGGTTTTATGCCGGGATACAAAATTTGGTTTTTTCATGGAGAAACTATAATGATGGTGCTAGTAGTAGCAGTGCACCATATGTTGCGGATAGCTTAGGCGAACATAGAATGGATAACTTAGGTGAACATAGAACGGATAGCTTAGGCGAACATAGAACGGAAGTAGATTTTGGTGTAGGTACCGCTGAGATGGTTCATGATGCGTTTAGAGAGAATTTGCCATCGATCGTAATAAGGGAGGATAGACTAGAAGAACCAAATGAAGAAGCTAGAAGATTTTTTGATATGTTAGACGCAGGGAAGCAACCATTATATGATGGGTGTAGAGACGGACATTCCCCTTTATCAACTGCTAGTAGACTGATGACCCTTAAGACGGACTTCAATTTGGCGGAAGAGTGTGTTGATGCGATAGCAGATTTTGTGAAAGATATTTTGCCTGAAGATAATCAGGCACCTGCATCATACTACGAGATACAGAAACTTGTAGCTGGTCTTGGTATGCCGTATCAGGTGATAGATGTATGCATCGACAACTGTATGCTATATTGGAGAGAAGACGAAGACCGGAGAAGATGTAAATTTTGTCGTAAACCGCGGTATCAGGAAACTGGTGGGAGAGTTCCAATTCCATATAAACGTATGTAGTACTTACCATTGGCAGCGAGGTTAAAGAGGTTATATCAATCTGTGCGAACGGCAGAACAAATGAGATGGCATGCAGAGCATCGTCAAGATGGAGAGATTACACATCCTTCAGATGCAAAAGCGTGGAAATATTTTCAAATGTTGTATCCGGATTTTGCATACGAGTCAAGAAATGTGTACCTCGGGTTAAGTACGGATGGTTTCAATCCATTTGGGAAGCATGGAAGGCAGTATTCTTTGTGGCCCGTAATCGTAACACCGTATAATTTGCCCCCTGGTATGTGCATGCGTCGAGAGTTTTTATTCCTCTCCGTTCTTATTCCCGGCCCTGAGCATCCGAAGAGATCACTTGATGTATTCCTCCAGCCATTGATTTATGAGTTACAAATGCTATAGAGTCACGGTGTCGAAGCATTTGATGTTTCACGGAAGCAGAATTTTCTGATGCGTGCGGTCCTTATGTGGACTATTAGCGATTTCCCAGCATATGGTATGCTATCTGGATGGACTACTCATGGAACATTATCGTGCCCATTTTGCAAAGACAACACTGACGCTTTCCAATTGAGGAATGGAAGAAAGCCATGTTGGTTTGATTGCCATAGAAGGTTTCTACCGGACGGCCATCCCTATCGTCGGTCTAAAAGATTATTTAAGAAAAATAAACAAGTGTTTGATGCTCCAATTGATGAGATAGACGGTCGTACTATATTGGAGCAGTTGAGAGATTTTGGTGCTGAGAGGACTCCTGATTGTGGGGGTAATGGGCATGAACCGCTTTGTGGTGTAGGAGGAGCTCACAACTGGCACAAGAAGAGTATATTTTGGGATTTGCCGTATTGGAAGGATCATTTATTAAGGCACAACCTCGATGTGATGCATATTGAAAAGAACTTCTTTGACAACATCATGAATACGGTGTTAAACATCCCGGGAAAGACAAAAGACAATGTGAAGTCTAGGATGGATGTTTCAAAGATTTGCTACCGTGCTTATCTTGATCGTCTTCCCGATGGTACATATCCTTTTCCTCCGTACTGATTGCAAATACAAAAGATAAGAGAATTTTTCCGGTGGATTGAACACGAAGTTAAATTCACTGATGGATATGCAGCTAATCTGGGTAACTGCGTAGACTCGCGATACCTAAAGTTTTTGGGACTGAAGAGTCATGATTGTCATGTACTGATGCAGAGGCTTCTTCCATTTGCTTTTACCCATCTTCTTCCTCAAACTGTCCACGAATCTATTGCAGCAATTGGTGCTTTCTTTAGGGATTTATGCACGAGGACACTTACAGTTGAGGGGATCCGTAATTTAGATGCCAATATACCAGTGATCCTTTGCAATCTTGAGAAGATCTTTCCGCCGTCTTTTTTTGATGTTATGGAACATCTTCCCCTACACCTCCCCCGCGAAGCCGAACTAGGTGGTCCCGTTCAATTTCGTTGGATGTATCCTTTTGAGCGGTACATGTTCCATCTAAAGAAGAAGGTCAAAAATTTGGCTCGAGTTGAAGGTTTTATTGTCGCACAGAGTATCAATGAAGAATCATCACAGTTTGCGGAATATTACTTTCCGCGGGAAGTTAGTACGAAGAGTAGACGTCCTGCTCGTTATGATGATAAAGGTGAGAGAGTCACGTATGCCGCGATTGTCCCTGAGATGTTTTCGCAAGTTGGCCGAGTGATTGGGAGAGGGAAGAGACGCTTCCTATCACAAGCAGAGTGGAGTCACTTACATATGTATATCCTAACGAATTGTGAGGAGATGGCGGAGTACGAAAGGTAAAAACAGAACTTATTTAAATACATCTTGTTTTTAATACCTAAGTAATATATAGGTTTCATATGTTATATATTTTTGTTTGCTTTCAGGATTTACATTGCATCAATACGTCGCTATTATCCAGAAATGACAGAAGACGAACTTGGAGAATCTAAGGAAAACGAGTTTCCAAATTGGCTGCAATATTACGTAAGTATTAAAAAAACGCTTACATTTCTTAAAATTAGTGAATTAATTATTACTTAATTAAATGTTTGTTTATTAATTTGTCTAAATTATTATCTCAGGTTTCTGAAGGAATGAAGAATGGAGAAAGGTTTCTGACATGGTTACAAGAGATAGTTTCAGGCCCAAGCTTTGAAGCAACTTCATACGCTCGGTATTGCACTAGGGGATTTGCATTTAGGATTCATGAAGAAAGGTCGAGGGCAACTGCAGATTACGGTATTTCAGCTACAAGTGGTGATGTAGTCTACTACGGGATTCTGAAAGAAATATTGCAAGTGCGCTATCCAGGAATGTTGGGCATGAGGTGCATTGTTTTCTTGTGTGAGTGGTATGATCCGTCATATCCAGAAGGTGTCCAGGTGAGCCAATTTGGCGTCACTTCAGTAAATTCTTCTAGGAAACTGCAAAAGTATGACCCATTCATCCTAGCATCACAGGCAGACCAGGTTTGATTTTAAAATTTTATAATACGTGCCTTATAGATAAATAATGATATTGTAATTGCCTAAACTAAATATGTTTGTTTCAGGTATGCTACATTTCTTATCCTAGGGTAACACATCGAGGAGATCCTTGGATTACAGTGACTCCAATTAATCCAAGAGGGAGACTATATGGAGTTGCTGAGCAAGATGCTATGCAACCAACTAGAATTACTCCGATGGCTCCAGTTGATCATTCTTCAGCGGTGGACCTTTTTGTTGATTTCACTGAATTTGGTGATAATATCGTACATTCAGAATCAGAAGAAGAAGTTGGAGAATTTGATGAAGACGAAGACACAATTCCTTCGGAAGAATCTGATGAAGAAGAAGAAGTTGGAGAATTTGATGACGAATAAGTTGGATAATTTATATATATATATATATTTTTTTTTTAAATGATATATATATATATATATATAATTCCGACTTATCTGTATATTTATTTATATATATATATATTTAATATAAAATGATTTATATATATATATATATTTTAAATGATATATATATATAATTCCGACTTATCTGTATATTTATTTATATATATATATTTAATATAAAATGATTTATATATAAATATATATATATATATATTTTTTTTTTTTAAAAATGATATATCTGTCGGAAACATATATATATTTCCGACAGATTTCCGACAGATAATCATTTTTATATAAATAAGCTTTTTTTTTATTTTGAAGTATCCTTCGGAAATCTGTCGGAAATATATATATATTTCCGACAGATTTCCGACGCAATATTCATATCATGTTAACCTTAAAAGACGACACGTGTTACCCTTACATCTGTCGGAAATCAGTCGGAAATATATATATTTTTCCGACTGATTTCCGACAAATTTAGGGTTTTGAGGTCAAATTCCTGAATTTCGAGAAGACAAAGTCTCGGCATACAATTCTGACAACTAAAGTGAAAGATAATTGAGTAAATAACATTCTCGATGTTATACAGAACATGTTTTGCGATTTTGTCATGTTTCAACCAAAAGCGTTTCATACAGTTACATATACAAAACAATAGATGTTTACGGAAAATACTAAATGTTTAGAATTTGAAAGTAATAATGACCATTATCAAGTATTTTATCTTCCAAATATTGCTTCAACCATGCTATTAACTTGTAACTACGAAAACGGATCATAAACAAGCTTAAAACCCCAAATCTGTCGGAAATCTGTCGGAAAAATGTATATTTTTCCGACAGATTTCCGACGGAATTGGAGATTTCAGGTAAAAATATGTACAAAATGCTAACAATTTTTCCAAAATAAGCATTTTGGAAAAAAATGTTAACAATGCTAAATATTGTTTAAAAATTACCAAATTTTTCCAAAATGCTAATTCATTAATTTCCAAAAAAAACATTTCTTAAATTTAATAAACATTTCCTAAATTTCTTCAATTCCTTAACCCTAAACCAACAAAAAAACATTTCTTAAATTTAATAAACATTTCTTAAATTTCTTCAATTCCTTAACCCTAAACAAAAAAAAACATTTTTTAAATTTAATAAACATTTCTTAAATTTCTTCAATTCCTTAACCCTAAACCAACAAAAAACATTTTTAAAATTTCCCATACACTAAAACCACAAATCTGTCGGAAATCTGTCGGAAAAATATTCATTTTTCCGACAGATTTCCGACGGATTTGCCAATTTTTACCCGCGAAATGAAAAATAAACATCGCGAAATCAATCGGTCCAATTACACGCGGTCATTCAATTTTTTTGGAATTCCGACGGAATTCCGACAGATTTAAAGCTGTCGGAAATTCTGGGAATAAAACAGATTTCGTTCTTCTTCTTCTCTTCGTCGTTTTTCTTCTCTTCTTCTTCTCTGGAAAATCCGCCGCCTCCTCCGCTCCTCCTTCGTCGTCCGCCTCCGATTTCGCCGTTTCTTCTTCTCTTCTTCGCCGGAAATCCACCGGATTTCGTCTCTTCTTCTTCTCGCCGCCTCCTCCTCTTTCTCCACGCCGCCTCCTCCTCTTGCTCACCGCCGCTGCCTCCTCCGCTCCTCCTCGCCACCGGAAATCGCCACCCATGTCGGAAATCCCAAGTCATTTGTAAGTATCAATTGATTTTGTGAATTGATTTTGGTTAGATTTAGGAAATGAGTTTGTGAATTGATTTTGGTTAGATTTAGGATTAAGATTAGGGTTAGATATAGGGTTTTGGAAGTTATATTATGAAATTTGGAAATTGTTACTAATTTTATGAAATTGTTACTAAATTGTTAGTATTTTTACTAATTTTTACTAAATTGTTAGGGTTTTTAAATTGTTGGGGTTTTTAAATTGTTATGAAAAATTAGATTTATGATTAGGATAAATGAGGGAAATTGATTTAGGGAAATTGATTTAGGGAAATTATTTTTTCCATAAATTTTTAGAATACTGTTAGCAAGTTTTACTAATTTTTAAACAATTATAGCGATTAATTTAAAATTTTAGAATTTTAATTTTTTAGAATTTTAAATTATGTAACAATTACTTAAGAATTTTAGAATATCGAAATAATTGTAAATTTAAAGATAATGACTTAATTTTTGAATTTATATCTATATTTTAAAGAATTTTAAACAATTAGATTTAGAAAAAATTTTAAAAGGTTTATAAGATTGTTTACAAAACCTTATAAAACTATTTAAAAACCTTATAAAACTATTTAAAAACCTTATAAAATTTTACAAAAACCTTATAACACTATTTAAAAACCTTATAAAACTTTAAATTTTAAATTTTAGAATTTTGGAAATTTAAATTTTAAATTCCACCTCAGAATTTTAAATTTTACAATTTTGGAAATTTAAATTTTAGAATTTTGGAAATTTAAAGCAATGTTTTTCTAAACCATTATATTTTTATAATTATAGATTTTTCATATATTTAAAATACATTATCATATAAATCTAGGGACTACGGTGGTTTCGCTGCTGCATCTGGCAGCGGCCAATCACGTCGTCGTCGTGTGAGTAGATCTCGTTCGACTTCCACGTCTACACCTGCACCGTCGTCTACACCTCTAGAGACGCCGGTGACACCAGCAGCCACCACAGCACCGTCGCAGATTAGCGTCGAGGACTTCATGGGTCTTCCTGGACGAGAGAGGTTGACTAGACTCCATCCAGACCAGCTAGGTAGAGACAGATGGTAAGTTTTTTGTTCCATTTATGTTTTTTTTTAACAAATTTAATTTAATTGCGACTAATGTTACATTTTTTCCCGTAGGTTTGGTGATTCTCGCAGCGGGATTTCGAAGTCCCTCAACAAGATGGAAAACTCTATGCTCAGCCGTCCTTATGCGACGTACACCGCCATGCCACTGGAGGATCAAGATATGTGGTTTCGCCAATTTGCGGTAAGTCATCTGTTTTCACAATTTTTACTTTCATTTAAATTATTATTATTTATATTTAATTTTTCTTTTGCAGCAAGAATTTAGGTGGGACCCACACATGACCGCTCTGGTCAGGCGGGAATTCGACTCTTATGCAGCACTGCACTACTCGAAGAAGGTGTTCGAGTGGAAGGATAAGTGGCTACACGGTGAGGTGCCAAAGGAGATGGTTGAGAAGCCGGACTTGTGGAACGGGTTCATCGCCTATTGGCAACTAGAGGCTACCAAGGACACCTCTACATATCACTCTAGCAACCGGAACAGCCAGCGCAACGGCAAGGGACCTTCCACCCACAACCTTGGAGCTACCAGCAAGAAGACAAAGGCTAGGGATATGGTAAGTTTTTTATGTACGTCTTCATTTTTATTTATTTTTTTTTTTGTTTTATACATTTATATTATTAAATAAATATCTAACAACTGCAGGCTAAGAAGTTGGGTCGGGATCCCAACAACTTGGAACTTCTGCTAGCGACACACACCGACAAGAATGGTGTTGTCCAGGATCAGGTAGCTCGGGAGATTCAGGAGAGCGTCCAAAGAATGGAAGAGGAGTACATTATGCCTCAGCCATCCGTCGAAGGAACCCCTCCCATCACCCAAGCCCCGGACGACATCATCAACCAATTCGTCTTAAAGGTATGTAAAATTTAAAATAGTTTTCAAGTCTTTTTCATTTACAATTTAATTTGTTCCGCAGGTTGCTCCGCAGAGCAAAGGGCGGCTTTATGGTCTTCCCGACGATGCGGGATCATCGGGGTCTTCTTGTTACTACAGCGAGACATCCGACCTGAGAGCCCAGATGAAGGAAAAGGACGTCGAAATTGAAGATTTGAAGACGACGGTCCAACAGATACGAGATGCACAAGCCGCCCTAGAAGCCGAGCGGGAAAAGGAGAGAGCCGAGCGAGACAAGGACAGGGAGAAGATGCAACGGATGATGGAGTACTTGGGCCGCAACCCGGATTTTCCGGGGGGGCCCACCATTTAGATTTTTATTTTCAATGTTTTTGTAAAACAATATTACTTTTTATTTCTACTTTTAATTTTATTTTAATTTCTACTTTTAATTTTATTTTAATTTAAATAATTCAAATTTTAAATTTTAAATTTATATTAAATTAATTATTATTTAATTTATTATAATTTTTAATAATTTCTACGAATACATCGGAAATCTGTCGGAAATAGATCCGTCGGAAAGCTGTCGGAAATAAAACCGTCGGAAATCTGTCGGAAATAAATACGTCGGAAGTCTGTCGGAAAGTCGTCGGTTTACATGTAATCGGAACTCGTCGGAAATTAGTCGGAAACAAAACCGACAGATTTCCGACAGTGACATTTCTGACGGAATTCCGACGTCTCGCCGGACTCCGGCAGGATGTCGGAATTCCGTCGGAAATAAAGCCGTCGGAAATCTGTCGGAAAATTTTGACGGATTTCCGACAGAATTACCATTTCCGACAAGATAGAAACGACAGACAAATCCGTCGGAAATCTGTCGGAATATGCGTTTTCCGACAAACTTCCGACGGATATATCCGTAGGATTCTTGCTGTTTTCTTGTAGTGTCCTGGTGTGCCACACAATCACACAACGCCATATGTTTGGTCTAGTTGAAGGAAGTCCAAGAAGGCCGAAGGAATGAGGAAGAGTCGTGGAGTCAATATGTTTATTGGAAGGTGTCACTGCCGTTGAACTTAACTCATTCAACTAGGAACTTTGTCTATATGTTAGGAGTCAATATGTTTATTGGAGTTCTTGGTCTGTCATAATACGAACTTTGCGTAGAGAACTCGTGTTTCTTCACATGTTTACGATATGATTGTTAGCTTGTTTCTAGATTCATTGTGTAGTTACCTTTTGAGATTTAAGATTTTGTAAATTAGTTTTCAGTATTTAATAACAAATTCGTTAAATATATAAATTCACTAATAACAAAAAAAATATATATACATATATATATATATATGAAAGCATTTTATATACTTGTTGAAGCGTTTATCGGTGTTATGAAACAATAGATCACAACACAATTCATTAGTTATAACTAATTTTAATACAACTGGAAAAAAAAATGCTACTACATAATATATTATAGCATTGATCATGAGCTGTATATATTAAAGCATTTTAGTAACGCTATGATAAAACGATCTACAATAGCGTGTTAAAAAAACGTTATTGTATATGAATGACCTAAGATAGTTGTCGATGTCCTAGCGTTTGTGAAAACGCTATTCAAGACCTAAAATAGCGCTAATCGTGTGCTAAAAATTTTCATTTTTCTTGTAGTGAAATAAAGTATCTCTTCAAGCGTCGATTCGTATATAGATATCTTAGTAAGAAGTGGTTAAAATTTGTCCAAACAGTCCTCATCGTCTTTCAGAATATTGATGGCAAATGTAGTTATCTTCTAGAGTAATGAAGTATAATTATTAACCAATCATAATGAGGAACAAAAAGAAAATGTGTATAGAAAAATAAGTGCGTCGAGTTTTGTATGTGATTGTCGTGCTCATAATGAACTTATTCGAGGGTCAGGACGACATCATGATGTGTACTACTCCGTCCATTCACTCTTTTTATGTATAAGATTTTATTTCACTTGTTTTAATGCAAAATTTATACTTATTTAATAATTATGACCATTTAGTTTTTTAACTGGTTGACTCAAGATTTTAAAATATTTAGTATATATTTCAAATCACAAATAAAATTTAGGATGTACGATAATTATTTTTCTAGGGTTCTTCCCCCAAACCCTCAAATAGCGACGGTAGACTTTTTGTTTTGTTATACAACCATCGAGAAGTATACAAATGTCACATGTTGAGGAGATGGATAACATTGACCTTGTCGTTGATGTCACACATATCGGGGATGATCTAGTGCATTCGGACGAAGAGGAAACACGTGACGAATTTGACGACGATTCAGACTCCATCCCTAGTGAAAGTGGATCAGAAGATTCAGATTAATAATTTATGAATAAATGTGTGCTTATGAATGTTGTGTGAATAAATGTGTGATTCAGACTTCATCCCTAGTGAAAGTGGATCAGGAGATTCAGATTAATAATTTATGAATAAATGTGTGATTCAGGAGAAAACAATTTACAATATTTTGGCTTTGCTCATTAACAAATCAGATTGTGGAAGATAATCTGAGTATTACGACAGACAAATAAGAAAACAATAAAATTGCTGACCACCACGGATTTGAACTCGGGTTTGATATAGTTTTAAAGAAAGCATAACCATTTAATCTGGGGACGAATGTAGTATATCATTGACATTTAATAGTATATAAGCAATTCCGGTTAGTAATTAACGATATATTTTGATTATGCAACTCCTATAAAACATTACATTTAATAAAACATAAAATTTAAAACAACTTAATACACAGGTAGAGTAAAGACTTGCAAAAATTAAACACACAACGGTTATGGTACAAGTACATAATAGATAATATTTATTTACACACCATATGTCTGTATCCACTCCAAACTTACCAATATTGGTTAGAACCATTAAGTGATTTTCTTTCCCTTTTTTTTCTTTGGTGGAGAATCTAAAAATCCATCGCACAATTCACTTTTGATTGCATCAACATCTATATTTAAGTTTGGCTTTTCTGGGTTTTGGGCGAATTCAAAATCATAGTACTGATCCTTACATTCATTTGAAGTACTTCCACCGTAAGTATATGAAGGTTCAGTGAATTGATATGGTTGGACGGCTTTGACAACCCGCTTCTGGTCAGGACATTCTGTCTGGTTATCGTATTTGTGATTAAGAAAACCGAACCCATGTTCATTTTTTGGAGTGCATGAATCATCTTCCCACGAGTATGTGGGTATATCTTTAGTGTATTTGTCGCACTGAGATGCCGATTCCCACGACATCTTTGGAATGTGGTGGATGTTTGGCGAGCACTGGCTGCCAGGCACTATTGTTGATGTGGAATCTTCTTTATGGATTGGTGAGCACGTATCAAATTCCCACGAGTAAGTGGGAATCTCTTGAGTGAATTCGTCACAATGAGATTCGGTTTCCCACGATAATTTTGGAATATAAAAAAAATTTGTCTCGAATGTTGTTTTTGCGTCTTCATCAGGAGAGCTAGAAGACATTTTTTGTGTTATTGAGAGGTGTAGAAGATATACACTCCATCAGGTGTATTTATAGTAGAAGTTATATGTATAAACTGTCGGTATTCCGTCTGTAATCCGTCCGACTACACGATGTCGGTAAAGTTTGATTGGTCAGCTGTACTGACGGATTTCCGACTACACGATGTCGGCAAAGTTTGATAGGTCAGCTGTACTGACAGATTTCCGACGGAGCTATGTCGTCATAATTATGTAACGGATTTCCGACGGATTGCCGACGGTTTCCGATGTTGGCAAAGTTTGAGTGGTTAATAAATCAAGTGCAGTGGCCGATGGGATTGGTGGGGTGTTATATGTCAGAGTGTTTTGACGGTTTTTCGACGGATATCCGTTCTACATAAGTTTGCACATTTTGTCATTCCTTCATAAAAAAATTTCAACACAAAATCATAACACAGAAAAATTCAATTGCGTAATGGCAAACAGAGATCTATGGAATTACTATATGCAAAACCGAGCCCCCGGTCAAAACCCTCCAAACACAACTCTTGTTCCTTCAAGCCCTCCTTACGATAACTTAAATGTTACTGATGCTCAACCGACAATTTCACTCCATCCAACTCAACAATCCCAGAACCAAACGCCCGTAATACCGGGACATGGCCAAGTCGTACGGTGAGGCCTGTTTCAGAAGAGGTCTCATGATGCAAAGGTGATGCGAAGTGAAAGTTCTCAGCCACGCCCAACACAAGATTTTATTCGTGAGGTCATTAATGAGGCACCACAGGCCGACCAAGATTTTAGTAGTCCTCGGTGGACTTCTACTATCGATTACATAATCCGTGAAGGTATATATATATATATATATATATATATATAATTACGGCTTTTACTTTAACAATAATGATTGTGGCTGACAAATACTAAATCTATCATTCATACATGTAGGTTCTTATAACAATCGGAGCACACCATTCTGGACCCAGGTTGCAGAAATTCAATCCCCGCATTCACAATTTGTGAAAGTCAAAAAGGTTTACGTTTTTGACCAATTTTATTAACATTTAGAGATACAATTTATCTAACAAGTTTATTCTATTTCATTATCAGATTGTGGCTATGCTCTCTAGTTTGACCCCAAATGACCAGGAAGATCTGCTAGTAACCTTAAAATATCCTTCAGGAAAAATCGAGGGAACCATGCACCATAACATCCTCAAGAATGACGAGTACAGACTCACGACTGGTGTAGGTGCGGTGATCATCCTAAAGAATATTACCGTTTCCTGTTTTAACAGAAACTCAAGGTACCTGAACATCACAGAGCGGAACATTGTTAAGGTAGATGTATATCGATATCATACGTTTCTAAATATGTCTGGGAAGGCTTAACTAAATCCATTTTTCACACAGATAATCGGTGCTAATTCGATGATTGCTGAATACCAACCAACGGAAGTATCTACCATCGATGAGGAAGATAAATGCACTACTGGGTACGAATATGAAACAGGTCGAGACTCAGATGATGAATAAACATCCGACCCGTCCATGATTTTAATATTTTCCGGCTATCCATTGTACGAGTTTATCCGGATAATGCTGTTATGTGTAATATTTTACCATCCATGATTTTATATGTCATATTACAGATTTCCGACTGATATTGTGTTCATGTAATATTCCCGCTTAGAAAAAAAATTTACGGATTTCTGACGGATCCTTAAATTCATTTCTTTTCAATTCTGAGATAGGAAAAAAACATTTTAATTTTTATTTCAATTTTTTCCTATCTCATAATAGAAAATAAATAAATTTAAGGATCCTTCAGCAATCCGTCATAATGAAAATATTAATAAAAAACCATAATCCGTCAGAAATCCGTCATAATGTATGACGGATTTTTGACGGATTATTAATTTTATATTTTTTCTATCCGGAGATAGAAAAAATAATTTAAAAACCAAAATCCGTCAGAAATCCGTCATAATGTATGACGGATTTCTGACGAATTATTAATTTTATATTTTTTCTATTCCGAGATAGAAAAAATTAAAAAAAAAAACCAAACTCCGTCAGAAATCCGTCATAATGTATGACGGATTTCTCACGGATTAGTAATTTTATTAATTTTTTCTATTCGGAGATAGAAAAAATTAAAAAAAAACAAACATCGTCAGAAATCCGTAATAATGTATGATGGATTTCTGACGGATTATTAATTTTTTCTATTCGGAGAATGAAAAAATTAATAAAAAACCTAACTCCGTCAGAAATCCGTCATAATTTATGACGGATTTCTGACGGATAAATAATTTCATATTTTTCCTATTCGGAGAATGAAAAAATTAATTAAAAAACCACTATCCATCAGAATTCCGTCAGAATTTCTGACAGAGTTGTGACGGAAAACCATAATTTCTTGCCGCCTAAACACTTCGATATCATCGAAACCGCGGCAAAATCCGTCAGTTTTTCCGTCATAATTTTTGATTCCGTCGGAATCCCGTCGGCATACGTCATTAAAACCAGAGACTTCGTCTTCCCCGCAGACATAACGCAAAAAAATTTCTTTTTCCATTGAATCTGGTTGCTTCACCGCCGATTTGCCGCAGATTACACCGGTCCTCCACCGTTTCTATTCCCCTTCCGTAAGACAATCACCAATTACCCCAAACATGTAAGTTTTTCAAAATTTTGAAGTTTTTCAATATTGTTCTTGAAATTATAAGTTAGAAAATTGATTTTGATTGTGATTGTGATCGAATTTTGGGCGATTTCGTAATGGTTTATGAGAATTTTATGCATTTAGGAAGTAACGGACTTAGGAATTCTCACATATTTAGGGTGTATGAGTTTGTTAGGGATTTATGAATTTAGGTATTAGTATAATTTTCTAAATTTATAATTTTTGGGAATTTAGGATTTTTTAAATTTATGAATTTTGGATTTATGCTAATATAATGAATTTAAAAATTTAGGGATTTTAGAAATTTTTACGTTATTATGAAAATTTTATGAATTTTTGGAATTTTTTTATTTTGATTTGAATAAGTTTTTTGTGGTTTTTAGGGGTTTTAATAGATTTATGATATGATTAATATATAAAATTCTAAAATTTAAAAATTTTTATAAAAAAAGTATTTAAAATTTTTACAAAAACATTTAACTTCTTAAACTTTGAAAATTGTTTAACTTTTAAAAATCATTTTAAACATTTAAAATTTTATAAATCCTCTATAAAATTATTTTTAAAATAAATTTACAAATTCCAAATCCCAATTACCCAACAATACCTATATCCCTAAACCTCCATACCTAAAAATCAAAAAATCTCTAAATGCCAAAATTCCAAATTTCCAATTTCCCAAAATCCCTAAGTCAGTAAATCCTAAAATCTTAAAATCCTAAATTGCTAACACATGATGATGGACCGAGACAAAATATGGAAAGGTTTTATAAACGTGTTTGGCGAGTGATTGCGCCGGAAAGGATTTTTTAAAAGGATTTTTTTAATTTTTAAAAATTCATAAATCCCTAAATATGTATATCTAATAATCCAAAAAACTAAAATTTATGAAATCTCAAAATTCCAAAATCGGAAATTCCCAAATTACCATAAATCCTAAAATCCATAAATTCCAAAATCTCAAAATCACAAATTCCCAAAATCCCAAATGCCCTAACTCCGTAATAAAGATTGTAAATCATAAATTTATAATTGACATACTAATTTTAAATATGTAAGAAAAAATTAAAAGTTATGTAAAAAATTTGGAAATCGTAGGGATTATAGGCGATTTCGTGAGGGTAGCGGAGGCGGTGCTTCCTCTAGGGGAGGTGGGACTGCGAGTCAGTCGCAGATCCCCGACACTCCTCTTATGGGTTCAGGTGGCTCAGCTCCTACGGCAATGAGCATCGAGGAGTTTGTGTCGCAACCCGGTCGGGATAGCTTGCCTCACCTTAATCCGGAATTACCACCTAACACGACGTGGTAATGACTACTTTTGAAAATTTATAGGATTATATTAACTTAATAAAATTGTTAACAAAATACCAAACAAAATATTGTGTAGGTTCCAATTTTCGGGAAACGGTATTTCGAGTTCTATCAACGCAATGATCAATTGCTTGATAACTAAACCGTATCCCACTTATTCTGAGATGCCAGTGGCAGACCAGGACACATAGTTTCGACAATTTGCGGTATGATTTTATATTCTAAATTAAAAATTCATCTTTTATATTACATTCCAATTGACAATAGTAATTCGGGTATTGTTTTTTTTCAGCAAGAATTTACGTGGAACCCACAGCTGACTGCTATGGTCCGACGTAAATTCGACGAAAAGGCGAGTAGAAAGTACTCGCAGAAGATGAACGAGTGGAAGGACGGGTGGTTCAGACATCAGAAGGTGCCTAAGGTTTTGAAAAACAACGAAGTATTATGGGCTGGACTACTTGCACATTGGGAACGGGAGGACACTCAAGCGACCTCCGGAAAAAACTCGAGTAACCGGAGGAGCGACCGGAAGGGGAAGGGACCGGAAAAAAATAATTTTTTTAAAAAAATAATTACAAATCCGTTGGAATTCTGTCGGTTTCTTGGTTGTCGCAATTCCGTCGGTTTATTGGCTGTCGGAAATCCGTCGGTTTCCTTCCATCGGTTTCCTTGCCGTCGGAATTCCGTCGGTTTCTTGGCCGTCGAAAATCCGTCGGTTTTCTTGGCCGTCGGAAATCTAACCTCCGACGGTATTACGACGGAGTGGCAACGGAGTGGCAACGGAGTGGCAACGGAGTGGCAACGGATTCTGGTTATCCGTGTTCCGTCGGGAATCCGTTGGTTTTTCCGACGTTTTTCTTGACGGATTTTCATTTCCGACGAGATAGAACCGACGGACCAGATCCGTCGGAATATGCCCTGTTTTCTTGTAGTGTTATAATCCTCTTCAGATCTAACGAAGATGAAAGCTGCAAGAATGGGTAATGAGGATCCTACACATTCTGATAGGATTAGTTACTTACCTCAAGATTTGCTCCTCCGAATCCTCTCACTGATTCCGGTAAGAACTGCAATGTCTACAAGTCTATTGTCTAAACGATGGAGATCTGTGTGGACGATGATGCCAAAGCTTGAGTATGACGACAACATAAGTTTCCTTGGATTTGACGTCTTTTGTTGCACGTCCTTGAAATTACATGAACCTCCAGTTCTCAAAACCCTAACTATCAAACTTAGTAAGCCTTCTAATTCCTTAGATACTCTTTTATTCCCAAACATTTGTTCCACTCTCCGCGAGATCACAATCATTTGTCCTTATTATCCTCGTTATGATAGTTCTATTAGTTTCCCAAGAAACCTTAAAGTCTTTCAAACACTTGTTGTTTAAAACTCCAAGGCACAATTCTTCTGGACCTTGTTGATTCTCCTGTTTGTTTCCCTTCCCTAAGTTAAGTTACACCTCTTGAGTGTGAAGCTCTCATGCGAAGAATCTCTCTGCACGCTTTTATCGGCTTGTCCTGTTCTTGAAGATCTTTTCTTCGAAAGACTTTGCAGTGGCGGTCTTGTTTTGTTGACCAATCACCATATCAGTCGCTTCTCTTCAGAGATTATTCATCACAACAGGAGCTGCCGTGTACTACCATGATCATAACCCGACTCTCAAGATAGATGCTCCATCTTTGAAGTACTTATTCTAGAATGCTTGAGCTTCCATCTCACGACTCTTCAATGGATAGACTATTCAGGAACAGATGGAGAGAAAGAAGTTGCGGTTTACATTCTGAAAAACGCTCGTTGTTTAAAGACCGTGACCATCTCTCTACGTTCAATGGCTATAGAGAAGGATCTGATGACCAAGGAGTTGAAATCTATGTCTAAGGCTTCAACCTGTCAGCTTATTATTGAATTTTATAATTTTTTCACAGAATGCAATTTGGATTTGGAGGATTATTCTACTTTGCCTTTAGCGTTTAGACTATCCTTGTGGTAGTCTTTCACAAGCCTAAATAGTAGAGTTGATTCTTTTGGGGAGAAACACCTTCACAAAGAAAGATTTGATGGCTACAAACAATCTTTGCCTACAAATAGCCCATGATGATTTGAAGAATTCACTTCTGATCATTCGGCATCGAGAATGAGAAATATAACTAAAATTTTAATTCATTGCATAAAAATAAATACATTTTTCTCCGAGAAGAAATATAACTTGGTTCACATATAAATCATTCCTAGAATAACACTAAAGATCAGAAGATTCGAACGAGGTCAAACAATATATAACACAACATGAACATGAACATGAACATGATAAACAAAATACAACAGTCCTATTTATGAGGACCGAGAAATGTGGATCAACTATGCTTCTTCTGCCAACAGTTGGATAACTTCCTTCATTTTTTATATATAACTTCGTTCATATATATATCGATTCTACAAAATTTATATTTCTCTTGATGTATATATGTTCGTAATACTAATCATTAAAAAATGGCTTTACCATATAATTCTTCGTCATTACAAAACTAATCTTAAAATGATGCTTAAATAGGAGAAATAGTCATAAACTTAATCTTAAAACGATGCTTAAAATGGAGAAATAGTCATACTTTTACTTAGAAGTGAAGTCGAAAAGGTTAAGTGCAATTGTTGATGGTGTCACCGCAAAGTTCGTCCAAATGCACACAGTCTCCAACTTTTTATATCAATAATTAATTAACACATGTAATCCTTTCATTAAGCAACCATTTGACTTTTCCCCACTATAAATTCATAATAATTTCAACCTTCAACATCACCAATAAACTCTCCTTCTCTAATCAAAACCAAAAGATTTAAAAGATGGAGATCTCAAAAACCCTTTTGCTAGTGATTTCTCTTGTGGCTGCAACTTGTTTCTTGCAAGCCAAGGCAGCTGGAGTTTACTGTAGAAGCCCTAACACCAGATGCTACCGCAAGTACATTCGATGTCCAGATGAATGTCCAAGCAAAACCGTTATGAACTCCAAGAACAAAGTTTGCTACGCAGATTGCGATAGACCCACTTGCAAATCCCAATGCCGCAGTAAGCGTTTTTCGATCCCTTACCATAAAAAAAAATGTTTTTACACATGTTTTTGTGCATTATCTATTGTGTGTGTTCCAAGTAAATAATGTTATGTTTTTTGTGTAGTGCGGAAACCAAATTGCAACAGACCTGGATCGGCCTGTTATGACCCGAGGTTCATCGGTGGAGACGGCATTGTGTTCTACTTCCATGGAAAGAGCAATGAAGAATTTAGCCTCGTCTCTGACTCTGACCTTCAGATCAATGGTAGGTTCATTGGCCATAGACCCGCTGGTCGTGCCAGAGACTTTACATGGATCCAAGCTCTTGGATTCCTCTTCAACTCCCACAAATTCTCCCTTGAAGCCGCGAAATCCGCCACTTGGGACAACGAAATCGACCATCTTAAATTCACTTTCGATGGCCAAGATCTATCCGTCCCTGAAGAAACTCTGTCCACTTGGTTAGTATTCGATCAAGAATTACTCAGCTATAAATATGTTCTTAAGGTTCTTTTTTTATTCGGTTTTTTTACCACCTGACCAATCCCCAGGATGAGTGTAGCCACCGAGTAGCCCACTCACTGGGTTTTTTAATGGACTTAAAGTGTGACACCATTTCGAATAGCGAAATAAAGATTCTTGAAACCAATTAATATGTTTTCTTTTAAAACAGGTACTCACCAAACAAGGACATCAAGATCGAGAGAGTGAGAATGAGAAACAGCGTAATCGTGACAATCAAAGACAAAGCAGAGATTATGGTCAATGTAGTTCCAGTGACGGAAGAAGACGACAGGATCCACAACTACAAAGTACCTTCGGATGATTGTTTTGCACATCTTGAAGTTCAATTCAGATTCTTTAACTTATCACCAAACGTCGATGGAATCTTGGGACGAACTTACAAACCGGATTTCCAGAATCCGGCTAAGGCTGGAGTCGCAATGCCGGTAGTTGGTGGTGAAGAGAGCTTCAAGACTTCTTCACTTCTCTCCAATGACTGCAAAACTTGCATTTACTCTGAATCACAAACCGAGATTGCTTCCGTTAAGTCAGAGATTGAATATGCAACTTTGGATTGTACTCGTGGAGCGTCTTCTGGATATGGAATTGTTTGCAGGAAGTGATAAGAATCATATAAACTTTGGCTTATAATAAGAATAATGCCAGAGAGCATTAGCTTCTGCTGGACAATTTTCATAATGATGTATTTACTATTTTCCAATGTATTTGTATTGTAACATCCACCATTGTAATCTGATTTTGTGCTAACATAAATCATTGTTATATGATATCTAATAAACACTGCTTTCAATAAGTTCATCAGCGTACAAGAAAAAAACTTTTGTTCTTCGTAAATCACTATATTAGAATATATATTAGTTTTTAAAACATATGTCAAAAGCGGGGATAGCTCAGTTGGGAGAGCGTCAGACTGAAGATCTGAAGGTCGCGTGTTCGATCCACGCTCACCGCATTTTTTTATTTTTTTGTTTTTCTCCTTTCTCAAACATGAACGACGCCGTCGCCTACGCAGATGAAAGTAGAGAAATAATTTTTTTTTTTTTTTTCGACTTGCAATTCCATTAATAAGAACAAAGAGGGCATACAACATAAAAGATTAAACAAACCCCTATCAACTCAACAAGAGATAAAGATACAGACATGCATTACACGTGCCATCTTTCATGTTGATGAAGAAACTTTCGGTAGATGCAACTTTCAGACGTCGGAAAATCCACCACCGGTCTTCATAAATCCTCTCTCAGCCTCCGGAATACCTCCTTAACAAACCAAATCTGAACCAATATACCGGATTAAGATCTGATCTTCCTCATTTAGATTAGCCGCCGATCATCACAAATTCTGTGACTAGCCTCACCAACTCATGGTTTTAGATGAGGAACCAGGAGGAGATTAACATCCTCGCCCCAGAAGAGATGATACCTAGATAATAGAGAAAAAAGCAAAGACAATCCGGTAAGCTTTTTAATTTTGCCACCGCCAAATCAGGTTCGGAAAGGAGATTTGAAAATAAACCCAACAAAACGCCGATTTAATCCGAAGAAACTCGGAAACAAAAGATCGGTCTATGTCGAAGGAAAGATCCGACTAAATCGGAACACTAACTCCGATCGAAATCGGAAACAAAAGGAACAAAGGAAAGCAAAATATATACATATAAACAAGCCTCGGTGCCGGAGATTCGGTCACCGGGCGATGATCTAAAAAAATTTCTTATCTTTTTAGAGAGAAGTTGGAGAAAACAAAAAAAACAAAAAAAAAAACTGAAAATGAAGAGTATTCGTAATATATACTGCGTGACATTCATAATATAAACTAAATCGAGATTTTGGAAAACAAATGGACGTATATATTATTGATAGATGAATCAAAGACACTTGAAAAAGTTAAATATAATCACATTCTGATTCTTGATTGCTTTAAAAAGAACATCAGTAGTACCCACTCACTATATTACAAAACAAATTACACCCTAAAAAATTCGAAATAAATCATCTCAATGAATAATTTTGAGTTAAAATATCTTTGTTTCTGTAAAATTTCCAAAACAAACAATGTCTGTCTCTGTATTTCACCAAATGTTTCTTCTTCTTCTTCTACCTTCCACGAGGATGAACAAGCTGCGAAAACACAGCACTCGTAGTCGCATCTTCCGCATCATCATCAGTTCCGGTCCCCGAATTCCCTCCTCCTCCTCCTCCTCTATCAATTATACTTATACTGTTATCAAACGGCTCCATTGGCCCCATTGGAATCCCTGGAATGTGGTTTGTGCTATTATCATCTGGCTCCATTAAAGCCGACGACGTTTCTTCTAGCTGCAACGCGTACTCCAGATTCCACAACACATCTCCCATCGATGGCCTGTCCACTCCGTATTCCGCCAAACATTTCTCTGCCGTTTCTCCAAATTTCTTTAAAGACGCCGGATTCACTTTCCCCGTTAAGTTACTGTCCATGATCTGATCAAGAAGACCCTTTTTCTGCCACGCCATCGCCCATTCCGCTATGTTCACCTGTTCCCTAGGTAAAACCGGGTTTAAAGCCGGTCTACAACAGAGAACTTCCATTAGAACAACCCCGAACGAATACACGTCGGATTTCTCGGTTAACTGCTGTCTCCTGAAGTATTCCGGATCGAGATAACCGAAGCTTCCTTTAACTGCGGTACTTACATGTGTTTGATCAAGCGATGGGCCGGTTTTCGATAGACCAAAGTCAGCGACTTTAGCGACTAGATTCTCGTCGAGTAATATATTCGTGGTTTTCACGTCGCGGTGTATGATACTCTGCGATGCACCGGTGTGTAGATAATGTAAACCTCTTGCTGCGCCGATGCAAATCTCGAGTCTTTGTTTCCACGGCAACGGAGGAAGATCAGCTCCGTACAAATGACTCCGCAACGGTCCGTTCGCCATGTACTCGTAAACCAGAATCATTTCCGATCTTTCGTCGCAGTAACCAATTAGCGAGACGAGATGTCGATGTCTGAGTTTAGACAGCATTTCGATCTCGGTTCTGAACTCAGCCATACCTTGTTCGGATCTGGGGTTTCCTCTTTTAACCGCGACTTTAGTCCCGTCTTCTAAAGTACCTTTATAAACCCGTCCGAATCCACCAACACCAAGCAACGAACCCTCATCGAATTTATTAGTAGCATCCATGATTTCTTGAAACATAAAGCAACGTCCAAGATGCGTAGACGCTAACGAAATACAACTACCCGTTACGCTTTTATGAGAAGCCGTCGATTTGGTTAGCGTCTGAGAGAGTCCGTATAACGGTAACGGTAACCACGGATGTCCAGTACCGCCTTCTTGAGGACTCGTCGATCGTTGCTTCCTCGACGCAGCCAAACAACAATAACAACAAACCGCGAGTAGGAAAACCACGACAACCGCGCTAACCGCAGAACCGATGATAACCACTTTCTTCTTCTTCGCCTTAGAACCCGGGATAAGAGACTTAACCGAAGAAACACCGCTTAAGCTCTTAGCTTCGTTACTAATCTTCAAAACCTCTAACCCATTCATGGTCGCATTTGTGATATCCGCTTGCGAATCGGGTCCAACGCTAACGGTCAAAACACCGGAAGACTCAACGGAACCATTGGAGATAAAATCCTTAAAGTAAGGAACTTTGAGACCATTGGTAATCGTAGAGAGGTCAAGACTTCCAAGAGCAAGATCATCATTGACATAAAGATTGAAAACAAGCGTGTTCAAAGCTTGGCTCACAATATCACAGAAATGAACACGAACAAAGTACCTGAACTCAGGATCTACAGGTAAAACCCAAGTCACGTTAAAGCTAGGACTCGCTACATTCGCTTCACCCATTGTATCAGCAGTTGCGTAAACCATGTTAGGAGCTGTTTCTTGCGTCACGGAAGAAGAGTACTTGATGGAAGAAGGATTCGCCGTTACGACAAGAACAGAACTGTTCACATGGAGATACTCTGCGTCGTTTTCCCATTGTCTTCCCAATGTGTCGTTTTGAGAAGTCAAGAGTGGTCCTCCCATGTTCAATCTGTAGACTGTTTCGAAAGCGAGGTTAGAGAGACCAGTGAATGGAGAAGAAGGGTTTAGAGCTAAAGCTTGGTCTGGGATTAGATTGTCTGGAACAGAGACAACCTCAATCGCGTTGATGAAGACAATGGAGTTGTTGGAAGGGATGAAAGTTAAGGTTAAGGAATCTGAAGTGATGTTGACTGTGTATTCTTTGAAGATGTTGGTGTTATTGAAAGAGAAGTTGTTCAAGAGGACGAAATCGTCGGTTACGACGGTGATTGAAGCAGAGGTTAAGTTCTTGAGTGGTGGTGAGAAATGGAGACGGATCCAATGTCGACCCAAAGATTTGATTTTGAATCGGTATGAAGCTAAACCGGAGAAAACACGAGCGGTTTGGTAGATCGAAGGGTTGGTGGAATTGGAGGAGGTTGATGCTATGGAGGAGTTTCCGGTTTTGAGGAGGAGAGAGGAATCTGGAACAAAGGTTCTGCCTTGGTGAGTTATGTTTTGTGATGAGCCACAAGAGATTAAGTAATTGTCTGGAGGATTGAACAAAGCAGATGAAGTTTTGTACCAAGAGAGGAACAAAAGAAGAAGAAGATATAATGATTTAGTGAACACCATTCTGTAAATCTTGGATTTTTTAGTAAGAACCCTAAAAACCCAGAAGCAGAAACTACAAACCCAAATGCCCAAAAAGAATCTAATTAGGTGTTTTGCTTAGAAACTACAAACCCAAATGGGGATTTGAAATGAGAGAAGAAAAAATTGAAGCTTTTGTTTGGGTTGGGATTTTACAGTCACATGGGAAAAACCCAAATGCAAGAATGTCTGTTTTGGGAGAAGCAAGAATCAATCAAACTGAAGAGAGCAGAGAAAGGAAAGGAAGAGAGACTTTAGAAGTGGTACTTTCTGCAAATTTTCGTCTTTGTATAGCTCTTTACAGGCTGGTTTGATTAGGCTGGCAACTTACAGAGCAGGAAGCAACTCTAAGGAAACCATTCACAAGGGCCCACACAAAGAAAGGTGAGAGAGAGAGTAATTAAATATAACAGGATTAAGTTTAATTATGATTTAATTTAATAATGATTTAATTAAGGATTGTTTTGTCTTCTTATCGCGGCGGGTGAGTTAGCTGTTAATTTGATGATTAGGGAGGTCTTTTTCTCAAAGATAAGAAGAATAAGAAAATGTATGTCTTTTGGCTATGGTTGTAAGTAGGTATTGTGGATTTGTGGGTCACTATTTATCGTTACCTTTTTGTATCAATCCTAAATTTTCTGTGCAACTCTCTTAATCAAAGTGTATTTATTACATATCTCAGTAAATAAGTTATATATCAAGATTTCTTGTCATGGTATTAGTATTGAAATGGTACTCTATCCATATGTTTTAGTGATTTATTTTCGTTTCATACTATATAAAATTTAAGTTTGTTTTACTTAATTACCCATAAAATGATTAAATATTAAAATAGTATTAATCAAGAGGAATTTTCTTTAAGAAAATGAAGAGAGTTTTTAATGGACGGCTATGTATAATTACTACGATAAAGTATTGGGTTACTTTTACATCTATCACAAAAAAAACCCCCCAAAAAAGTATGTACATCTGATCGAAATTGGTGTTTTGGTCTTAATTAAAATGATGAACTAAGCATATTTACAGTTCGATATTAACTAGGAATATGGGTAAGTAGGATTTCGTATACCAAATTATGATATAAATGTTTTGAAATTTCAATCAAATTAGTACTTGCCGGTCGAAACCTAACTATATTGCGATCGTGTTGCATTAATGATGAAAAGAAGTTGCCTTAAATATTTTTCAACCACTAAGTTGAATAGCATTTGTTTGCATACAACAGATAATAATAATTTACAAAGCTATTTATAAAATTGGTAGCAGACAAGCTCCCAACTAACCTATAGTGGATAACTGAATCAGTTAATTCAATATATTGGTGGTAAATTAACCAGTTTGTCTTAGGCTTGATTGGTAGAATCTTTATAATCTTACAACTATTTTTTAATTTATACCGCTTTAGATTGTACCAATCACAAAAATTTTACCAAAAGCTTTTACCAACACTATTACATTAATCTTTATTTATAAAGATTTATCTCAAATCTTTATCTATACAGCTTACCGCTCCAGCTTTTAAAAAAACTTGGTTACCAATCGCACCCTAACAGATGAAATGAGTTGATTGATAAGTACCTGATAAGTGATTCATCATTATATGATCTAAATGCATTAATTGTTAGAGATGATTTTTTGAGCTCCATTGCATCAAATTCCTATTTTTTTATGTCTCATGCGAAGATAACAAATGAAGTCTCGTAAAGGTCAAAACCTCCACAACGATGTCCAAGAATATGAATTTCGTTTGAGTCATTTTGGTGCGCCAATCGATTTATCACATTCTTAATTATAGCTCTTAGAAGCAAAAACGTATACCAAGTGCAACAGATCCACTAAGATCTAAGTATCACATTTCGAGACGTCAAACCTATCCTCGCTTGTGCCACAAAACCAGTGACTAACTAATTTTACATGAGAGATCACATGACATAAAAAATCAACCAAAGGTCTGAATTGGATCAGATATTCATTGTACTTATACTTTTGTATGTCATAATAAATGATTCGAAAAATAGGGACGAACCCGACATTGTAGATGATAAATGTTTGATACATTTTCTAAACTATGATAAATGTTTGATACAATTCGAACCTCGAATTTCTCTCCCACAATATTCTAGAATCCTCACGAAACCATTAATCCAAAAGATGCCTACTAAATAACAAATCGAATATGAGATCCAACCTAAACTATATATTTCATCGTATTTCAAGTTATTATATAGATTCTTCGTATAAGATAATTAACATTTATAAAAAGGATAACAGATATTAGCTCTAAATGACATAACATATGGAAGAAATAAGAAACGGTCGATCATGAATCCATATTTTGTATTAAATTTTGAATTCATATTAGAGTTGCTTCTTTTATAAATGATATGTAAAATTGTGGATTTCTAAAAAATGTATAATTTTTAAAATATTGAACATTTTTTTTAGATTATACAACAAATATTATCAATCTAAAAGTAGCTGTTTTCATTAATGAAGTATCAATCTAAAAGTAGATGTTTTCATTAATGATTAATGAAGTATTGAGGTTGAAATGGCTATAACTTCGCAAGTTTTACGCAATGCATGATAATATACATATACAGTAAAACCTCTATAAAATAATAATGTTGGGACTTTGAAAATTTATTAATTTAGAGAGTTATTAATTTATCGATAAATTAATAATTATTAATTTCTAGAGAAATTTTTCTAATCCTAAATTTTTGGACAAATTTTTTGTCTTTAAAATAAAAAAATTTATGTAAAAGTTCATAAAAATTCTTTTTATTTTGTTATTTAATTATTTATATAATTTTTACATTTTCAGCCTACTCCACATCATGTTACTAATCTCAGTCATCATTTTAAGATGGATGCTTATAACTTACTTGACTATTTATATGCAATAATAAAAAATTGCAGCTACTCTGTTATTAATGATAAGATTGAAAACAAAATAATCGTAGTTTTAGAAGTATTAAATAATTAGTTTATCACGTATAAAACTCTTCAGCTTGATGAAGATAATCATAGTTTTTAATTATCATGTATAAAACTCTTCACTTGATAAAGATTAAATATTTAAACATTTTTGATGCAATTAAAAAAATTAGAGATTAGTTCCAACAAGATTCTAATTTAAGAAGAAAATATATATAACACAATAATCATACATCACTAAACTAACTTATATATACATATGCATGTAAAATTTATAATTATTAATTTATACAATTATTGGGACCATATTTTATACAGGTGTAACATCCCGAAACCAAATTCTAGTAATTTCAGAGGGGTGTCGATCGACACTAGTGGTGGGTGTCGATCGACACCAAGTTTTTGGATCGGTTTCGGTTTAAAATTAAAGTGTCCGGTTTGTTGCGTTCGGTTTGGGAGAAGCCGTAGGTCGTCCCTTATATGTTGAAAGCGACGCCAGCCGTGAGCAGAGGAAGAAAATATATTTTATAAGGATTTTTTAGAGAGAGAAGAGTTTTCGAAGGAATTGTTGAGCCGTTCGTCACCGTTCTTCGCGTGAGAGTTTCGTTGGGATCGTGTAGGGGATTATTGCATCGGTTTGTTGGTGTTTTCTTGGGGTTTTGTCGCTGTTCATTCCTAATCCCTTTTCAATCGCGAAATCGATGTGAATGTACGACCGTAGGCTCGTATAGGCTAGAATTCGAGGAATAAATGGTTATAGATGTTTCTTTGTGGTAGAACTGGCGTTGATTGTGTGTTTGTGTGACTTTTGTGTGTTTTGGTGATGATTTCGTATTAGAAATCGTGTTTCGTGTTCGTGTTTTGATTTGTTCTTCGTGTTGAGAACAGGGTGTCGATCGACACCAAGGTTGATAAAGTGTCGATCGACACCTAGTGGTAGTGTCGATCGACATCCAGTTGATTATACTTGAACATTTTTAAATTGTTTATTGTTTGAGTTTTAGTTTATGCGTAATTAGCATGTTGACGGGAGGACCGTCTCACTAAGTATTTATTAAATATTTACGTAACTCTTATTTTCATGTGTTGCAGGTAATAAAAATGTGTCATCGCGGAATCAAGGCCGGTGAAGAGGATGATAGGGTTGTTTAAGTTGTTTAGTTTATCTAGTGAACCTGATGCTTTAGGTTGCTAGTGTTTTCCTTGGAATGTAAAAAATTATGGAATTGATTTTGTCTGGTTAAATGGTTTAATTATTTTTTTTGGATTATTGGTTGAGAATTTCTGCATATTTTAGTAATTGAGTTAGTCGTTTAGAATTAAAATTTAAGGAATATTAATTTGGACTATTAAAAAAAAAAAAGATGTGTTGATTGTTTCGATAGGAGTTTCTAAAAAATTATTATCTTATCATTTTATCGATTTTTGTCAAATTTTACACCAGCCCATTAGGACCGGAAAAATTTATTGATTTATAGTGATTATTAATTTATAGAGTATTAATTTATAGAGGTTCTACTGTATATATAGAGTCAATTTGATAATAGATGCTCGAAACTATGCTAATCTATAATTTAAATATAGATTAGATTGGAATTTGATCAAAACAAAATTTCAGCTTTAAAAATTGGAATTTGATCAAAACAACACTCGACAAATTTCGAGGGGAGCCCACAAACACAGCTTTTGGAAGACGGGAGTAGCCAAACATGACGGTGCCGTAACTGACGATTCTTCTCTCCGTTTGCATTTGCGCTAACCAAACACAAAACCATACCAAGATTGTGACGTTATCTTAACTAAAAAATATAAAACACATACATATGTACAACGTAACAATACCATTTTAATTTGTCACACATTATTATTATTATTATTAAAGGCTAGCCTTTTTTACCATTTATCAGAAAATTTTAGTAAATATACAAGTACAAACCAAAAATATTTATATTTTCACTGATACATCCTTATCGGCGAAATCATTTCCAATTTTACCAATTTTTTATGGATTAAAATGATACAATAATAAATTTATATGATTATTTTTTTTAAAAAAATGTATAATTGTAAGAACTAAAATGCAACAAAAAATTAGATAAACCTCAAAATCTGAAGTTTTGAAGTTGTTGGAGAGCCAAAAATCTCAAATTTGAAGGAGAAAGCCAAAAATCTCAAATTTGAGGATTTGAGGTCATTGTTGGAGATGTCCTTAGATTGTTCCATCAATTAGTAGTAAAAGAATATTAATATTAAATTTTGACGTCATATGAAAGAGTATATTGTTTTGATGGTTAGTAATAAAAATACTAATGGTATCGGAAATGAGAAACACTATATATGAGTTACCATACTTTAATATTATTTTTTACTCGTTATATGTTTGAGAAACCAGCGGGATAATGAAATAATATATATATATAGGGAATTTTCCAATCATATAACACGACGTGAAAATTTCGTTCTCATAAAACATATATAAAAATAAAATAAATGAAAATGCAATATATTCGAAGAAAAATAATATGAGTGGAATACGAAGTCGTTCAACAGTTGGTCTTAGGTGTGTTCTTAGTATATAAAATTATTAAAACACACACTCTCTCTTCCTTGTACTCAACTTTATACCTTCTTTTTTATCCTTTTACTCAACTTTTATTAATTTTATATTTAAATACACCCCACTATCTCATAAGAACACTTCCAAAAGTTTCAAAATAAGAACAACTCCAAAACTATCTCCTCTCTTTATTTAAAATTTATTAATTTTATATTACCAAAAACACTTTTTCTCTTCCTTTTATTCAATTTTATACCTTTTTTTTTTCTTTTACTCAAATTTTAATAATTTTTAATACTAAAAACACACTTAAGAGCAACCGTTGATCATGTCCTTAGGTCACACCAAGTGGAATATGATAATGAAAATGCAATATATTAGGTCACACCATGTGCTTGCACATGCGTTCCTATATCAAACCACATGTTTCTAAATCTTTATTATTTACTTAAAAAATTATCTTGTTATCATTCTGATGCTGGAATTGGAAGACGACTACGTACTAACTTATAAGACTTTTTAGATTCGTTTATTTATCATCATAATTCAAATGAACGCGTTGAAATAATTTAAAGGTTCTGATTATAATAATCCACCTTTTTATAAGCTTCATTAATTATGTATAAACTCGATATTTAAATCATGTTCAATGGTAACACCATGATGCCTTATAAAGTGTTTTTATAATATAAAATTATTAAAACACACACTTTTTTTTTCTTTTACTCAATTTTATATCTTCTCTTTAATCCTTTTATTCAACTTTTATTAATTTTATATTTAAACACTCTCTCTTCCTTTTAAGAACACTCTCCAAAATATCTAATTTTAGACACTCTCTCTTCTTTTTACTCAACTTTTATTAATTTTATATTTAAACACACTCACTATCTATTCTCTTTACTCAAATTTTATTAATTTTATATTTCAATATACCACACAAAAACACTCTCATTCTTTTTTTTACAACCATTTTAATAATTTTATATTATAAGAACACCACATAAGATACTAGGAAGTTACTATTGAACATGACCTTAGACAATGGTCCAACGTTCGCCAGTAGGATAGATTGATTAGAAAAAATTCGATATGACATATTTATTTTAAAGTAAGTCCGACTGTCGGAGATATAATCTGTAACATCAACTAAAATAAAATTTGTTATCAATTAAAGTTTTCTATGATTTGTTTTATCTCTTTTATGTGGTTGTTAGTTTCTGTAAATCACTAGGGACAAACATGATAATGTGTCATTTTCACGGGAAAGACATTACATAATATCCAATTTGTTTAGTTAAATATAATTCGCTTTCTCACCTATGATTAGAACACGCTGGACTCATTCCAAAATGCATTAACTTCATCTAATCTTTGTTTTAAATGTCAATATGAATGTATTAATTAGATTGACTAGGTTCTTTAAAACAAACCGCTGTTGAAACGTGAAACAAAAATTATCTTGCAAACACAAATAGTTTGTATTAGATGTTGAAACGTGAAACAAGAATTATCTTGCAAACTCGCAAGGTGGTGGGCTAGTGGTAAGGCGGCTTGGGTGAAAAGGTGCAACTTCCACAATGCGGGTTCGATCTTCTTCTCTTATCTAATAATATTATCTTGTGGAAGGTCTCTCAATTGGTCCAATTGGTTTACTTGGTAATGAGAATGCAAGGGGTCTGACTACCTCTGACATTAGTCGAAATACATTCCAAACTCGGGTTAGACAGTGTGGTGGTTCTTCGGGGAGTAGTCCACTCTTCAGTGCGTTCAGTGAGTATATCAAAAAAAAAAAATTATCTTGTTTGCAAACAAGAATTATCTTGCTATATAGTAAATAAAAGTGATTTTAATGTAATTATATACTTGTAAAGAAAACAAAAACTTTGTTTGGATTCATTAGCATAAGTGGTGTTGTTAGCTCTGCAAGATAACATCACATAATATTGATTCCATTTTTCGCAAATGATTGAAAATAAGCTAATAAAGTTGGTTGAAAAAAAAAAGAGAATTTATCTGATAACAGTAAGAAAAAACTAATACAAAATGATTAAATTACAATTGTCAGGTTGACAAACATACATTTTACATAGTATAAAACAATAATAATGTGGATGATTGGGTGAAATTCAAGAAAAAAAAAAAAGAAATAAAGAGATCGATTATTCCACTATTAAGAAATTGAGTTGAAATGTTGAAAAAACAAATTAAATGAAACGTTGGTGAAGTCGAGACCGTCAATCACGTCGAGACCGTGAATCCAGCCGATAGGCCGCGTTTCGTTCTTTAGCTTTTTCCTGTTTTTTTTTCTTTCTCGGACTATACTCCTTTTAAGTCAATGTCTAAGTTTTTCTTATCAATTGTTTTTTCTTTCTTTTTTAGTTTTTTTTTTTTGGTATTCAAGTTAATCAAATAAAAATTATTTGGAGACGTATAATTCCTCATACAAATCATTAAATTTGGAAAATATGCTTTTATAAAAATATTTGCGGGTTTTCAGATGATTTCCTTCTGAAGAAAAGGCAAACGTACCAATAATAAATCATATACTAAGCTGAGAGAGTGCTCGAAGAATGTTTGACCTAACCTAAGTAATACCTCTTCCTTGATTGAGTTGATTCCATTCTACATTTGTCATGGAATAGTCATCCTTTACGTCCTTTGAGTATTTATTTTCGTCACTCTTATGTAAGGTTGAAAGTTCCTTGATGGTAAAATACAGTGAAATAGTTAAAACGGGACAAAAATAGTGGTGAAAGCCAAATGTAACGTTAGCAATACAAAAATAGACTGTAGTATAGTTGGTACAAAAATAAATGGTGGTGGTATCGCTTTCATTTTTGTTATACCGCAATCGTTAAATTTCTTTCTTTGTTCTTCCATTTTGTCAATCAGTTCTGTGATTTGTAACGCATTCACGTGCTACACTGGTAAAAGTTTACCAAAGAACCCAATCTGAAAAGGTGAACGACCACAATAAGCTACCCTTTTGGGTCACGCCAAAATCCTTTTTAGTTCAGCTGATTATAAATACAACAATCTTAAGACATTCTTTTTCAGTTGGGTCTGAGTTTATCTTTGCCATGTTTTAAACATGAATGTAATCTATATCACTCAATAATTTAAAACCCTGCAAACACAAAAGTTGGACTGAATCAAAACTGGCCTAACAATCTATCAAAAATTGTTAAAACTAGTTTTCAATTGCTCGTTACAGAAAAAAATTAAAGTCGGGGAAACAAATAAAACATTACATTTGGTTGGGTTAATGCATCGGATACAACAACCACCAAGCGCCCATGGAAAGAGCTCATTACATCAGTTTCTGTATAAATCATTCTATGAAATACGTCTTCTTGAAAGCTTCCTTAGGGTTCCCAGAAGCCTCTTTTATCTCGCAATTAAGTTCCACCTCCATTAGTCGGTGATTTTCCTTTGATCGGCTCATTACCAAACCAAGATTCAGATTATCACCTTCCTCAACATTTATTGGATTGGACATAATGAAAACCTGCCACATTCAGATCACAACGGTTCTTTCAGTTCGATTTTCTTCTGTCAAAATTTGTGTTTGCTATCGAAAAAAATATACGGAACAACTGAAACTATTTGAAGCCGGAATTGGGGGAGTTCGTACCTGTTGACCCCAGTGCGTGCAGTGTTGTTCACTTGGAGCTGTAGTCAACTCGATTTCTTGCTGCGCGGGGTCTTCTTTTCGACCCTAGTGACAAAAAAAAAGTAACAACAAAGTATAAGAGTTTCCTCAACATGATGCAACACAAGAATCTGTATGTATGAACTAACCCGGAACTGAACATCAAACCATCCACCAAAACCACACAACCTTGTGTTTTCCCCACTGATGACTGACGTTACATTCGATCTGACTTCTTCAATCTCACTTACAGTGGCTGTCAAACAATCCATCTCTTTGACAATTGTAGGTGTTCCTATGATTTGTTGTGGATTCAAATCATTCCACATAGCCGTCTGCGCCCAAAAAAAATGACAAATTATTACGAGTTTCTACCAAAAGACCGAGCAAAGGGTTTCGGAGTCAAAAGGATTTCAAAAGGTTACCTGTATGTAGTACTTTTCTTGTTCTACAGCAAAAGGTTTAGTTAAAACGGCCATATCAACACCGTAGTAACTTTTGATCTCATCTGAAAAGTTATGCCAATCCGCCATTGCCCCATCAAAATCATTCTTCTTGCGATCTGCCATATTCGATTTGATTGGTGCAAACCACATCCGAGCATGACTTGGGTACCTATTCGATTCAAAGCTTATTCGTTACACACACAGAATACCAACTTCAAAACCAACACTTGTTTCTAATGTTAGCAACATGACCTCACAACTTAATCCCATTCTAATAACCAACGGAGGAAAAATACTATGCCATCAAGATGTTATAACAGTATATGTACACACTACACAATCGTCCAAGACTTACATGACACCGGTCGGCTTTAACCATCGGTCACGAGCCCATATCACAGAATCAAACATAGACTCCCGGAGAAGGAAGTATCCCATCCACTCCGAGATAATTACATCAACTGCACATTAAAACAGAATATGTAGCAGAGACATTAGCTTAAATGTTCATACAACAGGTCACATCAAATTACAAGAAGAAACATGTTCTAAGCACACTCAATCAAATTGCTCTGTCTCAAGAAACATGGTCCAACACTCAAACAAACTTCTTTATATTCTCCTAAGCATCTTTTGCAAAGTGAATAATAATTAATACCTTTCTCTGGCAAAGAGATATCTTCAACAGAGCCTTGAATGACTTCAACAATATGTTCAAGATTATTGGCTTTGACAAGGGCACGAGCATGATCCGCCATTGAAGTAGCTTCAACAGCATAAACTTTCTTCGCACCAGCTTGAGCTGACCAAATCGCAAGAATCCCACTTCCGGTTCCAACGTCCAAGACCGTCTTTACCAAAAATCAAAATCAAAACACAGAGAGACCAAATAAGGAAGAAAGTGGTTCCAGATCCGGTTTTTACCTTGCCGGAGAAGTGATGCTTGTTCTCGAAGACGGCGTTGAAGTAGGCGTCCATTCGGACACGATCGGAGAGCATGTCTTTCTGGTGGTAGAGGAAAGAGTAAGTGCAGAAGTATTGAGCGAAATCAACTTCTTTGTCAACCGGAGCTCCTCCGGCAGCACGTCCGCCCATAGCGCCGCCGTTGTAGGAGTTTCTCATAGCTGCTGCTGCTGCTGGTAGTGAAAGCGATTAGGGCAAACTGATTGATTTTAAGTCGGGAGGGTTTGGCTTTTGGGGTTTTGGTTACCCCTTGCCACATCATCCTCCTCTTGTCTAATTTCCTTTTTTTTTTTTTTTAATTTCGGAACTGTTGAATGGGTGTGTTTGGTTACTCAAGTAGAAAAAATGAGAAGAAAAAGTAAGAAAAGAAAATCACTTTTAGAAGAATATTTTTTCTACGTGTATTTGAAGTGGAAATATTCATCTACTTTGGTTAGATTTTGATTTTTTACTAAGAACAAAATTTCATCTCGTTTGTGCCTAATCGGTACAATTAAAGAAATAATTTTTTTTTCTTTTTTTCTTTCTCTTTATAAGTGTTTATTAGTCAGAATGATCACTTATGTTAATTTGACTTAATTGATTCTTTTTCAGGAGGTTTACTCTGAACGTTGGTACCTTGGGCCTTCGGGTAAACATGACATGGTTCTCGAATGGAGTCACCTTTCTCGAGTTCCAAGATTCATACGCGGAGGAATGGCAAGACGATTGATTTTCAACTCGTTACACACTTCGTTGTAACATATGTAATTTATACTCCTTCAGTGTGTTTTTAAGTATCGTTTAATGTTTTTACACTCTTATTAAGAAATCAATAAATTTATCTTGTTTTTTGAAATAAAACAATAAGTTTTATATTTTCAAGACATTTCAACCTATAGAAATTCAATCTGCAGAATTTGAATAGTCAAAAACACTAAAAAATTAATTAATTGTGCATTGATAAGTGAGAATGTCACTTATTTATAAACAAAAAATTACTCCTAAAACGACACTTAAAAACATACGGAGAGAGTATTTGTTTTTCGAGGTTCTTGAGATTTGACGACCAATTACATCAGTGATAGTGTGGAAACTATGCCTTAAACTATGTCTTTTCTTTTGACATTTTTTATGGTTATGAATATTGTTTAATGTAAGGAAAATACTTTGAGTTATCTTATGTATCACAATGTTCAAAACTGATTGAAAACATGATTTAGTGAAAAAATATATTTACATATCCAACTACTGTCTTGATCAAATTACACAACTGAATGATTACGGAATTGGGAAAAAGTTATTTATATATTTCAACTTTCAAATTACATGACGATACAAACATACTTCCACATGGCTGTATGAAGCTCTCTTCTCACTTTTTTTTTTTTTTTTTGATAAGAATTAAATTTATTACCTTTTTAGGAAAAAGTACAAACTAAACTCTTATACTCCCAAAAAAAAATTAAAAAAGAGCATAAAAGACAATAGATACAGAAAATGCCATTAGGCATAAAGTAGCCATTCAGATAGCAAAGTTTTAAAACCTTTGGTATCTCGGCATCCTAAAATTCTATCTCGAACGCATCTGTCGATGTCGTTAAAAAGCTGCAATACAGGACGAGTAGATCGACAATGAATCATGTTGTTGCGTTCCCGCCACAAGAAGTAAGCCATGCATTGGATCACCGTCTTCTTCAGCAGAGTAGTGATACGAGGAGACTTCGTCAGCATCCAAGTAATGAGAGTGGACCAGTCAGCAAAGAAATTCACCGGGTGGCCTAATCGGTAGAGCACCTTAGCCCAAACCTGAAGCGAGTACGACATGTTTTGTTAAAGCTAGTGGAATCTTTGATATTCGCAACAACATGTTTTGTCCATTTTTTGATGCGTTTCATGAGCTCAATCGAAGGCTGAATAGTCCGTCTTGCGAAAGCCAGAGCTTCCAAAAGTGAGTTTCCATATATTCAGTGAAAATGACAACTTGTTGAGAAATTGGCCTTAAATGCTGCATTGCTATGTGCTACCAAACTGTTTGATAATTTCTTGTGTTAGTTTAGAGCATCAGCATTGTAATTAACGTAGGCGGTTTTGTATTGGATATAGTAGTTGTGCCAAGAGTTGCTTTTTAGAGTCACTTAGCTAGAAAAATAACAGGTTAAATGGAGCATTCGATTTATCTATAATTTTTAGGTCTTCGACGAATTAAATAAAAGATTTTAACAGTTTGGATCCTATGACTGTTTTCTAGTTATATATATAATATGTGATGAAAGCTTACTCTAACGATTTCTTCATCACAAAGATGAGCACCAGCGACAATTGTGTCATGCATGTGACTTTTTACAGAATCCAAAGGACACAACGCAGCACTAACACCACTTTGAGCATAGTTTCATGATGCTCATCTTTGGTAATCACCCCTTTCTTTGCAGCTTCTAAAGCATAAGGCAAACCCGCTTGTAAAAGATTTTGAGGTGCGGTATTGGTCGAGGATAGTGAAGAAGATGAGCTATACTTATATGCAAGGCCGTCTTTTTACATGAGCAAGTGGTGCGGTCGAACATGGCCCATAATTTAGAAGGACACATAAATAATTGTTTTTTTATATATGTACATGTTATTACAAAAATTTGAGTTACTATATTTAGACAACTAAATAAGAAAGAACTAAGATAAGGATTAAGTCCCTTTTGATATTTTTAATTAGTTTAGAAAAATGACGTTGGAATTGTTATCAATTGTTAATATTAAGGAAAGTGAGGTTATAGTATTGATTCAGTGCAAGCTTTTACTTGATTACATTAAAATAATTTTATTAATTAAATTTTGTATATGTATTAAGAGAATCAAACATATTCTTCACCAAGTTTCTCAAAAAGAGTTTTTGCATACATGTTGCTCTTATCATAAAGCAACAACATAAATTTAATTTGCATTTCACAATTTGTTGTCTTTAATCATTCAAGATAACATACTTTCATGTTTATTTATTTATTTATTTTAGTGATTTTTATGGTTTCTAATGTACTAATAATTCTTTTAATTATATTTCTAGGCTTAATTATTATTTTTCAAATTACAAACTCAAATTAAAGAAGACTTGACGTGATTCCTTTTGTTTGATCGATATAGATAAGAATAATGATTTTGTTTAAATATAAGTTATTAGTTGTAATTTTGAAAATGAATAACTTTGAGCTTAACAAATTTTTTTTTTAAATAATAATAAATAAGAATATTTATAGTCATAGCCTATTATTACGATAAGTTATAAATAAAATAAATTTTCTTATAATTAAAATTTTAAAAATAATAATATTAATGGCCTAATTTTTATAGGTGAACTGAACTCGATGAAGTTTGAGACGGCCCTGCTTGGAAGAGCTAGCTAAGCTATTTGAAGGAGCCTTTGATGATGATTTGGTCAAAAAAAATGAGGAACCAAAGGTGGTATTGCCTAGCAAGTCTAAGATTGCGGAAACCATAACCTATGAGTCTAGTAAATACGAATCGTCTACTCCTTTCCCGAAGATTGTCTACATGAAAACGATTAAGAAGATTTTTGGAAAGTATAGAAAAGATATGGAGGAAGTCGGTATTGTATTGCCTAAAGAAGATGGTTGCGGTCAACTATTCTCAAGAGAATGATAGTAGAAGACGTCTTGGATAGCTAAGGAAAGGTTATGGAGGTAATGAAGAATTACCAAGCTAAAGAAGTGGTTGATAAGCCGGGACTCTATTGAAGAAAGACTATCCTGAAAAATTCTCATTACCGTGTTTCCTATGAGATTCGAAGTTAAAAGACTCGTTGTGTGACTCGAAATCGAGTGTGAATATGATTTCTCTCAAAATGTATGAGCTTCTAGGAGTTAAAAAATTAAAAAAACAAGATTTTTTTTGGTTTTTGCTGATTCAATTAGAAACCCCGAATGCCCGCCCCTAGTCTACATCAGGCCCGATTCAAGGGGTGTGCCAGTTGTGCAACAACACAGGCCCCACCTATTTTTCAATTTTTTCTTTGCAAAATATGGCCTCATATTTATGATATTTCTGTAAAAAAGGCCCTAAAATTTTTAAAGGGAAATTAACAAATATAACACAAAAAAAAAATTATAATTTACTCAATAGCCAAAATTACTATTCATTGTGTATAATATGTATTATGGACAATTTTGCCCTTCCGATAATTTATTCAATTATGTACTTCTACATAATAGTAGCAAGGATAAAATCGTAAATTCTCCTAGATTAGTTGTTAGTTTTTAATTATATTTATTACATGGTTATTACACTAATTATAACTCAAAATTATGCTGTTTGGTAAATTAACCCAATTTTAAATTGATCTTATTAATACTAAAATTTGGATTAAAATTTTTTTTTCTGCATCAGGCCCACAAATGTGATGAGCCGGGCCTGGTCGACATGGTACATGCTACATGGCGGTAGAATGGAAACTCGTGTATATATATTACCTATTGTTTCCGGCTCACACGTACTGAGTCTATGTTATCTTATTGTTTGCCACTAATTTAAAATTTTAAAACGCAACAGTTGTGAATTTTTAACTTTTCTATTTAAATAAAAAATAAGAAAAGAAAAGAAAAAGCTGAGGCGCATAAGATCAAAATCAGCTACTTTTTGGGTTAATTTACTTCATAATTAAATCCTTTTAGTTGGATTAATTAACTACATAATCAAAATCCTTTTAATTATGAACCATTAATCGTTTCCTAGCCACAACGAGAATCCATTACTTGGATGGTTAATACTAACATAATTATTCAATTAATTATACAGCCGCACATGAGCTCCCTGTCCGCATGCATGATCATGCACACTTCCACCTTTACGGTCTAATACATTTGACCGCTTCAATTATAAATTCATTTTCGTAACTATAAGTATTAAAAATAAAAAAAGACGTCCATGCGTTTGCTGTTTTTTCGTTTTCTGTATCTTTTGTTAATAATCCATTGCGTTTGTTTTCTCCAAGATTTGTTATGAAATTATAACTAAATTATGTTTGACGCATAAGTAAAAAGGGGTAAAATTATATGGAAAGTGAAGTATGTGTATTTTAAACAAAACAAACAATAAAAGACCAAAGAAAATTACTAAAATTATTCAGAAGATTTTTTCCACGCGTGTTCTTTATTCACCTAACTACAAACTACAAGTCTACGAAATACAAACCCTACCTAGTACCCACCAAACCATCACACGTTAACATTTTATTGTAACATTATAAACGGAGTATATAAAGCAGGGAATTTATTTTATTTTATATTCTTAGGGATTTATTAACACATGAAAAATCTTAGAACAATTTTAATGTATTGTTACTTAAATACTTATTTTTTTGCTAACGTAAATGTTTTGTTTTAGTTTGAGAAAATTGGTTGTCCTGAGTATATAGTATATACTCTTTCCGTTTCATTTTATAAGATGTTTTGATTTATTTTGAGAGAATTAAGAAAATAATACATGCAAACAAAATCTCATTCAATATTTAACTAAAAATATAACTCAACCAATCATATATAAGACTACGGAATTTAAAAAGACAAAAGTATCAAATCACATTAAAATCTGCATAGAAACTAGTAAAATATCTTATAAAATGAAACTAAAATATTTTTCTTAAAAATCCTATATAATGAAACAGAGGGAGTATAGCGTAAACTATTATTTATACACTATATAATATATGATTTAGTTTTTTTTTTTCCTTATTTTTAAAAGAAATAGTTTTGATTTTTTGGCTGGTCTCAGTAAGAAGATGCCAAAAGATACTTAATATGATTCTTTTAGAATATAGTTAATTAGCTTAATTTGTTATGATATCAAGCGCACTATATTAACGAAACAAGAACCCTTTTTTTGGGGGGGTCACACGAAACTAGAACTTATAAATACAAAGAAGTAGTAGGACATTGCCAAAAAGCATATGAAGTTGCAAACTACAAAACTTATGGAGAAAATGAATTTACAAGAATTATCTGATAATATCAGTATCACAAATTCACAATACACATAAATATTAGTGTTGTTTAGGAGAAGAGTGTAGTAATTATCAATCACAGAAAAAGGTAGGATTTTTAATAACAAAAACGCGAAACCCAAAAGAAACGTATGTTATTAAAAAGCCACAAAAGAAGGATAAAAATAATAAGATAAAATGATTTTGTGAAAAAGGGTCGAAAATCCAAGGAGATGAGAAGAGGCATGAGGAGAAAGTGAAGCTCTTTTGATATCTCCTCCGTTGCTTTAGATTTCGCCGGCGATGGCGGTGGACTCCTTAGAGACGGAGATGGACACGGCGGTGCGTATAGTGCACCTTGCTTCCTCTCTCTGCGTTAAAGTTCAGGAGAAGCTTCTTCTTCCTTCTTCCACCAACGGTTCTCACGTTAAGTCCAAAGACGATGATTCCCCTGTCACCGTCGCAGGTTTTTTTCCGTCGCCGATTTCTCTGTTTTCCGTTTGCGCATCGTCGGGATTATTATACGTTCGATTTTGTGTATTGTTTTTCTCCAGTCTCGTTTATTGCAATTTGAGATCTGTTCTCTGTTCTGGGCTGATAGATTTAAACGAATTTATGATACTTTTGCTTATCATTTACACGAATTGAGCTAAAAACTTAATTCGGTGTAGAATTAATCTTGTTTAATGCTAATCATTATATTTAAAAATCATGCAATTGAACATATCAAGTATCTGTATTACTAGTTTAATAGTGTTAAACAGTGACAGGTTGTCCATTGTTGCTTGATTTGGTTTCCCTCTACATACATTGCTTAGCTTTACACATTCTTCTTCAAGATTACAATTATTGAAAAATGTATGTTAGCTTACAAAATACCAGATTGTATATGTTTTATTTAGTGTGAGATTTGATGCTAGAGAAAATATACTTTGTGATTTTAGACTTTTGTTGGTTCACTTCACAGATTGGGGTGTTCAAGCAATAGTGAGCTGGGTTTTAGCTGAAGTTTTTAGTGTTCAAAACCTTTCGATTGTCGCTGAAGAGGACACCGAGTCTCTCTCCAAGGCTGATTCTTTGGGTCTTTTGGGAGCTGTCTCGAACGCAGTCAATGAAGCGTTATCCGAAGCTCCCAAATACGGGCTTCCTAAGCCAGATAAGCCCTTGAACTCAGCTGAAATTCTAAAGGCTATTGGTCGATGCAATTCCGTTGGAGGTCCAAAGGGAAGGCACTGGGTGCTTGATCCCGTTGACGGGACGTTAGGATTTGTTCGCGGGGATCAGTACGCTGTTGCTTTAGCTCTGATAGAGAACGGTAAACCCGTTTTGGGTGTACTAGGATGTCCTAATTATCCGGTTAAGAAAGAATGCCTAAGTAACGGTTGCAACCAAACCATGGCAAAATCTGTAGCTGGACAAGTGTTGAAAGGGTGTGTCATGTATGCAAAAAGAGGAAGTGGTCAAGCGTGGATGCAACCGTTAATCGCTGGAGGAATCCCGGAATCTACAACGCTCCTTAAGGTTTCTTCTGTCGATGATCCTGCTCTAGCTACCGTTTGTGAGCCAGTAGAGAGAGCAAACTCTAATCACTTGTTCACGGCGGGACTTGCTAATAGCATGGGAGTTAGGTAAACTAGTTTTTGTTTATTTACTCTCTTTTTCTTCTTGCTAATCTTTCTTCCTTTTTTTCATTCTGAAGAAAGCAGCCAATGCGAGTGTATAGCATGGTGAAATATGCAGCGATTGCGCGTGGAGATGCTGAAGTGTTTATGAAGTTTGCACAGTCAAGTTACAAAGAGAAGATATGGGATCATGCAGCTGGAGTAGTCATTGTGGAAGAAGCGGGTGGAGTGGTGACTGATGCAGGAGGAAGAAACTTGGACTTTTCAAAAGGAGTTTACTTGGAAGGTCTTGACCGAGGAATCATAGCGTGTTCTGGTCAAGTATTGCACGAGAAGATCATAGGTGCGGTTTATGCTAGTTGGGAATCTTCCAGTCTCTGAAAAAGCAATATCCATAATACTCATTTGGTGCAGCACCATGGAGCCAATGTTTTAAAGCCAAGGTAAAGAAGAAATGAATTGTCTCCTTTTTTTTAACCTCTTCAAGATTCTGAGCATATTCCCTTTGATTAGCTCTTCTAGTTGCTTACATCATTAGCTCCATTGGTAATTTATTTAGCAATTTTTAGATTATTGCATAAGTTAGGGAGTTTTAGTGTTCATCTATAGATTTTGGTTTGATTTTTTAGCTTGTAACTTAAATTAGTTTTCGGTTTATCAAATTTAGAAACAAAAACCAGAATCAGAAACTACTTGGTTCGGTTTTTTAAGCAAGATAATCTTTAAATTGAAAGATTTGCAAAGAATGTGCGGTTAATAATCGGTTATTTTCTTGGATTTTGGATATAGGTCAGGGGAATAAGGGGGAGTTGGTAAACTACAATGCAGGTGAATGTGAATCGTGGAGAAGTAAATAGTTAAGGAAACAGCATTAAAAGTAAGAATCTGTTTATCTATCTATCTCCTATTGTAATAAAGCTGCTGGATTCACGTAAACTCTCTTACGCCCTTAAATGGATGATAGTTTTTTTCTAATCTCCTGTAATTTTCCCCCTAAAACGCGTATTATGCATAAACGTTTGCATATGGAATGGAATGAGATAATTTAGTATGTCATCACGAAAATAATGATATTTATACGGTGGATGGATAATCGATTTCATTTCTTCATACTCATAAATCGACCCACGTATGTATCTGATTAAAACACTAATCCAAGATTCAACCAATAATTGGGGATGTTTATTAGAATCAACCAGCAAAATCCAACTTCATTTGAGCAAAAGACAAATGGTAATGGTTTAAATCGTAAAATATTTAGCAAAAACAAATTGGGCTAGTAAATTGTGATTATTGGGCCGACCCGATCGGTATTTGGGAATAATTGGGATAGACCTATCAGCTTTTGTGATTGTTTTTCAAGCCATTTTTCTTAGTTTAACTTTTGCGCTATTCTACATATTTTTTGTATGAAAAATATTAAATTAGACCAAACTAAAATGCCTTGAAGACGGTTTAGCCGACCTGTTTAGTATCCTAAACGCTAAGGGCATAGTGTGTGTAGTAAGTAGTCTTAAAATCAAAAGTAAAGTTGGATTTTGCCGACAATTTGTTGGATTTGATGCTATTTAAAAGATTTTCTCTTTGAACTTGTCAAGATCCAACCTTCAAATAGAATTTTCTCACACATTTATTGAAGAATTTATCATTGTATTAGTCACAATTGTGTCTCATCTTTGTAAGTACGTAATTATAATAATTCAATTCTAGGACTAATAGAGGAGGGCCAAAATGTCAGTAATAATGCATAGATGGTTAGTTGATAAACATCTCTTTCTGATGAATTAAATTCTTCGTTTTTTTTTTTTGTAAATCTAAACTTTTATTTTGCTGAATAAATAATATGTAGCTAAAATGATCAAGTGTATTGTAAGATTAGCTAAAGTAACAATTGGTAAGAGAATATCACAAAGAAGCAAAGTGACACTGCATAGTCTCAAATACAGTTCATTACAAAATAGAAAAGAATCATATTTACATTTGTCTGCTAAATTTTCTCTCTTTTTTTGATTTAAACATATCCGAAAAATAAAGGTAGTATTTTGAAAAAAACAACTACACAAATTGATTTTCATCTAAAAGATATATCAGATTTTAGAAAATTGTTGATTATAAAAATGTAATTTGCTTGCCAACGATATTAAGATAAAATATACATATAATATACATAGATAGCTAATTATTTAGAGAAATATTGGACGTATCTTACCAGAATTTTTTTTTTTTTTTTTTTTTGTCAACTCTTACCAGATAATATATATAATTGTAACATGTGTGTCTTCGCAGATTTTAGAACATCCAACTAATAACACATGTATAAACCTTCATTTCAAATGAAAGTCTATTTTTATTTTCAGATTTCGGTTTTCTTTTTCCAAGCGTACTAATCATCCTTAAATTATCAGAAGAAGTTTTGAATATAAGACTTTCATATATCTTCAAATTATTTATTGCCAATGTCTATCAATGCAATTACCAACAGAAACGATATGTTGACAAAACGAATTTCCAACATCCAATTTACATTACATTACGAGATGAATGGAGAAGTATAATTATAAATATTTTCAGTTAAATTTCTTAAGAAAGCAAAGAATTCTAGCAAAAAAAAAAAATTCTAGGAAAAAAAGAAAGCAAAGAAAATGATAATAAATTGCATGTGCCTAAGCAAGGGTTTGAGTCAGATTCCGACACATTTGAAAGACCTTAAATGTGCCTACTTCATTCACTAGAACCACAAAATTCAACTCTTCTTTTTCTCTCCTTTTCTTAGGATAAGGGTTTCTAATAAGATATTATGGACATGAAAGTTCATCAAAGTTAAATCACATAGATGGTTAGTTTCTTTTGTCAACATTATTTAGATACATTTCATGATATTTTTTTTAAAGAGAAAATTAAGGAAATACACCCAAAAAAAAAACAAATTAATAAAATACACCAGATATTTTTAAATAAAAAATATACCTTTTTTGTCAATCTTGTCCTTAATTGAAACGACAAAATCAAATCTCTTGTGTTTTGGGTTAAACACTAAACCATTGACGACAAAAATAAAGACACTAAACCATCTCCTCAATAATATCTTCTTGAAGCAGAGATACATGAGTCAATTTTGATACAAAAGAAATCACACAAACACACGAAGCACAATTTCGAGTTTGATTTCAATTTGACTAGAAAAAAGACTCGATTTTTTTGTTGAGATTTCTCTTTCAAGTGATGTGAAAAGGAAGAAATTGAACAATTTTCTTCCACCGGAACTTTCTCCGGCAACAAATCCGAGCTCAACAAGGAGGGAGTTTTAGGTTTTAGATTTACAGATTTGCAAAAGCTTGTTTATTTTCCTAAATAAAACAAAGAGGACGAGAGTGTGGAGACGAAAAAAAAAAGTTTATTCCTGATTTTGTCTCCATGGAAAACAACGATCTAAATTTACTCCTCCGATTTCGAAGATGAAGAACGAGATGGTAAATCTTCACTGCTCTTCGATTTTATTGTTTGATTATTGTGTTTAATTTGACGAAATATTGGGATTCATAGGTTTTAGAGTGATGTGTATTGATTTACTATTGTTGTACACATTGAAACTTTCCATGTTCTCTACACAATGAAATCAAGCCCCAAATGATTTTACTTAACACTGTTGTATGACTGTAAAAGTTTTGACAAATTTTGTGGCTTACTAACTTACATGAAACCCATCTATTGTATATGGTAATTGAACTACTATTTACAAGTTATGATTTAGTGAAGAATTGGATACTTGTTATATGGAAAAATGATGATAAAAATTACATAAACTATATGGATACACCCGACTTTAACTCTAAATATATTTAAGTTTGTTTATGTTTTGTATATTTCGGATACTCGTTCGGTTATCGGTTCGGTTCGGATTCGGTTTCGGGTTTTCGGTTTTAAGTATGGAGGATCCATTCAAATATTTTAAAAAATCGGCTCGGATTCGGTTCGGGTAATTTCGGTCGGATTCGGTTCGGTTTTTCGGTTTCGGATATTTTGCCCACCCCTAGAACAAAAACTCAAAATGATCAATTTCTCTACACATTTACTTTCCAAATTATGTTTCTGTATAATACAATGAGACACAAAGCATCAAAGACATAAGCTTGAATTTCGCTCTTTGTGTTACTAAGAATTCGATAATTCATTGACAATTCCCAAACGGTCTTAAAACCAGAAGTATACCAAACAAAGAATACTTCTATTAGAAAAGGGTACTCACAAAAGTTGTCATATCAGCATGCTCTGCTTAGTATCCTCAGAATCATGACCATCCTATCATCAAAAAGTAAAATCTATAAGACGGAAATAAAAATGCAAAGAAAACACAACTCCATACATATATCAAAACCGGAGGATGCAACTTTCTAACAATGCAAAAAATCATGTTCAGGATACTAGATTTTTTTTTTTTTGTAAAGAGTGAATTCTCAATTTCAATTCCACGGATGGAAGAAGAAAATCGAATAAATGCAATTCACAAGTAATTGTACCAAATCATCAATCTATTTGATGGACTTTCAACAACATATTCATGTCTTTAAAACGAGAATTTCACAAGTAATAATACTGCCCTTAAACAAATTTCATTCTTGTTTTTGTTTCAGATGCTGCCACAAGCGAAAAGATCCTCACATGGTCTTTTTAAGTGGAACTAGCAGGTGTTTTGGGTCCATCGCCTGATTTGGATGTTGGAGGAGATGTGCCTTCTAGTAAAACATAAGTCAAGGAGATTACAATAAGTGTAAAGACTAAACCATTAGAAAGACATAAAATTGCAACCCATCAAGCTAAATGAGATAAAAATCAAAACTTTCTCTAGGTTTTCAAAAAAAAAAAAAAAAACGATTCGAGAATCCTGCACTTTTCCTTCAAAATCAAGAGGTAATCGATTTCACCTTCAAATTCAACCGGATCGAATGCGAACAAGCATAATCATCAAACCCATCATCATAGAACAAATTCGATTTAAGAAAAGACTCAGCTTTAACAAAATTGGTACCTGGAAGATTCGTCAAAATTTTGATCGATTTATGAGGCTTACGGACGATTTCCAATTTGGATTCATCTATCTCTGCTTCAACTATCAAAAAAATCCACTCTCTGAGAGTGAGAGAGAGAGAGAGGACGACGCAAGCAGAGGAAGATGGAGATGGTTTAGTGTTTTTATTTTTGTCGCAATGGTTTAGTGTTTAACCCAAAAAACAAGAGATTTGGCTTTGTGGTTTCAATTAAGGACAAAATTGACAAAAAGGGTATATCTTTAATTAAAAAATAGTTGATGTATTTTATTAATTTGTATTTTTTTTTTTGTGTATTTCCTTAATTTTCTCCTTTTTGAAATGATAACAATAACTTAACCTGCTATATGGTAATCATTTAAAGAAAAATTGTAATTAAGTTTAGAATTCGGTTTTCCTCCGGCTAAATAAATACTATTAGCTAAAGAAAATAAAAAAAAATAGGTAAAGGTTGAATGAAAAAAATGTACTGAATTTAGAGGAGAAATATTGTTAAAACTTAAATAATAAAAAAATGAAAAGACGATATATACAAAAGTCTTAAAGCTAATGCATGATAATCATCATGAATCATGATTAAGAGAAACGAAACAAGTTTTAAACTTAAAACGATAAAAGAGAGGGATAACTCTAAGGCACTTTTCAGACCCAAAACAAAATCTGTAAAGGGACTTCAAGAGTGATAACTCACCAAACAAAAATGTTGAAATTCGAATTTAAATTTGTGTGAAACAAGGAAAAAAAACATGAAAGAGTGGTCATTTACCAAACAAGCAACCTAAATTTAGATTAAAAAAAATAGTTTAAATAAGGGACGGTTACACATTCAAAAAATACTAAAAAGTCATCAATCTCACATTTGTGTTTGACTGTTGAATACAAAAACAAATACTCCATACATAAAAGTATTCGTCTGTGTATACTTATAACCTGCGAATCTTATATGCATCATGACAGTTATAAAATAGAAGAAAGAAACTCCACATGAATACCATACATCATTACATACACTAAACACATTTATGCATATATATATATATAAGTATAAATCTTTTTTTCAGATAGAAAGCTTCACTAAGATTGTTTGCTCTGTGAAAAATAAAAACTGACGGTTTAGATTCTGTCAGTGAAGAAGGAAAGTATTCGCATCTCTCTTTTCCTCTTTCTCGTGTTTCATCGATTTTTGTAACCGTCTGTCTCTGTTTCTTATTCATTTTCTCGGGGAAAACAAATCATTTTCCTGAGAAAATTTTGAGATTCGAATTTTCGATTGGATCTAAAATGGGGAAGACGAGAGATTGGGGTCAGATCTACGCGATTTACGGGATCGAGCAGAAACACACACTCTTCTTCCTCCTCCTTCACGCGATTGCTTTCTCTCTACTCTCCACCGTCTTCTTCCTCTACTTCCACCAGATCTGCGTTTTCCTCGAATCCTTCCTCTTCTCCAGCGCCGCCGCGGCGAGATTCTCCGCCGGATTCTTCGGCGCCGTAACGGCACTCTCCGCCGTGTGTTTGTTTTACGCGGCGGCGAATTTCTTCTACTCCGCCGTGCCGCTCCGGTACGAGATGGCGCAGAGGATGGTTGGATCGGTGGTGGATTGGTCGAGCGTGAAGACGGCGCTTGATCTCGGGTGCGGCCGAGGGATTTTGCTGAATGCGGTGGCGACTCAGCTGAAGAAAACCGGTAGTTCGGGTCGGGTCGTCGGGTTAGACCGATCCATGACTACTACTCTCTCTACTCTTCGTACTGCTCACATCGAAGGTGCGTGAGTCATCATTTTTATTTTTTTTTAGTTTTGACTTTTTGACTTTGTCTTTTTTTCATTTCAAAGTCGTTTTCTCGTTGACTAATGGTATTATTATGACTATATTTGCGTGATTAACGGTATTCACATATGCTTTTGCAGTCTATGAAATTAAAACAGTTATCTTACTACTATTTTGGATTACACAATAAATTAGTCAATAATCAAGAAAAACTGGATAAAAATTTCAGAATTACTAAACTTGGTAGTGTAGAAATGCTAGCTTTTAAAAAAAAACTTTTTTTTTTATCTAGTACAAATTTTAATTAAAGTGCTTTATACATGTCATTATGTTGTAAAAAAAAATCGAATTATAGTAGCTTCCATACATATATTATCTTTCTTGTTCTTGCTGTTATTTACATTCAAATTTTTTCATGTCATTATTCAATAAGTACATTCAAACCTATGGTACATGTGTAGGAGTGCAAGAGTACGTGACCTGCCGCGAAGGAGACGTAAGACGGCTTCCGTTCAGCGACAACTACTTCGACGTGGTGGTCTCCGCCGTGTTCCTCCACACCGTCGGGAAAGAATACGGTCAGAAAACGGTGGAGGCGGCGGCGGAGAGGATGAGAGTGCTGGGAGAAGCGGTGAGAGTGCTGAAACCAGGCGGAGTAGGAGTGGTGTGGGACCTAGTGCACGTGCCGGAGTACGTGCGACGGTTACAGGAGCTGAGGATGGAGGAGATAAGGGTTTCGAAACGAGTCACTGCGTTTATGGTCAAGAGCCATATGGTCTCGTTTAAGAAACCTAGTCATCATTTTGTCGGATCCGGAGAAGTACGTTTAGATTGGAGATGTTAAATAACGTGGAATTAAGAGAAAAATCTAATTTCATACTACTTTTTTTGTTTACTTTTTAATGGATCAGCGAAGTGAAGCGTCCAAATGTCATATAAAGAAATGTTCATCGATTGGTGGAGAGTTTAAAAAAGATAAAACTCGCTCTTATATATCATATTGATATTATCACATTTCAATTGCTGGATTCATTTTTAATTTCTGTAGGGGTTAGTGGTGAATGACTCGTACTTAAAAAATCTGTTCAAACATTGCATCTTACGTTGATACATTTTTTTGTACAAAGTTAAATCATACTTTGATTGAAATAACCCCGTCGGTTTTGAAAGAGACTACTAAACTTTCTTTTTATAATTTTAATCAACGGTTGTAGAGTGGCATTGGAGAATAGTGCAAGGATAATTGGTATTGGTTTATGGTCTAGAATATATGCATCGAATAGGATTTAATTTGATGGGAGCCAGCTTAGAAAATTAGGTTGGATATTAATGCTATGAGCATACCAAAACTAGTCAGTTGATTATGTGAAAGCCTTTTTGTTTGCTTGAAAATGAAGTGATAGTTACTTAAGTTAGTACATTGTGTCACTGTGGCTAATCGCTATCACTATCGATTTTATTGCTTGGCATTCAATTAATTTATCACTAAACTTGATTAGACATTATATTTCCGATCTTTATAATCCGAATTATCTTACCTCAACTCTTTTGAATTATAATAACATGGTGGTCATGATCCTACTTAAACGTATAATAATAGTGTTTTGGTAGAGGGTATTGTCAAATAAAACAAAAACAGAAGAGTGAATTAATAAATTGGGGCCACAAATTTAAAGCTATTAGAGGACTAAAATTCAGGTGTAGGGGCATCTTCTTTTCACTGTCTCATCCCCTTTTGTCTTCCTCTCTCCTTTCTTCTTCCTTTTTCTTACCCACTAGTCTCTGTTTGAAACGACCCTTGCTACTATTTTACTCTTTTAATATTCTTTTCCCGTCTGGGGTAAATTATATTAAGGGGCATAAAGCCCAAAAGGATATGAATATATTCTATTCATATTTTACTTTCGATTTAAATGTAATACCTTAGTTCGTTTTCAGAGGAAATTACATTTTTGAGTACTATCAAAAGCTTTGTTATAACTTTTCATGGGATATTGAGTATAATTTTCTTTCTTTTGCTTGTGGAGTACATTGAAATCACACACCACAAAGACAAAATCTTCCACAAAGATGCACAAACAATCTTACAATAAACAAGTCATTGATCACCAATGACCAACTCAGTAATCCGCATATACACTGTTTAAATTTGATGAAAACTAACCCTCATTGATGATCCCCATGACAAAATATAGTAAAAGATTTTTGTTCTTGAAAACATCTACTAGCCGCACCAAAAACTCGAAAGAAGCTCAGCGAAGAGAGAGGAAACGTCAAAGAGTGAGATTCTATACCTTGACAGGGACGCAGTAGGAAGAACTGAGAAGTGGAGGCAAGACACAGACTAAGTGAGGACCCGGCGGATTGCTGCTTACATTTGCTTCTTCTACGTTTGGCAAACCCAGCTGAGGAGGACGCACATAACCCGCAACTAATGGGACACATAGTATCGAGATTACTACTCTTGAACCTGTAATATTATAACCAGCCAACAAACATATCACCATTTGTATGCAAAAGTGTTTCTTGCAAACAAAACAAGTGAGGAGAAGAAAAGATTACTTACCTTGCCCCTCTGAGAGAGAGACATGGCCTCTCTTCCTACCCGCAATCATCCAATTCTCTGAATTTGCATTGACTTCATATAACACCTCATCCTTGTGTAAATAAAAACACAACAGCTGATGAACATACCGATATTTTAAAGAAAAACGCTAACTATCATCCAAAGGGATCTATATCGACTTCAATCTGGACACGACTTACATGTTGTTGTTCTACGGCCTCATTTTCCTTGTGATCTTTAAGCCTTTCCACTCTCCACTGCATAGTAATAAGTTTCCCGACCCTAAGACTATCAGAAGGAAGTGGGAGAAATCCAACTGTAAGGCAAGGATCAAGCACTGGACGCTGCAAAACAATAGCACTCTTGAACACCAAATCTCTCCTTTCTGTATCAGTTCCAGAATGATCTGCATCCACCGGTTTATGCGCTCCAGCAGCTCTATCACCATGGATTTCATATTTGATATTCAGAATGCTCTCTGGTGACAGCAAATCTTTCCCTAATGTTGTGCAAACAATTAGTTAGTTCGCAGTTCATACAACTGTTTACTCTCTTTTTTCTTTCTTTTTTAGTACGCAAATGTCATTTCTATGGAGACAAAGAACAAGTCAGAGGTTAAGAGTTTTGACACGTTCTACAAGTGGATTCCTATTCTTATCCCACTTTCTTGCCAAATCAGTAATCAGTAATATTATGGGCCCTGCTCTGATATCAGAATTGGCTTTCAAGTTGCAGATGTTGTTATCAGTTTACGTGTCTCTAACATAAAGTAAAATCTAAAGTAAGAAACCAAGTGATATTATTAACATTTATTCAGAAGAATAGGGGTACCTGAAGACTTCGTCTTCTCTAGGCATATACTGAACACAACTGCTGCTCTAGATCCCGGAGACACAGCAAGCGGAAAGAACGTTAAAGTCGGTCTTCCATCACTTTGTCCATGAACAAATCCATCTTGGAGATCAAGCCAAGCATCAAGAACTATCAAGTTGGCCTTGACAAGGGAGTGTAGCATAATCTGTAAAAGTCGGAATTACTTAATTAATAATCTTGACTGGACGTGAAGAAGAATGAGAGAACTGAGAGGTTTTTCCATTATAAAAGAGCTAAAGTTGGCTACCTGCAACACCATAGTGCCATCATTGCATTTGTTTGCCACCCTTGTGGTCACGTCAAAAGGGTCGGTAAAATGTGCAGCTATGGTTCTGCTCACACAACAAAATCAGAGGAAAGAACTGTTAAAGTCGGCTGGATGTGGAAAAAAGATGATCAATATTTGCCATGACAAGGAAGAAACACAATACCTCTCAAATATCTGGTTATGATGCACCCCAAATTCAAGTTTCAAAGCCACAGTTCTCATTCCCTCTAAAATATCTTGTTTCAGTGGATTGACTGCTAACGCAAAGAAATATGACCATTGGTAAGTGGATGTGACTAGATATATGTAATAATCAGAAAAATATTTTTTGCTTCAAACCTGAAGATGACCCTCTAGCAAGCTTCTCACTCAATGCGCGAACAGGGACCCACAGAATAGAACTCACATTGCTTGCCCACTCTGAGAACACTATTTTACCATCGCACAGATTAAGCATCTCTGAATCTCGTTTTGGAGAGACAGGGCTATCTTCTCCAGAATTATCCGCTTTTGATGCACCAGCATCACAATCTGGCTCCGTGTATCTCTCCATCTCAATGCCATATGTGTCTTCGATCTTTAGCCCTGGACCGGTATCAATGTGCAAGATGGCGCCTTTCAGTGAGTAATCTATAGGACGTACTATGATACCAATCCACTGAGCTTCATTTATTAGCAGAGCAGATGATACAGCTGCAGCAAGATCAACCAGAGCTCTTGGTTTCGAGACCTAAAGAATAAGATGTCTATCGTATCAACAACATCACTACTCATGCATGTCATTAATGACTTTTCTAGCATCTCACAAGCTGTAATTAATTTCTTATCGTGTACCTTCAGGATAGGTCTGGTTGGCTTTTCATAACTCATGAAGTCATCAGTATCTGCAGGGCCACCCTTTGAAAAGCTGTGAGACCTGAATCTCAAGTGCCCAATCTGGCCAGTAACGACTCCCAAGACATAGGAACCAGGTTTTTGTGGAGGCAAAGCAAAAGTGATAGTATTCCTTCCGGGCTTTAGCACAGTTGCAGCAGAACTCTTCAAAGCCTGAAACCCAATTCATATACATAGTTCTCAGTAACTTTAATTCGATAGAAGAAAAGAACGAAAAACATTTATGTCCAATGGAGACAAACCTGGCCGCCTTCGTCAGTGTTGTTGGTGGCTACCAAGGTAAGACTAAGTGAATCAAGGGTGATATCATCAGGAAAACCACTCCATACTGTAACAGATAGATTGCCAGGGTCTCCATCGCACAACTGAAGTGGAGGACCGGTATTTCCAGAAAATGTGATCAATGAAGACACATCTAAGGGAACTGGGTTCTCCATTTCACTGTGTGCAAGATTAACAACCTCGGCCTGAAAAGCTTGCCGCTCCTTGGACGAGAATAAACCCTTATCCAACGAAAGTAGTCTAACACAAGATGACATGTACCCGGCTTGATCATTAAGAATCTTTTGACACTCAGCTAAATTGGGTAAGACTTCTGCCAGTAAATCTTGCCATCGTTCACCCGCATATAGGGCACAAACTTTTTCATAAGAGTTTGCAGCCAAATCATAGTTTCCGTGCTTGAAGCAGACAGCTGCAATTTCACCATCAAGAACGACTCCATGTCTCTTCCACCAAGAACGGTGATAGTTTTCAGCAGCACCTTTGGTTAGGTTAAGATATTTATGCTGTCAAAACAAAATTTATTATGAGAAGCTAGTAAAAAGAGAAGCATATAAATCAGAAGCTTCACTGTCCTTAAGTAAATGACATGCACATTTGAAATTGCCAGTTATGCTACCTCAAAATCCTGAACAGATGACAATGTCTTCAACAAACCATGATCTGAAATGGTAAGTCTCAGAGCGTGCTCAGCTGCAACAAAAATTTCAGCAAGCCTCATAGGCCTATCTAGCGGACTCTCAAAATTTCCAGGTGAAGAATTTGTTCTCGACATGGGAGGTGCTTGTACTTTAAGTGATGAAGGTGTTCTCGGAGACAATTCTAAACCTGATCTGTCGGAATATATTTACACATCATTTTAGTTCCTCAAAGAATAACAAAAGGTGATGATTTGCCATACTTCCAGGAAGCTTTGAAAATTATAGCAATTAAGTGCAAACACATTTGGAAACAAAAAGAGCGAAAAGAACAGAATTTTATAATTTCCTTACCCTTCAGTAAAACTTGGCCGGCCATCAAACATTTCAGGAATATTTCCAGTAGAAAGAGAAGCCCTTCTTCTGTTAGCCACACGTAGAAGGACAGATGGTTCAAGGGGTAAAGGTTTCCGTTGAATACCAAAGTGCTTGGGCCTTGAAGTTGTCTGAAGAATAGTCTGTACCAAAACAAGGAGATAAGTATTCTACAAAAGATGCCCTGGTAAACAAAATATGTCAATCCACAAGAGGCCATGCAAGGACAGTTATTTCTTAGCCTGAATCTAAGCATGATTGGCTTCAACAAGAATGCTGTCAGATATAACATTCACTCATCCTATGCAGATTATACCTTTTCTTTTTCAAGCACCTCCGACGAAGCATCTGGTGGAAGAGATGGCCAGACTGCTGGTTTTGGCCAAGGCAGCATACTGAGACAAGCACTGCCCAAAAAAAGTGTAGAAGTTAATACTAAAGAGCATCAGCATAGCCTAATCCCTAAGAGTAAAGCAGATTTGACAGGCTTTTCTTAGCCAACAAAGACTTGCTTTGTTTTGCTAAAGTGAGACATATACGTCCTTCAATGAACCAATTGGGTAACCCTTTCTCTACGGGGGAAGTCACTGGAGAATGAATACTACTAATTAACAAGAAAATGCACATGCTATAATAGAAGTGGACTGGTACCTATTCAGTGGACTTCTTTCTATGTCTGTTCCATATCCTATCAGATATCCAAGTCTCATGAACTGCCATGAACAGAAATGCACTTCAGTGGGTATAAGCACTTGAAAATGATTGTCATATTCAACCAACAAAACAACTTTTAAGTGCTTGGACATGGAAAAACTAGAATGACATCACATAAAACAATTAGTGAACTGTTACATAGACACATGCAAAATAACTTAAAAAGAAATATTTGACTGAGAACTCCATAAAAATTGACAGAAAGAAACTGAAAGAGGATGACAGAGAATGAGAAACAAGGGTTTAATTCAATTTCCAAATTTCTACCTTAACCCGTGAAAGTGAATAGAGATCACCCTGAAGACGGTAGAACTCCTTCTCAATATCAGGTGCAACAACTCCATCATGGTGATGAGAAGCAGTTGCATCAAGCAGTGCTAAACATGCAGTAATTACCCAAACTTCCCGCATACAGAAGGGCAGCACACTCTGCAACAATATCGAAAGATGAGGAGAAATAAGGTCGATCAAATAAAAAAATCAGATGTATGATAAAGCGTTTATTTAGCAAACAGTATAGACTACCTCATGGAGAGTCAAGGCCTTTGCAAAACTAATAATAAAAGAATAGCCCCTGGTTGAAACTTCAAAAGGACGAATCAACTTGAACAACAGCTGCGAAAAAACACATGAAAGTAAGCTAATGAAAAAATTGGTAGAGAAAAGCTACAATTGCGAAAGCAGAAAATGACACTGTGATCAATATGATGGCACTTGTGTACACCAACCCTAGATTGACAGGCAAAGAGATACTGTCTAAAATCAAATTCTCTAAAAGAATCATCTTGCACAATCTGTGTCAATGGTTTGCTTCCTGGTTTCAGCAGTGCAGCTTGGTCATCTTCACTATCGAATCCTCCAAAATCCCTCTGTTTCCCAGGCATATTAACTGCAATGTAGTTAATGCATGATATATTATTTATTCAGGAACAACTCGGAAAAAGAAATCAGTTTGTTGAATGACTACTGATCCCAAATATACCAAATCGACATAATCATGGATTTTTATTGCCACGGATCTGCACGAGAGAGACACAGAGGTAGGAAACGAACCTGTTTCCAAATAGCAGAGCTCTAGTTCATCATATTCACGTAATGCATCTTCATGAAGATGAGCCATCTCAAATATGAAAGCCAAACTTTCCTGAGATAGAATAGAACATTATGACCTTAAAGAAATGAGAAAAGTTTCATCGAATGTGACTGCAAGGACCAAGGGTGGCATTTTTAAGTTTAAAAGGTTGGGATATTTCTCATACTTCTATGGAAGATAACAAAGGAGCACAAAAATTCTCTACCAGAGACTTAATCAAAACACTACAAAATCAAATTACAAAAGGAAGAAACAGGATTTTGAACCATTTTATTCATCTGCATAGCAACCACATTTCGGTTTCCTTTCAGAAATTGGGAAGAGAGATAACCTTCAGGATGAAAAAGTTGCAAAAATTCCATATTGGCATAAACCGCTGCTCACTGAGCTTGCGTATCTCATCCTCATAGAATTGAACGCGCCTATCCAAAGTATTCCTTATGCACTCGGTAACCTTTAATTCTAGATCCTCCCAAAAATTTGCGTCAGGGCCATGTACATCCAGCTTACAACACCTTAGAAGTCAGGCAAAAAAATATCATATGAAGACCATATATGGCATACATAAATTGAGTAAAACTGATCAAGTAAATGAAAAGGTGTGGCAGCCTCTACCCTTTCGGCATTATCGTAAGTAACTAGTCTACATACAACTTCCTTTCTATGGTGATTACAGCTAATAGGTTTAGTTTATGCATCTAGCAAAAAACATGAGTGAGTAATTGCAATTATGCAATGGTTTTTCCTAATCTATATTTGTTAGAGTTATATTAAAGTAGGAGCAATCAAGCCTCTTAAGAATCTGGCAAGGTTTAACTTTGGTTATTGGCCACATGTGCTCAAGAAAAAGACACTAGACAATCTGCATTGCTAACCTTTCTCTCTTTTTCGAACTGAAATCGACTTCAAGCTTGGCATATACTTTCTTGACAGATTTAGTTGCTTGATCATTACTTGGGTGAGCTTTAGATACAAATACAATAAACCATTCCCTCTCATCATTCTGAACAATTAATTTCAGGCGTGGTTTAAGAATGTTTTTAAACTCATCAAGATCCTGCAAGGCCAAAGATATAACATAACCAAGTAAGTAACAACATTACATTCTATTTGAGACCTAAATGCTCGTCTTTATAGCAAAGTTAGATAGAGAAAAAATATCATCAATCACATCGTATAGTTTCGCATTTTCGCAAGTAAAAAGCCTCCACTGCCAAGAACGACAAACACAGCAAGACACGTACCTCACACGTCACAAGAACGATAGTTGCATATGGTTCTCGAAACCAGTACAAATACTGCTCCTGCGGGAATCGACTGCGAAGTCTCGCGTCTGTAGTTAATATGAATTCAACTGGCAAGTTCTCAACAAGCACCGGATTTCGAGTCTTGTTTGTCAAGAATGCTCTTTTCAGTGGCTGGTGTTCTTCAAACAAACCTTTAACCGTGGGCCACAGATCGGACACATCTTCGACTGTAACAAACGGAAGATAAGTAAGATCCACGGTAAATGAAACGAAAGGAGAAAACGCCTTACTAGAGTTAGATATCAGAAACAAAAGCATAATCCGATTCTCCATGTTGCCAATTCCAGCTGGAGAAATTCAGGAAGGAATGCTTGTTTTCTTAGCACTTTCAACTTCATTGGTTATCGAATACATGGAAATCACATATCAAGCCTTAACTCTCAGCCATTTTTACAACTGTTGATTCAGTACATTATAAAGCTCATATATGCAATCAAATGACGATAAATCTTCACAACAAGATTGCAAACTTGATTTCCATAGTATACACTTGTTAATCAGTTCAGATTCATATCACCTGATCTGGGACTTGAATTACATTGGGAAATTTCCAATTACTATCAGATCGCAAAAGCGAGAGAGAAGTAGTACGGATCCTAATCGACGAAGAAACAGAATGCAGAAAAAGTAGGGGAACAAAATCCAGATTGGGGAAATTTACCGGCGGCGACGACGCGATCGCAGGAATTCTTAATCGTCTGGAACTGGGCCAAATAGTTCGCCATCTGAGTAGCGACGCCGGAATATTTGATAAGATCCGAAAACGGTTTAGTCTTGAGAGGAGAAATCAGACGAAGAAGAAGATGAAGCAGATTCGAGAAAGCTATACTCTTCTTCTCTTTCAAATATCATTACTTCATTACTAAAATGGAAATTCTCTGCTCAGTACAACAACAAACGTAGAGCATTAATGTAAAAAAACATATCAAAGTCCTAGGCCCAATAATAGCCCATTACTTAGACGTTCACTAAATTTATAGATTTTGGCACTACATTTTTTTTTTTTTTTTTTTTTTAATTCAAACTTCTACACTTTTTTTCTTTGTCGCTTAAAAATAAGAGCCCTTTTGTAAGATAATTTGCCATCAAATTAGCTAACGTGTGATAAATGAAAATAAATTAGAGATAAACGAAGAAGAGATCACCTGGATATCATTAAAGAGATAATGAAGGTCATTATAAAATTTATCCATTTGCTAAGCATATTGACAAGCGCCTGGGAGTCAGATCGAATATAAAGTTTGGTATAACTTCTTTCCACTGTTTTGTCCAATTATTTTGATAAATTATAAAATTCGATTGTTTTTATTCTTGAAAAAAACAATTTTTGTCTGATTGAATTTTTTTCGAAAACAATTTTCAATTATCAACATTTCGAAATGTTAATTTTCCATTTTTTAAAACCGATTTTGATGTCCAAATTAATTTGATAAATTATGAATTGAGTTATTCATATTATAATGATAAGACCAACTCATTGTAAGATATGGTGTTTATGTTAGTTTTAGCTGTTTTCTATGTAACTTCATTGAAACAAATTTTCATATTCTTTAAATTCTAAAATCTTTTTTTATCTTTTTTTCATCTTCTTATCTTTGACATGTATGCATCGTTCAAAGAAATTTCCATCTTCTTTATCTTTAACATGATTTGAAAAATCTTTTTTTTTTTTAATTCATTAAACTCAATGAAAAAGTGATTGAACTTCCATTATTATTCCAATATAATGGAATTTGATTGTTTCACTCTTGAAAAAATATTTTCGTCGAATTGAGTTTTATTAGAAAAAAAAATTTCAAGATCAACAGTTCGAAATGTTAATTTCCATCTTTTGAAACTGGTTTTGATGTCCAAATTAATTTGATAAATTATGAATTGAGTTATTAGTATTAAAATGATTAGATCAACTCATTCTTAGCAAGGAGTTCGACTCTTCTTATTTGAATTTAGCCGTAATGGTCCTACGTTATGTCTAACAAAAGATATCAATTTTCTTTTCGTATAAGATATCATGTTTATGTTATTTTCAGTTGTTTTCTATGCAACTTCGTTCAAAGAAATTTTCATCTTCTTTATCTTCTACATGATTCCAAAATTCTTTTTTAGTTCATTAAACTCAATGAAAAAATGTTTGAACTTTCCATTATTATTCTAATATTATGAAATTTGATTGTTTTCACTCTTGAAAATATAATATTCATCTAATTAAATTAGAGTAGAAAAATTATTCTCAATATCATCATTTTGAAATGTAAAATTTAACATTACATATACAATATTTTCTCGTGTTCTTAACTAAATCTAGTTATTAGTTATTGAGAACGGTAATTTTATAGACGAAGTTATAACATAATAACCATCCAAGATGATTTAGATAAAAAAAAATAATTGTAAAACAAAAAATTACTTAGAACATTAGTATACTCAAAAAGAATAGAAAACATTCACATTCCTTTTATAATCTGGTTGAAATCAGGTACAAAAACATTAGATAGTTAATTATTTACTAAATTACATAATATTAAACCAATGTTGATTTGTTTATCTTCATTTTTGGTGAAAAATATTGATCTATTTATTTAGTTTAGGCAACTTTGTTGAAAGAAATTGTCATCTGATTTATCTTCTACATGATTCCAAAACTCTTTTTTTTTGTTCATTAAACTGAATGAAAAAGTGTTTGAACTTTCTATTATTATTACAATATAATGGAATTTGACTCTTTTCACTCTTGAAAAAACAATATTCATCTAATTAAAATTAGATAATAAACGATTCTCAATATCAACGTTTCGAAATGTTAATTTCCATCTTTTGAAACTAATTTTGATGTCCAAATAAATTTGATAAATTATGAATTGAATTATTCGTATTAAAATGATAAGATCAACTCATTATTTTAAAGAAGTTCGACTCAAATCCTTTTAGTGTTGTCGATGAGATACTCAATGACGACATAAAACTTTGGATGAGGCAGAATCAACCACCGGCGAATCTGGTCATGATTTCTGAAGATGGGTATTATTTCAATGAAGTGAAAAAGGTGATAATGCCAGTTACAACATCATGGTCTTCCATGATTCCAAAAATCTTTTTTTTTTAATTCATAAAACACACTGAAGAAGTGTTTGCACTTCCCATTCTAATTCCAATATAATGAATTTGATTGTTTTCACTCTTGAAAAAACAATGTTCATCTAACTGAAACATATTAGAAAAATCATTCTCAATATTATCATTTCGAAATGTAAAATTTTTAAAATTACATATACAACTTTTTCTCGTGTTCTTAACTAAAAATATTTATTGAAGACGGTAATTTTATAGACGAATTTATAACATATTTATCATACACGATGATTTAGATAAACAAAAAATTATATAACAACAAATTACTTAGAACATTAGCAAACTCAAACAAAATAATAAACATTCACATTCCTTTATATAATTTAGTTGCAATCAGGTAACAAAAAACATCAGATAGTTAAAGGAATAACATATATTTGAGAAATACATAATCTCAAACTAATATTGATTTGTTTATTTTTATTTTTGGTGAAACATATTGATCTATTTTTTTGTTTTGTGGAAAATTAAAGAAATCACATAATTTAAATTAGCTTTTTAGAAACAACTTTGTTTTATGGTGTAGACAATATTGTTTTGTTTAGTAGTTTTGTGTACGATATTTGCGCTAAAACTATATACAATACTATTCTTCTGTTGATTGCTCTTTCAAGTCTTAACATCTTTTTTTCCGAAGCATTATGAGCTGAAAAAGGTAGTCTTGACATCTTTTTTTCCAGATCTTCTTTTGATTCTTCCTTCTACTTTTGAAGCTTCTTTTGATTCTTCCTTGTAGCAGATTTCCTCTGTCTTGCTATTCTTCCCATCTTCTTCACCTTCCTCTTGCGCTTAGTCATCCCTTTTCCTCTTTCAATCTTGGGCTTGGCCTTCCAAGTTTTATAAATCCCATCACATATTTCCTTCAGTTTCCTCTCAGCATCCCTCTCACTACTCCATTTTCCCCTCTTAGCTTCTTGTTCCCAAAACTCTTTCCTAAGAGACTCAAACTTCTTGAACAAATCCTTCACTTTACCATTCTCCTTGAAGTAATGAAACTTGTCACTTTCAGCCACAAACCGGTGCTTGACTTTCTTCCCAAACACATAAACTTCATTTTCTCCATTGCTAACAACTTTAGCTTCAACGTTTTGCTTCTCTTCAATCTCTCTAGCCAGTCTTGTTGCTCCCAAAACGTTCAGTTTTCCCGACTCAAAATCATTGGGTTTCACCATCTCTTTTCTCACTGTACCAAGGAAAACTGCAAATAAAGGTTTCTACGTATCTCTCTCTCTCTTTGTTTTTTCTTTTGTTTCTCTTCTCTTTCCTTTCATTTTGCAGGAACAGTAGCAACATATAAAGATCTTTTTGAACTTGGTCATCAAGCTGAACACTACTCTAAACAATTCTAAACCAAAAGCCACATAATTCAGATTGTACACTCTCTACTCTGAAATTACAGAGTTCTTCTCTGTCTAGAGAAGTGGAGAAGGAAGATGACAAAAAAAAAAAAAAAAAAAGAGGAAGACAAAAAAATATACAAAGTTTTGATACACGTTTCCAAGGTCAAAAAGCAAAAGCAGTCTTCATTTTTTACCCTGTTTTTTCCTCTAAGATAAATAAATGAATTTCATTCGCATGTTCCATAAATAAAAAGTAATAAATTCATTCATTCGCTTTTACCTTGTTTATTCTTTTTTTTTTGGTCAAAACAAAAAAAGGAAACGAGTTAATAATTATGACTACTTAGAGGCTGTCAAATAGTGTCCACCATGACATTTATGGATGAAATATTCTCTTTTCGCTTTTGTTTAGCTGATCAATGCTACTAATTGAATTAAAATTCCGATTTTGCTAAACAATGTATTTAAGCAAGTTCAATGGTGTTCACGTTGAGAATATTGCATCAGTCAAAGCTTAACTTCCTCTAATCTTGATTGAAATCGAAGAAGCTATTATCCAAACATTTTTGAAGTAAACCAGACAAGGAACATAGTGAAGAAAAGAGGACAACACGCAAAGTTCATCTCAATCGGATTTGATTAATCCTACATCTCAACCAACTGAAATTTGAAAATTGACTTTCTCAAGTTTATAAAAGCTCATCGAGAGCTCCATTAATCCGGAGTAAAAATCTAGTGACACTAAGTTTGTTTGCAATGCTAGTTTGCGGATGTTATAGTAGTAGATGCAAAAAATCAACATATTCAAATTCGTATTTGATATACTTAGTTTTTTTTTTTAGATTCTTTTTTTTTTCTGGTGACGTATATAATATAAAGTAGTTTTTTTTTTTTGCAAAGTAAATGTTATACTTACGTGCCATAATTGCCATATCCATGAAAAAGATTAACATTGTAGCCAAATTTGAGCTACAAAAAGTGAAATTGGTTATTCACTAGTCGAGCATTCACTCAAAGTAATAGAACATAAGTGTTTTTACTAATTAGAAAATAATAATACTTCTGGACATTAGTAAGCATTAGTTTTCCATCAATGTGATTAGTTTCTATTGATGCATGGATAATGCAACAAAAACATCGATGACGCTTATTTTAACAGTGAGTTATGGGGAATATATAAAAATTATGTTTATCAAAAACTTTGTTCCAGAACAAAAAAGGTGAAAGATAGAACGAAAAATCTCAACTTTATAAATCAATGCAATACAAAATAAATTTTTTTAGTATAAAATTTATGGTAGATCTCAAGACTTTAGACTAAAACAATAATTCTAAATATACAGAGTACTAAAATATTGGAAAAATGGTTATCTTAGGGCAAGTGTATTGGAGACATTTTGGAGTGTTCTTATAATATAAAATTATTAAAATAGTTGTAAAAGGAAGAAAAAGAGTGTTTTTGTGGGATATATTGAAATATAAAATTAATAAAATTTAAATAAAGAGAGTAGATAGTGAGTGTGTTTAGAAAAAGGAAAAGAGAGAATGTCTAATATAGGATATTTTTGAGAGTATTAGGAAAAGAAAAAGAGAGTGTTTAAATATAAAATTAATAAAAGTTGAGTAAAAAGATGAAAGAGAAGGTATAAAGTTGAGTAAAAGGAAGAGAGAGTGTGTTTTAATAATTTTATAATCTTTAGACATGCTAAAATGTCTGCATTGCGGATGCTTAGAGCATCTCCATTAGTAAGTATCTCAAAAACAGTCTCTCATGAATATAAAACAAATTTTTCTAATATTATCAAATAATTTAATTAAATACAAAAAATTAAACCAATTATAAGTACACATGTGGCATTGGAGTCTCTCACTCTTTCAAAAGTTTCACATATAAGAAACTATCATGGTTCTCTCTCCTCTCTAATTGTTTTGTTTTATTTTTTTATTACTCTGATATCCTCCTAAAACCCCACTGATGGAGGTGCTCTTAGCTTACAACATACAAAAATCAGACAAATAGTCACAAAAGAAAAGAAAAACAACCTAGATAACATGAGTTCAATTTTTTTTTAGAAAACTTTAGTTTCTAATTAGCCAGTCGAAAAGATGTTACATTTTAAGTACATTAAAAACCGTTGATTATCCGTGGATTTAACTTTTTTTTTCGGGTCTGGAGTTACCCGCTCCACAAAATATCTAGTTTTCAAATATTTCTTATTTATCATGGATAATGGATTTGCAAAGACTAAAAAGAATAAAAAAAAAATGAAAGGATGGAAAAAATAGTTTTACAAAGAAGAAGAAACATAATAATTCAAAAAAATGCGGCTAAAAATTTGGAGATCACAGAACCATCAATTTGGAGATCACCGATTCTCAAACGAAAGTCTACCAAAAAAAAATATATATCCCTTATCACACAAAACTAGTAAGTCAAATCACAGGACAAACAAGAACATCACAAGGCATAAACTAGGACTAAGCATAGACAATCACAATCATGAAACACAAGATGGGTCTAATACATGCAATTCGTTAAGAAACCACAACAGAAGAGAAACTAATCACAAGGCATAAATTACAAACTTGATCTCTATGTATTCTAGAGTTCAAATAGTTGGCCATCTATTTGCGTTTTTTTTTTTGTGTCACAAATTCATTCATTCACTAATTGGAGATAAAACAGAGTAGTGTTAAGGCAGCTAGTGCCTTTTTTGCGAACAAATCAACACTAACATTTGTTGAACGAGAAACATAAGTAAAAGCAATAGAATTAAAGGATAGAGTCAAGTCTCGAATGTCTTCAAGGATGACTTGGATCTCATTGTGAGCAACCTCCGAGTCGAGGAGCAAGACAAGAGATTGTGCGTCCGATTTCACTAAGAAATCGCCGCAGCCCGTCTCAATAGCAGCAAGGGCGGATGAGACGACGGCGCGAGAGTCCGATGAGTAGAGGTCATGCGCCGGAGGAGTATCGTGTGGAGAAAGGATCCAGCCTATTCGACAATGCAGTGCGGTCGCGTTCAAGGCTGCATCTACGTGACAAGTGAAGTCTTGTCGTAGTTCCGACATGGCTGATTCTTCAATTGGTTGTCTTAGTAAGTGGGTTTGAGTTTCTTGTCTAACAAACGGAACTGCACCCATGACAACAAAAAACACTAGACTAAAGCTAGTAATAACCTCAATACAAGGTATGAATGGACCAAATATTCTGTGAAAAATGAGCATAATCACTAGAGAATGCAATGACCCTGGCTGAGATTCTACCAAACTCAATTTAATATCACCAAGCAACCTAACACCGAATGATATTAACGAAAGATTTGGAGGATCTGGTGGGTCAGGAGGTTCGGGTTGGTTCGACACAAACCTCATTGTCAATGACGGGTCTGGCCATGGAGGAGACGAAGTCGTTGTTGGATATGGAAGCTCAGAGCGAGAAGCACCAACGATGAAGACACTCGACCTCACAACCATGGAGGAGTTCGATCTTACCGGATATAAGCCGCAGCGGCTCACAATGGAGCTCGAGATCAGAGAAGGTCCTTTATGGTAAGTGAGGCGGCGGAAAGGCGAGACGACGGTGGCTTTCGCAAAGGAGGATCTGCTCAAGTGAGAGCCATCGACGGCAAAGCTCGAGAGGCGGGGAGGTAGATCCGTGGTTGAGATGCGAGAAGCGGCGGGCGGCGTTGAAGAACCATCAGATCTGCGGTGGAGGCTTCGTCGTGGCGGCTGCCTTGGGTCCCGTGCGGTGGTGGTTCTGGGTCTGGAGGAGGAGACGTCGCGGTGGAGGAGCCGCCGCTACGGTGGAGCGTCGAGGCTTTAGGGCGGCATGAAGGCGAGGAGGAGCCTGCGGTGATGGTGGTTGAACGGTCGCTCTCCATAGTCTTGATCTTCAGGTGAGCGGCGGCTGCGGCGGTGAAGGGAGGCTTTCAAAACCCTAATCTCCCTCGAGGAGAGAGAAAAGAGCGTAATAGTTGTTTTTTTTTTTTTGCCATCTATTTGCGTTTTAAGTGTTGTTTAAGAATATAAAATCAGAGCGAAAATCCCATTAATCAAAAGACAAAAAGGAAGAAACCCATTATTCCAAAAGCCAAATCGCTAGACAGTTAGAAAAGAAGAAAATCTAAAGAAAAAGACGTGACTTTTATGCACACGTTGATTAATTAAAAACATAAACATACTGAGATTATGAACACACATGATTGAACAAAAAACTGCAAAATCAAGTAAATCCCGAAAAAGCTACGACATTTACAGGAGAATAAGAAAGATCCAAAATTTAAAGTAGATTCTAGAGTTCAAATCTTCAAAACAAGGTTACAAATCAGTTATAACCTGATCTGGAACACTGAAAAATTTCCAATTTTACGGATTGAAAAAAAAAACAAAATCTTGTGGTGAAATAGACAATGAGATTGCACGCTTGAAAACCGTTTTCTCTCCCAAATCAAAGCAGCGATCCTACGTTTGTGTCGATCAAACAAAACCACCGCTTGTGCTCCGTCTCTACGACACTTACGTTGGCTTCGACGTCGGTCTTTACTCTCTTTCTGTTTTTACAAGTTAACAAATTACAAATAAGTAACGATCTGTCTTTCTCTCGCACCAATTAAATTTGTGGTTGATTTTTGCAACTTCTTTCTCTTCTCTCGGAAGAACCTTTTTTCGGTGATTGATCTTCAATTTCTCATGATTGTTCTTTTGGGAAGAAATTTGAATTCCTAAACCGCTTGGATCTTCTTCTACATACGCCATCATCAAATCTCTTTAGGCCAAAAGTTTATATGTGAGGAATTACATAGTTACTTCGTTGGTGGAGACTTCTCTTTATTAGACACGTTTGCAAATAGTTTTTTTTTGCATTAGAAACACTCTCGTTTGCATTGCGAAAGTCTATTGGAGGAAGAGGATACTAAAACCATTAACGAGAGAAGATAAACGTTTGTGATCATGATTTGAATCTCTCCAAATTGGACGGATTTGGGATCGGGGAGCAAACTGTTTGGGCGTTAAAGATTGTCCGTTAAGAAGAAATTCGTTCCTAATAAAAACACAATTAGAAACCGTTTGTTCTCTCAACAACGATTTACAAGGCGATCATCACCAAATCATATTTCGCTTGGCTTTTCTAAATCAACATCGATCTCGAAAAAGTGGCTTTTCTTCATTAATCTGCTTCTTCTTGTACTTTATTTTTTCTTTTTCTTTGTCTAATAAATGCTTGAATGCGAATGAGGATTTGTTGCGGTATGATCAATTGTTCTTGGCGGTGTATCGTACGACACTGATGGTGGTGTATCATAGTGATTGTTTGTGATAATGTTATGCGGCGATGGTCCAAATTCCCCTTATTCAAGCGTGCTTGGTTCTCATACTTTAATCTTGTTGTGGTCGGGGCCAATGAGTAACCGTTTTTTATCTCTCATTCGTAGAGTTCTCTTCCGGTGATGGCTTTACAAACAAGGCATCTACTGGTTTTCCAAAGCGAGCTCGGCTCTTGAAGCCGAAGATTGTAGTCTCCTTCATGCAATGCAAACAGCTTGGTCTCGAGGTTATCATCGGATAATTTTTGAATGTGATTTAAAACTACTTGTGGAGTTACTATTACATCGCAAAGGATATAGCAATAAAAAATTTACTCCATGATATCAATCATTGGCGTAATTTCTTTTGCATGTGTCCACTTCGTTCAGAGACAACTACATGTTATAGATGATACATTAGCTTGTTTTTGTTGTATTTATAATTCTATTTTGGATTGTGTACAACATGTTTTATCGTGTGCTGTGTAAATTTCATACTATCAATAAAATTCAGATGTTAAAAAAAAAAAACTAAATCAAAGATTCTCTTAACTACCTAATTTATTTAGCTTAATCTATTTCTTCCAGATCATTTTTCTCCTCACCATCTGTGATCTCTCTTCACTCCTCCTATCCGGGTCATACCCTTTTATTCCTTCATCAACATTGTTGTCATTATCTCTTTCCATTACTTGAACAGGAGGTGAATCCGTTGGTGTATTGGGTAGATTTTGAGGCGATAAATACGAAGACGACGATGAAGAAGACGAAGACGATGATCTTGAATGTGTCTCTAAGTGAATGCTTACACCATTTTCCCCTGCTTCGTCATGTTTAGTCTCCATTAAAAACCTACAAAAGTAATCATTTTTACGACATTTCTCGGGTTTATCGAACATATCGAAACGTATACACATCAAAAAGACATACATTTGATTCAGAACAATGATTCAAGTGTTGTTTCTTCACTTGGATAAGTTGTGAAATTTGTTATCTTCACTTGGATAAGTTGTAGATGCCTTAGAACTATGCATTATCTTGTTACTTTTAGTCGTGGACATAATTTCTTAGGCATATATGCTTTCGGAGAAATTTTTTGCTAGCATGTCTCATCAGTTTCCAAACATAGATCAATTATCACCAAAATCCTCTAGCCTCAAGTTTTATGTATTTTGCTTTATTCTCCAGCACCAAAAAAAAAAAAAAACTTAATTTGAGTATGAAAGGGAAAATGATCTTTGGCTCCTTACCAAGGTAACGCAATGCAGTTGTGGTGTAGAAGAAGTAATCAAATTAAGAAAAGGCGCGCTTGGTGTGCTACTAATATACGGAGTTGGAGATCCGGCTAAGATTACGGGTTAGGATTACGGGTTGGCTCAGGAAGGAATATGACGTATCAGGTGGAATTTCGCATTCCCGTTATGTTTCTTGGCTTGACTTTGTAGTTTCGTGTCTTTGTAATGTCATTAATTTTGTGTTAAGCTAGTTTTGAAAGTGGAAGAGACGTTCAAGTCTCAAAATAACATTGTTGGTAATACTTGGTATGCAAATTTTGTTGCTGAACAATAATCGTTCTACTCCTCTGCTATCTTCACAATCGTTTAAATATAGAGAGGACAACTTTGGGTTTCGGAAACAGATTCATTTGTAATGTAAACTTGATAGTATATGCGATAAGCCTGGTTTGACTTATTTACGTATATGAACCAATGATGGGGGACCAATTCCACTACGATGAGGTCCTTGAGACTTGAACTCTTTTATGGGATTTCACTTGCACATGTTATTCGTTGTAGATGCCTTAGAACTATGCATTATCTCATTTGTTTTAGTCGTAGACAGAATTTCCCAAGCTTGAATATTCTTGTTGTACAATTTAAAATGGAAGTATAGGATGAGAGTTTTGTGTTCTTGGAAGTAGGATCAGAATTATATATTTTTTACTATCTGCTCAAAAAATTGGAAAAATTGCAAGGAAGACAGATAGTTTCTTTGATGCAATATAGTTCCATTTTGCGTCCAACACAGTTTTCTTCTATCTTAAAATCACACACAGTTTCCTATGAAATTATTTAAGTAAAAGAGTTTTGCAATAAATGAATAGACAATCACTCAAACACTTGCACAAATCCTGGTTACTGCTAACATGATATGCGTATTTGGAAAGACTGATGAGAGATGATACTCCAATTGCTGCAAATGCATACCAAGCTTACACATAATATCTTGAAACACATAGATTTTTTGATGTTAGAAAGAAAAGACTTGTAGACTACATTTTGATAGAAAAGACCAAACTAATTGTAGACTACATTTTGAGGCGGGATATGGTAAGGGGCCACAAATGTACCAAGATTAAAGGAACGGACTGAAGAATCAACCAGATGGATAACTACATCTTCGTCAACATCAAAGGCTTCGACCCAGTTAGGATCCATGCCGGGAAAGGAGCTAGCAGGGACGCAGAAAGGTTTAAACCTTGAGAGGAACATGCAGAGATCTCCAATGTCTTCAGTGTAAACAGCGTTACGTTGTTGTTCGTCTAGCTTGAACACCATCAATGCTTGCGTTTTCAGTTTAGCAACATCACTGGCGGTGGCCTTCTTGTACCACTTAACCAAGAAAGTCTCACCGGTGGTTCTCGACTCCATCAAATGTTCGGTCATGCAGCAAGAATCTAGAAACTCTTGGCTGGCCTTGGTAAACTCAGGAAGGTTTTTGTACCGCAACTTCTGATACTTGGGTTTGTGCTTGAGTTTGCGGAGATGCCATGATGCGATGAGGTGGCCTCCGGACCCGGAAATGCGAAACATGCCATCTTTCTCGGAAAACATAACTCGGGAGGAGTAGAAGCAGGGGTTTTGGATTCTGACGTTGGTCCACTCAGAGTTGCCCTGAGCCAGTCTACAGAAGCTGAGCTGAGGACCTAAGAACTTGACAGCCACAACACAGTCCTCATCCTCGGGAGAAGGAGAAGAGATTGACACGTTGGTGACGAACTGAGTTTGGCAAATGAGGCAGAGTCACGAAAGGAGGCAGAGGAATGCGTTTCGGGTCTGTATCCGATGCGACCGGGTTTAGATCGTCTTGGAGACGCATGACGCCGTCTTCCTGGTTCAAAGTAGCAACCCAGCCATGAGATGCCCCAATCGTTCTCATTTCCGTCATCAGCTCTAGACGCACCTTCTTATCCAAACGAGTGAAGCCAAGTACATTAACATTAGCAATGACTAAATATCCATCTTGTTGGACTTGATCGTTTGAATTCAGTTTTAGTTTTTTTAATAAGTCCCTATTCTATAGGAGACGTTGTGGTTAGTGGTGCTATTTGTTTCTGAACGTGTAAAAGTCCTCTGAAATGTAGGAGGCAGTTGTTTTTGTATTTGGCTATATAATGCCTTAAGTTAATAAGAACCGATAAGCTTTTGGTTCAATCTACTCTTGTTCATTCTGAGACTGACAATCTGGTATCAGAGCTGCGGTTACAAGAGTGGTTATTTCATTCGTGAGAAAGAGAGAATCAAAGGTGAGCGAAATGGCAGAAGGGCAAACTGTGATTCCGAAGTTTGATGGTGATTGGGAGCATTGGAGTATGCTCATGGAGAATCTCAATGGTGGGATTTGATCAAGGATGGCTACACTGAGCCTGCACGTGGAGAAGTTCTCAATGGGGCTCAGAGACAAGAACTGGTAGACAAGAAGCTAAAAGACCTGAAGGTGAAGAACTATCTCTTCCAAGCAATTGACAAGTCTATCCTAAAGACTGTAATTCAAAAGGATACGGCTAAGCAATTGTGGGAATCCTTGAAAACAAAATATCAAGGGAGTGAGCGTTTGAAGAGATCACAACTTCAACGTCTGAGGAGAGATTTTGAAGTGTTGGAGATGAAGGAAACAGAGAACATCACAGAGTATTTCTCAAAAGTGTTGATGGTGGCCACTGATATGAGGAATCTTGGCGAAAATATGCAAGATGCCAAGATTGTTGAAAAGATCCTGAGAACACTCTCTGAAAAATTCACTTATGTGGTGTGCTCAATTGAAGAGTCGAATGACATTGACAGTCTTTCGGTGGATGCCTTGCAGAGTTCTTTGGTATGCCATGAAACTCAAATAACGCGACACACCAAAGGCTCTTCAAGCAATGAAGAACAAGTCCTCAAAGTCTCAGCAGATCCCAATGAAGCAAGAGGAAAAGGAAGAGGAGCTCCATTCAGAGGAAGAGGCAGAGGAAGAGGAAGGGGAGGTCCCTTAAACAAAGCATTGGTGGAATGCTACAGATGTCATAGGCTAGGACACTTTCAGTATGAATGTCCTAGTTTGGAGAAACATGTGAACTATGTGGAGTTCAATGAGGAAGAAAAGCTGGTCCTGATGGCTCATGTGGAGGAGCTAAAAGGATCTACAATGGGAGATTTGTGGTTCTTGGACAGTGGCTGCAGTAACCACATGACTGGAATGAAGAAGTGGTTTCATGAGCTTGATGAGAACTTCAAACATTCGGTAAAACTAGGAAACAATGCAAGAATGAAGGTTCAAGGCAAAGGAAGCATCAAAATCAAAGTAAATGGGTTAGTGCAAGTGATCCACGATGTCTACTTTGTCCCTGAGCTAAGCAACAACCTCTTGAGCATAGGGCAGCTGCAAGAGAGGAAGCTAGCAATACTGATTCAAGATAACACCTGCAAAATCTACCACCCTTCAAGAGGCATCATCATTGAGACTGCCATGACTGCAAACAGAATGTTTGTCATTCTTGGAGAGGTGATCAGATTGGAGTCTTGTCTTTAGGAAAAAGCATCAAGTGAGGCTCACCTATGGCACTGTAGGTTTGCTCACTTGAACTACAAAAGCTTGCACAACCTGAGTGCAAAAGAAATGGTGAAGGGTTTGCCTCTCATTGAGTCATACACAAAAGTGTGTGAAAATTGTCTGATTGGAAAACAAAAGAGAGAATCATTCCCTAAGAAGAGCATTTAGAGAGCTACAAAGAACCTGGAGTTAATACATGCAGATATCTGCGGACCAATCACTCCAATCTCTCTCGGCCAGAAGAGGTATCTTCTTACTTTCATTGATGATCATAGTAGAAAGATGTGGAGCTATTTGATTGCTAGAAAGTCAGAAGCATTTCAAATGTTCAAAATCTTTAAGGCTAGTGTAGAGAAGGAATGTGGTCTGGAAATTTGTTGTTTGAGAACTGATAGGGGTGGTGAATTCTGTTCTAAAGAGTTTGAATTGTTCTGCAAAGAAGAAGGAATCAAGAGGCAACTAACTGCAGCCTACACACCCCAACAAAATGGAGTGGCCGAGAGAAGAAATCAAACCATCATGAACCTGGTTCGTAGTACTTTAACTGAAAGAAAGATGCCTAAAGAGTTTTGGGCAGAAGGAGCAAAATGGATAACTCATGTTCTCAACCGGAGTCCTACTTGTGCTTTGAAGGATCAAACACCAGAAGAAGTTTGGAGTGGTTTTAAGCCAAATGTGCAACACTTTAAGGTATTTGGGTGCATTGGACATGTACACATACCTGAGGCAAAGAGAGTAAAATTAGACAACAAGAGCTGCAAGTGTGTTTTCCTTGGAATTAGTGAGGAATCCAAGGCTTATCGCATGTTCAATCCCACTTCTAGCAAGATCATTGTTAGTAGGGATATTGTGTTTGAAGAAAAAGAGAATTGGGATTGGGGAAGGAAGAATACAGTGGGAGAGATTGAGCCTTCCTCTGTTCTAGCTTGGGAGAGTGATGATGGAACTTGTGGAGAGGTGGAATTTCTTAATCAAGAGGAAACTGTTGCTGAGAATGAAAATGAGACCACAGAAGAAGAAGAAGAAATCGAGGCCACTGCAGAAAGGAAAATGAATCTGGCTCAGGAGAAGAAGAAGCAGAGATTGAGACACTTACAATACCTGCAACTCAATCAAGACCGGCAAGAGAAACTAGGCCTCCAACTCGTTTTGCCGACTATCACTGTGGTGTAGTGTCTCTTGATGATCATGTGTTTCAAGTGGTCACTGCTCTGGGAGATCCAACAAGTTATGAGGAGGCAGTGAATCACACATAATGGAGAAGTGCCATGACAGCTGAGATTGAAGCCATTGAAAAAATGAGACATGGGAGCTAGCTACTCTGCCAAAAGGAGCCAAAACCATTGGAGTCAAATGGATATTCAAGACGAAATATGATGAAAATGGTGAGATAGACAAATTCAAAGCAAGACTTGTTGCTAAAGGGTATGCTCAGAGATACGATGTTGACTATGATGAAGTGTATGCTCCAGTAGCAAGGTGGAACACCATTCGAATTATTCTTGCCACTACAGCCTGCAACAACTGGATCATCTATCAATTAGACGTGAAGAGTGCATTCCTCCATGGTGTCCTAAATGAAGTCGTTTACATTGATCAACCTCAAGGATTCATAAGAAAGGAAGATGAAGACAAGGTCTATCGGTTGAGAAAGGCTTTATACGGACTAAAACAGGCACTAAGAGCCTGGTTTAGCAAGATTGAAAGCTACTTTGCTGAAGAAGGATTTGAGAAATGCGATTTTGAACACACTCTGTTTTGTCAAGGCAAAGCCACAAGGTCAAATACTCATTGTAAGTCTCTACGTTGATGATTTGATCTTTACTGGAAATTGTGAGAAGCTAATGTTTGAGTTCAAGGAGTCCATGATGAAGAGATTTGATATGACTGATCTCGGAAGGATGAGGTATTTTCTTGGAGTAGAAATTCTACAAAGACAAGAAGGAATCTACATATGTCAAAGGAAGTTTGCTAAAGAAGTCATTGAAAGGTTTGAAATGAGTTCAAGTAATGGAGTTAGCAGCCCAATTGCTCCAGGGACAAAGATTTCAAAGAAAGGAGGAGGAGCAGTCATAACCACAACTCTCTATAAACAAATCATTAGGAGTTTAATGTATCTCACGGTCTCTAGACCAGATTTGACATTTGCAGTGAGTCTAGCAAGTCGGTTCATGGAGAATCCTACTGAAGCTCATTTCCAAGTGGTGAAGAGGATTCTAAGATATGTGAAGGACACACAGGAGCTTGGAATCATGTACAAGCGGCATGGAAACAAAGAACTTCAAGTATACACTGATAGTGACTATGCAGGAGACTTGGATGACCGCAGGAGCACATCAGGCTTTGTGTTCCTTATTGGGGAAGGAGCTGTGTCATGGAGCTCAAAGAAACAGCCTATAGTGGCTCTGTCTACAACCGAAGCAAAATACATTGCAGCAGTCTCTTGTGCAACTCAAGGAGTTTGGTTCACAAAGGTTCTTGGAATGATTGGAGAGCATGAAGAAGAATACATTACTGTCAAGTGTGACAACAGCTCAACCATACAACTCTCAAGGAATCCAGTACTTCATGGATGAAGCAAACATATTGAGGTACGCTTTCATTACTTAAGAGAGCTGACAAGGGATGGGAAAGTAAAGCTGGTGCATTGTGGAACTCAAGATCAAATCGCTGATATCATGACAAAACCATTGAAGTTGGAGACATTCAGGAAGCTAAGGGAGTTGCTTGGAGTGGTCGAGATGCCTAAGTAAACTGATACTCTCATGAGTATTAGTTTAGGGAAGGATTTGTTGGACTTGATCGTTTGAATTCAGTTTTAATTTTTTAATAAGTCCCTATTCTATAGGAGACGTTGTGGTTAGTGGTGCTATTTGTTTCTGAATGTGTAAAAGTCCTCTGAAATGTAGGAGGCAGTTGTTTTTGTATTTGGCTATATAATGCCTTAAGTTAATAAGAACCGATAAGCTTTTGGTTCAATCTACTCTTGTTCATTCTGAGACTGACACATCTTCGGTGGCGCGGATGATGGAGCAAGGAGGGGATTGCAGCGAGGCAGATGATGATGAGAAGCCATTAGAGACAAGAAGAGAGGATCTCCTCATGAACCCAAGCCGGCGCAAAATCAGAAACATGAATAGAAAATTGTTGAGTAAAAGAAACCATCTATACCCTATATTCATTCATTTACTTGCCCACCAAGTTTTTGGTCTGACACATTCAGTGCTTTTGTTTCCACTCTATACCCCTATATTCATTCATCTACTTTCCAACTTCTCTTTTTCCAGTTTGTCTTAAAACGTAATATCATCAACTTGTACCAAAAGCCCAATAAAATGGGCCCAACATTTTTTTAAACACTCTTGGATTCTTCTTTCTGACTACAACCTCATCTCAAGACTCACAAAATATCCAACATGAGTGTCGAGGACTCACAGCTACTGGGATTGAGGATTTGTTTAAAGACACTCCTAATTTTACATGTGCCTGAGGACCTCAGAAAGATGTGAAAGGCGACATCATGAGCCTATTTGAGAAGGTAAATTATTCTCTTTCGATATCATGAGCCTATTGATATTCAACTTTCCTTTCTATAATGTTATTTAACTTGCAAATATAGTGACTGATAGTTCCAACGCAAAAACTAATGATTTTGTCCATTTGGAAGTTCCAGAGTAAAGTCAAATGGTATCACTAACTAAGTGTCTTTTATTTGTTTACAGTCGAATATAATGTCGCCTTTTGCTATGCTTCCTCAGCAGCAAGCCCCTTTACATGGCTGCAACAAAAGCTGCAGTAGGCAATCCAAACGGTGTGAATCAACAGTACAGAAAGACGAGGAAAATATGTCAGTCAAATCAACAAATCAGAGGAATGATAATAAGCGTTTCTTTAGCAACAGTATAAACTACCTCATGGAAAGTCAAGGCCTTTGCAAAATTGAAAGCATAAAAGAATGTCCCCTGGATGAAACATCGAAAGGACGATTCGAGTTAAAAAACAACTGCTAAAAAACGCACATGCAAGTAAGCTAATGAAAATTTTGGTAGAGAAAAGCTACAATTTCGAAAGCAGAAAAAGACAATATGATCAATATGATGGCACTTGTGTACACCAGCCCTAGATTGGCATGCAAAGAGATACTGTCTAAAATCAAATTCTCTGAAAGAATCATCTTGCTTCTTGGTTTAAGCAGTTAATGCTTGATAGATTATTTATCCAGGAAAAGAAATCAGTTAGTTGAATGACTACTGAACCCAAATATACCAAATTGACAAAATTGTGGATTATTTATTGCCACGCATAGAAAGACACAGAGGTAGGAAAAGAACCTGTTTCCAAATAGCAGAGCTCAAGTTCATCATATTTAGGTAATGCATCTTCATGAAGATGAGCCATCTCAAATATGAAAGCCAAACTTTCCTGAGAACATTATGACCTTGCAGAAATGAGAAAAGTTTCTTCATATGTGACTGCAAGGACCAAGGTTGGCATTTTTAAGTTTCAAAGAAACAAGGGTTTTATATCAAAGCCAACAACATTCTTTTAGACGCAGACCTAAACAGAAAGTTGGGAGACTTTGGACTAGCCAGGTTCCAGGATCGTGGTGAGAATCTAGAAGCCACACATGTGCTAGGACCCACTAGCTACATGGCACCAGAGCTTACTGCAATGTGAGTAGCCACTACTTGGACTGCAAAAAATTAAAACGATTTTATTTTATACTATCCCTCAAATATGCCTTCTGAGCTTTTAAGTGAGTCTCATTACCGTTCGACGAGAAATCCTCTCGACATAGTTATCAAGGAGTAAAGTTACAATCCTGAGATATATATACATATGCTCATGAGTCTCTGGTCATAGTGAGATAGTTATGTTATATAACCATTTTTCTTTACCATGATAGAAGTCAAACAAGAAAGACTCTAGCGATTGAGCTCGTGGTGCTTCGAATATTTGATTGTTTTGCAAAAAAGAGAAGCTAGCCAAAGTGAACACCAATAACCTGAATCAAACGATAGTTAAATGACACAGAATCAAATGAGAGTAGTAGTAAATAAACCAAAACAAAACCTTACCAAGAATAATGTTATATACTCCTTCCTTGTTTTTGCTGATTATGTTAGTTCCTCTTTCATCGGAAAGCAAATATGTGTTCAATCCACTAACCAACCAAGTTTGGTCCCCTGAGAACGAAGATAGTTAGGTTTCACTATCTTGTGCTTAAAGAGAGATAAGAATGCAAAAACTGGAATATACCTGCAAAAACAGTACTGAAACCGAGGATTCCACAGTACTTAGCTAGTATGTTAACAAATGATGTGAGAATTGATATAGCTGCAAGTGTGAAAAAAGAAATTCCATTGTTGTCAATATTTCCGTAACGTGGACCTTCATATAGTTAAAGAACAACAACAACGACGATTAGAAAAGCTGATAACTTCAGAGACTTTACCAAAACAATAGAAAAAACAAATTACAAAAGGAAGAAAACGATTTTGAACCATTTTGTTCATCTGCATAACAACCACATTTCGATTTACTTTCAATAATTGAGAAGAGAGATAACCTTGAGGATGAAACAGTTACAAAAGTTCCATATTGGTATAAACCGCTGCTGGCTGAGCTTCCTAGAACTGAAAGCGCCTATCCAAAGTATTCCTTATGCACTTGGTAATCTTTAACTCTAGATCCTCCCAAAAAATTGGGTCAGGGCCATGTACATCCAGCTTACAACACCTTAAAAGTAATGCAAAAAATATCATATGAGTGATTACTGCTAACATAAACTGAGTAACTAATCTACAGAAGAGATAACTTCTTTTCTATGAGTGATTACTGCTAAATGATGCATCTAGCAAAAGACGAGTAATTGCAGTTCTGCAACGGTCTATCTGAATCTAATGTTGGTTGTAACGCCCGTGATCCAAAATGGATTTTTCGAAATGCCTGTCGATCGATAGGAATGGGTGTCTGTCGATCGACACGGGCGTTTGCCTTGTGAAGGTTTTGGGCAGAGAGGTTCCTGTCGATTGACACAGTGTTTCTGTCGATCGACACGCATTGAAATCAGACTTAGGGTTTTGATTTCGGTTCGGTTTAGGCTTGGGTTGGTTTAAGGGAACCCTAGGGCTCGGCTATTTAAGCTTATGTTGTTCGTGGCCGCGTTTTCCAGAGTGAAAATCGCAGAGAAGCTTGAAAAAGTGAGAGAGAGTTCGTGATTCAAAGGTTTTCGAGTAGAATCGCTCGTGTTCTTGAGGATTCGCCGTTCGTTTGTTCCGGTGGTCGCGTGTGGTGATTCGAGGTTCTCTTCCTTTCGGTTCCAGCGAGGAATCAGAGAGTTGGTGGCTGTGATCAGTCATTTCGCGTTTGTTCCTGAGTCAATCCGCTTCAAAACTCAAAGATGAGTGCGTGATCGTTAGGAAAAGCGTAGGATCGGATATTAGGAATTGTGTGATTATCGTTATTCGTTTTCGTATAGAAAAATTGGTTTTGTGGTTGATTGCTGTGTGATTTCGTCTTGTGTGGTCGAAATCAACACCTCGCCTGCGGGCAGTGTCGATCGACACCTCGCGTAGAGATTGACATCGACTTGGTCGCGTGTCGATCGACACCAGGGTGGTGTGTCGATCGACACCCGATAGTTTATTGTGTAATTTCGTGTGTTTCTTTTAATTAATCTGAGTTGTTAATTAATCTAAAAGAAAATGTTAATTAAGCTGAATTGGTAATTTAATCTGGAAATTGGTTCAATCGATATTTAATCGCGTAGTAAATTGATATTCGTATTTTTATGTTTTTCCTATTGGCGGGATGACCGCTCCACTGAGTATTTATGATAATTCTCACGCAACTCTGTTTTTCCCTTCGAGTTGCAGGTAAAGGAAAAGTGTGATCGTGGAATCGAGGCCGAGAGAAGTGGATGATAGGGTTTAGGTTTTAATGTTTAGTCTAGCGAACCAGTTGGTTAGGTTGCTAGATAATTTATTCTTCATTCCTGAATTTTGGTGTTTGAATTAAATGGTTTAAAGGAGATATTTATTGTTGGATTATTTTTACTGGTTTAATTGTTTATGTTAATTTCCGCAGTAGAATTATTAGTAAAAAAAAAAAAAGATTGGGTGTTACAATTTTGGTATCAGAGCCTAGATGGTTTTAGGACAATTGAATTTGGATGCCTGAGACTATGTGTTTAAATTGATTCGTGTGTTTAATCGATTTAATAGAGTCTTAGTATCATCCTCTTTGGCCTTTTAAAATGATTCCACGGTAAGTTTTGTGTTTTGTTTGTGACTTCTTGTAGCTTATAGTCCTGTTTTGTGAGTGTTGCAGAGAGATGGACGCCTGAGCTAGAGGTCGTGGTAGAGGTCGTGGCAGAGGTTGTCGTGGTGTTGGATTAGTGGTTGAGTCGTCTTTGAGTGTTACGCATGCGTCAGGGGCTCCTACGCGTCATACGGGTTCTGTGAGCGAGTCCAGTGCTAGCGTGAGTGCTGTGGGTGCCGGGAGAGGCGCCGAGATGGATGGTAGAGGAGCGGGCCCGAGTGTGGGTGCCGTTCCAGCTCAGGATCGTATGGATCGCATGGAGGGTATTCAAGGTGGTTCCGATTCTGGTCTTGGCAAAGGCGGCAAGCCTGCACAGGGACAGAAATAGAAATGGGATGGCTCTTTCAGGCCCAGCCAGGGTTTGAGGAGCGGAGCGTGTTTTGGATGCGGCAGTTTGGAGCATCAGTTGTCGAGTTGCCCTGGGAAGGGTGGTCAGCAGCAGCAGCTGCGGCAGGCAGATGTGAGAGTCTGTTATAACTGCCGGGAGCCCGAGCATATCTGGCCGATGTGTCCTAAGCCGCAGTGGATGACTCTTGCTCCAGTTCAGCCAGTGGCGCAGTTGGCGGTAGTGCAGCCGTTGGGTCAGATTGGGCCAGCACCGCGAGTCTATACCCCGAGAGAGGTGGGACAGGGACAGCATAGCGGCGCTTCGATCACAGGTAAAAATTCTGGACTCAGACTTTGTAAATTCTTTAGTTGATGAATTGTTGTTTGTTTTCGCTCTTTGCTTGTGATAGTCTAGTAGGGTTCTCAACGCATATAAATTGTGTAGGGACCTTGTTAGTGGGAGGTTTTGAGTCCCACGTGCTTTTTGATTCTGGAGCATCGAACTACCTTATTACCCCGGAGCATGCCGAGAGCAGTGGCATCTGTAGCAGCGCGGGTGAGCGTTCAGGGTTGGTCAAGGTCGCTGGAGGTGGTTTCCTGGCTACTTAAGGCCGTGCTAGAGGAGTTGATGTTCAGATTGCGGGGCAGTCTATGCCAGCAGACTTGGTGATCAGTCTGGTGGAGCTGTATGACGTTATCCTGGGGATGGATTGGTTGTCTCATTACCGAGTCCATCTGGATTGTTACCGAGGCAGAGTGTCCTTCGAGCGTGGGCCAAAGAAGTTGACATTTCAGGGAGTGAGACCGACTTCAGGGAGCCTGGTGATTTCCGCTGTTCAGGCAGTGCAAATGTTGGAGCGAGGATGCGAGGCGTATTTGGCGACGATTTCTATGCCAGAGTCCGTTGGTAAGGTTGCGGTGAGCGAGATTCAGGTTGTCCGGGAGTTTGAGGATGTCTTTCAGTCGTTGCAGGGATTGCCGCCGTCGCGGTCCGATCCATTTACGATTGAGTTAGAGCCCGGGACAGAGCCTATTTCCAAGGCACCTTACAGGATGGCTCCGGCCGAGTTAGCTGAGCTGAAGAGTCAGTTGGAGGATTTGACCAGTAAGGGTTTTATCCGTCCGAGTACTTCACCGTGGGGAGCGCCGGTGTTGTTTGTAAAAAAGAAGGATGGTAGTTTTCAGTTATGCATAGATTACCTGGGACTTAACCGGGTCATTGTGAAGAACACGTACCCTCTTCTGAGGATTGATGAGTTGCTAGATCAGTTGAGGGGTGCTACTTGGTTCTCTAAGATTGACTTGGCGTCAGGTTACCATCAGATTCCGATCGGCGAGGTTGATGTTCGAAAGACTGCTTTCAGGACACGGTATGGTCATTTCGAGTTTGTGGTGATGCCATTCGGTTTAACGAATGCGCCAGCAGCGTTCACGCGGTTGATGAACGGCGTGTTTTGAGAGTACCTAGATGTCTTCGTGATTATTTTTATCGACAATATCTTGGTTTACTCTAAGAGTTCTGAGGAGCATGAGGTTCATTTGCGGTTGGTTCTGGAGAAGCTTCAGGAGCAGAAGCTTTATGCTAAGTTGAGCAAGTGCAGTTTTTGGCACCGGGAGATGGGATTCCTTGGTCACATTGTCTCTGCGGCGGGAGTTTCTGTAGATCCGGCTAAGATAGAGTCTATTCGAGATTAGCCTAGACTGACTAATGCTACCGAGATCAGGAGTTTTCTGGGTTTAGCAGAATATTATCGGAGGTTCGTCAAAGGATTTGCAAGTATGGCTCAGTCGATGACGAAGTTGACCAGGAAGGATGTTCCGTTTGTTTGGTCCCAGGAATGTGAGGAGAGCTTTTCGAGGCTCAAGGAGATGTTGATGAGTATACCAGTTTTGGCGTTGCCCGAGCCGGGTAAGCCGTATGTTGTGTACACGGATGCTTCTGGGATTAGTTTGGGTTGCGTGTTGATGCAGGAGGGTAGAGTGATTGCGTATGCTTCGAGGCAGCTGAGGGGCGCAAAGCGTAATTACCCTACGCATGATCTAGAGTTGGGTGTAGTGGTGTTTGCATTGAAGATTTGGAGATCCTATCTATATGGTGGGAAGGTTCAGATCTTCACCGATCATAAGAATCTGCAGCACATTTTCACTCAGCTGTTGCTGAATGTGAGGCAAAGGCGCTGGGTTGAGTTGTTAGCAGATTATGAGCTTGATATAGTCTATCATCCTGGTAAGGCGAACCAGGTAGCGGATGCTTTGAGTCGTCGTCGGGCAGATTCGGCGCGGGAGCAGGATATTAAGTCGCTGATTAGCGAGATTAGCACATTGCGTTTATGTGCCATATCAGAGGAGCCTTTGGGTTTACATGCGGTTGATCAGGCGGATCTGTTAAGTAGGATTCTTGCGGCTCAGGCGAGTGATTTTTGTTTAGTGGATGCGTCGACCGCGGCGGGTTCTGAGTATCAGGTCTCCTCGAGTGGGGCGATTCTTGTTCACGGTAGGGTTTGTGTACCCAAGGTTGAGGAGTTAAGGCAGGAGATTCTGCAGGAGGCTCATGCTAGTAAGTTCTCGATTCATCCGGGAGCGACTAAGATGTATCGTGATCTCAAGCGGTATTATCACTGGGTTGGGATGAAGAGAGATATGGCGGCTTTTGTCTCTAAGTGCAACACGTGTTCGCTGGTTAAAGCTGAGCACAAGGTTCCTAGTGGTCTTCTGCAGAGTTTACCCATTCCGGAGTTGAAGTGGGATAGGATCACGATGGACTTTGTTGTGGGATTACTTGTTTCGCGGACACATGATGCTATTTGGGTGATTGTTGATCGGTTGACTAAGTCAGCACATTTTCTGGCCATCAAGAAGACAGACGGCGCGACTATTTTGGCTAAGAAATTTGTGCAGGAGATTGTGAGGCTGCATGGAGTGCCAGCCAACATAGTGTCAGACCGAGATCCGAGGTTTACATCTGAGTTTTGGAGAGCGTTTCAGGCAGAGATGGGCACTAAGGTGCATATGAGTACAGCTTATCATCCGCAGACTGATGGGCAGTCAGAGAGGACTATTCAGACTATGGAGGATTTGCTGAGGATGTGTGTTTTGGATTGGGGTGGTCACTGGGCTGGTCATTTGAGCTTAGTGGAATTTGCTTATAATAACAGTTTCCAGGCGAGCATTGGTATGGCTCCTTTCGAGGTTTTGTATGGGAGGCCATACAGGACACCCTTATGCTGGACCCAAGTGAGGGAGCGGAGTATTCATGGAGCTACTTATGTTCAGGAAACAACGGAAAAGGTCCGGGTTGTGAGGCTGAACATGAAGGAAGCTCAGGATCGGCAGAGGAGTTATACGGATAAGAGGCGGCGAGAGCTTGAGTTTGCAGTGGGAGATCGGGTGTATCTTAAGATGGCTATGTTGAGGGGTCCTAACCGAGCCATAGCAGAGAAAAAGCTCAGTCCGCGGTTTATGGGTCCGTTTCTGGTAGTGGAGCGAGTTGGGCCGGTGGCATATCGGCTTGAGTTACCACCGATCATGAAGGCATTTCATAAGGTTTTCTATGTGTCGATGTTGAGGAAGTGCCTGCATGAGTCGGAGGAGCTAGTGCCTGAGATTCCTGCGGATCTTCAGCCTAATTTTTCCGGCAATGCCTGTGAGGATTCTCGAGAGAAGAGTCAAGGTGGTACGTCGGAAGAAGATTCCTTTGTTGCGGATTCTGTAGGATTGCGCTGGTTTTGAGGAGGAGACTTGGGAGCCCGAGGCAAAGATGAAGTTAAAGTTCAGGAAGTGGTTCGACAAGCAGGTCGTGGCGTGACCTTTATTTCTCTTTGTGGTTCTAGTTTAGTCTGTTTAGCATGTTGATGCTTGGTATCGTTGTATTTTTCGTTGTGTTGTAACGATTATACCTTTTCAAGATTTATAAGATAGAGTTGTTCTTATTCAATCTGTTTTATAAGATGAGTCTTTCTTATATGTGTTGTGGTAATATTCCGGGTTAGGGAGTATCGAGTTTGACCACGAGAGGCAGTTAGCCGATAGATGTTTATCAGCGTTTTAGAATTTATTACTCTAGGGGCTGCGGTCCCGATCAACTCATTCATTTTGTTTTGAGAGGATGCGTTCTCTTTAGGGATTGTGTAGCTTTCCCTGTGTACCCGGAGCTCAAAGGATGCGTCCTGAGAGTGGAAGGGGCATGAGGCACCGATAGCTCAAAGGATGCGTCCTGCGAATGAGAGGGGTGCGGGCACCGATAGCCCAAAGGATGCGTCCTACGAGTAAGAGGGGTGCGGGCACCGATAGCTCAAAGGATGCATCCTGCAAGTGAGAGGGTTGGGGGAGACCGATAGCTCGAGGGATTCGTCCCGAGGTGTGAGTGGTGTGACACCGATAGCTCAAGGGATGCGTCCTGCGAGTGAGAGTGGTGTGGAATGAGTTAAGAGTAATAGATGTATGGAAACGGGCGTATAAACATGAGACTGAACGAGAGCCTCGGAGATTGGGTGTGTGATCTCAGATAGTTTTGACCGGGTTGGGTCAGGTTTTGAGTTTTGGTGACACTAATGGACCGACTTGGGGGTCGGATATGAGTCTTTGATATGCGGTTTGTCGGGATTCGAGGACGAATCCATTGTTAGTAGGGGAGAATTGTACCGCCCGTGATCCAAAATGGGTTTTCGGGATGCTTGTCGATCAATAGGAATGGGTGTCTGTCGATCGACACGGGCGTTTGCCTTGCGAAGGTTTTGGGCAGAAAGGTTCCTATCGATCGACACAGTGTTTCTGTCGATCGACACGCATTGAAATCAGACTTAGGGTTGGGTTGGTTTAAGGGAACCCTAGGGCTCGGCTATATAAGCTTATGTTGTTCGTGGTCGCGTTTTCCAGAGTGAAAATCGCAGAGAAGCTTGAAAAAGTGAGAGAGAGTTCGTGATTCAAAGGTTTTCGAGTAGAATCGCTCGTGTTCTTGAGGATTCGCCATTCGTTTGTTCCGGTGGTTGCGTGTGGTGATTCGAGGTTCTTTTCCTTTCGGTTCCAGCGAGGAATCAGAGAGTTGGTGGCTGTGATCAGTCATTTCGCGTTCGTTCCTGAGTCAATCCGCTTCAAAACTCAAAGATGAGTGCGTGATCGTTAGGAAAAGCGTAGGATCGGATATTAGGAATTGTGTGATTTTCGTATAGAAAGATTGGTTTTGTGGTTGATTGCTGTGTGATTTCGTCTTGTGTGGTCGCTGTGTCAATCCACGAGGAATCGAGACGAGCCGTGTGAGGATTTGGCTCGGGCTCGGATTCTGGTACGACGTGTCGATCGACGCCTGCGGGCAGTGTCGATCGACACCTCGCGCAGAGATGGACATCGACTTGGTCGCGTGTCGATCGACACCAGGGTGGTGTGTCGATCGACACCCGATAGTTTATTGTGTAATTTCGTGTGTTTCTTTTAATTAATCTGAGTTGTTAATTAATCTAAAAGAAAATGTTAATTAAGCTGAATTGGTAATTTAATCTGGAAATTGGTTTAATCGATATTTAATCGCGTAGTAAATTGATATTCGTATTTTTATGTTTTTCCTATTGGCGGGATGACCGCTCCACTGAGTATTTATGATAATACTCACGCAACTCTGTTTTTCCCTTCGAGTTGCAGGTAAAGGAAAAGTGTGATCGTGGAATTGAGGCCGAGAGAAGAGGATGATAGAGTTTAGGTTTTAATGTTTAATCTAGCGAACCAGTTGGTTAGGTTGCTAGATAATTTATTCATCATTCCTGAATTTTGGTGTTTGAATTAAATGGTTTAAAGGAGATATTTATTGTTGGATTATTTTTACTGGTTTAATTGTTTATGTTAATTTCCGCAGTAGAATTATTAGTAAAAAAAAAAAAAAAAAGATTGGGTGTTACATTGGTTAAGAGATTATATTTGCCTCTTTGCGAATCTGGCATGTATTGAAGCAAAAGACCACTTTTTCCCAATGTGCATTACTTGGGTGAGCCTGAGCCTTAGATACAAATGCAATAAACCATTCCCTCTCAATTAACTTAAAACTCACCAAGGCCAAAGATATAACATAACCACATAAGCGATGGAATAATAAGCAATTGTAGAAAGCACAAACAGTAGCAACGTTACATAGTAACTTGTCTTTATAGCCAAGTTAGAAGACATGATATAGTTTGGTGTTTTAGCAAGTGAACAAATAGTCTCCACAAACACAATATGAACACTCTGACCAACCATTTGCAGCCTTAAACTAACAAGTGTTGATTCCAGAGTTCAAATATGCAATCAAATAGTTCACAACAAGGTTAAAAACTCGATCTCTCTGTATTCTAGAGACTAAATCGTTCGCCATCTAATTGAGTTTAAGTGTTGTTTAAGAATGTAAAATCAGAAAGCGAAAAACCAATGAATCAAATAGTATACATGAAAAGACAAAAAGGAAGAAAGCCATTTCATTATTCCAAATGCCAAATCGCTAGAAAGTTACAAAAGAAGAAAATCTAAAGAAAAAGGCAATGAAAATGGTTGACACATTAGAGGAATACATTTTGGTGGAATAGACTATTCTTCTCAATTCCTCTATAATTTCACCATTTTGTGTGAATTTGTTTTCCTCTATAATTTTGTGGTCCCATCAAATGAATGAAAAATAAATCAATTTTTTTAAAGATTTCTTTACATTTGTTACTCCTAAAAAAGTGAGAAAAATACGATGAAACAAAATTGGAAGAAGATTTTGTTTCATTCTTTTTTTTCCTCTTATTAATTTTTTTTTCCTCCCACTTATAACCATTTGCATTTCAAAACAAAGTTACAAATCAGTTGAGATTTTTTTCTTCAAGATTATTCTTCTCCTCACCATCTGTGATCTCTCTTTACTCCTCCTTCTTTTGAAGCTTCCTCTGATTCTTTCTTGTCGCCGATTTTCTCTGTCTTCTTATTCTTCCTAGCTTCTTCACCTTCCTCTTGAGCTTGATCTTCCCTTTTCCTCTTTGGATCTTGCTCTTTCTCTTATAAGTGTTATAAATCAACTTGTATTTCCTCTTCAGTTTCCTTTCAGGTTCCCTCTTCCTTCTCGCTTTTGCCCTCTTATTTTCTTCGTCCCAAACCTCTTTCCTAAGAGCTTGAAACTTCCTGCTCAAGTCCTTCACCTTCCCATGCTCCTTCTAGTAATGGAACCTATCAACAAACCTATGCTTGAATCTCTCTTCATCCCCAAGCAGAAGAGCTTCGTTTTCTCCATTGCAAACAATTTGAGTTTCCTCGTTTAGTTTCTCTTCAATTACTCTTGTTGCTCCCAAAACATTGAACTTTCCCCAATTTCTTCAATCATTTCCTCTCAATGGTTTCACCATTTCTTTCCTCACAATCAGTGCCGGTTCAATCATTTTGGATGCCCAATATATATATGTAAAAAGTGCTATTTTCGTACATTTTCTAATACCGTAAAAATAGTAATCTAAATAAAAAAATACATTAAGACTTCATTAAACCGTTTATTATTCCAAATAGTTATTAAGAAATTAAAAAAACAACAAATTAGAATTTATTTTTCAAATATTGCACTCCTAGTATTTTTGCCTGCAAAAATCATTAATTAAACTCACGTTGTCGATTATTTCAACCATCTATGTTTCAACGGATGGCAAAGCTAACCCATTCAATCTCTTTTGTCACATAGCAGACCGCCAATAACTTTGTTATCAGCTTCAACTTCAAATTTTAACAAATAATTTCAAATGAGTAATTAACATGTTTGCTTAAAAAAGGTCCATAAACATTAAAAAAAGCATTTGAAAAACAAAATCTTATGAATATTATTATTGTAGAAAAAGTTTATAATTTTTTTAATTATAGCTATAACAAAAATTTAACTAAAAATGGCCCTCTAAATTTAGGGCCTTAAGCGGTGGCTTCACTGGCTTGTCCTCTGGGCCGGGCCTCCTCACGGTATCAAGAAAAACTGCAAAAATTGTTTAGACATCTCCCTCTATTTTTTGCTCTTGTTTCTCTTCTCTTTCTTTTCATTCCTGCAGAAATAACAACATATATAAAAGGATTTTTGGACTTGGTCATCAAGTTAGACAAAAATCTGAGCAACTCTGATCAAAAAGCCTTTGAATCCGGATTGTACAACTCTCAGTTTTGAAATTACAGAGTTCTTCTCTCTGCTTAGGAAGGAAGAAGACAAGAAAAAAATTAAAAGAAAAAAGCAATGTTTTTAAAGGAGCCACTAATATACCAAGATTAAAGGAACGGACTGAAGAATCATCCTGGTGGATAAATGCATCTTCGTCGACATCAAAGGCTTCGACAATGTTAGGGCCCATGCTGGGAAAGGAGCTCTCAAGGACGCATAAAGGTTCAGACCTTGAGAGGAACATGCAGAGATATCCAATGTCTTAAGTGTAAATAGCGTTACGTTGTTGTTCGTCTAGCTTGAACACTACTAATGCTTTTGTTTTCAGTTTAGCAACATCATTGGCAGTGGCCTTCCTGTACCACTTAACCAAGAAAGTCTCACCGGTGGTTCTCGACTCCACCAAGTGTTCGGTCCTGCATCACGAATCTAGAAGCTCTTGGCTAGCCTTGGTCAGATCTGGAAGGTTTTTGTATCGCAAATTGTGGAACTTGGGTTTTTTTTTTGAGTTTGCGGAGATGTCATGATGCGATAAGGTGGCCTCTGGACCCAGGAATGCGAAACATCCCATCTTTCTCGGAAAACATAACTCGGGAGGAGTAGAAGCAGAGGTTTTGGATTCTGACGGCAATCCACTCGAAGTTGCCCTGAGCCGGTCTGCAAAAGCTCATCTGAGGACCTTAAAACTTGACAGCCACGACACAGTCCTCATCCTCTAGAGAAGAAGAAGAAATTGACATATTGGTGACGATTTGAGTTTGGCAATGAGGCAGAGTCACGAGAGGAGGCAGAGGAATGCGTTTCAGATCTGTATCTGATGCATTTGGGTTTAGATCGTTTTGGAGGTGCAAGATACCGTCATCCTTGTTCAAAGTAGCAACCCAGCCATGAGATGCCCCGATCGTTGCCATTTCCGTCATCAGCTCCATAGGCACCTTCTTATCCAAACGAGTGACGTCAGGTACATTAGCATTAGCAATGACTAGATATCCATCTTCGTCGAAGACGATGGAGCAAGGAGGGGATTGGAATTAGCCAAATGATGATGAGAAGCCATTAGAGACAAGAAGAGAGCATCTCCTCACGAACCCGTGTTTCCCAAGCCGACAAAAAATCATAGGAAAAGCCCTAATCTAATTGAAGAATTTGTGCTTTCTCTACCCAAAAGTGTCCTCCATGAATATAAAGAGAAATGGCCTTGCCCACCAAGTTTTACATTAGATACTTTTCTTTCCACTCTATACCCCTCCCTATATTCATTCATTTACTTTCCAACTTCTTTTTTCCCCTACGTCTTAAAACGTAAAAGCATGTGCAATGGTAAAACCATTCACATGGTTGTTAGCCCATTTTTTATTAGTATTTTTTGATTATCAATGTTTTAAGAACTTTTTATTTTTTTTCACTTCCAATGGTGGAATCTTATTATGGGTTCTTAACAAAATTAAAAAAAATTAAAATATATTTAATTTTAAATAGAATTTAATTTCTTAAAATTTATAAATGTAGTAGATTGAATGAAACATAAAATATATTGCATTTAATGAAATTTGAATCATATATAGACATAAAAACTTTAAAAACATAGATTTTCAAATTATAAACGGAAATGAACGATGAGTTCTAATTAGGGGTGGGCAAAAATACCCGGAACCGAAAAACCGAACCGATATTACCTGAACCGAGTCCGAACCAATTTTTTAAAAATACCTAATGGATCTTATGTGCTTAGAACCGAAAAACCAAAACCGAAACCGAACCGAACCGAAAATCCACGGATAACCGAAATATCCGAAACATAAATTAAGTATTATGTTTTATTTAAGATTTTTTTAAGAATTTATGTTTTATTTAAGATTTTATGTTTTGGTTCTAAGGTATTTTGTGTTTCATTTTATGGTTATGGACTTTGTGTTTTATTTTGTGTTCCATTTGATGTTTCATTATGGACTTTAGACTCAAAACAGTTTACGTATAATGTTTTTGTGTTTCATTTTTGATTCGGGACTTGATTTGTTTAGGTTTTGATTCGGTTATTCTATTAATAACCAAAACCGAGCCGAAACCGAACTGAAACCGAAGCAATTCGGTTCTAATATGGATCTCTAAATATGAAACCGAACCGAACCGAAACCGAAGTGAAACCGACCCGAACCGACCTATAACTCATTGTTCTATATGGACTCATTTTAGCTAGAACCGAAAAACCGAAAAACTGAACCGAAACCAAACCGAAGAACCGAACGCCCACCCCTAGTTCTAATCTTGACGACATTTTTGCCATACATGCTCAACCAAATCATTTTTCAATTGTTGATGCATATTGGCGACATTTGTATGGAGAGTTTTATGGAGAAGGAGAGTTTTATAGAGAATTTTATGGAGAAGGAGAGATTGATGGACTACTCGGAACAAACTCACAACACTACTTAAATAAACTTTCAAAGACAACACAACTTAAATAAACTCAAAAAGCATACAAATAATAGTCTGGTTACAGAGAAAAGACATATCACTAGTATATACAAAGCAAAAAGACAAAACAAATAATAGAGTACTACAAAGAGAGTTGAGTATTACAATAGTTGAAGCACAAATTGAGTAAGAAACAACAAGAATGAACCTTAAGAACAATTGAAGCAACGTGATGATTGAGTATAGAGCAGTAAGTCCTTCACCTGTCCATACCTGAAAAGAGACATTGACTGAGAACATGAAATACATTGACACACAAAAACACAAAGGTGAAACACATTGTCGCACAAAAAAGAGAAGATCAAGCACATTCATTCAAAGAGAAGACAACATGACAGTAGTTCACAGATAGAAACTTTCAAAATGAAACACATCCATTAAAAGAAGAGATAACATGACATTCATTAATACCTTGCTTCATTATCTCCATATATTTGCAACTACATGATTTATAAATTCATTGAAGCAGCAACCAGACTCTGAATGTTGCCTAAACAAAGAGGAAGTAGCTTACAAAAGAGAAAGATGTACCTGAATAAAGGCAAGGTTCCAAAGCTCTGTACAAGTATAATCTTCCTTGTAAACCAATGATGCAGCATTGCGTTTACCAGCATGATCAAAAGATGATGATAACGGACGATCCACAATTGAAGACACGTTTTTCCTCTAAAATGGCCATGAAATCGAACCTGGGAGACGAAAGGGAGAGAGAAGAGAGAAACCGAATCAGAAAAAAAAGAGTAGATCGCGTGTGTTTTTTTTTCCTTGTCAAAAATACATTACCGAATCATAAAATGCCACATGGCAAGTAAGAACCACCTCATAAACTTCTTATTTAAGAGTTGTTTCTTCACAATTAACCCAATTTTCATTTAAATTTAATCTGTTTTATCCTAATAACCATGCTTAAGAAAGATGCCCCATTATACATGCTCTAATATCATAACTCCGTACCCATGCCCAATAAAATAGGCCCAATATTTTTTATAAACAAGTTTCTTAAAAAGGGCCCAATAAAGCTAGAATTGATAGCGAAGAAGCAACAAAACAGAGACTAAAAACACACCTCAATGAAGAAGCATCCAATTTGTCAGTCAGTCTACGACAATCGGAATATAAAGTAATTGTTTTATTGAAGGTGCGTGCAATAAAAGCGAGTCCCTACCTTTTTCTATTTACATTATCATTCATCGTACTATTATTTATTTTTATTCCATAAATATTTTATAAATTTCCTATACAGTTTGTGAAGAACCAGCTACTGTTGATATTTTTTTCATTGGGATGAAAAAAAAAGGTTTGCCTTTATTTAGATGCATGCGGACAATCAATAAACTTCGAATATTGCAAACGAAGATTAAATGTCTCATGAGAATTTGCTGAAAAGTACTAAGGATTTGAAACCGACAAGAGCTAAAAGAACAATATCTTAGACTTAGCACCCTTGAGTAAGAGAAGCCCTTATCTTGTTAGCCACACGTAATGGTTCGTTCAAAGGGTTAAACTTTCCGTTGAAATTGGATACGATAGTGCTTGGGACCTTGAAGAATAACAAACACTAAAGTAGAATCTAAAGTAAGAAACCCCAAAGACATCCTTGTCTTTGAACAAATCCATCTAGAAGATCAAGCCAAGCAAGCATCAAGAACTACCAAGTGGGCCTTGACCACAGATTGTAGCATAACCTGCAAATAGGAATACGCACGTTTCGAAATGTTAATTTCCATCTTTTGAAACTAATTTTGATGTCCAAATAAATTTGATAAATTATGAATTGAATTATTCGTATTAAAATGATAAGATCAACTCATTCTTTTAAAGAAGTTCACTCAAATGCTTTCAATGTTGCCGATGCGATATTCAATGACGACATAAAACTTTGGATGAGGCAGAATCAACCACCAGCGAATCTGGTCATGATTTCTGAAGATGGGTATTATTTCAATGAAGTGAAAAAGGTGATAATGCCAGTTACAATATTATGGTCATCCATGATTCCAAAAATATTTTTTTAATTCATAAAACACACTTAAGAAGTGTTTGCGCTACCCATTATAATTCCAATATAATGAAATTTGATTGTTTTCACTCTTGAAAAAACAATGTTCATCTAACTGAATTAGATTAGAAAAATTATTCTCAGTATCATCATTTTGAAATGTAAATTTTAACATTACATATACAACTTTTTCTCGTGTTCTTAACTAAATATATTTATTGAAGACGGTAATTTTATAGACGAAGTTATAACATATTTATCATACACGATGATTTAGATAAACAAAATATTGTAGAAAAATTAGCATCAATAATACTCATTACTCTAATAATTAATGATCTAACATAACCTAAATTATATTTAGGTAAATAACATACATCATATCTAAAATGACCATTTTGCCCTTATTTTTGAGTTACAATAGTCAACTATGTTTTGATATGATAGTTGGTTATTCACAAATTGGATACCTTACTATGCATGCATAAGTAATCAACTATAATCATAGTGAATTAATAAAAAAATAAACTATATTATAACTAAAATAACAAACACTCGTTTACATAGAGAATGTGTTACATAGTCAACTATAATAGTTGGTTATTCGCAAATAAATGTTAAAAAAACGAATAGCTGACTATGCATGCATAAATAGTCAACTTAATCATTGTGAATTAAGCACAAAGTAAACTATATTATAACTTAAATAAGAAACACTCGTTTACATAGACAATGTTTTACATAGTCAACTATTTTAATTAACATATAACCAACTATTTTAATTAACATAATAGTCAACTATCTATAACTAATAAGATCATTAAGGGTATTTTGGTCATTTTTCTTTAATGGGTGTTATACAATTAATTTTCAATTATGGCATGTTATACACCTAATTAAAGATCCCCAACCTATTATACACCTAATTAACCCAATATTGTATAACAACAAATTGTAGGAACTTAATTTACTACATATGGGCAAAATGATATTTGTGAAATGAAATACATAAATACGATATTACAATAACAAAAATACCGATACAGGATTTAGGATAAGAACGAATTTGTAGAGGCGAGATACGATTTCTATCCTTAATTCTGAAAATGCCTTGTAGTGTGACGGTGTCATGACGTTCTGAATCCCAGGATACAACTACAATCGATTCTATTTTGCACCACCCAATAATAGAATCATACAAACGCTAGATTTTGTGTTATACTCTCAGACACAGAATAAAATAAAATATGGGAGAATGTTTTTGTTAGTCATGATCGTGATCATGTTGAATGATGTTAATCATATTTTCATCTTATTAGAAAATGGAGGAAGGCTTGATTATATAGCCAATATATGGTCAACGTATTATAACGTCCAAGTCCAAGCATTAGTGGGAGTTATGAGAATTCAATCCTATCATAACTTTTCAATAAAATTAGTATTGCATAAGTTACAAAATCAAATACAAATGAATTTGCACTTAATTACAAATATCAGTTCACGTTACAACTCATAATTACAAGAGATATGTGTTTGACTTTCTAAAGGAATCTAGACCAAAAGAATAAATATTTTTGAATCATAAGTTCATTTACACAATTCCAAAGCCCAAATCATAATCCGGCCCGAATATCTTTTCTCTCCAATATCTTTTCTCACCAAAGTGCACACAAGGTTTAAAACCTTTTTATGAGTTTTCCACTTTATTTACTTAAGGAATTTAATCATAACTTTCAATGTGGGATATTTGCTAGTTTTTAAACTTAGCCAAATTTTAAAGCTTCATAATCTTTTCATGTCACCACTTTAGACCTCCATTTCTCATTTAAATTAATTTCGATTTTGACAAGTAAATACACTATATCATAATTCTTACGGTGATGATTACATCGTGCCCAATAACTGATCATCTAATAGACGTCTCCATCAGAACACACACACTATAAAATGGTCTAAGACCATTTCGTCAAAAACGAGTTCCAACAATCTCCCACCTGAATAGAAATGACTCTAGACACATGACTCGATAAAACAGACTTTTGAGAGTATAAACGAAAAATCCACTGCATAATGAGTTGGTAGCGTTTTTCAGCTTTGAACCAATCATTGTTAAAAGCTATCGGGTTTACTCGACTAGGAGGTGATCATGATGTCTTGAACCACCCGGGTTTTAATGTAAACCGAGACAATAACTATAACATAGCTTTATTTTCTCACAGAACTAGGTTCTCTATTGTGTTCATTTTGGCCTTGAACATTCCTGGTTATCATGAGTAAACTTGGAGAATATAACCTTATTTTCATTCTCTTAGAAACGGCCCCATTCACACTTACAAGGTGATTTGCCATTAGCTTTGTTTAAAGGAGTATCCTATAATACTCCACTTATATCTCAAACTATGGACTCAAATCATTAAAATCAAACGCTTATCCTCACTCTACACATACATGTAACACTGTACAATCATCCTAGGAACTGGGTATAGACATAATCTTACAGTGTTCTTCTCTCAATCAGCTTTATTTCATTGGCCCTTTGAACCTATGTCGTCGGATTTCCAATGATATAGGTGGGGTATCCATTAAGCGTCATTTTCAGTTATAGGCTTTAAACTCTTTCCTCTTGATGATTTTACCAATTAATCTCTAGACACACCTTTAATAAAAGGATCCTCTAGGTTGTCACTCGTTTTAACATAATCTCCAATGATTACACCAATTGAGATCAAGTGTTTAATGGTATTATATCATATTGTTATATAACGATATGTACCATTACTAAGTGCACAAACTACATCTTTGTAATGCCGACACTTGTTTATCCCACATATGAATATTTTCCAAAATATTTCTCTGTCACTTTATCTGGATGTCCGGTATGTCTGATTTATAAACCGTAAACCGATAAGCACTACTCTTGTGTGTATATCAAATAAAAATCCAATCCACCATTTTAGGTCCCATTGTGGCCTTTTTAGGAGGTTGCATTACAACTTTTGCTAGGCACCCCCACACTTTTAGGTATTTTTACAACACATTTCCAAAGTTTATATGGTGTTTTGCCAACGACTTTGTGCGATATGTTGTTGAGGATATAATTAGTGGTAAGGAACACTTTCCCCCACATTTTATGGACTAACCCATATTCCTTTAACATCGCATTAATCCTCTCTTTAAGACATCGATTTTATCGAATATTAGTCCTATGTTTACAACATTAGGTACTAACATGACAATCTGATAAAATCAGAATTTGGCACAATCGTATGTGGGAGACCATTAACCAAATTGAATTGGATGCGTCGACTCATGATATATCATGGTTTTTACCCGATTTTAACCATGATATAAGCGGGTTTTGTATTAGTATTTTTGGTATTTTTGTGTCTTTTGTAGTGTTTTGCAGGAAATGGTCATTTGGAGCTTAATGGTAACATTTGAAGCATTTTGGACCATTTTGGAGTGGAAGAGATACAAGTGGAATCGAGACCTTTAAAAGGTCCCTGTCGATCGACATAGTATATCCACTGTCGATCGACAGAAGTTTTTAAAGACGTAGAAAATCTCCACAGACGCCCTCGTGTCGATCGACAGGCGGCCTGCAGACCTAATTTTGGCACTTGTATAAATAGTTTTCTTTGTAAAAATATCTAATCTATCTAGAAAGCATCTAAAAAAACTAAATCTATTTCGGAGAGAGAGAGAGAGAGAGAGAGAGAGAGAGAGAGAGAGAGAGAGAGAGAGAGAGAGAGAGAGAGAGAGAGAGAGAGAGAGAGAGAGAGAGAGAGAGAGAGAGAGAGATTTTGAAGATCTTTGAGGGAGATCCATGTTCTTCATCTACAAACCCTCTTGTATCTTCTACTCTAACTCTTTTATGTAATTCTATTCAGTTATTATGATTTCATCGTCTATATTTGAGTAAATTACTTGTTAGGTTTTAGAGATTTCATGGGTTTTGATGAGAAATCAATAAAATCGAAGATCTGTTGAGGTTATCCGTTAGTTCTTCATTTAGATTGTTCTCAATGCTTGAATCTGGCTTGATCACCTAGAATCTTGATCTTAGGATTGTTGGTTAGCCACGACAGTGGGATTAATAACCTGAACTAGTCTAAATGGGCAAAATTACTTATTCGCAAAGGAATTTTGGCTTAGGATTTTGTGAACCGATCGAACTCGTGCTAATTGCTTCTTTATATTCGATGAATTCGCAAAGAAATTTGGGATTTGAGTATTTAAAGATAGATAGTCTTCGTAACGACAGTTAGCTGGCTATACTTTCGTGTTTGAGTTCTAGAACGGTGCGTGATAGAACCTCTACAGTTGTGATAATCTTCGATTCATTACCTATAAGAATTTCCATGGTCTAACTCTCGTCTCTTTGAGAACAATGTAAATTAAAACCATCCTTTTCACTTGTTTCATAGTTCTTTTAGATTTATTTAGTTGTAAAAAGCATCGCTCTAGCTTAAGAATGGATCATTGCAATCCTAGTGTATCAATCAAACCTCTCTGTGGATACGATAACCCTTTGTGCTACAACGTACGAGGGGTTTTGATGGCCCTGTGTAAAAACGCCTAACATCAAAATGGCGCCGTTGCCGGGGAGGTTTTGCATTAATCATTAGGATTTTGATTCTTTTTAAGGCTAGAGTTTTATTTTTATTTTCTTTTGTTGTTAATCTTTTCACTTTTGTCATGAAGGAAGTGACAAGGATGAAGCAACCGTCAAGCTAGTGACGTTAAACGCGCCCTTGGGGACCTCCCCAAACCTATCCCTCATCAATGCTAGAGACAAAAAAACAAGCAATTCAATCCTTTTATTTTTCAATTTGTACTTCTATTTCGGATTTTTAGTTGGAATTTCAAACGATATGTAAACTTGGATTGCAGTATGTTTTCCCGTTGATCGTTTGTTGAATATCTATAGATGCAGGTTTGGAACATTGAACCAACCACTTTGCGAAAAAAATTCGACAAATGTGCAATTTGGGCAGAGCCTCATCTGTCGATCGACATGATGTTTCTGTCGATCGACACTGCAACAAAATTCAACAACGGTTAAGGCAGAACAAGATCTGTCGATCGACACAATGTTCCCGTCGATCGACACGACTTCCAAAAATGGTATATCCTGTACTTTTTCGAGCAAGTTCACGTTTTGTTTGATTTATTTTGCCAATCTCGGGATTGATAATACTGGGGACAGTGTTGGTCAAGTCTGGGGGAGGAAGCTACTAATGTGGTTCTTTTTGTTTTATTGAGTCAAAACAACAACCCTTCTTTTGGTTCAGTGAAGTTTCTGTTTCACTTCGTGACCATACTTCCAGAATCAGCTTCAGAGTTAAGACTAATGGAAAATCCTAGGATTGACCGGTTGACTAGAGACATCCGCTACTTCCAGTATAATCCGCCAAGTCAGAGCTACTGCACGATTCTCTTTGGGATCGATGGCCAATGAGCTTGACTCCTCATTCGTACCTGATAAATGCAACCCCCTGTTGATAGTAATGGTACTCCTCTCCCCATATAAAAAATAAATAATATATACATATATAAAAATATATTACTAGGATTGGGGTGAAATGATAGTTCTTGAGTACAAGATGAGGAGTAAATCCAGTGAATCTATACTCGAGATGATCACCCAGCTTAAAAGCAACAGTCTGAGTCCCTTAAAAAGGATGTAGAAAGACGAGCAATCTCACGAGCCTGTCTCCTCACAAAGAACAATAGTAGTGAGTCACGACCCTGTCTCCTAACAAAGAACAACATTAGTGAAATATGCACTGCTTCGAGTTCAACAATCACAAAAAAAAAAGTGTATATATATAAATATAGAACAAAATGAGTCTGGGGGAGAGAAAGAGTACCAAGTGTTGTATAGGTTGATTTGTCACGGTACAGTATGGGAATGAGTCTAGAAGGTTCATGGCATTGAGATCGTTGAGGCCAAGCGATGAAGATTAACGGATTATGCTGCGAAGTGGTGGATGGATTTGGAAAGTTGCGAGTGTCTGCGGAGAAGTACATGGTGGTCTGATTCTGGTTGGTTCTGGATAGGTCAATTCGCTGCATCGAGGGAAGGTATGTTTTGTGTTTTCAAACCTCTTTCACATTCTTGGTGTATGTTTTGCTTGAGGCCAAGCAAATGCTAAGTCTGGGGGAGTTGATATATCATGGTTTTTACCCGATTTTAACCATGATATAAGCGGGTTTTGTATTAGTATTTTTGGTATTTTTGTGTCTTTTGTAGTGTTTTGCAGGAAATGGTCATTTGGAGCTTAATGGTAACATTTGAAGCATTTTGGAGCGGAAGAGATACAAGTGGAATCGAGACCTTTAAAAGGTCCCTGTCGATCGACATAGTATATCCACTGTCGACCGACATAAGTTTTTAAAGACGTAGAAAATCTCCACAGACGCCCTCGTGTCGATCGACAGGCGGCCTGCAGACCTAATTTTGGCACTTGTATAAATAGTTTTCTTTGTAAAAATATCTAATCTATCTAGAAAGCATCTAAAAAAACTAGATCTATTTCGGAGAGAGAGAGAGAGAGAGAGAGAGAGAGAGAGAGAGAGAGAGAGAGAGAGAGAGAGAGAGAGAGAGAGAGAGAGAGAGAGAGAGAGAGAGAGAGAGAGAGAGAGAGAGAGAGAGAGAGAGAGAGAGATTTTGAAGATCTTTGAGGGAGATCCATGTTCTTCATCTACAAACCCTCTTGTATCTTCTACTCTAACTCTTTTATGTAATTCTATTCAGTTATTATGATTTCATCGTCTATATTTGAGTAAATTACTTGTTAGGTTTTAGAGATTTCATGGGTTTTGATGAGAAATCAATAAAATCGAAGATCTGTTGAGGTTATCCGTTAGTTCTTCATTTAGATTGTTCTCAATGCTTGAATCTGGCTTGATCACCTAGAATCTTGATCTTAGGATTGTTGGTTAGCCACGACAGTGGGATTAATAACCTGAACTAGTCTAAATGGGCAAAATTACTTATTCGCAAAGGAATTTTGGCTTAGGATTTTGTGAACCGATCGAACTCGTGCTAATTGCTTCTTTATATTCGATGAATTCGCAAAGAAATTTGGGATTTGAGTATTTAAAGATAGATAGTCTTCGTAACGACAGTTAGCTGGCTATACTTTCGTGTTTGAGTTCTAGAACGGTGCGTGATAGAACCTCTACAGTTGTGATAATCTTCGATTCATTACCTATAAGAATTTCCATGGTCTAACTCTCGTCTCTTTGAGAACAATGTAAATTAAAACCATCCTTTTCACTTGTTTCATAGTTCTTTTAGATTTATTTAGTTGTAAAAAGCATCGCTCTAGCTTAAGAATGGATCATTGCAATCCTAGTGTATCAATCAAACCTCTCTGTGGATACGATAACCCTTTGTGCTACAACGTACAAGGGGTTTTGATGGCCCTGTGTAAAAACGCCTAACATCAACTCACTAGACTTGTAACCAAAACACCTCCACCGATCTCGGTGGAAATTGGATATGAACATTCTTATAAAGATCAGAGATGTAGTTCATATAACACACAAGGTTATAAGTGATAGATCATTCTCAATTAGGGTTGCTACTCACTATACCCGTTGCTATCTCAAACGTTTATGCAAACGTATTCTTTGTTAGGCAACTTTTATAAACGAATAGCAAACCCCAAATATACACATATTCATATATCCGACTTAAGCTGTTAACTCGTCGATAGTTGTACTCAACATCAAATCTGTTCAAGAGAATCAAGATTTCATTAGTACATAATATTAGAAATTCAAACTAATATATAAAAAAATTTAAAAAAATGTGAATAGATTGCCATAAATAATTAAATTAAAATTTCCAGAATTAATAAATTGAGAAATTAAAATTTTAATGCAAAGACAATATATAAGTCATTTTAAACAATTTGAAGAAAATTGTATAAGTAACGTCATATTAATATTCCATTAAACCAAATATGACCAAAGCAATAAATGTTTGGAATGATTGCTAAGCAATTACTCCCTCCGTTCTCAAAAGATTAATGTTGTAGAATTTTCACAACTATTAAGAAAACACATTAATTCTTAGTTATAAATGTCTTATTTTTTGTACTAAACAATTTTTTATGACTCTAAACCAATAGTAATTCAAGAAAACCAATCAATATGCCTTGGAATTTACAATTTATCATTATTTTTTCATTAATAATGTATTGAGAATGTAAAAAATCAATCTTTTAAAAATATTTGTTTTTCCTACAACATCAATCTTTTGAGAACGGAGGGAGTATCAAATCTGAACCAAACATGTTTCTTTAAACCGATTCAATCAGAATAAAACAATTGCAAATCAAACCGGTTACTTTAAACCCAACAATCAAATTAATTGAATTTAGAACAATCTGGTGTACCAAACTAGATGAAAATCAAACTGAAATTTGTTTATCCTTTTGGTGAGGGCATGAACAAATTCATGGCTACTTCAAAAATCAATTGCACTTAAACTAATTGATTTAGCAAATTTCAGAACTATTTATCGCCATCGTAAAATCCCAAAGATTTTTTCAATTCCTATTTTTATGATAAAACACTTCACAAAATAATCAGTTTTCGTTAGTGCAAAAAAAGCATAAACGAAAATTTTCAGAATTAAGATTGTAGGAACTTAATTTACTACATATGGGCAAAATGATATTTGTGAAATGAAATACATAAATACGATATTACAATAACAAAAATACCGATACAAGATTTAGGATAAGAACGAATTTGTAGAGGCGAGATACGATTTCTATCCTTAATTCTGAAAATGCCTTGTAGTGTAACGGTGACATGACGTTCTGAATCCCAGGATACAACTACAATCGATTCTATTTTGCACCACCCAATAATAGAATCATACAAACGCTAGATTTTGTGTTATACTCTCAGACACAGAATAAAATAAAATATGGGAGAATGTTTTTGTTAGTCATGATCGTGATCATGTTGAATGATGTTAATCATATTTTCATCTTATTAAAAAATGGAGGAAGGCTTGATTATATAGCCAATATATGGTCAACGTATTATAACGTCCAAGTCCAAGCATTAGTGGGAGTTATGAGAATTCAATCCTATCATAACTTTTCAATAAAATTAGTATTGCATAAGTTACAAAATCAAATACAAATGAATTTGCACTTAATTACAAATATCAGTTCACGTTACAACTCATAATTACAAGAGATATGTGTTTGACTTTCTAAAGGAATCTAGACCAAAAGAATAAATATTTTTGAATCATAAGTTCATTTACACATTTCCAAAGCCCAAATCATAATCCGCCCCGAATATCTTTTCTCTCCAATATCTTTTCTCACCAAAGTGCACACAAGGTTTAAAACCTTTTTATGAGTTTTCCACTTTATTTACTTAAGGAATTTAATCATAACTTTCAATGTGGGATATTTGCTAGTTTTTAAACTTAGCCAAATTTTAAAGCTTCATAAGCTTTTCATGTCACCACTTTAGACCTCCATTTCTCATTTAAATTAATTCCGATTTTGACAAGTAAATACACTATTTCATAGTTCTTACGGTGATGATTACATCGTGCCCAATAACTGATCATTGAATAGACGTCTCCATAAGAACACACACTATAAAATGGTCTAAACCATTCCGTCAAAAACGAGTCCCACCACAAATTACTTAGAACATTAGCAAACTTAAACATAATAGCAAACATTCACATTCCTTTATATAATTTGGCTGTAATCAGGTAACAAAAAACATTAGATAGTTAAAGGAATAACATATATTTGAGAAATACATAATCTCAAACTAATATTGATTTGTTTACTTTTATTTTTGGTGAAACATATTGATTTTTTTTTTTTTTTTTTTTTTGGAAATTTAAAGGAATCACATAATTTAAATTAGCTTTTTAGAAACAACTTTGTTTTATGGTGTAGATGATATTATTTTGTTTAGTAGTTTTGTGTGCGATATTTGCGCTAGAACTATATACAATACTATTCTTCTGTTTGATTGCTCTTTTAAGTCTTGACATTTTTTTCCAAAGCATTATGAGCTGAAAAAAGGTAGTGATAATGATCTCTGAGTGTCAGAGGCGGCTCAACGGATACTCTAGGAATATGGTACATCAGAGTCTGTCCCCTTTACCCAAGTAACTAATTAATCTACATTTAATGGTTAGTTTTTTTTTTGTCATATAAGCTAATTTTTGTTACTTTTTTAATTATTCATTTTTAAATATTATCTGACAAATTGACCCATAAAACTATAACATGTTTACAGTAGAGAGAGGGAGGATAAGAGGAAGGAGAGCCAAAGTGACAGCATCATTTCTTCTTTCTATGTATCTACCATTTTTTTTTGCTCTAAAATCTGACATGTAATTAATATTGCCATACAACTTAATTACTTGACTTATGTATTTATTATGATAACAAATTTCATTCTATGTATCTACCATTTTTTTTTGCTCTAAAATCTGACATGTAATTAATATTGCCATACAACTTAATTACTTGACTTATGTATTTATTATGATAACAAATTTCATTAAATTTGTAGTACCCTCTAATCTTTGTAATATAATAGGGAGTGACCAGTAAAATATATTACTACTATGGCTGTAAATGGAAGCAGTGGAATGATTCAACTGAAAGTTTAATTGTCAAATGTTACCATTCACATGTTTTTTCAACCCATAGTTGAATCTACCGACAGTTTTTTTTTATGTTTTTTTTTCTTTGTTTTTTTTAGTCACGGATTTGGTTCTTTTTCCTTTTTCTTTCAACACAAAAGCAGTGTTTTCGTCCGTGACTTCTTTTTATATTTGTTTTGTTCTATCTCAAATTTTTAGGAGAGAGCAATGACTTCTATATATAAGTGATGCAAGACTTGTATCTCATACAAAACCAATTTCTTCAGTATCAAAACATTCGTCATAAAAAAAACCAAGGTAAGTTTAAGTTTACTTTATAATTCATCAATTTCATTTTTTCATTCATTTTTACAAAGGTTTAATTTCTCCCAAAACAAATAATTTATGATTGTTTCAAGTTTGTGAAATGAGTTTTTGTTTTTGGTTAATAATTTACTCTTTAATTTTGGATACATGATTTTCACTTAATTTTGTGATTTGCACACGTGAATTTGTGTTATCTAAAATAACTTTTTTTGAAACTTCAATTTAAACACAAATTACTATGTAATATCGCTAATCTATATTAACAAACTAATATATTTAATAAATTAAATGTTTATACGATATAATGATCCATTTATTTTACATTTTGGTGTGGATAAGTATCTTATTGAATAAATTTAACCCATATTTTAAGTTATATAAAAGTAGATTAAAATATATAATAATTAAGTTTTCATATATAACCACCAATAATTTTCATACTAGTATGTGTCGTATCTTTTTGTAGAAATATAACAAATTGTTTTTTTTGCATTTGATATATTAACTTATTCTACAAGTATTATTATCGAAATTATATAAAGTTAATTTGAAATTATAAAAAAAATGAAAACTTTAGTTATAATTAAATTTTAAAAAATTTATGACTTATAATAGTTGTATCTTGATAGTTGACACTAAATGAATTGGTTAATTAAGTATAATAAAAAAAAAAAATATATATGTAGTTGTTTTTATTTGTATGTCAATAAATGTTTTTGCTATTAAAACATTGTAGATGATTTAAACCAGGAGAACCAATAATTACGTTATAATTTGTCATCAAAATACTTGGTAAATCAAATATTTACAAAAATTGTGGTTACAATATCATTATATGAAAATATTAACAGAAAATATTTATAATGTTTATTGCGTAGAATTATGAGACGAGCGGGAAACACGGGGGGTGGACCATCAAACCATGTAGGTTTTTACAATAGTAAGTTATACATTGAATTATATAACATTAGTGTAGTTAATTTGAAGAGTTGTGAGAATTAAAACTGTAGGGTAGATTTGACTGGACGCCGGAGTTGAACACTATATTCATCGAATTATTAGAAGAAGAACTTCAAAAGATAAACTACGAGCAGATTGTACCCATTACTAAGCATGGGAAAACTAGATTTAAGAAAAGATTCGAAGAAATGAGCGGTAAGCAAATTTATTGGGACAAATGTAAACAAAAGGTATATGACTTTAAGGCCTTGTACACGACCTATAAGAGGCTTAAAAAGCGTTCAGGTGTATCGGTCGATCCTGATACGGGAATAATTCTCATGGATGCACCATGGTGGAAGGACCGAGCGAAGGTATGAATATTGACCATATATACCTGTAAATATATTTAATTTTATTTTTTAGTTGTTTGTATGAATGAAATTTCATATGTTGCAGGATACGCCAGGAGCAACAAGGTTAAAGAAAAACCCCCTGCCACGTATAGATTTAATGCACAAAGTGTATGGTCCACATTGTCCTGTGGACAACGATATGACATCAACTAGTCAAATCTATGAGATAGGGGAAGCCGACCTTGATGATGATGATGAAGAAGAAGAAGAGTATGAAGAAGATGATGATGAAGAAGCCTTTACCGAAAGCGTACCAGAAACTCAAGGACCATTCAGTTTTGAAACAGATTTTCAGCCACACCGACCGATGGGTAACCGTGCCTCTTCATCGTCAAATCCTGTCGAGATACCCAGACATGGAGGACGGTCCAGCGGAAGTGGTAATAGAGGTGATAGAAACAACCATAGGGGAAGAGTTCAATCAACTCGACAAAGCACTCAAACTCCACGAAGGAGAGCTGCTATGGACGCACACTTGACTACTATCCAGTCACATCTTGCAAATATGCAAACCCCAATCCAAATGTGGAATGCACGTCACCAACCGAAAGAGGATTATGAGAGGGAATCATGGTTGAAATTTAATGAGCTAGAAGACATCGAGAAATTTGCTGATTTTTGGTGGACGTCAGCAGAGGTTTTGAAAGATCCTATTGAGCAAAAAAGGTTTGCCTTACTCCAGAGTAACGAGGAAAGAATTCTTTTTCTAGAAGGAGTGACAGGTTATGATCGCAGTGGTACTTTCTGGGGTAGTCCGTGGAAACGCCAACTCAGTGGTTCCAGTGGACCAAGCAGTAGAGGATCTGTTGGTAGTGGATCAGGGTCTTCGGGCTTAGGAGGATTTACACAATTTGGTGGTGCTGGATTTGCGAACACCGGAGGGACTAAAAATTTTGGTGGTTTTGGTTCTTCAAACTTCAGAGGGACTTCACACTTCGGATGTGCTGGATCTTCAAACCCCTGAGAATTTTCAAACTTCGGAGGGACTGCGAACTTTGGTGGTGCTGGATCTCCAAACCCCGGAGGATTTTCACACTTCGGAGGAACTGCGAACTTCGTTGGTGCTGGATCTCCAAACCCCGGAGGATTTTCACACTTCGGAGGAACTGCGAACTTCGGTGGTGCTGGATCTCCAAACCCCGGAGGATTTTCACACTATGGTGGGTCCGGATCTCCAGACCACTTTAGACGGAGAGAAGGATTTCAAGTTCCAAACTCCAACCCACAATTAAATTTAAATTCATCTCCAGACCAATTTAATCGCAATGTCGTAAACAATGACAGTGATGACGGAAACTAAAAGAATAATTATGTTGTGTTTTTCCATATTCAAAATATAATAGTTATCTTGCTTCTTACTTAATGTTTACCAGTGTATGTCCTCTTTTAATTAAATGAAATTGTTTTCATTTTCAGGGTCTTCGTATACTTGAGTTACATTCCCGCGGATTACATAATCTCACCGATGATGAGCTACTTGAACTAATTTGTCTTGAGCACATGGATATCATGGAAGCACTCTTCAAACCGGTGATAGATTACTGCAAAAGATATTATTGTCGACAACCAATGGGAGCTGAATGGGATTAGGATGGTGCAACATTGAGAAAAGGATTTACAATTACCCAAGAGATTGCTTACATTTGTTGAGGATGCGCATAGAGGTTTTCACACGTTTATGTGACACATTACAGACAGAGTATGGTCTAAAATGCACAAAAAACATATCCGTGGAGGAAAATGTAGCAATGTTTCTTGTCATATGTGGTCATAACATGACACAGCATTCTGTAGGGCTCATATTCGAACGCGCTCAAGAGACTGTTGGACGTAAATTTAAGGAATGTCTAAAAGCATGCACAAAACTATCTGCTAGCTTAATGAGGAAGCAATCTCCCGAGCAACTCTGCCAAGTACCACGAGGTGATCGTAGATATTGGCCTTATTTTAATGGTTTCATTGGTGCAATGGATGGCACTCATTGTACGGTTCTGGTGACTGGCGCAGAGGCTACTCGTTTCTATAACAGGCATTCACAGACGAGCATTAATGTTTTGGCGATATGCAACTTGGATATGTTGTTCACTTATATATTTGTTGGGTGTCCTGGATCTGTGCATGATGCAAGAGTTTTGTCTTACGCAATGGAGCGTGACCCGACTTTTCCAATGCCCCCGCCCATGAAGTATTATCTTGTGGATTCTGGTTATGCTAACACACGAGGATTTTTGGCGCCGTATAGGGGTCACAGGTATCATATGACACAATTTCTAAATGGTTCTCCGCCCAGAGATGCAGAGGAGTTATTTAACCGGTGACATTCTTCGCTCCGTTCAGTGATCGAACGAACATTTGGTGTTTGGAAAAAAAAATGGAAAATTTTATCAGAGCTTCCAAGATACGATGTCAAGACTCAAAACAACGTAATCATATCCACAGTGGGATTGCATAACTTTATTCGTCTATCTGAAATTTCGGATGTTGACTTTGATGATGCTTTAGCTGGTAATGCAATACCACAAGAAAATTTTCTTAACAGCGAGGAAGATGGGGGAGATGCAGAAGAACTTTTTGTGCAACAACAAGAAGAAACAATTGAAGGAGGCCATATGAATACGACACGAGATGGAATAAAACAACAACTTTGGGATTCGTTTCAATAAGAATATATAAGTATATATGTCTTTGCATATGCTTGTAATATTTCTTACGTTTATATTGTGATTATAATAAATTTTTGGTTCAATTTTGTTGTAAAAAAACTATACTTATGTGATAGAATAAGTAATGGTTGTGAAATTATTCCTAAAAATATTTCTCTATTAAGTTTTCTACTATTTATAAAATAAATTTAATTAATCATTTATTAATTTTGGTATATTTTATAATATAATAAAAAACCATAAAAAAATATTACAATTTAAATACCAAACACGACCCAAAATAGTTAATTTTGATTTATCCATTATAGTTCTCATAATTAGTAATTTATGTATTAGATTTTTCATATTTATCTCAAAATACTTAATTTTCATACTTTATGATTTACATGATAATTATATATAATAAATTTAGTTTATTTAATTATTATTTTGACAAAAAAATTATAATCAACTATTTATAAATTAATTTTATTATTTTTATTTATTCTGTGAGATTCTGCTATTGGTATAATGGTTCTACTGACAGCGTTTAACTTTCTTTTATTCTGCTAGATTCTGCTAGAAATTTAATCATTCTGCCAGAAATTTAATCATTCTGCTGTTACCATTCAGTTCTGCCAGATTCTGCTAAAAATTTAATCATTCTGCCAAAAGTTTAATCATTCTGCTGTTACCATTTAGAGCCTATATTAGAGGGGAGACATATAGTTGTGAAGATTATTAATTAGGTGATTAAGGAAAGCGTTTCTCCTTATGGCCAAATCACCCTTCTCACTTATGGGGATCAAATCAAGCACTTTTCTGATACAAGCTCCACCGGCTACAATGATAACTCTGAGGAAGAGTCTCTTCCAAAGCAATTCACTATCGGTGAAGGGTCGGCTAAAAGAGAACTACTTTGGTGGTATTTCTTGATTTCTCGGGTGTGTGTAATTCATTTTGTTAATATCACATGCTTCTATTTCTACTTGACTTAACAAATTCAAAACACTAATTTTTCAATGAAACATCATCACATGGAAGAATCTGAAACGCAATGCGTTTCATGTAAATCCATAGATCGTACTATATTACATTTCATTCGCATAATATGAATACGTACCAAACAGTTAATTTGTGGTCATATTCTGAATTTGAAACTAGGCATAGGCGTTTGAATTTGTTGTCATATTCTAAATTTGAAACTAGGCATGGGTGTTTGGTCTCACTCAAAATTTTCAATTTTCTAAATGTTCGGTTTAATTTTTTCCAGATTTGGATCGGATGCGAGTATATAATTGAAACTAAGGGTGGGCATTCGGATATCCATTCGGTTTTCGATTCGGTTTATTCGGTTTTTTTGAGTTTTCGGGTATATAAATATAGAAACTTTTCAAGTTTTAAATATCGGTTCGGATTGGGTTTGGTTATAATTTGGTTTGGATCTGTTTTTATTTTGGGACTGAAAACTGAAACTAATGGAATTTGATTGGGTTTCGATTACTTTTGGTTTTCAAACCCAAAATACCCGGTTAACCCAAAATAAACACTACATCACCGAAAAATCAAAGACAATTACCTAGTTTTGTGCCAAGTAACAAATGAAAATGAAGAAATTAAATGACAAACACAAGTTATCTTAAAAAGAGGATAAGAACGAATAAGTTGTCTTAGATAACAAACACCATACACAAACACTGAATCAAGAACAAGTCACCACATCATACACACGACACATTGTCTTAAACAATTAGAAACAAAACAGAGATACATTAGCTAATTCGGGAATAGGAGACTTCAAATGAATGAGAAACAAAACAAAACAGAGCTCACACACAAACACATACTTCAAATGAACAAAAAAAAAAAAAAACCAAAGCATCGACTAAGAGGAATAGAAGAAGTGTGAAATTTGTAGGCAAGAAGTGTAAAAATTTTGATTATGATTTTTAGTTTCTTCCATGTTTGAAATTTATAGCCCAGAAATGTGAAAAATAAGAAACAAACACGAATCCTATATTGAATCCCACGAAAGAATCAAAACAATCCCAAATCATACTTGAAATCAAAGAAAAAATGTAGTTCAAAGAGAAACCAAAACAAAACACTAATTTGGATTTCAAGTGAGTAATTCACCCGATTCAAAGATAAATTAGAGTCTAAATCGAGAGAGAGACAAAACACGATAAAAAAATGTAACATATTAGGATCAAAATGGAGTATAAACAAAAACCATAATGAAACTTCATCAAATATTGTCTCTTTAACAACTTAGAAATCGGTATCTAATAGTACATGTGAATGATTTCTAGATATCTTTGATGGAGGAGACGTTATGATTCGGAGTTGGATTCAGCTCTGATAAGAAGAAATGAAGAACAAAATCGTGCTTTGATCTTTTAGTCTTAGGGTTTTCAAAAAAGGGAAAACCAACATGCTATTTACCAGATCTCGGTATAACATAATTTATGCCTTATGTTCTTATGCCTTATAACATGTCAATGTTCATCCGACTATGAATATAGCATATTACTCGGTAATGAGATATGGATGTTATTGTGTTATAACCGGCATTCAAATTTGATAGAATGTACATCGTTGACATATAAACTATCCAGAACAACATAGCAAGTATTTTATGATGATTTAGAATTGATATATCATCTTAGAAAAATTGCAAGCAAAAAGATTTTTTTTTTTTTGGTGATCATCGGTGATGTGTGATGATGATAAAGTAAAATTGAAGTGTCATTTGTTTAAATCATCGCTTGATGAAAGCTAGATCTTAATATATATGTTGTACATTCGATGTGTTAATATATTCTTTTACATTTTTTTGTGATCTTTTTAAAAGCTCTCCAATCCAACACTAACTTATACCAAAACTTATGTTGGAGTAAACCTTCTCCAATCCAATATAGTGTAGGATAATTTTGGTGTTAACTTTTATATTAACAAAAATTATCATCAATTTCAAATTTTAGCTATATGAAATTTTTGTATAAAGAGATAAATTATACCCATGATTTTGCCTTTAAATGGCATCCTATATCAATGCCATCATCATCATGATACACATTTTGTTAAGTTAGATTCATAATTAAAGAAAGAAGCCAAGCGATGTTTGTTGTTTGATAGTATGATAAGATATGATTATGGGTTAATTTGATTAATAGCAATCAAAAGTGTGTTATTTTTGCCAATTTCTCAATGATTATTGTGTTTCTACAACCAACTAAACCCAAGAAAAAAAAATAATAATTCGAGAAAACACGCTTCTTCTTCCTCTCTCTCTCTCGTTTCCGACGATCAAAGAAACATTTGAAAAACCATGAATCCAGATTCCGATCATCCTCAGCTTCCCAACATCAAGATCCACCATCCTCCTTCTCCTCGTCACTCTCACCTCCACCACTCCTCTTCCACTCCCTCCTCCGCCGCTACCCCTACTCCCACCGCCGGTGCTCGCCGTAAGATCGGAGTCGCCGTCGATCTCTCCGACGAAAGCGCCTTCGCCGTCCGTTGGGCCGTCGATCACTACATCCGTCCCGGCGACGCCGTCGTTCTCCTCCACGTTTCCCCAACCTCCGTCCTCTTCGGCGCCGATTGGGGACCTCTCCCTCTCAAAGATCCAGCTTCCCAATCTCAGCAGCAACCTAGCCAGGAAGATTTCGATGCTTTCACTTCCTCTAAAGTGGCGGATCTGGCGAAGCCGTTGAAGGAAGGAGGGTTTCCGTACAAGATCCATATAGTGAAAGATCATGATATGAGGGAGAGATTGTGCCTTGAGATTGAGAGGCTTGGTCTTAGTGCTGTGATTATGGGAAGCAGAGGTTTTGGTGCTGAGAAGAAACGAAGTGATGGGAAGCTTGGGTCAGTTAGTGATTACTGTGTTCATCACTGTGTTTGTCCAGTCGTTGTGGTTAGATATCCAGATGATCGTGACGGACCTGAGCCTGTTGTTACCGTCAAGGCTGGTGTGGATGATGAAGAAGAGGTTGATGAGGCTACTAAGCCTGTTGCTCATCATGAACACATCAAAGGTCAGGATTCAACTTCTGTGCTTTAGTGATTAATGAGCTGTTCATGGATCTTCCGTTTGACATGATAGATTAGGTTAAGTACTGTACTTGAGTATGTGAGAGATTGCCATAGATGGGAGCTTAGAAATGTTGATCCTTTTGGAGATGAGTTATGGTGGTTGAGTGAAAGATAAATTTTCCATTTTGATTGCTTAGTTTACCCAAAAGTAGAAGATTCTGGTGTTTGATTATGGAAACTTAGTTACACATAGTCAATCTTTGAATTTGTTTCATTCTGTCTTCATCTGCTGAAACTCTTTCTTTATGCTTTGATTTACTCAACTTAGCTGTATAGTGCAATAGAAGATTTTTGTTCCTCTGCAACGGTTATTTCAGTTCTTGCACAAACTTTAACTTTTCCTCGTTCATGCTCTCTGTGGTATTTGCCTATTATCTGAATAACTTGTTGGAACATGCCGGTTCTAACCTAACTCAGATTGTGTTAGATTAAAATACTCTTGCACCTACTATTCCTGAAGAAAATTTGCTTTTGGCCCTTGGAAAATGAATCTTTCTAACTTCTTTTGTTTGTTTTATTATTCCTTTGTTGTTTGAGGCAACATTTATGGTAGTTAGCGTGGTATCCCAGTATCATGATTTTTGACATTGGAAAAGACAACAAGAATATATACTTGTTGAGAATTAGAAAGTGACATTGTCCTGCGAAGCTGGTATTTGTAATCTTAAATGATGTTCATAAATCTGAAAGGAAGCTTCGATGTAAGAAGTTTATGTTGTTGTTTTTCTATGATTTAGACTAGGAAATGATTGTAATAGCAAGATGTTTACATAGAAAAATCTACAAAAGCATGGAGGTTTGTAGATAGAATCCGATTGTGTAACATGAAGCTATCTTTATTGTTTAGGTATCAAATCTAATTGAAAATGTAGCATTACCTACTTACTTTACTGTCTTATGACTTGCTGAAAGTATCTGAGTTCCCTTGATGTCAAATAAAGACACTGAGTTCCATAGATTGCTTGCTTCTTCGGTTAAGACAATTAGTGGTGTTAATCCTGGAATATTTCCTATTATAGCATGTTATGAGAATGAAAAACCTTGTGAATTTGGTGGAGGTATCGGAATGTAATATTCAGTGTATTGCATGACGAATACCAACACATTATCTGCTTCGTTTATTTAATGTTTCTTATTTGCGTGTCTTCAAATCTTCAAATGGGTTTTGTGGAAAAAGGGTTCCCCCGGTAAATGCAAATAAATATGGTTCTATGATCTAAAGACCAATAATAATGTCTTCTTCCTTATTCTTGCGTTTCTACCACAGATGAATGAGTAGCGGTTTTTGGGATCTGGTCAGGTTCGCTCTCTTTACAGCAACCAGGTAAATACAAAATTCACGTTCTTTTAGAGCTTCTATCGAAACATTAGTTTTATTTGTTGATCATTCTTTCTTTCGTGTATTTGGAATTGTTAAGGTACACAAATCAAGTAGGAGTTTTAGCGAAATGTTGAGAGGAGGAAGAGTGTTTGTGTGTGTTCTATCTTTAGCTATTACAATGTTGATGAATTCTAGAGCGTTATATGGAGTGTTTGTGTGTCTTCTAATGTAATGGTTTCTGCATTAAACATGAAATGATTTGGTATGATTACTGAAAAACCCTTTTAGGAACAAAAATGATTCTGATCATCTTCAATAAAGAACCATGTCTAAAGGATCTGAAATGCATAAAACTAACCTCAATGTTATTGTTATCAAAAACTCTTCATAAGTTAGTTGTGTGGTGTCCCTCAATCCATAGTTGGGTTCCATGCATCAATTTAATCACTTATCTTGTTAAAAAACTTGATCGCATCTTCTCTCTATTCTTGTACGGCCAATTGTTTAGATACACTGCTTTTGCTTCGTTTCGATATTTTCTTCTGCTAAGCCATTAAACCAAATATCACGAGCTCTTTCCTTCCACCATGATGTAGGGGATTCATTTTTCACCAATCCAAGCTCCTTCTACAAAAATCATGGGTTTACGTTCCCTTGATTGATCGATCACTCAGAAAAATTCTTCACATGATATCTCAACTCAATTAATTTTATTCAATTAGCCTATGTACCATATTACCCGTCACACATCTTATCTCAAGCAACCTAAGTATTCTCTCGACCTAAAAGGAATTTTTTCGATCGAAAGATTTACATAAACCTTTTCTTTTTCTTGAAAATTTGTACATAAATTTTCTTAAAGAATTAGGTTTAAGGTAATCATGATTATTATCACCATTATCTTGATATGGCCATATGTAACGATCTTGATTCCTTTAGCTTCTTTTGGGAAAAAATTTTGTGGAATAAGGTAATCAACATCTTAGTAATTTTTATTTTTATTTTTATTTTTATTTTTTTTAAATATCCATTTTATATATATCTTTATACTTAAGGAACCTTACAAGAGATACCATTTTAAAAAGAAGAAAGAAAGCAATTTGGACTAAGCAGATACAAAACCTTTAAACCCCAAACAAGAAGGGACATCTTAGTAAATTTTAACTTGTTTATTATTTGGAAGTACCAACTTTAGTGGATTTTTTCAAGATAAGAAAATAGAGATATTGCTAGTTGCCACTACAAAAAATGTCTTAAAGTAGTTTCAAAAAAGATGTGAGACTCATTTGCAACACAAATACTTTGTCGCAAATGTCTAACAATATTGTTTTTAGCGTTCACATTATAGTTGCAAAAGAGCTACCAATATAGCATATTTTTTTCTAGCAGATGTTCTAAAAGTCTTCAAAACAATTTATGTAATTTTGATATTACGAAAAAAATAAAATACAAAATAAGTTATTTTAACAGTAAAAATTAAGAGAGGTTACTCTTATAATGCGAGAGATGCCTTTACTAGTTCTCCAAATCGTATTATAGGTGAGCTACGATGTGTTCTCTAGGCAATGCAAAGTTTGCCTGATTTACGGGTTTCTAGTGTGGTGTTTGGGCTTGATTGTAAACCGGTGGTGGACGCTCTTCATAAATCCTTGGAATGGCCAAGGTATAGAGTTTTTTTGGCTCAGATTGAGTAACCTCTTTTGAGTTAGAGGCGGTAAGTGCAAACTGTGTTGCTCGAGCAATCGCGATGAGCGTTACACGTGATGGGAGATTCAATTCGTATTTGGCACTTAGTGGTCCGGCGTGGTTACATGAGAAGGTTCGCCACAACTCGATGGTTTAATTCTTTTTGCCTTGCCTTGGGATTGATGTTTTCCTTATGTTAGGCTCTGTTTTTCTTCTTGGTTTTTGGCTCATGGTGTAAGAATATTTCCGTTAGTGTGGCCGAAGTATTAACGGTCCAACTATTATAGTTTAAGTTTAATGTAAGGCTTAAGGTTTCCGGTATGTAACGGGATACAATGATGGACCGAATCAAAGAAAAGATACCGGAATGGGTTTGATGTCAACCCTCTTACTCCACCCAATAAAGAATCTAATATAAGGTTCATATACATTTATATATAATGGATTAACTTATATGAATGTATATGTATTAAAGTATAGTTTATATGTTATGTCTTAATGAAGGGATGTCTCATTAAGAGACACAAATCCTCCTCCCTTTATCCTTAATCACGTGGGCCTTCATATATAAGGGAGAGGAGGAAGTTATTGCAGAGACAAGGTTCTCATTTTCAGAATTAAGACAAAAGACATAACATAGAAACTGAAAAAAGAGATTAGAGATTGTGATCGGAATCGGAAAACCCCGGCTCCGTCGAAGGGGAGATCGCAGTAAGGAAGGGAAGGAGAAGATCAAACAATCATCAAGGAATCATCATCATGTCTAACAATGCAATGGATCAAGGTTAGACATTCTTCCTTCTCATAACTGAAACCTCCATCAATATGAAATTGTTGATTCATTTGTTCTAGTGGAAATTATGGGATGGATTACAAGTATGTAATCATAAGGATAAACTTACATGTGGTAGCAGAGCCACCCTAGAATCATTTGTTTCACTTTAAAGCATATTTATGGAGAAAACCGAAAAACTCGTTTTTCTCTCTAAGAAATTCGTCAACGCATTGAATCTGAAAATGGTCTAAAAGTTATATCAATGTGTAGAGAATGAAATTATCTATCCATCAGTATAAAATTCATTGAAATCCATTAAGTAAATCAAAAGTTATGAAATTTTAAATTTTGAAACTATAATTCGCGATGAACAGTCGCAATGAATGTAACCGCAAGAGACCGGACCGGTCGGTCCATAAGGTGCGTAAAGGGGCCAGGAGACCAGACCGGTCGGTCCATAAAATGCAAAAGGATCTCTGGAAATCGGACCGGTCGGTCCATGAGATGCGTAAAGGTCCCTGGAAACCGGACCGGTCGGTCCATGAAGTGCATAAAGTCTCTGGAAACCGGACCGGTCGGTCCATGTCCCAGAAGAAGAAAAAAAAAAAAAAAATTTAAACCGTAAACCGTTTCCGCTGTTTTCTGGAATGTGAAAGGCTAATCTATTATGAAATGTTAATATATATAAAATTTTTTTACTAAAAGCTTATAAGAAAAGAGTTCATATTACGTATAACTTGTTCACTACAAGAAAACATGCTTTTTACGACTACATTTGGCGACTAAATCTGTAGTCGTAAATTTGGCGACTAAGTAGCTACTGCTAAGTGACTATGTTACGTCTACACAAATTTAGTCATATATTAGTCGGTGTAATGCGACTACAAAAAGTAGTCGTAAAAGTGGTCGTAAATTAGCGACTAATTTATGACTAAATGTCACATAGAGAAAATAGTCGATAATTAGTCGCCAAATAGGCGACTAAAATGCGATTCCGGTGCTGGTCGTAACATAGTCGCTAATTTGGCGACTAATATGCGACTGAAACGGCGAGTCGTAAAACAGTCGTAACGTATGAGAAAAAAACATAGTTTAGGTATGAGGTTTGGGGTTTAGAGTATAGGGTATAAACATATGTCATACTACTTTTCAAGGTCTATTAACAATATAAATTATTGTTTCATAAATACATAAGTTTTATAGTTTTAAATATTTATGGATTAGTGAATGTTTTGTTTAGGGTATAGGGTTTCACACTTGTAAGATATTTTTCCTAATATTTCAATTAAGAAAACAATTTACAACATTAGTGTTTCAAAGACTAACTTTTGATATAGGATTTAAATTTGAGGGATAAATAAAGTGTGATTTGAAGTTTAGACCGTTTGGTTTATTGAGTTTAGACCGTTTGGTTTTTAAATAATTAATGAATTGTGTTTGGTTCAGTAGTAAGTTAATTAACTAACCAAAACACACCAAAACTTGATTCGACATTAAGTGTAATTAGAGAAAGAAATATTGAACATAGGTTGACTATTGACTTGATACCTTGAATTGGGACTTAAAGTACAAAGAACAGTTTCAGATGTTGGAACGAATGGTGAGTCATAGCCGTCATAATTTTGGAAGTTGGAACGACTTCATTGGTGAATTTGGGGTTTAGGGTATAGGATATAGGGTTATAGTTTTATTAACAATATAAAAATAATGAATGTTTTTGATTTAGGGTATAGACTATAGAGTAACACACTTGTTTGTTTTATATCTCAATTAAAAAAGAAAGAAAATACAACAAATTATTTTACATACTACATAGCTTTGAAATACTAGTAACATTTATTCTTATCATATATAAAGCATGTATAAAGTTTAAATGCTAGAAAGTATATTTTCAACTTCATGACAAAGGAACCCTAACAAGTAATTTGATAAGTACTTTGATTATAATCTAAGTTAAGTCCAAATCTAATGTTTTACAAAATAATATGTCTTTTCCATAGTTTTGAGAAATATAATAAAGCAAACACTTAGTACATACATAAAAAAATGTATTAGAAACTCTTATATCTAGATTTGTGCATATAATAGTTTAGGATTTAGGGTTTAGATTTGTGAGTGAAAATAGTGTCACAAAGGAGTTGTAATTTGTGAATCGTTAGCCAATAAAAATTAATTTTGCAGACCAAAATTTGAGCTCCAAGAGCTAAAATTTCAAAAATTTGGCTCCAGTTGACGAAATTTTGGGCTCCAAATGAAAAAATAATTGGGCTCCAAAACTCAAAACACACTAATTATTCAGAACCCAAACATAAACCTAAAATTATTTCCTTTCTCTCTCTCTCGGTCGCCTCTCATCTCTAAACCCTAAAATTCTCTCTTCTCTCTCGATCGTCTCTTCTGTTCTTCACTTCTCTCAATCTCAATTCACGAATCTATTTCGTTCTTTCTCTGTTTAACTCTCTTCCAGTGACTCTAAAAAGAAGAAACTCTCGAGGGAGAAGGAGTAAAGGAACTGATGGTCGGAAAACAAACGCCGCCGATAGATCAGACGCTGGTGCTGGTGGATCTAACGTCGGTGGGGGTCAAGCTTCTGCTGCTGCTCAAACTTCTGCTCGAATGCGATCTGAGCGCCTCAGCCTCTGACACGAGAGGAAAATACGTAGTTCTTAGAACATCCCATCCCAGACCGCGAGACAACATGGTAAGTTCTTTTCTCTGCGAGACATCATTTTTTGTTGTTGCTTTTTATTTGATATGTTCTGGGTTTGGTTTGTGATTGAGTTAGAAAAGGGATCCAAATAAATGTTTTAGTTGCTTGAGTGATTTTAGTTGTTTTGATTCTCGAATTCTGTTTCTGTGATAATTATTTTCTTAACTTACTGTGATTTTGAGATGATCTAGTGATTGTAATGGTTTAACGGAGAGATCTGGAGGTTTATGATTCTGATTTTTGCTTGTTTGAACGTTAATGATTCCGTTTGTGTTTAGGGGATTTAACTGAATCCTGAAAAGTTCAAACAAATTGGTGAATTTTGAAGTAAACTAATTTCAGTTTTTGTTTGTTGATTAGTTGTTAATAAATAACCGTCTTTGTTGAATTTTGTATGTGTTTGTTTATAAGATTGCAATATGTTGTGAATTGTTGCAAATCAATGACTCATTAGAGTGCCATATATTACTTTGTGAAATCCTTAATAGGATTCTTCATCATTTGGAGCTTCTCCGGTGATCAATCAAAGCTTTTACTCTGCTCAAATGGTCTCAGGTAACCCCATGGACCTGGAATGAATTTTATCATGTTTCGCTCAACTCTGTCTCATCTTTCATAGCAGTTGAAACTTGAAACATAACCATCATTGTACTTAAAACTTTTCAAGTTATTTTCTTGTTTTTGTTTAACTGTGTACCTAACTTGACTGCAATGTCTTCTTCAGAAAGATTTTCACCACTCTATAATAACCAATCTCCACAGCGATAATGCGACAAGTAGAAAGCGTCTTGCTGTTTATTGTTTGAAGGTACACATTTTGATTCTTCCTCAAGTGTGTTAAGTTTAAAACATAATCACAAGATTGAGACCTCTTTGGTTAATAGGATGCATAATTGTCGCATAGGATTTTAGAGAAACTGAAACTAATCAACCAAGGTTTATACTCTCAATGACATTAGAAAATTAATTCAATGATTTCTTTGTTGAACTGTAGCTTACAGGGACACTAGCAGTCCTCTTTCTCTAGTTATTGGCAGGCAAGTTTCTGTGACTAATGCTACAATTTACGGTTGATAATCGTATAATCCGCAGAACTGAAACGCTAAGATCATTTGGGTCTGTTGGTTGTAGCCTATGTATCAAACATCCAAATTTGTTTGGAGGAAGCAAGAAGCTTGATGTATCATGGGATAAAGGGCTGTATGATTCCAATGTACTTGTGGCTTTTAGGAGACCAAGACCTGAATGACATCCACAACAGTGCTTCTTCATACAGGTTCTACATTAGTCTTTGTTTAATTTTGGATGTTTTGTAAACATGTTTTGCTATGAGATTTAAGGGTTAGTTTGCTATGAGATTCCTCACTTTAAATACATGAATCTCTTGTCTTTGTTTCTTATGTTCTTGTCTTTGACAAGTTTCGTGTGTTCAAGACTTTTCATTTCACAGATTTACCCTTTTTATGTTAGGTATACTACAATTTCCAGGCGGATGCGATCAGAATTACTAACGACACAGTTGAAGGTTTGTCCTCATGTAATCGTAGTAAACTTTTCCAATGAGTCGTGTATACTTACATCTTAAAGGAGATATGCTTTGTGCGTGTGTGCAGAACTTGCTGCTTGTAATCACCAACGATGTCAAAAGATCTTGCCGCGTCTCTAGACATTTTGTTGACGATATTGAAGAATTTTTCAAGATTGAAGTCTAAGAGTAGAGAATTTACACACATGTAAATGCATGAATTGTATTATTTTAGTTATGTACTTTGAATTGTAATATAGGATTTTTGTATCATGGTTTCATAATATAATAAAATATGACATTTTTCTTTTTAATATTTTAAATTTTCGAAAACAATAATCCTAGTAAATTGTAATTTAAATACAACCAATCACAATAAAATTGCTAATACAAATTAAAATACTAATAATAGTCGCCAAATAGTCGTAAAATAGTCGTACCGTAGTCGTAAAGTAGTCGCTAATTTTTACGACTATACTACGACTCCAACAAAATCACCTGTGTTCATGCAAATTAATCGTAAATTTGTCGTAAGATAGTCGTAAAATTAAGCTTCTATGTTACGACTACGTTTCGACTACATAAAATAGTCATAAATATAGTCGTAAATTAGCGACTATATTTACGACTACTGTAATCAGTGACTATGGATTTACAACTACACTAAGTAGTCGTAAAATAGTCGTAAATCGTGATTTAGCGACTACATTGCGACTAATAGTGCAGTCGCAAAATCCATGTTTTCTTGTAGTGGTTAATCACCAAAGTGGTCTGGTTATATTTAATGTGACGGTAAAGTAAAGATTCATAATTGATCATGATTAAAGGATGCTAAATGACATGAAAAGTTTATTGATTGATCAATTGCTTACTTAGTATATCCTAGGAGATCATCCAAAGGTGGATCATTAGGTGTATTAAATAACAACTAAAGTATTAATCACCCATGTTGCGGTTGATGGTGTGTATACCCAAAGGTAGCATTGCTATCCACTGTAACTATGGATTGATTAATTATTAAAGAAAATCTAAACAAGCATCAATTTAAGTGTATGTGTTTAAAGTATTGCCCAAAGGTTTCTTGAATACATACAAATAAAAGTGTTTAGATTATTTGTTGTCGATGAATCTATTAAAGTCTCATAGAACTAATGGTAAGCATATATAAATTTTTGCAAGCTCCGTTTGCTTCAGCAAACTCTGTCGTGAAGTTCAACGGGCTCAACTATGAGGAATGGTCTGAACAGATTAGGTTCTCCTTGGGTGTAATGTCCCTTGATCAGGCTATTCTTACAGATGAGGAGTCGGCAACCATTACGGCTACGAGCACCGAATTGCCAAAGTCTCGTTATGAGACTTGGGAGCGCTCTAACCGACTGTGCCTGAATTTACTTAGGATGTCGATGGCGGACAATGTTAAGCCATCCATGCCTAAGACAGAGAAAGCAAGGGAATTCATCTTGAAAATCAAAGAACAATCCCAATCGGATGTCGCTGACAAATCAATTGTAGGTAGTCTCATGAGTGAGCTAACTACGAAAAGGTTCGATTGGTCTCAGACAATCCATGATCATATCACTCACATGTCAAACTTGGCATCAAGGTTAACGTTCATGGGGATGGAAGTGCATGAGTCCTTCTTGGTTCAGTTTATTATGAACTCTCTGCCTATAGAGTATGGTCAGTTCCAGGTGAATTACAACACCATTAAGGATAAGTGGAACCTTCAGGAATTGAAGGCCATGCTCGTTCAGGAGGAAGCGAGATTAAAGAAACAGAAGGGCGACATTGCACTGATTGCTGGACTAGATAGTGCCATGGGAAACTCCAAGAGACCAAGCAAGGGCAAAAGGAAGGATAAGGCTATCTTCAAAACTCCTGAAAGCAAAATCCGTAAGGCTGTCAAGTGTTTCTTCTGCAAGAAGGAGGGACACATAAAGAAAGACTGTCCTAAAAGAAAGGCATGGTTCGACAAGAAAAGTACCGAACATTTATATGTTTGTTCTGAAATGAATCTTGTAGAAGTACCTAGAAATACTTGGTGGCTTGATTCTGGAGCTTCTACTCATGTATCTCATATTGAACAGGGATTCAGTTCGATCCAGCCTTTAAAAGGAACTGAAAGGTACTTGTTCATGGGAAACAGGATGAAGGCGCAAATAGAAGGCATTGGGACGTATAGATTGATCTTCAACACTGGAAGTTTTGTAGATCTTGAAAATTGTCTCTTTGTACCTGAGTGTGCTAGAAACCTTGTTTCAGTAAGTAGGTTGGATGATGTAGGTTTTAACTTTGAGATTCACTTTATAAGTTCAATCTTGATAAAACCTTCTCTGAATCTTTGTTTAATATTGAGTATCAAGGAATTAAACGTAGTGCAACTAGTGAAAACTCAGCATTTTTGTGGCATAAAAGGTTAGGTCACATATCCAAATAACGGATGGTGAGGTTAATAAATAAATAATTATTACCTCCGTTGGATTTTAGTGACTTAGATGTGTGTATAGAATGCATTAAAGGAAAGCAAACCAAACACATCACAAAGAAACAAGCCACAAGAAGTAATGAACTCTTAGAGTTAATTCACACAGATATTTGTGGCCCTATAGATGCTCCGTCATGGAGTGGTGAGAAGTATTTCATCACTTTTATTGATGATTACTCATAATATGTATATACTTATTTGTTGCATGAAAAGGCTCACTCGGTGGACGTACTGAAAGTGTTCATTGATGAAGTAGAAAGGCAACTTGAAAAGAAAGTAAAAGTTGTGAGATATGATAGAGGTGGTGAATATTATGGTCGATTCACCGAAAGAGGACAATGTCCAGGGCCATTTGCTAAATTTCTGGAAAGTACGGGCATTTGTGCTCAATACACAATGCCCGGAACACCTCAGCAGAACGGTGTAGCTGAAAGGCGTAACCGTACTTTAATGGAAATGGTTAGGAGCATGTTAAGTAATTCCAAACTACCAATGTCAATGTGGACATACGCATTAAGGACTGCGACATATATTTTAAACCGGGTTCCTAGTAAAGTGGTTCCAATGACTCCATTTGAACTATTTACGGGAAGGAAACCCAGTTTAAGACACTTACGTGTCTGGGGATGTCCAGCTGAAGTAAAGCCGTATAATCCGCATGAAAAGAAATTGGACTCTAGGACGGTCAGTGGATTTTTCATTGGCTATCCAGAAAAGTCAAAGGGGTTTGTGTTCTACTGTCCTAACCACAGTACAAGAATTGTCAAGACTGGTAATGCTAGGTTCATTAAAAATGGTGAATCTAGTGGGAGTTCAGAATCTAGGGGAGTGAACATTAAAGAAATTCGGGTAGAAGATTCTTCACCCGTAGTTCCAACTCAAGTTGTTGTTCCTGTTGTCGGTGTACAGCCTAATATCGAAACAGAACAACAGAATGAAGAACATACGGACCCACTAGTTCAGGAAACCGAAAATGAACAAGTCGTCATTCAAGAACAGAACGTTGTACCACAAGAACAATTAAGGCGATCTGTAAGAGAAAGAAGATCTGCCATTACAGATGACTATGTAGTTTATGATGTTGAGAATGAATGTGACCTTAGTCTTGATGAAGAACCTTAGTCTTGATGAAGAACCGAAAACATTCAGAAAAGCCATAGAAAGTGAAAATTCTGAAAAGTGGTCGAATGCTTCAGATGAAGAAATGTCTTCTATGAACGTGAACCGAGTGTGAGACCTAGTAGGGTTACCTGATGGTTTCAAAACCGTTGGGTGCAAATGGATCTTTACGACCAAACAAAACTCTAAAGGTAACATAGAAAGGTACAAGGCTCGCCTTGTTGCTAAAGGGTTCACTCCAAAGGAAGGCATTGACTATACGGATACCTTCTCTCCAGTTTCAAAGAAGGATTCCTTAAGAATTGTTATGGGATTGATAGCTCATTATGATTTAGAGCTTCATCAAATGGATGTTAAAACTGCCTTTCTTAATGGAGAACTTGAGGAAGAAGTTTACATGGACCAGCCGGAAGGTTATGTGGCTGCAGGAAAAGAAAATCTTGTGTGTAGGCTGAGGAAGTCAATATATGGATTAAAACAGGCCTCCCGACAATGGTATTTAAAGTTCAATGATACCATTTTGTCATACGGTTTCATAGAGGTCATCGTTGATCGATGTATTTATATGAAAGTCAGTGGGAGCAAGTTTGTCATTCTAGTGTTGTATGTTGACGATATATTGTTGGCTACAAATGATATGAGCATGTTGAGTGATGTAAAGAAATATCTCTCCAAGAACTTCGAAATGAAGGATATGGGTGAGGCAAACTATGTGATAAGGATTGAAATAATCCGGGAAAGATCACAAGGATTATTGAGTTTGTCTCAGAAAGGATACATAGATAAAGTCTTGAAGAGATATGGGATGGAAAAGTGCAAGTTAAGCAAAGCTCCAGTTCAGAAAGGGGACAAATTTAATAAATGTCAATGTCCGAAGAATGAACTAGAGAGGAAAGAAATGGAGATGATCCCTTACCTATCAGTGGTAGGAAGTTTGAATTATATTCAAACATGTACTCGACCAGACATCAGTTTTGCGGTTGGTGTCTTTGGTCGATATCAAAGTAATCCTGGAATGGACCACTGGAAGGCTGCAAAGAAAGTTCTCAGGTACTTGCAAGGCACCAAAGAGTTTATGCTTACGTACAGGAGATCCGATAATCTTGAAGTAATCGGATACTCTGATTCAGACTATGCCGGGTGCGTCAATTCTCGAAAATTGACGTTTGGCTATCTGTTCCTATTAGCAGTATCATGGAAGAGTGGAAAGCAGTCCGTCATTACTACTTCCACCATGGAAACATAATTTGTGGTATGCTATGAGGCCACAGTTCAAGCATTGTGGCTGCGGAACTTTGTCTCAGGACTTGGACTTATTGACAGTATTTCCAAGCCGCTGAGAATTTATTGTGATAATTCTGCAGCAGTCTTCTTCTCAAAGAATGACAAGTATTCGAAAGGTGCTAAGCACATGGAGATAAAATACTTGTCTGTAAAAGAAGAAGTGCAGAAACGCAGAGTAGCAATTGAGCATATAAGAACGGATATGATGGTAGCAGATCCGTTAACGAAAGGACTCCCTCCCGGTATATTCATTGGCCATGTAGAGAGGATGGGAATAATTGATAAGACCTTGCTGTATTGATATTATGCTATTGTAAAGATGCTAACTCAAGTAATATGAATTCAATAAAGTTTAGGTGTTTTCTGCAAATTAATATGTTATCATTATGATATGTACATGTAATGTTTGGATAGCATATGAGTTGAGAATAAGGTTATATCTCAACATAAAGAAAATTTTGAGAATTAAGTAACCTCTCAAATATTAAAGAAGTAGTAAAGTTGGAATTGGTTTGTGATGATGGAAGGGAACTTATCGCTGTAAAAGATAGGGGACCGCCTCATTCGATAAGTTCTGATTTTATGGTACTTAAAGGATAATTAAGCTTAATGAAAGGCGCGCTTTAAAGGAAGTTGAACAATTAAGTTAATACACGGCCAAGTGGGAGAATGTAAGAATATTTCCGTTAGTGTGGCCGAAGTATTAACGGTCAAACTATTATAGTTTAAGTTTAATGTAAGGCTTAAGGTTTCCGGTATGTAACGGGATACGGTGATGGACCGAATCAAAGAAAAAATACCGGAATGGGTTTGATTTCAATCCTCTTACTCCACCCAATAAAAAATCTAATATAAGGTTCATATACATTTATATATAATGGATTAACTTATATGAATGTATATGTATTAAAGTATAGTTTATATGTTATGTCTTAATGAAGGGATGTCTCATTAAGAGACACAAATCCTCCTCCCTTTATCCTTAATCACGTGGGCCTTCATATATAAGGGAGAGAAGGAAGTTATTGCAGAGACTAGGTTCTTATTTTCAGAATTGAGACAAAAGACATAACATAGAAACTGAAAAGAGAGATTACTGATTGTGATCGGAATCGAAAAACCCCGGCTCCGTCGAAGGGGAGATCGCAGTAAGGAAGGGAAGGAGAAGATCAAACAATCATCAAGGAATCATCATCATGTCTAACAATGCAATGGATCAAAGCTAGACATTCTTCCTTCTCATAACTGAAACCTCCATCAATATGAAATCGTTGATTCATTTGTTTTAGTGGCGATTATAGGATGGATTACAAGTATGTAATCAAAAGGATAAACTTATACATGGTTCCTCTGTTTTGTGGATTCACGTTGCTCTGTTTTGTGCACTAATAGCATATTGATGTTTTACAAAAAGAAGTTACTCTAGTTATTTTTTTCTAAAAAGTAAGTTATTCTAGCTAATTTTTTTATATAAAATTGAAAATTTCTTAAACCGATTTTCACAATTATAAGAGAATTGAATTACACTTTAGTGGGCTTGATAATTTTTGGCCCAAATGTTTCTTTCTTTGTGATACTTTTTTTAAATGATTTGATTAATTTGTGAATCGGTTTAAACCGGCCGGGTGTGAAAACATTGAAGTTTTACCCTAATTTCTCTTATCGAATGCAAAAGTGGATCGAAACAAACTGAATGCATAATTTCTCTGCGGAAAATTTGTATGTCAATACAACTTGCAAGTTCGTACGAGAGACATCTACGGAATAAGGTTAAATGGGCTGTCGAGAATGTCACACCTCCGGCTAATCAAGGCATTTGCATCCATTGGAGAGAGGGTTCCTCAACATGATGTGTTATTCGCTCAAGATGTAATTTTTCAATTTGCCAGCCATACAAAAAAGAACGCGGCCGATGAGATTATCTTTTACATGATTCCAAATATCATTTTTAATTCATTAAACTCACAGAAGAAGTGTTTCCGCTTCCCATTATAATTCCAACATAATGAAATTTGATTGTTTTTACTCTTGAAAAAACAATTTTCATCTAATTGAATTGGATTATAAAAATCATTCTCAATATCATCATTTTGAAATGTAAATTTTAACATTATGTACAACATTTTCTCGTGTTCTTAACTAAAAATCTATTTATTGAGGACGGTAATTTTATAGACGAAGTTATAACATAATTTAGATAAAGAAAAAGTTGTAAAAGAACAAGTTATTTAAAACATTAACCTACTCAAATTGAATAGCAAACATTCAAATTCCTTACTATAATTTGGTTGTAATCAGGTAAAAAAACCATTAGTAGTTAAATATTTACTAAATTACATATTCTCAAACTAATATTGATCTGTTTATTTTTATTTTTGGTGAAACATATTGATATGTTTATTTATTTTGGGAAAAATTAAAGGAATAACATGTTTTCAAATTAGCTTTTTAAAAAACAACATTGTTTTATGGTGTAGACAATATTGTTTTGTTTAGTAGTTTTGTGTACCTTAATTGCGCTAGAACTATACATAATATATTCTTTTCTTTAATTGCTCTTTTAAGTCTTGCCATTTTTTTCTAAAGCTTATGAGTGGAAAATTGTTTATTATCTTTGTAACTTCTTCATAAACTTTTTAGAAGTGGTGGTTTTCCAGAGCTGAGAGAATCGAATCTCTTAAAGAAGTGGTGAGTTTTCCCATTTTCCCTCACATAGTGGAAACGTGTGCATGTGGATGTATTTATCTGCAAAAACAGATACTTCTTCTCCAGTGGTCACAACTTGAGGTGAAGCTTCAAGTTGGTGCTTCACTTGGAGATTTTTTGCCACTTTCGTAACTCCAGCCACTGCAAGTTTGCCCCACTGCATTTTCTCTCCTTCAACTGCTCTTGATTACATTTCTTTTAAAATCGCTCCAAAGATAGTTTTGAAAATGAATTTTGGCATTTTTTCTCTCTATTTTTTCTTCTAGTTTTTTCTCTTTTCTAGAACAAAACTGTAACATATAAAGAGAAATTCCGACTTGGTCATCAAGTTACACCAATTCTGATCAAAAAGCCAAGAAAATCGCTTTCAAGAATGTACGAACTCTAAATTCAAACACAAAGTTCTTTTGGAGAGGGAATAACACATCATATTGAGGAATAACATATTTCTAAACTAGATTTTTGAAAACAACATTGTTTAATGGTGTGGACAATACTATGTTGTTTAGTAGCTTTGTGTACAATATTTGCGCTAAAACTGTATACCATACTATTCTTCTGTTTTATTGCTCTTTTAAGTCTTGACATTTTGTTCTGAAGCATTATGAGCTGAAAAATTGCTTATCATCTATGTAACTTCTTCATAAACTTGTTAGAAGCGGTGGTTTTTCATATATGTTCATCTCAACTTTCATATTTTTCCAAATATTTAATTTTTGATTCTCAAGACTCTTTGGATCTTCATCTTCCATTTATTTACTAAGTCATTCACCTTTATACTTTTACGTTTTTCGTAGTAGTAGAGATAAACAAGTAGTAGACAAGTAATCGACGACGAAAAAAGATTTTGTTGATAATAATTTGGGAGCAAATACTCGCCGGATGAAAGGAAGAGGCTTTTTCTAACAACAACATACCAAAAGAAATAAAAAAACTAAAACAGACTCTTAAACCTTCTAATTTATTTAACCTAACTATTTTATTTCAGATCTACTCTCTGCAATTAGTACTTTTTAACAAAATACCAAAAAAACTAAACCAAAGTGCTAGTCAATCACTTTCTTCTCCTTTTGATTCTTCCTTGTATTTTTGGTTTTTCGTTTTCTTGGTAAATATTGCAATTGCAAATTTTACAAAACGATTTTACAAAACTATACACTAATAATTGGATTTATATTTTCAGCAAGTTATAGGTGGCTCCCAGACTCTTGGTAATAAGGTAATCGACATCTTTGTACATTTTAACTTATTTATTTTTTGGAAGTACCAACTTTTGTGGACTTTTTCAAGATAAGAAAATAGAGATTTTGTCAGTTGTCACTACAAAATACGTCTTAAAGTAGTTACAAAAAAGATTGAGAGACTAATTTGCAACACATATATATTGTCGCAAATGTCTCATAGTATGTATGTTTTTTTAGCGATCGCATTATAGTGGCAAAAGAGCTACCAATATGTGGCTCCGACATATGGACTTAATTTGACGACTAGTATATGAGACGTCACTCCGGATCGCAACCAAAAACTGTTATTCTTATATGCAGAAGCGTTAAACCGGAACACATACCTTGGCCGGTTTGGTGAAGAATTTGGCAACGGATTCGACTAAGATTCGACGCAGAGATCGGGGTTGAGATCACTGATGGAAATCAACCACAAGCCACAGTTCAAGTGTCCTTCCGGTTGATCTCTCAAAGCTTTCTCTCTCTAAAACGTTTTTCTCTTTCTCTAGAGTTTTCTCTCTTTGTGTCAATAGACACAAGTGTTGTAAGTGTTGTTTGTGTCTCCCTACAATCATCCTTTTATAGATAAAACATCATAGAGACACAATCAACATGAAGAGACACAACTTGTCATCGTGCCTTTTTAAGAATAACTAATTCTCAATTATTTCGGTTAATTAAACCCGTTTGGTATGCTGCCAAATCATGAGTGCAAACCAACCATAAACCAACATCTCCCACTCGCACATGATAGGGAGCATAATTACTATTAGAGAGATCTTAGAGATTAAGTTCGAGAATCGTAATCCAGATTCATACGACAAATGAACCGTGCGACCCCGCGAGTATACCTGCACTTGGGAGCTAAATTATGCACCTGTTAAGGATACATAACGGCTACAACCCTTAGAGAAAATATTTGCATTTCAGCATGTCTCGCTGTTCCCCAAACTTATTTACGTTCTACATCAATCTCAACATATCTTATTCCCGTAGCATATGTTAGACATTTCACATCATGTGTTCACTATATTTAAACTCCAATTGAGTGATATAGTGGTTGGCCAGCAAACACATATGTCAATACAGAAACAAATAGTTTTTCCCTTTCGTACTCATGTTCATCTGTTCTAAACTAACTGCTTTCTTAGCATGTCTCATAAGGTTAATTATTTCATCACCATCGGTAAACATACTAAAGTAGCAAACATTAACTTATCCCTTCAAGAACATAGACGAAGATTAAAGGGTAACACTTGAAATCATAATAAGGTTAATAGGAACTCACATTGCGAGTGATAGGGATTAAAGAAAAATATCACTCGCTTCCTATATGGTCGTACTAGCACATGTGGTATGACTCACATGTCATAGTAGTTAACTCTTTCTTAAAGAGTATATGTCAATTGGTTAAACCGAATACTACTATGTGGATCTAGCTACTATCAGCTCGCTATCTTGCGCCTGATTATGTACTTATCCAGCTTTTCCAAGTATTCATGATTCTGGGTCAATCATGATCGATATCCCTTTGGGCATATCTCATCTTGACTCTTTATCAAGGCGACATTGACTAGCCTTATAAGGCAAGCTCCCACTAGCGCCAAGCTCGTTATGTCTCATCTCAACATTCACAAAGAATTTGAGGCGATTGTTCATGTGAGTGAACCAATCTCTTACTAGGTGACACTTCTCAATATTTGTGTGTAAGTATGCAAATACAACAAAAAATGACCATGATAAACTATGTGTGAAATATATTAGATATACAAATCTTTCAACATAAATATAACGTAAAATAGTAAAGATCCATTAATACAAATATTAAATTCTACGCAAACCTAGAGCTCGAACATGAGCGAGATAAACATCTCTTGGAATGGGCTTAGTGAACGGGTCAGCTACCATCCTATGCGTAGAAATGTACTTAATGTCCACCTCTTTCTTTGCTACAATGTCTCTCACAAAATGATGTTTGATTTTTATGTGCTTTGTCCTACCATGATACTTAGAATCCTTCACATAAGAAATACAAGCTTGACTATCACAATGAATAGTCATAGGACACGAAGCCTCTTTAGTGACTTGTAAGCTTTGTAAGAATCTCCTCAGCCATACAGCTTCTTGAACTGAGGTTGAACATGCAATGTACTCAGCTTCCATCGTAGATAAAGCTGTAGAAGTTTGTTTCTTGCTACTCCAAGTAATGACACCATTATTCAACAAGAAAACATACCCTGAAGTCGACTTACGCTCATCTAGATCACCAGCCCAGTCGGCATCTGTATAGCCCGTTAAATGTAAATCACTTCCTTCATAGCATAAGGAATAATCCATAGTTCCTTTCAAGTATCTAAGGATTCTCTTCACTGCCATCTAGTGTTTCTTCCCGGGGTTTGACTGGTAACGACTTACCAAACCAACAGCATAACAAATATCCGGTCGGGTGCACATCATAGCATACATCAAGCTCCCAACAGCACTAGAGTATGGGACCTTTTCCATCTCTCTTTTCTCTTTAGGGGTTTGAGGGCACATATTAAGGCTAAGGCCTTCACCTTTTGCGATTGGAGTTTCAATGGGGTTACTATCAAGCATCTTAAACCTTTCAAGGATTGTACGAATGTATGACTCTTGTAAAAGAGCTAATAATTTCCTTGATCGGTCTCGGTATATCTTAACACCAAGTACATAATCAGCTTCTCCCATATCTTTCATCTCAAAATGAGATGATAACCATTGCTTAATGGTTATAAGAAACTCCATATCGTTTCCAGCCAACAAGATGTCGTCAACATATAAAGATAGAATTACAAATGACTGTCCAGTGCTTTTGACATAGACACAATGGTCTTCACTAATCATCGTAAACTCATAAGATATCATAGCTCGATGAAAACGCAAGTACCACTGCCTAGAAGATTGTTTTAGGCCATATATTGAACGTTTGAGCTTGCAGACTTTGCGCTTTTGGCCTTCTACAACAAAACCAACTGGTTGTTCCATGTAGATCTCTTCTTCTAGTTCTCCGTTAAGAAACGCAGTCTTAACGTTCATTTTATGTAATTCTAAATCCAATCCGGCAACTAAGGCTAGAATAAGGCGAATTGAGGCAAACCTCACCACAGGTGAAAATGTTTCCTCATAGTCTATACCCTCTTGTTGAGTAGATCCTTTTGCTACCAAGCGAGCCTTATACCTATCAATGGATGCATCCGCCTTTTGTTTGATTTTGAAGACCCATTTGTTTCTGATCGCTCGACGTCCAGGCGGAAGATCAACCAAGTCCCATACTTGGTTTACCTTCATAGATTCTAGTTCTTCTCCTATTGCATTATTCCATTTATCTGAATTTGGAGAAGAGAGAGCCTCATAAACTGATCTAGGTTCTAAGTCATCACACGAAGCAACCGTAAAAGCTTCCCCTTCGATTTCAAAACGACGTCGAGGAACTTTTCCACGTTCGCTTCTACGAACATCAGATTCATGTGATTCTTGCCTAAAATAATCATTAACCAATGTCTCTCTCCCACTAAGTTGGGATGGTTCTCCTGAACTTTCACCAACTTCCATAGATTAGTTATTACGAGAAACATTAGTTGGGTTAACCATCTCTTGAAGATGAAATTCCCTATCAATTTCTCCTCGTCGAGGAAAATCATTTTCCAAAAATGTAACATCTCGTGATTCGATTTCTGTTATACTTCCATCCGATTGTTCGCCGATAAGCACATAACCCTTAGATTGTTCAGAGTATCTTATAAAGATACACTTTTTCCCTCTCGGACCCAATTTTCCATGAGGGTCTGAAGTATCGCGAACAAACACAGCAGACCCCCAAGGTCTTAGATGAAGTAAATCAGGTTTTCTTCCCTTCCATAATTCATAAGGAGTAGAAGCAACAGATTTAGAGGGCACAAGGTTAAGTATATAGGCAACAATCATTAATGCATCTCCCCAGTACGAAACAGGGAGGTTAGCTTGTGCCATCATAAACCTAACCATTTCAAGAAGTGTTTGATTTCTTCTTTCTGCCACACCATTTTTCTGCGGTGTGTAGGGTGTAGTCAATTGTCTGACAATACCCTTTTCATCACACAGTTGTATAAACTTGTCAGATAGATATTCACCTCCTTGATCCGTTCTCAGACACTTGATCGTCCTTTCCAACTGATTTTCGACCAAAGTGATGTAACATCTAAAGCACTCTAGTGCTTCTGACTTATGAGAAATCAGGTATACATACCCGAATCGAGTGAAATCATCTATAAAAGTGATGAAATATGAAGCCCCATGCCTCGCCCTCACATTCATCGGACCACAAATGTCAGAATGAATTAATTGCAATGGAAATTCGGTTCCAGTTCCTTTTCCAAATGGTTTTCGTATTGCTTTTCCAGCTAAACATGGTTCACATTTGTCAAGGTCAACTCGGGAGAGTGAACCTACTAGACCTTCTCTAGCCAATCTATTCATTCGATCGACACCAATGTGACCAAGTCTAGCATGCCACACATTTGGTTCAACGTGAGTAGAACTTGTAACAAATGAAAAACACCGATCAACATTACTACTAGTAACGTTTGTAGTACAATCAAGTACAATAAAACCATCATAAACATAACCAGAACCAAAGAACATAGATCCTAGAGAAATGTGTAAAAACATCTCACGGAAATTCAAACTAAATCCTAACTTAACTAAAGTTAAAACAGAGACAAGGTCCTGACGAATTTCAGGAGCATACAAGACATCATGTAAGACAAGGGTTTTCCCGCCACGCATATGTAGTTGGCAAGTGCCAATACCCAGTATCGGAACTTTGGAGTTGTTCCCCACATACAACCATCTTGCACCTTTAGGTATCCGCTGGTACTCCAGAAATGCTTCTCGATTTCTAGCTACGTGGTTTGTTGCTCCTGAGTCTACAATCCACAAAGGATGAGATTCGGAAATTATTGCACAACTAGAAACATAAGCATATTTACAAGTAGAATCTAATAATACCTTCTTTGCCTCAGTGCAATCACAAGCAAAGTGACCCAAAGAGCCACAATTGTAGCATTTTATTTTGGTCATATCCTTCTTTCCTCCACGTTTGCCACGCTTGGAAAACTTCTTTTGTCTCTTAGGAAAAAAGAAGTTTAGGTTGATTGATTGGGACCTCCTTTCCTTTGTTACCTCTCTTGTGTTTTAAGCTTGCGTTCGAACCCGCAATGTTGGCCTCACTAAAGGGTTTAGCCGCCTCTAGGCGCTCATCCTCTAACTCAAGATGACGTGATATATCCTCAAATGTTTTCACATTGACGTTGTGTGTCATCTGAACCTTCATATGATCCCAACTTTCAGGTAATGAGCGGAGAACAGCTTGCACTTGCTGTTCATCAGACATAATCTGACCAGCATTCTTCAGCTCTCTAATCATGTTTGGCATGACTCTAAGATGCTGCCTCATCGATTGACTTGGGCGCTTCTTGTAGTCATTAAACCTTTGATTAAGTCTCCTAAGTTTGGTAGCCGATGTGGTTCCAAACTTTTCTTTCAAGGCCTCCCACATGCCTTTTTCAGTTTCATACTCCTCAAACTCACACATGAGATCATCTTGCATACACCTCAGCAACGTAATGCGAGCAATGCTGTTCTTTCTTTGCCAGACAACATATGCCTCTTAATCCCTCCTGTGTTGGGTTGAGTTATCCTGCTCAGACTCTTCCATGAGATGGAAAATAGTCTCTTTCACCTCTTTCTCTTCGAGTACATACTGGACTTTACGATACCAAATATCGTAATTATCACCATCCAATTTGTCTCCTCGGTTGAGCTCAGCAATGATGTTCTTATAAACCGACGACATGCCTGTTAGAACATTCAGAGACATTGATTATTTTGCATACTTTTAAACACACAACACATAATTTTGCAGTGAACACAAATTAATCTAATGTAACTCAATTTATAATACAAGATCGAGAGTTCACTATGTTCTCAATCATCACCCGAATTACAATCTCATCACAACAAATAAATTTGTTCCACGCAAAAATTTTAAGTCCTTAACAAATTAGAACTCCCACTTAGTTAATGTATTTTCTAACATGAATCAACTAATGAAAACATGATAATACATAAACTGACTATAAAAAAAATTAACAAAAACAATTTTTTTTTTTTTTTTAATTGCGGTTACTGTGTTCATCGTCTTCCTAACCCATTGTTTTCAAGAAATTCGACCGAAACTTTCGACCCCAATATCTCTCTGGATACAGACTCAAATCGCACGTTTAATATATCATTAGAAAGATAATTTCAGTATCTACGCACAGACACCAAAATATCACGATTCCAATCTACTACGAGAGAGATATGAGCGATACAAACATTCCGGTTTATTTACAATTTATCCAAATTCATGCAACATGTTTCGGTTCTTAACGTGATAATTTCTAGAAAAATTCACGATACTATGAAGAATAATTATTAAAAGTTTCAATTCATTTCATCATAAAATCAGAGAGTTACTATTTGCAACCATTCATATTATAAACCGAGTTCTTCAATTCAACATGACTAAACGAGACTAACAGATATAAAATTCTTCTACATGATTACTAAGAACAAGAACATACCAGAACCGAATCCTAATGCTCTGATACCAATGTTATTCTTATATGCGGAAGTGTTAAACCGGAACACATACCTTGGCCGGTTTGGTGAAGAATTTGGCAACGGATTCGACTAAGATTCGACGCAGAGATCGGGGTTGAGATCACTGATGGAAATCAACCACAAGCCACAGTTCAAGTGTCCTTCCGGTTGATCTCTCGAAGCTTTCTCTCTCTAAAACGTTTTTCTCTCTCTCTAGAGTTTTCTCTCTTTGTGTCAATAGACACAAGTGTTTTGTAAGTGTAGTTTGTGTCTCCCTACAATCATCCTTTTATAGATAAAACATCAGAGACACACAATGAACATGAAGAGACACAACTTGTCATCGTGCCTTTTTGAGAATAACTAATTCTCAATTATTTCGGTTAATTAAACCCGTTTGGTATGCTGCCAAATCATGAGTGCAAACCAACCATAAACCAACAAAAACCCTGTTTCTTTAACTTAGATTTTAATTCTCATGGCTAACTGCGATAGAACTTTTCATCCAAGTGTTCGATCCTTTGTTATACTAAAATGACCAATGAATGTGTTTTGGGTATGACTTAGATTTAGTTGAGTTATCATTTACCCCAAACATCATGAATCGAATATCAATATCTTCCTAACACAATCACTACAAGTGAGATTTATTTATTCACTATGAAAATGGTGGAAGAAAAATAAAGAGATCAAATAAAGGACATAATACCAAGTGAATACTTGACATATCGTCGGTGTTGGACAAAGAATAACAAGATAACAATTTTTTGTTTTTCATATTAAATTCGTATTAAAGTGTAGAAAATAATGTTTATAAAGTGGAAGTAAATAATCTTAGAGCTACCAATGTGCGACTCCGACAGATGGACTTAATTTGACGACTAATATATGCGACGTCACTCCGGCTCGCAACCGAAAACCCCTATTTCTTTAACTTAGATTTAATTTTACCAAGAAAAAAAAAATAAAGAACAAAATAGACCCATAATAAAAAAAATGAACATTTTCTATAGTTTTTCCTATGAGGGTACACCGGTTTTTATATTATTTTTTTAAAACATCTTTTCATAAAATTATGACATAAAGATTTGGTTTTGACAATGAAGAGAAAATGTGGCTTTTGGGTTAGGACAACAGAAATGAGATATCATTGGTTGATATCCTAAGCTAGATTCACATGAACCCGGTTTAGATAAGGCTGAACTTTGTGCTGTAGCTTTAGTAATGTCATTCCTCTAGTGGCATTTGGTAGAACAAATAACATCGTCATCACTTTGTTGCTCCATCTTTTTTCGGGTTTATGTTGAGCGAACGAACTGAAAATCTTTTGATATCTGTCTCCATGTTTTTTTTTTGTCATTGAACCATTGTATAGGTTTCTAATTACAATTGTAAACCTAAATCGTTTTTATTTCTAATGAAATATTTACCTTTTAGCAAAAAAAAAAAAAAAAATTCACATGAATGTTCCTCTCAAGATAATGGGCACATTTCCTATGGAGTAGACAATGGTTCGTGATAAAAGCCCTAATTAAGCTTAACCAAATTCAAATTCACCTTTTGGTATTCCATCCTAATGGTTAAGTTAGCTTAAAGATCAAGTCTATAAAAGCCAAAATAACTATTTGTTCGGTAGCTCACAAAATCATTTTTCATTCGTACACAACATTAATTAGCTAGGTGAGGGAAAGCTTATGATATATATCAAGAGTGATCAATTCCCAAGCTAGCTAGTATTATGCTCTCTTCAAGTGATGAGACCAAAACGATCTAGCCTTTCTTTTTTAACTATCAAACATCAGTTTTTTTTCCTAGTCCAATCACTACAAGTGAGATTGATTTACTATGAACATGGTGGAAGTAAAATAACGAGATCAAATAAAAGCATAAAGTAAAGAGTTTAATCAAACTTAAGTAAAATGCATTAAATGTTGAAGTTTTGTCCATAATCCAAGTAAATTGTCAAGTTAACATAATAGTTATAGAGAAGTAAGAGGGAAAACTAAGCTAAACTTAATTTGTTCATTAGGCTTGAAATGGTTGGGTTTCAGTGAAATGGGCTTGAGTGATAAATTAGTGTTGAGAGAGAGTGTAGAGCGATTGGACGACCATCTGCTTGGTTGTCCGATCGAGTTCCCTTGGCTTTGACCATGGTTATTGACCATTCACCTAGTCAGCCGATGGTACTGGTTCATATTGATCTGATTTTCCTTCCTCCTTGTACTCCTCTTGATCTCTATGAAGTGAATTTATTAAATATGCTCAAAGTAACTAAATAAAACCTAAAAAGAACATGAAAAGACACATACATGCTCTAGGATTCTAATTACAGAAAACAAAATTGTGATGGAAATGTGAACACTGCAAGACAAAGAGCTATAAAATCGGTTAAAGCCAAGTTCTAAAATCGTAAAAAATATAGACACATCAATGACCATACGCAAAAAACAAGCGTCCAATTTTATTAACATTTTATCTCAAGATCTTAAAGCAGTTGTTCAATATTCTCTTCTTTTAGTTGTAAGATTAAGAATATGTCGAGAAGATGACATTTAAAAAAAAAAAAAAATACTTTTTTTGGTGTCCTACTTTCTCGAGTCTTAAGCTATACATTTGCAGATAGACAAATATAGGGTCGCTTAAGAAGTTAAGCAATAACCATGATATGATTAGATTCATAAATATTAAATTTACATTTAAATCCTTGGACATTATTCCTGCATGGTAAAAAATACGAACAATTCTACGTTCATGTGTTGCTTGTCAATCAGTATTTCACTACAAGAAAACAACCACTTTTCCGACGGAATTTCCAACGGACGGAATATCCGTCGGACTTCCGAGGGAAATCCGACTTTTATGAATCCGTCGGAATTCCGTCACAATTTACCGACGGATTTCCGACGGTTACGGACACTGTCGGAACTCCGTCGGTACTCCGTCACCTTGTACCGACGGAACTAAGTCGTCGTAATTTTCTAACGTAATTCCGACATATTTCCGACGGATTCCGTCGTCGGCAAAGTTTGATTGGTCACTTTGTTCCGACAGATTACAGACGGAATTTCGACGGAGTACCGACTCAAATCCGACGGACCCCGGTAATATATATGGGTGGAAACTTCTGCATTACATCAGAACACAAAAATACATTTCATAAAATAAGCAAAAGGTTTTTTTCAGCATGTCGGAAGATCCCGCATTTAGCGAACATCCTTGGATTTCTGCAGTTCAACACCTACGTGACACAAGTACAATATTAGGTTTGTTGAATAGCATGAAACGAATGCAGTCTGATTTTGTTAGGGCATTTTTAAAAAAATGTTTATACTTTTCCAGGGAGGTTAATGCAGACTCCCAGGGATTGGGTATTGTCCGTTGAATTGGACGTTATTCTTAACTGTTTAAATCATTTGGACATTGTTCGGAAGGTGAGATTGAGTTTTATTGTAGAAGAGGTTTTATATGAAAGTTATATGTATAATCGGTTCTGTTAAATTAAGTAGGTAATTGCAATTATTGATGAGTACTATTGTATTGATGAGGGAGACGCTATGGTTGTCTTAAAGGTAATTGGTAATTATAATTGAGAATATGATTCAATTGATATATTTTGTTACTTGAAACGTTAAATTAATATGTATTGATGTAGGATCCATGTGGGAGAATTGGCGGATATATTCAAAGAGATGCGTCTGTACACGCTTCTTTTGGCCCTGATATACGAGTTGGCTCAGTCGTTGTATTGAGTAATGTAAGTTTGAAATATGTTTATTTAAGTAAATGAAGTATAGATTACATTATATTTTTTATTTTGTAGGATCAAGTTCTAGTCGGAACTGGGTACACTTACCTCAACATCAAGCTTGAAAACATAGATGTTATCTGGACGAAAGAAAATTGTATTCCTCAAAATAACAGCGATGAAGATACTTGTAATATTAACGGAGACTCGTATGTCGAGGATACAGACTCTTACGAGAGTTATACTGCGTACGGTAGTCTAAAGGATACACCATCGGGAAGTGGGACGAGAAGTAGTAGTTTTGGAATCTTTAGGAAGGAAAAATAAATCCATGTGTGTTGGTGTTTTTATAAATTATTAATATAAACAGTCTTTTGATTCTGTAATATGAACGGTAAATGTTTTATTTGTGCACCACATTCTGACGGAATGTTTTATTTATATATAATATTTATACCAGAATATTTTCGCGCAAATAATATATATAAATAACAAATTCCGTCGGAAATTTCCGACGGACTTACGACGGAAGTCCGAATTCCATCAATCCGTCGCAATTCCGTCGCAATTTACCGACATAACCGATGTCGGCAAAGTTTGAGTGGTTACCCTATCGCCTGCAGTGGCTGACGGGACTGGTGGGGTGATATGTCGGAGGTTTGTGACGGAAATCCGACGGAATCCGTTCTATATAAGTTTCCACATTTCTTCATAACACAATTCACATAATAAAAAAATTTATAAGTGATGAGTTCATATTTTCGGTCTTGGATGGACGAGCCAATGATGGATATGGGCTCGAACTTATTAAGGACCGAATACGCTCAAGGTATATGCGAGTTCATGAATTTACCCAGAAATCAAGATGCAGCCAAAAAAGGTCAGGAAATCAAATGTCCATGTTCTAATTGCTGTAATAGAATTAGTGTTGCGGTTCATACTATTTGGAATCACTTATATAGATTTGGATTTAGGCCGGGATATAAGGTTTGGTTTTTACATGGAGAAACGAGTTATGAATATGGTAGTACTAGTAATAATGAACCTTATTTTGGGGATAGCGTAGGAGAACGTACAACGGAAGTAGATGTTGGTGTAGGTACGGTTCAGATGGTTAACGATGCGTACAGAGAGAATTTGCAGTCGGGTGTTTATGAGGGAGATAGGGTAGAAGAACCTAAATTAGAATCTCGAAGGTTTTTTGATATGTTAGACGCATCGAACCAACCACTATACAGCGGTTGTAGGAAAGGTCATTCACCGTTATAGGCTGCTAGTAGGATGATGAACATGAAGACTGATTACAGTTTGTCCGAAGAATGTGTTGATGCAATAGCTGATTTTGTGAAAGATGTTTTGCCCGCCGATAATCTGTCACCAGCATCATACTACGAGGTTCAAAAACTTGTGGCTGGTCTTGGTTTGCTGTATCAGGTAATTGACGTGTGCATCGACAACTGTATGCTATACTGGAGAGAAGATGAGAACCAGAAAAATGTAAATTTTGTCGTAAACCACGGTTCCAAGACATAAGTGGCAGAGTAAATATTCCATTCAAATGGATGTGGTATTTACCATTAACAGAGAGGTTGAAGAGGCTGTATCAATCTGAACGCACAGCTAAGCCAATGAGATGGCATGCGGAGCATAGCCAAGATGGAGAGATTACGCATCCTTCTGACGCGGAAGCATGGAAAGACTTCCAATTAGTATATCCGGATTTTGCATATGAACGACGGAATGTATACCTCGGGTTATCTACTGATGGTTTCAACCCATTTGGAAAGCATGGAAGAAAATATTCACTGTGGCCGGTAATTGTAATACCTTACAATTTGCCTCCATCTATGTGCATGCGTCGAGAGTTTTTGTTTCTCTCAATTCTAGTTCCCGGCCCAGATCATCCAAGAAGGTCACTCGATATATTCCTCCAACCATTGATCTATGAGTCACATATGTTGTGGGAGCATGGTGTTGAGGCATTTGATGTTTCAGTGCAGCATAATTTTAACATGCGTGCGGTTCTTATGTGGACCATAAGCGATTTTCCGGCATACGGTATGTTATCTGGTTGGACAACGCATGGAAGATTGGCATGTCCTTATTGCCAAGACAATACTTCAGCATTCCAATTGCAGCACAGAAGGAAGACTTCATGGTTTGATTGTCATAGGTGTTTTTTACCGGCGGATCATCCATATCGTCGGTCTAGAAGACATTTTAAAAAGAATCTACCAGTGTTACACGGTCCACCTCCTTAGATAGATGGTCGCAGCATATTGGGATAGTTAAGAGATTTTGGTGCTGAGCGAACTCCTGATTGTGGGGGTAATGGGCATCACCCCGTAAACGGTTGCGGTGAACATCACAATTGGCACAAGAAAAGTATTTTTTGGGATTTGCCTTATTGGAAAGACCATCTACTGCGGCATAATCTAGATGTCATGCATGTTGAAAAGAATTTCTTTGACAACATCATGAACACCATTTTAAACGTTCCAAGGAAGACAAAAGACAACTGGAAGTCTAGATTAGACTTGTCATTGATTTGTTCAAGGGAATCTCTTCATGTTTTTCCGAACGGTAGATTGTCGATGCCTGCATACTGGTTAGACGCTGGTTAGAAGGAAGTATTTTTTGAATGGATTAAAAAATTTGTTAAATTTCCTGACGGCTACGCATCTAACCTACGTAATTGCGTGGATTCGACAGAAGGGAAGTTTATTGGAATGAAAAGTCATGATTGTCATGTTGTGATGCAGCGTCTTTGTCCATTTGCATTTGCTTATCTTCTTCTAAAAGACATCTATCAAGCAATTGGATGTATATTTCGTACTCCCGTGAGTTTCTTACTAATATAATGTTACTATATATGTACTAAATTGTTTACTTTTCGTTTGTAGGAGTTGGGGCTTTCTTTCGAGATTTATGTTCACGGACACTAACAGTTGACGGGATCCGTAATTTAGAGGCCAACATCCCGGTACTCTTCTGTAATCTTGAGAAGATATTTTCACCGTCTTTTTTTATGTTATGGAACATCTTCCTATTCACCTCCTACGAGAAGCAGCATTAGGAGGCCCTGTTCAATACCGATGGATGTATCCGTTCGAGCGTTACATGTTCCACTTGAAGAAAAAGGTTAAAAATTTGAGCAAGGTGGAGGGATCTATTGTTGCACAGAGCCTAAATGAAGAAGTCTCACACTTTGCCGAATATTACTTTCCATCGGAAGTCCGGACTAAGGCTAGACGTCCGGCGTGACATGATGATAGAGGTGAGAAAGCAATGTATGCCGTGGTTGTACTTTAGTTGTTTGCCCAAGTTTTTGAGTAAGTGGAAAAGGAAAGAAACGCAAACTATCAGCACAAGAGTTCACACATTTGCATACATATATCCTCAGAAATTGTGACGAAATTATGGTGTACGAAAGGTATATATACAAACTATTTGGAATTATTTGTCTTAATCTAATAAATATTTTTATGTTACAGCATTTACATGTCCCTAGTCCAAACTTACCATCCTGATAAGACAGAATCCGAACTTGCTGTCTTAAAAGATGAAGAATTCTCGGGGTGGTTGAAATTTTATGTAAGTTTAATATAATTCCTTACTCGTACATTTCCAGATTTTAGGAAGTGGTCAAACTCTCCGAACGTTTAGGAAGTGGTCAAACTCTCCCGACATGGTTAGTGGAGTTTGCTACTGGTTTGCGCACCACCGCGACTTCATATCCCAGGTTTTGCACTAGGGGATATTCGTTTAGGATTCATGAGGAAGGACGACCGAGGTCAACTTCAGACTATGGTATTTCGAAGAAATCAGGTGATACCGTCTACTATGGCATTTTAAACGAAATCTTAGAAAACCGGTATCCAGGAATGTTGGAGTTGAGGTGCATTGTGTTTATGTGCGATTGGTATGAGCCATCCAATGGACGTGGGGTTCGAATAGACCCCCTTGGTGTGATTTCGATAAATTCAAGACGGAAACTACAGAAATACGATCCATTTATCCTTGCGTCACAAGCAGGCCAAGTATAAAGTCAATAATAGGTTTTCCAACATGCTCATACGATATTTTTTGTTATTCATGTATATTAACAAAACCAACTATTTAATAATAGGTTTGCTACATTCCATATCCTCAAGTTTCCTATCGTACAGATCCTTGGATCACAGTAACTCCAATTAACCTGAGAGGAAGATTATATGGAGTTCCAGAACATGATGCTCTCCAACAATCGAGAAGTATTCAAATGTCACCTGTCGAGGAGATGGATAACATTGACCTTGTTGTTGATGTCACACATATCGGCGATGATTTAGTTCATTCGGACGAAGAGGAATCACGTGACGAATTTGATGACGATTCAGACTCCATCCCTAGTGAAGGTTCCTCAGGAGATTCGGAGTAATATTTTATGAATAAATGTTTGCGGAAGTGAAATATTGGTGTTTTAAATGTGTAATAAGTTTCGGAATATTTGTTAACATAAATTTATACGACAATCATTACAAACATAAGAAAATAAAATATATAAATAACACATTACGCCGGAAATCCGTGGGAAATTCCAACGGATTTCATTACAAATATAAGAAAATAAAATAAAAATTAACACATTCCGTCGGATTATTGTCGGAATATATTGACGGATTTCCGACGGATATTAATTTTATATTTTCTTTTGCTCCGCGTAAATATTATATTAAAATATCATTTTCCATCGGAAATCCGTCGGAAATTTCCGACGGAATACCCTAATTTTTATACCGCCAAAACGCATAGTTATTATCAAAAAGGCGGCATAATCCGTCGGAATTCCGTCAAAATTGGGTATCGTGTTCCGTCGGAATTCCATCGGAATTCTTAAATATAACCAGACACTTTGTCTTCTCCGACGAGAAAACGGAAAACAAAAATTTTTAACTCAAAATCGCCGGAAATCGCCTCCGTCAAGCCGGAAAACGCCGACCCACCGACGCATCAACCGCAATTCTCATACTTTATCACGAAATCAACAAACGGATGTAAGTTTGTGTTTGTTAATTTGGTCATGGAAATTTTTTTTTACAAATTTCGGATTCATTAGTTGTTGGTCTAAATTCGGATTTCGGATTCTCATAGTCGAATTAGTTGTTTTAAGATGGGATTTTGGGATTATGAGAATTTTAGGGATTTAGGGTTTTAGGAATTTAGGGATTATGTGATTTTTAGTAATTTAGTAATTTGGTTATTTTTCATGTTTAGGAAAGTAATTTCGATTATAAGAAATATTAGTTGTTTTAAGGATTAAAAGATTTTACGAAATAAAGATTTTTAAAAAATTTCGTAAATTTTAGAATTTTATAAACTTAGGGATTGTAATGAATACAAAACATAATTTTACAAATTGTAGGAATTAAAAACATGGTTTAAAAAATTTTAATTAAATTATTATACATTTTTATGAAATTTAAAAAACGATTACTAATTTGTAAATATCTATATAATTTAGTTATTTTCATGTTTAGGAAAGTAATTTCGATTATAAGAAATATTAGTTGTTTCAAGGATTAAAAGATTTTACAAAATAAAGATTTTTAAAAATTTTCGTAAATTTTAGAATTTTATAGACTTAGGGATTGTAATGAATACAAAACATAATTTTACAAATTGTAGGAATTAAAAACATGGTTTATAAATTTTAATTAAATTTTTATACATTTTATGAAATTTAAAAAACGATTACTAATTTGTTAATGTCTATATAATTGTCAAAAAAATATAAAATACTAAATTTCCATCATGTAATTAATATTATATGAATTGGTTTATATTAACTAGATTTGGAAATGTATTCAAATAAATATATTCATTAAATTATTTATAAATTTTAAATTAAAATTTTAACTACTAATTTTATATACAAATTACGAATCTTGGAAATCGTAGAGATTATCCACGATTTCATCAGAGTTTTGGAGCCGGTGGTTCTAGTAGGGGGGTCGGAGTTCTAGTGAATCACAGATCCTCGACACTCCCTTTTTGGATACACAACAACCGTCTCCTAATCGTACAACGACCTCAGCTCCCACAGTAATTAGCATCGAGGATTTCGTATCACAACCCGGAAGGGATCGTTTGACTCGCCTAGATCCAGACTTGCCTCCCAACACGACATGGTAAGTTTTATTTAAAATTGTCTTCATTTGAGGAAGTTAATAAATATTTTTCCATAATTTTCTTTAGGTTTCAATTTTCGGGAAACGGGATATCGAGGTCTACAACACAATGCTTAATTGTTTGATAACTCGACCGTATCCCACATACTCTTCGATGCCGGTAGATGACTGTGACAGCTGGTTTCGGCAATTTGCGGTAATCCCTAAATTTTGTAATTTAGACAATTCGCAGTTATATTACATTAAAATTTTCTATACTAATTTTTTTAAGGTTTTTTTTCCAGCAAAAATTTAATTGGGACAGGCAGCTGACTGGTCGGGTTCGACGGGAATTCGACGCCAAGGCTGGTAGGATGTACTCGCGGAAGATGAACGAGTACAAGGACCTGTGGAGACATCGTAAGATCCCTCGGGATATGAAAAACAATCCCGAGTTATGGGCTCAACTAATTGCGTATTGGGAACGGGAGGAAACGCAGTCGAGCTCTGCAACCCACTCTACAAACCGGAGGAGCGATCGGAAGGGGAAGGGACCAGCAACCCATAACCTCGGCGCGACGAGCAAAGCGACTCGTGCAGAACAACTGGTTAGTTTATTTATTTTGAAACATTTTTATAATCGCTCACTTATTTGCTTACTTTTCAATGCTAACAGTATGCAAAGCAAGGTACGCGTCCTTCAAATCTGGATTTGATCAGAGATGCGCATACCAACCGAAAGACGGGGGAAATCCAAGATGGACTTGCCCGGCACATCGTGGAAAGAGTTGCGAGGCTCGGTGATGAGTTCATCCAATCTCAACCGATCGTCGAAGGAACTCCACCGCTCACGGAAGTTCCATTCGAAAAGATCAACGAGCTTATGTATGAGGTTAGTAACGTTTTCAATTATTGACGAATTTAAAATAACGTATAATACTTATAAGTTATAACATTTATAGTTTATTGTATATGGTAGGTTACTCCGAAGCACAAAGGTCGTGTCTTCGGTCTTCCGGAAGACAGTTCCACCTCTTCCGTGTCTTCATTCCGATTTCACGGTGATAGCAATTTGCGGGCACAAAACACGGAGCTTCTCGAGCGGATGAACGCATTGGAGGCACAGTGCGAAGAAGATGCAAGGAGGTTTGAGGCACAACACGCAGCAGATGCAGAACGCATTCATGCGATGGAAGAGAGGATGAACACGTTCTTTAATAATTATCCTCCACAATAGACTTTAAAATTTTATGTACAACTTTAAATTTAAAATAACTTTTCAAACTATTTTAATTTATTTTCATATTTAAATTCAATTTAATTAAAAATTTTAATTTAATTTAATTTAATTTAAATTAAATTTTTAATTAAAATTAATTTTTTAAAATTGAAAAATTCCAAATTCCGTCAGAAATCCGTCGGTAGCTTGAACCGTCGGAAAACCGTCGGTATCTAGTACCGTCGGAAATCCGTCGGTTTTTACCACCGCCGGAAATCCATCGGTTTCTTGAACTGTCGGTATCAGCCGCCGTCGGAAAGCCGACGGAAAAAGGAATTTCGGTCGGCTTTCCGACGCATTTCTGTTATACTGATTTCCATCGGAATTCCGTCAATAGTTTCCGATGGATTTCCGACGGATATTTAATTTCCGACAAGATAGATCCAACGGTGGAAATCCGTCGGAAACAACCTTATTCCGATGGATATCCGACGGTTTAGGCCGTCGGAAAAGTGGTTGTTTTCTTGTAGTGTTTGCAGTTTGCATGAGCTTGTGGTCTCTAGTTATTTGTACAATAAAGATATACTTTGCGAGAAAATTTTCAAAAATTTATGGTATCCATGTAAAACACTAAAACCTTGCAGGATTTGTTCTACCAGAACGTTCTAACGCAATCTCAAAAAGATCAGCATCAGATTCTTCGTCATAGTCCAGCTTGCGTCTGTGGCTGGTCCTCCCACTAGCACTCTCATCATTATTTCCTCTGTTTGTGAAAAAGTTGCTTAGATAGTGTGAATCTATTCTTCCGATGGAGAATAGCTCTTTGCTATCCCCAAGCCCACCTGGAGAGAGATGCAACCCGGAACCCGCAGGACGAGGATTTGGTGTCCGGTGCCCATTTGCCGGGCCATAAGAAAATGGGGATTGACCCAAATTTATAAGAATTGTGGTCTCTATGTTAGAAGCAAGAATTGGGTGGAGAGGAGTCCCAAACTCGTCTGCTTTACAGTTAATGACATGAACCAAGTGCGAATTGATAGTGAAGTAAACCTTCTTCTTGCTCGGATCGTAACCACAACCAACCACCTTGTTTTCCTTTGCCCACTCATGTTTCTCCGATTGACAAACTAGTTGCATCCCTGATGCATGCAAAGAGTAGTGATTGAGCTTCAATATATATGCAAAATGTGAGTGTGGCAATTGTTTTTAATAATACTATATATATACTAAGATTATAATTAACTATAATCATGGAATAAATATTTTTGAATGTCGATGTATTACATTATAAGAATGGACCATCATTTTAAAGTCTTTTGAGTTCATTTTATCAAATAGTTTTACGATTTTACGTTGGTAAAAGTCAACAAAACAGTGTTACTTAATTCCAAATAACATATCAGAATCAGACTTTTTTTCTTTATTAATTGGACTCAAGATTTTAAATGCCGTATACACGTACTTACATTAATTAATGAAGTGATTCTATTTTTCTAATCACTCTAAAAAATGGCAAACCAAAAGTCCACGGAAGGTGGGGATCATAATTCAGTTGAAAAATATTATTGTCATTTTTTTAAAATTGTGACAACAACGTTATATTCCTTAGTGGGTCGCCATTTCTCATTAACGAAAATTAGATCTCAAAGTATTTCTTCAGCTTTTTTTTTTTCTCACTTTTCTAATCTTTTTGCTTGACATTAAGTGCTTACTTTTCTCATGAAAATTGATTTGAAATTCGTCCTTAATAACGATCTATGGATCCCCTAGACCATGAAACTAGATGATTCTAAATGACTCATGGAAATAGATAAATAAGTACATACCATCAAGATAGACAGAGCCGTCCGATTGAAACCCAATAGAAGCCGGGAATTGTCCTGGCAGTCGTGTATGGACAGAACCAACAATTGCTAGTCCCAAAGACAAAACGCCTTCTTTGCTTTCAACAATCTTTGGCCCATCGCCCTTGAACAGTTTCGTTTTTTCACATTCCACCGATGAAACGTCACCACCATGACCACGAAGAATTTCAAGAATTGTGATTTCAAAGTAAGCCTCTTGCGGAAAAGCAGAGGTTGCGAATTGTGGTCCCGGAAGCGGTAGAGTTCCTCGGAGAATCATCAACGGGTTATTAGCGTTGACCGTTTGATTAAACCTAATCGATTGCTTGTACTCCACGGTACCGTTTGAAACTTCCCATGTAATGACTACATGAGGATCTTCGGTCCCGAATCCAAACCGGGTCCACCCATTCTCGACCACGTCGGTCACCAAAGCTGGATGGTCAGACCAGGTGAATAGACCAGGCTTCGACTGATGGTTGATTATATTTCCTCTTCGTTTGATGTTGGACGTATCTAGTTGGTGGATGAGGCTGGTCTGGTGGAGCTTGGAGATTCTAGCCTGAAAGTTATCACTCCTTATGGGGCTCTCCGCCTCAATATCCGGTCGCCGGAGGCAGCACCAGCGGCGAAGGAAGACTATGAGGAGAGAAGAGAGGACGACGACGGAGAGAATCCCTGCGGTTAAATGGGCCCATTGAAGCATTCTTGAGTTCTGGGAGGTAGAGAGAGCGATGGAAGGAGAAGAAAGAAATAAAGTCGTGGACTTGGACCCGTTCAAAAAACCATACGAGTACTGGGAGAAAAATTGTTGTTAATCTTTAATTTAGATTTATTTTAAATCGAATGTAAAATTATATTCAAACAAAAATACACTTTTATATTAAACGTTACATGGTATTGAGATTTTTATTAAGATATAAATTGAGTCTAATCTTTTGCTAGCCGATTTCTCTATGATGAGTCTGGTGCCTCGAACCAAAGCTCGAAACCTCCATCAAGATCAGGTGCTATGCCTCGAAGAGAAGATAGTCGGTTCCATATCTTCTTATCGATGAGTTGAATGAGTCAATGCGGACTAGTTGACTTTGTTTCACTGCAATGAGTAGTTTGCTCTTAGAAAGCTCCAGATAGTTATTACTTTTCTCTATTTTTTTAACTTGCAAGAAATGCCCCTATGTATAAGAAGAGATCTATTACATAACCAACGTAGCATTTTGTTTTATAAAAAAAGAAAAAAACCAACATAGCATCTTTAATTTCGTCTTTCTTTCATACTTTTTTTCTTGATCAACAAAATTTTCCACGACTCTCAAAACAGATTTACATCAATCCGGTCACGTAACACCTTCTTAGCCAGGGAGTCGGCATACGAGTTTTTTGACATGTGGACATATCTAAACATTTGAGATAGATTTTTTGATGTCTAGAAACTCAAAATCATTTGGATAGAGCCGACCGCATGGCTAGTGCCTCAGCCACTAAGGGAGAGCTAACAAAGTCCCTCTTTCATACATGTATCATTTATCCATTTATGAAAAAGCTAACCACACCACTCACACTATACTTATCAATCTTATTGAAATTAGCATTAGCATTTTCACTAAATTGTTTTCTTATCAAGTACACCATTTAATTTGTTAAATGACATTTTGAGTTTCTTTTCTAATTTACAATTGAAAGTATTGTGTAGTGAAGTTACATAAAACAAATATAATTATTCAAGAAATGGTCATATACTCCAATTCATTTTAAAGAAAATTTACAACAAGCTCCTAAAAGCCAAGGTAGGAGAATCAGTCTAATTATTAGCTAAACCTATAAATCAAATTCAAAGCTAACGTCACTACAGCGACCAATCTTCCAACTACGTAACATCTCATTCTGTTGCTATTGCACTCCGTGCCGTTCGTCAACCCCAAGCTCCCGTTTCCGGATCTTTGATTTTTTTGGATTTTATATAAATCTTCAACATTTGACTCAAATTGATATTTAAAATTAATTACTTTTGTAAGTGTAGAGTTGATGTCATCATTATCCACAAATATTTATCTATTCTAAATCTAATATCAGACATTTTTTTTGTCGGAATATCAGACTTATCCATGTCTTCGTTGTTTGCTCACACAACATTAACTGTAATCTAAGGCCTTGAATGGAAGCAACATAGCGGGACGGTTCTTGACATGCTGCAGGACGGATCCAAAAAATTCACCAATCATGATGTTATATTGAATGCGGTGCGTATTAACAAAGAAACGCATTAACAGTAAATGATTAAAATGCGGTCCTAAAATGCAAAGAAAAATGTTGAGCCGCAGTAGCTAGAAATATACACCACATTAGGTGTGATTCAAGTGCGGAACTCATTTTATATTAGTATGTTATTTACTTCCATTTAAGTAAAAAATTAACATTATAGCATCTGTATCTTTTAGTAACTTTTATATAATTCACATAATTTCAATATATCCTTTAGTAATCTAAAATTAAAAATAATTTGAATTTTTGATTCTTAAATATTGAACACTCGTTATTAATTTAATTATCATATAAATTGTTTATAATAATTTTTAACATTTAAGCTTAAAATTAATTCAAATGCCACTAATATTATTTTATTTACTCAAAATATCATTTATGTTTGGGTTAACTATGTTATGCTAGACTTTAGTTTTGAAGGTTTAAAGTTTGTTAGGATCAAAAAAATTTTAAAATTTTAGAACTTTATAATTTAAGGGTTAAAATATTTAATTTGTCGTAATTTTGAAAATGGACAACTAATTGTGACATTTTCACAAATTAGCATTTCAAAAGTGCATATTTTAATATTATCCTTTTGCTTCCTAAAATTATTATCTACAACAAATTGTTTTTAGATCTATTTTATAGTTTTTCACCAATTAAATAATTGTTTTGGACTGCATATTAGTTTTTTATCAATCAAACATTGTTTTCTTCCGTCTTTTCATACAAACCGCACTTGATCCACAAATACATTTTTCATGCATGATTTTGCAGTTATACCGTACTGAACCACATATTTTTTATGTCCCCATTGTTTAATTTAGTGTCATCGATCGAAGCCTAATTCTCAAAAACTATAAGAATTGGCTTAAATGATGGGTCTAATGAAAGGAGATGCAATAAGAACCACATGTTTTCATTACGACAATAATACAAAATAATTATAATAACTTGGTAGATCAACGCTCGCCGTCCACTTGAATTGAATTTTTCTTTTAGTATTAAAAATCGATTTCACCTTCGGGATATCTTTTTGGAGCTTCAAAACACAGTTTGCAGATAAAGACATGATAGGCTCAACGCTCTTGACGAATAAAATGGAAGAAACTTTAAAAGAGAGGACCCATTGGAATTAAATATCTTCTTTCTTGTTTGTTATTTTTAGTCTTCACAACTTTTTTGTTTCTTCTTTTATAGTGGTCGCAGTTACAAAGCTAACGACATTCATACGTTATGTAGTCCTATCAACATCACACACACATCTTATTCCAAGTAAACTAAATATCAAAAATAACATGAATCTCAAATTTTGGTTTTGATTGATAGTCCCTGCTTGTAATGGTTATTATAATTTCTCATGCTTCTTCACTAATCAGACAAATAATTTTCTATTTTTAGATGCACAGATAACATAATAGCTTAAATAAAATCAAACATAATTTTAGATAAGTAATACGTACTAATACAAAGGTTCAACGAATATTATTACATCAAAGAACTACCTCAACTCACTAAAACAATTATTGTTAGTAATGAACGGTGAAGATTTAATCTAAATAAAGTAAATAAGAAAATTCAACGGCTTAGATCTCTGCTTTTGTTTGCGATTTTTAAAACCATTGTAGACGATGATGACGATGTAGCGCAGCCGTTCGATTTTCTCTCTCTGTTCATCCTAACCGTTAATCTTGACGAGGTTTCATCTCTCGATAACCGTTTCAATGGTCGAGAAGATTCGCTCGATTCTTCCGCCTGCATTTCGAAAAAAAATCAACCAATTATTATTTCTGTTTTAAAAAAATAAAATCAAAATCGCAGATCGTTTCATTTTCTTAGATTATTTTGAAACTGAAATTTGAAATAGAAAGAGAGAGAGAGATTCGTACATCTGAGAAGTTAAGATCTGAAATCAGGCGCGTCCTTTTCACAATCAAATCTCCGTCGCCGGTGCTAACCGAAGATGATGAACTCACCGCCGGAAGTTGTTGCGCAGGAACCACCTGATTCTCCGCTTCTTCTTCTTCCTCCTCATCATCATCGCTTTGTTCATCTTCCTCATCGTCGTCGTACGATTCAGCTCCGTCGTCTTCAATCGCTAACCGATCTCCGTGACAATCGCGATTATTGGTTCCGGCGAGGGAGTTGTTCTTACGAGCGAGACATGACTCGCATATGGAAACAGTTGGACAGAGACGAAGACCAGAAGCTTTCCAAGGCGTGGGGGATTGACACGCGCTACAAAGAAGGCAGCGCGTGTGCTTAGCCACCAGAAAATTAGCTCCGTGAACCTTACCGTCACAATCCCAGCATAAACTCGCTTGATCCGACTCACAGAACATTCTCGCTACACCACCACATAACTCACACTTGTTCTTCCCCATTTTGCTTCTCTCTCTCTCTAGATGCACAGTATCAATTGTTTGTGAGGTCTTTGCTTCTTTTTTATCCTCTCTCTCTCTCTCTCTCTCTCCTCTCGTTTCTTCTGCGGACAGAAATAAGGAGCAAAGGAAAGTACAATTTGCTTGCATATGAAGAATTTCGTGGCGAGTTTTCTGTGATTTAATTCTTTAAGGGGTATTTTCGTCTTTTTATTCACACCCACGAGTTTTTTATTTAACAATTACTTTATCTTATACAGTCTTAATGTTCAAAATTAGAAACATTTTTTTATTTTGCGGTGGAAATTTTTTTTAAAATAGTTGTGGATAATTATTCATTTCAGTTGTAATTATTGTTTTTCTGAAGTTATTGGGTTCTCCTGCAGCTTAGGCATGGCCGAAATACAACCGTAATCGTATTTCACACCGTAACCGTACCGTTTTAAATCGTAACCGTTTTAAAAGGTTTAAAACCGTAACCGTTAACCGTAAAATTATAATAGTTAAAATTAACCGGTTTTTGTAACTGTATTCATTACTAACCGTAACCGTATAAAAACCGTCGGTTAACCGTAAGGTTAAAACCTTAAAATTTTAACCGTAACGGTAACTAAAATAGATTTAAATATACCTATGGTTTTAATTGTACCTATAACTGCATAGTAATTGTCTAGAATTTATCTACTCGTGAGTTGTTTCTACTTTTTTTTATAAAATAAATATAGATTTAATCCTAACATATTTTGAACGAACTAAAAGTATATACATGTTGAATATTTACAGCACAAAACATTTTGGAGGCAAACAAAATTATTTGGTTGCAAATACAAACTTCAAATCTTAAGTTCAAAATTATTTTTAAAAAAATCCTATTAGATCTTAAATTTGTCGTAGTGGAGCCAAAAAATAGTTTTTTTAAATTTTCATTTATTAAAATATTAGGTAAGTTTTTTTATTGTTTCACCCACGAATAAAAATAACGTTTATTTATTTTTAGTATCATTCCATATTCAAAACATATTAAAGAATGATTTTTAAGTATATAAAGTTTCTAAATCTTCACTTATAATCTTTTTTTTAATTTTAAAAATATTATAATTATAACCGTATTATTAACCGTATCATACTCATAACCGTATCTAACCGCAACCGTATTAACCGAACTGTATTTAACCGTAACCGTTTTAACCGTATTTTAAATGGTTAAGGTTAAGGTTAACAAAAAATATTAACCGTAACCGATGGTTAAAAAATCGTAACCGCAATAACCGTAACCGTGGTCATGCGTACTGCAGCTCAGTATTATCCTCGACTTCTTAAAGTTAGGAGAGATAATAATATCCAGAATAATAGTTTTTTATTTACTTGGTCCTGAAACCACGAACCGATACAAGGGCCTATGGGCGTTATCCTACGTGTCAAGTAATGATTCGTTGAATGACCTACAGATATTTTTGAGGTAGATTATAGTCGGTGACGTGGCGAGATATCAGCCCCGTAAGGAGGAGAGGGAGATTCTGAAGTATCCTACGTGGACGAATCAGGTTCTGGGAGAGAGTTATAGCCACGTGATCCCACCTGGGATTTGTCTGGACCTTAATACACGTTTACCGGGGTCCACTCTTTTATTTTTTTATTTGTCCCATATTCCTCTCGTCCCCCAAAGTGATCCAACCATTTTTTGTGTGAATAAGGTTTTCGATCTCTTTTGAAATATTAATAGAAATTGGCACGTATATCATAAAAAAAAATTATAATTAACTAACTACCTAAAACCAAAAAAGTGCTCACATCTTATTAATAATAAAGTTTAATGCTTCAAACATAATAATTAACATGATCGCGACACATGTCGAATCGATCGATCTGAGATTTTGACACGTGTTAAATTTGTTTCCAATTAGATTTTGCCATATCTTATCATAAAAATCTTAATTCTTTTTTAAAAAAATTTATATATCTTTAATTATCAAGTAGATTATAAAAATTAATATATATATATCAAAAGAAAATCAAATAGGCTCTAATGAACAATTTATTTAAATAATGAGTTGATAAGCTAGGTTTTATCTTTCAATTTTTATTTATTATATGTCATACTTTTGTTTTTTTTATTCAAACAATTTTTTCCTTTTTTCTTTACGTATTTTAGATGAAATAAGTTTTAAGATTTTCTCATAATAAATATTAATTAATAAACTTTTTTTTTAATTCAAATAGAGTTATGTTTACATACCCAAATCTTTATGGACTATAATTTTTTTTTTTTTTGCTGTATCAATCTTCTCACCAAACAATTTTAAATTTTGATAATCTCTTCTACAAACTTTATTTTTGATTTTTATTAGAAAGATAACATCGATTACTCTTTTTTATAAGTGAGACACATTAACAATTTTTTCCTTTTTTCTTTACGTATTTTGGATGAAATCAGTTTTACGATTTTCCTCGTAATAATATTAATTAATAAACATTTTTTTAATTCAAATAAAGTTAGGTTTACATACCCAAATTTTTATAGATTATAATATTTTTTCTTTATATAATTTTCTTTTTTTTAGTCTCAATCTTCTTACCAAACAATTTTAAATTTCTATAATCTCTTCGACAAACTTTATTTTATCTTTTTGTATGAAAGATAACATCGATTAATCTCTTTTTTGATAGATGAGATACATCACGACGATCTGTTTTAGTCTGTGGGATTAATAAAAATATTCTAATTTTATTTTGTTTTGTTCTATTTTTTACAACATAGATATCATCACATCAATGATTACTAAAAAAAATGCATTTAGCGTTATATTATAGTACGTCTTATACAGAAGTCAAAAGTATATTTTTTCAGAAACTAATGAATTTACAGGGATGAATTTTCTACTAATTGATAAATAGATTAGTATATTATTATTTTATATGAATGAGAGTGTGAATATAATATATTTTTATTTTTAAGGTAGAAAATTATTCAAGACTTTGTGCATCATTCGCTTCTTACAAAATTTGAAAAGCAATTGTGCGAAGAAATTCTTATTAAATTTTTAGTTTTAGTTTGCAATTATGGGATTCAATTCGTTAAAATTTTGGAAAAATAGATATATGAGTTGTTACATAATTAGGAAAAAATCAAGAAAAAAGGTAATTTAAAAATTTATTTGATATCAACTTTTTGGATTTTATTTTGTTTACTTTCATGAGTGATTTTAAAATTTTCTTCTTTTTCATTTTTAAATTCCTTCGGGTTATAATAGACATCAAAATTGATAAGGATGCGAGTTCCAATTTCAACTTGATAAGGATGCCAAGATATGAACGGTGAATGGTATTTTTAGCTATGACGAGATAGAAAAATATATAATTCCACACCCTTAAGACTGTTCGGGAAATTCACTATCTAACATACAATACATCAAAATGAAGTAACTAACAATATCAAGTTTTGATTTTTTTTTTTATCCTTAATGAAAATTAACAAAGATTCTGATCAATATAGTTAATTATGTTCATAAATATTATGTATAAATGTTTCTGATAATAGTTAAGTATGTATGTTATTTTTTTCATTAACTATAATAGGTAACTACGTTCTGCAACATAGTTAACTATTTTAGTTTAAATAAGTAACTATTAAAACATTATTTTTATGTAGTCATTTATGTTATGAAATCGGTAGAATAGAAAATTATGCTGTGAAATAAGTTAACTATGTTTTAAATTGATAACTCTTATCTCAAAAATAGTTAACTATCTTTTGAGATCAATATAATTTGTAGTTTCGAAAATAGTCAACTATGTTATTAAGTTGATTCATACATGGGTAATTTTTTCTTGTATTTAGTTTTCATTGCTAGTTACTTAATTATATTTTCTTACATGTTAGTTACCTAATTTTATATCCCAAAAATGTTATTCAACTAATTAACCATATTTTAAAAGAGAAAATTTGTAACAATAATCTCAAAAACATTTTTTTTGTCAACACTGGGCCACAACTGGCCTGCCCATTAGTCTAACACCTACATTAAGTAGACGGGGGACCTCGATCCCGGGTGTGATGGTGCCTGCTTTTTGTGGACTTACCTCCGGCCACGAGGCTAAGGTCACTTCACCTTAAAAACATTTTTTGTTTTGAAATTTAACCCTCTGTCAGTAAATTTGAAAAATAACTTTGTCTATATTTATAATAACTAATATAATTAAATTGAAATTGTATTTTATAAAAATTATTTTTATGTAATCTACTTTTAATGCTCACATATTAAGGTTTATGCTCCCATATTAGGGTTTATTACCCCCACAACTCTATTAAAACTAAAATCAAGTGTTTAAAATAATTTAATATTTTACGTTCGTTTGTGAGGGTTTAGACTTACGTTTTAGGGTTTAGTGTTCATTTGAATCCACTAAATTAGTCAAATAGAGTGTTTTGAATCATACAATATTACAAGTTTGTTTGTGAGGTTTCAGACTCTCATACTAAGGTTTAGTATCTTTTAAAATCTATAAGTTTAGTCAAATTGAGTGCTTGAAATTATATAATATTTTACGTTCGTTTCTGACGATTTATGCTATAATTCCGTTTAAAATAAAATCTATAATTCTAAAACTAAAAGATTCAATTTTTAATATCAAAATATAATTTATTTTTGTGATTATCACAATATATTTATAACTAAATTATTATTTTTTAAAAAAGTTTTTATTTAATTTAAACCTACAATTTTTTTATTCAACAAAAGAAAAAATATTTTTCGAAACCTTCATAACAAATGTTAGTTTTCAAATTTTACACTCTAATTTTTTTGGAATATGAAGCCAATTCTCTTATTTTAAAATGCACTATTTATAGTGGCTTATCTTCACTAATAGAAATATGTTTCCCTCTTAGTCAAAATTTCTTCTTTTTTTTGTCAACAACATAAGACTCTTTTACCATCACCCGGTTATCCATGCCGGTGGTTGAGAGCTTACAAAAGAAACATTATGATCAACTATGCACTGCACAATTCGCCAGCTTGTATATTATATATTTATATATATATATTATCATTATAACATCTCACCTCATCTCTCCTTCACGTTTCTTCACCTCCACCCACATGTGAGAAGGGCAAAAAAAATAACAATTGTTATTTACCTAATTAATAGATTTGGAATATATTTTCTTAATTGTTAATCTGATTTTGTATATTAAGCAAATTCACCCAAATATTAAATATCGTTTGGCTTAATAATGATGATATCAAAATCGTATTATAATTATGTAATAAGCTTTAGTGCGCACAAGATCAACCGGCTTGCGGGTCAATTTGATAAACGTAATGATAATTATGCAATTTGATAGGAATATTTGTCAATTTAATTGTCATTGTAATATCCATATAAAAAGTGTCCTCTTCAAAAAACAAGTAAAATCAAAATTCAACCACTTATTTGATTTCATTTCAGTGGTCTTTGTTATTTGCTAATATTTGGTCAAAAAGATGTGAAATCAAGAGAATGTTGCGCCCGGATTAAAAGGCTTGTTTGGAAATATCTAGGGGTCGAGCTTATTTGCGATCAATAATCCTTTTGACTTATTATTTTCCTATATTTTGGTCAAACGATTTATCTAAAAACGTTGAGATAAATGTTTGATTAATGACCGGTTACCAACTAAAACGAATGATTAGTTAATACCAAAATGAATGGTTATATATGAAGTGTGTATTTTAGCAGAACAAATAAAATATACTACTCCCTCCGTTCTGAAAAGATTGATGTTGTAGGAAAAACAAATATTTCTAAAAGATTGATTTTTTACATTCTCAATACATTTTTAATGAAAAAACAATGATGAATTGTAAATTCCAAGACACATTAATTGGTTTTATTGAATTACTATTGGTTTAGAGTCATAGAAAATTGTTTAGTACAAAAAACAAGACATTTATAACTAAGAATTAATGTGTTTTCTTAATAGTTGTGAAAATTCTACAACATCAATCTTTTGAGAACGGAGGGAATATGTGTGATGGGTTGGTGGTGACTCATTTGGTTATTTCCAAGAAAATTGAACGTATCATCTCTGATCGAGTATTTGCTTGGAAAAGATCATTGCGTTTTTAAAAGTATCATTAACCATGTTAGGTCCAGAATTTTTCGGTTATGGTAAACCAAAAACAAAAAAGAATTTTAAATATCAAAGTGTTTGTTTAAAAGAAGTTGATTATGTTTGATGGAATCATAACGAATCAAAATATAATAATACTTACAAGAGAGTTTTTTGGCCCAGCGGTCAAATCTTTCTTAAGAAATGTGAGAAACCAAATCTTTCTTAAGAAAATTTGAGTTTCACATCACATGTTAGCTTCAAGTTTCTTTTGAAAAAGTACTAATCTACGTGTTACGGTAATCCAGTTAAGGGAGGCGTCCATGCCAAAAACTTCGAACTTAATGCATAGTAGAATATTTTTTATTCATTTTACTAGTGAAATCTTCGTTATTTGTAATTCCACCATAAGTGACAAAAAAAAAAGAAGTAATTCCACCATAAGAACTTTTCCAATACTGTTTTATTTTCACTCAAATCTCTGATGAGTATTCAGAGAATCTGTAATCTCTATTCCAATTTAAGAAAGGTGAAGGTGAAATTGGACAAATGGATTTAACCTTTCACACTTTTTACATCTGTGTCCACGTGTAGAAATTGTGGTGTTGTATAATAATAAAATTAAAACAATTACCATTATATTTTGGATTCTTAATCACAACCCATAAACATCTGCAATTACCATGAGTTCATCATTGTCCTCATGAACTCAAAAGACGATTGGAACATCCATGTTATATATAAGAAAACGATTAGTTTATCCGGTTTGAAAGAAAACTGCACTAAAGGGACTTGTTCCTTATTGTAGACTTCATTGCGCATACAAAGACTCCAACACCGTAATTTCAACATTTCGACTCAATGCACTCTAAGATCAGTAACTTCAGGGACATGGAGCTTTGTAGGACCGTACCTTTCAACAGAGATTTCAATATCCTTGAAACACGGAAAATAGTCCATGAAATGATTGATCATCGCTATCTCTCTCATTGCTCCAATAAACCCTTGAATCTCTATTCTCTTCACCAGGCAAGATGTGAGTGAACGGCCTTTGTCCTCCGAGAAATGCAGTCACAAACATCCCCTCATGAATCTGTCACAACGTGCAAAAGACCCTGAAAACATAAAGGAGACATAAATGATTCAATGTATGATATAACTCTATCTTTCTACATGTTTGACAGACAAGTTGCGTACAATACCAAAATGCTTAAGAGTTTCTAAATTTGGACCTTTTTTTTTGGAGAGCTGGCATTCCTCGCCATTACCAAGTCGAAGAGCAAAATCATCATCTATCCAATCATTACCTGTTAGAGTAGATAGATACATATCTTTGATACTTAGAATATTAAGTGTGAATATTCCCTATAAAATCTTATGAGATCTCCCTTGTAATCACTATAAATATATCTTCATCAATAATATCACAAGGGCATCGAGCTCTATTCTCACTTACATGGTATCAGAAGCTCTAGGTTTTTCCATCGATCAATCTTTCATCCTCTTCTTCTTCTCTCTCTAAATTCTCTCTCTTCTTCTTTACCTTTTCTTCGCCTCTTCTCTCTCTTATTCTATGGCACTACAACTCCCACCACCACCGAAAAATCAGAAAAGCCATTCGGCATCTCTCAAATCAAGGCTTACATACCAATGGTCCTTGACATGAACAAGTTCAATTACGACGTATGGCGTGAATTGTTCGAAACACACTGCACATCATTTAGTGTGCTCGAACACATTGACGGAACGGGTAACCGATCCCCTGAAATTGAGAAAACGTGGAATAAACGTGATGGTTTGGTTAAGATGTGGATCTACGGCACACTTTCCGAATCCCTTCTTGACACTGTGCTTAAGGCCAAGTGCACAACTTGTGATTTGTGGCTTTCCATTGAGAACCTCTTTCGCGATAACAAAGAGGCTCGCGCTCTTCAATTCAAAAATGAATTGCGCACTGCTACAATCGGAGATGAAAGTGTCCATGATTATTGCAAAAAACTAAAAACTCTCTGATATTCTTGCAAACGTTGACTCACCTATCTCCGATCGTGTTCTTGTCATGCATCTCCTCAATGTTCTCTCCGACAAGTTTGATAACATTATCAATGTTATCAAGCACAAAGAACCGTTTCCAAATTTCTCTACTGCACAATCAATGCTTTTAATGGAAGAAGATCGCCTCGCAAAGCAAATCAAACCACAACCATCCAACACCAACAACTCGTCGTCTCCAAACATTCTGTACACTGACACAGAACAACAACACTCGAAGCCCCAATATCACCAAGGCAGAAGCTACACCAATCGTGGTCGTGGAGGAAGGAACAATCGTGGCAAGGGGCACTTTAACAACAATTATTGGCAGCACCAAAACAACGCCAATCAATGGCCATATGGAGCTCCACAATGGCTAATGCCCTATGACTACTCTCCTTACCCTCCACCTCCACCTCCACAATTTCCGATGTCTCCGATGTACCCGCGTACGCCTCCACATCATAATCATCCCTCTCTGTCAACCAACACCGATATACTTGGTCCATCTCCACAATCTTGTCTTCATAGTGAAGTTCACCTCTCACACACACCATCAACTCCATCATCCTCCACATCGTCACCATATCTGCCTTCAGAGTTGACCCACGCCTTCAACACCATGGCGTTACAAGACCCAAGTGACAGCCAGTGGTATATGGACACCGACGCGACGAACCACATCACCGCGAACCCAGGTACCCTCCGTTCTATTTTTAATACTAGCGCTAACTCTCCCGTGACGGTTGGTAATGGATCCTTGGCTAAAGTTACTATGCTAGGCAATGGTATAATTCCATCTTCTTCTAGACCACTTCAATTAAATCATGTTCTAGTTTGTCCTTCTATTATTAAGAACTTGGTTTCGGTTCGTCAATTTTCTCGTGATAATAAATGTTAAATCGAGTTTGATCCTTTTGGGTTTCTTGTTAAGGATCTTCGAACCAAGACACCTCTGCTCTGATGTGACAGCTTCGGTCCTTTATATGCGGTGAATCCCACTATCCAATTTCCTTCACCGCAAGCTCTTGTCACGTCATCAAATAATAGTGTTCTTTGGCATCGAAGATTGGGACACCCGGGCATCTCTACTCTTCAATCTCTTGGATCTTGTGGGGTTTTATCTATTAATAAGGCTAATATGACAACATTGTGTCATGCGTGCCAAACAGGCAAACATTCGTCTTCCATTTTCTCCTTCTTCCTCTATTATTTCTCAACCTTTTGATGTTGTTCATTCGGATATTTGGACGTCACCAATTCAAAGTTTTGGAGGAATAAAATATTATGTTATTTTTCTTGATCAATTCTCTAACTTTGTTTGGGCTTATCCTATCAGACGTAAAAGGGAAACATTTAACAAATATCTTCACTTCTCTGCTTATGTTCGAAATCAGTTCCGGAGCAGCATCAAATCACTTCAATGCGACAACGGCATGGAATACAACAATCGCCAATTTCTTGATCACCTCGCCGCTGTTGGAACGTAAATTCGCTTCTCATGTCTGTATACTTCCCAACAAAACAGACGAGCAGAACGAATGCTTCGCACCATCAATAACTTGGTTCGAGCAATTCTCTTTCAAGCTCACATGAAACCGAAGTTTTGGGTCGAAGCTCTTCATACATCAGTTCACATTCTCAATATCCTTCTTTCATCATCTATTTCTAATCATGTTCCTTTCACTATATTTTTTCACAAATATGCATCATATGATCATTTACGTGTATTTGGGTGTTTATGCTATCCTAACCTCTTTCCTCAATGCAGCATAAATTAGCTCCACGATCATCAGCATGTGTTTTCCTTGGTTACCCAACTAACCATAAGGGATATCGACGCTTTGATCTCTCCTCTCGAAAAATCATCTTCTCTCGACACGTTGTTTTTGACGAAAACACATTTCCATTTAAAAAATTTGAGGACTCGTCCTCTCCGCCATATCTTCCTGTCTCCGATCATATTCCTCCTCCTATCTCTCGTCCCTTTCTTCTTTCAGCTGCTGAGGCTACTCCTCCGCCTCCTCCGCCATTGCCTACGCATCCAATGGTCACTCGGAGCCGTCATGGAATTGTTAAACCAATTCAATGGCTCTGCCTACACACGTCTGTTATGTCTCCTCTTCCTTTGACACACGTATAAGCCGCTAAGGATCTTAACTGGAACGCCGTCATGGGAGATGCACATGGCGCTCTTATTAAAACTGGGACGTGAGACTTGGATCCGCGGCCTGTTGCTACTAACATTGTTCGTTCAATGTGGCTTTTCAAGCATAAATTTGGACCGATTGGACTGTTTACACGCTATAAGGCTTGATTAGTGGCAAATGGCAAATCTCAATAGCTTGGTGTCGATTGCGATGAGACGTTCAGCCCTGTCGTTAAACCAGCAACGATCTGCACCGTTCTTCACATCGCTGCTTCAAAAGATTGGCCTCTACACCAACTTGATGTCAAAAATGCTTTTCTCAATGGCGATCTCGAAGAAATGGTGTATATGCATCAGCCTCCGGGGTTCGTGGATAAAGACCACCCTGATTATGTATGTCGTCTCAAACGCTCCCTTTACGGCCTTAAACAAGCTCCCTGGGCATGGTATAAACTTTTTGCAACATTTGCTAAAAAGATTGGTTTTACTGAAAGCGCGTGTGATCCATCACTCTTTGTGTATTCTCATGGTCACCAAATGGCATACCTGCTTCTATATGTCGATGACATCGGTTTGACTGCGTCTTCTTCAACACTTCTTCATTCCATCATTACTTCTCTTAGCAATGAATTTGAGATGACCGCATTACTAAGAATGATGCAGGTCTGCTCCTACAACAACAAACTATGCGGCATACATACTTCATCGTGCTAATATGACTAATTGGAATCCATGTTCCACACCGGTAGACACAAAGGAAAAACTCACTCCTGACGGGCCACCTGTTGCTGATCCAACGTTGTACCGTAGTCTTGCCGGTGCACTTCAATATCTCACATTCACTCGGCCTGACATTTCGTTTGCGGTCCAACAAATATGTCTATTCATGCATGATCCCCGAGAACCTCACTTTGCTGCTCTTAAACGCATACTTCGGTACATAAAGGGCACCATCTCACATGGTCTTCAAATCAATTGGTCCTCTATTACTCAAGTCACTGCCTACTCCGATGCGGATTGGGCAGGATGTCCGTCTACTCATCGGTCTACCTCTAGTTATGGTATCTTTCTCAGTGATAGTCTCATCTCTTGGTCCTCAAAATGACAAGACACTGTTTCGCGGTCAAGTGCCAAGGCCGAGTATAGGGGTGTTGCCAACGCAGTGGCTGAAGCTACTTGGTTGCGTAATCTTCTTTCTGAGATGAAGTGTCCATTATCTAAAGCCACGGTTGTGTTTTGTGACAACATTAGCGCCGTTTACTTATCTTCCAATCCCGTGAAGCACCAACAAACAAAACACGTGGAAATCGATATACATTTTGTTTGGGAACGTGTGGCTCTTGGTCAGGTCCGTGTGCTTCATGTACCATATGCACTTTAATATGCCGATATATTCACTAAAGGGTTGCCAACACATCTATTTACCAACTTTCGGACCAGTCTCAACGTACATTCTTCCTCCCGTTGTAACTGAGGGGACGTGTTAGAGTAGATAGATACATATCTTTGATACTTAGAATATTATGTGTGAATATTCCCTATAAGATCTTATGAGATCTCCCTTGTAATCACTATATATATATCTTCATCAATAATATCACAAGGGCATCGAGCTCTATTCTCACTTACATTACCTAGTGCCCTTACTTGTTCGACTTGATCGTTAGTTTCTTAATCCTAGTCTCAATAAGATTTTCAAAATTAACTAATGGATATTCTTCCTGATGGAGTGCGGAAGGTAGATAATGAGTTGAACAAAGAGAACTCTAGGAGGCTCTCGCAACAGCTCAAAGAAGTCTTAGTTGATTGAGAAATCAAGCAAGACAAGGGGGTTCGAGAGTACTCCTCTCCGTGCTAAGCAAAGCAAAGCTCGTATGGAAACTTGAAAGTTTCTTATTAATTATCAAAATTCAAAACTGAATGTAAACAAAGACATCGACTTCTTTATATAGCCATGGACAAAACTCTAAGCTTCTTAGGAGTCATAAATAAAACGGAAATTTAACTTAAACATAAATAGGAAATTTATCAATAAAAGAAACACAAAAGCTTGAGGAGCACGTAAACACCAAAGCCAAACAAACGTGCTCCTCTTACTAGATATATAAGGATGCGCTGCATCAGATCCCTTCGGATAGGAGATTCGCCATCGAATCTAATCTCCTTTGATATCTTGAAAGTCATAACATCTCACCTTTATCCCCATGGAGAACACATACGTCATCATGAGTGTCATTGTTATCAGGTTTAAAATCATGAACCCCCTCTTTGTCTCCACATGTTTCATCAAGTAACAATCCACGTCGAGGCTTGCTGGGACACTCTGTTTGACGATGACCAGGTTCGTTACAGGCAAAGCATCGTAAGGCATTAGGACGAGTTGATCGTCGCAATGCTAAATCTTCTGCAGGTGGTTGTGATTGAGAAAAACCATTAAGTGTCCCGTTGTTTTCTTGCTACACTACAAGAAAATAGATAATCTGTGACGGATTTTTGTGACAGTTTTTTTCGTCACAAAAGACTGCGACGGAAGTGTTGACGGATTTGTGATGAAAATAAAAAATGTAACAAAAGCGTCGCAAATTTGTGACGAAAAAAATATATAAAAAAGCGTGGCAAATTTGCGACGGAATTATGACGATTAAAGAAATCGTGACACATTTTGAGACGGATTAGCGACGAAAAATAAATCGTCCCATATTTGCGACACTTTTGTGACACAATTCTTAACCGTCACAAAGTTGTGACAACAAAAAGACGTCACAAATGCGTGACAAATGATGTCGGCAAGAAAAAAACAAAAGTGACTTATGTCGGTAACTAAAAGACAAAGGAGTTGAAAACGTGGTAAAGAAAGCGTACCTAATTGCCGTCTAACATGCATAAAGCGTGACAAATGCGTGACAAAATCGTCACAAATTTGTGACGATTTTGAAAGCGTTGCAAAAGCGTGACAAAGTTGTTTCCTATATATATGGCAACCTTTTCACTCATTTCTCCACACAATTCTCTCATCTCTCATCTCTCATGTCTCATCTCTCTCTATAAACCGGAAGAGGAGGAAATAGAGGAGGAAAAAAAAAAAAAAGAAAAAAAAAAGGAAAAAAAAAGAAAAGAAAAAGAAAAAAAAAAAAAGAAAATTATTGATATAAAAATGTGGCCTACTTCAACGACAACCCGAGAATGGATGTATTACCGCCAAGTTCCGGGAACGAATAATCTGAGAGAAGAATTTTTGATGGGTGTGGACCAGTTCTTGGCGTTCGCTAGTAACCAGGATTTTGCTCGACAGAATAACAGTATGATTTATTGCCCTTGTGCGAAATGTAGAAATGGTCAAACTCCTAAGACAACCAGAAGGGTTGCTTCTCATTTGCATAATAGAGGGTTCATGCCAGGTTATTATGTTTGGACAGAACATGGGGAAGATGTAAATGTAGTTGGAACTGTAGGAACTAGTAGTCAATATGAGAATAATGATTTTAGTAGCGGGAATTTTGATGTTAATTACGAGGGTGAGAATGTTTATGCTGAGACGGTTCATGATGCATTTCATGGTTCTGCACCACTTAATGATTATTATCATGAACATGATCAGAGCGGAAATGATCATGTTTATAAAGAGCCAACCCATGAAGCAAAACAATTCTACGACATGTTAGAAGCTGCAAATACACCCCTTTATGAAGGTTGTCGTGAAGGTCATTCGCAGTTATCATTAGCTTCTCGGATGATGAACATCAAAGCAGATCATAATTCCTCTGAAACACAAATGGATTCTTGGGCAGATGCGTTTAAGGAGTATTTACCTGAGCCTAATCAGGCGCCTAGTTCATACTACAAGATCAAAAGGCTAGTACGAAAGCTAGGATTGCCGATGAAGACATATGATGTCTGTGTAGATAATTGTATGCTTTTCTGGAAAGAAGACAATGAGTTGGAGCATTGTAAGTTTTGTGGAAAGGATAGATATAAGGCTAGTACTGGGGGGCGGAAAAGAGTGGCAGTTAGTAAAATGTGGTATCTACCTATCGCTGTTAGGTTGAAGCGATTGTACCAATCAGAGAAAACTGCAGCATCGATGAGATGACATGCTGAGCATCAGTCACAGGACGGAGTTATGAATCATCCATCTGATGCGGCAGAGTGGAAAAATATCAACGACTTGCATCCGAGTTTCGCAAAAGAAAAGCGAAATGTGTATTTGGGTTTATGCACAAATGGATTTAATCCCTTCGGAATGTCAAAAAACTATTCGTTGTGGCCTGTGATCTTGACACCCTACAATTTACCTCCGGAAATGTGCATGAATCAGGAGTATTTTTTTCTCACGATTTTGAATTCGGGTCCGAATCATCCACGGGGAAGTCTTGATGTGTTCCTCCAACCACTGATTGACGAGTTAAAGGAGTTATGGCTTAACGGAGTTATGGCGTACGATGTTTCTTTGAATGAAAAGTTTAACCTGAGAGCTGTTTTGTTGTGGACGATAAGCGATTTTCCAGCATATGGTATGTTGTCGGGGTGGACAACACATGGGAAATTATCGTGTCCAATTTGTAGGAGTGACACAAATTCATTTTACCTCCCAGCTGGTAGGAAAACGTGCTGGTTTGATTGTCACCGGAGGTTTTTGCCCAGCAATCATCTGTTACGAAAGAACAAGGTTAGTTTTTTGAAGGGCATAAGCGCAATGAACGACTACCCACCAGATTCTTTGATTGGAGAACAAGTCTATCAGCGTATACAATGTTGCGGAGCACCAAAAACATCTAATGTTGGTGGAAATGGCCATAAAAAAAACCGTATGGCCATGAGGATTGACATAATTGGCATAAGGAGAGCATTTTTTGGGAGCTACCGTACTGGATTGATTTGAATGTTCGACACAATCTTGACGTGATGCATATCGAGAAGAATTTCTTTGATAACATCATGTATACAATTATGAATGTAAAAAAAAGATCGAAAGACACAGTGAAGTCCAGAGTTGATATTGCTCAATTTTGTCGGCGGCTGGAATTGCATGTAGATCGACACCACAATGCACTGTTTCCTATTTGGCGATTGAATGTAAAAGGAATTGATGCATTGCTACTTTGGGCGAATGAAGTGAAATTTCCAGATGGGTATGTAGCAGATTTAGCCAGTTGCGCAGACATCCCTCGTCGCCACTTTTGTAGAATGAAAAGTCATGATTGTCACGTGTTTATGGAACGATTGCCATTCGTATTTGCTGAACTTCTCCCATGCAACGTCCATCAAGCATTATCTGGTATGTTTGTATAAGTTAAATTATATATATTCTTTATTATGTTTTCAATAAGAATGTGTTAACAAGTATGTATTTGTTTTACAGGGATTGGATGTTTTTCCGTGATTTAAGCAGTAGGTCATTGGAGCAATCCCGGGTCCAAAGTCTGAAGGAGAACATTGTCATGATTCTGTGTAACTTGGAGAAAATATTTCCACCTTCTTTCTATGATGTAATGGTGCACTTACCAATTCACCTGCCATACGAAGCCAAACTTGGTGGTCCTGTGCAATATAGGTGGATGTATCCGTTTGAAAGGCAAAGCAAAAAACAAAGCAAAACCAGCTGCATCAATCGTTATGTCGTACATGATTGATGAGGTATCTTATTTCTCTGAACACTACTTTTCGTCAGAACTTTCTACAGCGAGTAGAAGAAGGTACGTAAGTTTACTCCATTTGTATTGTATAAGTTATTGGTATTTATGCTCCATTGTGAATAAATTAAAGGAATTTTGCAGGTTAAATCGATATAATGAAGGTGCGGTTCCCGTTTATCAGGTGGAAGTACCTGATATATTTACCGCTTTAGGTCGCCCTGGTGGCAAATGCAGGGAATTTTGGATAAGCGATATAGATTACAAAAGCGCTCATTCATATGTCTTACGAAATTATGAGTTCTTTGGACCGCTAGAAAGGTAATATTGGACCGGTAGAATTATTCTGTTCCAATTAAGTTTCAAAAATTAAATAAAAAACAAGAATCATTACTTCATGATAACATAGGTTGTTTGAAGCCCAAATACGATACGCAAACCCAGAACTATCCGATGAGGACGTCATGGCGAAAAGAGCCACAGATTTTCATACGTGGGTTCGCCAATATGTATGTCTTCGATCCTTTTTTCCATTTACAATATGTATGTCTTTGATAGAGAAACTGACTTAACATCAATTACAAATTGTATAGGTGTATCATACGAAAAATCAACAGAGTTTCCCTTATTGGGTCCTAGATATTGTGGAAGGTCCGGAACGTAAAGTCAGTTCATGGCCCATGTATTTTACTCGAGGGTATATGTTTCATACACGCGGGCAGGGAACAGGTAACAAAACGATGAATTACGGTGTATGTGTCCGAGGACAAAATTATTCTGAAGCAGCAATAGAAGATGATTTTTACGGGACCGTCGAAACTATCATGGAGCTCCAGTATCCAGGGTTTTTGAATTTGAAGGTCATGCTTTTCTATTGTGAATGGTTTGACCCTACTATCGGAAAAGGTACTCACATAAGTCCTGGAGGCATTGTTGACGTTCTCTCAACGGGAATATATCTAAATTACGAACCTTTTATTTTAGGTATGAACTTATGGAGTATACGCATATATGTTTTTTTGACAGAATTTGTTCAATTATATTTTAATTTTTTGCAGCTTCGCAAGCTGATCAAGTTTCGTATCTGCCATATCCATTTACAAAACGGCCTCGGAAAATATGGTTTACAGTGGTAAAAGTTAATCCGAGGAATCGTGTTCAAGGAAAGTTTAAGGACGACGAATTGATCATTTTGCAACAAACTACAGATGAAGGAGGCTCAGATTCAGTAGATGAAATTGTAGTCGAGAGTTTGGTGGACCGTTCCAATCCGATTGAACCTATTGATGTTGAAATTGGAGACAGTGACGCTTCTGATGAATTTCTTTGTAATTTATCATCATCCAATGACGAATAAAATTTTTTTGTTTGTAATAAACGTTGGTATATTCGAAAACCACTTTTATAAAAACGTTGTGTGTATAATATATTCCAAGTATTTTAAATGTTAAATGGATTGAAATTATAAATTTAAATGTTAATGTGTAATATAATTTTTTTGGGATAAAAATGATAATGTAGTATTAATATAATTCTGTGGCACCTTATCTCGATTTAGTATACTAGCCTAGTGGCAACCATCACCATTGTACGAGAGACAAGTCGGTGGTTCGAATCTACCCAGTTGAATTCGAATACTTTTTTCCCGAGAATTAAATTTCGTCACAAAAGCATCACAAAACTGTGACAAATTCACTCCGATTGTTTAATTTAGGGTATAGGGTTTCGCTTAGCGTCACCAAACTGTTACAAATTTGTGACAGATTTGTGACGGATTAGCTACGCCAATATCATTTTGGTATTTTTAAAATGAATTCAAGAACTAGGGGATTAAGCATAAGTATATTATTCACGAGTGGATTTCTAATTTGACATCTAAGTGTTTAAATCTTCTAATTTGAGAAAAAAAAAATTTCATATCAACCACAAAAGTGTTATTACAATGTACTTAGTATAACTTTGGAAACTTTAAAAAAAAAACAAATTGTTGTATAAATATTTTTTTTAAGTACAATTTACCCAAATATAATCATCCTAATGTCTCATACTTGGTTGGAAACAAATTTAAACCCATGAACCAACCAATTTCTCATTTAAATGTTTAGGGTTTAGGGTTTCAAAGTTGGTACTTACTGAGCGTCACAAATTCGTCACAAATGTGAGACTCTTTTGTGACGCTTCTGCGACGCTAGTATTTGGGTTTTAAAAAATTTGGGCCAGTGCGGGAAAATTTGGGCCGCCATTTTTCCCTCCTATTAATTTGCGACGCTTTTGTGACGCCCGTGTTTTATATATATAAAAAAAATCAGATCCCCAATCTGAAAACCCTAATGTCAGTTCATCTTCTTTCTTGATTTCATCCCTAAACACAACTCGATTTCTCTCCGATTTCGTCAAAATCAGAGAAATCTTTTCTTAATTTGCAGAAATCTGGTATCATTCCTCTCTTTTCCTTTCGATTTTATCTCTGTTCCTCTCGATTTCTTTGCTTGTCCTCTCGATTCAAAACCCTAAAATTTCATCTCTGATTTCATCTCTTTGATCTATTTCGTTTCCCTTTCTCCATTTATCTCATTCGAATTTCTCAAACCCATTTCGATTTCTCCTTTTTAAATCCTAAAATTGTAATTTCTTTTCGAATCGAAACATTTTCTGCTCGATTACTCTCAAGATCTTCATGTCTTCCAAACCTAAAGGACATGCGAAGCCGGCGAAGTCTATCGGAGCCGGTGGTAGAGGAAGCGGCGGTGTTGCAGGTAGAGGAATCGCTGGTCCTACCGGTAGAGGCGGAGCCGCTGGTAGAGGAAGAGGCACAACTAATCCTACAGGAGGAGCCGCGGTTAGAGGAAGAGGCGAATCTATTCCTACTGGAGGAGCCGCGGTTAGAGGAAGAGGTGAAAGTGTTCCTACTCGAGGAGCCACAGTTACAGGAAGAGGCTCAAGTGTTCCTACTGGAGGAGCCGCGGCTAATAGAGTAAGAACGAGAGGTGGCCTCGGAGCCGGGGGTAGAGGAAAGGGGAAAGAACATGCAGTTGATCCTTCTACAAGTGCTGGTGCCGGTGAAGCTGACAGAGGAGTCGAACCATCGACATTTCCTCTACCGACTTGATCTCCGGTGGCTCCTAGTGGAAACCCTAATCAGACGCCTAGTGAAAACCCTAATCAGATGCCTAGTGGAAACCCTAATCAGACGTCACATGGGGGTGTTACAGCTAGGTCTTCTAACTCTTCTAATCCCTGCTCTGAGAATACAACCTCCATCAACAGAACACGGATACCGGCTCAGTATACTTCATCTTCCCAACAAAGACCTACACTCCAGTTGGGGATTGAAACTGCAATGTCTCTGCCTCCTCCTCAGAACAGAGTCGATGAGGAATACGATGACCAATATGAAGAAGGCGACAACAACGACTTCCAGTTTCATGACTTCCAGTTTCATGAAGAACAACAAGAAGTTAATCAACAAAATCCAGAGAGCCAAGACTTCGAAGCTCTCCTCGATGCCCTTCTCCATCTTCCAGGCAGAGAGCAGCTCATGCGGTTGTCTGAGCATCCAAGCCCAGACTACGAGTCCATCTGGTAATGTTTTCACTTCTACATAATGCTTTTAATTTTGTTTATGTATTTAGGTTAATATACTGATACACCATTAGGTTCATTAGGTTCATGTACAGATGGGAGCTTTGTTGACAACAAAGCTCAAACAGTTTGTGGGGCGTATGATAAGGAGATAGCTCAACATATGGATGATGGAGATGGCCCATCTATTTCATCTGATGGTGGTTCTCAACGCTCTACTCAACGGACTCTGACCCTCGATGAAAAGAACGCCATTTTTCTCAAGGTATTCTGAAAATCTCTTCTGCCTATGTTTGTTTCTACTTTGCTTTGTTCTTGCTTTCAGTTTCATCTTGCTTTCACTTTCAGCTGTGATTTGCGTATGGTTGTTCATCCAGATAATAATTGTTTTCCTTTATTCTTTTCTTGTTTCAGTGTACTAAGACAAACGCCAAGGGCGAACCCTTTGGACTTGGCCAATTAAAAGGTGGTTCAGCCGCAAGAAAGAGGAAGAGGGACGATGGCTCCTCTTCATCTGACCTTGAAGGAATCAAGAGCCAACTTGCTGCTGCCAATAAAAAGATTGCTAAGCATGAACAACTTCAGGCTCGCCGTGATGCCAAGGTCAGCAGAATGGAGAAGTTCATCGAGTTCATGAGGAAATCCGATCCCCGCGTCACAGCACACTTTCAAGAAGAAGAAGAAGAAGCAGTTGATCAACAACAGGATCCACTGATCCGTCTAGTCGACACAAAACTCGGCCTAGCCACTGGGCCGAGCTCGAGCAATGCACCACCCAACGCAGAAGGTACCGCAGCACCCACATCAGAACCGTAAACGTGTAGGTGTTGTTTCGTTTGTTCTATAACTTGTGTATCGGATCCTTTCAACTCTAAACATTGTTGAAAGTGTTTTATGTTCTTTTGTAATCTCATTACTCTTTTGGCTTTTGTAAATTATGGTTTTAGTTTAATTTCTTTTACATTTCAAACATTTTGGTGTGTGTTTCAAAAATCAATTAAACATTTTTATTTTGTCACAAATTAGACACTTTTGTGACGAAATAAGAGCAAAAGAATTTATGAAATGGCGTCACAAATTCGTCGCAATTGTGACGAATTTTACCGTCACAATAGTGTCGCTAATTTATGACGGAATAAGAGAGTCACAATTGCGTAACAAATATATGACGCTTTTGTATCGTCACTAAACCGTCGCATATCTATGACGCTTTAAGGTCGTCTCAAAAGCGTCGCAAATTTGCGACGCTTTTTTATTCGTCTCCAAAGCGTCACAAATTTGTGACGAATGTGCGACGGTTTAGATTTGCGACGGTTTTTTAGCGACGCTTTTGTTTCGTCACAAAAGCGTCGCAACTTCTCTATTTTCTTGTAGTGGAAGTTCATCTTCTTCAACGTCAGATTCATGGTCATTATGGGCAATTAATTAAATTGTCAGCATGAACCGGGTTTTTGAGGTCGGTTTTCTAACGTCATGACCAATCTATCACCCAACGCTTGAAACGAATTTTGCATGGTCGTTGTCTCATGCATCGCGAGAAGAGCACTCTGGATTTCAGACCAATCTGTTGCCATAGTAACCGCACGTTCTTGTTGATCGATGGTGCTTTTGTTGTTGTTCATCTTTGGAGGCATCGTAAAAGAACTAAAAAAAAAACACCTTGCAGGAACGTAGTGTCTCTGATACCAACTGATGGAGTACAGAAGGTAGATAATGAGTTGAACGAAAAGAACTCTAGGAGGCTCTCGCAACAGCTCAATGAAGTCTTAGTTGATTGAGAAATCAAGCAAGACAAGGGGGTTCGAGAGTACTCCTCTCCGTGCTAAGCAAAGCTCAGCTCGTATGGAAACTTGAAAGGTTTTTATTAGTTATCAAAATTCAAAATTGAATGTAAACAAACACATCGACTCCTTTATATAGCCATGGACAAAAACCTAAGCTTGTTAGGAGTCATAAATAAAAAGGAAATTTAACATAAACATAAATAGGAAATTTATCAATAAAAGAAACACAAAAGCTTGAGGAGCACGTAAACACCAAAGCCAAACAAACGTGGTCCTCTTACTAGATATATAAGGATGCGCTGCATCACTTCCGCAACAAGACCATAGTATGCTAAATAAACAAGACTTAGTGGGCCTGTTCGGGAGTGTGACGCTGCCGCAACAGGAAGCGGCAAAAAAATGCTTGTAATTATGACTAACTTGTGACTCAAGAATGTGGAGACTAAGACGCAGCGACACGTCGGAGCTTAATTACAAACCATTCCAACTGCCGCTAATTTCTTCATCCTCACGCAGCAGCAGATTTTAATTTCTCCAAATTCCATATTTTGATATGTTGCTGACGTGTCCTTTGTTATTGTTTGATCGCACCCTCTGCCGCTGAGTTGAGGAAACGAACATGCCTAGTGTATCAAACGAAAAAGTGCCTGAACCAAATTTAATTTCCGTCATGTCCAGGGGCGGATCTAGAAGATTTTTTAACTCGGTGCACAATTGATAAAAACAAAATTTAAAAATGAATATTGGGGGCTTGAACTCAGGTTGATAGGGACACTAGTGAAGCTCTGACCATCTGATATAACTAAACTTCATATTCTTCTTCACAAAATTATTAATATTAAGATTCTACTGGATGCACTTCCCCCATACCCAACACTCTACATCCGCCCTGGTCATGTCTAATTCCTCAAGCGTGGGGGAGGCAGAAAGAAGCATCTCTAACTTATCAACACAGAATTCAACCGAGAGTTTTAAGCATCGGCAAGTAAATGGCATCAGTCCACCAACCAATATCAATTCCATCTCCTATTTTCAGCTTTAAGTAGTTTCTTACTCTTGAAACCTTGCGGAGACAGCCAATATCGATCTTCGAAAACAATGCATAAATAAAGGTCGGAAACACCACGCACCAAAATATTAGCTATCCCAAAATCAAGAAGATATGAGAGGTAGAGAGAGACCCAAGCTTTTCGCGTTTAGGTGGAGAAGAAGACATGCAAATGCATCGGAGAAGCCGAAAGAGAGCAGAGTAAAAAGAAATCGAAGGTTTATTAAAAGAAATAATTGTAGAACTGTTATAGGTGTAACACCCGGTCTATATATATATATATATTTTAATTAAGTAATTAAGTAATTCTACTGCGGAAACAACTTATCAACCAATAATAAAATTTCAATAATAATAAAACCATGTGCGCATAAAACACCAATAAATAATCAAAGCATTTCTAGCAACCTTACCGGATTCACTAGAAATTTAGCAAAACAGAAAAAACCAAAAGACAATCCTAATCATTCTCTCCCTAAAGCCATGATTCTGCGATCACACTTTTCATTTTCCTTTACCTGCAACACAATTGGGAAAAACGAGTTGCGTAAGTATTTAATAAATACTTAGTGGAGCAGTCATCCCGCCTACCAGATATATAATAGGAAATAGATTATCAATTCTACGCGAGCAATCAACCGTTCACAACAAACAATAAAATTTAATAATTAAAACAGAGAGTGTCGATTGACACCACCACTTGGTGTCGATCGACGCTTCACACAAGCAACCGATCCTCACGATCCCACCACAGTGGTGTCGATCGACACCTCTCGCGGAGAACCTGAACCGAGTCCAAGCCTCTCACGACTCGAGTTTCATTCTATCACCCGCGATCAACACGATTCCAGAACACATAATTTACACAGAATCGACACAGAAAACAGTCCAAATCATCACAATCAACCAATCAAATCCTAACAACCTGATTCCATATCCACGATCACGCACTCACCTCGAGAACGTGAAAAAGAGAAAGGGAAAAGCGAAGAACAGCGATGAATCAGCGATGAACACGCAGGAAAATCACCGAGACAGCACGATTACTCTCCTGAACCACCACACAAGCCTTAACAACAACGAACGGTGAAGAACGATCACGAATCCTCTCGATTCACCCTTGAAATCTCAAAACACACTTTCCTTTGGTTTTTCTCCCTGTCAAAGTCGTGTTCTGTGGCTGGAACTTTATAAAACCCGACCTAGGGCTCCGTCCCTAAATCGCGCCACAAACCGAATGATTTAAATCAAACCGGTTTTGCTCAAAAACATTAGTGTCGATCGACACTCTCCCTTGGTGTCGATGGACACCCCAAACCAAAATTGACAATTTGGTTTCGGGATGTTACAATAGCAAACTACTTTCATATACATAACTAGAATATGACTCGCGCGATGCGTGAGTTTTGTTTTAAAATTTTATTAGATTTAGAGACAAACCATATGATTTATCTTATTATTTATGTTTAACAAAACAACCAATTCTTTGTAAACATAAAATAATAATTGACTTGACATTAAATTAGTTGCTTTTTTTATCTATACTGCATGAACATAGAAATATAAAGTGATTTTTAACTATTTCAATATTGATGGTTACTATTTGAAAATAAATATATTTATTTGCAACTTTGTTAACTACATAAAATTTGACAACTGAATAAATTATGTTATCTAGATAACTGGTTAAAATTTTATAGTAAAATAATTATTTATTATACAAGATCTTTCTATATTCTGATTACTTATTATCTTTTTTTCTTCTTTAATTTGTTTTTTTGTATTTACATATATATAAAGAGGTAGTTTTTATTTCTTGACGTATTTTTGTTAGCTATGCATATGTGTTCTTAATCGAAAAATGTTATGTTGGAATATATTAGCCTATGATGAGGTATAACAAATTTTTGAATCATCTATTCTAGTTTACATATGAATTAATAATCTTCTCTATACTATAATACTAGGTGACTCTCCCGCGCCGTGAGCGGTAAACTATTTATTTTATACTTTCATTTGGACTTGACATCATATATGAATAGGTTTTGATTATGTTATAGGAAACATAATTGATATTTTTATTGTAGGGAGTGAGTATTCTAGCGGCATTTCTATAAATTTGGGATAAAACCAACTACATTATCGTCTTTTCGGGAAGAGAGTATTCTAGCTGTGTTTCTCATCATAGTGAACTTTTTCAAAGTAGTGTCATTTTGTTATGACGAAGATGGTGATTTTTTTTACGCACAAGAATTTTATTTCTTTTGACCTTTACATCAAAATCATATTGACTGGAATTGTGCCTTGTATGTTGGTTCAAATTTGTACGATACAAATATAGAAAACTACAGTAAAAGTTATATTATGTTATGGATACTATAAGAGATGAGATTAGAACTACCTTTAGAGTCAGACACTCATCTGTATTAATTGAGTTCATTAGGACATGCATATTTGAAATCATGCTATATATATATATATATATATATGTTACAAAGGTTTTCTTTTTAAAAATATAACAAATTAAAATTTCACAATATGAGATTTTCGTTTAAAAAGCGCTGAAATGGTTGTTTAAAACGCAGTGAAATAGTGTATTTTGCCTTTAGTTGGATCATTGTAGGTGTTTTAACTTTAATTTATGAGGTGTTGAATTTTTAAATATGGTGCACCATGATCCTCTTTTGTGTATTTTCACAGTTATGATAATGTGTTCGCTTCATGAATGGGCTCGATGTTGTGATCCTCTCTATTAATTATCTAATCATCTCTTTATGTATTTGATAATGTTGGTTTGGGTGCACCACTCCACGTTAGACCATTTTAACGATGATCTCTGATCAATTGTTAAAAGGACGAACTAAAAATATTAAAAGATCTAATTTAATAATAAACTAAAAAATTCAAACTAAAAAGTACAAGAGTAAGCCATACATCTCCATTAAGTAGGCGATGATGAAATTTTCGCATATGATCTTGCACGAACAATTTTTGGGTTCACCCCCTAGGGGTTAACTATCTCATTCACCCCTTTTTGATTAACCAATCAAATTTTAGTTGTGGGCCTACCAATCTTAATAAATTATTTTTATAAAAATTAAAATTGAAATAATTGTGGGATCTTTAATAAAAACGAATTTAACTTAAATAAATAATAATTATCTAATTAAACATAGATTTTTAACCCCAAATCCAAACCCTAAACCCCAAAACTATACTCTAATTTGAGAATAGTTAACCCAAACTCAAACTGTAAACCCCAGAACTATATTCTAATTTGGGAATAGTTAACCCAAAATAAATCTTAAACCCCAAACTCAAACCCTAAACCGTAAAACTATACCATAATTTAGGAATAGTTAACTCAAACTCAAACCCTAAACCCAAAAACTATACCCTAATTTAGAATAGTTAACCCAAAATAAATCCTAACTCAAACTCAAACCCAAACCCTAAACCCAAAAGCTAAACCCTAATTTGGGAATAGTTGACCCAAAATAAATACTAAATCCCAAACTCAAACCCTAAATTCTAAAACCTAAAACGATACCCTAATTTGGGGTTTAGGGTTTATAATTTATTTTGGGTTAATTATTCTCAAATTAGGGTATAGTTTGGGGTTTTGGATTTGAGTTTGGGTTGAAGATTTATTTTGGATTAACTATTCTCAAATTAGGTATAGCTTTAGGGTTTAGAGTTTGAGTTTGGAGTTTAGAATTTATTTCAATTTTTTCAAACAAATTAATGTTATTTTTTTAGTTAAATTATATTAGTTATTTTTTTAGTTAAATTATGTGGTTCCCACATCTTTGTTTTGATTGGTTAGTAAAGAGGGGGTGAATGAGAAGGTTCACCCCTGGGGGTGAACCCAAGAATGCACATGTGTAATAATAGAATTTGCGTATACCCTATTAGATCCAAAAAATGGAAGTAATGAAAAAAATACAGAAAATTACATATAAAAGAAAACCATTTTTAAAAAGTAGTGTATTAAAAACGGAAGAAGAACGTAGAACAATAGTTTTTTGAATAAATAGTTTTTTTGAACGTAGAAGTAGAAGTGATGAAATCCCACATAGAAGAGAAGTGATGAATCTCCTATATATATATTTGTTATTTGATCATTAGCCCAATAATCAAATATTTTTAGAGAAATAAATTTTGTTATTTGGCCCATTAAAGATTTTGGCATGTCACATTTTAAAGAATGCTATGTCACATTTTAGAGAATGCCTTGTCAAAATTTTTAGGTGAAATCACCTCTCTAATAATATATAGGGGATTTACATATATATATATATATATATATATAGTAATAGATAAAAAAAGAGATTCACTATATTAGTGAAAATCAAATAAAAATTAACATAAACGTATCTGATTTGTATATAGTATATGAGTTAATACAAATGTGAGGTAATGTTTTTAGGAACATTAAACGTAACTTTATATTTATTGTCGTTAAATATATAATTACTACCATTATTTATATAAAAAATTAAACAACTTTGGAAAGTTGGTAAAAAACATTGGGTAATGGGCTATGTACATTTGACCCTAATGTTTTTTTTCTAATCGGGGTATGAACAAAGAAATACAATAATGTGAATATTCAAGAATTCGATTATATAAATGTGACGTAATTGTTTTTGACGATCAAGAAATTTAAACTCAATAAACTTTAGTTATTCAAATATTTATAATACATTAGTTAAATACATAAAATAACAAAATTATTATTGTTGGATTGTTATTTAATTTTATTTAAGATATTGTAGTTAATATAGTACTAATATTAATTTTAGTAATTAATTACATTTGACAAAAAAAATTAATCAATTCTATAAAACATTAGATGACACATGTCATTTTCTCATTGCTTTGATTTTGGGAAACTTTAAAATATTATATAGATTTTGAAAAGAAAAACTGTTTGAGCAAAAAAAAATATCAGACATTAGTTGATTTTTCCAAATTAAAAAAAAAAAAATATTGAGACATTAGTTGTCACTGCCTTGTCATTTCTTTTTCCTTTCTCTCCCTCTCTCATCTGCTTCCTTTTCGTTTTTATCATCTTTCTCACCTCTCTCCTCTCTTCTTCTTTTAATTCGTTTCTTCTCAATTTTTTTTTTTGTATAACTCATGCTCATGGTGTACATGGCATGTCGGGGTAGAAGATTTCATTGATGTACGAAGATTGTGTACATAGTGGAGTAAATTATGATGTTGTGGTACAAATAGACGATGGTGTTAGTGTATGAAGACGTGTACGGTGTACACGACTGAGTAGATGATATTATTGGTGTACGATGACGATGTACGCGGCGGAGTAGACGACAATTGGCAATGATTTATTGATATGGTCTAGGTATATTGTCCATTTAAAGTGACAATAAAATGTACGAGAATATTCTTTTTATATATGTACGTACACACCACGTATATCGTCTACCTCTAAAAATGTATGTATAACACAAAAATCATGGAAATGTACGACACTTTTAAACATAATCAAGAAGGTAACTGTTTTTAATTTAGTATATTAAACATTGTGTGTTTCATGTACGTGTTTCTTTCTACGGCGGAGTGGAATTATATTGTGTACATGATGGGTGATGGTTTCCTCATGTTATTATTATTTGTGTAAATGATAGTGTACGTATATGATAGTGTACGTACGTTCTCAAATGTGAAACATATAAAAGTGAAACAACCAACTCTATTTTTTTTAATTAATTAGCCCGAATTAATATTCCCATAAATATTAATCTTCAACGACTAATTTTCAGATAAACAATATGCAGACTCACATAAAACAATCCAACCAATAAAGCCATAAGAATTATTAAACCAATATCAGTTCCATAGAAACTCAATAACAACTTATCATTTCTAGCAACCTAAACATCATGTTCTACTAAAATGAATTCATAAACATTCCTAATCATCCTCTTCCTACGCCATGATTCCGCGATCACACATTCCTCCCAGCGAAGAACACGAAAAATCAAGAACAACACTCACGGATTCAAGCCTCGAATACCACGATCTCGCTGCTACAATTGGTTCTACGCTCTTAAAACCTTAGAAAATCACTTCTTATGAACTTAATTCTCTTTTCTTTTCTTTTCTCAAGAACTCTCAATCTTTTCTCTTTTCTAATGATTTTTTGCCTCCTCCCATAGAAAACATGACTGCTCAAGTTAATAAGCGCGAGCTTAGGGTTTTCGTTCCCAAACCGCAACAAACCAACAATCAAAATTGAACAAGAATCGGTTCAATAACATTGGTTTCGAGATGTTACAACCCTCCCCTAATACTCCGGATTCGACCTCAAATCTCGCATACAACGTCGACTAAAGACCGATAATCCTAACCCAAACTGGCCAGTACCACTAGAGATCTTCACATGATCTCAGAGGCTCACCTCTAATCCCATATTTATACGCACGTTCCTAGACATTTATTACTCCTAACTCATTACTACACCCAACTCGCTCTCAGGAAAAAATCCTTTGAGATTAGCATCAAGGGAAACCACCATCCCAAATAAGTCCACAGGAAAACCACCATCCCCTAGAGAGAACCACCGTCTCTCAGTACCTACTCTGGAAACCATCGTCCCTAGTAAGTAACTAGGAGAACCACCATCTCCAAAATAATGAGTTACTAGCAATAAATTCTAGAACACCTATAAACATCTATGATTAAAGCTGCCTCACGTGGTCCAAACACGATAATCCCTCAATCGGAATATCAACACGAATAAGAATCACACATCTTATAACACATAAATATAAGGAACTCCATCTTATAAATCTCAAAAATGTATAATCGTACAACACAAACAAAAATACATGGATCAAAATAACAATAACACCATGCTACTCTGAAACCGGAACCATAAAGATAAAAGTAAGCTCAAGCCGCGACCTGCTTGTCAAACCACTTGCTGAACTTTAACTTCATCTTTTCCTCGGGCTCCCAAGTCTCCTCTTGCGAACCGGCAGAATCCCACAAAACCCTCAACAATGGAATCTTCTTCCAGCGCAGCACCTTGACTCTCCTCTCGAGAATCCTCACAAGTCTCGCCCCATAGACAAAACAGGCTAAAAGTCCTCCGGAATCTTTGCCACTAACTCTTCCAAAGTATGCATGCACTTCCTCAACATCGATACATGAAACACCTTATGAAATGCCTTCATAATCGGAGGTAACTATAACCGGTACGCCAGTGGTCCAACTCGCTCCACTATTAGGAACGAACCCATAAATCTTGGACTCAAATTATTCTCCAAAATCGATATGTAAGGACCTTGAAACATAGCCATCTTGAGATACACTGAATCTCCGAACGCGAACTCTAACTCTCTCCTCCTCTTATTGGCATAATTCCTCTGGCAATCATGAGCCTCCTTCATATTCAGCTTCAAGACACAAATCTTCTCCGTCGTCTCCTGAACAAAACTCGCACAAAAATACTCCTCTCCCCCTCTTGGGTCCAATATAGAGGTGTCCGACACGGCCTCACATATAACACCTCATAAGGAGCCATCCTGATACTTGCCTAAAAGCTGTTTTATACGCAAACTCAGCTAGGCACTAGTGATCCACCCAGTGACCACCCCAATCCAGCACACACATCCTCAGCAAATCCTTCAAAGTTTGAATAGTCCTCTGTAACTGCCCATCCATTTGTGGATGATATAATGTACTCATATGCAACTTAGTGCCATCTCAGCCTTAGATGCTCTCCAAAACTCTGAAGTAAACTTGGGATCCTAGTCTGATACAATACTGGCTGACATCCCATACAACCCCACAATTTCCTTCACATATTTCTTAACCAAAACTGTAGCTCCATCGGTCTTCTTAATAGCGAGAAAACGAGTTGACTTAGTCAGACGGTCTACTATCACTCAAATAGCATCATAAGTCCTCGAGTAAGGTAATCCGACCACAAAATCCATCATGATCATATCCCATTTCTACTCCGGAATGAGTAAAATTTGCAACATACCACTCAGAACCTGGTGCTATGCCTTCACTAACTGGCACGTAACACACTTCGAGACCCAGTCAGCAACATTTCTCTTCGTCCTGACCCAATGATAGTACCGTTCGAGACCACAATACATCTTAGCCACTTCCAGATGAATTGAGAACTTGCTCGCATGAGCCTCACTCAGAATCTCCAGCCTCAACGACTTATCCTTAGGCACACAAACTCGCCCACGCATAAGAATCATCCCATTCGCAGAGACCTGTAACACAGAAACATTGCTCCTCAATGCATCTGTCAAACTCTGACCACTCTCTCGAGCCACTTGGATCCTACTCAGAAGATCTGTTTGATCAGTTGCCTCTAAGCCCAAACGCTCCTGCGAAATAGCACATAAACGCAAAGTGTTGATCTCGCTTACTAACGCCTCAACATCCTTCTCCCGAGCTGAATCGACTCTATGGTGACTCAGAGCATCCGCCACCTAGTTAGCCTTACCCTAATGGTAAACGATATCCAGATCGTAATCTGCTAGTAACTCAACCCATCACCTCTTCCTCACATTCAGAAATGGCTGAGTGAAAATATGCTGCATATTTTTGTGATTTGTGAAAATCTGCACCTTCCCTCCATAAAAGTAGGACCTCCAAATCTTTAAGACGAACACAACTACACCCAACTCCAGATCATGGGTAGGGTAATTCCATTCAGCACTCCTTAACTGCCTCAAAGCATACACAATCACCCTGCCCTCCTTCATCAACAAACAACCTAAACCAATCCCTGAAGCATCGATGTACACTACATAAGGCTTATGATATGCTCAAATTAACCCTAAGCTACCCTCTCATATTAAGAGATCAATTGTAGTATTTAGGGTATCGAAATCCACAGGGAATCAGAAACACAATAAATTAATAAATTCAGATTATGCTAAGCAAGATAATGAGAATGCAAGTAAGTAAAACAGTAGATGAAGCGGTTGTAAAAATCAATTAAAAAGGAGCTAGGCACAGGGAAATCGCAGGTGAATCAAAATTGTAGAAAATAAATACTCCCTCTGTTTCAATATATGAGCTGTTTTGGGGTTTTTGTTTTGTTTCATTATGTAAGCTGTTTTGACAATACTAGGTACTTTTAACTTTATTGAATATTGTGTGACCAATAATATTTTGCAGTCTTTTTTATAGTTGGTTAAACTGTTTTTAATATCTATTTTAAATGCTACTTTTTAGAGTTAAAATAGTTTCTTAATATTCGCGATTTTTGCTAAAACATCTTATATTATGAAATGGAGGGAGTAAAAGATAGGATATTAAGCGCAGTTTTTAAACATGAACACGAATGTAAAATCAAACAGCTTTCGCTGCAGAGATTATCTATGTCTAAATCTTAGAAAACCAAATTTTTTTGCGAGTTTTACCAATATAAACAAGAATTAAAGTTCAAGTTCAATTGTTTACAAAACCCTAAACCAAATTTCTTTACAAAAAGGAATTCTGCTCATCAAAGACTAGATAAGGTAATCAACAAAACTGTCGTTTCTATTAATTATCCTAAGATCAGATTTCAGGTCATGAATCTAAAATCAGCAATAAGCACAAGTCAAGATGAAGAACTTCTAAAGATATTATCCTATGCAATTAATATCAGATCTAGCAAAACAACAAACACCATTGAAAATCCCTAAACCTAACAGAGAAACTTCTCAGACATATTCAAAGAAGCAAACATATTATTAATTGAATATATGTCTTAGAAATTCATAAAATAAAGCATAAGCCTAAACAATGGCTATAAAAACGTATTTATAAGATACATAAACCGTCATTATCATAATTGTAAACATCTGGAACTTTCAGGCTTTGAACAGACATCTTCGAAATTGGGCTTTTGGCTTGCGCATGGTGTCGATCGACACTCAGAGTGGTGTCGATCGACACCCTCTTGAAAATCTGATTCTTCGCTTCGATCTTCGCCACTTCACTCCGCATTGCTCCAAAACTTCCAGTAAACATCAATTATGCCTCAAACGTCTAGTACCTGTAAAGATTCTAAAAACATAGAAAAAACACAACAAAGACTCTAGATTATGGACTTATATCATGGCCTAAACAAGGTAAAAACATGATATATCAACTTCCCCAGACTTAGCTTTTTGCTTTCCCCTAAGCAAAACAGATGTTATCACTCCTTAAGTAACCACATACCTTAGCGAAGCTAATCCAGTGATACTTTGATGTTTCCCTAGAAGTATATCAGTCCTCCAGATTGATTCCAAACCCCTTAGAAAAACTTAGACTTTCAGTCGCAACCCCTTAGAGAAACTCAGACTTTCAGTCGCAAACCCCTTAGAGAAACTCAGACTTCCAGTCGCATACTCAGACTTTCAGTCTCATCGAGGGAATATCGATCGCTGGACCATCTAGATTCTTTCACATCCTTGAACACTTTCCTGCGTTTCACCCTCTCTCTTCCCTCCGAAACTGTATCCAATTGGGGATGCAATGCCCATTTTTGAAATTTTTCTTCAAGATTTTTCTGATTTTTGGACTTGCACTTTTCTGCTTGAACTACACTTTTCTGTAAACTTTTTAATACATTGGCATCTCTATGACTCCACTAGATCACCGCTCACTACTATTGTTCTTGTGGAGACAGGGTCATGAGGCTTTTTCTTTTTGATCTAGGACAGTTGCATTCATCATTTGGGAAGAAGTTTCAGAGCGGCTCATCCTCGCTTTCAAGTGTTTGGAAGCTGAATCAAGTCTTGCGATTTCCAATGCCCAAGACAAGAGATTAGAGATTCATTGAGGGCGGGGTCTGCAACATCTTTTCTAGCGTTCTCCAGAAATCTGAACTCGCTTCGTTAAACCGATCCACTTCCAGTTGCTACCTCAGTAAAACAAACCAACTTGCATTGGTAATGGTCCTTGAGTGTTGTTCAAAGCAAGTAGAAAAGGGAGTTTTTGACCCAAAAAAATTGAAAAGCTGACTCTAAAAACTCAAAATAGAAAACATAGTTAATAACTACCTCCCCCAGACTTAAACGACACTGTCCCCAGTGTTATTAAGCCTGAAGAAGGTGAATAAAATAGATAGAAAACAAAATGATTTGAAAAACGAATGGTACACTTAAACCCATGAATTTAAGTATCAATTGACACTGGCAAGGGTGTCGATCGACACCCATGAATTTCGTCCGATCGACGAGCTGGTCGATCCACTGCTCATCCGCACTTTTTTTTTTTTCAAAATATGAATCTGAAACACTTAAACTAAAAATAAAAGTTACTAATAAAAGAAAATTTAAAATAAAAATAGGAGACTTACTAGTGGGTTGTCTCCCACTCAGCGCTTGTTTTTATTCCGTTAGCTTGACTGTGTTGAGGAATCTAGATATCTGGAGGATCTGCACTTTTCCATAGAATTATTCCAAGAAACGTTTCTGCGTCTTTTGTACCATTTCTTGAACAAGTGCATCTCTTTTCTCTTTAAGCTCTTGAGGAATGATGATTTGCATCGTCGCGAATGGCTTTGAAGTCTTTTTATGCTTGTTAGGAATTCCTGCAAAATCATTTAAAGAAAAACAAAGACTTGCACGAGAAACTCGAGGCTTGCGTAAGCGTGTAATAGCTTTTTTAACTTTTAAAACTTCTGTAATGAAATTAGGAGATTCGGGTTTAGCAAGCGCGTACCTCGGCTCTTTGGGAGAATTGAGGGTAGGGAGTTATGGAATGATATGTTCAGCAACATATGATTGACTAGATTCTAACTCCTGCTTTGAGTCTTCATCCTCTAAAATTTCCACTAAAAAAATCTGACCATCAATGGTAGATTTCCTTCTTGTGTTCTCCATGTCAAAATCCATGACAGTATCACCAAGATCAAGTTTGATCTTCCCTTTCCTCACATCGATTTGCACGCCGGCAGTAGCCAAGAATGATCTTCCTAGGATCAGAGGATCTTCAGGCTCATCATCATACTCCAAAACCATAAAATCCGCAGGAATTATGTAGTTCTGAATTTTAATAGGCACATCCTCTATAATTCTTTTTGGGAATCTCCTGGATCGATTAGCTAGGAGAAGAGACATCCTCGTCGCTTTGAAATCTGTCATTCCAAGTCGAACAGCAACGGATAATGGCATCAAGTTGATACCGGATCCTAAATCACATAGAAAGTGAGGAAACTGACCTGGTGAGATTGAACAATGAAGCACAAAGTTTTCTGGATCCGGTAGCTTGAATGGAATCTTGCTTTGAATCATCGCGCTTACTTCCTCTGAGACTACCACATCCTTCTTCTTCTTCTTCTTCTTAAGCACTAGAGTTGTGTTAAAGAGGATTGTTCTGATATCTCTAGTCAGCAATGCGCCTTCCTCAGGACTAACTCCATTACCTGCAAGTCTCTTGACATTTCTTTTGAAAGCAGGTGAAAGCTTAACCACGTCTATCAAAGGCATCTCAACCATTACCTTGTTAATCATCTTCTTGCAAATCTCCTCTTCAACCTCCTGCATCGACCGCCTATCTCTGGGGAATGGAAGCTTGGGCATGTAAAACTTTTCCTCTGAAGCAATCACGATCGTCGTAAATTTTGGCTCAGTCTAGACGAGGTGTCGATCGACACTCCCATGTGGGTGTCGATCGACACTAAGCTTTCGAGTCGCGATTTCAAATGTTTTTTCTAGTAGCCTCGATCGATGCTCGGGCTCAGTGTCGATCGACACTAGCTCTGCAGTCCCAAAAATTTCGTCGAACTCCGCAAAATAATCCTATGTTTCAGTTTGAACGGTTTTACAAGCACTCCTTGGGTTAGCACCAGTCTTCGCAGGAAGGAATTCCTCTTGCCTTTTGATTGAACTTGCAGCTTGAGCGACCTGAACATCCAGCTTCTTGACGTGTGTGCTTAGCGCTGAAATCTTTCCATCCAAATCCTGATACATAGTATCCATCTTTCCGTTGAAACTCACAGTCATCTTCTGCTGCCCCTCTAGAAGCTGCTCCAACATATTCTTCACCTCGTTGTCCAGCTCAGGAGGCTTCTGGTATGAAGCAGAACCGTACTTCCTGTTGTAGTTGCTGCTCTGATATGGCTTTGAACCATAGCCTTGCTGATTTCCGTACTTCTGAAATCCAGACCCATTAACATAGTTCACATCCTCCTCTGCAGACTCAACCTCTTGAGCAAAGCTAGCTATCTTCTTTCCAGCTAGAAGACTATGCATTGAATCAAGCTTCCTGGTGACTTCTGCGAATTGGTTACCACTGATGTCTTGCTTCTGCTGGCTCCTTTCGTAATCCAAGTTCTTAACACTGTTGTTATTGGCAAGATTCTCGATCAATCTCAAGGCAGTCTCTGGCGAGTTCATATTGAAGTTCCCATTACTCGCTGCATCCAAAGTCACTGCATATCTCTATGCAATCCCTCTTTAGAAGATATTTAGCAGCTAAACCTCATTGAAACCATGATGTGGATAATCTCTCTGATAGCCTTTGAATCTGTACCACGCAGCCTTAAATGCCTCAAAATCGCCCTGCTTGAAAGTAGCAATCATGGCTCTTAGATCCTCTAACTTTGCATCGTCAATGAAATTACTTAAGAAAGCATTCTTTGTGTCCATCCAGTTTGTAAGCGAGCCAGGTGGAAGTGTTCTTAGCCAATACTTAGCTTCCCCATGTAAAGAGTATAGGAAAAGCTTGCAGAAAAGATAATCCTCTGAAACTCCATTGGCCTTGATGCTTGATGCAAGATCTTCGAATCTCTCTATATGGTCCATCAGGTTTTTATGGAAAGACCGCAGAACGGGTCTTGTGGAACTAGTGAGAAGTATGCCAGCTTCAGCTCGAAATTGTTCCTCTGAAACGCTGGAGGACGGATCCGCTAGCATTTGGCCTCGTGCAGCATTCACCTCGTTCCTCAACAAATTTGGCGGATCCTGGCCTTGGTGTCGATTGACACCAGTTGGTTGGAGTCAAGCGACACCCTGATTCTCGTCGTGTCGCTCGATAGGGTCTTGGTGTTGAGCGACACCATCCTGCAGAATCGCCAAATTCTCCTCGACGATCACCATTCTATCATCGTTGATCCTCTGTCCTTGCGCATTATACTTCAGTCCTACTGGGTCACGCATAACTCCATCATCTCCCGGAGTCAATATAATGGGTGGTATAGCATCCATCCTTTCTTCTCTGACTGCTCTCCTGTTCTCACGTTCCAAACGTGCTAACTCCTCGAGATTAAAATCAACTAGCTCTTCGTCCTTGTTGCTCCTCGAGATTGAAACAAAAAGGGACAAAAGAAACTAGCAAAATAAAACAAAAATAAAAAGCTTAGACAAAATCCTAATAATATAAATCTAATGGTGTTTATTCCCCGACAACGGCGCCAAAATTTGATATGCTCAAATTAACCCTAAGCTACTCTCTCAAATTAAGAGATCAATTATAGTATTTAAGGTATCGAAATCCATAGGGAATCAGAAACACAATAGATTAATAAATTTAGATTATGCTAAGCAAGATAATGAGAATGCAAGTAAGTAAATTAGTAGATGAAACGGTTGTAGAAATCAATTAAAAAGAAGCTAGGCACAGGGAAATCGCAGGTGAATCAGAATTGCAGATAATAAATAAAAGATAGGATAAGATAGATTCGATCTTCGCCACTTCACTCCGCATTGCTCCAAAACTTCTAGTAAACATCAATTATGCCTCAAATGTCTAGTACTTGTAAAGATTCTAAAAACATAGACAAAACACAACAAAGAATCTAGATAATGGACTTATATCATGGCCTAAACTGGGTAAAAACCATGATATATCAGCTTACTTGGCTCAGGCAATACCAACACATGTAACCTAATTAACATCTCCTTCAACTTTGTTAAGCTGTTCCCGCACTCCTGAGACCAAACAAATGGGACATCTTTCCTGGTCAACTTCGTCATCGACAAAGCCATGCTAGCAAAGCCTTTGACAAACCTTTGATAATATCCTGACAATCCCAAAAAACTCATGATCTCCGTGGCATTACTTGGTCTAGGCCAATCTCTTAAAGCCTCAACGTTTGTCGGATCCACATACACTCCCTTTGTCGAGACGATATGACCGAGAAAACCCATCTCCCGCTACCAGAAACTGCACTTACTCAACTTCGCAAATAGCTTCTGCTCCCGAAACTTCTCCAGAACTAACCTCAAATGCTATGCATGCTCCTCAGGACTCCTCAAATATACCAGAATATCATCTATGAAGATGATCACAAAGATATCTAGATACTCCAAGAACACGCTGTTCATCAACCTCATGAACGCTGCTGGCTCATTCGTGAATCCGAACGACATCACCACAAATTCAAAGTGATCATATCTCGTCATGAAAGCCATCTTACGCACATCAACCTCATCGGTTGGAATATGATGGTATCCCCATGCCAAGTCTATCTAGGAGAACCAAGTAGCACCCCTCGACTGATCCAACATCTCATCAATCTGTGGGAGAGGGTATTTATTCTTCATAGTGACTCGGTTAAGTTTAACAGGAAACTCCCATCCTTTTTCTTTACAAACATTATCGGCGCTCCCCACGGTGAAGTACTTAGACGAATAAATCCTTTACTCGTAAAATCCTCTAAATGCTTCTTCAGCTCTGCTAACTCTGCTAGAGCCATACTGTAAGGTGCCTCAGATATAGGTGTTATCCTGGACTCTAGCTCAATCGTCAAAGGATCAGACCGAGATGGCGGTAATCCCTTCAACGACCGAAAAATATCCTCAAAATCCTGAAAAACCTGAATATCCCTTACTACAACCTAACTTAAAAACTTTGGCATCACAATCGTCGCAAAATATGCCTCGCAACTCCACAAGAATCCCGAAAATAGGTCTCACTCCCTAAAACACTAACCTCTCTCCCTCGCGCTCAAACATAACTCCGCCTTGATAACAATCCAGATGGACTATGTAGTGCACCAGCCAATCCATACCAAAGTGTTATTCACTTGTCAAAGAATGGAGGATTCCATGAGAGAACAAAACACATCGATCACAGATTATTCTTCATCAGAGACGTGATCGAAGGCGGTGATGTTACCTTACACAAGGTTTATACATCTAAAAACCCAGCAGATTTCTTAACGAAGAGCTTAGCAGGTACCAAGTTTAGGGATTGTTTGGAGCATCTTAAAGTTGTCTGAAATGGAAGGAAGCTTGCTGCGAGTTCTTGTTGGAGTCTTTCAGAACGTCGCAGTAACACAAAATTACAAAGGAAAGCGTCAGATCAGTGTGTTGGTGGGAAGTATCAGAATCAGTTTGACAGACAAAGGTAGTTTGTATATTTACCTTGGAAGTATGTGCGCAGCGAGGACAAGCTCTTGATTCTGTGAGATTGGTTGAGCAGGTTATTACACAGAGGCAGGGAAGAGAACAAAAGTTGTTAATGTTCAGGAAAGTCAGAGATAAGGGAAGAACATGGTATTGGTTTAAGACTATGCCATTATGAAGATGGTTTGTTTGGATATTCTCAAAATTAGCAAGAAAAATCTAACACGAGGAAGATACTATTGTATCTCAAAGCTATGTGAAGAAGAAGGCTTGACTCTTTGGTAAATCATGATAAGAGAAGAAAGCTTAAGCTTTACTAATGGAGAAATGAGATTTTCGGAGGAAGAAGAAAAGTGTAAGTGTCTTGGTTTAAGATCCAGGAGCTAGGAAGTCTTACCGAAATATCTCAAAGAGGAACTAAACTGGCAGAGTCATTGCAAGAGCCGAAGAAGAAGATAGAAGACGTTGATGTCGCAGGGTCTGTCTAAAATAGCAGAAGCTAGAGGAAGCAGAATTACAAGGTCTCGATTAGAGCAGACGAAGAAGCTCAAGAGAAGCAGACCAGAATTCATCGTTGGTAAAGACAGTCATCAGAGAAGATGAAGCTGTCGGAATCACAGATCAAAGAAAAGGAAAGCTAAGGTTTGTTGAAGGGATGTTTACCATAAGTCAAAGGTGGAGAATATGAATTCGTATTGCCTTCTGGTTTAATCAGAACCGGGTTAATCTCAGGAGTATCCAATCAGGTAACATTTGGGCTGATGTTGGACTTACACATGTAACAATGAAGGTCAGTATGGACCTCAGTGCACTAAGCCCATTACTTGGAGTAGAAGAGGAAGAAGAGATATTCATCTAGGGTTTTCTTCTTCTATATAAGCATGTTTATTAGCTTATTCCTTGTAACACCTAGAAAGAGAAATACCCTGTGTAAGAGAAAGACTGATTAGAGCTTGTAAATCCTTTATTCGATCTAGTGAAGTTGAGAGGCAAGAGTTCCTCTCCCCAGAGGTACCGCAAGGGAACTAGGTTACCAAATTTGTTTGTGTCTGATTTACTTGTATTCTGTAGCTCAAACAGTCCTAAAGATATCCCCCATTGTCACAGAGATATCCCTCACAAACATCTAAGGAGCGTCTTTACATTAATAAGACACTATAGTTTGTTTGCTTAGAAGAGTACATGTATTTTTGCTACAAAGAAAGTTGAGTATTTGGGACATTACATTGAAGCAAAGGGAATTTCTACATATCGTAACAAGATTCAAGCTGTAGCAGATTGGCCTACTCCTTTGAATCACAAGCAACTTTATGGGTTTTTGGGGTTGGAAGTTAGGCTTTGTGTGTAGCGCCTCTTCTACCAGGCTTTGTGTGCAACGAATGATCTAACTCTTCCTCAGTTCGATAAACCTTTTATCATTGAAACTGATGTATGTGGCCATGGTATTGGCGCGTGTTGATGCAAGATGTTAACCCGTTAGCTTATATTAGTCGTCATTTAAAGGGTAAACAACTACACTTTTCAATTTATGAAAAGGAGTGGTTGTCGTATTTGCTGTGCAAAATGGCGTCATTACATACTCACCGGACATTTTGTGATTAAAATGGATCAACGCAGTCTGAAATAACTTTTAGAGCAGCGGTTAAACACTCTAATTCAACAACAATGGCTTCCTAAATTGCTAGAATTTGATCATGAGATTCAGTACAAACAAGGCAAGGAAAATTTGGTTGCGGATGCTCTATCTCGAATAGGAGGAGCTCAAGTTTTACATATGGCTATGTATGTTCTTCAAGGTGACTTGTTTCAGCGAATTCAAGGTAACGGTGTAGGAGATTATCGATGAGCTGAAGCAGAAACCAAAATCTAACAACCATTGTTCATGGTCTCAAAATATCCTACGTCAGAAGAGCAAGATTGTGGTTCCTTTAGATGTTCAACTCCGAAACACAATCTTGGAGTGGATGCATTGTTCTAGTGGTGACGGTCATTCTGGACGCGATGTTACTCATCAGAGAGTTAAAGGGTTATTCTATTGGAAGGGTATGTCTGAAGATATTATGAATTACATTCAAAGTTGTAATGTGTGTCAACAATGTAAGTATGATACTGCAGGATCTCCAAGTTTAATTCAACCTCTCCCGATTTCAGATATGGTTTGGACTGATATTTCCATGGATTTCATTAAGGGTTTGCCATCGTCGTTTGGTTATACGGTGATTTTTGTGGTTGTGGATTGATTGAGTGAATTAGCTCATTTATGGCTCTTTGTCATCCTTACATAATGGTGACAGTAGCTCATACATATCTTGATAATTTGTTTAAGCATTGTTTGTGACAGAGACACCGTTTTTCTTAGTGGTTTTTGGACCGAATTATTTAGTTTACAAGGTGTTGCTTTGAATCTTTCAAGCTCTTACCATCCACAGAGCAATGGACAGACTGAAGTGATAAATTGTTGTCTCAAAACTTACTTACGATGTATGTGCAGTGATCAGCCACATCTATGGAGTAAATGGCTTCCATTAGCTGAATTTTGGTACAACACCAACTATCATACATCCATTCAAATGACACCTTATGTGGTGGTTTATGGACAGTCACCTCCACAACATTTACCTATCTTCCCGGTAAATCTAAGGTAGCCGTAGTAGCGAAGTGTTTGCATGATAGATAAAACATGGTTTTGCTTTTGAAATTTCACTTTTTGCAAGCTCAACATAGAATGCATTAATTCGCAGATCAACATCAGTATGATCGAAACTTTGACATTGGTGAATATGTCTATGTCAAGCTGCAACTGTATAAGCAGAAGTTGGTGGTTCAACGTGCTAATCAGAAGCTTTCACTAAAATATTTTGGTCCTTACAAGATTATTGATAAATGTTTAGCAGTTGCATACGAGTTAGAACTTCCTGCATCTTCTAAAATTCATCATGTCTTTCATGTTTCGCAGCTGAAGCTTCAAGTTGGTGATTTTCAAACTTCAACTCAGCTTCCATCAATAGTTCAGGATGTATTGGTGAAGGAACCGAAAGAGATTTTGGAACGAAAGATGGTTCAACGACAAAGAAAAGCTGCTACAATGGTTCTCATCAAATGGTCGAATCAATATGTTGAACAAGCAACATGAGAGTTTCTTTTCTATCTGTAGAAGAAGTATCCATCTTTTCAACCTTGAGGTCTAAGGTTTTTCAAATATGGGAGATTTGATATAGGAAATATTACTTTATTATTATTAGGGGGTTTTATGGGTTTAACTTTATTCATAAAATATATAAGAGGTTGTACGTCACTTTTGTTACAAGGATTATTCAGAACTTTTAAGAAGAAACTTCTCTATCTCTTATCTCTCTTGTTATGCAAGCTAAACCTAGTTTGAGAATCTCTTCAATAATCGTAGATCCTCTACAGGTTAGTGTTGAATTTGTGTTTTAGGAACATTCATTCTTATCTTTATCGGATCATTGTGAACTCACGGTTATCCTCTATCAAACTGCAGAACCATCATCAAACCAAAGTCAACGGAATCAAAAACCCCAAATCCATTCCAATTTTTGGAATCCTTAATTTGAAAACCAAAATCCATATTCTAAATTCGAAATTGATCTAACAATTAATTGATTATAACCTAAATACACACATCCAAACATCGAAATTAGAGAAATCATACGTGAATATGTTCATGAGTAGTAGGTTCATGAAATATTCTCCGACGAAAGAGAGATATAGACAGATCGAGAGAAAGAGAGAGATGATGAGATCAAACAAAGATTTATCATCATTTTAACAAAACGGTTCAGTTGATTTCTGGATAAAATTCGCAATGGACGGAGAGAGAATAAATTGGTCTTTTTTTTATTCCCTATACAACCCACCTCGTATCTGTCTTGTGTACGTATGTAACTTCCGCAAACCAAATTTTCGAATTTCGTAAGGGGTGTCGATCGACACCAGGGGGTGTGTCGATCGATACCAATGTTGCAGAACCATTTTTGGTTCAATTTTAATTGCGGTTTTGTTGCGATTTGGGGAACGAAAACCCTAAGCTCGTTTTTATGTATGAGCAGTCGTGTTTTCTGAGGCAGGAGGCACCAAAATCTTTAGAGAAAAGAGAGAGTTGAGAATCCTTGAGAATTGGAGTGATTAGGTTCATAAGAAGTGGTGTTCTTGAGTTTTTGAGAGGTGGAATCGATCGTTCTTTGTGGTATCAATTATTTCAACGTGTTCCAGCCTTGTGAAGGGCTAATTTTTTGTGATTCCTTGCTATTTCAATCCATTCCTTTTCCTCAATCCGTTTAATCGAGGTGAGTGCGCGACCGTAGGCTCGTATATGCTAGAGATGGATTAATGATTGATTTAGGAGTTTACGTGGTGAAATCATGGTTTTTTAGGTTGTTCTTTGTGTGTGAATCGTGTTGGAATCGTTTGATTGTGATTTTGATCTGTTTTCGATTTTGTGTGTTGTTCTAAGTATTGAGCGTTGATCGACACCGTGCGATGTGTCGATCGACACCCATGTTAATGAAGCATCGATCGACACCCGTGTTGTTCATGCGTTTAAGGTTTTAAATTAATTGTTGATTGATGTTTAGTATATGCGTACTTAGCATATTGACGGGAAGACCGTCTCACTAAGTATTTATGAAATACTTACGCAACTTTTATTTCCATGTGTTGCTGGTAAAAGAAATGTGTAATCGCGGGATCAAGGCCGGTGAAGAGGATGATACGGTTGTTTAAGTTGTTTAGTTTATCTAGTGAACCTGGTGTTTAGGTTGCTAGATTTTTATTATTCTGGAATTGAGTTTTTCGAATTCGAGGATTGAATTGTTGGTTTGAATTGGTTAGTTATTTATTGGATTATTATTTGAGAATTTCCGCATGGTTTAATATTTGAGTTAGTTGTTGAGGATTAATATTTAAGGAATATTAATTTGGACTATTAATAATAATAATAAAAAGTGTTGGTTGTTTCAACGTAGAGACGACTCTTACGTCACTTGAAGAAGAGACGTATCCCGTAAAATTTTGCCCATTTTCATTTTAGTATTAATTTTAACACCAAAAGATCCAACAACATACTCAACAAGAGACTTTGTTAATCATGGTCTAAAAACATGTATTTTTTGCTATAACAAATGTGCTCTTGTGCTGAGCCAATTTCGTGTGAGGCCCACAAGATAAATGTTTATGGAAAGCCATCAAAAGTAGGCCTAGTTGACGTGGCAAACTAAGAGTAAAATGTGGTGCTGAGTTGTCAAGCAAATGGAGAGAGCTAAAGGTTTTTATATAGTAGATAGATTCTCATATTCACCGAGTTAAATAATTGTTTATTAACTATTATAATAGTTGATTTATCAAAAATTTTAAAAATAAATAATGGTTAATTTTAACAGTTGTAACAATGATAGCGGTAGTCAACATATATATTTTAAGTTTTTAGATAAGTTATTGTAAAGAAATTTTTTTGTGTCGTAGATTTTTTATGTGCTCTCAACCACATACCATACTAATCAATCCAACACTGAGTGAAAGCTTACATCATCCTTATATGTCACAATCGTACCGAATGGCTTTTTTGTTATTTTTATAATATAATTTTTCCCTTACTCCACCTCATTTCTCTAAAAATAAGTTTTTGTGAATTAATCTATTAACTTTTTAAGTTTTTTTGTCACACTCTATAAGTTCTTACAAACAAGAAAATTTGTTAATGAGTGTAGACCTGAAATGTATCATTGTGTTTAGCAAGCCAGAGATCAGAGTCAGATTCAGCATTTCTCATCTTTAAAGTTTGTCGATCCAAAGGAAATTCTCGAAACCCAGAACTCACTAGGTTTATATCTCTCACTTGGTTTATCTCTCTTCCGCTTTACTTCAATTTTCTAGTGAGAGAGAAAGAGAAATTGAGTCATTTAACGACGGCAAGAGCCACATTTAAGAGACCGTAAGCTCACATTATTTAAGACATCTTTTATGAATAATAAATCACTTATCACGTAAGCCTTAAAAAGCTCCACACTCTTTAAGTTTTTACAAACAAGAAAATTTGTTAATGAATGTAAACTTGAAATGTATCATTTTGTTTAGCAAGCCAGAAATCAGAGTCAGGTTCGACATCTCTCATCTTGAGAGTTCGTCGATCCAAAGGAAAATCTCGAAACCTAGAACTCACTTGGTTTATCTCTCTTCCGCTTTTAGGAACAATAAATCACTTATCAGGTAAGCCTTAAAAGCTAGACTTTAATTATGGTTCTTATTTAGTAATGTATAGCTTCTCTTTTCTCATATATTTCATTTTTTTTAAAATAAACTCAAACATTGATAGTTTTTTTTTTTTTTGATCTGTACATATATAGTTATTAAAATAAAAAAAATGGGAAGCTTTTATTTTTTACGAGACCTTTTACGAAAGAGACATTTTATTTTATTTTATTTTTGTTTACTTTTTTTTGGTCGAAAGAGACCTTTAATTTAAGAGAGCTTTTTCGAGATCTTTTGCGAACAAACTTTAAGAGACAAAACCTTTTATGAACAAAATTTATGAAACCGTAAGCTCACATTATATTAAGAGATCTTTTACGAACAATAAACCATTTATCTTCGTCTAACATTGATCGATAGAATCTACAAGAGCTTGAAGATAAATAGGAAAGAAGGTGGAGACCAACAACAATAGGTTGAGGAAAAGACGGTGGACGGCGGAGGAAGACGAGAAGTTCACCATGGTCGTTAACAAAAACGTTACTGATAGTTAGACATTTGTGGCGGAAAAAACAGGTATAAATCTACTAAACTTATACACTTACCCTTTTATAATTATATTATCACTATTTATATACACACTGTTATATTAAGAAGCATGTAGAAGCTTCTATTTTTATTTTTATTTTGCTAAGAAGAAGAAGCTTCTATCATGTCAAGTTGATATGTCATATAATATAACCATTATTTTTAATCCATGTAATGGTACAGGAATCTTATTTCCTGATTCAAATACTAAACATTTACATATTAAACAACAATTCTCAATTAAAATAACATATTAACATTTACATATACAAGAAAATATAATATTTATTATTCCACTATCTAAATAATGATGCATATATACAAAATTTAAAATGTTTTCATAACAAACACAATCACACAAGATATGAGAATTACAATCACATATTAACTATTTTATTTTATGCCATTAAAAGTCACACATAAAATCATATCATATTTTAGATTTATAAAGCTAAATGCAAGAACATATGATGACTATGATAATACTGGGATGTTGAAGATCTTATGATAAAAATGATATGATTGTGATGCTAATTATTTAAATGATAGTACATTCCCCTTCTATGAAACTTAATGCTAGAACTTATGATGATTGCAATGATGAGGTTATATTGAAGGTCTTATGATAATTAGGATGATGTGGTAATTTTCATGATAATAATCATTATGTTATCATGATGATATATGTATGATGTATTGTTTCATATGTGCTTTATGTATTATAAAAATCACTAAGATGATATGATGATGATGTATTAAGATGATATTATGTGATGATGATATATGTATGATGTGATGTATTATAATTATTAAGATGGAAATGCAATCTATAAAATTGTACTTTACCACACAAGACATGAGAATTATGATCACATATTTATCATTCTATTTTGTGTTATAACAAGTCACACATCAAATCTTACCATATTTGAGATATAAGAAGCGAAAAGCTAGAATAGAGGATGATTGCGATGATGAAGTGATGTTGAAGATCTCATGAAAATAATGATGATGTCATAATACTAATGATTTTCAAGATACTAAATATTATGTTATGATGACAATGATACGTATATGTATATGATGTGATGATGATGATTTGTTTGTGTATTATAAATATTTTTTAGGATGTATATGTCATCTTCAAAGTCGTACTTTATCATATGAACTTAAACAAACCATTAATTTAAACATTCATACTTTAACAAACGACGATACTTCTTTTATATACTAAACAACAATTTTCAACAAACAAAACATGTTAAAAATATTAGACTTTTAAATATATCAGAAAATATAACACTTATGACCCAAATGCCACAATAGTGATGCACATACACAAAAATTTGAAATGTTTTGATTCAAACATAACCACACAAGTCATAAAAATTATGATCACATATTTAGCATTCTATTTTATGCAATAACAAGTCACACATAAAATCATATCATATTTGAGATGTGTGAAGCTAAATACTAGAAGTTATGAAAACTACAACGATGAGATGATGTTGAAGATTTCATGATAACAATGATGATGTGGTGATGCTAATGATTTTCATGATAATAATCATTATGCTATGTTTTTTATTACACAATAACCTACAGATTTTTTACAAGATAACAACTTTTTATAATTAGTCGTCTTGATATTCCTCGACGTTCTTCATACCCGCTTAAAATTTTTCCATTTCATATTCCGATGTGGCATTTTCCACGCTTGCTTCAAATCTCTTTTGCTTAGTTTTTTCTCTTAAATCTTAGCCTGTTGAGACAAATATCTTTTTTATTCGCCTTTAGCTTTTTCTGCCTTTCATTCCCATTTTGCATCTTGTTCCTCATACTTGAAAGCATCGTATTCGTGCTTTCTCGCCAGATTGTGACATTTTTCAACATCAGTCATGGAAATACACCTCTTTCTAATGGCAAAGCTTTTGTCAAACTTATTTAACTTGCCTTCTTTTCTGCCAAAAGACCTACTGAACTTCAGAATGTTCATGATTCTTGATCGATCAAGAGAAAGAGAGATGCGAGAGGTGCGAAAGAGTGAGTGAGCAAATACGTCTTATCTCTTATTTATAGCACAATGTATTAAACCTCCACTTATACTTTTTATATAGTTTGAGGTCAATTAAAATAAACGATGTTAGTAGTGACCCTTTTAATATGAACTAGATAAAATTGATACCAATCTAAATATTATTAATATACTTTATATTAAACTATTTATAAAGAACTATTCAAATGAGACATGCGAATTCGGTTTGTTCGGATAATTCAATTCAGATAGTTCAATTCGGGATCATTTTACAAAAAATAACCAATATAAATTGCTCGGTTCGATCTAGATATCGGTTAGTTCGAATTTTCGAATTTTGTTTTTAATAATTATATTTTAATTTCGGCTAGGTGGGCTCAAATTTTATTTTAAAAATTTTAGTTTGGTTTCAGTTTTGATATAATTCGGTTTACAACATTGAAAACTAAATCAATAATAGCAAGCTAATCGGTTCGGTTGAAATAACCAAATAACCAAATTGAAATCCAAAAACCCTTACTCCACCTCGTTTCTCTAAAAATAAGTTTTTATGAATTAATTTATTAACCTTTTAAGTTTTTTTTGTCACACTCTATAAGTTCTTACAAACAAGAAAATTTGTTAATGAGTGTAACCTTGAAATGTATCATTGTGTTTAGGAAGCCAGAGATCAGATTCAGATTTGGCATCTCTCATCTTCAAAGTTCGTCGACCCAAAAGAAAATCTTGGAACCCAGAACTCACTTGGTTTATCTCTCTTCCGCTTTTACGAACAATAAATCACTTATCAGGTAAGCCTTAAAAGCTAAACTTTAAGGGGAATTTGCGAAAATATGCCACATTCATTTGCACAATGTCCCAATAGGACTTTGATATATTTGGTCAATTTTTTCCTAAAACACCTTTACTTTAAAAAAATTCAAATATAAGATTTTAAAATCTGAAAAAAATCTAAAAATTATAAGCATGTCATGAATAGTACATTTATATAAAAACTTCTATTTTTGGAGTTGAAAATCATATGTTAAAAATGATTATAGTTTTCCATTCTACCACTGATTTTTGCAGTAGAATTTAGATTCTACCTATGTCACATAAGTCTACCAACCGTAGAAACAAATTTTTACTTATTCTCAACATTCTACAATCGCAAAGCGCCATTTTTCCACCACTTAGTCTCATTCTACCAAGCGTATATCATACATTCTACCCCATAATTCTACCAATATAAAACCATCTACTGAATAGTAGAATGTAGTTTATGCATAGTTAATAATTATTTCCTTCAAATTAGGAGTGAATATTTTCTTTCGTAAAATAAATATTTATATATATATCATAAAATCTGGTAAATATTTCATAAATTTTTTTTTTACATTATTTACGATTTTAAAGATGATTTATGTGAATGTTTATTTGTTAAAAACAAAAGTTTCCAAAAAGTAATAAATTATTTTTTACATTATTTACGTTTTAAAAAATATTTTATGTGATTTAGGGATTTCATATTATTTGATTTATCTTATTTATTTATTATCTTTTTTAATATATTATTTATTTTATTAAATTATAAAAATAAACATAAATAAACTTATTTGATTTTTTTTGTTATACCCGAAAATTATTTTTTATTCTGTTCAAATTTTCTAAATATTTTATTTTATCCATTTACCTTTTCTGATCTTTTAATTACTATACAAATTAAGGATATAATTTAGATTTAGAATTACATAATCCTAATAGGACATTTCTAAACACAATAAATCCTCTGAAAAATTGTAAAATTTCCCTACATTGAAAGTGATTAAATCCCAGTACCACTTTATGAACTTGAATAAGTTCCATTAGTACTTAATTATAGAGAAATCCTATTATAGCCTCTAATATACTTTTAAGAATGAATTTTGTTAATTAAGATAAATAATTTAAAGTTAATAAAAAAAAATTTAAGTAGAGTAATATGATTTTTTATTAAAGTGATGTCAATACCAAAGATTTCCTCCCCTCTTCTTTGAGGTGAAAATACCTATCTCTCATCTCGATTCATCTCCCTTTTGATTAGAACCCTAGCCGTCGAGAGTTGTTCCTACGCTTCCTCTTTTTTTTGTCAACATATTAAACCAAAAAAAAAAGAAACTCAAATTATGAAACGAAGAACGAACGTAGAGAAGAAAGAACGAAGAAGTAAAAAAAGAGAAGAAGCGTAGGAGGAAAAGTATCTTTAAAAACTAATTTGATAGGAAAACTTAATATTTAGTTCCTAAATTTAGGAATTTTAAAACTGATTTTCCGGAAACCATATTCCACTTTCGGTAGATAATAGAGATTATGGTAGAAGTTATATTCCTCAAACAGTAGAAGCTACTGAGTTTGGTAGAAAACTTATTCCGCAAACAGTAGATGTTAATGCAAACCGTGGAACCAACATTCTACGGAAATGTAGAACACTGACCGTGGTGCAGAACAAAAGATTCACGCAACGTGTGTTCATAAAAGTGTAGAAGGCAACTTTAAAAAAACAATTTGAACATGATTTTTAACAAAAAAAAATTATTATTATTAATGCAAATGACTAATCTTTATGTTATTTTAATTTTAAGATTTTTTAAAATTTTTAAAACCTATTATTTATAATTGTTAAAATTTGTTGAGGGATAGTATGGAAAAAATGGCTAAAAATAAAAAAGTGGTATTGGGACTTTTAATGTAGGGCAATTTGACGATTTTTTCCTAAATCCTATTGGGATATTGTACAAATCAATTTGGCCTAAAATAGCAATTCTCCCAAGAAATATTATAATCAACTACGAAATTAGTATCTACGAAATTTAATTGCAATAATCATGACATCTTCGATCCATCATTAGCTCTTAATTTCAATCAAAACGTAACCTATTTTTGTATTTTTTTCTTATTTACTTATGAAATTGTTTCCTTTATTGTTTCAAATTTCCTTATCTCTCTCTGTTTCCATTCTGAAAAAATATTTATTAAGGCTAACAAAATAAATTAAAACACGGATAATAACACGATTATTATATGTTAAATAAAAAATTTAGCCTCACTTTACAAAATAAATCGCATTATTCCTAAATTAGGGTTCTTCGAGTCGTATCATCTGCCAAAAAGATACAACAACTCAATCAATCCACAGAAGATCGAAGTGTTAAATCAACAAATTCGAATTAGGGTTTATGCGATTCATGGGTATCGGAGCTTCCAAGGGAGATAACAATACTCCGTTGTTGAATCTGTGCAAAGAGAGGAAAGAATGGATCAGAGCAGCGAGAGATGCTCGTTATGACTTAGCCAAATCTCATCTTCTTTATTTTCAATCTCTTTTAGGTTTCACCAACGCTCTTAATCAGTTCGTCCATAAGGATTTGACCGTGATTCCGTATTCATCAGATGACGATTCGTCTAGTAGTGAGCTGATATGTTCCGGCTCAGATTCGGATTCGGATTCTGATTCGGATTCGGATTGTTTAGTTTGTGATCGATCTCAAACAGCTCCGGTAAGTAACAATGGTGAAGAGAAAGTAGGCTTGGGTCCTGAGTTTGTGTCAGTGAGTGATCAGAATCGGGAAAAACCCGAGACTAGAGATAATAAAACTTGCGGTTCAAGCAACAATATAGGTTTAGGGTTTTTCGGCGAAGAGTTCGTAAGTGCTCCAATTGAAGATGTGATGATAAGTTCGCAAAACCCTTTTTTTGTTGAGCAGAACAGTTTCCGAGGTTCAGATATATTCGGTTTGTATGATTCCGTGTATAACACGCAATGCGATATTATTGAACCGGATCAAAGAGATGAGGTTGAGAGTGATAGTTTAAGACAAGTTAGGGAGAGAGAAGGGATTCCTGATTTGGAACCTGACAGTGATCATAATAGTCTTGTAAGGAAGAATCAAAAGAAGAAGAAGACGACGATGAGGAGTAATGTTGAAGAAGCTTCTTCAATGGATAATGTTGTAGATGAAGTTGGTAAGAGTAATGTTGAAGCAAGCCCTTGTGATGGTAAAGTTGCTAGTGATGATGATGATGATTCTAGTGAAAGTTGTGTGGAAGAGACCCAAAAAACTCCAGAGATTGGTCCAGAAGAGATAAAATTAGATGAGGAAATTGGTGATGAAGCATATGAGTCTTCTTCTTCTTCTTCTTCTTCTTTTTCGGAATCATCTGGTTCGGGATCGAATGATTTAAGGAATATAGTAGAGCAGATCAATTGTATAAGCGAAAAAGCGGCCAGTAATAGGAGAATGTCAGAGTTGCTTGAAGTGAGTAAAGTTATTCATCATCAACCTTTAGGAGACCAATTCAAGGTGTTTGCTTCAATGGCACTTGGTAAATTCGAGAATCGCACTCGTATTTTGGCAACGCGCGTAAAAGGTTTATGCCAAGAGGATCTCGTTGCTTCGCTTTCCATGACATTAGAGGAGCTTTATATGTGGGAAAAGAAACTTTACGAAAAAGTTACAGACGAAGAAAAGCTTAGGGTTTTGTATGACAATGGGTACAAAATTCTTAAGCATCTTGATCAAACCGGAGCAGAATCGGACAAGATTTATGAGGCGGAAACTGTGGTAAAACTCCATTTATCCAAGATTAATGTTTCGGTTAGAGCGGTTGAATCGGTTTCGATGAGAATTCATAAGATTAGAGACGAAGAGCTTTGGTTTCAAGTGATTGAGATCATTAACGGATTCAAACAAATGTGGAGATTCTTGGCCAAATGTCATCATAAGCAGTTTCGAGCGATTGCGAGAAGCAAGTCTTGTGTTCACATTGTTGAAAAAGGATCGAGCTCGAGGAAAGCGACGCATAAAGTGGAAGAAAAGATTAGAAGATACAGAGAATCGTTGAGAGGTTACATTGATGCAAATAGAGTTTTCGTTAGGCTCTTAAACGAGTGGCTAAACCGAAACATCATGGAGGACGATGAAACCGATATCGAGGCTCCAGAGATATTTAGGGTTTTTCGCGAGTGGTTAAGAGAGATTGAGGGTGTAGAGGAAGTTAAAGTGTTGATTGCTGTTGAAGAAATGGGATCGAGATTTCGAGGGTTAGGGCTTAAGCAAGTAGAGGAAGAGAAACACAGAATGAGAACAGAGAGGCTGAGTAAGGAGTTGGAGAAGAAGACGAATGAAGCGGAAGAGATTTTAGGAACCGCGGTTGGTTTTCCGGCGAGTGGTTCTGGTCAGGCGACGAATATGATGATCGGACCGGAGTTGTTGTCTTTGAGAGAGAATGTGATGCAAGAAAGAGAAAAGCATGAAAGATTGGTAAGAGAGTTAAATGACGCCGTATCGATGACTATGCAAGAGTGTCTAGTTCCTGTCTTTGAAGCCTTGGAAGATTTTTGTTTTCGTAATTTTAAGGCATATCAGAACATTAGAATCGTTTCGACAGAAACTCTATTATTATGTTAATCATAGAAATAAATATGTACAAATAATTTCATGTGTTGATGATTCATCAGATTCCGTAAATAATAATATACTAAATCTAATACAATTGAATTCGTATTAGTGTAACCTTACACGAACCAAAAAAACAATTAAAAAATAAAATAAAAAGTTCTTAAAAGTTCGTGTAATAAGGTGTTCAACTTCTGAAGAAGCTAGTTAGTCTTTGCTCCATGACGTGGATTCTCTTTGGGCCCAGGTTTTGCGGAGTAGGTACAAAGTAGGTTTGGGCGTTCGGGTACCCGATCGGGTTCGGATCGGATATTTCAGATTTTCGGGTATTTAATTTTAAGGATATAATACCCTAACAGATATTCTAGTAACTTGGGTCGGGTTCGGATGGGTACGGGTTTATCCGAATTACTCGAAATGAGTATTTGTACATAAAGAAATACTAAGTTGTAAAGAAATTTTCAAATGCAAAACACAACTTCTAGTTCAAATCTTATTATATAAAAGAGAAGCCGGTTGACGAGAGCTTGAGACGTAAGCAAAATTATAATTTACGAGATTGTGACATGTGTCTAATATTGATTGAGATTATGACATGTGTTAATATTAAAATTAATTAGGAAAAATAAAAATTTTAAACAGAAAATTAATAATGAAATCATTAAGTAAAAACTAAAATTAAAAATGGAAAACTAACAATGTAATTATTATGTAATTAATAAAATATTAAAAAGAAAAATTTCTAATAGTCCGAACTATTATGGGCTTGATTGACAGAGCATTTAAAAGACCATCATGCTCTGTACTATCCAATCACATGTAATTAATAGAGCATTAACCAGAGCATTTAGTAACTACTAATACTCCCAAATGTTATTGCCCTCAATGCTTTCAAGAAGAGTTTTTCCAGAGCATTGAGCTATAATATATTCAAAAATTTTAAATAAAATTATAAAACTAATTTATTTTTAGATAACATAAAAAAAAATCTATACATAAAAAAACTTTTAGTGGGGGTTATTGGTTCTTGGAATTTAATAGATTTGAAAATCCTTGTGGATTTAGAAATTTTACATGAATCCGTTGATCTTAAAATCCAATTAAACGGATTTTAAAATCCAATTAAAAGAATTTATGTGGATTCCAAAATCTAATAAATTATGAATCAACCAAATGGAGTTATATAGGTTTAAATAACTTTATGTATCTATTTACCTTGGTATAAGGTTTTTTTAGGCCAATATATTTTCTCATTATCGACAAAAGTTTTAAAAAACCATCAAAGTGAAATCAATAAGGTTTTTGTGTAACAAGTTCAAAGATTATATAAAGATAACATTTTATAAAAAAAATATAATAAATTTTCATTATAGCAAATAGAATATTATATAAAACGAAAATTGGAAAACTAAAAAAAATATCATTATATAAGTTATTTTACGTTATGTGAGATATTATTGTGAATTTGACATCTTTGATAAATATGTGACGTTGATATGATATAATAAAGAATCTAATAACAAATCCATCCAAATAACAAGGTAAACCTCAATATTTGAGCCTTTATATTTTTAGCATTAAAATCCTTCTAAATCCACTAAAATCCAATATCAAATCAAATCCACAAGTAAATCCGTAGGATTGAATAACACCGTATTTTAAGATGGTTTTCAAAATTATAGATTCAATAACACTGGATTTAAATATAGATTTTAAATTCATAGAACCAATAACACTTAATTTTTTTTGGATTTCTAAATCCATTAAACTCCATGAACCAATAACCCCCTTTTAGTTATTTTAGTTCATGTTTATCATTATTTTATTTGTTCTATAATTTGAAGTAATATTATAAAAAAAATTCATTTAAATATAAAATTTACCGTTAACGGTAAATATGTTCTATTACTTTTAAATAAATTTTAATAAAATAGAACTTGAATAGTAGCATATTCAGTTTAATAATTTATAAATATATTTATGTTAACATTAAAACTTAATATATATTATTAGTTTATATGTCATACTATTTGTTAAAATAGTATTATAATGAAATCGTAATTTAATAACAAATTTTAAAAATTTGATGTATAATTTATGACTAATATATATATATATATATAATGTATAAGAATACATATAAATAAATATAATAAAATAATTTATTTTAATTTTAAAGATAATCACTCACAGCTCTGCCAATCAAACATATCAGAGCATACTGCTCCAACAACATAATGCTAATGCTTCTTAATGCTCCTGCTCTTAATCCTGCTCCTGCTCCTGCTCCTACTCCATTATACTTTGTCAATCGAACCCATAGTGTGCACTAATTATAAAAAAAAATAAGAAACAAAATCGAGAAAAATAAAGTCGTAAAAACCAAAAAGTAGAGAGAATAAAAAGTGAAAAATGTAACTTAGAGATAATAGAAGTTGTAGAAAAAATAATATTGAGAGAATGAAAGAAAAAGACCTTGGACTCAAATTTTATATCTTCTTTCATCCACTGCTCTGTGCACATTAGTACCTCAACCATGTAGTGTATTAGACAGCTTCGGTATGGCTCAATAATCCTCCAACTAGTGCTAAATTAACTTCCAGATGCTACAGAGGACACTTGCATTGCAAAGAGATCTTTAGCCATCTCTGATAGAATATGATACTTAGCTGAGTTCAGTTTCCACCAAGAGAAAACATCATACTCACTCCCCATCAACACTTCTGGATTCTCTACCTTTTCCCGTAGATACACCTCTAACTCATTGTGGTCTCTAACACCTATCTCTCTAAGCAGTGTATTGTACCTCTGCTCCACTGTATTATAACCATCTAACATATCATCATCAAGAGACTCTTGTTGTTGCTCTTGTGTGTTTTGAGACTGAGACTGAGACTGAGTTTGAGAAGAAGTCTGAGGTGGATCCTGAGGTGGTTGGACATCAGCATGAGAAACATTGTATCTATCCTCATACTTTTTATACATCTCACGCATCATCATCATCACTGAGTCACTCAACCCCTTGGCTGACAAACTATCTTGATCATACATTTCTGTAAAACACATCTCTACAAACTGTATCTTCTTCCTAGGGTCAAATATACTCACAATTATGACCATCTTGTTGATGTTTCTCAATCCATCCCAGTACTTGTCAAACTTCTTATGCATATCTTCAGCTTTCACCTTCACATCAAAGTCATGACTCCAACATAACAGCTGAAGCTTAGCTGCTATATTCACAATCTCTCCGTAGCACTTTTGAGCATTCAACACCGTAGAAGCAGATACCACAAGTGTAGACTGATAAAAGATCCCAAGAAACTTGATCATTGCCTGAACATTACGCCAATCAAGCCTAGAAGGAGGTCCAATCCTTTTTTTTATCATGATCAATCTCAAGGAAATGATCATTGTAGAACTTGTCTTCAGCCTCCATTCTATCAAATTCTTCTTTATACTTCACTGCTTGCTTAAGTATAATATAAGTAGAGTTCCATCTAGTCTTAACATCTAAAGGCAAGCTACCCCTAGTCATCCTCATTCCTAAACCAACTGTTCTCTGTTCAAAAGACTCCCTCCTATTTGTTCCAGACCTAACATATGAGATACCATTACGTATCGCAGTTACACTTTCATCCACATTAGCTAACCCATCCTTCACTATCAAATTAATGATATGACCAGCACATCTCATATGCATAAACTCCCCATTCATCACAAAAGATTCAGCAGATAACAAGGAGAAAGTACTCTGAAAAGTCTTAAGGGCATTGCTATTAGCAGACGCATTGTCGACAATAATATAGAAAAGCTTCTCTATTCCCCATTCACTTAGACATTCTAGCAGAGTGTTAGCAATGGTGTTACCTTTGTGATATGTGACATATTTGAAGCCTATGATCAGCTTCTTTAATCTCCAGTTCTTGTCAATATAGTGTGTAGTGATAACCATGTAACTAGGACCTGTCAAATGAGAATAAATGTCAGTAAAGGACTAAGACTGATTAGTAAAACTAATTCAATGAAACTACATATTACATGTGACTTGGGAGACCCAAATGTTTGTGGTCAGTGACACTCTTTGCTTATTCGTCTGAACCATTGTTTCATATCCATCTTCCTTTGAACAAACAGCTTAACAATATCTTTAGTTGTTGTTCTTCTTGAATGAGGAGTGTGTAAATTAACCTGCATAAATGGAAAAAACCAGTAAGCTATAAAATTTATAAATGACTAAAAATTTAATATCATCTGAACCAAATAACACTTACCTTCTTGCAAAAGTGTCTGAAGGCCACACTCTCTACAAAAACAAGAGGAAACTCTCCAATGACCAGCATCTCATTGGTTGCTCCTCTGAAAACAGCTTTAGAAACTCTTGCATTCTGCAACTGACCTTCTGAGTTGATAATCTTCTGATTCTGAGTTGGATTTAACCATCTTCCTATGCTCTGTATTCTTTACATGTCTCCATATGATTCCACAGATTTTAAGTGCCAGACTTGGTTGGACAGGAGAACTCCTTTCGACAGTAATTACAGACATACCTATCACGATTTGTTTCCAATTTTGTGAAACCAGACCACACTCCTGATCTTGAAGGGAGAGTCCATGTCTTAGCATTACTTGCACCATCTGTTCCAGTAGTTTGCTTCCTTTTACCCCTATCATTCGAGTCTGGTGTAAGTGGTTCACCTTCTTCTCTTTCTACTCCATTACTAGTGATAGACTCCTCGTAAGGATCTATGTCCGATGATCACTTTGAATGGTTTTGGAATTGCGGAATGAAGGGGATGAGGTTTGGATGAACGATTGACGAAGATGGAAGATGAACGGTTTGAACGTGAATGATGGAATGGATCGATGCGTACTTCTCAAGAGAGATGAAAGTCTCTTGGACTACAAAGCTTTTCCAAACCTTTGATATGACGCACAAAGGAATGAAAAAGGAGTATTTGATATTACACACAAACACGGTTTGATCAACGATTTAGAGAGAGATTTTTTAATAAATTTTAATAAAAAGTTTGATGATTATTAGTGAGGATTTCAGCCCTTATTTATACTAGAGAAGAGAAGCCAAAGGGTTACAAACAACCTTTTGGGAAAATGAAAATAATTAAAGACATGAGTGTGAATAAAGACTCATGGAAAACAACAAAATATTTAAAGAGTTTTGACTAGAAATTAAAAGACATGAATAAAAATAAAATGGGCTTGGCCGAAATCATCAAATAGGCTTCCAAAAATTCCTAAGTTATGATAATGGAGAAATGAAATAGTGTGCACACTTGCCTCATTAAAAACCTTCTTCGAAAAACCCAAAGGGAAAAATCGAAGAGAGGAAAAAAGAGTACAAGTCTGCACACCTCCCATTATCATTCTTCCTCGGCTTGAATCATAACCAATGTGGTTTGATAAGCAATCGAAGGAAGTTGGCCAGTGATCTTAACCACAAGCAAAGAGATGGCTTGGTTAAGTTTCTTCATTTTTGACCTCATCAAGGGTTTAGCCGATAAATGCAAGGTCTTCGAGTCCATTGGATCCTCCGTAAGTTCAAGTTGCTCTTCGGCTTCAGGCGGTTCTGTGACTCTATATTCTAAGCTGGCCAGGGTTCTATCATTCCTTCCCTCTTTAAAAAGATTTGACCTCATATCCGAATCATCTGCAAAATAAGGAACTAAGTAAAACGTATTCATAAAGGATTAAGGCCATACCTTCAAATTTGTTTGGCTCGGCTTTGCATCAGGAGGTGCTTCTTTGATCAACATGAAATTATTGACATCTTGGTGTTTATCCTGGTCCAAATCAGGTGGCTTGAATTGTTTGTCTTCCTCTCTCTTTTCCTTACTTCCCATGTGGTTCAAGACTCCTCTAAAACCTGTATTTGGCTCTTTTGACAAAGACGTGATTCATATCTGTGTGATCATAGACTAAAGGATCGTTTAAGACTGGTTTGCAAATTTCATTAAATGGTTTTAAAACGTTTTGTCTTAACTTAGAGAAATTTCTAACCACTACAAACTCTGCCTTATTTTTAATCAATTCAAAATTGTTGCTAAACAAAGAAATTCTCAAAGAAGGTTGAAATTCACAAAATTCTTCAAATGATAAACAGTTTCGCTTAAAGAACTTTTTAGGTCTTAGTGTTTCAAAAGTTGGAATCATTTTATCAACAACAGAATTTGAAACACGAAGTTCTTTCACTTTTTCCAAACCAAAACGTTTTTTATCTTGAGCAGAAATCATCACAAACAAATTAGGCTCTGTTTTATCCAAATTAATTTCCTTACAGTGCTTTTTTGTGTAGACACAAGTAAATGGCTCAAGGATTGATTCAGGGACAAGGTTGGTCAGATATCAAAGTTATCAATCAATGGCAAACTCCTTGGTAATTGTTGTGGTAATTTTTCTTCAAAAACCTGCGAAAAAGAAACAATAATACTCGGTTGCTCCGGTTCCAAAGGGGTTAGTTTCTCAAGCACAAAATCAAATTTATTAGAAGGAAAATCACACTCTTTAATAGATTTAGAAGGAAGAGCACACTTAGCTTTCACAGATTTTTTGTAAGAATTAGAAAGCTCAAGTAGCGCGTTCTCTAGTTGCTCTTTCGTTGTGGAGCTGCTTTTAACGTTTTATTTCTCCTTCATGGACTTTTGATGGATTAGTGAAGGCTGATTTGGTTCATTTAGTACTAAACCGTTGGGTGCATACTTCTTCCTCAATAATTCTTTAAGATTTCTCCATGAGGTGATAGTACGCTCCTTGTTGTACCACCGTTTATCAACTTCTTGACACCACCATTTATAAGCATCTCCTTTGAGCTGGCCAATTGCACAAGACATCATTTTGTCCTTGTCGATGCACTTGTAGTAAAACCATTCTTCCATGCTTCTTTCCCATTCTAGATAATTTCTTTTTCCTGGAAATTCATGGAGATAAAGTCTATTAGCGCGTTGAATATCAAAATACAAAGAAACTTTAGATTCGGGAGCGTGAGAGATTTTATGTGGGCTGCTCCGAGTTGATGTTAGTGTTTGATCAGGCGGCTTAGGATTAAGCTCATGTTCCCTCCTTTGTCGTCCTCTATGCGGTCTCTCTTGTGGTTGAACAAGGATAAGGTCTTGGTCCGGGACCGGAACGGTTTGTGGTAGACGAAGTTTTGCGAGTTGCCCGTGAGGATCCGGGTAACGGTTGCTTCGATAATTTCCACAAGTTTCTTTTGAGACCTCGATGAAGTTGTCTCTTCCTTGGAGCTCGCATCAGTACCTGCCATATTATAAAAGACTAACAAGTAAAAGATTCTTTGAAAGATCTAACAAAACTAGATCTAGAATATGAACGGACAGTTTTGACACAGTGATTTGTTCGGTCAAAATAAAATATGAAAACACGTTCAAACATTCCCAAAATATTTTTAAAATAAACTAGACTCGTTCCAGGTTCAGATTCAATTGAATTCACAATTTTACAATGAGTCAATTATTCATGAAAAAGTTTTGAAAACAGATCTGAAATCTGGAAAATTTAGAAATGAGTTTTAGAAAGATAAAACCTTGTTCGAAGTGGCTCTGATACCACTTGATAGACTCCTCGTAAGGATCTATGTCCGATGATCACTTTGAATGGTTTTGGAATTGCGGAATGAAGGGAATGAGGTTCGGATGAACGATTGACGAAGATGGAAAATGAACGGTTTGAACGTGAATGATGGAATGGATCGATGCGTACTTCTCAAGAGAGATGAAAGTCTCTTAGACTACAAAGCTTTTCCAAACCTTTGATATGACGCACAAAGGAATGAAAAAGGAGTGTTTGATATTACACACAAACACAGTTTGATCAACGATTTAGAGAGAGATTTTTTAAATAAAAAGGTTGATGATTATTATTGAGGATTTCAGCCCTTATTTATACTAGAGAAGAGAAGCCAAAGGGTTACAAACAACCTTTTGGGAAAATGAAAATAATTAAAGAAATGAGTGTGAACAAAGACTCATGGAAAACAACAAAGTATTTAAAGAGTTTTGACTAGAAATTAAAAGACATAAATAAAAATAAAATGGGATTGGCCGAAATCATCAAATGGGTTTCCAAAAAGGCCTAGTTATGATAATGGGGAAATGAAATAGTGTGTACACTTGCCTCATTAAAAACCTTCTTCGAAAAACCCAAAGGGAAAACCCGAAGAGAGAGAAAAAGAGTACAAGTCTGCACACCTCCCATTATCATCCTTCCTCGGCTTGAATCATAACCAATGTGGTTGGATAAGCAATCGAAGAAAGTTGGCCAGTGATCTTAACCACAAGCAAAGAGATGGCTTGGTTAAGTTTCTTCATTTTTGACCTCATCAAGGGTTTAGCCGATAAATGCAAGGTCTTCGAGTCCATTGGATCCTTCGCGAGTTCAAGTTGCTCTCCGGCTTCATGCGGTTCTGTGACTCCATGTTCTAAGCTGGCCAGGGTTCTATCAACTAGGTTGCTCATGATCTCCAATGTTATCATCAAGATTCCTAAATGAAGAAGAATCCATCTGCACAAGCACAACACAGAAGAAACACCATTTGAACTTCAACAATCACATAACATTTATCAACAAAATACTCTGTACTTGGAATATGAAAATCTAAATCAATAGCAAACTGAGAATTTCATTATCCACATCACAAAATCAAAGATTAAAATCCAAATCAAACAGAGAATCAGAAAATCGAAAACTCATAACCCGGAAATCAAAAGCTTAAAACATTCAACAAGCTGATCGAAATACATATCTTCAAGTTATTCGATTTATTCAAATCGAACTCTGCAATTCCAAATCTAATTGCAATTGAACCCTAAATCTAATAGAATCGAAGAATTACCTGCAAACGCCTCTGAGAAGTCACTGATGGAGGAGACGATGCGGTTTCGAGAAGGGCATGGGATGATAGTTTTGATGCTTCGATGTGGTATATATCTACCATTTGGCTTTGATTTCGTAAAATAAGAGTCTCGATTGAAGAACAGAAGAGGAATCGTCTCCATCATGCAAGCAAAGAGAAGAAATTGAAATCAATGTTTTAGGGTTCTAGGGCTGCGAATTATGAATAGTAGATGTATGTGTATAGATGTGTATAGGCTAAGTGTAATGATCGGGTTATTGTTTAGTTTTCGGATATTACCCGTACCCGTCCGGGTAACCGAAATCAATCAGAACACTAACCGGTCGGGTAAAATAACTTATCCATACCCTAACCGAACCTGGTTTTTTGGGTCGGGTCTGGTTCGAATCATCGGATCCGGATTTTAAGTCCAGGCCTAGTACTAAGTGGGTGACATTCATGAATGGGATTGGTTGGCTCCTAAGAGCAATTGGTCGCTGATTTGGAGAAGTGTTGCTACGGGGTTACGTGATATGATCTTACCGGGGACATGGCTGGGTTGTTGGTGATGGGAGCTACATTAGATTTTGGTTGGATGCGTGGGTCTCGTATCAGCCTCTTCTCCACTCGGTTATTGGTAGTTTGCCGGCTCATGTGGACACTTTATTGGTTAAAGACTTATGGAGGGATGGTTTGGGTTGAGATTTTACTAAGATTACACCCTATGCCTCGGAGTTGGTGAGATTGGAGCTAATGGCAGCGGTTGTGGATAAGGTTTCAGGAGTGAAGGATCGCTTGTTATGGAGGGGCAGTGTTGATGGTAGATTCACGGTGAAGGCCGCTTATAATTTCATATCCAAATCCACTTCTCCGAAACCGAATATGAAGTCCTTCTTCCAACGAATATGGCGTGTGGTTGCTCTGGAACGAGTGCGGGTATTTAGTTGGTTAGTGAGTTACCAGGTGATCATGACGAATGTGGAGAGGAAGAGAAGACATCTTGGGGCTTCGGATGTGTGCACGGTTTGTAATAGCGGTTTCGAGACCATAATCCATATTCTTCGCGATTGTGGTGCGATGATTGGAATTTGGCAGAGAATTATTCCTAGACGGAGGAGGCCACAGTTCTTTAACTAGACTTTATTGGAGTGCTTGTATGGTAACTTGAATGACGAAGAGGTAGTTGATGGGATTCAATGGTCCACGGTCTTTGCCATGTGGCAACGTCTTCAGAGAGAATAAGCAATGTAGAGACCAGGTTCGGTTTATTAAGGAGCTAGCTAGTGAAGTTTGGAAGGAGAATCAGGCGGTGAGTTGCTCAGTCAAGACTCACAGGCGGGTGGAGAGGATGTTTACCTGGAAACCCCCGTGTAGTGGCTGGCTCAAATTGAGCACGGATGGAGCGTCACGCGGGAATCCAGGCCTAGCAACAGCGGGAGGCGTTCTTCGGGATGAGCTGGGTCAGTGGTGGGGTGGTTTTTTCTTGAATATTGGGAAGTGTACCACACCGCTAGTAGAGTTGTAGGGGGTTTATTATGATTTGGTTATCGCATGGGAGAAGAAGACAACGCATCTAGAGTTGGAGGTAGATTCTGAGTTGGTAGTTGGTTTTCTTAAGAAATAGATTAATGAGTCTCATCCCTTATCGTTCCTGGTACATTTTTGCCATGGCTTTTTATCGAAGGACTAGTTAGTCCGTATTGTTCACGTGTACCGGGAAGCTAATCGTCTAGCTGATGGGTTGGCGAACTTTGCTTTCTCTTTGCCTTTAGGATTACATTCTTTTGAGTTTATTCCTTCGGGTCTCGAGACGATTCGGTGGGATGATGAGATTGGGTTTGAGAGCTCGAGAATTGTTCCTTTGCCGTAACTTTGTATTTGAATTTTAATTATTATTGGAGCTTGCTCCCGTTTTAATACCAAAAAAAAAAGCTAGTTAGTCTTTGCATCACCTAAGAAACGCCGGTTATTGATCATGGATAAGAGTTTGATATAACACAAGTCGGACTTAGGTGTTTTTTTTTTTTTGTCAACGGTCGTCAGCGTTTCTTTAAGAGAATTTACATCCAATAGCAAAAATAAAAATGACAAGACTTATTTAATTGTTATAATTGAGAAAATATTTCACCATCGATTCTTTGTATCTTACTTTCACGCTGCCACGTCATCACGTCAAACACATTTATTTGTTTACACAAAACAAGGCCCATTTATTTGTTTTTGTAAATATAAAGGTCCATAATAATTAAAATAAACTTCAATCCTTCTAAGGTCATTTCACAAGAAGCCCAAACCCCCAAACAAAAACTCAACCCTTTATCTTTTTTGCTAGGTCGCCTCCATCTCTCTTCCCAGCTACAGAAAAATCAGTCGTTCCCAAATAATCAAGATCTCTACACGCCACTCTTCTGCTTCCGAAACTTGAAACCGTAGACCACCGTTACCCCTTCCTAACTTCCTCATCTTCAATTACTCAATCATTGCAATTTCATGTCTTCAATGGCCCACTCCTCAATCACCTTTTACTCCCTCGCTTATACAAACAGAAACTTCGCACATACCTCTTTCACACTCCACACACAGCAAACACAATCTAAATATTGCATCCGCAGAGGCAAAAACCTTCAGCATTCTTGCGACAATCGAAGGAGAATTTTGTTACCAAGAAATCCTTTGCCGGCTGATACACATTTGGGAAGCCCAACATTTTAAACTCGGAAACGTGCCCATGGGCTATTAACTACTTCGAATCGATTCAGAGGTAAGACTATCAAAGCCTTCGTGTATACATCCGAAAATTGTAGACGATCAATATAGCTTCATCTAATAAACAATCTATATGATTCAAATCTACATGGCAACACAGTCCTAGGATTTATCTCCACCAACAGGCTATTCCGTCACGAGAAAGACTTGAAGCTGAACTCTGTCTACAAACTGAAAAAGTTCATGCTCAAACCATCCAAACCACTCTATAAAGACGAACGGCCACAAACACCACATTCTATTCACCGACCAGACAACAATGGTAGAGGTCCATGAGGGACCCAACGATATAGACCACTTGAAATTCAGAGTCCGACCCTTTAGTGACTTCTCCGTCATTGCTGACACAAACACCGACCTCTTCTGTAAGCAAATCTCTGCACCTTTGCTCTTGCATATTATTGATAGAGTTTACTTTGGTGTTTAAAAAATTAACATGCTTCGTATCTTCTTTGCACATACATGCCTTATAATATATATCAAGCAATGGCCCAACGGTGCTTTTGAAACAACCAAATGTTTTTAAAAAAAACAATTACATTCAAATTAATTATTCTCATAAATAATTAATTCTCAATACCACAATAAACCACCAAACCAACATAAACTAGCGGAAGACAATAACCAATTAAACCAAGCATTTATCCAATTCTAATAGTTCTAACAACACCAGGTTCTAACTCAATTGGATAAAACACATAAACCGAGTCCCTAGATCATCCTCTTCTTCATAGCCATGATTCCACGATTACAATCTTTATTACCGTCATCACATGGAAAAACGATATGCGTGAGTATTACCACAAATACTCAGTGAGACAGTCATTCCATCAACGACTATATACACATGCACGCGTTTCAGCTTATTCCTACCTCCACTCTAGGTAAGTGAGAAAATTTATACATGCTCTTTGAAAGTGTGCTTATTCGTACCCCCATTTCATATAATTAGGTTTATCAATACCTGCTATTTGAAAGTGTGCTTAATCGTACCTCCACTTTATATAATTATGCTTATAAATACCTGACGGGTTACGAATTTAGTTTGTCTATTAATAGAGTTGAGTTAATCACTGAAACGGGATTTATGAGTCATATTTTTTTGTTTATTTAATTTTTTTTAATCATGTTTCAATTAAAACGACGTCATTTTTATTATTAATGTAATTGTTTAAAGAACACATTCTTATGATGTCATTTTATTAGGAAAACAAAACCCTATAATTGATTTCACACTTTCGAGTTTTATTAGGAAAACAAAACCCTAAAATCGTACCAATTAAAATTGATTTCACATGTTTGAGTTTTCTTAGGAAAATAAAACCCTAAAATTGTACCAATTACAATTATAGGGTTTTGTTTTCCTAATCAAACGACATCAAAAAATGATTTTTAACCAATTACAGTAACAACAAAAGCAACGTCGTTTTTATTGAAACATGATTAAAAAAAATTAAAATCAACAAACAAATCTAACTCATAAATCTCGTTTTAATGAATAAGTTGTCTAGTCAACTCCATTAACACACAAACTATCTATGTAATCCGTAATGTATTTATAATCCTAACTATATAAAGTAGACGTATGATTAAGCACACTTTCAAAGAGGAGGTATTTATAAGCCTAACTATATGAAATGGGGGTACGAATGAGCACACTTTCAAAGAGAAAGTATAAATTTTCTCACTTACTTAGAGTGGAGGTAGGAATAAGCCGAAATGCCACACACATGCATATATAATAACACCAAAACACATAAACAATCATCAACACGTTTAACCAACACAATTCACAATTTCAGCAACTGGTGTCGATCGAGACACCCACGCAGATGGCCACAATCGAACCTTCTCCTCTCTGGATTGATTTGCAGCCAGCTAAGAGTCGATCACCTGCAAATAAAACATCACAAACTCTAAGCACAACACGAAATCATAGAGACATCACCAAATCTCAACACAAATCATCCAATCACACAAAACACCACATTCCATTACCCAGATAATCCATGGTCGTCCACTCACCTAGGCGAATCGGAAAAGATAACAGATTGACAACGAAACAGACTCGAACACGCGCTCAAGCCTCTTATCACAGCTCAAAACACGAAGAACAACACCACACGCGATCTCCAGAACCCCCTTGAATCCTTCCCGAGCCACAACAAGCCACTACGGATCACAAAACAAAAAATTTTCTTTATTCTCTCATGTTTCTACTTACTATAAAATGGTTAAATATACAATAATTTCTATTTTTTTTACTAATTGTGTGTATAATATTATATAAATAAATTTTATGATAATTTGCATAAAAGAACAAAAGCTTTCAATTCAAAATTTTAGCTTAAGATCACAAAGATAGTAGAGTTTGCACTACAAGAAAACAGCGAGAATCCTACGGAAATGTCCGTCGGAAGTCTGTCGGAAAACGCATATTCCGACAGATTTCTGACGGATTTGTCTGTCGTTTCTATCTTGTCGGAAATGGTAATTCTGTCGGAAATCCGTCAAAAATTTCCGACAGATTTCCGACGGCTATATTTCCGACGGAATTCCGACAGCCTGCCGGAGTCCGGCGAAACGTCGGAATTCCGTCGGAAATACCACTGTCGGAAATCTGTCGGTTTTGTTTCCGACTGATTTCCGACGAGTTCCGATTACATGTAAACCGACAGACTTCCGACGTATTTATTTCCGACAGAATTCCGACGGTTTTATTTTCGACAGCTTTTCGACGGATCAATTTCCGACAGATTTCCGACGTATACGTAGAAATTATTTAAAATTATAATAAATTAAATAATAATTAATTTAATATAAATTTAAAATTTAAAATTTGAATTATTTAAATTAAAATAAAATTAAAAGTAGAAATTAAAATAAAATTAAAAGTAGAAATAAAAGGTAATATTGTTTTACAAAAACGTTCAAAATAAAAATCTAAATGGTGGGCCCCCGCGGAAAATCCGGGTTGCCGCCCAAGTACTCCATCATCCGTTGCATCATCTCCCTCTCCTTGTCCCGCTCGGCTCTCTCCTTCTCCCGCTCGGATTCTAGGGCGGCTTGTGCATTTCGTATCTGTTGGACCGTCGTCTTCAAACCTTCAATTTCGACGTCCTTTTCCTTCATCTGGGCTCTCAGGTCGGATGTCTCGCTGTAGTAACAAGAAGACCCCGATGATCCCGCATCGTCGGGAAGACCATAAAGCCGCCCTTTGCTCTGCGGAGCAACCTGTGGAACAAATTAAATTGTAAATGAAAAAGACTTGAAAACTATTTTAAATTTTACATACCTTTAAGACGAATTGGTTGATGATGTCGTCCGGGGCTTGGGTGAGGGGAGGGGTTCCTTCGACGGATGGCTGAGACAGAATGTACTCCTCTTCCATTCTTTGGACGCTCTCCTGAATCTTCCAAAATTGTAAAATTTAAAATTCTGAGGTGGAATTTAAAATTTAAATTTCCAAAATTCTAAAATTTAAAATTTAAAGTTTTATAAGGTTTTTAAATAGTGTTATAAGGTTTTTGTAAAGTTTTATAAGGTTTTTAAATAGTGTTATAAGGTTTTTAAATAGTGTTATAAGGTTTTTAAAATTAATCCTTAAAATTGTTTAAAACTTAGTATAAAATGCTAACATTTTTTTCCAAACTAACCAATTTTGTTTAAAAAATGCTAACAATGCTAAAATCCTAATTCACAAACATTTCTTAAATTCCCCAAAATTCACAAACTAATTCACAAACAAATTTCCCTAAATTCACAAACTAATTCAAAAATTCAACAAATTAATTCACAAACTAATTCACAAATATAATTTACCATTGTTTTTAAATTTCCCTAAATTCACAAACTAATTTACCATTGTTTTTAAAAACATTTCATAAATTTCCAAATTCCTAATTCACAAATTCCAAATTCCTAATTCACAAATTCTACATTCCTAATTCACAAATTCACAAATTCACAAATTCCTAATTCACAAATTCACAAACTAATTAACTTACAAATGAGAAGGAAGATCCGCCATTTGTATTCCGGCGAAGAGGAGGACGCGGCGGCGGAGGTGGTGAAATCCGGCGGTGGAGGTGGTGAAATCCGGTCGGTCGGAGATGGTGAAATCCGGTCGGCGGAGGTGGTGAAATCCGGTCGGTCGGAGGCGGAGAGGATTCGGTCGGATTCGGTGGTGGATTGTGTCGGTGGAGGAATAATCCGGCGACGGCAGATTTCCGGGGAGAAGAAGAAGAGACAAAATCCGGTGGATTTCCGGCGAAGAAGAGAAGAAGAAACGGCGAAATCGGCAAAAACGGCGAAGAAGAGAAGAAGAAACGGCGAGGGCGGCGGATTTTCCAGAGAAGTAGAAGAGAAGAAGAAACGGCGAAGAGAAGAAGAAGAAGAGAAGAAGGTCGGGTCTTAACCCAGATTTTCCGACGGATTTAAAGTTGTCGGAAATCCGTCGGAAATCGAAATAAATTAAATGGGCCGCGTGTTTTGGACCGACTGCTTTCGCGGTGTTTATTTTTCATTTCGCAGGTAAAAATTGGCAAATCCGTCGGAAATATATATATTTCCGACAGATTTCCGACGGAAAATCATTTTTTTTTTTTTAAAAAAAAAGAAAAATATAAGAATTACGGACAGAGACACACGACCTCCTTTCTACATTAAAAGTAAAATAAAAAATAATCTAAAGATGATATATATATTCTGATTAGCAATATATATTATTATAAAACATGTTAATATCTATTTTGATAATCCAAAAGTTCTGGACCAATCTTCTACATCCGTTCGGTCGAAGATAAGAGGTGGTTTTAATCCCCTCCAAAACAAATTGAATATGGTTTAGTATTTTCTTTATATGACATTAACCCAACCTTGTCCTGGAATAAAACAATTGATAATGCTTTGAATTGTATAATTAGGGGGAGCTTACTACAGCTTTAAGAGACTACGTTGGAAGAGAAACGCCTCTCTACTTCGCCGGACGATTAACCGAACACTACAAGAACCAACAACGCGGTGGGCCCGAGATTTCGCGGGGGAGCTTATTTTTCATTTCGAGGGTAAAAATTGGCAAATCCGTCGGAAATCTGTCGGAAATATATATATATATATATATATATATATATATATATATATATATATATATATATATATTTCCGTCAGATTTTCGACGGAAAATTATTTTTAAAAAACAAATATATATATATATATATAAGAATTATATAAATATCCGTTTCTGTCGGAAATCTGTCGGAAATATATATATATATATTTCCGACAGATTTCCTACGGAAAATCATTTTTAAAAAAAAAAAATAGAAAAATTGGCAAATCCGACAGATATGTGGTTACGGACAGAGACACACGACCTCCTTTCTACATTAAAAGTAAAATAAAAAATAATCTAAAGATGATATATATATTCTGATTAGCAATATATATTATTATAAAACATGTTAATATCTATTTTGATAATCCAAAAGATCTGGACCAATCTTCTACATCCGTTCGGTCGAAGATAAGAGGTGGTTTTAATCCCCTCCAAAACAAATTGAATATGGTTTAGTATTTTCTTTATATGACATTAACCCAAACTTGTCCTGGAATAAAACAATTGATAATGCTTTGAATTGTATAATTAGGGGGAGCTTACTACAGCTTTAAGGGACTACGTTGGAGGAGAAACGCCTCTCTACTTCGCCGGACGATTAACCGAACACTACAAAAACCAACAACGCGGTGGGCCCGAGATTTACCTGAAACCACATATCTGTCGGAAATCTGTCGGATTTGCCAATTTTTCTATTTTTTTTTTTAAAATGATTTTCCGTAGGAAATCATTTTAAAAAAAAATAGAAAAATTGGCAAATCGGACAGATTTCCGACAGATATGTGGTTTTAGGGTATGGGAAATTTAAAAAATGTTTTTTTGTTTTTTTAGGGTTAAGGAATAGAAGAAATTTAAGAAATGTTTATTAAATTTAAGAAATGTTTTTTTTGGAAATTAATGAATTAGCATTTTGGAAAAAATTGGAAATTTTTAAACAATATTTAGCATTGTTAACATTTTTAAACAAAATGCTTATTTTGGAAAAATTGTTAGCATTTTGTACAGATTTTTACCTGAAATCTCCAATTCCGTCGGATGGAAAATGCTTTGTCTTCTCGAAAAATAGAAAAATATTCATTTTTCCGACAGATTTCCGACAGATTTGGGGTTTTAAGCTTCTTTATGATTCGTTTTCGATAATAGCATGGTTGGAGCAATATTTGGAAGATAAAATACTTGATAATGGTCATTGTTACTTTCAAATTCTAAACATTTAGTATTTTCCGTAAACATCTATTGTTTTGTATATGTAACTGTATGAAACGCTTCTGTTTGAAACATGACAAAATCGCAAAACATGTTCTGTATAACATCGAGAAGGTTATTTACTCACTTATCTTTCACTTTAGTTGTCAGAATTGTATGCCGAGACTTTGTCTTCTCGAAATTTAGGAATTTGACCTCAAAACCCTAAATCTGTCGGAATTCTATCGGAAAAATAGATATATTTCTGACAGATTTCCAACAGATGTAAGGGTAACACGTGTCATCTTTTAAGGTTAGCATGATATGAATATTGTCGGAAATCTGTCGGATTTGCCAATACCCTAAAACCACATATCTGTCGGAAATCTGTCGGATTTACCAATTTTTCCATTTTTTTTTTAAATGATTTTCCGTAGGAAATCTGTCGGATATATATTTCCGACAGATTTCCGACGGAAAATCATTTTTTTTAAAAAAAAAAAAAAAAATATAAGAATTATATTTTTTCCGACGGATTTCCGACAGCTAACCGGAATCACCGCCGGTGTCGGCACCGGCTAGTTACACGGTCCAATAATCCGACCAATTTCCGACAGTTTTCTTGTCCGTCGGAAATAATTCCGACAGATTTCCGTCGGAAATTCCGTCGGATTTGCGGTTGTTTTCTTGTAGTGTTGGCTTGGTTACATTTTTTCTTATAATTTTTTCAACAAAAATATAGAATTTTTAAAAGGTTCTTACAAAAAGACAGTAGTCTAATTAATTTTCATAGTATAACTAAGACAATAACAGTAATGTCAACTAATGCTCACGATGTCTGACTGGGATTAATCGTGATGAAGTTGTTGACCGTGTGGGTGTTTTATTTCCCGTATGAGAAAGGTTTCGAGAAGACTTGAATTATGCAATTATATTCTCTCATTATTTCATAGATATGTTCTTCGACCATTCTTTGAAGTATTTGTGGGTTGTGTTAAACACTTCCACAATTGTTTGGATTATAGAAAACTTTTTCTTGTTATCTGCCTAATGATGTATTTTGAACAAACATATATTTTTTGACTTACGCATATAACCAGTGGAATGTTAATTTGAATTGTATCCTGGTGAACTAACCTCGGCTAGAATCCAAGTCAAGCTCTTCATGACCCAATGCATTGCACTTGATACATTTACATGATCATAGATTAGATGTCTTTAGATGAGAAATAGATCATCGAAAATTTTAGAAAAAGAGGGAAGCTTTACTTTTTCTTAGATGCTTGTTTGGATTCATAGCCTTCTTTGGAATCACAGTTGAAAGTGTAAAAACTATAGGAGCACAATTTCTAAAAAATAGATACAAAATTTCAAAAATCGATACCAAAATTATGATAAACGATGAACGGTTTGTGTGGAGGCGAGACACTCTTTCCTTAATTATTTAGGTTCCCGTAATGTGACGATTTTCTATACAATTAAGAATTTCATGATATAATCACATGATCGACTATTTCGTAACATTAAAGATAGAAGTTAACAAATCCATGATCTATATGTACTCTCAGACACAAAAATAAAATAAACATGTGAAAGGTTTAGTATTGTTCTTGATAATCATTATGATGAGTGGAGCATGACTATATTATATAGCTTAATATCAAAATCATAATTGGAGATTTTTAGAATTTAATATCATCATCAATACCTCTTTCAACATGTATTAATATTGTGTCTGTTACAAAAACAAAAATCAAACTTAATATTGCACATAATTATCAATAATAGAGAAGATATTTGTGGACTTAATCAACACTTTATTCAAAAAGAAATTTGTACCAAAAAAGTTAAAAGAATTATAGTTATAAATAAATAAAATAATACATGTCATCTTTTCATAATTTTGCTTTTGGGAAACCTTAACATATTATATAGATCTTTATTATATTTTTGCCATATTCTTTCTTTTTTGTTTTTATGTATTTTTTATCTCTAATACATATGAATGATTCTACTTTCCTAGATGGACAAATTGCGGTGGACTAAATTTAAATTTTTTTTAGACTCTTGGTTAGAAATATTATGTTCACTACAAATTGTATTAAATTTTTCCAATCATATTTTAGTATTTCAACAATCTAAAAATTTAATATCTTTTATTGCTTCATGTTTTTTTTTCTTTTGGTGGTTTAATTTTTTTAGATGGTTTACTTTTGTTGTTTTAAATAAATGATTTTTAGGTGGTTTATTTTTGTTTTACAAATTAAATAATTTTGGAATAAAAATTAAATACAGGAAATTTTATTTTATTTTTGGTTAAAAAGAGGCAACACGTGTCATCTTGTCAGAGCTTGTTGGTTTTTGTAAACTTTAACATATTATAAAGATAGATGTAACTTTTCGACTGTTTTTTTCGTTTTTTCCTCTCATTTTCTAACTATAACATATACATTTCTTATTTTCTTGTCAATATTTATATAAAATAGCAATTAAATTTATAAAATTGTATGTTAAATGAATAAACATCTAAACGAAAATCTCTATTTTTATAATTTGAACCAATTGTTTTTTACAAAAGTCTATATATCACATAATTGTTTTTTAATATGTATAATACATTTCATTAATTAAATTATATTTAGTATATAATTGTATTGTGCCCCATATAAAATTATCGTCTAGATCCGCCACTGGCTCCATAAGTCTTTGAATGTTTCTGTAAATTGTTCTTATATTGAAGAAGCTAATTAGTCTTTGGATCACCTAAGAAACGCCAGTTATTTCCAGTTATTGATTAATTGTTTTTTTTGGTGTGTGAATTCTGATAATCATGGATAAGAGCAGGGCCGTCTCAAACTTTATAGAGGCCCTGTTCAAATATTAAAAATAGGCCCTAAGTATTAGTAGTTTTTAGACGTTAATTAATAAAAAAAATTACATATAACTTATCGTAATGAATAGTTTATAATCATAATACTTTTTTTTTTTACAACAAATAAAGTTTTATTACTCAAAATGTTTTTCATTCATACAATTACAACTAAAAAAATATATTTAAACAAAGTCATTCTTCTTATCGATCAAAGAAGAATCACGTCGTTTTTTTTAGCTTGAGTTTGTAACTTGAAGACTAAATTTATTTATCATAAGCAACATATCATTAAGTAAATAAATAAAAACATGAAAGTACTTTAAGATGTTGTTTTAAATGATTAAAGACGACATATTGTGAAACTTGAATCAATTTTATTTATAGCTTTGTTATGAAAGTGTTTGCAAAAACTTTTTTTTTAGAGAATTGGCTAAGAATTTGGTTGTTTTTTTTAAATATATATACCAAATCTATTAATAAAAAATATCTAAATATAGGCAAGTAAAAAACTTTTACCTAATTAATATTCAAAAGCCTTTTTCCTTTAATATTAACAGTTAATACTAACTCCTACATCATTTTCCTATGTTTATTATATATATCAAAGGTAAATAATCCTTAATTTAGTTATTTTTTTTATTTGGTTGTCAAAAATATATATATATATATATATATATTTTTTAAAAATCTTCAATGGTTAACAAACTCAAATCATTTTAATAACATATATTTGTATAAAAAAAATATTTTTGGGCCCTTCTAAATTATGGGTCATGTTCGACTGCCCTACTTGCACACGTAAATAGACGCCCCTGGATAAAAATACGAGACCGATATATGACAAGTTGGTATTATTTCAAAATATTAATATGTAAAGTAATTGTTTTGAAACACAACTTAAATATTAAATTCATGTGTTCGTTCTAGATCTGATAAAAATATTAGTACTCCCTCCGTTTTATATTAGTTGTCGTTTTGAGAAATGTATCTGGTTAGTATTTGAATGTATTTAACTCAAAACACATCTAGATATATTTCAGATACATTTTATCAAAACGACAATTAATATGAAACGGATGGAGTATTTTGATATGAATCTTGATCTCCTGATTATAAATAAATATTTAAATAATTAACTAAAAATTGATGAATTGACCGAGTCAAATAATCAAGGTTCAATGTTCTTTCTACGAACCCGGTTCATTTTTGCGGTTGTGGTTCATTCATGCATTCATTTTCTTTTTCATTTTTTTTGAAGAAAACAAAAATTATTGGATTGAGATGTTGAGTAAATTAAGGATCATAATGGGAGTAGTTATCCAATAATTCAATGAGTTGGTTGAGTTATTATGGAGAGTAATAAAAATAAAGGCATGCAATGTAATAGCAACAGAACGGGCAGACCAAGTGGAATATTCTGTCTACCATATCTAAGTTTCAATCAAGATTTTAACAGGTTTATGTCTTCCAATAAGCGACAAAAAATCTGGATTAATAATTTATTTAACGCACCAAAGATATATTAGAAAATATATAATTCCCCCCCATTAGAAGCCACTATATATGAACTTGTGAACGTGTTACTTAGAGAGTTTCCTATCTACCTTACCTACATCGTGGAAAATTGGAAAATAGTAACTCATACTATCTCAATTCCTTTAATTGGTAACATTATGCAGTGATGGTGAAAAAGTCACTAAGAATTTTCACATCACTTTCAAGTTTTTTATAATGTGTTTTTCAAGTCGAGATACGCAGCCCTCCATGATTTGATTGTTTTGAAACTGCGATGTTTGGATGAACTCGTTTTTGGCGTTTTTAAATATGTTTTTTTTTCGCAGACAATGTTAATGGCATGGTCTAGTAATAATAAGCTTGGCCAAAGTTTCTATTTCCATGGTAAATTTAACCCTTTAACCAAAATTCAAAGATGATTATACATTTTAATGTTCTCTTTTTGGGTTTAGTTACCATTTACCAATCGAACTTAGATCAAATATATAATACTCCCTCCGTTCCTTAGAGATTGATTTTCTAGCATATTTTGGTGTTCCACAAAAATTGATGTTGTAGATTTTTTATATTTTTTTAATCAATTTATATTTAACAAAATGTAAGTTCCAAGAAATATTAAATGAGACTATTTAAATTTAGAGAATAATTATTGGTTAAAAAGTGTTTGTTGCAAAAAGTTACATTAATTACTAAACACAATTTATTGTTTCTTAATTTGTGTGAAAATGCTAGAAAATCGATTTTCAAGAAACGGAGGGAGTAAGAGAAATCCTATTTTCTGAATCAAAATATAATTCTTGAACGTTTCCAAAAAGAAATTGTATACACACAACAAAACTAAATCCAACCGACCAAATCTCGCGTATTTCAGTGTGATTCAAACAAGAATAAACTAAAAATAGATTTGAAAAACTTTCCCTTGTCAATGGAATCTAAAGCCACTTGCCAAAGAAACTCACAGAAACTTCACATTTCAAATCTACTTTTCCTTTCCACAAAAAGCAACGGACGATTCTACCCTCTTCTCTTCGCTTTTCACACTGAAAAAGACATTTATACCCTTAAGTGAGCTTCCAAGAAGACTCGAAAGGATTTTCCTTCCCCCCATTACCTGTAGCTTAGTTGGCTTCCATGGAGATGTTCCTTCTCGGAAATCCCAAAATCCTCTTCCCTTTATATATAAAAATCCACTCTTTCTTCCATACCAACCAAAACCCTTCTCTAATCTCTCTTCAATTTCAAATCTTTCTTCAAATGGCTTCTCCTAAATCATCAACAAGACAAACCCAGCAAAACCCAGAACCCAATTTCCACGATTTCTTCCCAACGATGGCTGGAAATCTCGGAGGAGAAGGTTTAATCGATGAGCTATGCAAAGGATTCGAGCTATTGATGGATAGAGAGAAAGGAGTCATCACTTTCGAGAGCTTACGGCAGAAGGCATCGGCCGTTCTTGGGCTCGGAGATCTGACGGACGAGGATGTTCGGTGTATGATCAACGAAGGAGATTTGGATCGAGATGGTTACTTGAATCAGATGGAGTTTTGTGTGCTTATGTTTAGGCTTAGTCCTGAATTAATGGAAGCTTCACGGTGTGTTGTTACGGAGGCCATCGAGGAGGAGTTTGGTGATCGGCTTTGATAGAGAAGAGAGACTTTTGACTGATTTGTTTATTTTTAACCGATTCGTATCTTAATTTTTTTACATTCTTGTCTTGTTGCAGAAATTGTTGGATTATATACTGAACTAATATGGAAAATCATTGAGATTACAAAATAAAACCAAGGAACAATGTTAATTCAGTTCTTTAGCTTTTCTTGTTATGGAGGCAATTTGGATGATTTTAAGTGAAGGCTTGCGTTTGTGAAAATTAGATAAATAATTAGAGAAGTATTTTAAATGGAATTGGTCCAAGTGGATTATTATCTTAATGATATGGGTAAATACTTCAGACTCTTAACTAAAACGTAAAATGCTTCCCAAAACTACCAACATTTTCCATGGCAAGGTATAACGGGTCATTTGTCGGTCAATTGATAGATCAAAAGAGGCGTCAATTATAATACTCCGTAACTACTATCTACGGTAGCAAGTAGTTGAAGAGACAATCAGCTATTTGTGCATATTATGATTATCATTAACACAATTTCCTATGGGGGTCTTATAGTAAATTTGTAAAATTAGAAATGAAAAGGTTTAGAGAAAGCTGGACCCAAAAAATCATAAAAGTTTTACAATTGGCATAGAGCGAAGTTTTAACATGAAAGATGGTTCAAATCATTGATCAAAATTTAGAACAAAAAATACAATATCCCCTTCTTTGAATTTGTTTTACATGGTTTCGATGACAAATAGAGATGGCCAATATGTTATTAGGTTTGAATTGATTTACTTTCAGTATGACATAGGAAAAAAAAAAAATTGGCCGAAATTCACGAAGAAACCTCGACACAACTCATTAATTCGAAACTGGAAGGACATATCTTAGCCAAGACCTACATGATCATACATTGGCGAACAACAATGGATTCGTAACATGATAGAGCTCGACCATTAGCTTGGTTTCTCAAAGACACATGGACGATTTCGTCATGATGGATCTTTTTTTTCTTTCTCCCTTCCTCTTCTTATCCTACGTAATTGAATTTCTACGATGAATTATTATGGAACGCTAAGTTTTATACAATATATAACAATCTATCAAGTTTATTTTACCCCAAAAAAAAAAAAATCTATCAAGTTTTATACAAAGGCGAATTTTCAGCAAGCCACTCGTTATTATTAGGATTTAGGAAAATCATTTCTTTCTAGTAATTAATTGGAGAATATTACCTACGGCTACATGATCGTTCTTTTTACATATACATTCTCTTTTTTTAGTTGCAATCTATACCTTCAAATCTATTGACGATTGCACCAACTTCATATGTGACTTAACACTGTCGATTGTAGTATTCAGATTATGAATGTTCCTGAATCGTAGTTTTGTCAGATTGGAATTGAAATTAATCGGAGTCGGAGTAACTCTGAAAAATCTAAAATGTTTATGCTACCATGTTTTTAATCTTTTTTTTTTTGTCATGGAGCCATTTATTTGGGTTTATATTGTTGGGTTATTTAAGTACTAGTGTTATTGAGTAAATTATCCCTATATTGTTTCGATTTGCAAACCTAAAATGTTTTCATTTTAATAAAATATTATATTTTAGCAAAAATAAAATAAATTAAAACTCTAAAAAAATCTCCTTTTTCTAAATGAAAAAAAACAATTTTGTTTTCTTCTAATACGTGTTTTTATATTTATTTTTTCACGTTTTCATTTTGAACAGGAATAATATATGCGCTTATAAAAAATGGAGGGTAAATTATAATCTCTTTGTAGTTTGTACCAAACGTCTAAACACGTCACTCGTAAAAAACAGTCTACATTTAAATATTTTATTACATGTCTGAGTGAAGTTTCAAGTTTCAACTACCTGATCATATTTTCTACTTTTCGACTTTTCGTTACTTAAATTTTCTTTTATTAAAAGCAAATATGGTTGCACCTTGCGAGTAATTCATCATGAAGACTAATGCGTGTAGCCATGCAGTTCCTGAGATCCTGCGAAAGAAGACCAAATCATGCATGTAAGTATCTTAAGCGACACTATGGTCAATAAAGCTAAAAAAAAGCCCATTACTTTGTTTACACGAAATATGAGGAGAATTAGAGGTAAACTGAACATTATATAAGAGTAAGGGGATGAAAAAGCGAAGCATCCTTAAAACGCAAGCCAACTTCGGCATTTTACCTTTGCAAGTGCTATTTTTTTTTTTCAATTAGAAACATGTCACATTTAAAAATATTTTTTTCAAATATGTCACTCTTAAAAATTTATTGCAAACATGATATTCCCTCCGTTTCATTATATAAGATTTTTAAGAGAATTTTTTTAGTTTCATTTTATAAGATGTTTTACTAGTTTCTATGCAAATTTTAATGTGATTTGATAATTTTGTCCTTTGAAATTTCGTAGTCTTATATATGATTGGTTGAGTTATAATTTTAGTTAACTATTAAATGAGATTTTGTTTTCATTTATTGTTTTCTTAGTTCTCGCGAAATAAATAAAAAATTCTTATATAATAAAATAGAGGGAGTACATTTTATAGAAAAAAAATAAATTTATTAAAAAAAATTTCTCTCTCCCAAAATCCAAACCCTAAACTCTACCCACAAGAACTATACCATAAATATAAAATAGTTAACCCAAACCCAAAACAAATAAATTTTAAGTTAAAAGAAAAGATGACATTCTTGCAAATATTTTCAAACGATGGTATAACTGTAAAGTAGCATGCCACGAGTGGCATATCATGAAAATTCTTTTTTTTTAACTTAATTTTTATATTTTTTTGGTTTGGATTAACTATTTTATATTTTTGGTATAGTTTTTGGGGTAGAGTTTAGGGTTTGAGTTTTGAATAGAGAAAAAAAATAATTTTTTCTTTTTCTATAAAAGGTGGCATGTTTGCAATAAATTTTTTAATGTGCATAGTTAAAAAAAAAATACTTTTATAGGTTGCATGTTTATAATTCACCTAAATATTAGTTTGTAACTTCTTTTTGGTATACAATCTTAAAATTTTTATAAATATATATATATATATATATATATATATATATATATATATATATATATAGAGGTTGTATTAGGTAGATTCACATGTAGCTACATAAAGAAAAATATCATTCTTAGAGGGAATGTAATATATCCGATTCTAAATAATTTGAATATCAACATTGATTTCTTTATAGCTACGGAGAGATCCGATTTTTACGATCCGACTATTTTTTTAAGAAAATTATAGGAGTAATCTACTCACCTATGCACAGTTTCGAATTTCGATTTTTACGATCCGACTATTCAATATTGTTTTTTTTTTTTTTTTTTTTTTTGTGTGCAACCTCATACTATATAGATTTAAACCGTTTTAAGAGCAAGTTCAAACAAAGCGTCTTTTGCTAAGGAATCAGCTAAACAATTTGATGTCCTTGAAATAAAACAAAAAGAGATAGAGTCAAATCTTGTAGAAAGAGATGAGATATTACTAAGAGTGCCATGAAGTTTAGAAACCATTAAATCATTGTTGATTGCTCGAAATAGTTGTAAGAAATCGGATTCTACCGATAACGTCCTATATCTTCTTCTAGAGCTTGAGAAAGAGCATTTCAGATCGCCAAACCTTCTTGCGAGCAAAGGAGAGCCCACGTTTGTCATCCCCATTACGAAATTTCGTCGAGTCTTGATATCTTGTGAAACAACCAACACTTTAAAAAAAAAAAAAAATTAACCTGAGTTAACAAGGGTTCTGCACAATCACCCCCACTAACATATTGCAACGTCCTCGTTGCGCATACCAAGATCGTTACCCCTGACTCCAACCGGTCAATACCACCCGAGACCCTCACCTGATCTCCAAGGCTCACCTCTAATCATCTATTTACACGCACGTTCCTAGACATTTATCACCCTTAACTCATTAACACACACCCTCGCTCTCAGGATCTCATCCCTCAAGCCATAACAACTAGGGAAACCACTGTCCCCTCAAGAGTACCACCGTCTCTCAGTACTTATACCAGAAACCACCGTCCCAGTAAGTTCACAGGAAACCATTGTCCCCTAGAGAGAACCACCGTCTCTCGGTACTTATGCTCGGGACCACCGTCCCAGGTAAGCACCCTGGAGTACCACGGTCTCCATATAATGAGTTATTAGGATTAATTCAAGAACGCCCATAAATATCTACGATTAGATTGCCTAGTGTGGTCTACACTCGATATTCCCTTACCCGGAATATCCATAAAAATAAGAACACAAGTGTTAAGATACCATAATCCTTGTAACGCCCTGACTGTCCCTCCCATGGGCCCCCGTCCACTCACAGGCCCGTGGGTCCACCATGTTCGACGGTCGGTGCGTTAGTCCAGGAGGCTCGGAAGTCTTGTTTACTGACCCTGCAAATCACCACGCGATCTTTTCTCGTGTTTTGACCGTCCACTCACACGATACTGGAAATGACTTCTCAGTAGGTCACCCATCCTGAAACTACTCCAGCTCAAGCACGCTTAACTCAGGAGTTCTCTCAAGACCTGTGACTGAAAAGATAAGTACACTTTGGTGATATAGGTAGCCAAATCAATTCTTTTAAGCCTCTCCGCATATACCGCATATACCATATATGTCTTGAAACTGGGGTATCACAATCACCCCCACTAACAGATTGCAACGTCTTCGTTTTGCATACCAAGATCGTTACCTCGACAATCTGACTCTTCAAAGATATCATGGTTCGCTCTGATACCACTTGTAACGACCCAACCGCCCTTCCTACAAGCCCCCGTCCACTCTCAGGCATGTGGTCCCACCCTGTCCGACGGTCGGTGCGTTAGTCCGGGAGGCTCGGAAGTCATGTTTACTTATCCTGCAAATCACCACGCGATATTTTCTCGTGTTTTAAACTCACACGATACTGAAAATCACTTCCCAGTAGATCACCCATCCTGAAACTACTCCAGCTCAAGCACGCTTAACTCTGGAGTTCTCTCAAGACCTGTGACCGAAAAGATAAGTGCACTTTGGTGATGTAGGTAGCCAAATTAATTCTTTTAAGCCTCTCCGCATATACCACATATATCATAAACACCCTAAAACCGGGGTGTCACAGTGTTGATCGACACAACTTAACAGCTCATGTCGAGCGACACATCACGTGTCGATCGACACAGCTCAACTGTTTGTGTCGATCGACACAGCTCAACTGTTTGTGTCGATCGACACAGCTCAACTCTTTGTGTCGATCGACACCACCTGTGTCGATCGACACGACCTCACAGTTCGTTGGAAACGAGCCTCTCCTCTCATGGTTCGAATCCTATTAACTCAAGTCGCTTTCTTGGATCAAAACCACAATACCTACGAACCATAACATCCACAACAATTATCAATGCACAATTCACAACAATAACAATCACACAAAAATGCATCAAATCAATTCCATCATTGCCTAGAAACCATGGTCCCAAACTCACCTTAGCCTAGGAACGATTGAAAACAGATTCAAACACGAAGAACGCAGCCTCTACAAGGCTTCACACGATCTGATTCGAGACTCTACCGTAACAACCACGAGGAAAACAATGATCTCTATGCTCACGAAACCTCTTCTAATGAACCAAATCACCAAAAACTCTAGAAACGCTTAATCTCTTTTCAAACTCTTTCCCCTGATTTCCTCTCTTAAAACTGCGGCCAAAACTTTAACTCACGCACTTATATGATAACCTAGGGTTATTACGCTAAACCGAGCTAAAACCGCGATTAAAAACTTAATTCAGTTATGCTCTGATTTGCTCGTGTTGAGCGACACACAAGAAGTCTCGATCGACACCCCACGATCAGTCGTGTCGATTGACACACTCACTGTGTCGCTTGACACGAACACCAAAATCCCATTTTTGGTTTTCGGATGTTACAGTTCTCCCCCACTACTCTGAATTCGTCCTAGAATCCCAACAAATCGACAACCAAAGACCGTTATACCTGACCCAACCCAACAAGTAACACTCGAGATCGCTACACTCAAACTCTAAATCCCGAAAAAACCACCTACCACAGACCACAACCTCCTGGCCCACTGGCTAGTACCACTCGAGACCAACACAATGATCCCAGAGGATCATATCCAGTAAGTTTATTACTAAATCTCCAGACATTTATTACTTTTAACTCATTTGCACCCCTTTCACTCGTAGGAACACAATCCTTTGAGCAATCCGTATTACAGGGACCATTATCCCAACTTACACACTGGGAATACCATCCCTAATAGTATACTGGAGAACAATATCTCCCAAAAGTATACAGGAAAACGCATTCTCCACAAAATGGGTTATTCGGGGACATAATGCCCCTAGAGTAATAAATTTTGAGACGCTCATAAACATCTCTCGACCATAACTACCTCTTCTGACCAACATATGCTATCGCTAACCCAGAATATCATCACAAACGACCAACCACTGGTCCATATAAACCAACAATAAGAATCCCATATCTTATAACGTAGAAATATAAGAAACACCTTCTTATAAATCTCAAAAATGCATAATCGCTACAACAGAACGAGAATACACAAACCAACAGACAACAAAGCCCCACGCTAAAAAATACCCGAACCAGAACCACAAAGAAATAATGAAGCTCCAACTGCGTCTTGCTTGCAGACCACTTCCTGAACTTTAACTCCAACCTTGCCCCAGGTTCTAAATTTCCTCCTCCAAACCACATAAACCCGCAAGCTTTCAACAATACCACTTCTTCCGATGCAACACCTTAACTCTCCTCGGGAGAATCCTCAAAGGTCTCGCCGCCACTGACAAATCATAGCCACTAACTCCTCCGAAGTGCACTGATACTTCCTCAACCTCGATGCAAAAACACCCTATGACCTGTAGTCATAAACGGGGTAACTCTAACCGATACACCACCGGTCTAACTCGCTCCACCACTGAGAATAGACCAATAAATCTCATACTCAGCAGAGTTTCTGAAATCGATTTGTTAGGACTTCGCAACATGACCATCTTAAGATACTCTTTATCTTCGAACGCGAACTCCAATTCCTTCATCTTCTTGTTGGATTAAATCATTTGCCAATCCAGATCCTCCTACACTTTAACCCCGAAACACGGATCTTCTATGTCACTTCCTGAATAAAACTCGCACCAACATATTCTCTCCCCCACTTGGGTCCGATATATAGATATTCGACGCAACCTCCCATACCATGCTTCATACGGAACCATCTCGATACCCGCCTAAGATTTGTTACTCGAAGCAACTCTGCCAGGCACAAGTGGTCCACCTAGTAACCACTCTATTCACGAACACACGTCCTCATCAAAACCTCCCATGATTGAATTGCCCTCTCCATTTATTTTTAACTTACGATCCTTGTCTAAACTCTACGGTTGACGCTCCTTGGAGCCTCACATCCTCTCCACCTACTTCATAACCAAAACTGCTGCTTTATGTGCCAAATTTATCGGACGATCCATCATAACCAAGACAACATTCAACCTCCGTAAGTTAGGTATTCCACCTAGAACTCCATCGAAACAATAATACACGTATCCACCCACTCAGAACCTGATGTTCTGCATTTACTAGCTGACATGTATCGTACGCTGATCCACTAGCCGGTATTACACAGAATTACACACCCAAACCCCGGGGTCCATATCTCATCTTATATTTATGCCACGATTAAACATTGATTACTCATACTTATATCGACATCATCACACTCTCAGGATGTCTCCTTTAAGGTAATGATGCCGATTCCACTCCACTCTTAGGATGTATCCCTTAAGCTATGGATATATAGAAAAACACTTCCTTTAAAGTAATCAACTCATACTTGTATAAGCACCTGAAGACTAGAATTACCTTCCGTGAAATAACCCAATATTCTATACTTTAGCATATCATCTCTGCTCCGACTACAAACTTAGCCCACTCGACTGACCCTCCTCAAGAACCATTCATGACCTTCGAAACAATCACTAATCTTATGTTTATTCGCACGTTAAAGACATTTATTACTCCTAACTCATTATCACACCCTCTCTTACTCGCAGGATGCATCCTTTGAGCCTAGGGTAACCAGGGAACCACAGTCCCTTGAGAGGAACACTATCTCTAAGTACTCATGATGGGAACAACCTCCATATAAGTACACAGGAAACCACAGCCTCCTAGAGAGAACATTATCTCTCACTACTTATACTGAGACCGCAACCTCAAATAAATAACATTGGGACCACAACCCCAAATACCTATACTGGGAACCATATCCCCCAATAAGTATACTGGAGAACTCATTCTCCAAATATAATGAGTTATTCGGGATTGCAACCCCTAAAGTAATAAATTCTAAAATGTCTAAAAACATAGGAATAAGAATTACCTCAAGTAGTCTAAACCATTCCGAAACCTCAGTGTAACCATCCATAAGCACACATACTCGCCTACGCACTAGAATTGTCCCATTTGAAAAGACCTAAAAAACTGAACTAACTGCCTCGATGCATCCACTTAACTCCTATCACTCACCTGAGCCACACGAAACTAACTCAGAAGATCTACATGATCAGTGCCTCCAAACTAAAAGATTACTACGAAATAGCACGTAACCGCAACGTGCTAGTCCTTCTCACTAATACCTCAACATTCTGCTCCCAAAATAAGTCAATTCTCCGTCGTCTCAAAACATTTACCATCAGGTTAGCCTTACCCAGATGGTAACCAAAGCCCATATCAAAATCTGCAAACCATTCTACCCAAAGCCTCAGCCTCACACTCATAAGACATACTAAAGAAACACCAAAACTGAACCGCTTCGACCTAACTGCGCTATGCTCTCAAATCCTTTAACAAATCTCATGCAATCTTGCCAACCCAAGACTCCTGATCTTAATACCGTTACTCGGTCTAGGCTAACTTCGCCAAATCAATAGATACACGTTCTGCAGTAACAAAAAGGCCGAGAGTCTTGATTTCTCGCTACTAGCAGCTACTCTTACTCAATCTAGCCAACAACTTCTACTCCCGAAACTTTTCCAGAACCAACTTAAGATGAGACTCCTTCTCCTCAGGACTCCTCAGGGCTCCTCAATTACACCAGAACATCATCAATAGAGATAATCCCAAACACATCCGAAAAATCATCATTAAAGCCTCCGATCATAAGCTTCTTGAACGCTGCTGATGCATTCGTCACTCCAAAATGGCATCTCCATCACCTCATAACGACCATACTTCCTCCTGAATGTCGTCATACAAACATTTCCTCCAAAATTAAACTCTGATGGTATCCGACGTCAAGTCTATCTTAGAGAACCAAGTAGCACCCCTCAACTGGTCCAACTACTCATTAGTCATCGAGAAAGGGTACTTGTTTCCAACAAAGACTCGGTTAAGTCCCGGGTAATTCAATACATGACCGAAACGTCCATCATTTGCTCCACTGGAGCCGCAAAATCATGCGACCTCCCCCAAAGTTGTTCACACTCCTAGAATAACCAACCTCGCTCCTTCGTCCTCAATCACCATGCGTCCTTGATTTAAACTCAAATGGACCCTGAACGCTTCAGCCAGTCCATACCCAGACATACATCGCATAATTTCACATGACTAAATACCAAAACCGCCATAAGCCAAAGATATAAGAAAAACTCATACTCATCTTATAAATTTAAATCGAAATAACTGTTCCAATACCAAACAAAAATACAAAAAGAATCCAAAGCATCATAGCCGAAGCCAAAAATTCCGAAACTAAAAAACAAAAGAAACAAACAGCTCAATCCTCGATCTACTCCCTCATATCCTCCTTGATTAGTGCATCTGCCTTCCGCGACAACTTGGGACACTTGGACCTGATCTGCCCTGGTTCCTTATAATAATAATGCATACATGTGTCCTGAGCCTCGCCCTTCATAGGAAAACCTCGACAGCTTGTGATCTATGCTTCCGTACCCGAAGCATCCACGACCCCTCTGACTCAATCTTGAAGCATCATCCCATCTCTTCTTCTGACCCTGCATAGGCTTACCGCTTTTGCCAGAACCTGAACCACCATGTTTTTGGTGACTCCTCGGTAGAACAGCAGGAGTAACCGTTGGCGGAATAACCACTAATGCCGCCGAATACTTTGCAGAAACTCTGCTTAAATGAAAAACATGCTCCTCCCTCATTACCCACTCCTCGGCTCCCTCAGGTCTCATTCCGCCTAAGAAAAACCCTGAACTCGGAGACTGCACCGGAGCCACCGCCGGTAACCTCTCCAGTATATACGTCAATAAACTCACAAGACGATCCTATCGGCCCGAGCTGCAGCAACACCCTTACCTGGGCACACTGCACCACCAGCTACCTCGGAACCCCTCCCGGCACCACCAGTACTCACACTGGCACACAAACTGGTCTCACTCGCGGACCCCACAAGATACGTCTAGGAATCTGCCACCTGCGAACCACTCGCAACCATGCTATCGGATGACTCAAACATGCGCCCCTGATCATGACCTCTACCTCTACCAAGACCTCTAGCTCCAATATCCATCACTCTGCATTTTCCAAAAATAGAGACAAGGATACTATAACTATAGAGAATAGAAGGCACAAACAAACATAAACACTTACCGCATAATCTCTTTAAAGGCCGAAGAGGATGATCTAAGACTAATAATTGCCTAAACACACATAAACAATTAAACACATGGTCTCAATTCATCCAAATCTACTGTCCTAAAACCATAAGGGCTCTGATACCAAAATGAAACGATCAATACTTAAAAAAAAAAAAATAACCTGAGTTAACATTCCCATAAATGCTAACTCTCAACGGCTAATCCAAACAAAACCAATACTCAGCGGAAAAACTAACATCTCAAATAAACTAATTAAAACAATTTAAATTCAATTTCAGAATTCAACAATATATAGTTTCAGAAATCCAATAAATCAACTAAACATTCTCAGCAACCTAAACACCAGGTTCTAGAAATACAACTCATAAATAAAATCATAATGATCCTCTTTCTACGCCATGATTTCGCGATCACACTTTTCCTTTTACCTGCAACACATGGAAAAAAGAGTTGTGTAAGTATTTCATAAATACTTATTGAGTCGGTCATACCATCAACTAGCATAACAAGCATGCTCAGGAAAATAATTCAAATACCGATTCAAGCAACCACGTAACATAACAATGCAAAACATACCAGCCATTAAAACTCATTCAGATGCTCGTGTCGAGTGACATTGAAGGTGTCGATCAACACTACTTAACAACTCATGTCGAGCAACACATCACGTGTCGATCGACACAACTCAACTATTCGTGTCGATCGACACGGCCTCACAGTTCGTTGGAAAATGAGCATTTCCTCTCATGGCTCGAATCCTATGAACTCGAGTCGCTTTCTTGCATCAAAACCACAATACATACGAACCATGACATCCACAACAATCACCAATGCACAATTCACAACAATAACAATCATAAAAACGCATCAAATCAATTCCATCATCGCCTAAGAACCATGATCGCGAACTCACCTTAGCCTAGGAACGATTAAAAATGGATTGAGACACAAAGAACAAGAAGAACGTAGCTTTTACAAGGCTTCACACAATCTGATTCGATACTCTACCGCGACAAATACTAGGAAAACAATGATCTCTACGCTCACGAAACATCTTCTAATGAACCAAATCACCAAAAATTCCAGAAACACTCAATCTGTTTTCAAACTCTCTCTTCTCTGATTTCCTCTAAACTGCGGCCAAAACTTTAACTCACGCACTTATATGATAATCTAGGGTTATCATCGCTAAACCGAGCCAAAACAGCGATTAAAAACTTAATTGAGTTATACTCTGATTTGTTCATGTCGAGCGACACACAAGAAGTGTCGATCGACACCCCACACTCACTCGTGTCGATCGATACACACACTGTGTCGCTCGACACGAACACCAAAAATCCTATTTTTGGTTTGTGGATGTTACATCTTGGTTCTCAAAACTTCATCCCAAACTTGCTGAAAGTATGTCCTCTTGCCAAGTTGCGTCTATTTGATACACATACTCCCACCTACGATCATATGCCGGTATAGACACCAAAGGCAACAGATGCTTGGATTTACTCTCTTGGCCTTTTTGCCACTCATGAGCATCTCAAATTGATTTCGAGACTACCTCCACAACCATGCTATCTTTACTACTTTACATCAAGTTGTTTCTAGCTTTCCAAATATTCCAAAAAGTTCATGGAGCCAAAGGTCTTCTGTTTACTCTAGAAGGAGGCAGACATACCTTATCTTTGACCTCTTTCCACAAATCATCAAAACTGCAGAGGTCTCCAGGAAGAAATTATGGACATTAAGGAGCATGGATCCAAACTTGTTTCGCAAATTCACAAAGGAATAACATATGCGCAATGGACTCCGAGGCACCGTATCTAGGACAGAGGACTTCAAATTCATGGATTCTCTCCGCCAATCTCTTCCTCACCGGCAGAGAGCCATTTGCAGCTCTCCAAAGAAAATTCTTAATTTTTTGGGCTGTTTTAATTGTCCAAACATCTGATTTCCTATTCAAAGAGCTTTTAACCTGACTTGGGTTTGAGGCTTCTTGAGCTGCATAATAACCTGACTTTGTTGTATACTCACCAAATTTTTCCTTCAACCAAATCCTTTTATCCAGACCATCATGTAAAGTTGGCTTGATGTTCATAATGGTCGATTCAAGGTATGAGAATAGTCTCTGATTTTCTGGGTGTCCCAACTCTGCTTTGAATCGTTGAGCAAGTCAACAACAACTTGCATCTTCGGCTAGACATGGCCCATAAGGAGCCTCTTGGCTGACCGGAGACAACCACTTATCCTGCCAAATATTAATTGAGGAACCATTTCCTACAGCCCATCCAAGATTTTTGCGTAACAAGTCCCGGCCAATAAGAACACTTCTCCATCTCTGGGAGGAAGAACCTGGCCAATCACAGTTTTCAAAATCTAAACTTGGACAATACCTACCAAATAAGACTAGAAAGGAGACTATTTGGTTGATTAAGTATTCTTGAGCTTAGTTTCGCAAGCAACGCATCGTTGAAACTAGAAATATCTCGAAAGCCAAGTCCTCCGTTTGACTTATATTGTGTTAGTTTCTTCCAAGAGATCCAACACATCCCTTTGTTTTCTGTAACCGACCTATATAGCATTTTGATGATGTTATATATGCATCATTTTGTTGTCATTATAGATTCTCGTTATATTTTGTTGGAAAAAACACAAAATAACAATGGTCTTAATTGATGATGACAACGGTGTACTATTTTAAAAAAAAACATCACAAGAAAACAAACAAACAATCAATTTATATATTAGATATGTGGACGTTTTCGTAGTAATTTAAATAAAATATGCGACTACTGCTAAAACATGAAAAGGGTTAAATAATGAATTCGATATTAATTTGATACAAAACCCATCAAAATCACGTCCAAATTCATTATTTGATCTTGTTTGAATAAAAATCTCGTCACGAACGCATAGTTGTAATTTTATTATACTAATGGATTTTGTGAGAAATCAAATGCGTAGAGTAGTTTAATCCGATGCTGTGGAAAATCAAAAGTCAAAGAAGAACAAAGAAATAATAATGACGAGAGTGATGATGCAACAAGTGCTTCGAATTGGAATATAAATTGGAGCGTCATTCGTGAGCCGTAGAGGAAGAGATCCGATGGTTCGGTTGTCCTCGTCGAAAATCGGACGGACACGATTTGTTGACCCTACACTCGGTCAATTTAATACCTACTTGCTTGTCTTCATTGGCTCGGACCATATTCGTTGACCTGTTCTCTTGAATGCTTCTCAACAAGTATCTCATCGTTCGCTTCTTACAAATTATGATTTCAAATTGAGATTTGTGATGCTACATTTGCCATTTGGTGTACAAATTAGAGGGTTTTTTTTTTTTTTGGAGAAAAACACAAATTAGAGGTTGCAGTGATTAGTATGGTAAAATCTAAACATTGAGCTTAGCGAAACTTAAAATAAAATTTTAATTCCTAAAAAGATTCAAACAATTCTTGCTGTTTTTTTTCTTTCATTGTTTGTATCTCTTTCTTGTTTATATGTCTTGTACATTTTTTCCGATTTGTTTTTGGCAATTCTTACAAATGCCACCATTTTATAAAAATTTCTAAAAATACCACTTTTTTTTCAAAATTTCAAAATACCACAAAATTAAAATGAAATTTTAACATTTAAAACTCAACCTTAAACCCCAAGCTCAAACCTTACCCCTAAAATTATAGCCTACTTTGGGAATAGTTAACTCAAACCAAAAAATTTTAATTAAAAATCAATTATATATTTGTAGTATTTTTGGAACTATTAAAAATTTTGTATTTTTGGAACTTTAATAAAAATGGTGGCATATTAGGGTTTTTTTTATACTAATGTAAAATTTATGAGGTATTTACAAGAGGAAAAAGGGAAAAGGATTTGCTTTTCTTTTTTTTCTCTTCCAGTTCACATTTTTTTATTATTTAATCAAATAACAATACCATCTCATTAGATAACAATAACAAATATAAATGATTTTTCCCCCTCATCGTACATAAATGCCTATGCTTAAGAACGGCTTCTGGATTTGGTACTTACTATCGGGGACCGAACATGTATGTTCATATAGTTTATGTAATTTTTTTTTTTTTTTTTTTGCTTTTTTATCAACTCGGATATCTTCGGTAAAAATAACCAATTTATGTTATTATTTAAACTATTACAATTGTTTTTTTTGTTGTTTTGTTTCGAGTATTTTTGGATAATTCGAATAATAAATAATTAAATTGAACCAAATAAAATAGAAAGTGAGGTAATTATAATATTTTTGGGTAAGTTGAAAATTTTCGACAATTATTGAGATTTTTGGAAAATCCAAATCCAACCCGAACCCAACAAAACCCAAATCAAACTCGTCCGAAGTTTTTTAATACCTGAATGAGTATTATATCTCTACACCGAAAACTCGAAAATCCGAAATACTCGATCTGAATCCAAACGGATACCCGAATGTCCACCCTTACCTAGACTTTGTTTGGTTTTGGTAAAATGATATAACTTCGTATCGTTTTAATTCTGTCGGATATTTTTCGAAAGACATGGTCAAATAGTGAATTATATTTATCTGAAGTATGCGAATTAAAAAATTATGTGATGCATGTGTGCTATGTGTTTATGTATATTAATTGTGTGATAGAGAAAACCTAATTACACGCTCTAGCTATGAAAGAAGCCCTGCTACAAGCATCGGCGAGGAACACCACACGATTCACGGCCCACTCCGATTCCCAGACTCTGGTGAATTTCATCAACGCCAACAATTTCAACCTGGAACTTTACGGCACCAGATATTGTCAAACTCTCTGAGAGTTTAGATGTATCATTTGTTTTCGTTCCTAGATCGAAAAACGAAGAAGCTGATCAAATGGCTAGATCAGTTTTAAACATTGTACCAAACCCTACCGGTCCAAACTGGGTTTAATTTGAATGAAAATCAGAGTTCGACCAAAAAAAAAAAAGAAGATAAAACCTAATTACAAAATAAATGTTATACAATTCGTTAAAAGAATATAATCATGTTTATGAAAGTAACAGTTCTCACTTGTAATATCGTACAGTCTATTTTATAGCTTATATATGACGGGCCAACAAATTTCATAAATAAAAAAAGTTGTTAGTCGTATACTCTTTAATAATACTAATAATTCTGTTTATTTAAACATGCTAGTCATTAACATTACATGTTCAGATTTCAGAGCTTAGTTGATGTGAAAGACAAAACTTAGTGGACGGCATTAGGATTTAAATCAGTTATAATGGCTTACTTAGTCAAGTTTTTAACATTTTGTGTAAGATTGATCGGTTACTTAGTAATAGCAATCTACGAAAAGGTGAATAGATAAACACCATAATTCTTGTTTTGAAAAGACATAATCTTCTAGAGAAAATAAGTAAGAAGAAAGCTATATATTTTTCTTAAAATGAAAAACAATTTTGAGGGAAAACCAACATGATGATGATGAGCGTGACAGCAACATATCATCATTATTATGTTATTTCAATCATTTTAATTTTAAAATAAAACCTAATTTTTAATTTTCCCGCACCAACTCCACCTTTCTTTTTTCCTGTCCAATACCAAAGCCTGGTGACGAACGACGGCGTTTTAAAAATTGACCATGTCTACTCCCTATATTATCTGTCAAACTCAAATTTGCCCCACTAGTTTAATTTCTTAAAATATTAGCTAATAATTAGCGGGATAAATTTAGTTACGATTATTCAAATTTAGCTACGATTGATGTCATCTTTGTAAATTAAATAAAGTGTTTTTAGTTTAAAAATTATGTTGTTCCATTTTAATTTTTTTTTATTATTTCAGTTATGTAGTTTAGAGAATATATTTATAAAATGTTACTTATTAAAGTTAGCGTATGATTTAAATATTGCACGATGTCCCGAAATTTAAATTTTGCTAACAGTTTAATTGTTAGTAGAATCGATCGGTTTAAAAATCATTAAAAACGTATAGGGGTGAAATTAAATTGACTAAAAGTTTAGGGTGTTGAATATGAGAGAATGAAAAGTTTCTGACATTGAAGAATAAAAAGAAAAATTAGTAGCTTGAAAAAAAAGGGATGAAGAATCCAGATCATCTTCCAACCCTCTATAAATACGGTTTCTGCATTTTGCGGATCGTTGAATACTAAATCTAAAAAAATCCAGAAAGTTTAGCATCAAAGATTCTCTACTACTTCCATGGCGACCAAAGTGTATATCGTGTATGTACTAGAAATTTCAAATTTTGCTATCGTTTTTTGCTATATATATTTATGTGCGATCTAAATCGATGAGTGAAGCTTTAGACTCATAGTTGTCTTTCTTTTTCTATGGTTTAATTGATTTTTCTCCGATGATTGTTTGCAGTGATTGTATTACTTCCTTTTTCGATTCGTCTTCTAGGGTTTGCGATTCTGATGTCGCTTGATGGTTTGATTTAGGATTTGACTTGAAACTCTATTTTTGGGGATCGCTTATATTTTCGATTCGGTTTTGATCTCTGATACTGGAATTTGTTGATATGAGATTGGATTTCTGGAAATGATCACGGAATGGCTGGTGGGTTTTGATCTGGAGTTGACATTTGTGCAGGTACTACTCTATGTACGGTCATGTGGAGAAATTGGCAGAAGAAATAAGGAAAGGGGCTGCTTCTGTTGAAGGCGTTGAAGCCAAACTATGGCAGGTGAATTGCTTTCTGTTTATGAACTTTTGCATTGTCGATTTACACAAGCACAAAGTGATTTTAGATCTATGGAAGAAAGAATGGATAAATTAGCTTCCATCATTCTGAGCCCATTGCCATTCTCAGGTTTCTTAATTTTGGATTCTTGACTTGATCTACTTTTAACTGATGGTTGTTTAGTTGGTTTGTGGCACACTGGCACTGTGTTTTGTGCTTCACTGGCTTGATTTGGCTTAAAGGTTCTAGCCTCTGCTTATCGATATTTGGATGTACTGATATTCTTCCCGCAAGTCCTTGACGAACTTGCATTTTTAGTTTCTGTTTTCCATAACATGTTTGTGTAGCACATGAATTTCCAAATCACAAATTACCATTAGGCTTAGCTATAGATAACTGCGGTAATCGTGATGAATTTGTTGTCCACAGGTACCCGAGACGCTTCCAGAAGAAGTACTCTCTAAGATGAGCGCAGCACCAAAGAGCGAAACCCCAATCATCACCCCCAACGAGCTAACTGAAGCTGATGGGTTTGTCTTTGGCTTCCCAACAAGGTTTGGTATGATGGCTGCTCAGTTCAAAGCCTTCTTGGACGCAACCGGTGGACTCTGGAGGACTCAGTCACTCGCCGGTAAACCAGCTGGTATCTTCTACAGCACTGGCTCTCAAGGTGGTGGCCAAGAAACCACCGCGTAAGTTCTCACCCAAAACAAATCATCGCTTGCCTCTCTCTATCTATATGTATATTGAAAAAACGTTATCTGGTTATCTGTAGATTGACGGCGATAACTCAGCTGGTTCACCACGGGATGTTATTTGTCCCAATCGGTTACACATTTGGTGCGGGTATGTTCGAGATGGAGAATGTGAAAGGTGGAAGCCCATATGGAGCTGGAACATTTGCAGGAGACGGTTCGAGGCAGCCAACGGAGCTGGAGCTAGAGCAAGCATTTCACCAAGGCAAGTACATTGCAACCATCACCAAGAAGCTCAAGGGATCTACTGCGTAGAGCTTAAAAGATTACGGTATCAATAAGAAGAAGAAAAAACCGGTTTGCTTCTGCATTTTATAAATTATACTATATTCTTTCTCTTTGAATTTGGGGACTTTTGTGATTTTACTGGTTTAATTATCTGAAACTACATATGATTTTTACTTCACAGCAATAATTCTTGTCTTGATTTTACGTATAGATATGTATGATTTGTACTGTGTTGCACTCCAAACAAAAGATGCGTCGTCATTTAGTAAAGCTTTCAATACTCTTAACTGTGTTGCAAATCAATATATAATGTTGGAGATAACCGAGTATAGTGCTAGTACAAGAGAGTTGGAGAAATTGGCATGTGTTGAGCTTGTCAAAGTTCGTATTAGTGAAACAGCCGACTGAGGAACGGTCTCAACTCAGAACCAAATAGCGAAATCTTCCTAGATCGCCCAAGTGCAAGATCGAGTTTATTCCTCATGAATCTTGCAAGGTCCGTTTGAGCATGAATTTAGTTTACTAGTTACTGTCAATAATTTAGTTAATTTAGTTTATTCCTCTTAATAATTGTTAGTGAGAAAGTTTTTTTTTTTATATATATATGGTTAACAAGATTCAATCAACAGTCAATGAAATTTAGTAGTTTTATTTTGCAAATGAAAAATTATTTAACAAATTCAATCAACAAGCAAAAGCCCAAATGTAAACATGTATGATGAACACTTTCATCAACACAAAATGCTGCGTTTTTGGTAGAGTAAACCGAGCATTGTCAACATTGAGATTCAATTCATGTTAGTCCTAGTGTAATTTTCTTGTGTTAAGTCGTTACACATGATTGAGCAAGTCTTGATATTTTGAAGCAAATATTGCAGTTGTGTAATGTTGTGTTGGTATTTGTCTTGTTTCAGGTGCTTTCTCTATTCTGTGAATCAATGCCGGTGTTCAACAACCTCAAAATATTACATATCTATAGTTCTGAGAATCGAGGACGGCAAGCTATGCCGGTTCTCATAAAAAACTGTCCACATTTAGAAACTCTTGTCCTTGAGGTAGGAACACAACTCACTTTTTCCAAAGCATTAACAAACAACGGTCATTTTTTGAGGTCCCTTAATTGTTTCTATTCTGTTTTCAGGGCCTCTTACACTTTAATAATAAATGCGGGGAAGCTTGTGACAGCCTTTCTCGGGAGGACAAAGGTCGTTGGCTCACATCAGAAGTTACATATTAAAAGGGTTTCGAGGAACATTGAGAGAGTTAGGGATGATGATCCTGGTCTCATTTCCATATTTGGAGATGATGCGAATATATGCTGAAGAGAAAGGCCTTGCAAATTTTGAAATCCCTCGAGTGTTTAAACTTGTCAAGGATAAGCTAAAACTCTACGATGAGGTATCGAGTTGTGATGTCAAGTTGGTGATGCCTAGTGATCCCTTGTATAAGAAATGGACTGCAAAGTGAAAGAATCAAAGAAGTCTTCAAGGAAGAAAAACTTGCTCATGGTTTTGGTCCAACTGTCCCTGTGATTCTTGTTTAGAAAAAGCTTTAAAAATGATGCAATTTCTGTATTTTGTTTGAGAAGTTTGATTTTTCTTCACTCTTATCTCTCTCCCTTGTAAATATTTAGAGTCTTGCCTTACTCTTAAGTCTTAACAGTGAGCTTCTTCTCCCTTAATGACGAACTCTCTTCTTCATCTAGTGTTTTTATTCTTCGATGCATTTTCATGTTTTTCTCTTGTTTGGTAATGTGTTGAAGCTCTTTAGTGGAAACTTGTTTTCTTTGCATTGCTCCCTCGTAGTATTATTCTTGCTGTCCTCGTCTAAAAACATAGCGATTTGAATTCATGTTAGTCCAAGTGTAAATTTTTTGCGTTAAGAGACATTATATGTAGGAGTCATAACTCGCACAATTGAATTTGTAAGAGCTGTTGAGGAAATGCGAGACTTCCGAGTTAATCACTATGCAGGATGCAGAAAGATGTTGAGACTTGCGTTTGCTGTTAAGAAAGCTTTTATTAATCTTGTTCTCTGAAAAAGTTCTGATCATTTTTCTGAGTGAATACAATGAGTTTTTCTAATCTAGGTTTAAGTACTAGAATTGGGTCTGACCCATTAGGCAGATAAAATAGCTTTTGGTCCATAATATTATTAAATCCATTTAAATATGAATTTAATTCCATTACGGGCCTAATTACAAATTAGGCCCTTGTAAGCCTGTTAAGAATTTTTTCTAACTTTTTCCAAAATCGTTTTTGTTGTTACATCAATCTCGTAAAGGTGAAATTCGACCCTTACATTCTAGTATCCTGGTTTCAAATAGCAAAACAACCCTTAATATTTTTGAAGCAGATAATGCGGCCGTGTAATGCGGAGTTGGGTTTTGTCTTGTTTCAGGTGCTTTCTCTAGGCTGTGCGTCAATACAGGTGTTCAACAAGCTCAACTGATACGTATTAAGATCGAAATTGACCGGGGATGGCAAGGAATGTCGAATCTCCTAAAGAACTGTCCACATTGATGAAGCTGTCGACTCTCGAATGAAGTAGAAGAAAAGAGGAGATCTTTGAGTTGAACATAAATGAAAGGAGATGGAATTGAGAAGCAAGGTTATAGAAAAGAGAAGAATCTTGAAAGAAGGGAGTATAAGCTTAAACTGAAGCTATGTAATTTAAGTAAGCATCTGTTAACTGAAATTGAAGGGAGCAATGTTCTTCTAACTCACGTAGCTTCAGTTAACTAAAGCTGATGGGTTTGTCTTTGGCTTCCCAACAAGGTTTGGTATGATGGCTGTTCAGTTCAAAGCCTTCATGGACGCAACCGGTGGATTCTGGAGGACTCAGTCACTCGCCGGTATACCAGCTGGTATCTTCTATAGCATTGGCTCTCCATGTGGTGGCCAAGAAACCACTGCGTAAGTTCTCATCAAAAACAATCATCTCTTGCCTCTCCTTTCTATATGTATATTGAAAACGTTTGGTGGTCATATGTAGATTGACGGCGATAACTCAGTTGGTTCACCACGGGATGGTATTTGTCCCAATCGGTTACACATTTGGTGCGGGTATGTTCGAGATGGAAAACGTGATAGGTGGAAGCCCATATGAAGCTGGAACATTTGCAAGAGACGGTTCGAGGCAGCCAATGGAGCTGGAGCTAGAGCAAGCATTTCACCAAGGCAAGTACATTGCAACCATCACCAAGAAGCTCAAGGGATCTACTGCGTAGAGCTTAAAAGATTATGGTATCAATCAGAAGAAAACGACTGCTTTGGTTCTGCATTTATAAATCATATATTATTTTTCTTTAAATTTGGGGACTTTTGTGATTTTACTGGTTTAAATTATCTAAAACTATATATGATTTTACTTCATAGCAATAATTCTTGTCTTGATTTTACGTATAGATATGTATGATTTGTACTGTGTTGCACTTCAAACAAAAGATGCGTCTTCATTTAGTTAAAGTTGAATTTTTTATTTAATCACCTTTTATCCGTTTTACCTCTCGTTTAACCAAATAATTAAGTAGTTACATGCATTGTACGCAAGATTAATTGATTATCGAGTAAATCTAAAATAGTTTTAGCTAAAAAATTAATTGTATATATAAGAGAAATTATTTTATGGAATCCAAAACTCTACTCGATACAAATCGATTTTTCTAGTTTGGTTATAAGCCGGATTTGGTGACAAATCCGGTTCCAACACATACTCAATCCAAAACATATTAATTTTCAAGGTAATTTATATTTTGGATACTTTGGGTATCCGTTCTTGATTTGGTTTGAATTCAATCTGGGGTTTCGGTACTAGATGTTAGGCTGTAAGCGGATATTTTGAATAGTTGATGTGAATTCGATTCCGTATATTTTGTCCAGCTCTAACCGGAACAAATCAAACTTGCATATACTAACGTTGTTTGTTTTGTTTGATATTAAACTATATATTAAGTATCGCAAGTACACTCCACTTATTGACATTTGATACTATTATACAATTATATTTTATATAGTGTTCAAAATATTTTGATAAATACGACATCAGTTTGAAGATTAAAAAAAGTTCCTCCTTGGTAAAGGTCTTCAAAGTTCAAACTGCTTCGTGAAGCAGCGTCTCAAGATGCAGAAATTGTGGTTCTACATCGGAAGTCCGTAGATATCATACGAGAGGCAAACAGAACCGACGATTTAACATTGTATCACGAGGCGGAAAAAAGTTTTGTTGCCACCGCAAAGAAGAGAACCCTTGCCGGTGCGAACCGGGAAGTTACACTTGTGATGTTCGAGGGGATCCAACAAAACTTCGATGACATTGAGGTTGAAGCTAAGAAATTACGAAAAAGTGACTGTCTGAGAAAGAAGAATAAAAACGGGTTGAAATCAGTTAAATTAATCGTATTAAGTTATGTAGTTTCGTTGTGTTAGTTTCAGTTTAACTTTTCAATTTTTTTTGTTATGTTTGTCCCCGAGTAGTTTCATATTAACTGAAGGGTTGAGATTATTAGTGGAACTAAAGTCCTCTTTATGTAACATAAGTCCTTTTGCGATGGTTTGATGTATTCTTGTTAAAACAAATCCTATTGTCTGCATAAATCAATCTTCCCTTAAAATTTTGATTTAGTTTAAAATTTTTAAAAACTTCGTCTAGTGAATGGAAAGCTACTAAAAAGCTGTATAATTTTTTTCTTCAAAATTTCTTAGGAATGATTTAGTCAATTGCCTTGAGATGATACAAAATGATGATTCTGATTCTCGAAGATGTACATAATTTCGAGAACCAATTTTATTTAAGGCTCTCAAATTTTAGCTATGAAGAGAGAATTATTGTTAGTTGTACTAACAAAATATGCAAGAGGCCTAATTTTTCTCTCCCAACAGCGCCGCCCAACTCCAACTCGAATCCTTAAGAACACCTAGACAGATCGGACCGGCGTGTGGTGGCTCCTTAAGCACCGACATCGGTCCCTTTGCTTTTCCTCTTCTTAGTATAAAGCTCGTTTGTGTTATTTAAGCTCCAATTGGATCTCTTTTTTTGATGGATTGGCTTCGACTCTTGGGTTTTCTGTTCCGGGTGTGTCTCAGCGGGTGAAACTGGTGGTGATGGCTCTGGTCATCGTGGTGAAGGCTCTTGTCTTCTTGGTTCGCTTTATTGGTCGCTAGCTTTCCTCCTGTGCGTTTCCCGGAATTTAGCCCCTGGTGGTGGTTTATGTTTGAGTGGGTTTAGATTAAGTCTCGGATCTGATCATTTAGATCTTTCTATGTTCGAGGTTTGTCTCTGGAGCCACTCTTTCCTGCTGGATCTTAGTTTTCCAGCCCTTGGTGGTTACTCCCATCTTTGTCGCTTTGGGGTATCGAGATGCTCTCTTTGTATCCCTTGCGGCTTTGGTGGTGCTCTGCCTGAGTTGTAACTGTGGTCGTCGATGATTTGTCTTGTTGAAAATTCATTGGAGTTGCTTAGTGTTTTCTCTTTAGACGTTTCGATGGTTAGTGTGGGTCATATTTGAGTGGATTTGACTTGTGGTGGATAAAATATAGGATTTCTTTCTCTGCTTTTCGATTTTGTCCTCTGAAGATGGTTGGATTGTGTATTGATTTATGTTTCTGTTTTGGGGGTTCATCAGTCGGATTGTTTGTTGTTGTAGAGGCATCTACTAGTTCTTTTGAGCTCAAAATTATGCAATAGTATCGTTCTTCGGTTCTTTCCTTGCGAGGAGGTGGCTGTCTTTTAGCTCTAGATGGTTGGCTTAACTGTGTCTGAGTGTAAGAGTTGAAGTTCCTAATTGGTGTTTACCCTTCTAGACTTCAAGGTTTTTTCCTTGAGCTTATATCAATGCTGGTTCTTCGTTTCGGTGGAGCGGCAGTATAGGGTTTAATTCTTGTTCTCTATGCTTCTTTGGACCTGCCTTCATATTCGCTAGTATTGCTGTTATAGTGAGCTCAGTTTTGACAGGTTCATCTCGTGTCTCCGTGTCCTTTGGCGCATTTGGAATCTACTTGTTCGATGGATTGTTTGTTGGTCTAGGTGACTAGTCTCAGAGCTTAGGAATCTCTATTAACTACCTCTTAATGTCGATTTCTTAGAATTTAGCCTTGTCTTGTCTCCTTTTCTCTAAGGCTTAGTTTCGATTCAGTATTTTAAAAACGCATTCCACCCTTGTATTTCAAAAATGTATTCCTCTTTGGTTTAATGAAAACCATCCAGATGACATAAAAAAAGTATTAACAAAATATGCGAAATGTTGTTCTTACTCTAAAGAATAAAGTAATAAAACATTACGACTTTTTTTTTTGACAATCAAACATTTAATTATATGAAACTCGTAAGATTGGTTACCCAAAGTGGAGCCAAGTTGTTTACATAAGAAAAAGAAAAAGACCTAAAACGGGCTAACCGAGTTAAAGAATCTGCTTTCGCATTTGAGGTGCAGAAGATCAACAAGAGAGAAAATTGAGGGAATTGCGTCCGAAGGACTTTGAATATGCTGGCAAAAATGGCGAATGCTGGCCAATCTTCCGACGATTGTGAGAACTTAAGAAGGTCTGCGCAATCCGTCTCAAAACTCTGACAAGACACTTTGTTCCCCAACATGCAGCTCATTGCCCATAAAAGCGCTTCAATCTCTGCGTGGAGGGGATATTGCATTGTCTAAACCCCTTCGCTCCTAATAAACCTGGTTGTCTCCCTTGATGGCAGAACCACCCAATTCCAGATGTAGATTCAGCTTCCTTCCATGATACATCCACCTTACAACATATTGTCGAATGTGGTGGAGCCACTGTGTGAACTTGTACCGCAGTGATAAGATGCTGCCTTTTTGCCTCATTCTATACCTTACACTCAGTAACCGCTTGCGTAAGAATTTCTGTCATTCCACATCTACCCCTTGGAAAACTGTTTTATTTCTAGACTTCCATATAAACCATGCAATCCACGGGAATAGTTCATGTTCCCCAGTTAAAGCCCTGCATTTTGGACTACGCCAAAAAAAAGAAAGTCCATATTTGCAAAAATCGAGGTATATGGAAATTGTTCGCCTTCTATAGTGAAAAACGCTAAGTTCCACGTACTCTGAGCTGTTGGACATTCGAACACCACAAGGTTGATTGTCTCTTCCTCTATACCACATTTTGGACATGTCGTTGGGTAATCAATACCTCTTTTCCGTAGTCGTGATTTTGCCGCCAACGATCCTGTTAAAACATACCATAAAAAATGTTGAATTTTTGATGGGCATAATATACGCCACACATGAGCCGTCAACTTTGTGGTACTTGGTTCCTTGATTTCTTCCATCACCTCCCCTTCCTAGATCATTTTAGCTACCTGATATCCTGACTTTACCGTGTAATTCTCGGATTTAGTAAAATGCCTAATCCAATTATCCTCCATGAAACGCATGCTAATTTCTAACCCCCGAATCCATGCTATATCCCCGGGGTCCATAAATTCCTGGAGGATTGAGGATCGGCAAATGCCAATCCATTGTGCTATGATTAAATAAATGATTCACCATAAGATTAGGGTGACATATCCTTCCTCGCCCTTGTCCAGGTCTAAAGAATTTATCTGGTATCCATGGATATTTCCATACTGCAATCCCATGCCCCGACCCCAAGCCCTTACGACTCCCCTTATATAGTAGCTCTCGAGCCGAGAAAATACTCCGCCAACCAAAAGATGGGGACCTTGACTTTTTAGCCATAAGGGGGTGACTGTCTCTGAAATATCTCCCTTTCATCACTCTTGCGACATGTGGATTTGGAAATCTATATAGTATCCATAATTTTTTCGCCAGTAATGCCGAGTTAAACATTTCTATAGAGCGAAACCCCAATCCACCCTCCTCCTTGGGCAGACAGAGTTTTTCCCACACGACCCAATGTAAACCGCGAGTGGTTCCATTTGAACTCCACCAAAAATTCGCTATTGCACTCGTTAACTTATGAGGTAATTTAAAACATGATATAATGTAGGTGGGTAGCGCTAGGGCCACCAACTTAATCAAAACCTCTTTTCCCCCATTTGAAAGAAACTTTGTTGATCATCCATCGACCCTTTTATTGAGCCTCTCTGTAATATAATTAAATATCTGACTCTTAGATCCCCCTAAACTCTCAGGAATACCAAGATAATTCCCCATTCCTCCTTCTTTATCAATCCCGAGAATCGATTTCATTTGCATTTTTGCTTGATCGTGTAAATCATGTCCAAACATAATGGAAGATTTTAAAAATTTTATCTCCTGACTCGATGCCACCCCATACTTCCGAAGAATCTCTAAAATGACCTTTCCCTCTCCCTTTTCTGCCTTACAAAAGAATAGGCTATCATCCGTAAATAAAAGGTGTGAGATAGCTAGACTACGTCTTGCTATTTTTATTTTCGTGAGTAAACCGATCCTCTATGCCTTGCAGATATTGGCTATCAGGACCTCTGTGCATAGGATAAAAAGGTATGGAGATAATGGGTCGCCTTGACGTAGTCCCCGATTTGGGATAATTCGACCCCCCGTGGTTGACCATTCAACAATACTTGATATGAAACCGATCGAACACACCACATAATCCATGTAATCCATATTGGGTTAAATCCAAGTTTTTGAAGCACTTGTTCCAAAAAATTCCATTCGATCCTATCATAAGCTTTGCTCATATCTGTCTTAACGGCCATAAATTCACCGCGACATGAATGATTTGTCCGTAATCTATGAAACATCTCCTGAGCTATCAGAATGTTATCCGTTATTAACCTTCCTGATACGAATGCCGACTGTGTCTTTGTAACCACTTTTGGTAAAATCTTTCTTAATCTTAAACACAAAATTCTCGAAATAATTTTATACCCCACAGTGCATAAACAAATAGGCCTAAATTCAGACATTCTTTTTGGCGCCTCGACCTTCAGAATAAGACAAATATTCGTCTCATTAAGTCCTAGATCAAAATTCCCCTTATTAAAAAAGTTTTTCACCTCTTTAACTAGTTCCCCCTTTATGGAGTCCCAGATCGCTGGTAGAAAAGAGCTGTCATCCCATCTGGGCCTGGTGCCTTTTCTGGATTTATTACAAAAATTGATTTCTTAACCTCTTCTTCTGTTACCACCCTCATCAACCCTACATTCATACTCCCTGTAACTCTCGATTGAACCTCCTCTAAAGCCTCGTTGTTATCCCGCTGTCCAGCAGCCTTAAATAGCGAATCAAAGTACTCGGTTGCAGTATTCTCCATTCCTTTATCTGTTTCTTCCCAAACCCCATCCTCATTAAATAGCCCTATGATCCTGTTCTGTGCCCTCCTTTGTTTGGTACATCCGTGGAAATATTTCGTATTTCTATCACCATCGCGATACCAATGATTTCGGCTCTTTTGCTGCCAATACATTTCCTCTTCTCTATAGGCATTTAATAAGTCACAAGCAATAGCTTGAACTCATTCTGTCGAAACTGAGTTATTTGCTTTTGCCTCTTCCAAAGCCGCTTTCAAAGCGGTGATGTTAGCATGTCCTGGGAGAGTGATGTTAGCATGTCCTGGGAGAATATTATTTTTCCGCCATCGGGAAATTGAATTCCTGCAATTAACTATGCGATCGACTAAACCCACCGGCCAGAAATTTCGTGTTCTGTTCCACCCTGATTCAACCGCCTCCTTAGTGCCTTCTTTATCCACCCATCTCTTGTCAAACCGAAATGATCGGTGATATGTCCGTTTGTGAAGACTGAAATCCCCTAGTATAGGCCTGTGATCCGAACCTACCATGGCTAGATGTTTAACGACGGAGAAAGCAAACTCTGCATGCCATTCCTCGTTCCCCATCGCGTGATCCAACCAACACCAAACTCTGTGGTTCCTGACCCTATTACCCCTCCAAGTCATCAATGGTCCTATACATCTAAATTCCATCATACCATAATGACTCAACATAGCATTAAATGGTACAAAAGACGCAGCTGATCGCAATTTGCCTCCTTCTTTTCCATGGTTACCAGTCAATTCATTGAAATCTCCTATCATTAGCCATGGATCCGATCGATTCATTCCAGTGTTAATTAGTCGATCCCACACATATTGCCGATATTTTATTACCGGATCACCATAAACAAATGTCGTGAACAAATCTCTGCCTTTAAATCTTGCCCTTGCATCAATAATTCGAGTATCTGAAGAAAGAACTTGTAAATTTATTTCATTATTGTAGAAGAGAGCCAAACCGCCACTCGAACCAATTGGTTCCACGGTAAACAATTTATTAAAACCAAATTCAACTTGCAAATTTTTCAAATAACTGAAACATTATTTTGATTCCGAAAGAAATATAATATCCGGTTTATTTTCTCGCCATACATCTCTTAAATAATCAGCTGTTAAGTCACCAGCAAGACCTTGGCAGTTCCAACTCAGGACCTTCACGTGTTAGCCGGTGGCTTCGGGAGAACCACCTTCCCTGACGTCATGTTGCGCATATTCCGCACCGTAGGTTTCATCATCCTCGTAGATGCCTCCGAAATCCTGGTTATCCCCTGTTGTGTCTCCTTCGAAACTTGTTTCGATAAAACCCGTTTAGTACCAATAGCTTTCCTAGGAGAAGCTAGTAACATAAGATTTTGTTTCCTACTACTTATCCCTCGTAATACCTTAGGACTCCGGTTCCTAACTCGTGAATCAATAGAGACAGCCCCTGAGCATTCATCTAATTCCTTACTAATACATTATATTTCCTCTGCCAAAGGTAAAAGAGATGTAATCATACCTTCCTCCTCATTCATAAAAGTGTTCCCTTGGCCAGTTAGCTCTACAAGCAACCGACCATTTTCCTCAATGTCATAATCCTCTAAACCCAATTCTCCCTCTTCGACAATCAAATCCGTATTTGCCGTCTTTATGTCCGTTTGTGCCTCGTGTTCTCTAGTATTGTCCTGCTCCTTACCCTTACTTTTACTCAACATATCCATCTTGGATGGGTCTTGAGACACTCCACTGTCCATAGTTCTACGGATTTGGCCCGAAGCCTCTCTCTTGGCCTGATATTACGATTACGATTTTACAACCGTTTTTACTAAGTTTATTAATATTAAATAGTCAAAACATTAAATCACAAATGTTAAAATTAAAACAACTTTTTAATTTCGTTATTTCAGAATATTTTTTTTTGCAAGTATTTTGGTGATTTCACTCAACTATGCAATTTTCTATTGGGAGAATTGCCAAAATACCCTACATTTAGTCGCAAAATATCCTAATATACCTTTACAAATTCTTTCCCATAATGCCTTTAATTTAATTGAAAATAATTTAAATATAATGTATTTAAAGTTATAAAAATTCTGATAATTATAAACATATGAAGCATAATACTTTTTGTGAAAACATTTCTTTTAAAAAAATTAAACATCATTTTTTATAAATGATTTGAGTTTTTCCTTCTACCATTGGAAGATATTAAATTCTGCCAATTACTGTTAATCTACGAGGCGTAGAACGTTTTTTCTACCCAATTTTTAGTCTTCTACAAGAGCTAGAATCTGAATTCTACCATTTTACATCTATCTACCGATCGCAGGTTTGCCGATTGTACCGCCTCTCTTTACCAATATAGCTTCTATCTGCCAATTTGTAGAACATATATTTTACCAAGTGGTTACCACTCCCATAAGTGTTGGAGTAAATTTAGGAACAAATATTCAATTTCCTAAAATGTAATATTCTAAATATATTTAATTTCCGTTTTCATGTTTTTAATTTTAAATATTTTTGTTTTAATTCTGATTTCATTTTAAAAATTGTAGTTAGTTACTGAATATTATTTTCATTTTAATTCTGATTTCATTAAAAATTTGTAATTTAATTAATTATAAACATATCAAACATAGTAATTTTTGTGAAATTTTTTTTTTATAAAAAAGTTAAACATCATGTTTTACAAAAAAAATTATTTTTCGTTTTCTATGTTTCTGTAATTTTCTTGTAATTAAGAAATGAATAATTAATTTCCTAATATGAAATATTATAAATTATTTAATTAAGGAATGAATATTTAATTTTCTAAAATGTAATATTATAAATATATTTAATTCCCATTTTTCATTGTTTTAGTTTTAAATATTTTTCTTTTAATTCTGGTTTCATTAAAAAATTATAATTAGTTACTAAATATTATTTTTCGTTTTAATTCTGATTTGATTTAAAAATTATAATTAATTAATTATAAACATATCAAACATAGTAATTTTTGTGAAATTGTTTTTTAAAAAGTTAAATGTCATGTTATACTAAATATTGTTTTTCATTTTCTATGTTTTTTTTAATTTTGTTGTTATTTTTCTGATATAAAATATATATTAATTTCTTTTAAATTTACAAAATTTAAATATTTTGTTTCCTTCTTTTTTTTTTAATTTTCGGATGAAAAATATAGATTAATTTCTTTTAAATTTACAGAATATAAATATTTTGTTTCCTTTTTTTTTATTTTCGGATTATTGTTAATTGTAAAAAAATGATATTCATTTAAATATACGGTTAATTTTGGGGTTTAGAATTTGCAAAAGCCTAATGAACCTTGATTGGGAAAAATAAGGCTTAGTGGGACACATTGCCACTAAATGTGGTTTAATTTAGCAAATTTCTCTTTTCTATATTTCTTTAATAGATGAACATGCAACATTCAACTACATTCAACAAGATGAAAAGCTAAAAAATCCTAACAATGCAGTATGCAATTTGTTCAAAATTTATTAGGAATATTAGAGGGACGAATAGTTTTTGTCGATTAAGTTGAGATCAAATCAAAATGATGACTGAAGAAGCTTTTGAAGCTGTACACAATTTTAAGAATCAAAATTTCTATGACTAATATCTAAGGGCAGGTTCATTAGAGACACAATGAGATCTAAATGGATGTGTCTAATTAATAAATTAAAATTAAACTTTAGACCCATAGATCCAAAAACAAGACTAAGGGGGCGATTGGTTCGGCTGTAGCTGTAAAAATTTTGCTGGAGAATTTTTGTTGTAAGTGTTTTGCTGTAGCCGTACATTTTTTTTTTGCAGCAGAGTTTTTTGTTGTAGATTTAGAAGTTCTAGCTGTAAGTTTTTAGCTGTAACTATTTTAAAATAAAACATAATTGGTAAGTATACAATATGTGATGTAGTTTTAGTTTAATTAGTTTGTGTAGATAAAAATTATTATAATTTAGAAATTCATTGCTACTTCAAACATATAAAATAAAATTAGTTAAAAAGGACAATTTATATGTTGACTAAATTTATTTTATATGTTAAAGGTAGCCATAAGTTTCTAAAATAGAACAATTTTGTATGTATAAACTAATTAAAACATCACATATTGTATATTACTAATCATGTTTTATTTTAGAATATTTTTATATCTAAAAATTTGAAGTTACAACTTCTCAATGTACATTAAAAAAATTTGCGCCCAAAAAAAATGTTCAGCTACATCCAAATAATTTTAACAGCAACAAAATAAGGCTTTAGGTTTTTGACAAGTTACAACCTGAAATTTTTTATTTTTTATTTTTTTGGGTTGTAACTTTGAAAAAAAGCTACATCATGATTGGTAAAAATTAGAAACAAGGCTTTAATTTTAGGAAGAAAGCTACAACATGATTGGTAAAGATTTTGTAATTTTAAAAAAAAATAAGACTGTAGACAATCTATAGACTAAATTAAAGCCAAACCAATCATCCCCTAAGTGTCTTATTTAGGATTTTTTTTGGAAACATTAGACCCAAAATTGTCTAAAAATGACTTTAATTTAATTAAATTTGATTTTAGACACCCATCAAAAGTGTCTCTAATAAACATATTCTAATCTCTAAAATTTTTGAAACGACCTAGCCCTTTTTTTTTAAACATTTAAATCTGAATTATTATTACCATAAATAATAATTTTCAACTTAACACATCAAACTAGGATTAACCAATAATTCCATAAATCATAAACCAATCAAATAACCAACATTGATTCCAATTTTAACAAGTCCAGAATAATCTAAGAACCTAAACACCAGGTTCTAGATTCTACAACAACTCATAAAACAACTGAGATCCTAAATCATCCTCTTCTCCTTGCCATGATTCCATGATCACTTTTTATCTTTACCTTCATCACACGGATAAAAAAGATGCGTGAGTATTATCACAAATACTCAGTACGACAGTCATTCCGTCTACCGGCTATACACACAAACCATATAAATGCCAAAATAGAACAAACAACCAACAACACATGAGAACAAAACGTAATTATCAAGTCATTCACCTCTATGTCGATCGACACACACATAATCAACTTGTGTCGATCGACACACGCCTTGTGTTGATCGACACACAATCGAAGACAGACCCAATATCGAGCCTCTCCTCTCACGGACCAATTCCGGTTTGTGTCAACGATCCCTGCATAAACCATCATCACAAACACACAAGAAACAACATAGAAACACGAAGGAAACACAATCATATGCTAATTCAAACCAAAACACCACCAAATCAACCATTCTAACACTAATACGGCTTAAATAAGTCATGGTCGCGCACTCACCTTAGCCCTTCGGATTGATTCGGATAAAAAATTATGAACACACAAAACCAGGTACCGCACACACCTAACGGTGCTGGTTCCTTCTTCTTCCTCTAGAAATCACCGAACAAACAAATACTCTTTGTTCTCTAAGTCACAACTCTTATAGAACACTCACAATCTCCAAAACTCTTCTCTCTCAATTCTCAAACAGCATGTCTTTCCTCTGAAAAACACAGGCAACGCCGTTATATATCGTGACCTAGGGTTCCATACCCAAAACCCACCTCTAAATCCATCGAATCATATTCTAGTTCTACTCTGAAATGGGCAAACTCTGCAACAACCCACTCGGAAACTGATGGTCAGCCTCTACCTGCTGACACGTATCACATGCTATGACCCACTAGCCGGTATCACACAGAATCACATACCTGAACCTTGAGGTCTATATCCCATCGCATGCTTAGGCCACGATCACACATTGATTACTCATACTCATACCAACATCATCACACTCTCAGGACGTCTTTCTCATGCTAACAATGTCGGTGACTACAGGAAATATGGGCATTAACAGCGGCCGTTAAACGCTATGAATTAGCTATTATAGCGCTTCCTAAAACGTTGTGACATCGCCCGTTATAGTAGGTCGGACACTTTTGATAGCGGATTGTTGTTGTGCTATAGTTGAATATACAACGATAGCGTAGTTTACTGTGCAAATGTTAATGTTTATAATAACGTGATACAGATGTTATTAAAATCCGTAATTTGACTTTACCTATAGCAAAGATAGCAAATTTTTCGTGTTATTAGTTTGTTTTTAAATTATTCGAAATTTATTTATTAAAAATAAATACGAATTATATTTTAATTAAAATATAATATTTTCGAATATTTGTAAAAAAAACCATTAAAATTAATACAAAATATATAAATATTAAAATGTTTAGTAAACCATTTCAAATTTCATTGTTTACAAAAACCACAAACATACCTATCAATCTACCACTAACAAGCCTTCACAATCATCCCTAACATAAACACTATCATCATCAAAAGCTTCATCATCCAAATCATCCACTTCTTGGACAGGCAAAGGTGCACCACCTAAATCCTCTTCTGTTTCCAACTTATGATAGCCTCTAGGTGGTGCTCTCATAACAACATACCAATTTGAATTATCATCTTCCCTAGAATAGAAAACCTGTTTTGCTTGAGAAGGTAGAATGAATGGATCTTTCAAATAGGCTGTTTGGTTCATATGAAGGTTAGCAAGAGTGAAACCATCTTCCTCCTTCACACCATTCCCTGTGTTGGCCCAATTACATCTAAACAGCGGCACTTTGAACATGTGATAGTCGATAAGTAAAATCTCCTTTATCACTCCATAATATGTAAGCATATCAGCGACTTGTCTCATATCTCGAGCACTTGATCTACACATGGTAAATGCTTCATAAGTTACGCCACTGTTTTGTGTCTTCCGCTTAACCGCATCTGTATGAAACCGTTGCCCATTAACGATAAATCCTTTATGTGTTAAAGCAACATTTCTTGGTCCAAATGCCAACCACCTTATCTCCTTAGAATGACTATTTCTTGAGTCTGAATGAATCTGCCACAGCAAAACATGAACATGAAGCTAACAATTAATATGTGCCAAGAAAACCAGACATCAATCTACAAGCTAAGCTAACCAATCATTAAGCAAAACATGATCATGAAGCTAACAATTAATCTGTGCCAAGAAAACCAGTCATCAAGCAACAAGCTAAGCTAACTAGTCATTAAGCAAAACATGATCATGAGACTATTCCTACATTGTCAATTAGAAAAGAATTTAGATTGAGGACAATAAAATGACTAAAGATATAAAATTTTATGAGACTGAAAACGTAAGCAAATTAAACAAGCAAGAGGTCGAACAACAAATTTTGCAAGATAATGGTCTGCTACGAATCCGAGCCAACATGGCATAACCAAATCTATATGAGATTGTATATGAACCGTAAGTGTGATGTCAGAGCTCACTAGGATATATGAAATTGAGAGATTAAACAACGAACACTCACTAGGATATATGTTGATTCTAATGGGGTTTTAAACGTCTCGTTGAACCATAGCTGAGAGAATCAAAGAATAAACCGTAATTAATAACTCTATGAACATCTACGAATACACCAAATCCCATCACAAACACACAAAATCGTTCTCAGATTTAGACATAACCTAAGAACACGGCAACACCAATGGAAATCATGATTCTGTTCTCACTAGTCTAGAGATACTATCTCTATCCATCAAACAAAGCTAGCAAAATCCGAATTCTAAAATGCAGAAGTAATGAAATATAAGTAAGCTCGATAGAATTTAGTGTATACCTTGGCAGCCAAATCCACGTCTTATCCATTTGGTCACGATGGAGATGAATCCGTTCTGAAACTCTAAGCGATTTGGGGAATTTTTGGTAAACCCTAAAGATGAGTTGTGTTCTGTAATTTTGTTTGATATGTTCTTTACACGACGAATCCAAAAAATGAACGGCTCAGATCAGAATAAGTGAAACGAATCAACGGTCTAGGTTCATTAAGTTGCAATCTCGGAGATTCCACACCATTGGCTAAGGACAATATAGGTTAATGCTCATTGGCTAAGAACAAGAACGGTTCAGATCAAAGTTAGCGAGACAGATCAACGGTGTACATTAATCGCGTCAACAATAAGAAAGGACGGCTGAGATCAAAGTCGGCGTTATCTAACGGTGTAGGATTCGTCCTACAATCTGGGAGGTTACTTCTCATTGGCTATTAATGAAAAAATCAGAAAATTATCATATTAAATAGTTTATTAATGAAAAAAATAAATTACTTTTTTAAAAAATTCAATATAAATATTTCAATTTTTAGAATATTTTTTCTTATAAGTATAAAATTTTAAAATTAAGAACAATTAATATAGGTTAGTATTCCAACTATCTAACTTATATGTTCATAAACAATAAGGCATAGTTTAGGGTTTAGGGTTTAGATTTTTTTACTCAAGTATTTATGTTTTATAGTTTAGGATTTAGAATTTTAAACTAAACTTTTGAGGTTTCGAGTTTAAATTTGGGGTTTAGAGTTTAACTTTTAGGGTTTAGGGTTTAAAGATTTAATTTAGGGTTTAGGGTTTAAAGATTTAATTTAGGGTTTAGGGTTTAAAGATTTAATTTAGGGTTTTAACTTTAATTTAGGGTTTAAAGATTTAGTTTAGGGTTTAGGGTTTAAAGATTTAGTTTAGGGTTTAGGGTTTAAACTTTTGAGGTTTCGAGGTTCATTAAATTTTAACACGTACCAATACCATAATCTACTATCACAATACCAATATTACACAATCTAATATCACAATACCAATATCACAATCTAATATCCATAACCGGCAATACAATACCAAGACACAATAAGTTTTACACACAATACCAATATCATAATTATCTAAGTTTCACACGAACTTTATTTTATCATTTGGCCATGCTACAAATGAACCAATTGCATCAGAAATAAATTCAATCTCTGAACTTGGCCTCCAGACCTTTGCATTACCGATCTTAGCCACTTCTACACAGACCTTGCTTGCATTTGGACCTAGGGGTACATGATGGCACGTATCTTCTCGATCTGCTGAAATTACTCTTCCTTCAGCTACCTTACGCCCAGAGTTGCTGCAATCTAAAAGAAAACACTTCTGCTTTGGACTTTTGGTGGAACTATTGCTGCCTGGACTCTACAACTCAAAGCAAATAATAGAAGCAAGTTCCAACATCAATGAAATTTCCAACATCAATCAACAGACAAACAAATGAAAAACTTAATTTCAATAACATACCACTGCTTTAGGTAGTGTTGCATCTGGAGTGGCTGCAGCCGTGACATCAATCTTTTGAACTGGCCATGCGATTTTCTCGTTAATTGCATCACCAATTACACTAATATCAGCACTTGGCCTCCACAAAGGAGCATTATCATTGAACACCTTCACAACTTGAATACTAACAGCACTTGGACCTAGAGGTATATTGTTAACCCTATCTTTGGAGTTAGATGAGCACACGAGACCTTCAGCAATAACCTCATCGTCTTCATTATCCCAATCAAATATTTTGCATCTTCGAGTTTCACCTTCCTTGTTTTGCTAAAATGTAAGAGGCTAATGATTAGAGATATATCACTTCACTACAAGAAAATTATATTGGAAATTAAATCTTTACCATGGATACATCTTCAGAAGTGACTGGATCCCTATACAAAAGCACTTTGTCCATTGGCCAAGGTATTTTGCATCCAACAGCTTCCTCAAGATATAACACATCTGATGTAGGCCTCCAGAGAGGAGCTTCTGAGCTTAGTACAGACTTAACAAGGACAGCCGTTGCATTAGGACTAATTGGTATACGACCAATTTTGTACATCGGTTCAGCAGAACAGAATTCTCCTTCACCAACAACTACTTCTCCTGAATGAATCCAATCCATTATTTGTACTCTAACTCCTACTTTGAATCCACCACTACTCTCACATGTTTCAGTATCACCATTACTTTTCTGAGATAAGGAAAATAATTTTGTTAATATCTTAAAACCAGACCATTTGACCAAATGTAATGAAAAGGATTACCTTCTTTCCAACTAAGTCTCTAACCAGTCCCTTTAACTCATCAATCTCACTTTTCATTTCTGCCATCTTTGCGTCTCTAGATTGCAGAAACGCTAACTTAGTAGCCGTAATCCCTCTACCAAACCCCCTTGCTCGTCCAGGTTTGTCTCTTCCCAAAATCTTGCTCACAGCATCTTCCCTTATGTTATCAGCAGCTGATGTAGAGTCCATTTCACTATCAAGTGATTGTATTTGTTTCTGAGACAAACATTTAAACACAAAAAAACTCATTGATCATGATGCATTACTTACACACAATATAACAAGTTCGAGAATTCTTACAATAGTCTCGGCAAATTCAGGCTTCATAGGTCTACCATCAGCATGAGTGTGTCCCGCAATCCATACCTTACTCCTATTCACCTTACTTGGGTTTAAACTCTTTTTTTTCTATATAATTAAAGTACATACATATCTCAGTACCATTTTGTGCTAACAATATATATAGATATTGACAACTATTATTACCAAATCATCAGCTAAACGAAGCATTCCTTTGCGGCTGGTGGTGTGAGGAATCTGATTTTGTTTCATCTTCCTGTACTTGTTACTTATTTCCTACATTATAAATATGAGTGTGATTAAATCTATAAGACATGACATATAAACAAGAAATTTACTAACCGTGAAAGCTGTGCTACACTTGCTCCTAACCCAAGAGTTCCACACTTGATTGGATGGGATGTTGCTGGGTTTTAAAGCTAGTCTCTCATCAGCTGTCTTCGCAGAACGTACTTTTGACACTAGCCTTGACTTCCTAGCCCTCCAAGTATTACACATTTGCTTGAAAATAACATTTTTTTTCCATTCTTCTTGCAAGTCAAACCTCCCCTGCATCAAGCACAACAAGCAAAGGTCAAACATGTTTCATATTTGTTAAACAAAAAAAATTGTTGCATATAAATATATACCTGAATTTCTTCCCACAATGATTCTTTAGTCACTGCATCAAGTTTTGTCCAATCATCAAGTGTAACCGGAATGCGTTCACTCACAAGGACACCAAGAAAAGATGATAATTTTACTAAACCAGGTCCAACATGATCACCAAATTCAGTGAAAGAAACTGAAACCTTTTCATTAGGATTTTCAGCCACTTTACGCATCTTTGTTGGTCCTCTTTTTCTTCTTTCTTTCACTCTTTCCTCTGGTACCTGACTTCCTTCATCAGTATTGCTAGGAATCGCATTATCTTGACCATTGCCAACACCATCTTCTTCCATATTGGTAGCTTCTTCGATATTGGCAGCTTCTTCCATATTGGCAGTTCCTTCTATATTGGCAGCTTCTTCCATATTGGCAGCTTCTTCTTCATCGTCCTGCGGTTCCTGTCCAGTCAAGCAAGCTTCTCCTTCTATCTCAGAATCTTCTTTCTCATTTTCAGACATTGCTTTCTCAGTCTGATCAGCCTCCGGTGTTACATCTTCTTTGTCATTACCCTTCTCTTCTTCCACAACTTCCGGTGTTACACTGTCAACCAAATCATCTTGCGGTTCTTCAACCACATTATCTTGCGGTGTAACATCTTCTCCCTCATCATCTTGAGCAACCACTTTCTTGCTTCTAGTACTACTTCTCGTACCCACTTTCTTTGCTTTTCTTTTCTTATTCACCTTCTTATTCACCTTTACTGTTGTTGCAGGAGCAACTGGTGGTGTAACATCTTCTACCTCCAAGCCTTGATTACGTCTACTACGACGAGAACCAACTTGACCTCCTCCTCTTGTCTTCGCCATTTCTGAAACTGATAAATGAAGAACAGTTTCAACAACATAAAATCGAAACCCAAACATCATAATCGAAACCGATAATCAAAATTGAAACAAGAAATGTGCCAAACTTCGACATGCATGTTAACTGAATCTAAGAAACAAAACCCAAATTCAAAATCGATACCCAAAATCACAAAGTTCCGCATCAATGTTCACACAACCCAATAATCAAAACCCCAAATCAAAATGGTTTTTCATTCCAAAGAACAAAGAAGCTACGATTGAATGAGAACATACCTATTGAAGATTCGAGAGAGAGATTGTGAGAAATCGAGTTTAGAGACTGATAAATCAAGTGGATACAGTGGGAAATCGAGATCGAGACTGAGAAAGCTAGTGAGATCGAGAGAAATCGAGTGAGAGTTGCAGAATTTGAGCTCAATTTATCAAGAAATCGAGTGATATCGCAAGAGAGAAGAAGTTTTTGATCTTTTTTGCTGTAGGGAAAAAATGATAAAGGGATTTTCGGTTTTTCTTTTATTTTGCCTTAGCCAAAATTTCACATTTTTCCCTCTTAACATTTTCAATAGCGGGACATTAAACTTCAGAACCAGAAAATTGGCCGCGTCAATTTCATATAATCCCGCTTAAATCATTTGTAGCGTTTACAATTTACGAAACGCTATCTTTAAATCGCGATTCATTCAAACATAGTGTAGGAATTCACACAGGATTTACCGGATTAATCTCTATTAAACAACCTAACAGAATTCCGATTGACCTAGGATCTAGGGTTTGTAAACTATGAATCTTACAAGAACGGATCTCGAATATACCTGGAGTTTATGCAGCGGAATTGAATCAGGGATTTGAGATCTATAGCGCCCCAAGTGTTGCGCCTCTACCGTTAGTCCACACGCACACAAACTGGAATCCGCCGGGATGCTAGTACCGTTAATCGGATCTCCTGGGGAATCACCGAGTTCTAAAGAGGTGGTTGCGACTAACCAGATTAGGTCTCAAGGTCGTGCCTATTATCCTATATATAGGCCCTTGAGAAAACCCTATTAATTCTGAACCGAACCAGAATCAATTGTGTCATTAAACCGAAATCACTATTTCGGTTCTGCCTTCGTGTCGATCGACACAATTCTTTGTGTCGATCGACACACCCTCTAAACTCGTATATAATGTGTATCTTATACACATTACCTAGATCATTACTCTTAATGATCATTCCCACATAAAGCTCATCCAGCTTGCTTAGGTGTGTGACCCTGTAGGATCATATAATACTAGCAATGAGTTCATAACTCATAGATCATCAGAGGTTTCTAGCAAAACGTCATGACCACCTAGTATTATATGAATGTCTAATCTCGACAGTACAACTATCACTAGAGTGGATACAAGTGTGATTTCAGGACATTCCCAACAATCTCCCACTTGTACTGGAATCATCTATTCCCATAATCCCTTCGTCTCTATATCTCGATATGGCATAAGGCAAGATCCGTGTCATCCTTATTACAGCCATTATCACGTTCATCGAACTCCGATTTATACTGAACAAAAACAAACGACTGACAATCACCTCGTTTGAGCGCGGCCACGCATTTCTCAGTATCAAATCTTCGATGGGCCCTGAGATATTTATCTCCTGTTATATAGGAGGGACAAATCCCATCTTGTTCCATCCCTGTTCCTTCACACACTTCATGATACGCCCAATCAATGCCTTTATAGTCACCTGTTACGGATAACGTTTGACAAAGTCAAAGCGAACCAATTCATATGTAAGAAATCATGATGAACTCAGGTCTAAGGACTATACTCTATAGTCGTAATGGGAAACTCTTATGACACTTATATAACTATCCTGTAGAGTTCCCATTAGCGGGTCATGCCCGATCATATGTTCTCCAACATATATCTATGTGATTGACTTTAATACTCTTATTAATGACTCCATGAAACTTAGTCATCAGTCACCTCACATGCCAGTCTCACGCGGTTGTTAGTGTCCCACTTTAACAACCTCGACCAGGGACAAATATAATCTATGTCATTTATCACTTATAAGGTTTCATGATCAAGTCCTTAACTTGATGACCTATAAAATGCCATGAATTACTTTGGGACTATTATTCAATTATCCAATAATCAAATAATACATGAAACAATTTCATTATGACATAACCAAAGTATGTCAACATGAATATCATAACATAACTAAATCCTTTATAACTCCCACTAGAATTAAGATCACATCTTAATATATCCAATACCTACAGCAGGAGAGTGAAACTCATGCTTAGGTCGTGGGAGAGGCTGCGGTGATCTGCTTGGAACCCTTTCCAACAAACCGCAGGCTGTGGTGCTTTGCTTGGAACTCTTTCCAACAAACCGCACCGCAGTATGGACACAAGACATACTCAGGTTCCTACCAGAAATTGTCTTTGTCTGTCTAACCACTCTCATCAGAAACCATTACTTCCTCAGTTCACCAAGCTCCTATCCTCAGTATTCCTCAAATACTAGAGAATATTCTTGGTAACTGTCCAGTGACTTTCACTTGAGTCATATTGGTACCTACTCGTCCTGCTCAAAATACAAGCAACATCTGGACGAGTGGAGGTCATGGCATTTATGATAGGTTCCACTGCATACGCCTGGAAATCCTACTCAAACACTTTCTTGCTCAGCCAGTGTCCAGGGACACTGCGTCTTGCCAAGATTAATGCCATTAGACATTGGTATGAAGCCCTTCTTGGAATTATGCATATTGAATCTGTCCAAGACCTTATCACCATGAGAATCTTGACACGATCCAATTAGCCTACCCAATCTATCTCTATAGATTTATATTCCAAGAATTCACACGGCTTCTCCCATGTCTTTCTTTGAAAGAATAACTTCCAAGCCAAGTCTCTAGAGACTAAAGCAACGGAACGTTATTTCCGAGAATAAGTATGTCATCTACATACATAATGAGAAATGCAACTACGCTCCCACTAGTCTTCTTGTAAACACACAGTTCCTCTTCGTTCCTGATGAAGTCAAACATTTTGACATCTTTATCAAAACGAAGATTCCAACTCCGTCATGCTTGCTTCATTCCATACATGGATCGATGAAGCTTGCATTCTTTCCCAGCATGATTTGGATCTGTGAAACCTTAGGTTGTGTCATGTACACATCCTTTTCCAGAATTCCATTAAGGAAAAACTGTTTTTCACATCCATCTGCCAAATCTCACCACCATGATCAATGGCAGTTGCTAGTATAATCCAAATGGCTTTAAGCATAGCGAATGGGAACAGGTTTCATCATAGTCAATACCATGATTTGCTTGAAACCTTTAGCCACCAGCTAAGCTTTGAATATCTGGATATTCCCATCTCGGATCTAGCGGCTCCTAGCCACTTTTCGGAGTCCGGGCCCAACACTGCTTTTCTTCAAAATTCGTAGGGTCTTCATTGTCAATGATCAACAAGTCATGACAATCGGTCACAAGAAATCCATATCTCTCGTGATCGTTACGAATCCTTTCGGATCTACGAACTTTAGGCACCACAGGTGCAAGTTCTACAACCCTTTGCAGACCCAGCTACTACTCTTCCTTAACAGGTCGAGCAGTCTCCTGTGATTCTCGAACATTTTCGAGATACACTTTACTCCCACTGTTTTTCTTGGAAAGATAATCTCTCGCAAGAAAACATAGTTCTTAGCAACAAACATTTTGTTATCAGAACAGTTGTAGAAGTAATAAGCCTTGGTTTCCTTCGGATAACCATTCAAAGTAGCATTTATCAAATTTGGATGCGAGCTTGTTAAATGTTTTACACAAGCCTCATAACCCCAAATTTTAGTAAAGACAAACTTGGAACATTTCCAATCCACATCTCATGTGGAGTCTTTGCAATTGATTTTGTTGGAACCCTATTTAGTGTAAACTCAGACATTTCTAGAGCGTATCCCAGAAGGGATTATGGAAGATCTGTGTGACTCATCATTGATCGAATCTTATCCAATAAGGTCCGATTCCACCTCTTGGAAAACCCATTCCAAAGGGGCGTTCCAGGAGGAGTGAGCTGTGAAACAATTTCACACTCTCTCAGATGATCACTTAACTCTTGACTTAAGTATTCTTCTCCGCGATCTGATCGAAGAGCTCTAATACTTTTGTCAATTTGATTCTGTACTTCATTCTGGAATTCCTTGAAAAACTTCAAAAGAGGATTCCTACTTGTGACTCATTAGATAGACATCGCCATGCCCACTCTAGTCACCAGTATAGGTAATGAAGTCTTGAATCCTAATTTTCTCTAGCATTGGTGCCTATCGGGCCGCACACATCTGTATGTATAAAGCCCAATAAGTCATTGGCCCATTCTTTTAGTTTGATAAAATGGGCCTTAATCGTTTTGCCCAATAAGCAGGATTCAAATATCTCACATGATTCACAACCATGTGAGACCAAAAGCCCATCACTATGGAACTTCTGAATCCTCTGTGGCCCAAACGATAATGCTGAAGAACCGATTTGTGTTTATGTCATAGACAGATATATATATATATATATATATATATATATATATATATATTGGTTTAAGACATAAAACCCATTCTCTAATGGGATGCTACCATATAAAATATCATTTAGATCAAAAGAGCAACATTTGTCTTTTATCAAAATAAAATCATTCAAAATCTTACAAGAAAATGAAATGACATTTTTTGCTCATAGCAATTACATAATAGCAATTATTTAGTTTCTAAAACCAAGTCTGAAGGCGACAACAAATGGAAACTTCCTACAGCTAATGTAGCAACCCTTGCTTCATTCCTGTTGAGTATCTCCATTCATCCCTTCTTCAACGTTCTACTGTTGCTCAGGCCCTGCACATTTAAACAAATATGAGCACCACAACCGGTATCTAATACCCATAAGGTAGAACTTGAAATAACACAAATACCTAAATAAGGAGTGTCATACATCTCCATTATTTCCTTGGAATCTTCCATGTATTTCTTGCATTTTCTCCTCCAATGCTTTGGTTCCCCACAGTAGCTGCAAACATCATCATCAGATGGGCCAGACTTGGGTTTAGTGAGAAACTCAGGCTTATCCTGATTCACAATTTGGACGGCCTTTCTCTCACCCTTGTCCTTACCAGGTTTCACAAACCTTTTGCCCTTCTTGATATTGAGCTCAGCTGTCTTGAACATATCATGCAGTTCAGTCAACGTCTTCGTCAAGACATTCTTGATGTAGTACTTGATGAACTCATCATAGCTCGTCGGCAAGGACTGCAGAATGATGTCAGTAGCCAACTCTTGGCTAATAGGACAATCCAGTCTCCTCAGATTATCAATATAACCCATCATCTTCACGACATGAGGACTTACTGGAGCATCCTTTGGCAGCTTGCACTCAAATAGAGATTTAACCGACTGGTATCTCTCAGTTCGAGTCTGCTCCTGAAACATAGCTTTCAGGCTAGTGACTATCTCGATAGGCGATTCCACGTTCTCATATTGCCCCTGCAATTCAGAGTTCATGGTATCCCTCATCAGACGGCTCACATCGACCACATCATAATAATGCTTATTCCAAGCATCATATACTGCATGTAAAGCATTGGACCTTAGTTTCTCGGGGAGAGCTTTCTCAAGGACATAGTCCTTTCTCTCTTGCTTGAGAACAATTCTCAAGTTCCGATACCAATCAAGGAAGTTGGATCCATTTAACTTGTCCTTCTCAAGGACGGATCTCAACGAGAAAGAGTTCTGATTAGACATAACTGTAATAAGAAAAGGAAAAATCAGTTATGATATTCAGAAAATGAGAAATCTTAACAATTAAGAAAACTCGCATTATATTCAAAACAATGTTTCCTCAAATGAATATAATGATCCAAGATCCATGTTTCACCAAAACCCGAGCGAGCCACTGGCTGTCACTCAAATCTTAGCTATATAGGTAAGCAACACTTTGCTAATCATATCCAATATGACTCTTGGTTGTGGATAAGACATCTTATGTTTTATCCACCTGATGTCTATGGGCCCAGAACTTCTGATAGCCCATTCAAGCAAACCAATCTCTTCAGTCATGTAATAGTTGATGTCATGCACTGCAAGCCCATCAACACAATTACCTACTGCCTTACTCATGTCACTGCGGACACCTTGCACTGCAAGCCCATCACGCAATGAAACAAGTCTTGACAGCTGACAAGATCGGGAAGACATCCAGAACACTTGATATTTAGTTGAGGAAATGAACTTTTAATCCTTAACACACATCATATATGCATTTAGGAATCCAGTTTCATTAAATCTGGTTCGGTTATTAGATTTTAGGTTCACTATCTAAAATACCTACTGCCTCACTCATGTAACTGCAGACACCTTGCACTGCAAGCCTGTCACGCAATGAAATGAGCCTTGACAGTTGACAAGATAGGGAATCGATCGACACTACCTTAGTGTCGATCGACACTTACCTGTCTGTCACAGTTCTTCGAAAACCGATCAATCCAATTGAACCGATTTCGATAACCGACAGAACCAATACAATAACCGATCAGTGTCGATCGACACTACATTAGCATCGATCGACATTGATCAAACCAGATCCAATTCTCGATAACCGGTCAATCCAATTGAACCGGATCGATAACCGGTCAATCTAATTGAACCGGGTCGATTACCGGTCGGTGTCGATCGACACAACATTTGTGTCGATCGACGCCAACCAAACCGCAACAAACCGAAATTTGCTGGTTTAATCGATCTGTTAACCAAGCGCGATAACCGATTCAATCCAATTGAACCGGTCAACCAATCGCATGGTCGTGTCGATCGATGCAACTTTTGTGTCGATCGACACCAACTTGATATCGATTAATATATCAAACTGACGGCAATTGAAAGAGCGTGTCGATCGACACAGAACAGCGGTGTCGATCGACACCAACCTCTCTGGAAAAATTTTAAATCACGAGTTTAGCCCGTGTCGATCGACACTACCATAGTGTCGATCGACGCTGGCCGAAAACCCTAATTTTTTCAATTTTGCAAAACGTTTTTGAAGCTGATTTTGATCTATCAAGCATCCTCTAATCAATTCAACTAATTCGATTATATGCTTTAGATTCAGATTAGTTAAACCCTAAGGCTCTGATACCACTGTAGGAATTCACACAGGATTTACCGGATTAATCTCTATTAAACAACCTAACAGAATTCCGATTGACCTAGGATCTAGGGTTTGTAAACTATGAATCTTACAAGAACGGATCTCGAATATACCTGGAGTTTATGCAGCAGAATTGAATCAGGGATTTGAGATCTATAGCGCCCCAAGTGTTGCGCCTCTACCGTTAGTCCACACGCACACAAACTGGAATCCGCCGGGATGCTAGTACCGTTAATCGGATCTCCTGGGGAATCACCGAGTTCTAAAGAGGTGGTTGCGACTAACCAGATTAGGTCTCAAGGTCGTGCCTATTATCCTATATATAGGCCCTTGAGAAAACCCTATTAATTCTGAACCGAACCAGAATCAATTGTGTCATTAAACCGAAATCACTATTTCGGTTCTGCCTTCGTGTCGATCGACACACCCTCTAAACTCGTATATAATGTGTATCTTATACACATTACCTAGATCATTACTCTTAATGATCATTCCCACATAAAGCTCATCCAGCTTGCTTAGGTGTGTGACCCTGTAGGATCATATAATACTAGCAATGAGTTCATAACTCATAGATCATCAGAGGTTTCTAGCAAAACGTCATGACCACCTAGTATTATATGAATGTCTAATCTCGACAGTACAACTATCACTAGAGTGGATAAAAGTGTGATTTCAGGACATTCCCAACACATAGCATAGACCTAAAACACGCTATCTTTTAATGCTATCAATACCCATATTTCCTGTAGTGTGCCACTCCACTCTCAGGACGTCTCCCTCGAACTCTGGGTATATAGGAAAAACGCTTACTTTAGAGTAATCAATTTATAAGTGTACAAGCACCTGATGACTGGAACTACTCCATGTGATACCAACCTGCCATTCCATACTCTGCTATATCATCTCCGCTCTGACTGAACACCTGACAAACATAACTAACCCTTCTCGAGATCCACTCATGACCTCTAAAGCTTATCACTAATCCTAAGTTTATACGTACGTTACCGACATTTATTACTCTTAACTCATTTTCACATCCCTCACACTCACATGAACGCATCCTCTAAGCTATCGATGTATCATTCCACTTACACTGTCAAGAACAAATCCTTTCAGCTATCGGTATCTAGGGAACTCGTTATCTCCTCGAGAGAACTCGTCATCCCTTGCTACTTATCTAGGGAAATCCAAATCCCAAATAAGTATACAGGAAAACTCGTCATCTCCTCTGGACAACTTGTGACATCCGCGAACCAAAACTGTAAATTCTGGTGGTCGTGTCGAGCGACACAGGGAGTGTGTCGGTCGACACGAGGATTTTTGTTAGTGTCGATCGACACAGCCTTTGGTGTCGCTCGACACTTACATTTTCAGAACCGGGTAATTAACTTTTTAATTACGATTTTCTGTTTGGTTTAAGGGAGTTAAGCCCTAGTTTCGTGTTTTTAAGTCGTGATCATCGTGGCCGCGTGCTACAGAAGAGAAAAAGGTTAGAAGTTAGAGTTTGGAGAGAGAGTTTGGGTTTTTGAGAGAATTATTGCAAAGAAATTATCTCAAAACCGTAGCATTCGAGTTCTAGAGCCATTCCTTGCGGTGTTGTGGTGATTTCCGTGTCCTAGAGGTCTAGTCGTGCTGTTTTTGCCTCATCCGAATTCTCTTTTTCGTTTCCTAAGAATCCGAGGTGAGTTGTGACCGTTGGTTTCTAGGCAATGAGGATAAATGATTAGTTTGAGTGTTTGATTGCTGTGAAATTGTTTGTTATTATTGTGATGTTGCTGTGATGGGTTATATTGGATTGTGGTGCTTTTCGGTGCAGGTTTGCGACTCGTAATCACCAGAATCAAGTCGAGAGAGGAGGAACTCGATTCTGGTGCAATTACAGAAGCGTGTCGATAGACACCAGGAGGGTGTCGCTCGACACGAAGATATTGTGAGTGTCGATCGATACCTTTGTGGTGTCGCTCGACACAGAGCATTTGGTCGCGTCGATCGACACCTTTGTGGTGTCGCTCGACACGAGGATCAGTTTACCCAAAATGTGTTGTTTCATACGGTTAATGTTATTGTGTGTTGAATTGGTATTTCATGTGTGTTGCAATGCTTATTTGAGCCTGTTTGTTACGCCAGTAGGCGGAATGACCAACTTACTAAGTATTTATGAAATACTTACGCAACTCTTATTCTCATGTGTTGCAGGTAAAGGAAAAGTGTGATCGTGGAATCGAGGCCGAGAGAAGAGGATGATAGGGCCTAGTGTTTAATTGTTTAGTCTAGCAAACCGGTTGTTTAGGTTGCTAGCATTGTTTCATTCCTGAATTTGACATTGAATTTAATTGGCTTAAGTTCCGCAGTAGAAATGATAGTAAAAAAAAAAAAAAATCTGGTTGTTTCACAACTCGTCATATAAACATTAAAATAAGTGAGTTGTTCGGAGACACCATGGCCCCTAGAGTAATAAATTCTAAACGCCTATAAACATCAATGATTAGAATCGCCTCAAATGGTCCAACCCAACTCCTGAAGCCTCATAGTACACTGCATAAGGCTTACCCGGATCAGCAACGCCAATACGGTGGACTCCTCCGCATCTCCAACAGCTTTGCCAAACTATTTTAGCATTCTTGCGACCATACAAACGGAAAATCCTTCCCGGTCAACTTTGTCATAGACTGCGCCATACTTGCAAATCTCTTTAAAAAACCTCTTGTAATATCTTGCCAACCCAAGAACTCTTGATCTCGGTGGCGTTACTTGGTCTAGGCCAATCTTCAATAACGTCTATCATCTCCAGAGCCTCCGACCCTCCCTTTGCAGAAACAATAAGACCTAGATAACTCATCTCTCGTTACCATAAACTACACTTGCTCAGCTTAGCGAACAACTTCTGCTCCCAAAGCTTCTCCAGCACTAACCTCAGATACACCTCGTGCTCCTCAGGACTCCTCGAATATACCATAATATCATCAATGAAGATGATCATGAAAACATTCAGATACTCTTTGAACACGCCATCCATCAAACCCATGAACGCTGCTAGTGCATTCGTTAACCCAAACGGCATCACTAAAAACTCAAAGTAACTGTACCTCGTCTTGAAAGTTGTCTTACGAACATCTACCTTATAATTTAGAATACGATGGTATCCCGACGCAAAGTCTATCTTGGAGAACTAAGTAGCACTCTTCAAATGATCAAACAACTAATTAATCAGCGGGAGAGGGTAATTGTTCTTCACAGTAACTCGGTTAAGTCCCCAATACTTGCTACACAACCGGAAACTTGCATCCTTCTTCTCCATGAACAACAACACCAGCTCTGCCCATGGGGACGTACTCGGGAAAATAAACCCCTTACTCGACAAGATCTCTAGCTGCTTTTTCAGCTCTGCTAACCCTGCTCAATCATTTGCTCCGCGAAAATCATTAGACTCCCCAAAGTTGGTCTTACTCCCCGAAGTCGGCCTCACACCCCAATATACCAACCTCGCTCCCTCGCGCTAACGCCACGCGACGTCAATGAAAATCCAGATGAACCCTGTATCGCTCCAACCAGTCCTTCCCCAAGATGACATCATACCGTTCCATAGGACTAATCACCAACTTTGCTGGCATAGACTCCCAGCACTCTGCACAAATATGCTTTTTGCTTGACTAAGTGTAGCAAGAAACCCCCCTCCAACCACTTTAACCAAACCCATCATCTCTAAAGCATCGCTCTGCTGGATACGGTTGCTCTCGGCACACTCCAGAGTAATGAAGCAATTCGATGCTCCTGAATCAAACAAAATATAAACTCTATGTCCCTATGCAGGCTTGTCGCCTTTGTTAGGACTCACCTGCTGTTGTTGCCTCCTCGGCAGAACAACTGGAACAGAAGGAACAACAACTACTGCTGCCTGATCTCTAAGATCCCCTTCAATAGCAAAAATTGACTCAACAAACTCCGTCCTCGAGGCATACCTGGACGCTCTTCAATGCGTCCTCAATTAGGCAAAAATCCCCGCAAGAACATCTCCACCTTCACCTGCTCATCATCCATACCTTGACCCGCATAAACCAAAAGCCTACTAAACTTAGCGTCATACTCTTGCATGGACCAGCCTCCCTGAACCAGTTCCACAAATCTTGTCTCAAAACAGCCATCTGCCTCATGAGGAAAACAATTAGCATAAAACTCTACTAAGAATTCTCTCCAGGTCTACACTGCATGCCTCCGCCTGACCTCAACACCTCTCTATCAGAGATGCGCATCACCATTGAAATTAGAGGTGGGCATTCGGATCATTGGTCGGATTTGGTATGGATTTTTTGGATTGATGGATTTTTGGATTGGGGCTTACTAATACCATTCAGGTATATTTTTACTACGAATCGGGATCGGCTCAGGTCCTTTTGGGTTCGGGTCGGATTTACTACTTATTTTATGATCCAAAACACATCCAAAGTCTTATCGGATTCGGTTTGGATACAAACCAAAAATTCTATCTCTAACAACTTTGGCAATCACTCTCTAATTTTTCCAAAATACAAACTCCAAAGCTAGAATTCAAAAATCAAAGTCACAAACAATCACAATTACTTACCGCGGAATTTCTTTAAAGGTCCGAAGAGGATGATCTAAAACTAATAAATTGACTAACTACTCATAATCAATTTAAACACATAGTCTCAGTAATTCAACCTAGTGCTCTACTACCGTAAGGGATCTGATAACAAAATGAAACAACCAAAAAAAGATTTTAAATAATTAATCTGAATTAATAATCATATAATTACTAATTTTCAACGATTAATTTCAACATGCAAACAACCAGCGAAAAATCACATAATCAAATTAAACCAAGTAATTCTAATAAAGAATTACATCCAGTAAAACCGATTTCTAATTTCAATAACACAACTCAACATTTCTAGCGACCTAAACATCAGGTTCTACTATAATGCAAACTCATAAGATAAAATATCGTAATCAACTTCTTCCTACGCCATGATTCTACGATCACACATTCTTTGTACCTGCAACACATGGTTATTTATATCTACACCAATAACAAGCAAACAACACAATTCAATACGCTCAACACATGAATTACTCTAGTGTCGATTGACACTACCACTAGGTATCGATTGTCACTCAACCAACATTGGTATCGATCGACACTGCCATTAGGTGTCGATCGACGCTCAAACCACCATGGTATTGGTCGACACTACCACTAGGTGTCGATCGACACTCGGGGTATAGAATCGCAGAGATCCTCACATGGCTTTTTTCCGCGACACACAAACCGATCGCTACATCAAACAAACTCAATCGACATAACACATAATCAACATAATTCACAAAAAAAAATTATTTCCACCATTGATTCATCACATAACATATCAAATGATCATTCAACTCGGTATTGGCTTAGATAAGCCTACGATCACACACTCACCTTAGCCTTAGGGATGAGGAGATTGATCAACAACACAACCAGCACGAATTACAGCCTCAACAAGACTAAAAGTATCCTTCTCTATCACCCAAGACTCACCAACAAGGTTTCCCCTAAACCAAATTAGAATTTCCTGAAAAACAGAACCGAGGCGCTGACTTCAAATCAACGTTGAGGACATACCTTACCTCAGAAACTAATCATCGCAAGAACACATATTTTGAGCTATCAGTGCCTCATACCCTTCCCCCCCCCCCCCCCCCCCCCCCCCCCACCCACACTCTCATGAATAAATCCTTTGAGTTATGGGTACACAGGGGAACTAATCATCCCCTCAAGAGAACTAATCATCTCTCAATAGACTAGAAACTAATCATCGCAAATAAGCATACATGAGAACTAATCATCTCTTCGGGAGAACTAATCATCTCCAAAAATGTGTTATTCGAACCAACACAACCCTAGAGTAATAAATTCTAAAATGTCTATAAACATCTATCGACTAGAACTACCTCCTGTGGCCAAACCCGATATTTCCTAACCTGAAATATCATCATAAATATGATCAACCAGTGGTCAACACAATAAATATCACATATCAGAACTAATCATCTTATAACACACATAGAAATAAGGAAAATCCATCTTACAAATCTCCATAAGTATGAATCGTTAAATTGCAAATGAAAATACATGAAACAAAACAACAATAGCACTACGCTAACTTTGAATCAAAACCAATAAGATAGAAATAAGCTCAAGTCGCAAGCTGCTTGTCAAACCACTTGTTGAACTTAACTTCATATTTGCCTCAGGCTCCCGAGTCCCATCCTCGATTTTAGCACAAACCCACAAAACTCTCAGCAATGGAATCTTCTTCCAACGCAGCACCTAAACTCTCCTCTTGAGAATCCTCAAAAGTCTCGCCGCCATAGATAAATCAGGTTGAAGATTCCCCAGAATCTTAGCCACTAACTCCTCCGAGGTATGCATGCATTTCCTCAATATCGACACATAAAACGTCTTATGAAATACCTTTATAATCGAGGTAACTCTAAGCGATACACCAGCGGTCCAACTCGTTCTATCACTGGGAATGGATTCATAAACCTCGGACTTAGCTTATTCTCTGAAATGGATCTAATAAGACCTCTCAACGTAGCCATCTTAAGATACACACGAACCCCAACCTCAAACTCAAGTTCATTTCTCCTCTTATCAGCATAACTCCTTTGCCAATCCTGAGCCTCCTTCATGTTCAGCTTCAAAACACGATCTTCTCCTTCGTTTCCTGATAAACTTCGCACAAAAATGCTCTGCTACTCCACTTGGGTCCAACATAAAGGTGTGTTAAATGGCCTCCCATACCAAGCCTCATATGGAACCATCCCGATATTGGCCTGGAAACTGTAATTATACGTGAGCTCACACTACAAGAAAACACTTCGTGAGTGACTACATTTTGTGACTATTTATTTGGTCACAAAATCTTACAACCGTTTTGGGACTAATTTGCGACCCATTTGTGACTACAACAAAGTTAGTATCGAAACAATCGCACATATACAACTACACAAAACAGTTGGAATATCCTCTCTAATTAGCGACCAAACTGAGACTATTATTCAACTATACCAATGTAGTCACAAATTAGTCATTCATTTGTGACTATTCTATGACAAAAAATTTGGTATGTATGTTTAGTCGTAAATCAGTCCCAAACTGGAGACTACACTTCGTCGTCGCACATTCGTCACAAACTTGAGATTAAACTCATAGTCGCAAAATAGTGGGAAAGTTTATGTCGGCAACGTAAAAATTAGTTTCACACGTGAAAATAACATGTCGGCAACCTAACTTTTGTCGGTATCTAACTTTTGGCTTTTAGTCGCAAATGAGACGCAAAATAGTCTCAAATATGTGACTGTTATAATGTGGTCGTAAATCAGTGGCAAGTATTTTTGTTATATAAGCACCGAGACTCACCTTACTTTACTCACAAAAATTTTAGAAAGGAAGAAAACGTAAAAAAAACAAAGAGAACAAAAAATATGGCCTGGTTTATCTCGAGAATGGATGTACCACCGAATCGATCCGCAGACGGATAATCTAGCAGACAAATTTTTGGTCGGGGTCCAACAGTTCATGCAATTTGCAGCTAACCAGAACATAGCTATAAGCAGTGGAGGTAAGTTACAGTGCCCTTGTCTCAAATGCAAAAATTCTTCAAGGTTAAGAGATGCTCGAACTGTTTTGAACCACTTACATAGTATGGGGTTTATGGAAAACTATTATGTATGGACGGAACATGGTGAAGAAAACAATGTAGTTAGTGCAAGAACTAATAGTCATTTTGAGAATGTTGATTTTACTAGTCATTACGGAAATGATGATTTTAGTAGCGGTAACCAAAAAATCAGTAATGATGTCAAGAATATTTATGCTAGGATGGTTCATGATGCATTTCATTGTTCTGTGCCATTTAGTAATTATAATGAACATGATCAAAGTGGAAATGATCATGTTTATGAAGAACATACCCACGAGTCAAAACAATTCTACAAAATGTTAGATGCTACAAATACGCCACTGTAAGATGATTGTCATGATGGTCATTCGCAGTTATCATTAGCTGCTCGGTTTATGAACATCAAGGCAAACCATAATTTGTCTGAAACGTACATGGATTCATGGGCGGAATTGTTTATGGAGTATTAGCCTGAGCCTAACCAGGCGACAAGTTCATATTACGAGATAGAAACATTGATGCGAAAGCTAGGATTACCGTTCAACACTAATGATGTATGCGTAGATAATTGTATGTTTTTCTGGAAAGAAGACCAGGAGTTGGAGCATTGTAAGTTTTGTGGAAAACCAAGATATAAGGCTAGTACTGGGGGGCGGAAAAGAGTTTCGTTCCGTCGTATGTGGTATCTACCTATCACTGACAGGCTGAAGCGGATGTACCAATCAGAGAAGATTGCTGCATCAATGAGGTGGCATGCAAAGCAAGAATCAGAAGACGGAGTAATGGGTCACCCATCTGACGCAGCAGAGTGGAAAACCTTTAATGAAACATATCCGAGTTTTGCGGAGGAAACTTGGAATGTGTATCTCAGATTATGTACAGATGGCTTTAATCCTTTTGGGATGTCAAAAAATATTCTTTGTGGCCTGTGATCATGACACCTTACAACTTACCTCTAGGGATGTGCATGAACAGTGAATATTTGTTTTTTATGATTCTAAATTCGGGTTTGAATCATCCACGAGGGAGTCTTGATGTTTTCTTCCAACCACTGATCGAGGAGTTACAGGGGTTATGGAATTACGGAGTAGAAGCGTATGATGTGTCATTAAATCAAAACTTTAATCTCAGAGTTGTTCTACTATGGATGATTAGTGATTTTTCGGCATACGCCATGTTGTCGGGATGGACGACACATGGAAAACTGGCATGACCTATTTCTATGGCTGATACAAATGCTTTTTATTTACCGGCTAGTAGGAAGCTATGTTGGTTTGATTGTCACAGAAGATTTTTGCCCACAAACCATCCATTACGAAAGAAAAAAGTAAATTTTGTGAAGGGGGAAAACACTTTGTACGACAAATTACCTGCATCATTGAATGGTGAACAAGTATAGCAGCGTACACAACATTTCCAACCGCGTAAAGCATCTAATTGTGGTGGATATAAACATACAAGAAAGCCAACCAGATTTGGGGTTCAACATAATTGGCATAAAGGAAGCATTTTTTGGGAGTTACATACTGGAGAGATTTGAATCTATGACACAATCTTGACGTCATTCATATCGAGAAGAATTTCTTCGACAACATCATGTACAATGTTATGAATGTTAAAGACAAATCAAAAGACACAGTGAAATCAAGAAAAGATATCGCAAGATTTTGTGCTTGGCCAAAATTGCATGTCGACGATTATGGAAACGCTTCATTCCCCATTTGGAGATTGAATGTAAAAGGAAAAGAAGCCTTACTGCAATGTGTGAAGAATGACGTGAAATTTCCAGACGGCTATGTAGCTGATTTAGCCAGTTGTTCAGACATCACTGGTGGAAGGTTTGCAGGAATAAAAAGTCACGGCAGCCATGTATTTATGGAACGATTGCTTCCATTTATTTTTGCAGAAGTTCTCCCACGCAACGTGCATCAAGCATTATCAGATATAAATATATATAAACATACCTTGTGTTCTATTGTATTTTGAAAGTACAGTGCTAGTATTTAAAGAAATTTTTATTGTAGGGATTGGAGCATTTTTCCGCGACATCAGTAGTAGATCATTGGAACAAAGTCCAATCCTAATGTTGAAGGAGAACATTGTGATGATTTTGTGTAATTTGGAAAAAATCTTCCCACCTTCGTTCTTTGATATGATGGAGCATCTACCCATTCACCTACCATACGAAGTAGAGCTTGGTGGTCATGTCCAATATAGGTGGATGTATCCTTTTGAAAGGGTTTTTAAACATTTGACAGGTAAAGCGAAGAACAAAAGATATCCAGCGAGATCAGTTGTGCAATCGTACATGAATGATGAAATATCTTGTTTTTCACAACACTACTTTGCCTTGCACATTTCTACATCTATCAGACGAAGGTAAATATATACTTTATCACTATTGATGGTGATTAAATTACTTGTCACGAAAGAACTAAACATGTGTATATTTTTGCAGAAGAACACGTTATGATGAAGGCGAAGTACCCATATATGGATTCCCGGTACCAGATATTTTTATGGAAGTTAGTCGTCTAAGTAGCAAATGCAGTGAAGCTTGGTTTACCAAGAGAGATTACATATGTGCGCATTCATATGTGTTGCGAAATATAGACTATTCTAGGCCACATGAAAGGTGATTCTTAAACAATCTGTAAGATAGTAACAAAATTAATTATATATCCATTTATATATCTTATACAATCTTATATAATTGTTTGATGTATCAGATTGTTGGATGAGCAAATTCGACTCGAAAGTCCATAATTATTTGAGGACGAGGTAACAACAAAAAGAGATGAAGATTTTCATCTATGGATTCGACAATATGTATGTTATATCAAACCAATTATAATATGATCCTTATACATTATGTTTGATGCTCATGTTTTTTTAATGTAGGTGGATGCAATGAAACACCAACAAACTATTCCGAGTTGGGTTCATGATATTGTGGAAGGTGCCGAAAATAAAGTGAAAATGTGGCCAATGTATTTTACTAGAGGGTATTTGTTTCACACACGGAGTCACGGAGCGAACAGGAAGACAATGAATTATGGGGTGTGTGTTCGAGACCAAAATTATTCTGAAGCATCCAATGAAGATGATTTCTCTGGGAGTGCGGAACGAATCATGGAGCTCTAGTATCCTGGAGTTGTAATTTAAGGATCATTCTATTCTACTGTGAATGGTTTGACCTACAATAGGAAAAGGAACACGAAAAAGCGATAAAAGCATTGTGGATGTGCTCTTATCACGGAGATACCAAAACTACGAACCATTTGTTTTAGGTATGAATTTTTATACTTAATACATCCTACATATATTATGTCACTTTGGACGATTACTAATGTCCAAACAACAGGGTCTCAAGCAGATCAATTTTGTTATCTTCCATATCCATACATTAAACGTCCTCACAAAATTTGGAAATACGTGGTGAAAGTGAATCTGAGGAGTCGTGTACAAGGAAAGTTTAATGACACTGACCTAGTGATTTTGCAACAGCAAGATGATGATGGAATGATGGATACGACTGAAGAAATAGTTGTCGATACTTTAATAGACCACAACCAAGGAGCCGAACCAATTGATTTAGAAATCGAAGACGTTGAACCAGCAGATGAATTTCTTTTTAATTTATCTTCTTTAGAGGATGATGATGATGTTGATGTTGATGTTTAATTTTGGATAATTTATATTTCATTAGAAACAATATTGGTCTAAATTTATTATATTATATATACAAAAATATGTATTTTAATTTTATGACCAAAACTCAATATGCAAAAACCTTGTAAATATATAATAGAAACGACACCAAACAACGGATTGGTTACCGTTGCTCAGTGATTCGCAGAAAGCATTGAATGTGGAGTTTAAGTGTCCAAACCATGAACGTTGAAAATGAAAATTTTTTGCTATTTTTTTATTATTCGCAAATCCGTCACAAATAAGCGACCACTTTGGGACTATAAATGAATATAGGATTTTTTTTGTATAGATTCGTCATAATAAAATAATGTCGCTAATTAGTCTCAAATTACTCTTTTGCGACCACTTTGGGACCACCACTATGATTTTTACAATTTCAACAAAAGATTGACAATAAAATCATTTGTACCGTCCATTAGGAATATCAATGGTACGTTTAAAGTTTATATACCAATACTACCATTTAATAAAAAAAAATTAAATTTTTCATTTTAAACCTAAAAACCATATATGTATTCACCTAACGACATATGATTCAATCTAATATAGGTTGAAGTGTTAGTTAGAAAACATGAACTTGATTTTCAATGAGTGTAAGCTTAAATCATGTATGCAGTACATAGAAATCTCTTTGGAGAAGCATATAAATCATTTGAAACCTCAAAATTGTTTAGGGTTTAGGATATAGCCTTGTGACTAATATTTGGGTCACAAACAAGTCACACAATAGAAATCTCTTTGGAGAAGAATATAAATCATTTAAAACCTCAAAATTGTTTAGGGTTTAGGGTATAGCTTTGTGACTAATATTTGGATCACAAACCAGTCACACATATGCGACTAAACTACAACTAACTGAAAATATTTCACTTTGTATATTATTGTTGGCCGAAATCCAAAATATTTTGGGCTTTTGGGCTCCAATTTTCCCCCACATTAAAAAATGTTGCAACTAAACTGCGACTCATTTCGTTAATAACAAACTCTCCATCGGTCAGATCCTTATCACTTTTGTCAATTGCCTAGAAACTTTTCTTCTTCCTTTTTCGATTCTCTCTTGTTTTTTCCTGAAAAGTACTCGAATTTGCTTCAACTTTTTCTTCTATCTCTTGTTTCCAATCGATTCTCTGTCGATCTAAACCCTAATTTCTTTTGATTCTCTCTCAGTCACTCTAGATTTCTCCTTATTTCTTCAATCTTCAATCTCTTTGCTCTCCTCTGTCTCGAATCTGCAAATGGCTGGTGGAAAAGGAAAAGTGACGACTTCTAATTGTGGATCCAGTGGTGGATCCAGCAGAGGAAGAGGAAGAGGCATCGATCCTCGAACCAGAGGAGGTCGAACCAACAGTACAGGCCGTGGCCCAGGTAACCTCGACGAAGGTCCTCCACAGAACGACTTTGGTGGTGCTGAAACCTCCCTTCAAGGTGGTGTAGCCAACGGTCGTGTTCGTGGAGGTTCATCATACGATTCAAATATCTCTCGGAGTAAAGAGTCTGTGTCAAGAACAATTTCCTTCCCGACTCGTTATCCGTCGTCTGCAAGAGTCACAACTTCTCAACAACTCCAGTTTTAGATTCCTTCTCAGTCTCGAACTCAACAGCAACATCAACCACAACCTCCAGTCCTGGCTCAAGCTCTACCTCAAGCTCAACCGCCTCCTCAACCTCAACCGAATCCTGAAGCTCCTCATGATGATGTATATGGAGAAGTGTACCTAGACCAAGAGCTTGATATTGAGGATGAATTCCATGAGGCGGTTCCTGAGGGACAAGACTATGAACAGCTGTTAGACAATCTAATGGCTCTTCCTGGGCGTTCACATCTCACTGTCTTGTGTGAGGATCCAATCCCCATCGGCAAAAATGCATGGTAATTTGCTTTTATTCTTTGTTGGTCTTAGTTGTTTTTGTTGTTTTACTAGTGTATGTGAAGAATATTGATCATATATGTTTTTGTGGTCTTAGTTGTTTTTGTTGTTTTAGTAGCAGTTGCTTTAGTTTTGTTCTGATTTAATTAAAATCATTGGCTTATTAATATGGTTACATGTATGTAACAGGTGTGATCGGGACTATGGGGAAATAACTAAGGTCATTTGTAACATCATTCACAGGAAGTTCAATGGCCCTTACTTTAGCTGGAAAGGTCACACCAATTCACATAAGAGAAAGATGGTTCAGAACTTTAGCGGTATTGTTTTACACTTTTGCTTGTTCTTTTGTTATATTTATATGTGAATAATAGTTACTAATAACAACTATAATGTTGTGTAGAGGAAATACAATTGGGAGTTTGGGATTATAGAGACTGTCAGGAGCCATTTCGATCGGATTGTAAAGAAACGGTTGAAGGGCATGAATGGAGGTATAAGGACGAATTGGATTGTCCCTTAGTTGTGGACTGTCATGTGGCTCCACTGGAAAACTCCTGCTGCACAAGAAAGAAGTGCTACTGCATCAAACTCTCGCAACTCGGACTGTGGCGGTCTAGGAACGTCAAAGCATGTCTCTGGTCAAAAATCTTTCTTGCGGAGAGCACAAGAAATGGTAATTCGTCTGTCAATTTTTGCTTTGCTCATTATAATCATTTGCATTGGTTTGATATCTACACTAATAAGTTTGACTATGTTTCACAGGAGGCGGAATTTGGACGCCCGGTTTCTTATGGCGAAGTATTTTTGAAGACGCATACAAGGCCTGATGGGAGCTTTGTTGATCAGAAAGCCAAACAAGTAGTTGATTGTTATGAGAAGGAACTACAAGATGTGGTGGAGCAGGTGGCTGCCGATGGTCCTGAAAACTCGGCTAACTCTTCTGAACATTCAACTCAACAAACCCTCACCATAAAAGAGACGAATACCATCTTTCTAAAGGTAATTTATTTCCTGTTCTTCTTTCGTACATTGCCTTCTCTACTTTAACACTGTCTTTTGTTTTATTTTTGAATCATAATTAATTTTGTCTTGTTAGTCTTCTACATGAACCTTATTATTGGTTATGAATTCTTAAGAGAATCATTGAATCTGAGTCTGATATAGAAACTTCTTTAAATATTCTGATATAGATACTTGTTCTTTAATGAATCATTGAACCAAACGTTAGCTATAATGCTTATGAATATATCACTGATTCTGATATAGAACTTGTTCTTTAATATGCTTGTGTCTTTGGATTGTTTGTGATTGGTGGAGAATGAAAAGTTTTTTTTCTGTGTGTTTAGTGTACTGAAACAGACAACAGGGGTAATCGTTTTGGACTGGGCCAGCTTCAAGAGGTGGCAAACAAAGGCAAAAGGAAATCCAGTCACTGTGCCTCTTCTGGATCATTCAATAAGATGCGTGACCAACTTCAGAATGCTCGTCGCAAGATAGAAGAACATGAGACAGAGAATGCTCGACGTGATATGGAGAATGCTCGAAGTGATCAGGAGCACAAGGCAGCTCAATCAAAGATCTCAAAATTTGAGAAGGTGATGATGATCTTGCAGGAGATTGATCCACGCATTGCAGCTCTACTTGAAGAAGAAGAAGAAGAAGAACCATACGTGGAGCCTACACCAACCCCAGCACCAGCCACTGAAGCAGCCACAACACCAGCCACTGCAGTTGGCCTTGACACCACACCACCAACTAGTCTTTGAAGCTTGATGTTTTCAAAACTATTACCCATTTCCTTTTGTTTTACTTTTGGTATGAACTATGGATTTGGTTCTTGTGTTTTTGTGTTATACTTTTGGACAAAACTTTTTTCTGAATCTAGTTATGTACATTATTAAGCTTCTTATCTTCTTTTTATATTTCAATTCACAAAATCTGTCAAATTAAATTATAAATTGGGGAAAACATGCTATAATTAAATGCAAAAGGTCACACATTTGGGACATCTTTGCGACCAAATATTTACTAACCACTCGCACTTTAGTCGCAATAATGTCGCAATACAGACACAAAACAGTCGCAAATGTGAGACTAATTTGTTACTACAATTCTATTATCCACTACTTATTTAGTCTGAAATTGGTCGTAAATATACGACCTAATATGAGTTTCAAAGTAGTAGCTAATTAACGACGAATACATTCAGTCTTTAAATGGTCACAAATAATATGTAGTCGTGCATTAGACGGTAATTTACAACTACATGTAATCGTCACACATTAGTCGTTCATTTACGACTAAAATATTTAGTCACAAATCAGATGCAAATGTGAGACTAAAGTGCGACCGTTTATATTTGCGACCAAATTTTTGCGACTACATGTTTTAGTCACTCTGTAGTCGCAAGTAGCCTATTAGTGATCATTTTGTGACCATTTTGGTGGTCGTTCATGGCCTGTTTTCTTGTAGTGTCAGCCAGACACAAGTGATCCACCCAATGACAACCCTAATCTAGAACGCACATCCTCAGCAAATCCTCTAAAGTCAGAAATTGCCTTCTCCGACTCTGACGTAACTTAGGATCCCTGTCTAACACAATACGCGTTGGCACTCCTTGCAGCCTCACAACCTCTTTCACATATTTCGCATCCAAAACCGCTGCTCCATCGGTCTTCTTAATGACCAGAAAATGTGCTGACTTAATCAGGCGATACACTATCACTCAAATAGCATCAAACGTCCACGAGTTAGGAAATTCCACCTTGAAATCCATCGAATCATATTCTACTTCCACTTTGGAATGGGCAAACTCTGCAACAATCCACTTGGAACCTGATGCTCAGCCTTTACCCGCTGACATGTATAGCTTGCTATGATCTACTAGCCGGTATCACACGAAATCACACATCCAAACCTTGAGTTCTATATCCCTCCACAAGCTTAGGCCACAATTAGAAAATGAATACTCATATTCATACTGACATCATCACACTCTCAAGACTTCTCCCTCAAGCTAATGATGCCAGCGCCACTCCACTCTCAGGACGTATTCCTGAAGCTCTGAATATATAGGAAAAATGCTTCCTTTAGAGTAATCAATTTATGCGTGTACAAGCACCAGATGATTGGAACTACTTCTCGTGATACCAACGTGCTATTCTATACTTCGGCATATCATCTCCGCTCTGGCTGAACACCTGACCAACACAACTAACCCTTCACGAGATCCACTCATGACATACGAAACTCATCACTAATCCTATGTTTATATACACTTTACCGATATTTATTACTCTTAACTCATTTTCACACTCCTCACAATCGCAGGAACGCATACTTTGAGCTACCAGTGTATCATCCACTCACACTCTCACATACAACTCCTTTGAGCTATCGGTACCTGGGGAACTCGTCATCCCCTCGAGAGAACTCGTCATCCCTCGCTACTTATCTTGGGAAATCTGTTGGGTAAAATAATTTCCTTAGCTAATTATCGTACTAGTTGTTGGGCATATTGTCACATCAATTAAAATCTTAGTGGAATTATAAATTAATAATGACATGTCATTATTAATCAAAAATAGATTACGGTCTGATGGGGATCTATAAATATAAAGACTCTAAACCTAGGAAAAGGGATCTGGGGAGGAAAAGGAGGAGAAACCCTAACAACTCCTAGGTAAAAGCTATGAAGCATGAAAGAGGCCATGGCCAAAAAAATAGAAGATCTCCGACCAAGATCAATATCTTTGCAAGCAAGGATGTTCATTCGATTCATGTATTATTGCTTTCTACGATGTAATCTACAAATTCTTCATCAATAAAATATATCTTCAAACGTTGATCCGTAGAGCTGTCTCAATACGAACCTGGTTAAAATTTACCAAAACAGTTTGGCGCTAGAAGGAGGGGCAGTTTTAACTATGTGAGTTGTGTAGGCGCGAAGACATATGTTAGTAAAGGCAACATGAATTAACGATGGAACATAGCTGATCGAATCATGGACCTGTTACTTACACGATATAGAATGGGGTCAGAAGCATTCACCAAGACACGGACGTGTCTATTGGTCCGATTGACAGACTACAACAACAATAGCATCAGTTAGTTGTAATATGAAAGAAGCCTGCTTCATCGTTTTCTTCTCTACTCACAAAAAATATCCAAAACCCTAAAATATCAATGGTAACAAAGGATTTAGATTTCTTTATATGAAAAACAATTCAGTTGCCGCCATCAACTGATCTGGCTTCTACGGCTCCGCTCCTTCCACCCATCTCAAGACTTGTTCGCCTTAAGAGCAACATGACTACGAAGAGTGGCAAAGAAATTGCCAAACGTATCAAATTATCCTAAGATCAGGAAAAAGGCTTTCATAACTATTGGGGACAAAGTTTTCTGAAAGATTAGATCGCGAGTACAAGTTGCTCGCGAGAAAACAACGATGGTTCCATGGCATATGGGGAAGCAACTTTAATCATATCGTGGTTGTGAGAAGATGGGAACACATAACGCCCTCTCCAAGTTATTATGCTAACTTTAATCATACCGTGGTTGTGAGAAGATGGGAAGCAATTTATTCGAGTGAGTTTACGTCCATTATAGATCCTAAGAATTTGAAGGACAGAGAGACCACGTGTTGTCTTCATGAAGATAAGTTTTTTTGCTACAAGCTAAAATACAAAATCTAAAGTAAAATAAATGTCTTACAATTAATAATTAAATATCGCAGATTTACAAAAGTTGGCTCTCCTACTAGGAAGCTTACCTTCGTCAACACAAAGAAGGCCGTAACGACATAAAAATCTAGATAAGTTTTCTAATTACTAATCATAAGCTCTCTTAAGTATCATGATTAGTCTACATCTAGAAACTGGAACATTTTTAGCCAATGACAGAAAGCAAGAAAGGCAAGTCTCCACTTTTAAGTTACTGCTTAGGATGATAGTATATATAACTATCAAAAGCTAAGTACTTAGAGGTATATATATATATATATATATATATATGTTCAAGAAATTACTAAAAGTAAAGTACTTAAGCACAGCGGTCACTAAGACTTCGTTAAGCTCCAGTATCTACATTTAATAAAGATAAATGTGTTTCTTAAACTACCAAAAGCTAAGTGCTTATCTACAATAGTCTAAGAGGCTACTTTCATCTACGGTAAAGAAAGTAGGTATATTTTGGAGGATATGAAAGGCTACGTGCCTAATTTCAGTGGTTAAAACCTTCAAAAGTTAAACATCTACAATGAATAAAGATAGATGTGTGTTCTAAAGCTATTAAAAGCTACGTTTTCATCTACAATAGTCTAGAAGACTACTTTCACCTATGTAAAGGCTAAGTGCATTACATTAGACCATTATATAAATCAGGGCATGACCCCACGACCATTACTAAAACATGGGTATGACCCTAAAACCATAATGAAGGCTAAGTGCCTTTCAACAGAGGTCTAAGCACCTCCCCTAACATTAGGCAACATGTTTGTCTCTTAAGTTACTTGAATAAACGGTGGCTAAAAAAAAGGAATAGCTACCGTAACTACTCAGAAAATGTTTTTAGAGTAGTTCGTTCTAAGAAAGATTAGTGATGACAATCACCACAAAACAAAACAAATTAGAGGCAAAGCCTCGTGAGATATGAAAAAAAATGATCATGATCCTATAAGAGTAGCAGCTATCATCCTTATACGTATAAGGAAGCGATCACGATCGCCATAAGGAAGGTCAATGATCATGGTCCTTTTACTAACAAGATAATAACAGCGACCACTATGAGAACTAGTCAAGGAGGCAAACCCCCCAAGAAAGAAAAGTGACAACGATCACTTAAACATAATATCAAAGGCAAAACAAGCCAAAGAAACAAAAAGCATATCATGCTCACTAAAGCCATTACATAATATCAGAGGCAAAGCCTCCTGGAAAAGAGAAGCTACGAAGTAGCTCGTTACAATTTAGCATTGTTATGGTTAAAGACCATTTCAAAAATTAGGGTATGACCCTAAAGCCATTACATGAAATTTGATTCTAACCGGAAGCTCACATCAAATTCTGATCGCGGCAGAAAAGTCGTTACAAATAATTGGGCACGACCCTAAGACTATGACAAAATCTGATCATAATCGAAAGGTCATATCAAAAAAATGTGCATGACTTAAAGGTCATAAGAGATAGTTATGCATGATCCTAATGTTCTCACAACAATTTAATCATGACCAAAGGTTCATTGCAAATCATGGCCAAAAGGAATAACAAAAACAGAAACGATGCCTTCTAAAAAGGCAATGTCTACAATTACTACAAAATTAGCAACTACAATTGCTACAAAAGGCAAGACCTCTTTAAGTGATTACAGTCACTAAAACAGCAGTATCAAAGATAGAAATCTCTCAAAATATGAAAACTATGATCGTCGAAAAATGTAGAGTCATAATCTTTTTATATAAGAAACGTTAAACCTTCTTAGGCAGATGAGCAACAAAGGTCATTTTAATGCAAAAAAGCATAATTAGTGGCTATGATCACATTGAAAATTTGAGGGACGCCTCAAATATGATTGAAAGGGTTTATCTCACTTCAAAAAAAAATTCAGATGCAGAGCCTTAAAGATAATTAGAAGTATTCTTTGCTTCAATCAAAAAGAAGAACACGCTGGAAGCAAAGCTTTAGTGTGAGTGTTCATCGATTTAACTGAAAATCAGAGGCAACGCCTTCTATAAAATAATAGTGGCGCTTGCAACTTCATAAGATGGAAACATCTATTGAAAGTAAACAATAGTGACTAAGGTCACTACAATAAAAAAATAGAAGCAAAGCTTTTTGAAATATAAAAGTGACGATAGTCACTACAAGAACAAACTAGTAGAAGGCAATGTCTCTAAGAGGATGGTGACACTTTCTCATGAGATAAGAAAAGAGTGATCACAATTGCTGTAAATAGATGCTACAGTCGCTATATATAAAAAGTGGCTATGGTTGCTATGAAAGAAGCTCTTGTCACCCGTAAGAGGAAGCGATCATGATCGCGAAAAAGAAAAGATCAATGAATATGGTTGTTTACTAAGAAAGATAGTAAGAATGACTACTAGAATAAATATTCCCGGGGGCAATGATCTCCTGAGACGATCGATAGCTACGACTATAGTTTTTTTTTTGAAAACCAATGACTATGGTCATTACAAAACAAAAAGATGTCATACCTCCCACGAAAAAGTGATGATGATCACTTAAATTGAAACTTAAAGGCATGACCTCCAAATAAATGAAACTAGAGACTACGGTCAATTTATCAAAAAAAATGGTGATTGTGTCATCCTATCGTGATGACAATCACATCTTAGGAAATTAATAGGTACGGCCTCAAAAATATTATGACAACGATCAAAATCCTCTTACTGAAGAGCAGATGTTAGGTCCCTGCAAAAAAAATCATAGGCAAAGCCATGAGAAGATACAAGTGACCGACGATAAGTGAGTCTAAAAAAAATAAAATTTACTTTAAGACAAATATGAAAGTATTTGGGGTATAAACATTGACCATACACATTTGGTTACGCAAAGTCCCCAAAATAGTAACAAAAGATCTACAAGATAGAGCTCCTCAAATGAAGAGTACTACTTTCATGAGAGAAAAACAGAAAATACTAGCATTACAGATGAACTTACCAAGTTGGAAAATCAGCATAACGAGTGTTATGATTTTGAAGTCATTAACTACGTTTCAATAATCTAGTTGAGAGATAAAGTGCATGTATAGCCAATATATATATACACATACATACACATAAAAACAACTAAGAATAGCACTACTACGTGTAAAGAAGCAACGATTACTAAGAGAGATGTAGCTCCACCTTTTTGGAGAAGACGACGATGAGCGTCCATAATCGTATGTTCGACTATTGGTTTTCGCTTCAATCATTGGCACCATAATTCAAATATATTAGTCGTTTGGTACAAACACTAAGAAACGTGATCCACATCTTGATCTACTCGACAATAAAAGCATAGATGAAACAACGACCACGAATTATTCATAAAAAGAGTTTTGAAGACAAATTAAAGATCTAAGACAATATCTACTTAGATGTCAAAATTAGAGATATGTCGTTGACAATAGAGGCAATATTGTTTTTTTTCAACAGGAACATATGGTAAAACAATCAAAGGAGATGTTCCTACTGTCATTGGGATAGGGTCCATTAGTGGACAAACAACAACATGCGCTGGAAACGTGATTTAAACATAAAGAGGTTAGTAAATCATAAATTTAGTTTCTTGCAAATATCACAGTTTGAAGGATATTGGAAACCGCATTGAAATCTCCAAGAGAGTTCAAAGAACAAGCGGCTATGTTAAAGTACAAAAGATAAGAGGAGCGCATAACCGTAAAAGGAAGCTGCTAAAATGAAGAAAAATGCAAGTCAACAAAGTTTGGCTCAGACATTGGAAAGGAAGAAATAAATCAACAATATCAATCCCTCTATGAAAAAAGAGACAAAGAAAGAAGACAAAGTCTATAAGAGAAGTAGACACTATTGACTTCTATAAGAAACGACTCTTGTGGAGTCAAATCCAAAACCTTGGTACCGGTTAATGCATGGAAGATTGATAAGAGAAGCACATGTATGTCGGGTTTGAATACCAAAAACAAGAATCGGCGAATATGTCTATTACTTCACAGCAGTAAGTCTTCGGATTTTAAGACAAAACGATCTTTCACCATGTGAAGATTCTACATGGCATTCAAAGGATCAAGTATTCTTCCAAAGAGTCGACGAGAAACTAAATTTCATCGCTGAAACAAAACGATTCCAATCTTGTTCTTGCTTTTGAGCACAATCATCCACCTCTCTAGCTTCAGTTAGACACTTAACCGAAAGGTCGCAAAGAGTTCAAAAAAAAGAAAGATAAAATCATAGTTAAAACAGAAAGATCGTGTGACTAAAGGGGTAGCCAAATGAGCTATAAACACTAGGCCTAACAAATATAAAATGATGAGTATCTTGCTAATACATAAAGATGGAGCAGGCACCTCTCACATACCACTTATATCTTTACTATAAGACAAATGGAGCAATGAAGGACCAACAAACAATGAATATAAACAAGTGAACGGCAAGCAACACATACTCGACCGTAATCGTTGATGATTTTAGAAAAGTGATTGATCGTTATGAACGATATGATTTCGCCAATAGCTAATGGACATACATGTTTACATTTAGAAGCGACTGACAGAATGCCAATATAAAGAACATATGCTACTCTCCAAGTTCTAAATAAGAAATTGAAGAGTAGGGGGCAAGTTGTTGGGTAAAATAATTTTCTTAGCTAAATATCGTACTAGTTGTTGGGCATATTGTCACATCAATTAAAATCTTAGTGGAATTATAAATATATAATGACATGTCATTATTAATCAAAAATAGATTACGGTCTGATGGGGATTTATAAATATAAAGACTCTAAACCTAGAAAAAGGGATCTGGGGAGGAAAAGGAGAAGAAAACATAACAACTCCTAGGTAAAAGCTATGAAGCATGAAAGAGGCCATGGCCAAAAAAATAGAAGATCTCCGACCAAGATCAATATCTTTGCAAGCAAGGATGTTCATTCGATTCATGTATTATTGATTTCTACGATGTAATCTACAAATTCTTCATCAATAAAATATATCTTCAAGCGTTGATCCGTAGAGCTGTCTCAATACGAACCTGGTTAAAATTTACCCAAACAAAATCCACATCCCAAATAAGTATACAGGAGAACTCATCATCTCTTGTGGACAACTCGTCATCCCAAAAATAAATGAGTTATTCGGGGACACCATGGTCCCTAGAGTAATAAATTTTAAACGCCTATAAACATCAACGATTAGAATTGCTTCAAATGGTCCAAACCAACTCTTGAAGCCTCAGAGTACACTTCATAAGGCTTACCCGGCTCAGAACCACCAATACGGTGTACTCCTTTGCATCTCCGATAGCTTTGCCAAACTATCTTCGTACTCCTGCGACCATACAAACAGAATATCCTTCCCGGTCACCTTCGTCATAGATTCCACCATACTCGCAAATCCCTAGACGAACCTCTTGTAATATCATGCCAACCCAAGAATTCCTGATCTCGGTGGCGTTACTCGGTCTAGGCCAATCTCTGATAACCTATATCTTCGCCAGATCCACCGATCGTCCCTCTGCAGACGCAATAACACCTAAAAGATTCATCTCTCGCAGCCAGAAACTACACATGCGCAGCTTAGCGAATAACTTCTGCTCCCGAATCTTCTCCCGCACCAACCTCAGATGCACTTCGTGCTCCTCAGGACTCCTCGAATACATTATCATCAATGACGATGATCACAAAAACATCCAGATACTCCTGAAATATGTCGTTCATCAAACGCATGAACGCTGCTAGTGCATTCGTCAACCCAAACGGCATCACAACAAACTCAAAGTGGATGTACCTAGTCCTAAAAGATGTCTTACAAAAATCCTAAATCCTAAAGTAGAGTTTTCCTATATAGATCCAGAGCTTGAGGGAGACATCCTGAGAGTGGAATGGCATAGGCATTTTTACCTCGAAGGAGACGTCCTGAGAGTGTGATGATGACGGTATAAGTATGAGTAATCAATGTGTGACCGTGGCATAAGCATGAGACGGATGATAGACCGCAAAAGGTATTCTTTCTTCGTTCGGTACCGGCGACTTGGACAACGGATGTAGCGTTTTTGGTCGTGCATGTTCCTGTAGATGGATGTGCAATCGATCGATCCAACTTTAGGCCTACAGTTGGTTGTGCATGTTCTTGTGTGATTATTGCGGGATCAATCGGGCAGACCTAGTAAGGATTTGGAAGCGCTGCAATCGGTATATTCACTGATAGGAACCGAGTGTGTTTTTAGTTATTGCTCAGGATGTGTGTTTTGGATTGGGGTGGTCTTTGGACCGATTATTTGGGTTTGGCTGAGCTTGCGTATAACAGCAGTTTTTAGGCGAGTATGGCTCCTTATGAGGCTTTGTATGGGAGGCCATGTAGGATACCTATATGTTGGACCCAAGTGGGGGAGATGAGCATTTATGGTGCTACCTATGTTCCGGAAACGACGGAGAAGATCCGTGTTTTAAGGTTGAACATGAAAGAAGCTCAGGATCGGCATAAGAGTTATGCAGATTGTGGAAGAAAAGAGCTTGAGTTGCCATGGGAGATTGTGTGTATCCCAAGATGGCAATGTTGAGGGGTCCTAACAGATTCATTTCTGAGAACAAGTTGAGTCTGTGTTTTATGGGTTAGTTTCCTGTAGTGGAACGTGTTGGACCAGTGGCGTATCGGCTTGAGTTACCTCCGATTATAAAGGCATTTCATAAGGTATTTCATGTTTCAATGTTGAGGAAGTGCCTGCATGAATCGAAGGAGTTAGTGGCTAAGATTCCTGAGGATCTGAAGCCTGATTCGATGGTTCTAGCGGTTCATGTGAAGATGCTCGAGAGGAGTATCAAGGTTCTGCGTCGGAAGAAGTTTCCGTTGTTGAGGATTTTGTGGGTTTGTGGCGGTTACCAAGATGAGATTTGGGAACTAGAGGCAAAGGTAAAGCTGAAGCTCAAGAAGTGGTTCGACAAGTAGGTCGCCGTTTGAGCTTAGCTTTCTTTGTGGTTCTAGTTTTGGTTTGGTTTTTGGTTTTGAGCTTTGTGATTTGGTTCATGTATTTTTGTTTCGATGTAACGATGTACATTTTTGGAAATTTATAAGATGAAGTTTTCCTTATTCTTTTCCAGCGTTTAATAAGATGGGTATTCTTATAATTGTTGATAATCTGGTTGGAAGTATCGTGCCTAGACCATGTGTGGTAGTTTAGTCAATGGGTGCTCTGAGTCTTTTAAGAATCGATTACTTTAGGGACTTTGGTCCCGAATAGCTAAGTATAGAATAATTGCTTTGTATTCTTTTGCGGGGTGTGAGTCCTCCAGTTTTTGCGCAATTGCTTGGTGATCTTTCGCGGGGGGTGTGAGTTCCCCAGATATCTTTGACTCGAAGGATGCGTCCTAAGAGTGCGAGCGGTATGGTATGAGCTAAAAGTAATCAATGTCTGATAACGTGAGTGAGCATAGGACTAGATGTGGACCTCGGAGATCGTGTATGGATCTCAGAGATCGGGTATGGATCTCAGAGATCGGGTATGGATCTCAGATTGTTTTGACCAGATAGGATCAGTGTGATGGTCCTGAGGATAGTTATATTGGGATTCGAGGTCGAATCCAGTTTAGTGGGGGAGAATTGTAACATCTCGAAACCAAATTTGGAGAATTTGGAAGGGTGTCGATTGACACCAGGAGTGGGTGTCAATCGACACCAAGGTTTCGGGTCAGTTTTGGTTTAAATCGAAATTGTTCGGTTTTGGCTCGGTTTGGGTGCGCATCCCTAGGTAGTCTTTTATAAGGATCCAGCCGCAAGTTATGGTCGTTTAGGTGAAAAATGGTGTGTTGATCAGAATGGAAAGAAGAGAAGAAGAGATTCGAGAGAGTTCTCGAGGAAGGGATTGTTTCGTGAAATCAGGCACTTATCTTGCCTTGTGTTGGAGAAGAGGATCGGATGATCAAATCATTTCTGATCATCGTGAAATTTTATGGGTAAGTTTGTCTGTCTCTTAGCTAGCCGTGAGGCAAATCGGTTTGTCAATTGGTTCTGTATGATAAGAGATATTCGTGTTTTTCGTGAGTGATGTCTATGCAGAATCGGGTCTGTGATCAGACCACTTCGAGAGAGTTTTCCCGGAGTTTCAAAGCGATTTAGGCAACGATCCTTATGTCGTTGGAAAGCTCTTTGCGTCTACTATCATGATTCCGAAGTAACTCCATGTTTTATGATCATTCGAAGTCAGTATGTCGTTCTGTTTTATTTCAGAAATTCTGATTCGATTTAGGGATAAATCTTGTTAATGAGTTATAGGTGTCAGAAAAGGGTTAGCCAGTAGCTTTCTAGCCTTGTAGAGTCTGTGTTCTTCGTTGTTCGATTCGTATTCACATTCTTGGGCTAAGGTGAGTGCGTGATCGCGGTAATACGTAGATTAGAATAGGTTGTTCCCTTGTTTGATTGGTATTGATTGTTGCGTATGATATTGCCACTGTTATTATTGTTTCGTGCCTTGTTGTGATTGTGTGTTGTTTTGGTTGAATCGGAGGCGAGGCGCATGAGGATAGGCTCGAGCTCTGGTTTCAGGAACAGAGTATCGATCGACGCCTAAAGGCTGTGTCGATCGACCCCCTGTGATTGGAAATGATGCTCGTTATGATCGAGTGTCGATCGACACCATGGTGGTGTGTCGATCGACACCCGTTAATTGTTTGCAGATTTTTGTAAAATTATTGTGAACCGGAATATGGTTAATTGTTTAATCTGGAAACTGAGATTTAAAGGTGTAATATGTGTTGTATATTAATATATGTTTTTTTTATGTGTTACCTTGTTGGCGGGATGACCGCTCCACTGAGTATTTATGATAATACTCACGCAACTCCCGGTTTCTTTTGAGTTGCAGGTAAAGGAAAAGTGTGATCGTGGAATCAAGGTGAGGACGGGGATGATAGGATCTCTACTTTTATGTTTTTAGTAGCCTGTTTAGGTTGCTGGTTAATTGTTATTCTGTGATTGCTAGTCGTGAGTTTAATTCTGGAATTTTGTTGTTTTGCACTACAAGAAAACATAACATGAGTGACTCCCTAAAGAGTCACAAAACTACAATAAGCAACTACTTTGTGACTAAAAAGGGTAGTCGCTAATTGTTCGTCGCTAATTGTTACCGTTTTTTTTCCGTCACAAATAAGCGACTAAATTGTTACTGTTTTTTTTTCGTCACAAATAAGCGACTACTTTGATACTATTTTTAGTATTCACATATTAAAGACTAAATAGTGACAAATGTTGGTAGTCACATATATGCAACTTTTTTAAGGCAAATAAGTTAAAAAGCTAATTAGCAACTTGTTTTCAACCATATACATATGTATATATATACATACACATTAAAAAGATTAAATTAGAAAGAAAATTTGAATATTGAAATTGTTAACACAAAAAAATACATCACATATAAGATCCATAACTTATGTTCCAAACTACAACAAAAATGGAATAAAAGATAACACAAGTTCATGTTTTAACACAAAAAACATTTAAAAGAAGGGAGATGATGATGTCTACTAGGAATATAGGGTGCAATACTTGTTATCCCAAGCTGTTTCAAACTATATAACTTGTTCCATGAAACGAAAAATTATCGAGGATATTGCTTCACCTTCAGGAAGATTCAGAGTATCAAAGACTTAGCATACACGTTGCTCTCCTTTGCCTTTCTTCCTGAACATGAGCATAAAATTTTGAGGCATTAACAGAGATTCTGAATAAACAAAATCAAGGAAACAAAGTAAAATGCATCTCAGGGAATCGCACAAAGGAGATATGCAAAAACTTTACCGAAAGTAATATGACCACTGCTCACAGCGACATGTAGTAATCCAATAAATGGAAATGATGACATCGGTTCAGCTCTTTCAATCGGAGCTTGTACTTCGGAGGCCCCCAAGTTGTAAAAAGACAATATTTTCTCCACAAACTACAAAAGAGAAGAGAGTATTAGAGAATAAACAAACATACAACCTCACTACTTCTTGCTTAAGAGGACAATATAAGATGAGATTTGAAATTCCTAAGTCAGCAAGCTATCTGCATCTCAAAGTTCCAACAACGAAGCAAGACTCTGATCAACAACTGTCTTTAATACATGATGATGTAGGAAATAAGATAGAGCTTAGCGAGAATTCACTACTGATATAACAACAATAGCATATTCAGAAATCAAGGTAGACCTAAAGAAAAAGACGTAAACTAAGTCTGACCTAGGAGATTGATGGATCAATTCAACTTACTGTTTTCTCCATCTTATTCATCACTGCCATTCTCTCAATATCTTGAGCAAAAGATAAGCGGGATGCTCCCTTAATCTTTCTCTTCTTGCTACACTTCTGTTGTTGAAGCTCCTCTTCCCTGTAGTTTAGAAACAAAGTCAATGAGGCTTAACCCAATAAAAAGTAATAATGAAGAATGGAGCTTAAAAAACCAAACTCACTCTTGTTGTAGCTTGTGCAATTTCTCCTTCTCTTCTTCCTCAAACTTATTACGAATATTAACCCTCTACAGATACCACGGACACGATTAACACCATAATCTTGATGAGTATGCAAAAAATGAAGCATAAAAGGAGAATCATACACACCATTTACCTTCTCCACATATTCCTCTCTTGTAACTAAACCGACTGTTTCCTTCTTGAAAGCAAACAATGCCAAATTGTTAAGTGATGAATACACATAATTTCTCAAGTGAAAACTCATTACGTAAGTGATGAATACACACAATTTCTTTCCCTAATTTTGTTATGTGAATCATTAACCTCACAATTCCCCTGAAAACTGCGGAAGCTCCGTAAGAATAAGTTGTTAATTTAGTTACTACAACAATCCAATCCACCATTGATTTTCTCGAAAAAAAAACGAATCAAAGAAACTTAGAAATCGGAAACAAGTCTAAATAGTCGGGGATCTTGATTAAAAGAGGAGATTGGTCGAACCTCGCAAGAGCACCTTAAGAATTAAAGAGATTGGTTAAAAGTAACACCACCGACTGTGGCTGGTCTAGGAGCGACGGTAGTGGCTCTAGGAGCGACGGCGTTAGTGGCTCTCCCTCGACCGACGGCGTTTCCTCTTCCACGAGCAAGTCCTCTCCCCGACTGGTTCTAGACCTACCAACCATGGCAAAGATTCAAGAACAGAGAACGAAGAGACAAGATTGGGTTTTATGCAGAAGAAAAAACAAGAGTTTTGAGTGAGAATCGACGATAAAAGAGAAAAGAGAAGAAGAAAGGGGGTTGGGAGTGTCGAGAGAGTGAGAATTAGAAATTTTGGGGTTGAGTAAACTAAATTTGGGAATCTGATTTTTAACTTCATAATTAATTGCAAGTTTTCCCCGTTAAGCACAAATTAGTAACAAATCAGTTGTAAAATTGTTTAATGGGGAAATAATTGGCCAAATTTTTCCCGCCCAAAAGTCCCAAAATTTTCATATTTTGCCCCAAAATTTGTCAAACACCAAATTTAAAAACACATCAAAAATTAGTATGTAAATAGTATTTAAATAGTAACAAATTTGTATCGGAAAGGAAGAAATGGTTTACGCTTGAGAGCTAAATCTGAGCGAAAATTTAGAAATTTGAAGAAGATTGAAAGAGATAAACAAGACAATCAAATCATACCCTTTTCGCAGAGAGAAGGTGAGAAATGATGTTTTGTTTCATTTTTTTTCTTTTGTCGGCAGAGCAAAATAACAAGAGCGTGAGAGATTAAAGGAGGTTAAACGGTCAAGATTGGCTCTCCAAAATTTTGAACGGACAAGATTAGCTATCCAAAATTGTCATGTCATCGATCCTAGTGATCTAACTAAAATATTTTTAGCCGGGAAAACAAAATTTGAGCCCAAAAATTTACCCGGGAATGAATATTTGTCCCAAATTTTTTTACTTTTAGAGACATTCATCGATATGAAACCCTAAACCCTAAACTTTTAGATTGAAAACACTTAGTAAAACATATGTATTAAGAATTAAATATTCATTTCAATCTCATATATAATTTTAATTATTGATTGAAAATGTATAACTACAAACCTTAAATCAAACAATTATTTCTCCTAATAAGCCAAACCCTATATCAAAGTTATGTATGAATGTAGTATTCTTAACATTGAACTCTAAACTCTAAATGTTCTCATTTCAATCTCATATATTATTTTTTTAGTTGAGAGACTATTAAAAATGTCTTACAGGTATAAATCTCTATACCTTAAATCAAACACTCATTAATATATAATCATTAATATATTCAGTGGCGGAGCCAGAAAATTCTTTCATCGGGGTCAAAAAAATATTTTATAACTAAAAATGCATAAAATCGATTAAAACCATAAAAATGTCATCACAAATATAAATCCTAAAGATGCACTCGACGCTCACTCATGTCTTGGAATCGTTTCATCACCGATTCGTTTGTAATAGTGTCAAGTACCTGTTTTTCGATAAAACAAACTAGACAATCACTTAAAAATACATCACCAATACGGTTACACAAAGTCGTCTTCACAAAAGTCATTGCAGAGAAACATCTTTCGACGGTTGCAGTAGCAACAGGAAGAATCAAGGATAGCTTCAAAAGCCGATATACCAAAGGATGTGAAAGATGTTTTCTTGTCTCCACCATGACACGAGCAAGATCAGCAAGACTCTTTAAATCTGTAAACCTTTTATCTCTTTGCATATTATCAAGATAAATATCCAGTTGAAGATCAAGAGATTTACGCTCTATAAAACTAAAGTCGTCTGGATAAAACTCAGCCAATCTCATGAGCAACGACTTATCAAATTGACGAAAAGAATCAACCGGACTCAAGGATGACGTGCAAACAAGTAGTTCAGAATTTACCTCATCAAAACGATCATTAAACTCTTGAAGTTGCATATCTAAGACAGTGTAGAAACAATCCACCTTATAGTGATGCAAGTTGGTTATGCCGGTCTTTTTCCTTGGTCTTCTTGAATCAACAAATTCTTCCTCCATTACGAGCATTCCAATGTCATTTTGCTCACAAAAAGAACTAACTTTAGCCATAAAAGCATCCCATCTATCATCTCTAAGCTTTTGCAACTGACTTTTAGTGGATTCCACCAATGAAATAGCATTCAAGATATCTTGGTCCTTCCTTTGTTAAGCCTTTGATAAGTTATCAGTGAGACCCATAACAAACACCATCAATATATTATATATTACTATTCTTTATAACAATAAAAATTATATTCCAACATATACCCTGTATTATACCCTAAACCATAGTATGTCCTAAAGTCTAAATTAAAGACTCACTAGCTTTTTGTTCTTATTTTGATTATTGTAATAGTCTTATCTATTTTAGTATATATTCTTACTATGAAACAATAATTTGTTGTATTTTCTTTCTTAGTTGAGAAGTAGAAAAATATATGAATTTTTTTTGTTGTATTTTCTTTCTTTATTAATTGAGATATAAAACAAACAAGTGTGTTACTCTATAATCTATACCCTAAATAAAAAAACATTCATTATTCCATTTAAATTATTATGTTTATATTGTTAATAAAACTACAAATCTATATATTTCAAACCATATATATCCTATACCCTAAACCCCAAATTCACCAATAAAGTCGTTCCAACTTCCGAATTTATGATGGCTATGACTCACCATTCCAACTTCCGAAATTGATCTTTGTACTTGTAGTCCCAATTCAAGGGATCAAGTCAATAGTCGAACATATATTCAATACTTAATGTCGAATCAAGTTTTGGTTAGTTAATTAACTTACTACTGGACGACAAAAAAAAGTTTAACTTACCACTGAACCAAACACAATTCATTAATTATTCAAAAACCAAACAGTCTAAACCCAGTAAACCAAACTATATTAACAAACCAAACCAAACCTTCCTTATGTTCTAGATCATTTGTCTGCAAATGATTTGAAATTGTTTGAGTACGTAAACTCAATATATATATATTAATTTATTAACAGTTAAAAGAAACAAAAACTCAAATGATTACTATTACATATGTAAATTCAATTTATTTATCAAGTAAAACTAAAACTCACGTGGTCTCTGCACCAATATGGGAAATGGTTTTCTTTTTCCAATGTCAATTCACTTTCCGTAATGCCTGGTCTGTGTATACACATATATTCCTCAAACAACCTACATATATAATAATAAAAAGTGATTTAATTGTATTCTAAAACACGCAATGCTAGAATTTTTTATACCTCTCAAATGGTTCCATCTCTTCGCAATTGAGTAAAAGAAATGTGTGCAAGATGTGGGCGTCTTCTTCTGTTAACCATGCTTCTTTGGATTTGCCACTTAAATTATTAGTATTTCTTAAATTCACGATAAAATCCGTAGCTAAGTGAACGTTGTTACTATGTTATTGTCATGAAGAAGACAAATTAGTAAGGTCACACAAGCCGTAGCTATTTAGCAATAGAAATATTTGTAGCTAATTGTCGCTAACCATAAATTCTATAGCTACAACTTATCTCTTGCTAATATGTAGCTAAATAGCTACATAAGACCTACAAAATCTGTCTGTAGCTATACATCTACGGATAGCTACAAATTTGTCACAAATTTAGTAAAAATATGTTTTGTCGCCATCTTTCGCTATTTTCGTAGCTAATATTTTTGGCTACAGATATGCATTCGCCAGTCCGTAGATATTTCACAGAATTCTTGTAGTGTATAACCATTTAATAAATGCATTTAAAAAAGTAACTAAATTATAAAGTAGTTTTGAGCTTCGAACTAGCCACCTCCATCAAGACCGAACTGTTTATTATATATAAACCAACTGAGCTACAAGCTATTTTAAAAAATTTATGGCCGAAATTGTATTTATATTTTTGGGGCCGAAAGTATGGGCTTTCATTGCTTCTATTCAGGGCCAGGCCTGCATGGATAGACATATAATACGAAATAAAATAAGAAACGGTTCATATATTAACAATGTTTTTTTTTTTGTTTTTTTTGAAACTTTATAATAACAAAGTTCACCTTGTAGTTTCATTCATTGGTTGCATGAATGAGTGGGTATAAGTTGTTTCATGCGCATGACCCGAGAAAGGAGTATCATGTCGTTTGACGAATAATGAATATACCTACTAAAATATATTTTTCAGTGAAGATGCCAATTCTTATACTTTTCCTTTTCTTGATTGTGCATATTTAATTTTGATTATTTACCTTGTATATGTAAGATGATATAAGTTTTAAGAAAAAATATAGAACATGCATGATTTTTTTTTATTTTTTTTTAATGAATTTTTTTTTATTTTTTGGGTAAAATGTTAAATTTTATACCGTTTTAGATTTGAAACAGCGATTACAGAGAAAATTTAGAAAGCATAAAGACCGAAATCTACGAAACAAAAGCAACACTACAACTACAACAAGACAAGGAACGAACAAAAATTTTTTTTTGCTAAATGATAAATATTTCATTAGAAATAAATAAGTTTAGGTTTACAAAGCGAATTATAGACCTATTGAAATAATCTCATGGCAAAAAAGAATAAAAACACGAGAAACATAATTCATTACGGTTTTCAGTCCGTCGGCTCGACACAAGCACAAAGCTTATGGATCTCGACGAAGTGATGACGTTGTTATTGTTCTCCCAAATCCGAAGACTGAGATGAGGATGCAACCTAGCCGGAAGCCCAGAAAACTATCACTCGCATCGGTAGAAGCGTTTCAAAGGAGGTTCAAGAAAGAGTCGTCAATGGGAAAGGACATCACAATCTTCGATCACGGACTCCCCTCGCGTCACGTGAGAGCGACTCGAATTACCTTTCCATGAACTAACTCAAAATGAAACCCCACAAACCTAAATAGCGATCAGCGATGCATCCCCTTGCCAAGCTCCACATGGCAAGTACAGAGCAAGATGATACCGATAAAACCCACTGAACACAAAGGTCCTACTATTCCTCTACGACAGAAGATAAAGTAACCAAACCCAAACGCGAAGGCAGTAAAAGGCCACTACAAGAGCAAGCCACAACAACAACATGGCCTTATGCTAATCCAACACTACGAGGCAAATAGAGAAGTACTCACAGAGAGATGGCGAAAGGGCCACCAACGGCAGCTTGACCATGTCAAAGGAAACCACACTGAAGGTATGGAGGCTTATCCAAAGGAACCTCAAAGACAACTGCCGACACGAGAAGCCACAATGGATGCATTCAAGGAGAATATGCTGCTGTCCACAAACACAAACCAACGAAGAGACATCCAAAAACGAGTCGAATCATCAAGAGGAGACCAATAGAAGCACCTACCAAAACACTACTCTGAAACGAAATCAACAAGAAAAAGACAACGAGATCGAGGCTCTAGAGGCTAAGAGAGGGAGAACACAAAAACCACAAAAGCTTGGCGAAGCAGCTCCGTCATAGCTACTGGAGATCTCTCCTTGTCAAATCCGGGTGAGATAGCCATGAACGATCAGGCGAGGACAGGAGCAACACACGACAGGAAGGAAACCAGCCTCGACAGGCTTCTCCGTCGGGAAAAAGCTCGACCACCAGAAAGAACAAGACACGGCGGTTCTTCCAAACCGAGAAAGAGAGATGACGAAACCGGGAAAGAGACCGAGAAGCATAAACCGAGCACCCAGACTGTAACACCCAATTTTTTTTTTTTTAAACTAACATTTCTACTGCGGAATATAACATAAACATTAAAACCAATTTAATACTTCAATAAATCCATAAAATAAATAAAATCCCTTAAACCAGTTAAATTCAAATATCAAATTCAGGAATGAAACAATGCTAGCAACCTAAACATCCGGTTCGCTAGACTAAACAATAAAACACTAGACCCAATCATCCTCTTCTCTCGGCCTCGATTCCACGATCACACTTTTCCTTTACCTGCAACCCAAAAGAAACCGGCAGTTGCGTGAGTATTATCATAAATATTCAGTGGAGCGGTCATCCCACAACTAGGAAAATACATAAAATACAAATACCAATTTCCTACGCGATTTAAAAAAACTCAATTAAACCAATTCCAGATTTAATTCATCATTTCCAACTTAATTAAACATTTTCAGATTAAAAAGACATTTTACAGTTTAATCAAACATTTCCCGGTTAAATATTAGTTCACACAAAACTCAACAAGAAACGGCGGGTGTCGATCGACACACCACCCTGGTGTCGATCGACACTCGACCATGTCGATGTCATCTTCTTCGCGAGGTGTCGATCGACACTGCCCGCAGGCGTCGATCGACACTCCGTTCCAGAACCCGAGACCGAGCCTATCCTTACACGGCTCGCCTCGATTCATCGCGAAACGATACATCGACCACACAACACAATTTCACACAGCACAAAACCACAAAACACGAATCTTATACGAATATCAATTATCAATAATCAAAAATTTCCTAATATCCGATTCTAGCATTTTCCCAACGATCACGCATTCACCTCATGATTCGAAGAAGATTTGCGGATTGGAGACGACAAACGCACGAAGAACATAGTCTCTACGAGGCTGAAACAGCACTGACTCGCACTGGAATTCACCCGGAAACACCCCACACTCAAACACCAAGAACGAATGGACGAGGAACTCGAAAACACCAACGATTCGTGAATACTCTCGAAATCTCTCTTCTCTAAAGTTTCTCTGCGATCGGTCAAAAACGCATGGTGTCGATCGACACCCTAACCAAATTGCTAAAAATTGGTTTTAGGATGTTACAATTCTCCCCCACTAAACAGGATTCGTCCTCGAATCCTCACAAAACCGTCCATCCAGGACCAAACCCCGACCCAAAACTGTTCAACAACTCCCGAGATCCAACACTAGATCTCTGAGGCACTCGTTCAGTCTCATGTTTATACGCCCGTTTTCAGACATCTATTACTCTAAACTCATTTCACATCCCTCCCACTCGCAGGACGCATCCCTTGAGCTTTCGGTGTCACACCACTCCCACTCGCAGGACGCATCCCTTGAGCTATCGGTGCCCCACACCCCTCTCACTTGCAGGACGCATCCTTTGAGCTATCGGTGCCTCGTGTCCCTTCTACTCTCAGGACGCATCCATTGAGCTCCGGGTACACCGTGCCCTTTTCACTCTCAGGATGCATCCTATGAGCTCCAGGTACACAGGGGAGACTAATCATCCCCTCGAGAGAACGTATCCTCTCAAAACAAAATGAATGAGTTGCTCGGGACCGCAGCCCCTATAGTAATAAATTGTAAAACATCTATAAACATCTATCGACTAAACCACCTCTCGTGGTCAAACTCGATACTCCAAACCCGGAATATCACCATAAATCACATATAAGAATAACCATCTTATAAAACAGATAAATAAGAATGACTCCATCTTATAAATCTACAAAAGGTATAATCGTTACAACAAAAACGAAAATACAGAATAAGCAAACATGCTAAAAAACGAGACTAGAACTACAAAGAGAAATAAGGCTCAAACTGCGACCTGCTTGTCGAACCATTTCCTGAACTTTAACTTCATCTTTGCCTCGGGCTCCCAAGTCTCCTCCTCGCATCCAGCGTAATCCCACAAAATAGGCAACAAGGAAATCTTCTTCTGACGCAGCTACTTGACTCTCCTCTCTAGAATCCTCACAGAAACCGCCGAAATAGTCAAATCAGGCTAAAGATCCACAAGAATCTCAGGCACTAACTCCTCTGACTCATGCAAGCACTTCCTCAACATCGACACATGGGATATCTTCTGAAATGCCTTCATGATCGGTGGTAACTCCAGCCGTTATGCCACCGGTCCAACTTGTTCCACCACAGGAAATGGACCCATAAAACGCGGACTCAGCTTACTCTACGAAATAGATCTGTTCGGACCCCTCAACATGGCCATCTTGAGATACACGCGATCTCCTACCACGAACTCAAGCTCTCGCCTCCGCTTATCAGCGTAACTCCTCTGACAATCCTGAGCTTCCTTCATGTTCAGCCTCATAACACGGACCTTCTCCGTCATCTCTTGAACAAAAGTAGCTCCAAGAGTACAGAACTCCCCCACTTGGGTCCAGCATAAAGGCTTCCTACATGGTCTCCCATACAAAGCCTCGAAAGGAGCCATACCGATACTTGCCTGAAAGCTGTTATTATAAGCATACTCGACTAAAACCAAGTGATCGGCCCAATGGCTAACCCAATCCAGAACGTACATCCTCAACAAATTCTCCATAGTCTGAATAGTCGTCTCTGACTGCCCATCAGTCTGCGGATGATATGCCGTACTCATATGCACCTTAGTGCCCATCTCTGCCTGAAATGCTCTCCAGAACTCCGATGCAAACCGAAGATCCCGACCAGAAACAATACGGACTAGCGCTCCATGCAGCCTCACAATCTCCTGCACAAACTTCTTAGCCAACTTAGCCGCTCCGTCGGTCATTTAATGGCTAAAAAATGTGCTGACTTAGTCAACCGATCCACGATCACCCAGATATAGAGCTGTCAAACGGGCCAGCCCGTGCCCAGACAGGCCACCCGCAGACAAAACATTCATGTGTCTAAATTTTATGGTTCTCATAATATATGTCTTTTTGTTTTTTTCTATTATATTTTTTCAAAATTAGATACCGGTCTTGCATTTTCAACATTGACAAGTTTATAAAATTTCAACACAGGCAATATTAGTTCAAAAGAATCATGTTAATTATGTCAACAAGAAATCGAAAACCATTAAATTAATTATTAATCAATTTATACACTCAATAAGACTACAAAATATTAGAAGAATCGTTTGACTATGTTATATCTTTGAAGAATCACTTTTGGTATTAACATGTTAAGAAAAAAGAATATCAAACAAGTAAATCTACAAAGGAAAAACACGTGAATCTCTTAACCTGAATCAAGACTATTTAAAACAATTGACAATGACAAATTTCCAGATTTGAATGAAATAGAAGTCCTGACTTTTGAATTTGTTTATGAATTTCAATTTGATAATAACTTTTGGTCCTCTAGTTTTGAAATTAATCATGATTTTTTAGTTTATTTTTGCAATTAGAGACTCTTGAGTTTTTTTTTGTAGAAGAAACATAGAAATAACAATACTAAAGTTTTATTTTTGAACTTACATAATACATTAAAACCATTTACTTAAGCCAAAAGTTTCATAATTTTATTTTAGTTTTGTGTTTAGCGGGTTACCCGCAAACCCGCAAATCCGCAACGGATAAACCCGTTTAAACCGCAAACCATAGAAGATCAATCCGCGAGCCCCGCTTTTATATGAGCCTAGAAAGCACTGTTCAAACCTGCCTCGTGACGGGTCTACTTGGGCCTGGCCCGCGGATCATAGGCCCATTTTACATCTCTACCATGATAGCATCATACGTCCGCGAAACAGGTAATCCCACTACGAAATCCATCGTAATCAAATCCCACTTCCACTCCAGAAAGGGTAAACTCTGCAGAAGACCACTCGGAACCTTATGCTCTGCTTTAACCAACAAACACGTGTTGCACTTAGAGACATAAGGCACCACATCTCTCTTCATCCCGACCCAGTGGTAATACCGTTTGAGATCACGATACATCTTAGTCGCTCCCGGATGAATCAAGAACTTACTCGCATGAGCCTCCCGTAGAATCTCCTGTTTCAGCTCCTCAACCTTGGGTACACAAACCTGACCGCGAATAAGAATTGCCCCATTCGATGAGACCTGATACTCGGAACCCGCTGCGGTCGATGCAGCCACCAAACCCGAATCGCTCCACTGAGCCGCAAGAATCCTGCTCAAAAGGTCTGTCTGCCTCTAAGCCCAACGGCTCCTCTGAAACAGCATATAACCGCAAGGTGCTAACCTCACTCACAAGCGACTCGATATCCTGCTCCCGAGCCGAATCTCCACGCCGATGAGTCAAAGCATCTGCTACCTGGTTTGCCTTACCAGGATGATAAACAATATCAATCCAGCGTCTCTGTCTCACATTCAGCAGAGGCTGAGTGAAAATGTACTGCAGATTCTTGTGATCCGTGAATATCTGAACTTTCCCACCATACAGATAGGATCTCCAAATCTTCAACACAAACACCACTGCGCCTAACTCTAAATCATGCGTAGCATAATTACGCTCTGTGCCCCTCAGCTGCCTCGAAGTATACGCAATCACTCTACCCTTCTGCATAAGCACGCAACCCTGACCAATCCCAGAAGCATCGGTGTACACTACGTAAGGATTACCGGGCTCGGGCAACGCCGACACCGGTGTACTCATCAACATCTCCTTAAGCGCTGAAAAGTTATCCTCGCACTCCTGAGACAAAACAAACGGGACATCCTTCCTGTTCAACTTTGTCATCGACTGAGGCATACTCGCAAAACCTTTAACAAACCTCTGATAATACCCTGCTAAACCCAGAAAGTTCTTGATCTTGGTAGCATTAGTCAGTCTAGGCCAATCTCGAATAGACTCTATCTTAGCCGGATCCACATAAACTCCCTCTGCAGAAACAATGTGACCAAGGAATCCTATCTCTCTCTGCCAGAAACTGCACTTGCTCAACTTAGCATAAAGCTTCTGCTCCCGAAGCTTCTCCAGAACTAACCGCAAATGCACCTCATGCTCTTCAGGACTCTTAGAGTAAACCAAGATATTGTCGATAAAGATAATCATGAAGATATCCAGGTACTCTTGAAATACGTCATTCATCAACCGCATGAACGCTGCTGGCACATTTGCCAAACTAAACAGCATCACTATAAACTGAATCGTGTCCTAAAAACAGTCTTCCGAACATCTACCTCATCGATCGGAATCTGATGGTATCCTGAAGCCAAGTCAATCTTGGAGAACCAAGTAGCACCTCTCAACTGATCTAGTAACTCATCAATCCTCGGGAGAGGGTACTTGTTCTTCACAGTGACCCGGTTAAGTCCCTGGTAATCAATACACAATCGAAAACTACCATCTTTCTTCTTCACGAACAACACCGGCGCTCCCCACGGTGAAGTACTCGGACGGATAAAACCCTTACCAGCCAAATCCTCCAACTGACTCATCAGCTCTGCCAACTCAGCTGGAGCCATCCTGTAAGGTGCCTTGGAGATAGGCTCTGTCACGGGCTTTAACTCAATCATAAACGGATCGGACCAAGACGCCGGTAATCCCTGCAATGACTAGAAAACTTCCTTAAACTCCCGGAAAACCTAAATCTCACTTACTGCAACCTTACCCACGGACTCCGGCATAGAAATCGTCGCCAAATAAGCCTCGCATCCTCGCTCCAACATTTGCACGGCCTGAACCGCATAAATCACCAGGCTTCCTGAAGTCGGTCTCACTCCCTGAAATGTCAACTTCTCTGCCTCACGCTCGAAGGTCACTCTGCCCCGATAACAATCTAGATGGACTCTATAGGTCACTCTGCCCCGATAACAATCCAGATGGACTCTATAATAGACAACCAATCCATCCCGAAGATAACGTCATACAGCTCCACTGGACTGATCACCAAGTATGCTGGCATTGACAGCCCCGCAATCTGAACATCAACTGCTCTAGCACGGCCCGAAGTAGCCAGAAAACCACCTCCAGCTACCTTGACCAACCCTGAACGCTCACCAGCGCTGCTACGGATGCCACTGCTCTCGGCATGCTCTGGGGTAATAAAGCTGTTCGATGCTCCAGAATCGAAAAGTACATGGGACTCAAAACCTCCCACTAACAAGGTCCCTACATAATTCATATGCGTTGAGAACCCTACTAGACTATCACAAGTAAAATAGTGAAACAAACAACAATTCACCAACTAAAGAATTTACGAAGTTCGAGTTGTGGTTATGCTTTTTGGCTTGACAAATGTGCATTCGGTATGCACGGGATTACTACGACATGATCAAGGAATTTTTGGGAAGTGTTCGTTCCATACTCAGCGTTTATATCTTGGATTATTTGGGATATCTGAAGGTTTAAGGTTCATCGCGATGGATGACAAACCAGTATTTTGAGGAGTTCTTGGTCTCTCGCGTATCATCGTATCTAGACTCAGAGATCAATTAGTCGGAGGATGGTGTTTAGAATGAGCAAGGAGCATTTCAGTTTTTAGGTCTCTTCGAATGGGACATTTAATTGTATAGGCGTTACACCGATGGATGGTTACGCTGAGGCGTCTGGAGTGGATTTGAACCCTTGTTGGGCAGTCCAATGTTCAATTTTCAGTACTCGGTATTTACTGCTCTAGAGACTGCGGTCCCGAACAACTCTTATGTGTTTAAGGAGATGTGAGCTCTCCAGTATGTCGATTGGGATGTGAGTTTCCTGGATACCATTGACTCGAAGGATGCGTCCTGAGAGTGCGAACAGTATGTTTTCCTTATGGACTGCGGGGATGCGACCTATGGATGTCAGGTGTAGACTGAGTTAAGAGCAATAAATATTTGGGGCATGCGAGGAGTTGGATTGATGATGAGCTTTGAAGTTGAGACGTGGATCTTCAAGAAGTCAGTTGTGTTAGCCAAGCGTTCAGTAGGAGTAGGGTTGTGATGTCGAAGTTTTTAAATGTCGAGTCAATATCATGGGAAGTATTCCTAGTTTTTAGATGCTTGCACAGTCCTAGACACCCTAGGGTTGTGTCGATCGACACCAGAGTTGCAGAACTCGGATTAATTAGATTTTTGGCTCGGTTCATTTGTGGTTTAAGGGTTTAACCTAGGGCTCGGGTTTAAATACGTCCTAAGGTTTGGTGGCCGCGTTGCTGGAGAGAAAAAAGCTGAGAATCGTGAAAGTTGAGAGAGTTTTCGAGAATCGTTTGTCCTCGGTTGATTGGTGCAAAAAAATCAATCCGGGAACTTGTCTCTTCGAGCGTTAAGGTTTAGTTCTCGTGCGTGGCGTGCTCCGTGTGTTTCCCTGTCCGAATCAGAGCTGTTTCGGCCCGTAGAACCCGTGTTCTTCGTGATCATCGCCGTTTCGATCTTAAAACGCAAAGGTGAGTGCGTGATCGTCTAGGGAATTCTAGAAATTTGATTGTGGTCGAATGATGGATTGATTGTTTGTTGATTGACGTGTTATTGATTGTTTTATCTCTGTTTTGAGTGAGAATCGTATGGAATCGTGTTAGTATCGGTTCGTGTTGTGACCGAGACGAGCCGCGTGAGGATAGGCTCGAGTTCTGGTGTCAGGAACTGAGTGTCGATCGACACCTAGAGGCAGTGTCGATCGATACCCTGCGAGGAAGATGATACTCGTTTTGTCAAGTGTCGATCGACACCCGTTATTTCTTGTCGAACCTTTGTGTGAAATTGTTGTCAACCGGGTATTGTTTGATTAATCTGGAAATTGTTTTATTAATCTGGGAATTGTTTGAGTAATCTGGAAATTGTTTGATTAAACTGGAATTGTTTGATTAATCTGGGAATTGTTTAAATTAAATTGGAAATTGGTTTAATTAAGATTTAATGGATGTGGTATATTGTTATCTGTGTTTTTTTGTTTTTCTATTGGCGGGATGACCGCTCCACTGAGTATTTATGATAATACTCACGCAACTCCCGTGTTCCATTGAGTTGCAGGTAAAGAAAAAGTGTGATCGTGGAATCGAGGCTGAGAGAAGAGGATGATAGGATTTATTGTTTTATGTTGTTTAGTCTAGCGAACCAATTGTGTTAGGTTGCTAATATTTATTCATTCTTGAACTTGATAATTGGTGGTGTTAGAATTATTGGATTACTATTTATTGGATTATTATATTGTTTTATTCTTTATGAGTTCCGCAGTAGAAAATGTTAGAAAAAAAAAAAAATTTGGGTGTTACAGGAACCCGGGGCGAAGCTTTTGATTCGGAATCGCCTCGCGTGTACACCACGCGCCCGATTCTCTTTTCTTTACTTGCTTTTCGAAACGAACAAAAATTAAACAAGCAAAAAATACACCTAAGCAAACTAAACCGATTATCGAGGATGAACCACCGATTCCGAACACTTAAGCTCGGAAATTTGTGTTGCAATTCCTAAGAACTCGAGTCCTCATAATAACATGCATGATTTCTTGAACAAGTTTTTGTAATTTGAAATACTGCGATAACGTATCAATACATATGTGTAGCCATGTAGGCAAAACAAATGTTGAAATTTAACAAAAACAAATAATCGAAACAGTGAAAAATAATGAAATCTTGAATTTCTTGTAAATACAACGAAACCTATATTGCGTGTACCAATTTGGTATCCATATTTGGCCACAATCGACATGTTAAACCACATATATATATTACAACATGTTTTTTTTTTTTGTAAAAATATATACAATATGTTTTTTTTGTGAAAATTACAGTATGTTAAATATAAGTCTGTTAATATTTATGCAATTATAAAAAATGATGGTTGGAACATCAATTTAACTATCTAGACCGTATTAAGAAAACTTTTTATGTAGAGCATAATTTGTACACCCGCTACCACCCGCAAACGCAGCGTTTGCGGGCGGTAGCGGTTCCTAGCGTTTGACAACAATCATGAAAAACGCTTTCTACCACTCCGTACCGCTCCAAATCGCTCAAAACCAAAAGCTATTTCCCTCGAGCGTTTGCGGTTGCGGGTGGTTGCGGGTGGATTTATTTTTTATTAGAAAATAAAATAAAATCAACTTAAAAATCAGAAAATATATAATAAATTTTAGAAAATCATGACTTGAAAATTATAATTCTGAAATATATAAATAATTTGAGTTTTTAATTAGTAACCAATTATAATTTTATATCTATAAAATCTTCACACAAAAATTCTCTTAATAAATTACGATCAAAAATTTATATAAATCTAACAAACTAAAATTTTAAAATATAACATTAATCTACAAAAGAAACAATTTCTCCATTAAATTTATAACTTTGATCCATAATAATGAACAACGTAAGTATCATATACATGATTTTCCAGTATTTAAATTTATTGAATTAATAATTTTTATATTTTATTATAATAGGATATTTTTGATATTTTTATAATTATTTAATGTGTTTATATTGTTAATTTATTATATTAACCGCTACTGCACCCGCTGTCAACCAGTCGTAAATATCCCGCAAACGCACCAATTTTTAACAATTGCACCAATCGTTCAAATCGCTCAAAAACTCTTGAAACCACAACCGCCTGCTTCTGCAAACTCCCGCAACTGCAACCGCGACCACTGCGGCTACACCCGTACTCTTATTAATATAATTTGTTAACTTTGTAGCTTTACGCCAGTGTTGAGTTTTTACATTCAACAGAAAACAATAATCAAAAGAAGCAAAAGTCTCATATTGTTGGTCGTGGACTATAACTAACTTGATTAGTAATTAAATATATATGAAGACAATAGAAGATGAATAGTATGATAATATCGGCAATAATGGTCACGCGAGACACAAACATTACATAGTGTTATGTTTGTGGTTTGTATGTCACAGTGTGTGTATATACTATTTATATGTACATGTATCTTCCACTGTCCAAATTGAATATATCCCATGATGAGCATGTTTGTTGCTATTATATTCTGATTAAAAACTATACTTATCCTGTTATCACTACAAGAAAACATCTGATATTCCGATGGCAAAAACCGTCGGAAAATGGTCAATTCCGACGGTTTTGGTCCGTCGTTTCTATCTCGTCGGAAATTACAATCCGTCGGCAATCCGTCAACCAACTGCGACGGATCTCAGACGGAAAACGGATTTCCGGATTCCGTCGACCTTTGGTCGGTATATCGTCGGAAACACAATCGGCGACAGAATTCCGACGGTTTCGGACATCCGGCGGTTGCCGACGGATTTCCGACGGTTAGTAAATTCTGACGGAATTCCGACGGACATAAGTACCGACGGAAAAAGACACCGACGGAATGCCGACGGTCAAAGACACCGACAGAATTCCGACGAAATTTGTAATTTTTTTAAAAAATTAATAATAATTAAATAATTAAAAAGTAATTAAAATATAATAAAACAAAATAATTTAATCCAATACATATTTAAATAAGACTTACAAGGTCATGTTAGGTGGCGTATCTGGATCTAGACGAGTCAACCTATCACGGCCGGGTTGCGACACAAACTGCTCGATGGTCATGGATGTGGGAGCTGAGAAGGCTGTACCCGGGGGCTGAGACATGTGTGGGGTCTCTAAGTCGGGAGTACTGTCGGGAATCTGCGTCTGACTCGCACTCTGACCTCCCGTACTGGAAGTCCTAGAGTGATGATATCGCGGATAGTCCCTACGATATCCAAAATTCTAAGATTTTGAGATTTCGGGATTTATGGAATTTGGAATTTATAGGAATTTGGGATTTTCAGATTTTGGGATTTAGTTATTTAGAAATTTAGGATTTTGGATTTAAGGATATTGGGAATTTGTGTTTTTTGGAATTTTCAGATTTAAGGAATTTAGTTTTCGGAGATTTTGTTATTTAGGGACTTAGGGATTGATGATAATTTCAGATTTTTGTAATAAATGAATTTATTGAATTTGGGATTATGTGGTTTTGTGATTTATGGACTTAGGACTTTAGGGAAATTGGAATTTTGAAATTTAAGTAATCAGGGCTTGTTTGTATATTGTATATTCAGAAACCGAAGTTCATGGATTTAGGTTTTGGTTAGAAATTGACATTTATAATTTGACATTTTTTATTAATGTTAATAAATTTTTACATTTGAAGAATTTAAAGGTTTAAATTGTTAAATTTTTAAATTTACAGGATTGAAAGGTTTAAATTGTTAAAGTTATAAATTTTAAAATTTTTAAATTTAAAGGATTTAAAGTTTTAAATTTTATTAATTTTAAATAGTTATAAAATTTTAAAGGTTTAAATTATTTTATTAATGTTCTAAAATTTTTAAATTTTAAGGATTTTAAATGATTTTCTTAAAATATTCTATATAGGATATATAAAATTTTAAAATATTACATATTAATCATACATTAAATTTTAAAAAATCCCTAAAAATCACAAAAACATATGAAAATCAAATTCCTAAAATTGTAAATATTTATACAATTAGAATTGTCTAAAAATCCTAAATTGGTATTTAAAATTCGCCTAAAATTGTTATAAAATTTTCAAAAAAATTTCACAATTTCATTAAAATTTATATAATAATCGTTTTAATTCATAAAAATAAAACATATATAATTTCCTTACTTTATAAATTTATAAAATTATAATTATAAAAATTTATACATCCATAATTCCCTAAATCCCTAAATCCCTAATTTCCAAAATTCTAATATCCCTAAATCCCTAAATTTATAAATCCCTCAACTCCTAAATTTCTACAATTTTCATATTCAATTTCTAAAAATCCACAAATTCACAAGAACAATTTCAAAAAATCCACAAATTTTCATAAGAACACAAACAAAACTTACATTGATTTAGGGAGTGGCGACGGATTATGACGGAGGCGACAGATTTGGACGGTGGTTCGGCGATTCCGGCGGTGGAGAAAAGAAATCCGGCGGTGGGGAGAAGAAATCCGGCGATTCCGGCGGTGGAGAGGACAAATAGGACGATTCCGGCGGTAAATCGGCGGTTAAACGGCGGCGAGACGGAGAGTTTTTGGAAAAAAAAAGTGAATTTTCTGTTCTGTCTGCGGGGAAGACGAAGACTGTGGATTTAATAGACTAGCCGACGGAATTCCGACGGACACTAAAACTCCGACGGAAATTCCGACGGTTTTTCCCGCTTTGACGATAATCACGAAGTTGTTTGGCGGCAAGTCAAATTAGGGTTTCCGTCGGTAATCCGTCGGAATTATTGACGGAATTCCGACGGAAATTATTTTAAAAGAAGAAATTTTTGATTTTTTATTATTTTTCCGTCCAAATAAATTGTTGATTAAATTAGGTGTATATACACCAATAACCTCATAATTAGGCAGTTGCCTATGAGAATTGATAACAACACGGCACTGTTGTTAATTGGCAAGATGTTAGCAAGTTTAACCTTTGGTAACGCTCCACGCGCTCTTGGAAGTTACATCAAATTATGTAGGCTGCATAGTAAAAATGTGTAGGTCAGACTAGTAAGAGTAGTGTAGCTGGTTTAGTTCCCCAATTCCTAAAATCAAATATACCCTAATTAAGAAAATGTTAACCCAAATAAAAAGTATAAAGTATCAAAAATTATTAGTTCCCCAACCCCGCACAAAAATACTATACCTTATTTAAGAAAAGGTTAACCCAAATAGAAAAGTATAAAGTACCAAAAATTATTAGTTTCCCAACCCTTAGTCACGAGGTGCAAATACTCTAAATTGTTTATATCATAAATTTTATAATAAAATTCACCAACCGTCGGAACTCCGTCGGTAATTAAGACGAAATTCCGACGGATGTTGAGTTTTATTACATATATTTAATTATTGACGCCGAAATAAATTGTTTATTTAATAAATTTGGTAATAAAATTAAACATCCGTCGGAAATTAAGACGGAATTCCGACAGATGGTAAATTTAATTACATGTATTTAATTATTTACGCCGAAATAAATTGTTTATTTAATAAATTTGGTAACAAAATTAAACATCTGTCGAAATTCCGTCGGAAATTAAGACAGAATTCCGACAGATGGTGAATTTTATTACATGTATTTAAATTTTCCCGCGGTAATAAATACTAGAAATAAAATTTCGTCGACAATGTGAACGATTTAGAGATTTATGAAAACCAAGCCAACATAGATAGAACTTGTGAGCTTCACGGGCTTGGCTCTTTGATTTGGTGACTTTTAACTATATAAAAAAAAATCCACAAATCAAACTTGGCTTTAATCGTCCTGCCAATCGAAGTGCCAAACCCGTGAATCCCACAAGTTCTATCTATTTTGCCTTGGTTTTCATAAATCTTACATTATACATACATGTATATACAATATGAATTTAAATACCAAAATAGTAAATATTACACATAACAACATTATCCGGATAAACTCGTACAATAGATACTAGGAAATTATTTAACGTAAAAGCAACATAAAGACGTAATCATAACATTATTCTTAATCATGAGCGAGTTAGATATTTATTCTTCATCGGAGTTTGGAACTGTTTCATATTCGTACCCAGTAGTTCCTTCATCTTCCTCATCGATGGTGCATACTTCCATTGGGTGGTATTCAATAATCATCGAATTACCACCGATTATCTGTTTGAAAACAGAATTTAGTTAACCATTCTCAAAAAATTTTATAAACGTATATATGGTGTATATACCTTAACAATGTTCCGCTTTGTGATGTTTAGGTACTTTGGGTTCCTATCAAAACGGCAAACGGTAACATTCTTCAGGATGACCACCGCACCTACAGCAGTCGTGAGTCTGTACTCGTCATTCTTGAAGATGTTATAGTGCATGGTTCCCTCGATTATTCCCGACGGATCTTTTAAGGTTACAAGCAGATCTCCCTGATCATTGGGGGTCAAACTAGAGAGCATAGCCAAAATCTGATAATTAAATATAATATACTTGTCAGATAAATTGTTTCTCTAAATGTTAATAAAATTGGACGGAAATGTAAACCTTTTTTATTTTCACAAATTGTGAACGCGGGGATTGAATTTCTGCAACCTCGGTTCAGAATGGTGTGGTCCTATTGCGATAAAAACCTACATTTATGAATGATAGATTTTGTATTTGTCAGCTACAATCATTATATAACAATATATTGTAAAAGTAAAAACGGTAATTATATATATATACCTTCACGGATTATGTAATCGATAGTAGAAGTCCACGGAGGACTACTAAAATCCTGGTCGGCTTGTGGTGCCTCGTTAATGACCTCATAAATAAAATCTTGTGTTGGGCGAGTTTGAGAACTTTCACCTCGCACCACCCTTGCATCATGAGCCCTCTTGCGAAAAATTCCTCGCCTTACGACTTGGCCAGGTCCCGGTATTTCGGACGTTTAGTTCAGGGATCGTTGAGTTGGGTGGAGTGAAATTGTCGGTTGAGTATCTATGACATTTAAGTTATCGTAAGGAGGGCTTGAAGGAACAAGAGTTGTGTTGGGAGGGTTTTGACCGGGGGCTCGGTTTTGCATATAGCAATTCCATAGATTTCTGTTTGCCATTACGCAATTGAATTTTTCTGTGTTATGATTTTGTGTTGAAATTTTTTTATGAAGGAATGAGAAAATGTGAAAACTTATGTAGAACGGATATCCGTCTGATTTCCGTCGGAAAACCATCAAACCACTCCGACATAACACCCCACCAATCCCATCGGCCACTGCACTTGATCTATTAACCACTCAAACTTTGCCGACATAGCTCCGTCGGAAATCCGTCTGTACAGCTGACCAATCAAACTTTGCCGACATCGTGTAGTCTGAATTCTGTCGGTGTTCCGTCGGTAATACGGACGGAATACAGACGGAATACCGACGGTTTTTACATATAACTTCTACTACAAATACACCTGATGGAGTGTATATCTTCTACACCTCTCAATAAAACAAAAAAATGTCTTCTAGCTCTCCTAATGAAGACGCAAAAACAACATCCGAGGGTAATTTTTTTTTATTCCAAAATACTCGTGGATACCTCTTGTCATTGCGACGAATTCACTCAAGAGATTCCCACTTACTCGTGGGAATTTAATACGTGCTCACCAATCCATAAAGAAGATTTCACATCAAAAATAGTGCCTGATAGCCTGTGCTCGCCAAACATCCACCACATTTACGATAGGCAGCCACAATGTCCTGACCATAAGCGGGTTATCGAAGCCGAACAACCATGTCAATTGATGGAAAAGTCAGATATTTACGGTGCAAGTGGTTCAAACGTATGTAAGAATCAGTACTATGGTTATGAATTCGCATAAAGCCCAGAAAAGCCAAACTTAAATTTAGATGTTGATGCAATCAAAAGTGAATTGTGCGACGGATTTATAGATTCTCCACAAAAGGATCATTACTATGATTTCGAATTCGCCCAAAGCCAGACAAGCCAAACATAAATGTAAATGTTGATGCAATCAAAAGCGAATTGTGCGACGGATTTGTAGATTCTCCACACAAAAAAAAGGGAAAGAACATCACTAAATGCTTCTAACAAATGGTAAGTTCGGAGTGGAAACCGACATATGATTGTAAAATGAGGAGTTTATTTTGTACTTGTACCATAACCGTTGTGTGTTAAAAATTTCCAAGTCTCTAATGTACCTGTTTAAGAATGTGTTTTAAATTTTATGTTTCATTAAATGTAATGTTTTATTGGTGTTGCAATACCAATATTTATCGTTAATTAGTCATCGAACATGACTATATATATAGTATTAAATAATATGATATACAAGATTTGTCAATAGATGAAATGATTAAGCTTCCTTTATTTGTTTTTTATTTGTCTGTTGTAATACTCAGATTGTCTTCCACAATCAGTTTTGTTAATGAAATGAAAAATATTATATGGAACACACAAATGTGAGAGAACAACATGAATAAGCAAACATTTATTCACAATTTATTATTCTGAATCTCCGGAGGAACCTTCACTAGGGATGGAGTCTGAATCGTTATCAAATTCTCCACGTGTTTCCTCTTTGTCCGAATGCACTAGATCATCCCCGACATGTGTGACATCAACGACAAGGTCAATATTATCCATCTTCTCAACAGGTGACATTTGTACACTTCTCGATGGTTGTAGAGCATCATGTTCTGGAACTCCATAAAATTTTCCTCTCGGGTTTATTGGAGTTACTGTGATCCACGGATCTGTACGTTAGGCAACTCGAGAATATGGAATGTAGAAAACCTATTAATAATTAGTGGTTCTTGTTAATATACATGAACAAGAAACCTTAACTATGAGTATGTAGGTAAACATATTAGTGTATTGATACCTGGTCTGCTTGAGACGCAAGGATAAATGGATCGTAATACTGTAGTTTCCGGCTTGAATTTATCGAAATAACCCCAAGAGGGTCAACTCGAACCCCTTAACCATTGGATGGATCATACCAATCGCACATAAACACAATGCACCTCAAGTCCAACATTCCTGGATAGTGGATTTCCAAGATTTCGTTTAAAATCCCATAGTACATGTTATCACCTGACTTCGCCCAAATACCATAGTCTGAAGTTGACATTTGACGTCCTTCCTTACGGACCCTGAACGAATATCCCCTAGTGCAAAACTTGGGATATGAAGTCGCGGTGTTGCGTAAACCCTGAACAAACTCCACTAACCATGTCGAGAGAGGTTGACCACTTGCTAAACTTTCAGAAACCTAAAAAATGATATAAGTAAGATATCAGTAACATATGAACGTGAAAACGTGGAAAAGTTAGAGTAAGTAAATATATTAAACTTACATAACATTTCAACCACCTCGGAAATTCTTCATCTTTCAAGACAGCAAGTTCGGCATCTGTCTTATCACAATGGTAATCATATGCGAGAGACATGTAGATCCTGTAACATAACAGTCGTTAGTAGATGAAGGCAAATAATTCCATAAATTTAGTATAATAACTGATATACCTTTCGTACTCCAAAATTTTGTCACAGTTTCTGAGGATATACGTATGCAAATGTGTGACCTCTTGTGGTGATAGTCTGCGTTTCTTTCCTTTTCCACTTGCTCGACCAACTTGGGCAAACAACTCAGGAACAACCAAGGCATAGACTGATTTCTCACCTCTATCATCATGTCGGGCAGGACGTCTCGCCTTAGTACGAACTTCCAGGGGAAATTAATATTCGGTAAAGTGTGAGACTTCCTCGTTTAGGCTTTGTGCGACAATAGATCCCTCAACCTTGCTGAGATTTTTAACCTTTTTCTTCAGGTGGAACATGTAACGTTCGAACGGATACATCCATCGGTATTGAACAGGGCCTCCTAAGGCTGCTTCTCGTGGGAGGTGAATAGGAAGATGTTCCATAACGTCAAAAAAAGATGGTGGAAATATCTTCCCAAGATTACAAAGGAGAATCGGGATATTGGACTCTAAGTTACGTATCCCGTGGACTGTAAGCGTTCTTGAACATAAATCTCGGAAGAATGCACCAACGCCTGTAAACAAAAAATAAACAAGTTAATTAGTACATGTATAGTAATATTATGGTAGTAAGAAACTAATGGGAGTACGAAATATACCTCCAATTGCTTGGTGGATTGGTTCTGGAAGAAGATATGCAAATACAAATGGAAGAAGACGCTGCATCACGACATGACAATCATGACTCTTCATTCCTATAAACTTCCCTTCCGTCGAATCTTTGCAATTACGTAGATTAGATGCGTAGCCGTCAGGAAATTTGACAAATTTTTTGAACCATTCAAAAAATACTTCTTTCTGCCCGGCGTATAACCGGTACACAGGCATCGGCAATCTACTGTTAAAAACATGAAGAGATTCCCTTAAACAAACCAATGGCAAGTCTAATCTAGACTTCCAGTTGTCTTTTGTCTTCCCTGGAACGTTTAAGATGGTGTTAATGATGTTTTCAACGAAATTCGTTTCAACATGCATGACATCTAGATTATGGCGCAGTAGATGGTCTTTCCAGTAAGGCAAATCCCAAAAAATGCTCTTCTTGTGTCAATTGTGATATTCCCCACAACCGTCGACGGGGTAATGACCATTATCCCCACATTCAGGAGTTCGCTCTGCACCAAAATCACATAACTGTTCCAATATGTTGTGACCATCTATCTCAGGAGGTGGACCATGTAACACTTGTACATTCTTCTTGAAATGTCTTCTAGACCGACTATATGGATGATTTGCCGGTAAAAAACACCTATGGCAATCAAACCATGAAGTCTTCCTTCCGTGATGCAATTGGAATGTTAAAGTATTGTCTTGGCAATAAAGACATGTCAATCTTCCATGCGTTGTCCATCCAGATAACATACCGTAAGCCGGAAAATCGCTTATGGTCCACATCAGAACCGCACGCATGTTAAAATTCTGCTGGATTGAAACATCACATGCCTAGACACCATGCTCCCACAACATCTGCAACTCATAGATCAATGGTTGGATGAATATATCGAGTGACCGTCTTGGATGATGTGGCCCGGGAACTAGAATTGAGAGAAACAGGAACTCTCGCTGCATGCACATAAAAGGAGGCAAATTGTAAGGTGTTACGATGACCGGCCACAATGAATATTTTCTTCCATGCTTTCCAAATGGGTTGAAACCATCGGTGGACAAGCCGAGGTATACATTCCGTCGTTCATATGCAAAATCTGGATATACGGATTGGAAGTGTTTCTACGCTTCCGCGTCAGAAGGATGCGTGATATCTCCATCTTGACTATGCTCTGCATGCCATCTCATAGCCTTAGTTGTGCGGTCTGATTCGTACAGCCTCTTCAACCTCTCCGTTAAGGGTAAATACCACATCCGTTTGAATGGAATCTTCACCCTGCGACTTGTGTCCTGGAACCGTGGTTTGGGGCAAAATTTACATTTATTTCGATTCTCGTCTTCTCTCCAGTATATCATACAGTTATCCATGCACACATCTATAACCTGGTAGGGCAAACCAAGACCGGCAACAAGTTTTTGGACCTCGTAGTATGATCCGGGGGCCAGATTATCTTCTGGCAAAATATCTTTCACGAACTCGGTGAATGCATCAACACATTCTTCGGACAAATTATAATCATTCTTCAGGTTCATCATCCTACTAGCAGAAGATAGCGGTGAATGACCTTCCCTACAACCGTTGTATAGTGGTTGCTTTGATGCGTCTAACATATTGAAAAACCTTCGAGATTCTAAATTAGGTTTTTCAACCCTATCACCCCCATACCCACCCGACTGGAAATTCACTCTAAACGCATCGTTAACCATCGCAACCGTACTTACCCCAACATCTACTTCCGGTGTAGGTTCCCCTACGCTATCCGGAAAATAAGGTTCATTGGTACTAGTACTACCATATTCATAATTGCTTTCTCCATGTAAAAACCAAACCTTATATCCCGGCCTAAAACCATATCTATATAAGTGAGTCCAAACATTATGAACCGCAACACTAATTCTATTACAGCAATTAGAACAAGGACATTTGATATCCTGACCATTTTTGGCTGCATCGACATTACTGGGTAAATTCATGAACTCGCATATACCTTGAGCGTACTCGTCCCTTAATAAGTCCGACCCACATCCATCCTTGGCTCGTCCATCCATGCCCGAAAATATGAACTCATCTTTATAATTTTTTTTGTTTCTCGATATTTTGTTATGATGGAATGAAGAATTCTGCAAACTTATGTAGAACGGATTTTCGTCAGGAATCCGTCGGAACTCCGTCAATACCTCCGACATAACACCCCACCAATCACATCGGCCACCGCAGACGATATATCAACCACTCAAACTTTGCCGACATCGATAACCGTTGGAATACCGTTAGAATATACCGACATCTGTCAGTGGTTCTGTCAGTATCCTTCAGTGTTCTGTCAGTGGTTTCCGACGGCATTCCGACGGAATGCCGACCTTATGGATTGCCGTCGGAAATCCGTCGGCCAATTCAGACGGATTTTTTTTTGGTCGGCAATTCGTCGGAAATCCGTCAGAATTGGCCGACGAAAAAAAAATTCCGTCGGAAAATTGGCTATTTTCTTGTAGTGTATTGTCCAGATGTGCTATAAAAACACTTTAACTAAAGCGCATACATACTATTTTCTGTTTCGAATTCTATTTTTATTGTCATTTTGATGTTAGCGGTAAGTTTACCGAATAGAAGGAAAGATTATAGTAAATAACTTTGCTGTACTCAATATTTTCAAAATTTACGTAGTGAGATTTCCGTAGACAAATTGAGTATTCATTCGCGTGTTTTTTTTTTTTAAATGGCATGCATCTCATGGTTCTCTATATAGAGAAAAAACACTTAAAGTATGGCACAAATATATTGATCAAAAGACCATTTGTAAAATAATTTTTTTAGCAAATTGTAAGCTACAATAGATCGTGTAATTTTGATGTGAGAAACCAAAATGAAATTAATTCAATGGATTTAAAAATTAAAATTGAAAGGAGAAACCAAAATAATAATTGAAATTCAGAACATATCACACACTGTCGTTTTTACTTGTACAGTACTACTGGGCCAAGATAGAGCTGTCAAACGGGCCAGCCCGCGCCCAGACGGGCCACCCGCGGCAGATTTCTTTCTCTTTGCGGATCAATGCGGGCCGGTCCGCTAGGACCGCGGTTTCAAATTATATGTCCAAGTCCGCCCCGCATTATCCGACGGGTTAGTGGGCTGGCCCGCGGACAAAACATTCATGTCTCTAAATTTAATGGTTTCTCATAAAATATGTCTTTTTGTTTTTTTCTATTATATTTTTTCAAAATTAGATACCGGTCTTGCATTTTCAACATTGACAAGTTTGTAAAATTTCAACACTGGAAATATTAGTTCAAAAGAATCATGTTAATTATGTCAACAAGAAATCGAAAACCATTAAATTTCGGTTCAATTATTAATCAATTTATACACTCAATACGACTACAAAATATTAGAAGAATTGTTTGGCTATGTTCTATCTTTGAAGAATCACTTTTGGTATTAACATGTTAAGAAAAAAGAATATCAAACAAGTAAATCTACAAAGAAAAAACACGTGAATCTCTTAACCTGAATCAAGACTATTTAAAACAATTGACAATGACAAATTTCCAGATTTGAATGAAATAGAAGTCCTGACTTTTGAATTTGTTTATGAATTTCTATTTGATAATAACTTTTGGTCTTCTAGTTTTGAAATTAATCATGATTTTTTAGTTTATTTTTGCAATTAGAGACTCTTAAGTTTTTTTTGTAGAAGAAACATAGAAATAACAATACTAAAGTTTTATTTTTGAACTTACATAATACTTTAAAACCATTTACTTAAGCCAAAAGTTTCATAATTTTATTTTAGTTTTGTGTTTAGCGGGTTACCCGCAAATCCGCAACGGATAAACCCGTTTAAACCGCAAACCGTAGCGGATCAATCCGCGAAGCCCGTTTTTAAATGGGCCTAGAAAACACTATTCAAACCCGCCTCGTGACGGATCTACTTGAGCCTGGTCCGCGGATAATAGGCCCGTTTGACAGCTCTAGCGCCTACCCTAATCACAATGGAAGCCCGGAAAGGGAGCAAAGCTTTGATGTACCGCACGTGCGGGGATCCCTTATGGGGCCGGTCAAAAGTCAATAAATTTGTAGCCACACGTGTTAGTGATTGTCGGAATGGCCACGTGACAAATCCAGCAAATAACCGACACTCGAGTTGGAATTTCCTCTTTTCTTTCATATTTTGCATACCAAATCATTAGTGTTATTCTCTTTGCCGTCCAAGAAAATAATTGTGAATTTTTTTGGTTTAGATATTAGTAAGGGTCTCTATTAGTAAACCAATGATCTTTTGTTAAATTTCTAGTTGCTAAGTTTCTAGTGACATTAAAATTGTTGCAATGCTAGTCTGCCGATCTTATCTTTCTCCTCAAATTATCTTGCACGGATTAGTATAGTGATTTATAATGATTGATGCCAAAAATTAACATTTTCTTTTTATTAAATTAGAAGGTTATAGGTCGAAATATGTAATTCTCCATATGCAAAACCACAACATGTAATATTAGTTTTGTCACAAGTGCTACTCAAACCAACAACATCTAGATTTTGTCTCTAGCTTGTTAAAATATTGTCTCTTGGTCGAAAATTCACATTTAAAAGAGATAAATTGCCAATTTGCCATATTGATGAAAAGATTAACATTGTAGCCAAATTTGAATTACGATATAACCATGAAGACGCTTATTTCATCACTGAATTTTTGAGAATTTATGAAATTATTTTATTAAAATCTTTGTTCCAACTCCAAAACTATGAAAGATAGAAAGGAAAACTCTAAACTTTACAAATCAATGCAAAAATATATATATGTCAAGAGTTCGCGGAAGCTTGTTTATTTTATACTAGAATAATACCCTCGCGATGCAAGAATTATTTGAGTTACTGTAAATAGTTATGTTTTAAAACTAAATATATACGCTTGATATATGTAAATATAGTTTCAATCATTAAACTATTTGATATAATAACTAACTCATGCTTACATATTTTAATGATATTTTTTTGATGTTATGTTGTAAATTTTAAATATGTAAAAACATATCATTAACCAATTTTTCTTTATCTTCTAGTCCTTTCATGTCAATTATTTTGTATTCTCCATAGATATACATATGTTAAACTTTTTCATATATATAACGATATAAACATGGTTGTTTCTATTTTTAGTTATATAGTTTATTGTTTTTGTTTACCTAAATTTTGTTTTCTGTAACTAAATATAACTATTATATAGAGGTTTTGTGCAATTTTTGAAATTACCTTATGCTTGTGTTTTTTTTTCATTTTAATTTCTTACTTTTTGAGTAATTAACAATTTTAATATTGAAATATTTACATATTTATATAATTGACATGTGTTAAAATCTAATCGGCTACTTATACACGTATCGCGATCTCGTGAGTTACATTTTGCGAACTCTCTTTTATATAATACTAGAATAAAACCCGCGCATTCGCGCGGACAAACAAAATATATGATGTGATTTACTTTGACATGTAAAATTGAATTGTGTTCTAGTGTTTTATATTTGTTTATTTTAAGATAAGAAAAATTACTGTGTTAATTTAAATTTGATGGAATGTTTCACAATTTCTATATTTCTAAAAATTACGATCATACATTGGAGAATAAGAGATGATGGCTTATAGTAGCTATACTATGTTAGTTACGTTCTTTTGTTCACACTGCTGCTGTCTAGCTTCTCTTTCAATATGTCTGCTTCTTGTCCATCTCAATTTTAAAAGCCTACTTTTACTAAAAAACCAATTTTGATTATCCGATTACATGCTAGTGTTTAAATTCTTCCTCCCGATCTTGGTTTAGCAACTTATTCTTCGCTATCAGAATATTGTTCCCCAAAAGTAGGAGAGCAAAGAAACCGAGTAAGAGAGAGTTTTTATTGATCTGAAACTTGTTATTTACATCACTACCAAATTGATTTATACAAAAATAGAGACACTTCAACACAATGAATTGTGTCTCTTACTACTTGTGACTCTTTAATGAAACAACACTCAAACGTTACAACCGAAATGTCACCACCATTAACATATATGAAACTCAATTAACGACTAACATTAGTACCTATCCTTCTAAAAATATGTAACCGTACATTCACCCGTGCCATGACTCAGTGACACTTCGTTTCCTCTCATAACATATCTTCTAAATTTGTTTTTTTTGCTTGCTCTACCCTTTGTTTCCCTCATCAGATTCCCCACATCTCATCTTCTTTATTACTAACTAAATATGTCATTTTCAGATTAGTCATCAGAAATATGCTATAAGAAAGACAAATAAAACAACCATGACAACTCGCTCCGTCAAAAAGAATTTCCAAATTCCACACACATCTATGAATATAACTATAAGTATACGAAACAATGATTTTTTTTACCTTACATATATTATATAATTATGATTTCAACTGGTCATGTACCTTATAATAATTTTTCACTGATGGAGAGCTTTACATGATGCACTTCCAGTGGCAAAAAAATTAAAACAGAGAAGGATTTTACAAGAGACTACTTGTTCTTTGTGTGGAGAAGAAGAGGAAACATTGGAACACATGCTATTCCATTGTCGCATTAGTCAAGAAATTTGGGAATTGGCATCATTCTCAGATCATTTAGATGGAGTGAAGAGCACGGATGATTTTAAGTTCATATATAGTAAGCTATCTGATGATCTCAAGGATAACTCTAATAAGTTAACACTCTTTTATTTTGTGGGATGGAGAATATGGAAGAATAGGAATGATCTTGTATTCCAAAATAAAAGATGGCCAATTCCTAGTATCATTAATAAGGCGATTTCTGATTATCAGACATGGTTAGAATCGAATAATCAAGAGCAAAGATCCAATGTAACTGCTTCGGAGAACATTTATGGAGGTAATGCTCTATCTTCTATTGATCAGCTAATTCCTCACTCTTCTCAGGAAATTTGTTTAGTGGATGCATCCTGGAAATCAAAATATGAGGACATTGGTATTGGTTGGAGTCTTTTGGATTCATCTCTCCAAGAAAGAATTTTTGGCTCAGGAGCTTTTCATCCCACCATTTCTCCTTCTCATTTAGAAACAGAGGCTTTGAGAATTGCGGTATTAGAGTTACATAGGCTTGGCTATAGGAATGTAACTTTCTGTGGCGATTTCCGAATGCTATATGTGTTCTTGCAGAAGGGAGTATGGAATGTGGAGGATTCGCAAATGAAATTTTCTTCCTATAGTGTTGCTCTTCAAGATATAATTAACATTGCTAGACTATGTAACTACAAGTTTATGCATGTTTTGCGTAGTATTGTTTCACATCTAGATCGTTTAGCGAAGCATGCTAGAATTACCTCTCAAAGCTATGTTGTAAAGTGGAGAATTTAATATTCCAAATCAATAAAACAATTGACGACAAAAAAATAATAATAATAATTTTTCACTATAATTAGAATTTACAAAAGAAAACTGTAGAACTTTGAAGAAATATGCAATGGTTGCTCGGACCAAAAGAGACAAAAGCGTTATTAAAATAAATGTGTCAATCAACTTCAAATACAATTAGGATTTTCGTACGTGGATGTTTATATTCTTTTATTAAACAAAACTGAGTTCACGCCGTTAAACAAATCTATTCACATGAGAACCATTTGATGATATATGCATATGCGGTAACCAATGGGAAGATTAATTATGCTTTACATGGTGTAATCTTACGTCTCCTCCATGGACAATACTCTAATCAGTCTTCAAATTGGTTCCCTTATACATTTACTGTTTATTCTTTTAAGTGTCTTCTTATAGGTTTTTATATTTAATGGAGCCAAACGTAGCATTAAAAGGCTCTACTTTACAAAAGGAAAAAAATGGAAGATTGTAAATTTATTAATCAAATATAGTTTTGCAAAGACAGTTACCCGTGAAGCACAATCCTTGCCATTATCTTATTTGTAGAGCCAATACATATACTCCCTCCGTTTCATAATGTAAGAAGTTTTAGCACAAATCGCGAATATTAAGAAACTACTTTTACTCTAAAAAGTAGCATTTAAAATATACATTAAAAATAGTTTAACCAATTATAAAAAAAGACTGCAAAATACTATTGGTCACACAATTTTCAATAAAGTTAAAAGTACCTAGTATTGTCAAACCAACTTATATTTTGAAACAAATAAAAACCTTCAAAACATCTTATATTATGAAACGGAGGGAGTATTTGTATAGCCAATGTATCGCAGTTTAGATCCCCATACATATGTTATTGTTCCAAGAACTTCGGTCAAACAAATTTACATTGAAGCATGACATTTAAAACCTTTAACGTGTGAAAGCTGTGAGTTATGTAATGTACATGGCAGAAATCGATTCTTATTTGACACCTTAGCAACTCTCATAGTCATGAATCCGAAACTATGTTTTTTCAATTGTTGGAGCATCCCGGAAACTGTAAGATACGTGAAGTCAATTTGTGCTTGCCGTTGTTCTTACCAACATTGAAATTGCTGATATGGTAGATAATGCCTTCTTTTAAGATGACTTTGAAGTAGCGAATGAGTCATGTATTATGAAACCCTTTTTGAGAGATTCCTATAAAACAAATGAAAAAGAATGGTGTTGAGATTTTGAAAAACTGTTTAAGGTTGCTGCCCATGTGTCGATCACGATCTCCCCCATTGTCGAGTCACGCGAACAAAGATTTTAGGATCTGTCGAATATTTTTCGGGATGTCGGAGCGTGGAGTAGGACCGTTTGATTTCTTCCATAGACGACCTGTAAATTTGGAGACCGTAAGCGTAATGCCCTATATGGTTGAAATGACCAACATCAAAACCTTGTCTCCGAATGTGAATGTCTCCTTTTATAGATGATTCATAAGTCACCATTGTGAAAGGAAGCGACGCATCAACCAACCGACGATTTTTAAATGTCGATTAATTGGTGTCTGAAACGAAATGGCATGATTAGATTTTCTCAAATTAGGGTTCTTAAATGATGCTATCAGTTTTATTACGATTATTGGGTCTGAACACCATAAATTGGGGCTCATGCAATAGAAGTCCAATTAGAAAATTTAAATATGGGCTGATTACGAATTTTAAAACATGGGCCCATAATTTTTGAATAACTGTGTGACACTTGTCACTCATACAGTGACCGAAACTGAACTTTTATAATATAGATAAAGATATACAATTGAGAGTATATATATACATATATTTATATATGCTTAGGTATAATAAGAGCCCAAATACAATATAATAGCCCAATACTCTCCCTCACGTTAGAGCATATAAATTTCAAATGTCCAACTTGAAGAGAAGTGACTTAAACTGAACGCGACTGAGAACCTTAGTGAGAACGTCAGCCGGTTGATCATTGGTGGAGATATAAGTGGGAAGAATACATCCAGCAATAATTTCATCACAAACGAAGTGTATATCATTTTTAATGTGCTTCTTGCGTTGTTGCATGATATAATGATGAGCAATATGTATCGCAGACTTACTATCACAATAAAGCTTGAGAGAAAATGGTTGTTTGGCGCCAAAGAAATCAAGAAGACCCCACAACAATTTAGCTTCTCTAACTACATCAGCCATGGATCAATACTATGCTTCAGCGGACGAGTGAGATACAATTTTTTGTTTATAAGTCTTCGAAGAAAGAGGAGATGTGCCAAGTGTGAAAACATAACCCGTCAAAGAACGTCGTGTTAGAGGATAAACAACCCTATCCGAGTCAGAAAAATCAGGGAGATTAAAACCACCATCAAAATGTAGCATAATAATTTTCCCCAGGATACCTTTTTAAGTATCGAACAGTTTTCATAGCAGAATCTCAATGGTACAACGTTGGTTTATCAATGAATTGTGAAAGAATATGGACAATATAGGCGAGGTCTTGTCGAGTAATAGAGAGATAAATCAGATGGCCAACAACACGCCTATACATTGCCCGATCAGAGTAAAGAGCATCAGACGCGGTAATAGACGATGATTTTGTTCAATGGAAATAAGAGGCGGGCAAGAACAAAGCAAACCACATTCAAAAACAGTATCAAGTGTGTATTTCCTTTGCCAAAGAAATATACATTCAGCTGTGCGAGGGACTTCAATACCCAAGAAATATTGTAAAACTCTAAGATCCTTCATATGAAAAAAAGAGTGTAAATACTCTTTAAACTTACAAATTGTGGTTGAATCATTACCCCCAATAACCAAGTCGTCAACGTAAACTAACACATAGAGATTGACCGTGGGAGTAATTAGAGAAAACAGAGTTGTATCAGAGGTAGACTTCGTGAAACCGTAACAGAGCAAAGTCAATCGAAAAGTAGCAAACCAACATCGTGGAGCTTGACATAAGCCATAAAGAGACTTTCAAACTCTACAAACCTTGCGAGGATCAGACGGACAAAAACCCGGTGGAGGGCGCATATAAACTTCTTCTTATAATTCACCATGAAGGAATGCATTATGAACATCCATTTTGTAAAGTTCCCAATTGAGAATTGCGGCAACCATTAAGAGAATCTCCAATGTATTACACCATTTTTTACACTAAAAGGGTGTAACACCAAAATGGTGTTGGGTTTTACTCCAATGTATCACACCATTTTTTACACCAAAAAGGTATTGCAAATTTACATATTAACCCATCTACTTTTTCTTAGTTTAATAATTATAAAATCATTTAAATTTAACATTAAATATAAAAAGAAAAATATAATACATCATATAAAATAAAGATATGTATAATAGATTTTGATTTAATCATCATAAACATATTAGATTTGGGTTTAATTGTCATCATTTATATATGTTTCTCACTAAATTTGAAATTATTTATAATTTGAATGACCAATTTATAAATAAAAACATTTCTACACCAAAATGGTGTAACACCAAATTTTACACCAAATTTGGTGTGAAATTTGGTGTTACGACATTTTGGTGTAGGATTTGGTGTTGGGTTGGAGAAGATTTTACACCAAAATGAGGTTTGGTGTAGGATTTGGTGTAGGGTTGGAGATGCTCTAAAAATAGCAAATCGTAGTCATCTTAGACACTGGTGCAAATCTCTCATTGTAATCAAAACCTCTTCTTCCTAATTGCCAAGAACAACTAAACGAGTTTTATAACATCCAAGAGATCCATCTGATTTAAGCTTATCCTTATAAACTCATTTGCTTACAATAGCTTTCTTACAAGGAGGCAAATTCAATATATCCTACGTGTGAGTATCTTCAAGAGAAGCATCTCTATCCCCACTGCATCACGCTATACATCATATTCCATAGCTTCGTTAAAAAAAATCGGTTCATTGAAAACCGTAATTTTTGCAAGATAGATGATGTATGTAGGAGAAAAAACAATATATGTCATGTAGTTAGCTATGAGATAGGAAGTACCTAAGGGACTAGAGGAGAAAGATGATGGCGGCGATGAGTGTGTGGGATCAGGAAGAAGCGCATCCGGGTACATTTTGTATGGCTCTAATAAAACAGAAGTTCATTTTTTACGATGAACTCGGCCCAGCAATGATTGTGCTTGCGTTTCTGCCGCATTAGATATAGCAATATTTGTGACAGGAACTATACTAGTAGTTGTAGCACTTGTTGTATCAGAAGCGGGAGCTGTATCACTTGGGACTATTTCAAGAGAGGACACATTTGTGACTTTTAGTAAAGGAGAAGCATCTATAACCAGAGGCAATACTCGTAGTAACACAGGAAGCATCTCAATACGAGAAGAACCATCTTCATCTGCATCAACAAACGGTGAAGAAACCAACTGCGCATTTGTGTCAACAACATTCTCAATGCTAACAGTGGAAGAAGGAGAGATAACATAGGGAAAAACATCCACATTAAACACAACATCACTTGAGACAAAGTATTCTTTGCGCTCAAGATCATACACACGTCATCCTTTCGGAGAAAATAGGTATCCAAGAAACACACAACAAGATACCCGTCCATCAAATTTACCGCGAATACAAGTGTCTTTTTAAGCATAACAAAATTGTTCACAAAGACAACCAAAGATACGAAGATCAACATAGCTCGGTGGTTTTCCAAAAAGAATTTTATAAAATGTCTTGCCTTTCATAACATAAGATGGTATGTGATCGATGAAATGACCCGCAACAAGAATGCAATAGCCCCTAAAATCAATCGATAAAGATGCTTCAAAACGTAAAATTGGAGCAACATTGAGGATATGTCTATATTTACGCTCGACGCGACCATTTTGTTGAGGCGTACCAACTCATGATGTTTGGTAGAGAATACCATGAGTTGAAAAGTATGATTACAACACATGAATTAGGACTCATTATAACGCCCGTAACCCAAAAATATTGTATGTCGATCGACACCAAGTTTTAGTGAACCGATTGGTTCGATTTTTAATTGTTCGGTTTGGGCGTGGTTTTGGGTTGGAAACCCTAGAGCTCGTATTTATAATTGAGCAGCCATATTTTTTAGAGCAAGGAGGTGGTTTTTGAGAAATAAAAGAGATTTAAGAGATTGTGGGTGAATTTGGTGATTTCTACACAAAAAGAGAACGATTTTGTGGCTCATTGGTGTGTGAAGGGCCCCAATTTCGTGTTTTTCTATGTTCTCATCCTTAAATCCATTAGGAATCGAGGTGAGTGCGCGACCGTAGCTTATCTAAGCTGTATATGGTGTTAGGATATATGATTTGATGGTTTTATGTAGGAATTGGATTTTGATGTGTTGTTATATGTGTTCCTCGCTGTTTTCGTGTGTTTGTATGATGGTTTTATGCAGGGATCGTTCGACACGTAATCCAAAATTGATCCGTGAGAGGAGAGGTTCGATTATGGGTTTGTCTGCGATCAGGTGTCGATCGAGGCCCAGAGTGTGTTATGTGATTAAACTGTTGATGATTTTTGTGTTTTGGACTTGCTGCATCATTTTAGCATTGTATATGGTTTGTGTGTATAGCCGATAGACGGAATTACCGTCTCACCAAGTATTTATGAAATACTTACGCATCTTTTTTTCCAATGTGGTGCAGGTAAAGAGAAAATGTGACCGTGGAATCATGGCAAGGAGAAGAAGAATAATTTAGGGTCTCCTTTGTGTTAATGTTTTATGGAACTTAGAACCTTGTGTTTAGGTTGCTGGTTTGATTTCCTTGAATTATTGAATTGCATAATTGCTTGGGTTTAAGTGATTCATTGAATAATTTGGTTCAATTCGGGTTTAGTGATTTATGAGAATTTTCGCTGGTATATTGGTTGTTTGGTTAATTGAATTTATGGAGTTGAGAATTAACTATTTATGAAAATAATTAATTTGGATTTTTTTTTTTAAAACGGACTAGGTCGTTTCACCCATTATCAATTCGTACAATGCGTAACAATGCTGAAACTTGTTTGAATTGTGGCTCAACCATGGCACAGAACCTTTGTAACAATGCTGAAACTTCGCTCTTATTTTTCATCAAAACTACCCAGACGGCAAGAGAACAATTGTCCACAATGGTGAGAAAATAAATAGGTCCACAAGTTGCAGGAGTTTTGTATGGTCCCCAAACATCACAATGCATAAGAGAAAAAAACTACATCGGCTTTATTATCACTTTTGGTAAAAGACAAACTTGGATGCTTAGCCCTACCACAATATTTACAGGGGTCGTGTACGACACTCTCAACTCCCTCTGAATCAACAAAAATAGATAAACTAGAAAGTACATACTTTGATGGATGTCCTAACCAACAATGCCAAAGTTCTCAACCACAGAAACGACCCGCATCATTCAAAGACGACAAATCACCGCACAAAAATAATACATCCCATCAGACTTTTCACCCCCTCCAATCAAATTTTTTGTTATGCGGTCGTGCAAATAACAAAACTTGTCAGTGAATACGACAATACATGGTCTTTCTTTTAGCAAGCGAGCAACAGACAAAAGAGTATTAGTCTATTGAGGAACGTAAAACACATGGGAGAGTGTAACATATTCTCCAAGCGTGATTTTTCACATTTAATGGCCAACGTGACGTCTCTATTAGGCAATCCAATGGGGCATGGAACAATATCACAAACATCCGATAAGAAAACAAGATGACTAGTGAGATGATGAGAGGCACTTGATTCCAATACTATACCAGAAAGACGACTAGAAGAGGCATTCTTTACCACAAACCAAGTACCTCTGCCACTAACTGAGCTTGAGTTAGCTCTGCCCGTCCACCATTTTGCGTGTTCTCTATCCACTTTAAGGGTAACAATGAAGCTGATAGCAATTTTGAATCGTGTGGCATGTTCTCCCGCAATGAGAACAAGTAATCATTGCTCTTCCTCGGCCCATTGGACCCGTCATATTCAGTGCTTGAACCGAGAAACCTACGACATCATTTCGTACATTAGAGATACGCAAAATATTTTGGTATCTCTCCTCTTGAAAGACCATAGAAAACGATGCAGCAAGGGTTAACAGAGGTTGCATACATAGGATGTTTGACTTTATTGCACCAAAACGATTATTATCGAAACCCATAAGGAATTGATATTTTTTGCTCACGATTTCTTTTAGCTTCGGCAGCTTTCATAATTTTACAATTCGAATCTCCACAACAACATTGTGGACTAGATTCATATTCTAATAAATTATCCCACATTAGCTTAAGTTTTCCATAGTATGCTTGAATCGACAAATTGTCTTGTTTAAATATCACCACCGAAGCACTTAATTCATACACATAAGACTCATTATTGAGTGAGAATTGTTGTCGAAGACTTTCCCACACTTGGAAAGCTGTATTAACACACGAAATCGAGATTCTATGTCCAGGCTCGATGCTATTCAAAATCCATGCCACCATCATACTGTTAACGATCCCCCATAATGTTAACAAGCTTATTTATAGAAATACAATTCGGTTGAGGCAAACAGTGATGGGCCTTTAACGGGTCTTTGTCTTCTGGGCTTTGACCGCTGGGCCGATTTGGCGAATACGACGTCGTTTACGCTTATCGATTCTTCTAGGGGAGATTTGACCCCTACAGTTAGCCCCCCAGTTCAACAGTTTTATAAACAAAAGTATTGAAGTAAGGGTGTCCGAGTGAGGAATCAATTTCCGTTTAGACGGTTTATGTGTTGATGATGATGCTGCCGAGCCCAGATGACATGATTTGAACCCAATTTCGGCATGTTGACCAACTGTGACGTTATGAGCGAGTCGATTTCGATCCTGCGAAGTCGCGAGCTGATCAAGCTTGTAATACACGAGCTGCTTTTGAAGAAGCGAGTTGACGAGACGATCAATAGATGAAGATGCGAGCTGATCGTGCTCGTGACCTGCGAGTCATTGATGACGCGAGGTGATTCGAGATTTTAACAGCGAGATGGCGAAATGAAGTCGCAAAACGGTTTTGGCGAGATGACGAGATTATTTCCAACTTCGGCGAACTGGCCGATACGATGCTAGGCGGCGAGACGAAGACGTATAAGTGTGTGAACAAGCCTCGGTAAAAACCTTGTCTAGAAAATCCAGTTTGAAAAAAAACCAGACCAAGGGGAAAAGAGCACAAGTCACACTCGTTCAAGGCTGCGATTATCGCCGAGTCCCAAATTCGGCGAGTCGATCGATACTAGTTAACTGCGAGTCGACTTTGAAATTGAGAAGTGGCGAGATGATTTGATGAAGACGAAGTCACGAGTTGCGAGTTGCTTTGAAAAAGGCGAAGTCGCGATTTGATTTGACGAAGTCGCGAATTGATTTGACAAAGGCGAAGTCGCGAGTTGATTCGACGAAGTCGCGAGCTGATTTGACGAAGTCGTGAGCTGATTTGACGAAGGCGAGGTCGCGAGGTTATTTGACGAAGGCGAAGTCGCGAGTTGATTCGACAAAGTCGCGAGTTGATTTGACGATGGCGAAGTCGCGTTTTCGAGTTAATATGAAGTTGAGGCATCGCAAGTCGGTTTGGTTCCCTTATGAAACTGTGATACTTTAAGCCCAGATTCTTGGCCCAAATTAAAATGAGGCCCACCTCGAAACTCAAATCGTCACAAATGCCTTTATAAGGAGCAATGCTCCTCAGAGACTTCCCATAACTCTCATTTCTCCGAAAACAGGTTTGCTCTCTCTCTCTCTCTCTCTCTCTCTCTCTCTCTCTTTCTCTCTCTCTCTCTCTCTCTCTTCTTTCATTTTTGTTAGATTTTCAGCCGTCCCACCACTTGATCGCCGCCGTGTTCTTCGTGACGTCGCCGTGTTCTTCAGAGCTAAAAATCCCTTTTTTGATCTGAAAAACAATGTCGTCAACGAATTCATCTGTATCTGTGAGATCTGTCGAGCTCGCCGAGAAGGGAAAATCGATCTGGGTGTATTCCGCTCGTAGCGAGTTGGTTGTTGATGCGAGTTCAAGTTGTGGAAGGATTCGTGGGTGCGAGGATGCGAGTACTTCCAGCAGCGAGGAAGCGAGTCCATCTGGGCGCGAGGAAGCGAGTTTTTCTGCGCGAGAGTGTCGGGCTAGAGGTAATTCTCCTCTTGCCAACTTGTTCTCCTACCCCACTCCTAGCCTAAGGCAAAGTCGCGAGATGGGGGAGAATGTTTCATCGAGGCGAGCTCTACGAGCAGATATCCAAGAGGGTGTTGGGACCTCGCGACCGTCGCAGAATGTTGAGACTTCAGCTGCCAATGACCAAAGATTAGTCATTGAAGTTCCACATCTTCGTGACTAGTCACTCAGTCCTGCCGAGCCGTCCCCCTGAGTGAAGATTGAAGAGTATAACTGGCCATACAATCCTCTCGTAGAAGCAGAAAGATTGGAGACCTGGATAGCATCAGGACTGGCCGAGGTCCAAAAGAAAAAGAAGAAGTCGAGGCGAAAGCAACGGCCGCCTCTAGGCTCTTCATGGTTCGACGAGGAATCGCTGGACAACCTTCGCACAGAATGCGGAATCTCCGACGCGGTCGAAATGATTGCGCCATCTACCGAGCAGCGAGAAGACGACCCGCCAGTCGGCACATTCACTGCATATGAATGCTGGTTTAGGGGTTGTTATCTCACGTTCCCCATTCCGGCGACGATTCTACAGTTTAAGTGGGTTCATCGCATCGCACTCGCGGAGATCAATACAAGAGGATTTCGGCAACTGGTTGGACTTCTGACGCGAGCTGCCGAATCTGGCGAGATCATCGGAGTCCGCCATCTTGGCAATTTTCTTGAATTTCGTACGAATGCCGACCCGAGCGGCAAGAAACTATATAATCTGGCGAGTCGTCCTTATTATAAGATTATTGACGAATAGTTGGCGAAAATTCTTTTTCTTTGTGGCGATATCAACCGCGTCCGTTGAAGTAGAACATCCGGCGGTGGCGAAGTGGGGAACACTTGGTAGAACTCTTTAAATTTCCGCGCAAGATGTCTCCTTATAAGTTTTGACTTAATTCATTTTATGCTTGTTTTCACAGCTCGCAGACCTTTAGGAACTCCTGTCCCTGGAATCGACAATCTGTACAAAAAGCTAAAGGCTAGAAAGTGTTTTTGGACTCGCCATTTCCATCTTCAAAGAGTTATTCGAGCTCGCGGGATCGCTCTATACGACGAGGAAGACAATCTTTGACAAAGCGAGTCTGAAGATCGTGAAATTATGCCAGAACGACAAACTTTCCACGACATTGTCAAGAAGCAAGCCGAGAAGGCTAAGAAGCAAGCCGAGAAGGTCAAAAAGAAGGCCACTCGCAAAGAAACTACCTTTGTCGCCGAAACGTCAGAGAGAAGTGTAGCCAAGGAAGATGTTCCTGCTGCACGAGCTAACGAAGCGGCAGCGACAGACGCGAGTATTGCTTTGGCTGTCGTGCCTTCGCAGCCGATCAGTATTACTGACAAGCCCGCCGAGTCTGAGCCCGTCGTGTCTGAGCATCAACTGTCTCGGAAGCGAAAGCATTCTGCTGCGGATAAAGGCAAAGGCAGAGCTGGCGAGTCGAAGAAAATTCGTCGCGAGCTGCCGACTTTGCAAATGAACGAGCCTCTTCCTCGATCCGGTAGGTCCGTCGAGATCTACGATGATCAATCTGCTGCGGCCGCCTTAATGGCCAAAATCACATACCCTGGCGACAACATTCCAATTCCGGAGATGTTGCTGAAGAGCGAGCTCTACAAAGAATTCTCGTCTCGTTAGGCCAAGGTAAATCTCCGTTATTTCATCTATTTCTTCTTGCTTCCTTTTTCACACTTCGACCCTTTTGTAGGCTACCGCACATTTGAACAGACTGATCATCGCGTACGATCAGGAGGCGAGGTCCAGGCAGGCTTTTATCGACGAGGCCAAGGAGAAGGAAGAAACCGAGAAGAAGAAAGTCGTGGCCAAAATGAACGCACTCGCCGCCGAGCACGATGTGTATAAAAAGGGTTCCGAAGACATGGCAAAGCATCTTCAGCGAGTCGGTCTTGAAAAGAAGAAGGCCGAAGATAAAAATGCCGAACTGGAGGCAGAGCTGCTTTCTCTGAAAGCGAGTCGCGATAGAGCAATCGAGGAGGCTGCTTCTTCTGCGAGGCGAACCTCGACTGCCGAGGTTCAGTCTCAACTGACTCGTGCAAACGAGTTGTTCTGTCGCTCGATGAAAAAGCCGATTAGGAACATGGTTTATCTTTCGCAAGCGGACTCTAACCTCCAGCTTCTTGATGATATGAAAGATGCCACTGCCGAGGAGCCCTTTGATCCTAAAGCCGAGCGTGCTCTCCTTGTCGAACACAAGACGAAGCTGGGCTCTGCCCATGAGGTATATGACGAGATGGCCGCCGAGTTGAGAAAAACGCTAGGTATGAATTACGTCGTGCCCATTAATGTAGCGGATATAATTGTTTCTCCGCCAGTCGAGATCAGTGCTAAGTCTGTTGGTATTAATGTAGCTTCTGGCTCTAACGACGGCTCCTTGGGTATGCGGCTGCGAAGCGCGAGCGAGGAGTTGAGCGACAGCAAGTCGGGCGAGACGGACAAGATTGTTGATCCCGATCAAACTGTAGCAACCGAACTTCAGCGCGAGCCGACTTCACTAGAAAAGGATCCCAAGACTGGCGATGTTGCGAGTTTGGCTGGACCTTCCGCACCGGCTGGCGGTGAAATGGCAAAGGAAGGTGGTGAGTTGGAGGGTTCGGCTGGCGCTGATGCTCATATCAAGGATAAAGGAGTCGAAGAGGGCGAGCTGGTCGCCTAATCCAAACTTTTGTAATAGATTTTTAGGATTTTCCCTTTTGTTTTGCTTAGGTTTAAGACTTGTTTTTTGTTTCGATGCTTGGACGGCTTTATCCAACCTGTGACATTTTTCCTGCCTGGTTGGTCGAACCCAAAAATATATAAAAAAATCGGATTTATTGCGACATGCTTTATCGTATTCAGACTCGCCACTTTTGGCGAGACCTGTTTGGGCTTGTTTAGCGAGGTGTTATAAAGTGGCTTAGAAACGATGCGGTTTTAAGACGCTTTGGGGCGATGCGGTTTTAAGACGCTTTGGGGCGATGCGGTTTTAAGACGCTTTAGAGGCGATGCGGTTTTAAGACGCTTAGAGGCAAAACACTGATAGTGTCGCTGCTAAATTTGCCATGTTTGGTGAGGCCTGTTATATCTCGTCAGCTAGGCCCGTTATAGTTTGTTTACTTAAAGCAAATTTTGGAGTATAGATATTCCCAAGAATATCTTACCCGATAATAATCTCTGACCAGATTATGTTTGCCAAGTTCGACCAGCGTTAAGTATAACTGGGTTCGCGAGATGAACATCCTGGTTTACGGTCGTATTCCACTGAATACATCCGCTCCAGTGATGAACTCTAAATTTATATAGCGCGTTTTATCCACTTTGGATGTATGGGTTAACTTCGCGATGAAGTGTTTTAGATCGTCATTATGGTCAGTAATACGACGAGTCGCGTGTAGACAATTAAGTCGTTTGCGAATTGATCAAGTCGCGTGTAGACAGTTAAGTCGTTTTACGAGTTGATCGAATTGTAACGACTGTCGCGTTTAGACATTTAAGTCGTCTAGCGAGTTAATCGAGTCGCGTGTAGACAGTTAAGTCGTTTAGCGAGCTGATCGAGTTGTAACAACTGTCGCGTTTAGACAATTAAGTCGCTTGCGAATTGATCGAGTCGTGTGTAGACAGTTAAGTCGTTTAGCGAGCTGATCGAGTTGTAACAACTGTCGCGTTTAGACAATTAAGTCGTTTGCGAATTGATCGAGTCGCGTGTAGACAGTTAAGTCATTTAACGAGTTGATCGAGTTGTAACAACTGTCGCGTTTAGATATTTAAGTCGTTTAGCGAGTTGATCGAGTCGCGTGTAGACAGTTAAGTCGTTTAGCGATCTGATCGAGTTGTAACAACTGTCGCGTTTAGACAATTAAGTCGTTTGCGAATTGATCGAGTCGCGTGTAGACAGTTAAGTCGTTTTACGAGTTGATCGAGTTGTAACAACTGTCGCGTTTAGACATTTAACTCATCTAGCGAGTTGATCGAGTCGCGTGTAGACAGTTAAGTCGTTTAGCGAGCTGATCGAGTTGTAACAACTGTCGCGTTTAGACAATTAAGTCGCTTGCGAATTGATCGAGTCGCGTGTAGACAGTTAAGTCGTTTAGCGAGCTGATCGAGTTGTAACAACTGTCGCGTTTAGACAATTAAGTCATTTGCAAATTGATCGAGTCGCGTGTAGACAGTTAAGTCGTTTGCGAATTGATCGAGTCGCGTGTAGACAGTTAAGTCGTTTAGCGAGCTGATCGAGTTGTAACAACTGTCGCGTTTAGACAATTAAGTCGTTTGCGAATTGATCGAGTCGCGTGTAGACAGTTAAGTTGTTTAGCGAGCTGATCGAGTTGTAACAACCTTAGTTTATTACGCCGGGTTTGGGAGTATGGATATACGAATCCACTCCCCCCCTTTTTTCGAATAGGGGGGGGGGGGGGGGGGGCAACTGAACTTGTTCGAAAATGAGCTTCCTACGTACCCTGTGAAGGGATCAAGTCACGCCGTAGTTCAAGTCAAATGACTTAGTACTTTTTAGCAGTAGTACTTCTTTAGATGTCGTGCATTCCAGGAACGCGGGATCATCTCGCCTTTCATGTTTGCGATTTCGTAGACGCCTGGACGGACCATCTTCGTGATCTGGTAAGGTCCTTCCCAGTGTGCGCCGAGCTTGCCGGCATTTATTTCGGCCGTATTCAAAAAAACCCCGCGAAGGACAAGGTCTCCTTCGTGGAAACGCCGAACTCGCACTTTAGAGTTGTAATACTTGGCCGCGGCAATTTGATATTCGGTCATTTTTATAAGGGCTTTGTCGCGCCTTTCGTTGATGAGGTCGAGCTCGTCGAGCATGAGGAGATGATTAAGACCTTCTTGTTCGGGAAGTAATCGTCGACGAACTCCTGGGAAATGGACCTCGGGAGGAATTACACACTCTGTTCCATATACAAGGACGAAAGGGGTCTCGCCCGTAGCGCGACGAGGTGTGGTTCGATATGACCATAAAACGCCTTCGAGTTCATCTGCCCAACGGCCCTTCTTAGCATCGAGTTGAGTCTTAAGCCCGTGAATAACTGTTTTGTTCGACGCCTCGGCCTGACCGTTACCTTGTGGGCAGCGAAGTGTCGAATTGCTGACTCTGATCTTCCACTTGTCGCAGAAAAGTTCGAATTGCCTGGAGATGAACTGCGAACCGTTGTCAGTCACTATCTCGTAGGGCACGCCGTGTCGACAGATGATATTCTTCCAGACGAAGTTTTCGACATGCTTGTCCTTGATAGATCTGAATGCCTCCGCCTCTATCCACTTGGAAAAATAATCCGTCAGGACTAGTAGATATCACTTCTGCCGAGATAGATGGAGCGGTCTGACGATGTCCATTGCCCACCTCATGAAGGGATAAGGCGAGGTGACCGAGCTCAAAAACTCCATAGGTAGATGGATGAAGAGACCATGGCGTTGACATTTCTCGCATTTTGCCGCGAACAGCTCGCAGTCTTTTATCATTGTTGGCCAGAAATATCCATGTCGTTTAATTCGAATGGCGAGTGAGCGACCTCCCGAATGGTTTACGCAGGATCCGCTATGAACTTCGCGCATTATCTTGCGAGCTGTTTCACCCTCAACGCAGACGAGGAGTGGTCCAGACAATCGCCACTTGAAGACTTTCCCGTGGAACAGAATGAAGCGCGATGACTGCGCCTTTAGCTTGCGAGCCGCCCATTTGTCTTCAGGCACTTCGCCGTCCGCAAGATACCCGCGAATGTCAGCCATCCACTTAGTATCACAACCATAAACTGTAGTCTCTTCGTTAATGGGAATGTTGGCGATTTCGTGCGCTGGTGGCGGCTCCTCGCTATTCGGGTAAGCGTCCTCTGGCAATTCATCTAGCTGTTCGGGGAGAAGACCACGGTTAAAATTCGCATTGTCAGGGTCTAGCCTGTTGTTTTCTGCCATTACATCCGTTGTTTCGTCTGCCCCGACTACGTCGGACTTGTCGAGATCCATCGGATCTGTCGAGAGGCGAGTGGGCAAGCTGTTGTTAGGATCCGCCCTTCGCTTTGTGGCCTGAGATCTCGTCAGGACATTGACTTCCCTTGCGAGTTCGATACTTGGCTTTTCGATGAACTCAACCCGGACGATTCTTTAAAGATCTTTGTCGGGCTGCGCCGATGAGCCGAGTGAAGCGGGAGCATCTGCTTGCGAGTTCTCTGCCCTTGGAATTCTTGTTAAGGTAAAGAACTCGAAAGTCGCCGTCAACGTCTTGACGAGTGCGAGGTATGCCTCCATGCGTTTGTCTTTTGTTGCGTATTCACCGTTGAACTGATTCTCCGTCTGGTGACGAAAGTCGAATGCCTACTCCCAATCCATGCTTAGATGACGAGCCGTCGACATGTAACTGCCAGACTTGGTTTGAGGCCTTATTATCGCTTTCTGACGAGGTCGTCGCCTCCGGTAGTTCGATTAGAAAATCGGCCAACACTTGTGCCTTGATTGTCGTTCTACTTCGATACTCGATATCGAACTCGCTTAATTCGATGACCCACTTTGCGAGTCGCCCAGACTGAGTTGGGTTGTGGAGAACAGCTCGTAGCGGAAAGGTACTGAGAATCACGATCGAGTGCGATTGGAAATAAGGTCGGAGTTTGCGAGCCGACGTAATAACCGCGAGTGCTAATTTCTCTGTCAGAGGATATCTCGCTTCCGCATCGATTAAAGATTTACTAACGTAGAAAACTGGCTTCTGCTCTGTGCCGACTTCGCGAATTAGAACTCCACTGACTGCCGAGGAGGAGACCGCAATGTAAAGGTAGAGCTGTTCGCCAGCTACGGGTTTGGTCAAAACAGGTGGAATCGCGAGATATTGCTTCAATTTCTGGAAGGTTTCTTCGCATTTTCCTGTCCACTCGAAGGCCTGTCGAGCTGGTCCCTTTTTATCCTTAAGCGTTTCATAGAAAGGCAAGCATTTGTCAGTAGAGCGCGAGATGAATCTGTTCAAAGCTGCGACTCTTCCTGTCAATTGTTGTACTTCCCTTTTTGTTTTAGGCGAGGCCATCTGGATTAGTGCGTGGATTTGCCTCGATCCCGCAACGAGTTACCATATAGCCGAGGAACTCGCCTGATGTCACGCCGAAACGACACTTTGCCGGATTGAGCTTCATGTTATACTTGTTTAATAGCGCAAAACACTCTGCGAGGTGGCCGACATGGTCCTTTTCCTCGAGCGATTTGAGGAGCATATCGTCAATGTAGACCTCCATTGTTTTGCCGAGGAGGCCTTCGAACATCCTGTTAACCAATCGCTGATAAGTGGCCCCGGCGTTCTTAAGGCCGAATGGCATGACCTTGTAGCAATAGATCCCACGATCAGTAATGAAAGATGTTTTATCGCGATCGCCGGGGTGCATAAAAATCTGATTGTAGCCAGAGAAAGCATCTAGAAATGATAGCAGCTTGTCCCCGGATTTCAACTCGACGAGGCGGTCGATATGGGGAAGAGGGAAACTGTCTTTTAGGCATGCCTTGTTTAAATCCGTGAAGTCAACACATACTCGCCACTTGCCATTCTTCTTCTTCACGACGACTGGATTAGCGAGCCAATCCGGATATCTGACCTCGGCAATCGAACCAGCTCACAAGAGCTTTTCTACTTCGTCGTTGACCGCTTAAGCTCTGTCCGGTCCGAGTCGCCTTCGCTTCTGCTTTATGGGTATGAAGGTCGAATCAACATTCAACTTGTGACTGATGATGTCGATATTGATCCCGGGCATATCCTCTGCGGCCCATGCGAAAGTGCTAACGTTCCTCTTAAGGAAATTGACGAGTTCGAGCCTGACGACTTCATCAAGCGTTGCGCCGATCTCCACACACTTCCCCAGGAACTCGTCGTCAATGCAAACCGATATGACGGGCTCGCATGTCGGACCCGCTCCTTCCTCTCCAGCGCCTTCCGCGATCTGTAGTTGCTACAAAACGTCCGAGATTTCCCTGACGGGCTCCCTGTCCGTTTTGAGTTTTTTTCGCGGCGCGCTCGGAATGGGCGCTGTCGCCTGATTCCTTAGTTTGTGCACGGTCATGAAGCAAGACCGCGACGCCGACTGACTCCCTCTGATTGTTTTAATCCCGATTTTTGTTGGAAACTTAAGGCAGAGATGGTACGTCGAGGCGACGGCACGCATCGAATTGAGCCAAGGGGTTCCCATTATCACGTTGTAAATCTCCGGGTTGTCCAATACCGCGAACTCCACTATTTTTGTTACTCCTTCCGCACATACTGGAAGTTTGATCGTTCCGAGCGTCATTGTCGCCTCGCCATTGAATCCGGTCAAAGGTTTGGGATAGGATTCGACTTGAGCGAGGTTGATTTCCATACGCTTAAGAGCATCAATGAAAATGATGTCGACTGTGCATCCAGTATCGATCAAAACGCGACCCGTGTCCCAACCTGCGACGGCGAGTCGGATGACAAGCGGGTCGTCGTGAGGTTTTTCAATATTATCGATCTCATTTTCTTCGAACTGGATGACATCGTTTGGGAACTTGGATGGCATGGGTTTGTTTGCTCCTACCTCAGCTCGTCTTTGATAGGCCTTGATTGATGAGATGGTATTTGAAAAATAGCGCGAGCTGCCCATGATCATGTTGCAGACTTTTTGCTTCGAGCCACTTCGGCCATCAATATTGTTTGGCCGGCCGAGGTGGACCTCGTCGTTATTCCGCCTGTCTTGTTTGTTATTCCTACTATTGTCCGCGGACGGACTGTCTCCTTCTCTTGCATCGTCGAAATGCTCGAGCTGGAAATCGTTAACACTTATATTTCCTCTAAGATCTCCGGCGGCTAGCTTCGCTGCGAGTCGCATACCGAGCACTCGGTAGTTAGCCGTCGATTGTCCGACCATTTTGTGCAAGTCGCAATATGCGGATTCGTCGTAAGTCGAGTTCCTATTCCACGTATTGCCGTTATTACAACTCGGAGTGCCATTTCCGCGACCTCGCCCCCTTCCTCGACCGAAGCCGGGCGAGTCCACCTGGTAGTTATGGGCACCCTTAAAACCTCCCTCGTGCTGCACAAAGTTGCCTGGCTTCTTCTTTGTTGCAGCTGGGGCTTCTCGTGGATTGGGAACTTTGGCCTTCCCGTACTTCTGGCCCAAAGCTCTGGTTTCATCCTCGCTTTTTGCGAAGCCATTGGCGCGATGAAGCGCATCCTGAATAGACGAGGGCTCGTTGATCGTCATCTCCTTTCGGAAATCCGAGTCGTACCACAGGGCTTTTCGAAGCGCGCTCAGTGCGGACTGGTCGTCAATCCCCTTCACCTGAGTAAGCATCGCCTTAAAGCGTTCGATGAAAACTTCTAAGGGTTCGCTAGCCGCTTGCGAAATGGTGTAAAGATCAGCCTCGGACATCCTGCGCTTGATTAAGATCGCATACTGCTTTAGGAACGCTTCGGAGAGCTGCGCGAAGCTGTCGATTGAATTCTTCTTCATTCCCGTGAACCAATAGAGAGCTGCCCCCTTGAGGTGCTCCACGAAGAGGAGGCAGCAACCAACATCGATTTCGTCGAGTCGGAAATTGGTTCGCCCCATAGCGATTGAGAAAGCCCTAATGTGCTCCGTGGGGTCGCCCGTTCCATCATAAATTGGAAGCCTGAGCTTCCCCGGATCGGATAGACGCGCCTTCGTTATTCGCGCGGTGAAAGGAGTAGTGCGAGCTTCTTCGAGGACGCGGTCGATTTCTGGCGCCTTGCTGGTGGCGTGATGGACCTGTGACCTCATGTCCTTAAGATCGCGAGCTGTCTGCTGCATGATGTCTTTCAGCTCGTCCATCTCCCTTTGCTGTGAAGCGGTAGCTCCGCGATTGGTCGGGGCTTCGGCCTGCTCCATCCATCGCGTATTCTCTGCGATTTCGCCCTCATCCCGACTTTGGACGCGACTGGCCGGCCGACTTGGTCGAGTGGTTCCGAATTCGTGTCCTTCTAGATCATTCGCGACTGCAACTACACCTCTAGTTGCATCTGCGACGAGGACGGCCCCGTCTCTGAGAGGCGTATGATCTTCGCGAGCCCCGCCATCTGAAGGCGAGGCCGCTGGAGAGAAGTTAAGATTGATGGGGGTGATGCGACGTATAGCATTGTGAGGTAGGCCTTGAGACTGGCGAGCTGTCGACAACGCTTTGATCTCGGCGGTAAGGTTGTTGTTGATGGTTTCTTGGTTCTGCGATTGCTTGAGAAACTGCTCGAGCATTGCTTTGAGCTGATCGAAAGCGGCCGGTGTTGCCAGGTCGGCCGAGTTTGTATTGGCGGTCGCTTGGTTTCCTGTAGGGACAGATCTGCCCGCTTCCGCCTCCAATGCGGACTGGCTGCTTCCGTTTGCCTGCCCACTCTCGGCGAGCTCCCTTGGATCTGAACCACCTTCGGTTGCTGGAGATTGCGAGTTCGTTATTGACATTTTGACGATAGAAATACAATTCGGTTGAGGCAAACAGTGATGGGCCTTTAACAGGCCTTTGTCTTCTGGGCTTTGACCGTTGGGCCGATTTGGCGAATACGACGTCGTTTTAGGCTTATCGATTCTTCTAGGGGAGATTTGACCCTTACAATAATATAACTATAAAACCCAAATATAATATAATAGCCCAATAAATCAGTTTAAATATTATTTATGATAGAAAAAATATTGAAAAGAAAAGATAATAAATTTTTTTTTTTTTTGGTAGAGTAAATTCTATCTTTTTTATTTATAATAAATGGTTATCTTAGCTGACAATATACAAAATTCAGAAAATAGACATAAGAAAGGAAAAAACAACCGATACAAGTCTAGCAAAAAAATCTCGAGTCGAGACAATAATATATGTACTTGCGTAGAGAAGAAAATTTCCGATGATATGCCAAAAACAAAGCCAACCATGACTAAATTTCTAGGTAAAAACTTTTTACTACATTATTTACAAAAATAAACAAAAATTGTGTATTAGAGTAATACCACGATTGTTTCCGGGTATTTGCAATGGATAGCAACAGATTTTTGGCTAATTAGGTGAATAACATTTAACTTTGCATTTCCATAATGACAAAAGCAACCCTATTATTAGCTTTGGAATAGATGCTCTGTAGCTTTCTGTCTCTCACGGTACTTCAACCTTACCCTCTCTCTTTCTCTCCTTCTCTCTCTCCACCACCATCACCACTGCACCACCTTAACCACCTCCTTCCCTCTCTTTCTCCACCACCACTCCTTTTCTGTAGCCACCATTTCCTCCTCCGAACCACCACCACTTATTTTTTATAAGAGTGTTTGGGTTGTCATCGGAAAACGAAGCCGACTCGGAACGGCGAAGAAGAATTCCGGCGATGATAATAATTCTGGTGGAGGTAGATTTTTGCATTTGGGTTAACACTCTCCGGTGAAGCTATAAGATCTTCTGCCGGCTAAAGATTATTAGCTCTCTCCGATATGTGACACACGCAAGTTGGCGTATGAACCTATAATATCTTCTGCAGCCTACAAAATATTTCCTAGCTTCAAGATCTGACACATGCAACTTGCCAGGGCATAATGGTCTTTTTCTGGGAGATGAGAACGATTCAAATTTTCGGTTTGCAACATTTTGTTATTTTGCCAATTTCGGTCAACAATTTTGTTTTTCACTTAATTAACTCATTGTTTCCACCGTCTTTATTTACTTTTGTTCGTTTGATTACAAAAACATTTTTGTAATTTCTTTATTAGTTTTGAATCGTTTTCTTCACTTAAAAATTGAGGCTGTTAAATGTAAAGAACAATTTGGATTTTGGGGCCAGTTTTGGTGGTCTCTGATGGCCACACAGGGAACAATTGTTCTCACATGGGCAAAATTTCGGCATATTATTTTATTGCTACTTCCGAGATAATATATACTCCCTCCGTTTCATTATATAAGATTTTTAAGAGAATTTTTTTTATTTTATTTTATAAGATGTTTTACTAGTTTTTATGCAGATTTTAATGTGATTTAATACCTTTGTCCTTCTAAATTCCGTAGTCTTATATATGATTGGTTAAGTTATAATTTTAATTAATTATTAAATGAGATTTTGTTTGTATTTATTGTTTTCTTAATTCTCGCGAAATAAATCAAAAAATCTTATATAATGAAACAGAGGCGTTGTGGTATTTTATTGCTACTTCCGAGATATTATATATGTACGCTCGACTACTGTATAATAATATTGTAGTATAAAAATGTAGGAGATTATTATGTTACATATAAAACATAAAAATGACGGATCTTTCGACCAAAAAAAAATAAAAATGACGGATCTACATACATATTTTTTATTTTTTATTTTTGATAAAAACAGATTATTTAATTAACTAGTGTCTAAATTATATTCTTTTAAGCCTGGCGATAAAAGAATTTCGATCGTTGGATCTTTGATGATTCTTGTTATCTCTCGATGGTATATAGGTAGAAAATTTTGGTTTTTTCCGTTAGAAAACTATAATAATTTACTAAATCCCATAGAAATAAGAAATTATAGATTTCTAATGATTTTGCTTTTTTGAAGCAAATGCAAAAAGAAGAAAAGCTCTCATATGTGTATGCATTGATATACTAGAAAAACAATTCTCCTTTTTCACTTGACATAGCTAATTGCAAGAGAAGTAGAAAAAAAATGGATTAAAAGGCTGGAGAAACTTAAAGGGTCACTTGAGAAACATAAACTGCTTATTTACACATAGGATTATGAGCTAAGCATATTTCAAAAACAAAAACATTAAAGAAAAACTAAAATAAAGATTAAAATTAGACACACAGACATGATAATTAATCACTTTTCTCGATATTCATTTGATTACAAAAACAGTTCAAAAGAACCTTCTACCTCACAGAGAGCCTCTCTTCTTCCTTGAAAGTTTCCATTTTAGTTACTTCCCCATTGCTTGTGACCAGGGACCCATTTAGGACACTTGGGGCTGAAGTAACTATCAACAACCCTAGAGTTTAAAAGCTCAATGATCGGAGCAAACTTCACACACCTCGGTGTCTTGTACTGATTGATCGATGCCCCCAAGCTTATCGCGTAATCCATGAGCTTATCGAAAGTCCCTGACTCGACTATCTTGATCTCCAATGGTCCAATGGACTTGTCACTGACCCTTCCTTGTCTATACACACTGTTAAGTGATTCCTCTATGGTTAAACAGCAATCCTCGAATACCGAGGGAGGAATTGGCGTGCTACCATTCATGCAGAGCTCCCAGAACAAGACGTAGTGGCCAGGAATAGACGATGTGTCCGCATAGCTAGTGTACTCGGAGAGCGTTGCATCGAATGGAACAAGGTGTGTTACCGCGTTTTTAACAGCATTTTGAAGCTCAACCTCGTCGGTTTTGTCAGCATCAATGCTTAGGGCCACGTTCTTGCGGCATATGAAGCTGAATTGAGGAGCATTGTTCTTGAAACCATCCACTCTTAGGACATCACCCACTCTGTACCTGTAAAGTCCTGCAAAGAAAACCACAAAACAACACAAGATTCAACATAAATTCAATCTTGGCCGAAACCCGTAATTTCCCAAGCCAAAAATTCAATCTATTTTAAAACCAAATCAATCAAAGATGGTTAATTTTTTTACCGGCATAGGTGGTGACGACAAGCTCATACTCCTGACCAAGCTTGACATCGACGAGATCAACAAGCTCTTGTTGTTCTTTTTCAGTGAGTGCTTTTGGAAGATTGATTGAGCTTGTGACTCCACTGTTCCTATGAACAGGCAAGAACTCGAAATACGCCATGTTTGGTATGAGAGTGTAAGAGACTTCACTTGGTTTGCAAAGCGGCCTGAGATTGACACCAAAGTAACACTCGGAAGAAGCATACATTGTGCAGACAAGAGGCAAACCATTGCTATAGTAATCCAGTGTTGGAATATACTGTGACATTGTCCCGGTCACAATCACATCCACATACTTGGTGTTTGGCCAAAGTCTTGTGATGATCCCTTGCCAAGAGCTCTTCCTACATTCGGATTCAACGAAATCCGCCAGCTTTGGATCCGGTTTAAGAATCTCCCCGACCGCCTCACGTACCGAAGAATCAGTAATCTCGGAATTGAGGGTACCGGTTCGAATGTCACGGGCTAGCTCAGGCCAATGTTTCTCAAGAAACTTGATGGCTCTGATGAAACCAGAGGCGAAGACAGCACCGACACGAAGAACCTCTTTATGTTGGCATAAACCACAAAGCATTTGAGAGTACATGCTCTGGTAAGAGTCAGGGCAAAGGATGGTTTGGTTGGGGGATGTGTAGTTGGTGTAAGGATCATAAGGTCTGTTTTTGAAGTGAGAGGATTTGTAGTAACTGGTTAGAACAGGACGAGCAGGGAGACCACCTGGAGTTTTGGATTCGGATTTGATGAAGAGAAAGTACATGCCTTTGCCTTTGTCAAGACCAGGAACAAACTTGTCCATTACAGGCATCAAGAGACTGTAGAGGAGTGATCTTCTGTCTAATTCCTCTTCTATTGTTGGCATCAGTTTCCTCTCTCCACCAGATGTCCCTGAGCTGTTTACATAAATTCAGACAAAAAAACATTTAGAAAATTTCTCTTTGAATTTATCCAATGATTTAGAAAAAAAATAGTAGACCCATAAGAAAAAGTTTTTGCTTTTTAGATAAAGGTATTAACAGTGAACGGATGAGAAAGGGAAACCTTTTTGAGTACCCATTAAAACCCAAATAAAATTCGAATCTTAAATCTAAACAAAAGTGATGAAACAGAGCAAACAAAATAAACAGAGTCTTAAAGATTTCAGTAATAAGAGAAGAAGAAATGCAGGGAGAAAGAGACGGAAGTGGTCAAACAAACCTTGTGAGGAACTCAGAGATGGGGTTAGAACAGAGGATTTGAGATTTATCGCCATTAGCGATTCTGTTGATCTCAGGTTGAATATCTTCGTAAGTTACGACAGGCATGACGTGTTTGAAAGTCTTACGGTCGGTTCGTCCTTCGAGCCCGTGTCGTTTGAGGTACTCCACGTCAGCATTACGTGAGAGGATCTCCTCAAGAACACGTCTCTGGACATCATCAGCGTTCGAGGTCACTTCTTCGATGAATTGGAGTTTACTCTTGTTCTTCTCCACCAGGCTCTGATCAGGAACCTCCAAAGCTGCGATCTTTGGTGCTTCAGGCATCGTTTAGGTTTAGAAATCGAAATGAGAGAGAGATCTTAAAGAAGAGTGAAAATGGTTTGATCTTGTTTTAAAGCTTTAAGGGTGTGAGGAAGAATGGAAGAGAAAGGGTTCATATATAGAGGGAAGGAGGAAGAAGATGAAGAAGGCTTTGAAGGGTATAAAGGTAATTTAACAATATGTTATATATCCAGGATTTAAGTGAAAGGCTTACTATTCGTGTTTGATATACTTTATCTCGTTTTCTTTTGGTCGTTTTTTTTTTTTCGTTTCTAATACAAAAAAGTGGGTATGTATTGTATTATTATTTCCAAATGAGAACTTTATTAGTAGCATAGTTTATAGACATTCAAACTATATAGTACTCTTTAATTCGCCACTTTCTTTTGAGTACATCGCTCGGATGTTCCCCTAACCCAACCCGGGAACGGACCGGCACTCCTTCTCCCGAAGTTACAGTGTTATTTTGCCGAGTTCCTTCGACATGGTTCAGTTAATAACATATTTTAGATGGCCCATATTTTTCTCCATCATTTAACCGAAAATAATTATCTTAAATGTAATGATCATGTTGAAGATCTTCAACTCAGGTTACCATTAGTTTTAAAACGAATTAACTATGAATAGGGGTTTTCTATAGAAGATGGTAAACTTTTTAAATCAAGAATTGTTAGTTTGCTTTTGTCTATTTGTTACTAAAATAGGTTTTTACGCCTTGGTTTTATAAGACAGTCAAATCAAAAGAAAACAATTTGTAATTTTGTTTAGATTGGATTTGGTTTGATTTTCACTATGCATTTCAATTTCGGTTGGTTTTGGATTAACTAAAATATTAATTAACTTTAAGTTATCAATGTAGTACTAATATATAACGAATGTATAGTTAAAATTATAAAATTTTAATTTATCAATTAATCTGATTTAATTACAGTTAAATCGGTGTCAGATTATTTTGGATTTTAAAATAATAATCTTCTGAACAAAATTTAAGCTCAGTTTCAGTTTAAAAAGTTTCGATTTGGTTTGGTTCAAATTTTTTTCTATTGCGATATTGCTAAGAATAATTGCATAACAAACAAAATGAAAATAAAAATCTAATAATAATGTGACTGGAGCGATCAAATGCAAAGAGGTTTAGAAAAAGGGTATTAGAAAATGAGGGCACAGGACGAAAAAAAAAAAAATGAGGGCACAGATTTTATAACGGGATTTACCCGGTTGACCAGGACCGTGAGAAAACCGGCAATATCCGGTTAATCCGCGGTAGTTTCTAACGGAGTTGTCCCACAAAATAGCGGCACTTAAACTCCCGAACCCTTTTCTATTACCCTAAGTTAACATTTTTTTATCCATCTTCCGTTTCCCGGTAACACACGTGAATAAAAAACGGCGTTCACTTGGAATTTATCGCGGCATTTTGGTCAATGTATCGGGACGATAAGAAATTGGAAGTATTACAAGACTTGTGGGGACCAGACAGCTGGACTCCATAGTTATTGTTTGACACGTGTACGTGGTGTTATAATACTAGTTTGGTGCCTTCACGTTGTTTATTTTCATGCGATTTTTTTGGCTCGATTTGTTATAATTTTCATCATCCATGAAAATCAAATGAGTATATAATCAACATTTTGTTGGGTGTTTGTGTGTGAGTGTGTGAACACAATGTTTTCAATTAAAGAAACACAATAAACATGAAATTAAATATCATTCCGTTTGTTTTTAAGTGATGTTTAAGGTTTTCACACTCTTATTAAGAAATTATTAAATTTTTTTTTTTTTTGAAATAAAATAATACATTTTATTTATTCAAGAAATTTTAACCAATAAAATTCAATCTGCATAATTTAAAGAGTTAAAAATACTAAAAATCAATGAATTATGCATTGGTTAGTGAGAATATCACTTATTTATGAACCGAAAATAACTTTTAAAACATCACTTAAAAACAAATGGAGGAGTATTATTAAGAACCATTTGTTTGCGTTATTGAAAAGAAAAAAAAAGTATTATGTTTGTGTTATTGAAAAAAATATATATTTATATATATGAAATATTGGCAACCCTTAGATATTAAAACTCAATGTTTAGAATTTTGTTAGTGAATTATCACATCGGGGATAGTAGTAATATTTTACCTCAAAGTCTAGTATTAGATATGAGAACATGATGATAATATTTAGCAAATGTATATATTTTTTAAGATATTTTTTTTGGTGAATCACCGGAGCACTAGTCCCATTAAAAATAATAATAATAGTTCGTCGTGAGTACGCTAACCCATCGGCATTATCTCTCAATAAAAATGCAACATATGTCTGAACAAAAAGTAAACTATGAAATCCTAGCAGTAAAGAAAATGCATAGTTAGCTAAATCGTCAATTAGACGGTTATCTTTCTTATACACATACAAGAAAGCCATGGCACAATCGTATCAGGAACAACAAAAAATGTGAATCTCTAAATCTTACTTTCAGAAACCCTATTACTACTTCCGAATCCACCTCTAGCTCAACCCGTCCGGCTTGTTCCTCCCACGCCAAAACCAATCCATAATATTTAGCAAAGATATTATTCCCCTCAAAGTGTCTTCTACTTTTCAATTTATATTCCTGCTTATCTAACTTAAATTCTCACCGTTTGTTTTGGAATGTTCCGTTATATATTGCACGGAAATTCTGGAAAAAGGCACTAAAAATATAAAAATAACGCTACATACAATAAATATACTACGTATACGGTTGATGAGTTTGATTTTGAACTTCTAAGATAATTATGAAAAAATAAAAGATCAATGAAAAAATAAAAGATCAATGAAAAACATTCAGATTTGTCATAAAGACAGAGTGTTATTTTTACGAATTTTTTTGTTCACTTTTATTGAAAACGAGTGAAACGAATAAAAGTAAATACACATATATATATATATATATATATATATATGTATGTGTGTGTGTGTTTTATACAAACACTTACAAAGAACTTGTCCTATAAAAAAAAGGTATATATATTCTTTCGTTGACAAGTTAGTCAAAAATTTATTCGTCAAGCAACAATGTTCAGTCGAGGAATATCTTCCAAAACTCAACATCAATGAAAGCTATTGATAAAATATATTGTAGCTCATTATCGACAAACGTTTGGTCAAGTACAAAACTTGAACTAATAAAATAAACCATATACATAAATCAAATTTATATGTTAAGTTTTTTAAAAAAAACATATGAGGGCTAACTTGGAGTACCATAATATGATCATAAATCATCACATAACTTATAACTAGAAAGGGACTAATACACATTTTAGGTTCAAAACCGGTGCCTAACAAATGCGTAGACGTTCATGTATACCGTAACAATCTTTACTTCGTGTTTGTATTTTTTTTTTTGTGTCTGTATATTGAAGTCAAATATTTAGGTAAATTGTTTGACTTACCAAAAAGAGTGAAGTGTCCCCCCTCCAACGTAGTCAGCTTCATATACTTTTATATATTCTTGCGGGTTAATTTTTCTATGCCCGAATGATTTTTGAACTTTTCAGCTCCCTTTTAAAAATATTGTAAAGATGTAAATTCGTAGTGGAAAAAAATTATTACATAACATTACAAAATGAAATTAGCAATCCGGCCAGCATTTTCTATTCTTTTGCAGATTTTTTGGCTCGCAATTTCCGGGGATGATCCATAAATTCACTAGACAACTCCAAGAAAAATAAATGGAACATTTGAATAATGACATCAAAAATTAATACCATATAGGGAATTGGTTTTATCGTTTTAAGAACAAATTTGTTTTTGACACGGAACATCCGGTCTTGCCACGTGGGATCTCCCCACTGATAAGGTCGAAAATCAGGTGGAAGTGAGTGCACCGAGATGGAAGGTAGGACCGCACTTCTTTGCCAAGCCTGTAGGCTGTAGTTATCTCTAGCTAGCTAGTAATGCGAGGGCGTTTATGGAATTTGAAGATATTTTTACAATCCGTACACTTAAGTGATTTCTAACGCTATACGTTTCCTCGAACACAAAGAGTTTTTGTTGTGTTATACGGAAAGGCTATGGGAGGCACCGACCGATCATTGCAAATCTTTGACCGTTGACCTTTTTTAAAAAATCTTTGCCGAAAATGTCAATGAAGATGTCAATTTGGTTTTCTTTGTATTCTCAAATTTTTGATGATATTTTTGAGTTTTGGAAAGATAGAAACATAAGAGACAAGTATACACGAGTTGAGATGAACTAAACGACCCAATGATAACGAAGGGCCAAATCACCTGAACAAAGTGATGATATTATTATTTTTTTTTTTATCATTTGCTTATAAATTGTTTGTGGAACAGTGGAAGGCTGAAAAAAAAAAATCTTTATTAAAATCTCGTCCATGCATGTAATCTTCGACCTTAATCTAGCTAATCATATACTTCGCACTTCGCACGTGATATTGCAAAAGCCAGCAAAATCTAATATCTATGTGTGTTTGTAACTTTGTATTGTATCAGCTTACACCTACTTACGTACATTTATGTTTAAATCAAAATTTTCTGTAAACTAAAACGGCAAGAAGAACATGTAACTTACTATATTACTCCCTCCGTTTAATTATATAAGATTTTTTGATTTATTTCGCAAGAATTAAGAAAACAATAAATATAAACAAAATCTTATTTAATAATTAATTAAAATTATAACTCAACCAATCATATATAAGACTACGGAATTTAGAAAAACAAAAGTATCAAATCACATTAAAATCTGCATAGAAACTAGTAAAATATCTTATAAAATGAAACTAAAAAAATTTTCTTAAAAATCTTATATAATGAAACGGAGGGAGTATTTATTAGAGGATTTTTTCAAATAATTAATAATGATGGTGTCACAACGTCCATGTGGTTGGTTGAATGTTGAAAGATGGCTTTATGGTTTACTTCCAGGGAACAGCACATAGGATACAGCATTAATTAATTAATTAATTACTATGAGTTATTGCTTAATTTAATATCAAATTAGTTCATCGAAACCAACGACATGGTCCCTAATTGTTTCTTGTTTCCCGATCCTGGGAGCTATAGTCAAATTAAACTCAAAAACCCTAGTTGTTACTTGTGTACACACTATTTTCTTGGAAGTGAACTGGAAAATGGGGAAGGTTTTCTTGGTAAATAATTTGTTCACACGTCAATTCTTGGACAAATTATCAAACCATCCAAAACTGAATAGAATGAACATTTTTCTGTAGAAAACTATAATTAAAATTTCGAAAGTGGTCGTCCAAGACCTTTGCCAACTCATCCAAACTACGTTGTGTGTAGTATTTATATTGTGTAGTAAGATCTATAATGCTCAAGGCTGATTCGAGAAGTAAAAAAATAACAATGTCTAAATAAAAATAAAACATCTACTAATCTTAAAACATAGATTCTTAACCTTAATCTTTGCGAGGTTTTTTATTTGCTTCTACAATAAAAAAACACTTATCTTCATTTTTTTGCCAACCACATATCTTCATTGTTTAATCAAAAATGTTATGGGAAATTAGGTGGAATAATCCAAAAAAAATCTATTATTAAAATCCTAGCCATTTAACCTAAATCTAATTGGACATAATTGTGCCACATGGGTTAAGTTTTGTTAGTTTGCTAATTATAATTTTTTTTTGTGCTAGTGAGCAAATTAACCCTTGTTTACCTACAGACAACAAAAATATATAATTGTATATCGGCCATGAAGTGCAAATAAGTTAGGGAGAATTACAAATATGCCACATTTGAAAATATTTTTTTAAATATGCTATCCTTGAAAATTTATTGCAAATATACCACTTTTTATAGAAAAGACAAAATCATTAATTTTTCTCTCTCAAAACGCAAACTCTAAACTCTATCCCCAAAAATTATACCTTAAATATAAAAGATTTAAACTAAACTCAAAAAATATAAAAGTTCAGTTAAAAAAAATGTCATTCTTGCAAAAAATTTCAAACGATAGCATAACTGTAAATTTCAAAAGAAGTTAACTTTCGTATTTTTGTTTTCTGTTAAAGGTTAACTTTCATATCATTGAGCTGATTCTGGAAAACCAGCTTTAGCTCAGTTAATTGAATTTTTAACATCCACAATTTGAACACAATTAAGTCGATATTAAGTCAAGTAATTTGAGGTAACATGCTAAAATGCTTCGTCGACTTCCTTGAAGTTTCAACAAATCACTCGAACCATCTCTACTTGTCTCACTGTCATTTGATCAACAGCCATCCATTCGATAGGTACAAGTATGAGCAACCAGCCATGTAGACATTTTAGTAATTATCTCAAGAAATTCTTCATAATTCTCTAACATATTTTCCTTGAACCAAATTTCATATTCGTTTGCCGCAATATCTAGCATATATTCAAGCTATCAGTCAACAGTGTTCAATTTGTATTTTATAATTTTTATCTTCCAAATATATCATAATATCAATGAAAACATCTGAAACAAATATTCATTACCACTCCATAGGGATAAATACAAAATACAACTCTATATCAAGATTTTGAAACCACGCATAAGCTCTACATACATTATACATGTAGTGTCTAACGTGAAGGCAGGACCGTGTCTGATGAAGAGGTTAAAATTCTATAGTTTTTCAAATAAGGAAAGTGATTAAGATTATAAAATAAGGATTAAAGTGGAGACAACTGAAAATTGATTGGGTAAGGAAAGATTAAAAAAAACACATGAGAAAGTGGCTTCTCTTTGAGAGTCCTTGGAGATTGTGTTTTAAATCTCAATTTCTCGTCTTTCTATGCAGATGGAATCTATAAATAGTGACATAAATCATGGAGTTCCTTATTTTCTCTCGATATGTATATATATAAGTATGAGTGTATATTTTAAAAAGGAGTGCAAATAAATCTGGAAAATCTGCAATAAAAATGGTGTTTATAAAATTTAATGATAAATATATCACTAGTTTATCGTTGCAAAATTCTTGAATTGAAATCTTCCAATTAACTCGGCTTATTTATGGTACCGTTTTTGGTTTTAAATATTTTTCTCAAAAGATAACATCCATCTTATTATTATCTCATCAATATCTCATCTGATTTATTTAGTTGTATAGTTTGATTGGCATAACTATTTTTAGGCCATATAATATTTGGCAGGCAAAACGTAATTGAATTTGTAACTTGTTTCCGTTTAACCATTTAGACTTTTGATTTTTATTGTATGGTCGTGTTTATTTTCTCTCCAGCTAAATTACAAAATTAATTAATGTTTAAATTCGAAACATCAAAGGGAGGTGGATTGTAATTGGAAAAAGGAGGGTTCAATGAATATGTTTTTGACTATAGTACGACGAGATTGTACGGTCCTCGCACAAAGCCAGTGGCTCATATAAACGAGTACGTAATGACAAATTCCACATACAACTTCGAAATAATAAAAAGCAATACATCAAAATGTCTTTTGAAATTTGGTAACGAAGAGAAGGACAAATTTAAAGAACGGAAAGGCGAAAACAAAATCACGAGCAAATAAATAAAGGTTTGATTTGATTTTCAAACTTTCTCTAAAAGCATGATTCCAATGCGATGCGTCACTTCGTCTTGCATTATCATCACAACCATGCGAATTTTTGCTGATAATAATTGAGAAAATTCTTTCATAATTTTACAGTTTTATCATTCACACAATTCTACCGCGATATTTATTCACATGAATTTTATCATCATTGCATGCGCCGATTATAAATTCAAAGTTATATGACATTTTTTTTTGTTCTAAGGGTTACATAATACTTACCATCCAATATGCTGATGATAATCGATTGTACCTAACACATTTATTTTACCATATTTACCACACTTATACCTACCACACCACTTCTAGCATCGTCACCATCGAAAGGTTACTGTCTACAGCTTAGTTCCATCTCTTGTCGTTACAATTATTGATCTTTGTAGTCGATCGGTTGTGCGAACATAAAAATTATATAGAAGTACTGTTGAATTTTATCCTTATCCTTGACTTTTTTGTCAGGTAACTATTAAAAGAAGATACCCACTAAAACTAGGGCAAATAAAAACCTCTTGCGATTGCACGAAGCTTTGACAAATTGAGTTTTTCCTTTAATTGTCCTCTCTTTACTCCTTTTAGTAGGACATTAGGATTTGTTCTGAGGTACATTTCATGCATTTTTAAATAGTGTTATTGGTTTTTGTGTCTTCATCAATCAAAATGTTTATGATATCTATCCGTTTGGGTGAGTGAAATAGTTCTTCAAGAGATAAATGTTGGGACAAAATTTAGATAAAAAAAAGTTGGGACAAAAAAATGCAGTTCATTCCAGTTCCAGCTTTCACTACATGCTTTTTGCATACACATATATAACTTATATGAATTTTTTTTCCTTCAATTCATTTATTACTACTAAATTGTAACCACACAAGCTTTCGCTTACGAGAGTTTTTAGGGAAAATGTCTGTCAAGTGTCTTTCTATTTACATCTGCATATTGAGAATGCATGCTACTAGTAATTTGAGTTTCACAAATCCATTAATTGAGCTTACTTCCATTGTATGTTGAATCCAATTAGTATCTCGTAACACAATGAAATAAAAAAAAATAATAAATAAATATCATTCTATAGAATATATTAACTTTTAGTGATGCAAAGTTGTGGAAATAATTCGTAAAATGGTGTTAATTTCCATCAATAAACAGTGTTATAGATGAAAGTATTCGTGGAATGGTGTGATAGATAAACAATTATTTTTGTTTCATTATTCATGAATGTCACGTTCGAAATATCATTTTAAGAACAACTAAGAAAAAAATTTATATAATGATAAGTATGTCACCAACTATTTGGTGATTTAGTTGTTTTGAGACTTGAGAAATTTTTTTACGTCTTCAGATGAGTGATTTAATGGGATAAATGTAGTATTCTTAACAATTGACTATGTGCACCGGGGAGATTATAGATCAAAGATCCGGAATTCTAACGGATTATATTAAAAAATGATAAATATGTCATTTTAGTGACGTTAGATTTTATCAAACATACTATCAAATTTATATCTTGGAAAATAATAACATAACTTGTCACCCTTGTATCTATTTGGCTTCGTTATGGAGATTCAAAGTTATCCTACAGAATAAAATTCTATTACTCCTTTATCAAAAAAGAATAAAATTTTATTATGAGCCCATAGTTAGACGATTAGGTTCGTACAAAGCTAGTTACCACTTACCACTAAAGAAAGTAACTGAGTCCGAAGAAGTTGCTTTAGCTTTTCATGATGGATTTGCTCGCTTACGGTTCAATTCGACACAATTGTGTATGTAAATTACAAATCGTTTTTCTTACCTGCTAATTGATTTTATTTTGGCTAAAGAATTGATTTTGGATGTCTCATCTGAGTTTCATTTAATGCCTTCAAGTGACCAAATGATTTTAGAAGACACTTTAAGATTAACAAAGTTGATAACACAAAGAACACTAAATGAAGAGAAATGGATGGTATGGACACAAATCACATGCGACTACAATAAATAAAAATGAGTGTGTCGGAAGTTTTGCCTTTTCAATGTTTCATTTCAGTCAAATATTAGACTATTTCATATTAATGTTAATAGTTTTTATTTGATATTATATATCATCACATTGACTACTGTCATGAACTGTTGTAGACTTAGGCTTAGGTTCGGAATTAATGGCACGATGAAAAGCACGGGTGATTAGCAATTTGGGAAAAGATATATGTCACATCCCGGTTAAAAAAAATATGAAGTATATGCGGAGTAGCATAAAAAAAATTAATTTGCCTACTTATGTCATCAAAATGCACTTGTCTTTTAGGTCACGGGTCTTGAGAAAACTCCAGAGTTAAGAATAGGTAACCTACATGGAAATCATTTCCAATACGTGTGAGTGAGGCCAAAACACAGAGAAAGATTGCGTGATGATTTGCAGAAACTGTAAACATGATTTCCGAACCTCCCGAACTAACGCATCGTCTGTCGGACAAGATGTACCCACGGGCCAAGAGTGGGTCATGTAAGAGGCGGTCAGGGCACTACAATATACATTCATATGTATCCAAAAAAGTTTGACAAGATGAGTCGAACAAAATATAGCACACTTAAAACTCTTAAGATAGATCCTTAATAACAATCTCATGATAGCCAAACAATTTTGTTAAGTTTATACAGGCATCAATCAATCTTCTAAAATGCAGCTTAAGCGTTAAACGTTTTTCTTTTCTTTTTATTGGCTCATCAGACATTAAGTAAATTAAGCTCTGCCGATTTTGTAACCCTTTAGTTAAAATGTTAAGAAAATTTCTGACACTTAAGGCGTCAATAGTTGTATCGAGTGTTATGCAAGAAATTATTTTACTTAAGAAAAAAAAATACTATTGAATAAATAAAGCAAAAAACTTTAATTAACAAATTAAAAGTTGAAGTGTCATTACTTTAGTTTTAAAATTTATCATAGGCAGTTTGAGGATGGAGACGACTCTTACTAAATTAATTAAACATTGAGCATGATGATAACATATTATAGATGGAACAAATTATATTCTTATATTTGAGCAAAAAAAAAAAAAAAAAAAACAGCTAAACGTACTCTAATGTATTTTTTTATTTTGTACTTTAAAACATAAAAATATATAATCATCTATTTTTTCTTCAATATATCTCTATTCTAAAAAATCACTATTTTATTTTAAAAGAACAAATAGTATTTTTCTATTTTTTTCCTCTAAAAATAGTAATATTTGTTTTAGAGTTGAAAATAAAGGTGAGTTGAAAAGAAAATAGAAGAATGCTACCAACTTCTATTATTATTTTTACTTTTTCTTTTGATAGTACATTGATAGTAAATCACCCCTTCTAAGTGGAGTTGAACTAGTTTTTTTTTTGGGGTCATGAACTAGTTAATATATCCATTATCAGCTAGTTTTAGTTTAAAATAATAGCATGATCTCAAGTTTTAAACACACACGGCTAATCCAAATAAAAATTTATCTCAGTTAACTGTTTTTTTCGACTGAAACAAAATTTTTTTTCTTTGAAATTAAATGGGATTTGGTGTAGGATTTGGTGTATGGTTGGAGATGCTCTAAGAGCATCTCCAAGAAACTCCACAAAACCTCAAATTTAAGGTTTTCCTCCTCCAAGAGTAACTCTAAAACCTCAAATTTTGAGGTTTTGAATAGTGACACCTCAAATTTGAGGTTTCACTATTCAAAACCTTAAAAATTGATGTTCATCATTATTTTTGCAATTTAGTCCCCACAATTACATATGTTTTAAATTTTATTTTATTAATTTATTTTTGCATCATGTTAATCTTTAAAAGTCTATATATCAAAATTATTTAACATATATAACATTAAGCAAATTTAATAGAAGATAAAATATTATCATAAACATGTTTTACAACCAATAATATTACAAGAAACAAATTTAACATATATTAAAATAACAAAAAAAGGATTACATAAACATTAATATTACACAAATTAAAGCACACCATAAACACTAATGTACTTTGTGTTATTTTTGGGTATGTAATATATCTATTATAAAGTTTTAAGAACTATTTTAGTTTTGATTAAAAGAAAGGACTAAAATGCAAAATATTTATTTTTTAAAGTTTTGTTTGAGGTTTTACCATTGGAGGACAACACCCTCAAACCTTAAAAATCTACTATTCAAAACCTCAAATTTGTGGAGTCTCTTGGAGATGCTCTAAGGGGATCGAATTTTGTTACCATTTATATGATGGGATTCATTCAAAAGAAAGAGATATTGTTTTCCGAGAGATGAATGAGAAATGTTATTATTTAGAGTAAGATCAAATCTAGAATAGTATATAGCTGATATGAACTTATTTAGTTGAAAATCAATGTAGTTAACACATTTCATAGAGAATAAGTTGGATAAATTTTATAAAGAATAAAAACTGATGGTTCTGTGTGGTGGTATATTGATTAAAATGTCAAAATTTTAAAGTTGTTATACTGTTTAAGACTTGGAAGTTTCCTAAAGTGGACTTATTGTAATGATGTGAAAAAAATCAAAGCATTTCTTTTCTTTTTAGGCAGGGTGATGGTTGTTTTTTTCCTTTTCTTAAAACTTAAAAGGTAGGGTCATGGTTAAGGAAATGACTAAGAATCTATTCAGGGAAACAATTAACAAAGCAAGTTGGTAGTTAATTAGTCTCCCTAATAAAAAATAAATTACAAGGAGCATCAAAATGTCTTGACAGACCATGAAGTAAAATGTTAAATATCCAATGAGAAGAGATGGAATTAATTAAGTCTTAAGAACTTTTAAGCCCATCATCGGTTCATGTCTCCAATAACCCTAACTGGTGGGTCCATTTACCTATCGAACACACGCTTGTCCACAAATACTTTTTATATCATTTTCCTTGGAAAAAAAAAATTCTTTTAATTTATTCAAGCCAATATTACATGAAAAACACTAATTTTATGTCATTCACTCAATTTACATGGGTATGTTTCATTCTATTTCACTTATCCATTGAAATAGTTGATTATATTTCACCCAAGGTTGATTGCTTAGAACCGTAGTTCTATTTTTTTTTATTGTGAATTATTTTTTTAAAAACAAATTGGTGCTAATTGATTTAGACTTTAAGATAAACGACTAATTTATTTAAAATTACATATATATATATATATTTATTAATTTATATATATTAACTGAGGATACATTCACAAAAAAAATCTTACGATATTGTTCAAATAGCGTTTGATGGGTCACATCATTTAATTTAACTAATTAAATTTTTTTAATTAAAACTATATGTCATAGAGGAAATCTCTCCAACTCTCATTAATTCTACAAAATAAGCCTACTAATCCATATTTCATAAATTTAAGCCCAGCTAAATGTAATATTTTAGATTTACTTTTTTTTTTGGTAAGGAATATTTTAGATATATTTATCATCTATTTTTTAATTTTCTTTTGCTTTATTAACAAGCTTTTTATTATTATATTTATAACAATATTATCTATTGCGTATATATGTATTTAGATTAGTGTACTATACAAAACTTTTATTATGACGTAGACTATTATACATATTTAAGCATACTTACAAATATTTATACATTTCGTTGGAAACATATATTGTTTTTTCGTTTGTTATGTCTAACAAATTTATATAAATCTATTTATTTATCGTATGCTCTCTCTCTCTCTCTCTATATATATATATAATATATATATATATATAAATAATGAAGATTAGTTTATACTTAAAAGATATTTAAATAATAAAATTAGCATACATTTTGATCAAATTTACTTATAAAAATATTAAAACTAATGGCATTAACATATGCTTGATCAAAACTATTTAACTTTATTACATTTATGCACTATACATATCATTTTTGTATGTTTATAGATACTAGAAATCATGTGGTCTGTCACACACATTTATATATTAAAATTGATTAGTCAACCTATTTAATCAAAATTTAGTATATCATTAATATGAAAGAATTGATATTTTTGCTCATTTAAAAAAAGAAATCAATAACGGCAATATTTTCTAAAATATGAATTCTCTATAAAAAATGCTAAGAAATTGAAAACCACGTTTATTTGATTTAAAACACACAAAATGAGAATAAATAAAATAAAAATTATGGATGTGAAACAAGTGTAAATTTTGTTATTATATATAAAATGTGAATCTTATACAAAAAAAAAACGTTTCTTTACAATGCTTGGCGTAGCAATTAGTTTTTTTAGTAAAAAAAAAATGTGATACACTCAAAATAAACAATAGTGGGGTACTAATAATAGTTAGATAACTATACCAAACCAAGTGGATAAAAGTGTACGCGGTTTCCTTCGGTTCCTAGCCAACAAGATATTACGGATCATTTGATCAATAGTCTTGAAATCCCTTCTGGTGTTGATGCGATTCCCATGTGAAGACGCGTGCTCCGTTCCCTCCACAGCTAGAATAGTGTGGCTTGAGCAGCGAGGCAGTTTAAAATCTTTGGACATGTAAGATATCTCAAAGAGAGCCAATTGATGAGAGTTGACCAACAAAGAGATCTGCCAATTGATGAGAGTTGACCAACAAAGAGATGTATAAGAGATCTCAAACCAGTGTAAATTGTAAGTGATTTATATGTAAATTGTCATAGCTGCCAATTTTATGGGAAAGAAAGACGTTTGGTGCAACTAGAAATTAAGTTGGACCGCTACCATTGATCAAATATGTACTTTAATTGATTATTTTACGTATTGTTCTAAGATTTGGATACCAATTCTGATTTCAGACCATAAAAGAAGATTAAAGCAAAAAAGATCGATAGGTATGATTTTATTTTTTCAGTGTGAAAGATATGTTAATTTTCCATAGCTGCGTATCTGTATATATCTGAATACCTTCTTTATGAACACCCTAGGGTTAATTGATCATCGTGTTTTCAGCCGTTAGATCACATAACCCGACTTAGATAATAGACTCCACAAAATGGTATAAACGGTCTCAAAACGTTATGCGTTAAGAAAATATGGAGATTATTCTTAATTATTTTTCTATTACAAATTATAATAATTGTTATATCTACAATGTACAATAGACAAGTTTTCCCCTTATCTACGCCAAACGATTCTTGTTTTTCCCATGCTGAAGATTTCATGTAAGCTTGTTTCCATTAATATGGATAAATTATAATAAATTCTTCTGAGATTCGAATCCCACACTTCCTAGTGTATAGAAGCATTAATAAATCTTTGATCAATCATTGTGCCAACTAGGTTTCCACATGGAGATTGTTTTTTAGACGTTAAAATGGATGCCTAAAAAAAGAGTACTTTGAATTTGAACTGAATGATGGGTCGGATGAGTAATGAACAAGTGGCATGAAAAAACTACATGCACAAGTTATAGTTCACGTTCAATGCGAGAGTTAAACCTGTTTTTCATTGTTCGCTAAACCTAAGTAACAAAAACATGTTTGAAATACCCAAATTGGTGTTAAACGTATTGTATGATAAGTTTCAAAAAAAAAAAAAAAACGGTTTTTTATGATCTTCGTAGTATTAATGCTAAGTTGAAGCTCTACAATCCGATATAACGTTTGAAACAGTCTTTTTTTAATCAACTTTTTGGTTCCGATATAAATGTTTGAACAGTCTAAAATCATCAAGATCGCAATTATACATTTTAGATACTAGGCTAGGATCGTTTCCGTGTAGAATATCATTTGTTTTTTTGGAACATTGCCTCCATTCTATATGAAGGTTAACAAATGTAGCCATATTGTATACAAATTTACACACGATATGCCATGGTATTACATGAGTTTAGCAGAGTTAGTCCTATCAATAATAATGCTGATTCTTGTCGCATCATTGAAAAAACTTTAGACGTGTATGGAAATAATTTTGATGGTGAGGTTTTGGATGATGCAATGACGTTTTGCTTTGATATGGTTAGTGCCCTTTCTATTTTGCTTTTGGTTGACAATAATTTAAGAGAAAATGATAGATTGTTATACTACAAGAAAGAAGAAAAAGAAAGTAAAAAAAAAAAGAAAAGAAAAAAGGAGAAGAACTTTTGTTGGAGACCAAAGAAGGTGGGGAACAAACTCAAGACATAAGTGGAAAACATAGAGTTGTATAGATGTAGGAATTATAGCTAGGCATATAGGGTGCATTAATATGTTTGCACAAACTATATACAGAATATTATAATGGGAGGTTAGGAATATAGTAAGGATAGTAGACGCTTACACTCGACCCTAATCTGGAAAACTCCAATAGAATTATCCAAAAGATTTTTAAAAATGGGATATATTCTAAAGAAACTATGAGAAAAAGGGTTTGACTATGAAAATTTTAAAGTAGAGAGCGAAAACAAACCGGCAAACAAATCGGATCAAATCACATTTGACTATTATTTAGTACATCAATGTTGGACTAGGCATAGTTTTAGCTGGTTTTAAAAGTTAATTATATATGCGCATACGTCATGCAGAAGTCGGTTTCTTATGTTACAGATTAATTTTTAAGTGTTTATTTTTTGACAATGAGATTAATTTTGTTTCCAAGGCTATTTGAAAAGACTTGATAAATGTAGATTGATTATGTTTTTTAAAATTTTAACCACTTGAAAAGAGTTTTGCATTCTTGAAAGTTGTAAAGTAAGGGGTAGTCTTGTAAGAACCGATCCACAAGAAGTTTTGGTTTTTTGAGGTCCAAACAAAACAGTCAATTTTCGGCTTTGATCATATATAATCGATCACAATTGTTTTTGATATCTAAAAAATTGACCGTTTAAATTTTTAATACCTCAAAAATCGCCCGGACTTGTTAAAGCCACCCCATATTGAAATGTAGAAACTCAATACATAGGGCAATCTTATAACTTGGTCATCTATAACATTTTTGGGAGAATAATATTTTCCAAAAATATGTGCATTTACATAATTAGTCGACACCTTACAAACTGAAAGATGATGTAATTATTAGATTCATTCAATACAACTTATAAATTTGTAGACAAACTTTACTAATGGAAAAACTTTAAGCTTTAAAGGCTTTGTGTTTGTGGACCAAGTAATGTCTTAGGGATGAACTGTTTAGTTGTCTACTTAGTGCGATCAAGAAGACAAAGAGGAAGACGAAGAAGAAGAAAATGGTGATGAATGATGATAAGATGGATAAATTTTGTTGTTTGTTTTTTTTAATCAAGATAAATATGTTTTCTAAATTGGGTTTTCGTAAAGATAACTGTTTCCTCTTTTTGTTGACTTGTGTGTGTGAGTTTTGGTCATAGCTGCATGATCCCTTTGTTTGGTATCGATAATATATATTTATATGATTCATGTTTGAGTGGGTGTGAAAGATAAGGATACTTTTCTTTTTGTTGGTATCCCACTATCTTGTATTGCATCCCGTGAAAATGTTTGTGTTTCACCCATTTCATTATCCGTTTCTTTGCATGTCTAGAGTTTTTACGATTTGATATTCTAAACCAATCATACAAATTCAAAATTAACATCAATATTTTAAAACACAATTTGTATAACCCGTGTATAAAGTATACAGTCTTATGTTTTTTTTTTTTTGGATTATTGCATGAAATATACATTTTTTTCATTTTTAATTCAAAACTACACCCCTATTGTGAAAACTTGCAAAACTACTTTAAAGAAGTAGTGAAATTACAGTTAGAGCCTTAATGAACAAACAATAAAACTGCAGCCGCAATGACCGTTTTATCATTTTGGAAGTCTTCGTTGGAAATTTCCACCAAAAGTCTGGAGCGAAATATGGAAGTCTACATCGTAATTATTTAGTAAATTTAAATCTATAAATGCATAAAAAATAATTTGACCATAAAATCTTTTGGATAATTAAACGAAATGCAATTGTGATGTTTTAAAAATAAAAGTTCACCAAATTAGCATAAAGTAAAATAAAAAGACAAATTGGAAAGAAAAAGTGTACATTTTGGAAGTCTGCAACGAAATATAGAAGTCTACATCGTAATTATTTAGTAAATTTAAATCTATAAATACATAAAAAAATAATTTGACCATAAAATCTTTTGAATAATTAAACTAAATGCAATTGTGATGTTTTAAAAATAAAATTTCACCAAATTTGCATAAAGTAAAAAAAAAAGACAAATTGGAATGAAAATGAATGAATGAACTACATACTATCCTTTTGGAAATACTATATTTCATCACATTACATTGAGAAGTTTTGTGACAATGTTGGGACATGGTATTAGTAATTATTTTGTATTATGTATGTATAGTCTTTATGATTGTATGATTGTAATAGATTAACGTTTTAGAGATTTGTGTTACATGATCCATGATTTATAATGAACAACTTATAAGAAGTTTCAATGTAGGGTTTGATTATGAGAAGTTGAATTCACTACGAGGGGATGTAAAATCTTTAATATTATGAGTCATGTATGTCATTGACATTAGTTTGTGGGTTTGTGTGTTAAAAATATAGGAAATAGATCGACATTACAATTTGAAAACATATTTTTACGTTTAGAGTTACATTTAAGGTTCATAATTTCAAGATTTTAAATGCCAAATTTGGAAAAAACTAAAATTATGAATATATTAAATCTTTGGATGATTAATAATATCTTTAATTAACAATTATGAATAATCTAAAGGAAAATGTCGAGTTTGGTTTTGAACTGTAGCCTTCCATTGTAGCATATTTCGCATATGCATACTTCCAATGTAGACTTTCATTCGAGTTAGTGTTTGAATTGCAGACTTCCATTGTGTTTAGGGTTTCATTTTAGAGTATTGGGTTTCGTAGACATCCACATGGGAGTCTACTTAACCGGAATATTATTAACCTAACCGAATATTAAACCAATAATTATTAACCTAACCGAAAATATTTTGTCTCCATATAAATAAATCATATTTGTAACCCTAAAAAATGTTTTAGAATCTCTCTATGCATCGGCGCTCAACCTTCATCCTCTTTTTATCGTCTTCTTCAATTTCCGATCTCCTTCTTTCAGATCTCCATTTAAATAAATCAAATTTGTAACCCTAAACAAATCTTTTAGAATCTCTCTCTCTCTCTCTCTCTCTCTCTCTCCCTCCCTCTCTCCCTCTTTTCTCTCTCTCTCTCTCTCTCCAGCGGCGCTCAACCTTCTTCCCCTTTTCATCATATTCTTCAATTTCCGATCTGCTTCTTTCAGATCTCGGATTCCTTCCTCTACGCCGCCTGCTCCCCGTTGCAACTCTTGGTAGGGCTTCGATTCGACACAGAAACGTCTGAGTTATGGCAACGCTGAAGGGATTCGAGCTTTTCATCGATCTCCTTCGCTCTTCTACATATCTGCACATGACCACTGTTCTGAAATAGTTTCCACCTCTGTCGATCTCTTGCTGCTGCCTTTACCAAGGTTAGCTACTAGCATCTCATTGTGTCCTTTTCATAATCTGCCTCTTTATGTCTCTAAATCTCTCTTTCTTTATGTCGGTTCCTCAGAGTCTTACCAGATCTAGGTCGTATCCATTATGTCTTTTATGATTGGGCTTCAGATCGAAGGTTCACAACAAACAAAGTTCGTCTTTAGGTTTGGCTTATTATTTTCTCAAAAATTCTCTCTGCGGTTTGCTTCTAATTGAGTTTTTTTCCTTGTCAGAGTCGAGGCATCTCACTGAAGAACAACAAATATGAAAATAGAGTGTTTTTTCTGACTTGTGAGACAACATAACTACTGGCAAAGTTTATAAGGTTTGTGTTTTTAGGTGTTTTATAAAAAGTTTTGTTTTGATTTTGTGAAGTTAAAAGTTTTGAACTTGTGTGAAAAATAGCATGTTCTTGAGAAAGAGAGAAGAGAAGATTATCTAGGAAAGACTGTTCAGGTAATTAAAAAAACACAAGAAGTTGTTATATGTAGACCAACTGTTCGATGAAATTCCTCTGAAAGAGAGAATTTTTTTTTTTTTTAGGGTTGTTCCTCACATCACTGATGCAATTCAAGAATGGATTGAACTTGCGGCAAGGAGTCCAGGAGTCCAGTTGATTGACAGTCAGGTCCAACTGATGTTTGTGTCATAGAACTTGGAGGAACAATAGGTACTTTAATAGATTTCTCTTCATAAAGATTTTAACTTAGTGTCAGGTTTAAGAATATGGAGATACTCTTTGAATTTTCAAGGAGATATAGAGTCTATGCATTTCATTGAAGCTATTGAGCAGTTCCCGTATCGCGTTTGTAAGATATGGTCTTGTGTGTTTAACAGTGAGAGTTTTCTTAAGACATCAAGATATAACCTTTTTTGGTAGGTTCTGAAAACTTTTGTTTCATCCATGTCAGTCTTATGCATGTGTTGAATGTTGTTGGTGAGGAGGCAAGTTTCTTGATTATTCAATATTTTTGTGCAATCTGTTTGGTTTTCCTTTGGAGTTGTTATGCTGAAAAAGCCTAATTACTTACAAAAGACTAAACCAACACAACATAGCGTTGGAAAATTGAGGGGTCTTGGTTTGAGCTCTAATATCTTGGCATGCCGTAGCACAAAGGTATCATTCTTTGTTAATTTCTTGTTTTGGTTTTGGTGATGTTTGTTTAAGTTCTTATATGGAAACTTGATTTTGTAGCCACTTGAAGCTAATGTGATGGCCAAACTCTCTCAGTTTTGTCATGTCCCGGTACGTAATATGTTATTCCTCTATTTTAATTTGTATATGGTTTCTTGTAGATCTGCAATAGGGTCATTAACATCTTCCCTCCATTTTGTGGACTAATAAGGTATCAAATCTGAGTTTGAAAAGTACGTTTTCCTCTCTCTATTGTTAATCTATTGATTGGAAACATTTACTGTTGTTGTCGGCAACTGAAGTGTGCATTGTAGACTATTGTTGGAAGTCTACATCGTAGACTTTTTGGGAAGTATACAATTTAGACTTCTCTGTACTTAGTTATTTGCTATGGTTATGGTCTATAGTTATTTCCCAATTAGTTACTTCTTGTTGTTATCAGGTTTGGATTAATATAACTACACATAGCGGATACAGATTCATGAGACGCGTTGCAGAGGTGAAATGGCCAAGGTTGATGTTCTGGTGTGCCTAATCACTGTATGTGTGATGAGTTGGGTTGATGTCTGTCGCAAACTTGTCATTCTGCATAATGCTATAGTGTTTCAGGTTTATAAAAGCCATCATTTATTGTTTTGTCCAATCATATCAGATGGTTATGGTCTTGCTGTTTTAAGTTGTCAATGTCACAGTAGAGGCATGGGGAAAGTTGTTACATTTATTCCCGTGCCCTTTATGATTTTTTTTTGGAATCATCATCTACCTTGTTATAATATTATATATTTTAATTCAACAGTTTGGGTTGAAGTTGGTAGTTCAAATTAAATTTCAAAGATCTAATGTATATCCGGTGGTCTCTTAAAAATTTCTAAGATTAAATTTCAACAGTTTGTGTTCAAGTTGTTATTAAAGCAGTAAAAAGTTCTTAAAAATTTGTAAAAAAATTGGGCTAAACTGGAAGTGTGCAATTGTAATCAAATTAGAGTTGAAAACAGCAAATGAAAAGTCGCGGCAATTTAAAATAATTAAATTTGGGGGCAATTTAAAATAATTAAATTTGGCGGCAATTGAAAAGAGGTAAAACTTTAAATTAGGTTTAATGGAAGTCTACTCTCGAAGTCTACTCCCGAAGTCTACTCGAAAAGTCTGCAGTAAACACAATAACCGCTTTATACTCCGGAGTGTACATAATAACCGTTGTTTTAACAGCTGTAATACATGTGGGCACTGAACCGTCAAATTTAACCAACATATTAAAACTCGGGTAAGAATTTTTGTGAAAAAACTGTAAATTTTTCTCCCCGCCCACGAAGAAGACCGACACTTCCACCATATCTGGTGGTCTCTCTTCCTCTCCTTCCTTCTCTTACTCTCTTCCTCTTTGAATTTAACTCTTACTCTCCCTTCTCTTCTCTTATCAGTTATTAGATTTGTCCGCCGACTTCTCCAGATCCAGATCTAGATCCAGATCCAGATCCACTCGTGGAAGAAGATTTTTAGGTAGATCTGGTTATGGTTCGACTTTTGTAAAGAAGTCGCAGACTTCCGTTGCAGACCTTAATTTTAAATTGCTTTGTTGTTTTTTTCAGGTTGATAATCATTGACAGACGGTTTCCACAATGACTCCATACTCAAGGGTGTGAGCCAGAGCCAGGAAAAAGTTGCGGCTATTATTGTGGTAACACAGAGTTGTTTGATCTACTTCTCGGTTTTGAGAAGACCCTTGCTGCTCTACTCCCAGACGAACTTGCACAAATTAGGGCGTCGAGTGTGGAAGTGATTCTCAAGTTCCATGAATTGAAATTTTTGTGGTCCGCATGCGTGGTCCACCATATGCTGAGCTTTCAGTTAGTGTGCGATAAGCCGAATGAGATATGGAGTCTCATTGGGGTAAATCCCGTAAGGTTGTCGTTGCTAGAGTTTGCGGATATTACAGGTCTTTGGTGTCATCCCGTTGACAATTTGATGACACCTAAGGCTGAAGTTATTGAAGCGAAGAAAGATTTCTGGAGACTTCTTGGATTGAACCAAGAAATGGGTTTATCTATTAAAGACATAATTGCTGCTGCCAATAGATGTCAGTCATGGGCTCGGGTAGATCGTATAAGGTTGAGATATCTTGCATTATATGTTGGATACATTGAAGCCCAAAGAGAGTATCAGGCCACAAATGTTAACTTGGCGAGGCTGGTTATGGATGAAGAAGCATTTCTGGCGTATCCATAGGGAAGAGTTGCTTGCAATAATCTGATCAAGTCTGTGAAGGATACATACATTACAGACTTGTGGAAGAATTAATATTACATAGCGGGTTTTGTGCAAGTGCTCCAAGTGTGGATATACATGTCTCTACCAGACCTTGGTACAAAAATAGGAAACCCTTTACCAACCCTTCCTGGAACTCCACTGATCCTTCGGTTTAAAGGATCCAGATATCGCAAGCATGTAAAGGATAAAGTCCAAAACCAGGTATGTACTTGTCTTGTAAACTTATTGTGTAAACTTCTGTATTAAACTTCCGTAGTAAACTTCCGTAGTGAACTTTTGTTGTAGACTTCAGTAGTAGACTTCTGACTAAGACTTCTGAATTAGACTGGTGAAGTAGACATGTCTATTAGGTTAATTCAATATTTTGTATTTTCTTTGTAGTCAAATTTTATAAAGTACACTCGCACGACTTCTGTTGAGGACATGTTCCCTGTCTGGGAAGATGATGTTGACGATCCTTTGATCAAAAACATTATCCTTTCATCCTACGGAGGTAATTGGGAATTTGAGAAACTTCACTGGCCTGCATATGGTAAGATTACAAGTGCTGTGGAAGATGACACTAATGTGGCAGATGAGAAAGGTACGTATTCTGATTATTGACTGTCGTTTTATACTTCTAGAGTAGACTTTTGTAGTATACTTTTACTGAATAAACATTATAATACTTGTACACTTCTCTTATTAACTTTGTTTTGTGATTATGTGTTAAACAAACCCTATCAAGGTTGTACCTTCGAGGAAAGTAGGTGGAAAGAGCGATGGACAGAGCAGGAAGAGAAAGAGATCCACCTAAATTGGTCCTCGTGGTTCAGAAATTCCAAGCCGCCATTGAGGCTTCCCTTACCAAGTTGACAAAGCAGGTTGACCAGCTATCTGATCAGGTTGAGAAGCTATCTTCTAAGGTTGGCCACCATTTAGCGGGTGGTAAAGTTGTTGGCATAGAGATGGTCCTGAGCAATGCAACAAACAACAACCAAGAGGCCAACAACCAAGAGGAAAACAACGAAGAGGCTAAGGTCCATAAGACATCTTCTCCACCTGCTGATGATGGGGTTAGTACCAAACCTTCCTCTCCCAATCATAACATCATTCGTAAAAGCAAAAGGGTGAAAAGAAGACATCAAAACCATAAGCAATAAGATGTTCTTCCATTTAGGATGTTCTTCCATTTACGATTTCTCTGAAAGCTTAAACAAACATTGTACACTGTTATTAAACAATTTATAAGGTTTGTCTTATACACATTTGTCCTTTGCCGAAGGTTTAATAACCTTGCAGAGTTATAGGAGTGTCAATTGTTCTCCCCCAAAAATCTTACAAGATAAAAAGCTTAATTCAGTGAAAGAGGATAAACAACCAAAACCAGTCCAACTGTTCTCAACAATTAAAGTCGAACAAAAATCAACGGAGGTTGTAGAGAAGCCAAGTTTGGTGGAAGTTAAAGGTGAAAAAGAAATTGAGCATGTTAAAGCATCTCAGTCTAAGATTATTAAGTTACAGCTGAATCAAAAGATGAATGCTGCTAGGGGTAAGAGTGAAAGAGTGTTGGCAAAGCCGTTGACACTGAAAACACCTTTCCAAGGGTATGACTTACGGTCCATCCAAAAAGGGAAAGGATATGACCCTTTTGGTACTGTTGATGCGAAGAAGATGACGTTGTTAGTAGATTCTTTGAAAGCCGAACCGTATGTTATTTAAATTTGGGATTTATTTTTGAATAACTTCTTGCATTGGCAATTTGACATACTATATTTACTGTGAACAGGAAAGTAGATCTAAAGGTTATTAATAGCCGCGCCAATTGGTTTCATATACTACGTAGTAGAAGACAATGGATGAAGGACTTCGTAAGTAGACTTATTGTGTAGAATTCTTGTGTAAACCTCTTGTGTAGACTTCATGTGTAGACTTCTGCTGTAGTCTTCTTATGTAGGCTACTTTACTTATTTTTGGTTTTTATTATTGTAGCACTTGGATGCTGGCCTAAACCTGCTTAGACACCGTTTCCATAACCATCCACAATTGTTTAGGAGCAATCGAATATGCTTCATTAATACAATGTTTACCTACTTGTGGGCAAAAAATACCAAATCTATGTGGACAACCATGGAAATCCTGATGGGTCTGGTAATATGTTACCTTCTGGAGCCATTGATTACTACACAGGTGAATTACCTGCATTTTGTAGATCAGACAAGGTTTGGGGGATTGAGGTAGATGACATCTACACTTTCATGAACATCAACGGAAATCACTGGATTGCTCTGTGGATATCTATTCCAAATCGTAAGGTTGTTGTGTGGGATAGTTTGTTTAGTAACACGTCGCTTGATGCGACGAAGAAGCTGGTGGAGCCTATTGCGGTGATGGTACCAAATACTATTCGGGAGTTGTGTCCTGAGCAAGATAGGCCGAAGTATACTAGAGATGCGTATACGATCGAGGTGCATGAAGCTCCACAACAGGCTGATGGAGCGAGTTGTGGACTATTTGCTTTCAAATTTGTCGAATACCATGCTCTAGGGTTTCCTTTTAGCGTCATGGCCAACATGATCATCCAGGAATGTAGGGATAAGCTTGCGGTCGATATATGGCACGAGATAAAGCAAGATGGCACACAACACCGAGATTGGTCTCACTTGGATTTCTATGATGCGTAATGCTCCGCTACGTAATATCTTTTGGTAGCCCGAGCTAAATTTTTAGGATTGTTGCATATATTTTGTACATGTTGACAAACTCATATCCTAATTTTTGCGGGATCAGTTAGTTATTTTGATATTTTGTGAACTTTGAAAATAGACTTCTCTTATAGACTTGTACTCTGGAAGTCTGTTGTACTAATATAGACTTCTATTGCAGACTTCTACTGTATAGTTCAGATGTCATTGTCCTTAATATGTTTTGTTTATTGGCCTAATTTTTTTATACTGCTCTTCAGTACCCCTTTTGTAAGTTACTTGTACAATGCAACATAAATATTGGAAAATGTAACATAAAATGTAACTTTTTAATTACTAAACAATAATGAAATTCGTAGGAATATATAAATGTGTTAGTCGCACATATCGAATATCATCCTATGGCATTTTTGTTAGATACAGAGCCATTAATACGTGGTACTTATAAATGGCTCTGGTTCAAAACGATGAGGTGACAAATTAATTTTTTCAGATTTTGTCCTAATGGAAGTCTACGATGAAAGTTTACAATAGAAGTTTACGACAGAAGGCTACTTGAAAAGTATACTGACACGAGTCATAATGATAGCGCCAATTGTTTTCAGTGTAGACTTCTTGTGCACAACATGAAAATGTCTATTGTAGGCTTCACTACTCTCGAAGTCTTTTACAATCCAAGTAAGTCTTGTAAAGTCTTCCCTGTAGATAAACAATGTAGACTTCCCTGGAAGTCTACTACACGTGTCTCGAAGTCCTTTACAACCCAACTAGGTCTGAAATGGGTAGTAAATACGATTTGATGTTCACTTACCTCGTTTTTATAAAATGTTTCAAAGGCATTAATCAAGTCATGTCTTATAGTTTTACTTTTTGAAAAAGGCACGTGCCTTGAAGTCTGTACAAAAAAAGATACGTCTTTCCGTCTATTCGTTTCTATATATATGTATTTCCGTTAAAACTTCTCTACATCTTTCATCCCTAAAACTTCCATTTCTTCTTCCAAACATTCTGACCAAAATAATGGATCCTATTAGGGCAAAGAGCCTGACCAAAATGGATCCGATTAAGGCAAGGGAGATTCGATTTCTCATGGATTTGAAGAAATCGATGAAAGTCTACCCTAAGACGAGGATCCTTGAGGAAGGTAATCCCAATTACTTATTAGGTTAACATTTCGTATTGTTTATGTCGAATTAATACGATATGTTCTTCGATAATACAGGTTACAAAGTAGAGATTCCGGTTGATGGACCATTAGGTACTCCATATGAGGGAGGAGTTTTTTGGCTTTCCTACACATTTCTGATTGAACATCCATTAGGGCTACCAAGGGTGTATTTCCGTACCAAAATATACCATCCCAACATCAATGCAACCGGGTCCACCTACCATGAGATGCTTAGAATGAGATGGAGTCATGCGCTCCGCCCGGACGAGGTTGTGAACGAAATCCTCCACCTCATGGCTTCACCGAACTTGGCCTCAGAGCCTTTGGTGGCTGAAGCGGCCGAAACGTACCTAAATGACAAAGCCAAGTTCGAGGAAATTGCTCGGCAGTGGACGGAGGAGCATGCAATGGAGTGAGGTGGTGGATTTGAAGAGAAGATTGAAGAAAAAATGAGTTTTTAATTTGTTTTAATTAACTTTCGTTTTTTATTTTATGTTTTAGAAACTTTTTTTAATTTTCAATTGTTGCTACTTATATTCGTGACCTAATAAAGACTCCTTCTCTACATTTGATAACGCTAATTTAAAGCTAATTGTATAACCTAATTCGTCAAAGTGGAATCCTTACTATACCCGAAGTCTACAAAAAAAGTCTATACACGAAGTCTACGATGGAAGTTTACTGATAGCGCCAACAACTTTCATAGTGTAGAGTGTAGGGTCAGTGCACAACAGGAAAATGTCCACTGTCCACTTCACTACTATCGAAGTCCTTTTACTCCCCTACTAATTCTTAAATGGGTAATCTGAATTAAAAAAGTTATATGAACAAGTGGTGGAAGTTAGGGTTTTTAAATTCTGAGTAACCACTGTTCACTTAGATTGTTTTTATTAAACGTTTCAACGGCATTTATAAGTAGTTGACTATAATCAAGTCACGGCTTTTCGTTTTACTTTTTGAAAAGGTGGACGTGTCGTGAAGTCTCTACACCAATAGAGACATCTTTTCGTCTATTCGTATCGATATATATGTATTTCCGTAAACACATCACTACTTCTTTCATCTCTAAAACTTCCATTTTTTCTTCCAAACCTTCTAACCAAAACAATAGATCCGATTAGGGCAAGGAAGATTCGATTTCGTTCGGATATGAAGAGACTAACGAAAGAGTACCTTACTATGAGGATCGTCGAAGAAGGTAATATTAAATGATTTCAAGGTTTCCATGTCGTATTTGGTGTGAATAATCTAATATGTTAATAGATGATACAGGTTACCATGTGGAGGTTCCTAAAAATGGACCAGAGAATACTCCTTATGAGGGAGGAGTGCTTTGGCTTTGCTACACATTCCCGATTGAGTATCCATTAGGGCCACCAAGGGTGTATTTCCGTACCAAAATATACCATCCCAACATCAATGCAACCGGGTCCATCTACCATGAGATGCTTAGAACGAGATGGAGTCCTGCGGTCTGCCCAGACAAGGTTGTGAACGAAATCCTCCACCTCATGGTTTCACCGAACTTGGCCTCAGAGCCTTTGGTGGCTGAAGCGGCCGAAACGTACCTAAATGACAAGGCCAAGTTTGAGGAAATTGCTCGGCGGTAGACGGAGGAGTATGCATGGAGTGAGGTGATGGATGTGAAGAGAAGATTGAAGAAAAAAGGAGTTTTTAATTTGTTTTAATTAAAATTCGCTTTTTATTTCATGTTTTTATTTTATGTTTTAGAACTTTTTTTTATTTTCAATTGTTCAACGTTAATCGTTAATAATAAAGATTCCTTCTCTAAATCTACAAGTGTTTATAGTTTGGTAACTCATATTATCATATTACTCTCATGTAATGCTTTTGTGCCGAAGTATACAACCGAAGTGTATATACGGAGTTAACCATGAATTAACCATGAATTCACCAGGAAATAACCAACAAACAAGTTCTACTTCTGAGTTTTAACAAGGTTTACTACGATACAACTTCCTTAACAACGAGCCTCAAATTTTTTTTACTTTTCCTGACCAAACATCACATAAACTATCACAATGGTCATCAACCTTAGCCACAAAAAACACAATTTGAAGCACAATCTCAACTTTCCGATTTCCTTTTCGCGCATCTTTGCTTCTTCTTACTGTTCTTGTATCATGACATTTGATTCGTTTGCCTCACATTTGGCCTTCCTAATCTCATGGTCTATGCTTGTAAATCTTGCAAAAGCATCTTGAACTTCTTCAAAAACACCATCCTCCACCCACTTAAACAAATGTCCCTAATGCACAACACAATAAGACATTGTGTTACATCTCTTTTAAACGCAACCACCACATAATAATTTTCAACTAATTTGAACGCAAACAAGCTCTACTTTTAACATAAACAACATATTACTTACATCTCTTTTGTTTGTCCACGATTTGGCATAACGTTTGTTGTTGCAACGGAAGAACGGTCTTCCAGGATTCTCAGGCGTCTTAGAAGTAAAGATCGTCACTCCTAAGCTGCACACATACTTTAACGGTAACTCACGGTCTCCGACAACACACGATGATACAGAGCTTGAAGAACTCATCGGAGGAATGCGCAAATTGAGAGCAATTCCAATAAAGATTTTGAATATAGGAATTTGAGAGACGAAATTGACAGAATTGAGAAATATTGGAATTTAGGGATCTTAGAAATTTTGAAATTTGGGAATTAGGGTTTGAATCCCGATTTGGGGATTAAAACGACGTCGTTTAAGTGAGCAGTAAAACGGTTTCGTTTTGATTAAACGGATATGTGTTACGGTGCTTTAACCCCGTGTAATGCTTTGATGCCGAAGTATACAACCAAAGTTTACATTGGAAGTCTACTTACTATTTATTGATTGTCAAATATAACGCTTAAGGTCCGTTTGCCTTGGTGGTTAACTAGTCACCCATACTTCATGATACAACTCCTTCTATTTGGTTTGAATTGAAGTGAAAACAAAGTTTTTTCTTTTCGAACACAAGTTTGAACATGAGAATAACCTAGATTGAGCACAAGTCCGGACACAAGTTTCAGAAATAATATAATTTTTTTTTCACAAATTTTAACACAAAGTTCGACATAATAATAACGCTAGACCGGACATGATAGTAGCTTACTTTTGAACACACGTTTCGACACGGTAGAAACAGAATAAAAGTCCTTAGTACAACAAAGTCTACAACGGAAGTCTATAACCGATGTTTACAACCAAAGTCCACCTTACACATCTCTTATTTTACACATCTAAGTTTAGTATGACCTAGTTGTCCGCAGTTCGTACAGTTGTACGTGGGGTTCATCTTCCGCGGTTTAGTCATTTTCCTCTTGGCGATTTCAAGCCAATATTGCCATCTAGACTTCTTCTTTCAACCTTTTTTACGGCCAACTTGAGGAGGTAAGCATAATACCTCCTCTTTGGGACATTTGTCGGCGTCCTTGCGTTGAAAATGTTGCTGCCGTAGCTTGCTTATAAATAATGTCTCTCGTAGGAAGGACAAATAACCATAGACACATCTTGATGGCACTCGATTAAAACCGCGTAAACGTGTGAGCAAGGGATCCTCTCGATTTGAAAGACACCACATGTACAAGCACCTTGGCCCATATCAACAAGAAAATTACGGTTTCCTCCCCTGATGTAGAATTGGACATCATTGATGCATTTTGTCGTCATGGAAGCCGTGTAATATTCACGTATATTCAACAAATATTCAAGAACGTGACTATAGCGTGTTGGTAAACTCAACGCTTCCTCTCGCCTGATCGGATAAAGTCCAAAAGAAATGGTATTGGAAATCCTCGAGCTACCTTTAGTGCTGCATTGATTGATTCGGCCATGTTACTCGTCTTGATGTTGTACCTCATTCCCGGAAAGTGCACACGTGACCACAACTTTGGGTCGGCCTCCTCCAAGTATGTTGCAAGATCCGGCTTTGCATATCGTATTGCGTCCATATATCGGTCATAATCTTCTTCCGTATATTCGTACGCTGCACCTTTGACCAAGTACATGAGATCTTTCCCCTAAATTTTTTCACTATATTGCATTGAAGGTGGTAATAACAAATGTCATGTGTTGCCTTCGGGAAAACCTTATCAATTGCGTTCTTTATCGCGATCTCCCTATCCGAAATGATCACCAAATTGCTATGTTCCGAGACACAATCACTCAATTTTGTAAAAAACCACTCCCACGAAGCATTACTCTCACTGTCCACAATCCCAAAAGCCAAAGGGAAAATTTGAAAATTAGCATTTTGTGCACATGCAACTAACAAAACTCTCTCGTACTTCCCACTTAAATGCATCCCGTCAACGACGATGACACTTCGGAGTCATTTAAATCCCTCGATTGAGGCTCCAAACACTAAGAAAATGTACTTAAACTTGTTTTGTTCATAGACCTCAAGAGCGGTGATTGTTCCCGGATTCGCTTCCTTGATTTGATGGAGATACGATGGGAGACTCTCGTATCCATTTTCCCAAGTTTCTCGCACCATTTCACGTGCATAAACTAATGCCCTATATGAAGTAGTATAATCCAATATCATGCCATATATTTTTTATAGCATCTTTGATATGTTGCGGCGTAAATACATTAATTATTCCAAAATGCTCGTAGAAAAGTCTTCCAATGTATTTGGCGGTAGCACGTTTGCGGTGCTTCACTCGATCATCATGTGAACATGCATGGACATTGATATACTTTGTCACTCAAAACCGGTTTGCTTCATTCTTTACAGCCGCTCTTAACCTCCACTGGCATTCTTTCACACAACAAATGGCCACAAATAGAGTTGGTTCAGACTTGAGTACCTTATATGCAAATCATAGCATAACACAAGTTAATTGCAATTCTCGAACTAGCTCTGCCTTGCTACCAAAACTTTGCGACACGAATATCTTATCGGACCATGTAAACATACTCGAGCGGCCAACTTGAACGTCGAAGGAGATATCCTCTCCATTTTCGTCTTTAAATTTTCCATATTCACTGTAATCATCATCAATATTTTCTCCATACTCTTCTTTAACATCCTCTTCTTTCACTTCATCTTCTTTCACTTCTCCATCATTACACTCATCCTCATCCTCATCGTTTTGTGGATTTTCATCTTCATCATTATTTTCATCCTCGTCTAAATTTGCATCTCCGTTGATATCGGTTTCCATCTCAAACCGAGTTGATACACAAAGACGTATCATACAGGTTCTACTTAGCTCCATCAAACTAGGGACTTGTCTATCGTTTGTGACATGCATCAGAGGTGTGTCATGAGGCAGTTGTTGAAGCATTGAACTAGGTAATGAATAAGTGAGCTCTACCACCTCCATTTTTTGTAACTTATAATCATCTCGAGCCATTTCAACAAGTTCCCTATGTGTAAAATCATCGCCCAAGATAAATATTCTCCCTCCTTTATGGGTATCCACCTCAAAATGCCACGTACCATCTTTCATAATCCAATCTCCATAAACAACAGGTATTTGAACAACCATATGTCAATAAAAAAATATATGAGGCTTAGTTAGCAACAATCGAAAACCAACCGTAGACTTCCCGTGTAGACTTGCAATCAGTCGTTGGAAGTCTACGTTGAATGAGCTAACTAGTCACCAAATAAAAAAATTAGATTTATCCCATAAATATTAGTCTTAAACATGTCAAACTTTCACAGATGATAGAGACATAGGTACCACACATGTGAGAACAAAAAAAAACATGAAATCTCTTTCTAGAATGACATTTAATTAGGTTTTAAAAAAACTGTGTATTGTAGACTTCCTCCGTAGACTTCCATTTTTATCCGTAGACTTCCCGTGTAGACTTTCAATCAGTCGATGGACGTCTACAGGGGGGTACTTTTGCATTTTAGCCAAACGCTTTGCAGACTTCCAGGGAAGTCTTCACTACCGTAGACTTTCCAGGAAGTCTGCAAAGGGTAGTTTTGCATTTGACCAAAGGTTTGACTTTTTTGTGCAGACTTCCTTAGAAGTCTACACAAAAAGAGGGGGTAGTTTTGTATTTGACTAAATTTTGACTTTCTCCAAGGAAGTCTGCAAAGAAAATTAGACTTCCTAGGAAGTGTGCAACATTTGTCGACATCCGTACAGGGCAATATTGCAATTGCGAATTTTTTCCGGAAGTCCCCAAATGGAACGTGAACTTCCTAGGAAGTCTACAAATAAAAGGGGTAGTTTTGCATTTGACCAAATTCATAGATTTTAGTAGTAGACTTCCAGGGAAGTCTACACTGTTTATCTACACTTTCTGGAAGTTTGCAAATATTGGTCAACGTTTTACTTTTTGGTCAAATGCAAAACTACCTCTTTTTTCTGTGCAGACTTCCCTGGAAGTCTACTTTCCGATTTCCAAATGCAAAACTAACCCCGTCTACGTGGCACTGTTTTTTTGTTTCCAAAGAAATCATGAAGACTTCCTTGGAAGTCTACTTCATATTTTTCACATAAATAGTCAAATGCAAATATGTCCTCTTGGTTGACTTCTGGAAGTCTACACATAAATTCTACGAGTTTCATATCTGAAATAACTAAATGTTTTTGTTTTGATTACCTTTTCGCACGTTGAGCTCCACCCCCAGAACTTTGAATTCTAACCGATATTGGTGTCGTAAAGCAAGATTTGCAAGAAATCAACCCGTTTTGATAAATTATTTTCAAAATGAAACTTAGCAAGATTTATGGATGAAATTGTAGAGGAGAAGAAAGGAAAAAGATTATAAAGATTAAATCAGACCATTAAGAGCTCGAAAATCAGTTGTTGAGCCAGTAAGAGCTCGAAATTGGTTGTTCATGGTGGTTGAAAAATTGATGAAGATGACATTTCGGTAAATAAGTTGATTTTTGTGGGATTGTTTAAACTTTTCATCTTTGATTGGAAGTCTACGAAACACAAAAGAAAGTCTACGTAGTGGCAGTTTTGTAAATAAATGAGCAGTTTAGTGGCAAAAACTCAAAAAATAGAAGAGAAAGAAAAAGGGGTGTAGTTTTGCATTTGACCAAGAAAAATTGTGTAGTTCAGAAAAGTTCCTTTTTTTTTGTCAACTACATAATAACTTATTTTCCACGGCTCAGTAATCCAAACCAACGGTGATAAGTTTACAAAAAAAAAAATCAACATTAACTAATCGTGCACCGTTCGCTAACCTGTCAGTCTTTAAATTTAGGGTTCGCGAGACAAGTTACAAGAAAAGGAAAAAAAACATCTCTTTTACCTTAATTAACAATTGTATGTTAAGGAATTATATAGCATAATTATACGGAAAAACACAAAATAACTGCAAATACAATGCTTGATTGACAACACATTTAAAAGAGCATCACTTTCTTATCCAATAAGTTTAGTTAACAGAGCATTATACATAGTATTTAGTAACTGCTAATACTCACAAATGTTTCTACAAATAGAGCTTTTACAGAGTATTGACCTCTAATATATATAAATAATAAAAATATAATTATATAACAAAATTATTTTTAGATTACATAAAAACAAATTATATATATTTATAACCGAATATGGGACAATTTCAAAAATGTCACTCTTGAATTATTTCTTACAAACATGCCACCATTGAATTATCATTTTACAAACATGCCACTTATAAAATTTTTAAAAAATCTTATATCTCAAAATCTTCAATCTTAAAAAAAAATTTAATCACTAACCAACCTTCAACACTAAAAACTAAATCCTAATATTAACATAGTCAACCCAAATATAAATAATATTTAAATTATAGAATACTGGCATTTTTTAAAAATAGCATGCCAAGAGTGGCATATCTTGAAAATTTTCAATAATATTATAATAAAATAATAATTCAGTTAAATATAATTTAAATTTGAAAATACTATTAATTTTTTTATTATAATGAAAAAATATAATATATATATATATACACAATGCATTTCAGTAAAAATAAAATGCACTATTGTTTTATATGTTCTTTTACTTTAAAATAAATTTTAATAAAATATAACTTGAATAGTAACATATTCAAAGTTTATAATTTATAATTTATATGTTCTTTTACTTTTAAATAATTTTTAATAAAATATAACTTGAATAGTAACATATTCAAATTTTATAATTTATAAACATATTTATATTAAAATATTATAAAATTAAAATATAATAAATATCATTAGTTTATTTGTCATACGATTTGTTAAAACAATAATATAATGAAATAATAATTGAATAACAAAAAATTTAAAAGTTGATATTATAATTTATTACTAATATATATATATGGGACAATTTCAAAATGCTATGTTGAATTATTTTTTTTCAATCATGCCACTATCACATGCACATTTGCAAACATGCTTCTTTAAACAAAAACATGAATTATAAAGTTTTAAAACAAATTATAAGAATTAAAAAATTTTGAATGTTTAAAAAAACCTTATAATATATTTTAAACCTTTATAATCCTTTTTAAAACCTTATAGCCCTATTATAAAAACCTTATAATCTGTTTAAAAAACCTTATAATCCGTGTTTTTAAAAAAATCTTAAAAGTTAAGTAAAAACAAAGGTTTGTAAAAAGTGGCACTGATAGACTCATCTTGAAGGAATGAAGCCCAATGATCACTTCAAAAGGTTTTAGAATGCGGAATGATGATTATGGATGAATTTCTTGATGGAAGATGAACGGATTGAAATGAAATAATGATAAATAAATCGGAAAGGGATTGATGTGTACTTCCGAGAGAAATGAAGGATCTCTAGGACTACGAAGCTTCTTCTAGACTTTGATATGATGCACAAAGTTAAGAAAAAATGTATTTGATATTACTCACAAATACAATGATCAAACAAGTTTGAGAGGTTTTTAATAAAAAGTTTGATGATTTATTATGAGGATTTCGGCCACAATATATAGAAGGAGAAAGTGAAAGGACAAACCCCTTACACTTCTCAAACACACGGAAAAACACAACAATAAAGAGGGAAGTTTAAAATGTTTAAAGTGTGAACACATTTAAACATTATTTGATTAAGTTATTTAAATAAAAATATGATTTTAAATTAGGATAAATGGGCTGGCCGAAAATCATCTTATTGGGCCTAAGTCGATAATGGGGCAATGAAAAATAGCGTGAACACTTGCCTCATTAAAAACCTTCTTCGAAAAACCCAAAGGGAAAAACCGAAGAGAGGGAAAAAGAATACAAGTTTGCACACCTCCCATTATCATCTTTTCCCGGTTCGAATCAAAACCAATGTGGTTTGATGAGCAACCAAATGAAGTTGGCCAGTGATCTTAAACACAAGCAAAGAGATGGCTTGGTTAAGTTGTCTTGTCCTTGACCTCGTCATAGGTCCACTCGGAATGTGCAAGTCCTTAGCGTCCACGGGATCCTCCGCGGCTTCAAACTGCTCCTTGACTTCATGTGGTTCCGTAGCTCCTTGGTCTGAGCTAGCCAGGATCTCATCAGGCATGCTTGCAATCTTTTTGAAACAATGACATGATTGTAAAGTGACATGCTAAAAATGTCATATCTTGAAAATTCTCAATATATATACACACATATATATATATATATGTATATATAGAAAATGTATTAGAGTAAAAATAAATAAATATAGTGAAATAAGTTTTTTTAGTTTTATATCTAATCATTCATAACTCTACTAATCACTTAAAGTGTGTATTTTAATCAGAGCATACTGCTCAAGGAACATAATACTAATGATGCTTGATGCTCATGGTCCATTATGCTTTGCCAATCAAACCCACAATGATTCTTTGCCGCACATACACTTATCTTGTATGTTAAAACTTCTATAAATTAATAAACGTTGGGACCATGATAGTTTATTAATTTAACGAAATACTAATTTATCGAAAGAAGAATTAGATTAAAAACTTAATTCAGGGCTAGAAAATAATATTAATCTAGCGAGATATTAATTTATTGAGTTTTAATTTATAGAGGTTCTACTGTATATGATTTTTTTTCTTTTATAAATGTTTGTTTATTTCAACCAAAAAGGTTTTTACAAACCAAATTATGTGATTTTTACTAGTATTTCAAGGTTATTATTTAGTTAAGACTAATTTTCATTTTTCTGGATATATGTTAACTTTTCTAATGCCCATTATATATATTGTTCTCAATTTTTTTTAACAATGAAAATTGTGATTATATATCTATATTTATGCCCATTATATTGTTTTTTTTTGTCATACAGTCTCTACGTTGGTACCCGCATATATGTTTAAATATTACACGTACGGTATCTACCGTCCAATTTCTTTTGCAAAAAAGTTTTAAAAGTTTTTATATTTTGGAACATTGCAAAATACATCGTTTTATAAGAAACGCAAAATACATAGTTGCCGCAAGTACCAAAAGTGAACACGTTTAGAATTGTACATGTATCACATATATAGTTATGATTATATGTTTAGAATTGTACATGTACCACATATATAGTTATGATTAAATCTTTGTACTTGTGTAAGAGGTAAGAAAAACAATAATAGGGTTTTTTATTTTTATTTGTGTGGGTTGTGCCACTCATAAGTCATTGGGTTAAAGCCCTTTACAAATAAGTGATGGTGGTAAATCAAAGTTGAGCTAACACACTTGTTAGTGGCCACATTGATTGGGTAATATTGTTTCACACCTTTTGTTCCGAGAAAAAAAAAACATAGTCCCTTTTTCTCAAAAAAAGATAAAACATATCCACTATATCTTCAATTATCTTTTGACGACAACTAAATATGAAATATTTAGAGGAAATTTGTAAAAATATTCTCAAAATCTTTTTTGATTTGAAAACTAACCCTCTTTTAAAAGCTTTGAAAAATAACATTTTCTATATTAAAAGAATATTTTAAAACGAAAATGCCTTAATAAAAAAAATACTACAAATACAAAAAATAACTTTTAATGAATTTGTAGTTTAAATTTTTGGGTTTGGATTAATTATTCTCAAATTAGAGTATAGTTTTTAGGGGGTAGGGTTTGGATTTGGGGTTTAGGGTTTATTTTTAAATATTTAAATTTTATTCATATTTATCCTAAATTAAATTAATTTCAAAAATACTTTACCTTAAATTATCAGAATATTTTAATATTTTAGTCAACAAAAAGTTCGTTTCCAATTCTTTTACAACAAGGGTTAGTTTTCAAATTTTACAAAATTTTTGGAATATTAAACCAATCCTCCCTAATATTTATTGCATAAAACATGTTTTGGTTATTCAAAAGGAACTTGTGGCCACTAGTAACATAGTAGTAAAATGATAAAACAGCTAAATATTAGAATAAGAGTATTTTTACTATAGGAATACAACAATTTCTCTCATTCTCATTCTCAAGATTCAAGGTTATGTAAGCAAAAGTTGATGACCTTACCGATCTATTTTGCAAGGTTTTTAAAACGGCCAAAACGGAAAACGCAAAATCTAACTTACTTTTAACCCGAATTCCAAATGATTAAATTCAAATTTGAAATCAAGTTTTCCTTGAGTTGAATTTCAATAAAAATTTGAACAACTTATATAATTTATCTGCCAATATTAAACTTAGGAAAAAATCATATTTTTGAAAATCAACCCTACAATATGGAGATGTTGTATTCATGGATGTTCAAAGCGCGAATCATACTATTCACATTAAGACCTCTTTTTGATAGGATAAAATAAAAAAAGTCTCGATGGTACCATATTCATACATTTTTAGTTGAAACTCTGTGTTTCTCCCAAAGGTCTGGCGGTATGACAGAAATGCAATAGAAAACATGAGATCATTAAACAAACAAGTCGAAGATGGAGTGATAGAAGTTTTGATAGTTCAAAGAGAAGGTATTTGTAGTAAAATAAATTTGTAAGAGAAACTATTATAAATGTGATTTAAAATATTTTATGGTATTAAAAATTTAATAAAAGAGTTATAATTATATATTTACTTATGCATTCATGAACAAAAACTATTTGTCCTCTTATAACATTTTATCGCGTAATCCCCTTCCTATTAAATGCAAAGTTGTTTTAGTTATAGATGATTAGATGTTTTAATTTTATTGGTCTATGCTTAAATAAATGATGACTTGAAATGATGACATGTCTTAGCATAAAGGATGACATGACTTAAACTAATGGTTTTCTTAATTAAATTATTGTTATTGTTTAACTAAATGAATTAAAAAAAATAATCTCAATTCACGAGTAGGAAAAATTATGCACGGATATAAATTAAATTTGTTTGTTTCAAATGTTTGTTTCCAACTTTTTAGGAACCACTTTAATTTGTTACAAAGGATAAAAATTTAACTTACAAAATATTGGTAGAAAGAGGTTAGTTATTCATATGATAATTTAATATCTTATCAATACCAAAATCTAGGACTGAGTTAAAAATCCTAACTCAGTCAATTGTCTTGTATAAATCTTTGAAGTCACCGATAAATATCGTCTACAAGAAAATATTTCAAAACCTTCATCAATTTTTTACAAATTTGACTTTTGTTTTGTTTAAATTTCTTAAACCAGACTTATGTTCTTTATTATCTTTCATTATTTAACATATCATTATGTTCTTCATTTTTCATTATTTAACATATCATTATTGAGTAAGTCCTAAACAACATTTTCAATTTACTTTTACATGCTACAACATCTTAGTTTTTCATAATTCATAATCTATAATATCTTTCAATATTAAAATTAATCACATTACGAAATTATGTTCACACCCGCACACGGTGCGGGATGTCACCTAGTTCAATTTAAAAAAGAGGCATTACAAACATGCCACATTTATAAATATCTTTTTCAAATATGTCATCCTTAAAAATTTATTGAAAACATGCCACCTTTTATTTTAAAAGATAAAATTATTAATTTTTTTCCTCTCTCAAAACTCAAACCCTAAACTCTATCCCAATAAAACTATACCCTAAATATAAAATAGTTAACCCAAACCCAAAAAATATAAAAGTTAAATTAAAAAAAAAAGATAGTATACTAAACAAAATAAAACAAAGCAAAAGAAACTCTGCAAAACTTATTTCAACTTTCAAGTACTTTTTACATAATTACATTTTTTGTGTATGTAATTATTTTGACGTGATAAGTAATCTCACTAGAAAGAAATTTCTATTCGATAAAAGCAAAAAAAAAAAAACAAACAAAATAATAAAGTCAAAAGAAATTTCATAGTACCCAGAGAATATCTGAGAACTAGCCCTGAGACGGAGCCGGATATCCGGCCAAAATGAGGGTATCCGCATCCGCATCCGCCTCCGGCCGGATGTGCAATTATGCTATCCGCCTCCGCCTCCGAAAACCCGGATATCCGAATATCCGGATATCCGCTTAAAAATCCGGATATCCGCGGATATCCGGATCATCCGGTTAAAATCATAAAAATTTGAAAACACATATTTTAGATAAGAAGACATACATAAGGTTTATGTTTGATACATCAAATTACCAAATAGTAAGCAAATAGCAAAACGTACAAGAGAAAGAAAATTGATACATCAAATTCATCTTCATATCTTGATAATCTGAAAAAGAGAAAGAAAATTGTTACTAAAAAGCATGAACAAAATGAAACGTACCAAGACGTCATTCATCTCAAACCAAGACGTACAGAGACAAAAGACAATGGTTGTAACAAAATGAAACCAGAATCACATATCAAAAGACAAAAGGGTAAGGACTCTAAAATTACCTCATCCCATCACACACCCATTCAAGCCTTGGTCATGGCTGCAAATTCAAAGTCTCCACTTCTGTAAAAAATAACAACCATTAGTATTTGAAAAGCTATAACAATTCATAAAACAAGAAGATATAAGCAAAGACTACCAGATTCAATAGACTCAAGCTCAGCGACCATTTCTTCTACTCTTCTTCATCATTGTCGCGATACCAATCTTGCGTACAGATAAGAGCTTCCACAACTCTTGGTGTCAGCGAACTACGAAAGCGATCTAGTACTCGACTACCCGCACTAAAAGCAGATTCTGATGCCACAGTTGACACAGGTATAGCCATCATATCTCTTGCCATCAGTGACAAAACCTTATATTTAGAGCCCGTTGTCTTCCACCAAAGCAATATGTCAAAATTTGGAGTCTTTCGATCCTCTCGAATGTCATCCAAATAATACTCTAGCTCTGATTTTTCAACTTCAGCCTCTTCTCTTTCCTCAGCATCATCAAACATGTCATCCATCAGTGAATGTCTATTGCCTTTGTTCTTAGAATGATCTGACCCTGATTTTTCTTTATCTTCAGATCCCACTGAAACTTGTGATTGCAAAGATGTATAATACTTGAAGAATCTATCTAAAGCATCTGTGATCTTGGCAATCAAACAAGTAGCCTCAGAGGTAGGGTAAGTACCTTGAATCATCCACTTTACCCATCTCATTTTGTATCGCGGATCAAGAACTGCAGCAACATAGATCAGCATGTTTGTATTATCAAAGTTGCCCCAATACTTATAAAACTTTTGCATCATTTTCTCAGCCATACTTTTCTTGTGAGCATCCCCCATTGTATCCATCTTCACAAGCATCCAACCCACTCCGAATATCTCTTTCATATATGTATTCCCAGTTACATATTTAGACCCAGAAATATTCACAGTTGCATCATAAAAATACTGCAAGATAGGTGATAAAGCAGCACCATAAGCCCAATCACTTTCACTAGGTACAGCTTTGCAGATCTTAGTAAGCTCTACAACATACTTTTCATCCTCTAGCTCAAGCATATCAAACCCTTTCTTAAGAGCCACAGCAGATTGTAGCATTAAAAATGTAGAATTCCATCTTGTCTCAACATCTAAGCATAGACCAGCCGTTGTCTCAACCTTTTGATGCTCTAAACACTCCTTAAACCTTTTCAGCCTACTTGGTGAAGATCTAACATACCTAACAGCTGATCGGATCCTTAAGATTGCATCATTTACCCCCTGAAGACCATCTCTTACAATTAAACCCAAAATATGAGCGCCACATCTCATGCGAAGAAAATCTCCATTCAACACAGTTGTTCCCCATGAAGTCAGCTTTTTCTTCAAGTACTTTAATGCAAGATCATTAGAACTTGCATTATCTACTGTAATGGTGAAAACTTTGGTAATTCCCCAAAAAACCAAACACTTTTCAACCATTTTACCAATGGTTTCACCAGCATGATTATCAACAATGCAGAAATTGATGATTCTTTTGTGTAGCCTCCAATCCTCATCTACATAGTGAGCAGTTAGACACATGTAGCTCATATTTTGTATAGATGTCCAGCAGTCCGTAGTCAAAGAGATGCTACCTTTATAGTTCCTAAAAAACTTTTTAAGCTTGCTCCTTTCACCCTCATAAATCTCTAATGCATCTCTAGTCACAGTTTTACGACAAGGCATTACAAAAAGAGGTTGAGCAATTTGCATGAATCTGATAAATCCCTTATGTTCAACAAATCGGAAAGGCAACTCATCCATGATTATCATTTCCACCAATGCTTTACGACTTGCAGGTTGACTAAATGCTAATAAAGAAGACACTTTACTCCCAGCTCTACCATCTACTTGATTTTGATGAAACAAAGTTGACTGTTTCACTCTTTTCCCATCCCTTTCACCATCAGGTACTTGTCGAGGCATCATTTTACATATTCTCATGTGACCATTCATTGCACTAGTTGTGACACCATCCTTAGTTCTACAACTAATCAATCCAGAACAATGAATACACCTAGCCTTACCAGCAATTTCAGACAGCACAAAATGCAACCAGACTACAGATTTTTTCCTTGTTACCTCAGATCCAGAAGCTGTGGAATCTGTCTCTTGAGTGTTTTCAGGCAACTCAGGTTCAGCGCTCTCATCTGTACCACAATTGGCTGTGGATTTGGTAGTATTGTCTGTGGATTCCATCTATAAATATTTAACCATTGTCAAATTACACGAACATTAGCATTTTTAAATTACAATTTTCAGCAGCAAACAATTACAAGTTTTCAAATTAACACGAATTGATTTCTAAATGAATCGAATGTAACACAGCAATAACCATAGAATTTGACAGGATACACATGAGTATATCATATAAATGTTAAAGATCAAGATGTTGACCCAAAAACTAAGCCAGAAAAAGAAAACCCTAAATTTGGTGATTCTTACTTGGGAAGAGTTGACAAAGCCGATGAATGAAAAGGGAAGAGAAGAAGAACACGCATGAGAGAGGAGAGAGAGTTGGGAATTGAGATCAAGAGATCTCGTAAGTGTAGAGAATCAATGGAAGTTCTCTCCTTCTCTCTGTTAGCTCTCTCTCTCTCTCAAAGAAAGTAGATCTGTAAAGCAGTAGAAAAAGAGGTCTCTCAAAGAAGGTTTGTGGAAGAGAATGGACATATGGGCTTATGGCATATGGGCTTATGGCATATGGGCTATGTTTAGTAAATGTTTTATAAACCCATATACAAAAATCCAAAAAACTTACACGTTAACAGTTCACCGGATTTGCGGAGCTCCGGCACTGACTTATTTTACCATCCGCCTCCGCCTCCGCCTCCGGCCGGATCCGTAAAATCATTATCCGCCTCCGCCTCCGCCCTTACCAGATATCCTATTTTCCGGAGCGGAGCGGAGCGGATGCCGGAGCGGATGCCGGATCCCGGATATGAAGTCTCAGGGCTACTGAGAACATATTTGTGTGTCAGTCTCACGCTCACATTCACATACAACAAAGACGATAAATAATTGAAATAAACTTTGACAGTACATATATATACACAGAGTAAAAACAATCAATCTACAGTTTTCTGCAGTAGTGATGTAAAATTGACACTGAGAGAAATCAAAGTTTCAATTTGTCCTCTATTGTTTTTTTTTTCTTTCTGGTGTTTTGGAATCAACAGTGTCTTTTGTTATCATTATTGTCCCATTCTAACATCTCCTAGCTTCTACAACTATTGTAGTGAGACTGAGATTTGTTGGGTACTAACCATTGCGAGGTCACTCAAAAACAGAGACTTGTCCATTCCAGCTACAAGACGCGACCACGTTCGGCAAAACGGGATGGAATGCGACATCAATGCATGGATGTTCATAAGCCTTGAGTTTCTTAATGAGCTCAGTGGATTTGTAGCTGTACATGTATATAGAACCATCAGATGAGCCAGAGACTAAGGTTTCTCCGTCCGTGCTGAAGTTGCATTTGATTGGGAAACCTGACACCCAGTGACCTTCATATCTCTTGTATTTGTTTAGCTTGAAAGGCGGGTTTGTTGAGAAGATTGCTGTGTAGTTCCCGTTTGATTGCGCGACAAAGACTGGGTCTTGCGGGTGATGTTTGATGCAAGGGCATGTGTATGCTTCGGTGTAGACCTGAGAGCAACCGAGAAAACAGCAATAACACACACACAAAAAAACATTGTCAATATGTGTCTTATATCTAACAATGCAAGTCCAATCTACTGTCTACTCATCTTTGTAATGGACATAGTTTCAGACTAAATGTGAGAGCTATGAGTTGTTCTATAAATATCAAATTTGAAGAGTTTAGAAAGTGTAAAACAGATTTCTCGGAAAATTTCGCTGAGAAAATCCCGTCTCAGACTAGCTTGTTCAGGAACTTAGTGAAGAATGCGCAACTAACCTGGTTAGAAAGAGGAATCTCTCTCGGAATATCCCAAACTATAACAGCATTCTCGCTAATATTTCTGCCGGAGACATCACTGGAAGAGATGAACCGCTTCCCACCCAAGATAAACTCGACATCAAGAATTGGACCAAGATCTCGGATGTATTCATGGACAACTTTGTTGGTTCTAATGTCCCATAATCTAAGACTGCCCTTTGATCCTCCTGAAAGAAACAAGTTGTAATTATCTGGATGGAACTTAGCAACTCCAATAACCTGATCCTCCTTGAAAGTTTGTGTTTCTGCTCCTCTTTCAACATCAAACAGTCTCGACGTGCAGTCATATCCACAAGACAGCAATGATAATCCTTGCTTTGACCATTTCACATATTTAACCGGTGCATTGTGATGGAGAAACGCACGTACTTTCTTCTTATCGCTGCTCCACACATTCCACACGTAAACAGCACCATCCAATCCCGCTGAAGCAAGAAGATGAACTGCAAAATAACTCTAATGAACAAATGAATGAGCCAATAGATATAACAAAATATTAATAACAAGAAAGGAGTATTTAAGCATACTATGCAAAAAGTTCACCTAATACTCAACACAAGGATTACATAATCTAAGCATAATTCATGGAAAAAAAGGGGCAAGAACATACCATGACTACTTGACCAATCTATAGCAGTAACAGCCTTTGTATGGCCAGTTAACGAAATCGACATTCTACTCGGCATTTCAGTTCGCCATGAGGGTCCTTTAGGTCGATGTGTAACCGAAGATAGAACATGGCGTGGCAATTCTGAATCTGAGATACTCCCAAGAACTGCAGATTAACAAAGCATTATACATTTCAGCAGAAGAAAACATCACAATATATTTCCACATAACAAACACAATGCTAATTAAGATTATCCAAGAATGCACCACAATTACTAAATCCTAAGCAGAAAAATGATTAATCAAGTATAAGGGAAAGTACCAGTAGGAGAGGAAGAGGGGACTTTCTGAATCAAATCAGAACCCTGATTTTGATTCGGGGATAGAAGCGATCTCTCTCTCTCTTGGAAACGTACCGACCTGGAACTGGAATCGGAATCGGAGAAGAAACCCAAGAGCTCGTTAGAGAATCGGAATGGGAAGCGTACGGAGGATTAGGTCTACGAGCTAGTTTACAGTGTCGCTCCTCCGGGTTCGGATACGGACGCTTCGAAGGAATAGACTGTGGGGTGGTCACTGGTTCAGGATCGTCGTCGGAATCATTGGCATACAAATTGCATATAAGATCCATCGGAAACTCGAACTCCGACGATCGGAATAAAAACTGACTTGGTCTTCGATGGTTTTAGCCGGAAAGCTAGAAGAGTAGAAGGTGGAACTTTCGTGGGCTTTATTTGGGCCACAATAATGGACTAATACATATCTAAATAGCGAGAACATTGCTTTAAAGCCTCACAACAATTCGATTAATTAGGGTCAAATCCCCACTAATCTAATTTAAGATTTACAAGAATAGATACATTATCAATCTCGAAAAAAATCATCAAAGTGAACCATGGGTGACACGATCCTAGAGAGTATTGTAGCCCAAAAAGTCACTTTGAAAGGTTGATTGAAACAAAACGCAGTGGACCTTTCTTTGATGCAACATATAGAAAACGAAGGGGTTGAATCTGGGATTGTGATTGCTTCGAAACGAAACAGAATGGATGTAGGGCCCCGACCGCCGTCTTACGGGAAATCCTCATCCCCTCGAGAGAATTCTCATCGCCCAATGGGCCCCACGTCCACTCTCGGCCCATGGGCCCACCCATGTCAGACGGTCGATGCGTTAGTCCGGGAGGCTCGGAAGTCATGTTTACTGACCCTGCAAATCACCACGCGATCTTTTCTCGTGTTTTGACCTTACTCACAAAATACTAAAAATCACTTCTCAATAGGTCACCCATCCTGAAACTACTCCAGCTTAAGCACGCTTAACTCAGGAGTTCTCTCAAGACCTGTGACCGAAAAGATAAGTGCACTTTGATGATATAGGTAGCAAAATCAATTCCTTTAAACCTCTCTGCATATACCGCATATATCATATATGCTCTGAAACCGGGGTGTCACAATCACCCTCACTAACAGATCGCAACGTCCTCGTTACGCATACCAAGATCGTACCCCGACAACAGATATTTGTTAGGGTTCGCTCTGATACCACTTGTAACGCCCCGACCGCCGTCGTACGGGAAATCCTCTGTAACATCCGCGAACTGAATAAGTGGTTTTCAGTGCTCGTGTCGAGCGACACAAGTGTTGTGTCGATCGACACGAAGGATTTTTGGGTGTCGATCGACACTGTCTTGGTATCCCTCGACACGTGTAACTGCAGAACCGGGTGATTAAGATTTAATCATGGTTTTTGGCTCGGTTTAAGGGATTTAACCTTGGGGCGTGCGTATTTAAGTCGTTTGGGGAAACGTGTCATCGGGTTCAGAGCCTAAAAGTAAGAAAAGTTGAGAGAATAGTTGTTCTTAAGGATTGTTGCAAAAAAATCCTTTAAGAACCGTTCTCGTTGAGTTTAGAGTCCGTAGAATCCTTTGCTCGTCGTGTTCTTTGTGTTTCTAACTCGAATCAATCGTTCCTAGTGATGTGGAGGGTCTGTTTGTGGCTATTCTTGAGTCTCAAACCGAATTCAATCACCGTAGTTAGCGAAGGTGAGTTTGCGACCATAGGTTTCTAGGCTATGACGGTTGATTGATATTTTTGTGATGGTTTTGTGATGGTTTTTCGTGTCGATTGTATTGTTGTTGTCATGGGATGTTTGTGGATGTTTTGGTATTGATCGTTTGCAGGATTGCGACTCGTATCGCTCAGAATCGGGTCGTGAGAGGAGAGACTCGATTCTGGTGCGTTACAGAGGCGTGTCGATCGACAAGACTTGGTTGTGATTCCGAAATATTTTGTAAAAATTCCATAATATGTTTGTGGTGACTTGTGATATATATATATATACTGTGGTTTGTTATGTTGCATGTGATATATATATTTTTGTTTGTTCTGTTGCCTGAGCCTGCTTGTTACGCCAGTTGATGGTATGACCGGCTCACTGAGTATTTATGAAATACATACGCAACTCTTATTACCATGTGTTACAGTTAAAAGAAATGTGTGATCGTGGAATCAAGGCCGGTGAAGAGGATGCTAGGATGGATTATTTGTTTTAGTTTTGTCTAGTGAACCTGGTGTTTAGGTTGCTAGAGTTTATTTGAAATGTTTGAATTATGGATTTGATGGTTGAGTCATTAATTGGTTTAATAATTTTCATGGTTATTTTTATGAGAACTTCTACAACTGTTAGAAATAGCCGTAGAGAATTAGCATTTATGGGAATGTTTAATTCGGGCTATCTAAAAAAAAAAGGTGTTGGCTGTTTCAATGGATGTAGCGGATGATTGATGAAGGATTGAATCTTCTGAATGATGAACACTCTAAAACAGATGGATCGAAGGATCCTTGCAAGAGTTGTGAGAAGGCTCTTGAACTATCTGCCTTGTTCTTGTTTGGATATGATGCACTTGAACAATCACAAATTGTATGGATGTTACACACCATACATATCAAACAAAGAGAGAGTTTTAAGAATTAAATGTTTGATAAGTTTTATGTTTTAGAAACAAGAGAATATAAAGAGAAGAGAAGAAGAGGAAGAGACAAGTCTTGGAACAAGTGATGCGTGTGAGAATTAAGTTTTACCACTTAATCCAACTACCTGCAAGTCCACAGCAATCACAATTAGTATAGATAAGGGATCGAATCCACGAGGACTTGTTAACCACACTACGAACTATAATGATTAAAATAAAGCTAGAACAAAATAAAGTCGTTTGGGTGATTGTGAATAAGGTTGAAAACAATAAGATAAAAAGCGTTAGGACTTAGGCAATTTGCAGAGAATCATGCAACGATAATGATTGATTTAATCTAGGGACTTGGGATATATGCGCCATCTAGGACTCATAACACTGTTGTATAACCATTCCACTTTCGTGGCTCCGGTCACTATGTTAATTCTCCCTAATAGACTCAACTTTCGCACGGTTATTACAAGGAGAAAACACGCAATGAAAGTATGAGTTATGATATTGTCCACCGAACTCCTTAACTAACTGGTTAGGTTGTTAAGACGCTTGGCTCATCAAATACTAGTTCCGGATAATATAAAAGCTTTTGGAATCTATAAAATCCTAAGTTCAAGCCGCTAAATGCGCGGTAAAGCAACTATGCATTGAGTACAAGTAAAGATGAAGATACTATAATTTCCCTAGACAATCATCAACCAATCATCGAATTATGAAACTCTTTGAATACCTAAAACCTAACTAATGAACTACTCGGACATGGTGCACAAAAAACAGCAAGAGATTAAAGAAAGCATGATGATAAACTTTATTAAAAGAGTAGGGATAAAAAGATTCTTCTCTATAGCGAGGTACAAAGCGAGATCATCCACCAAAGCTCCTAAAACTTAGATCTATCATCAAGCTCCTCCAATGGAGGCGTGGATGTTGTTCTCTATAGGTAAAAGTGTTTATAATTTCGGCACACCCTAAAAAAAGAGGCTAAAAACAAGTATTTATAGTGCTAGGGTCTTCTAGGTTTCTTCAGGGGCAAAACCGTCTTTCTGCTGCACTCTAGGTATCAAGGTCGGCCACATGAGTATGGACTCGTGTATGGGCTTGAAAACACTCCATATTGGGCTGAGGATGGTCACCAACTTCGGACTTAAGGTTCATCAAAGTCTGACTTCATTCTGCACCTTCTTCATCTTCGAGGCAGTAGGAGATGTCTTCACTAAATCTGATGTATCTTCCAGTTCACAGCTCCAATCGTGATAAATCCAACTTCATTAGAAAGCTGACTCAAAGACCTTGAAATGTAGCTTTCATTCACTGATTTACAAATAGATTTGGTTGTCCGTACGTAGCAGAACTTCGGGTGCTTTGATTCTGTCCATCCTGGTAGGATGTGATATCTTGTGAAATTCATGGCTTGGACTAAGTCTTTGGCTTGATAAACTTTCTGTAGCTAGTAATACACCGCTTTAGGCTCTTTTTGCTTATTTTAGATGATTTTCCCTGTTAACAACCTAAAACTAGAAATACGAGGAAAAACTACCTCTTTGGTGTAAAACCTTATTGAAGTGCTTTGAAAATACTTTAAAATAGATAGTAAAATAGGTAAAATATAGAGTATATCAAAAAGCTCCAAAACTGCCTAGAAAATGAAATCAAAATAAAGACAAAATTTGAAAAGATAAAACCAAAATAACCATTGAACTTCTCATTTTCATCACTCTTTTTAGGCAGCAGATTAGGCACTTGGTTTGAACTTCTTTTCGACTTGTAATAGGCATAAAACGGGTTAAACTTGATGGCTAACATCTTAGAAGTTTTTTTGAAGATTTTGGCCCGGTTTTGATCATCAAGTGGGTGATTTGGATGTGAATCATTTGCTTCATTAACAACCTTCTTTGGAAAATCCATTGGGACAATACCAAAGATAAAGGAAAAAATGTACAAATGAGATGCATGCCCATTTTTTGATCATGTGTTAAAACCAAAGAGGTTAAGGTAACTCCAATCTCATACTCTTTAATAGCTACAAGCTCATCCTCAACTCCAAACTGCTACTCTGGTTCAAGCTGCTCCTAAGGTTCAAGTCATTCATTACATTTCAAGTCTTTTGTGTTTGGTAGGATTATATCAATGGGATTAGGGGTGGACATTTTAGTTTATATTCGGTTCGGTTTGGTTTTGGTTCGATTAGTTCGGATTAAATAAAATTCTTACCAAACTCAACCAAAGATAGTTTGGCTCAGTTTAGTTCGGTTTGGTTATACATTGGTTCGGTTGTACATTGGTAGGGTTACTGGTTCGGTTGAAAACATAACCGCTTGGGTTGAGAAAAAGTCGACTAAATGGTTTGTATGTAAACTCTGGGTCGATTTGGATTCGGTTTGATTAAAATGCTCACTCCTAATGGAAGTCTTCATTTGTATTGAATTCAGTGTTATGCCTAGTTTTCTATGATATTTGGTAATGGATTGGTTTAATTTTTATCAAAAAGATATGTTATAGAAAATATTCTTTTTTATAAAGTATTATTCAGTATAGTAGATACAAGTGTATTCCATATTTTATTGTACTACACAATTTTTTTTATACAAAAAAAAGATATATCTATATTAAAATTTTATTTATACGATGTATACAAATTTTACTATTTTTTATTAATTTTGATAGATTAAATGTAAATGAAAAGTGATAAGCTTATATAATAATACAGAAAATAAATCAAATTAGTTTAGAAAAAATATATTATTTAAAAAATCTAAATAAAGAAAAACCGAAAATAGCCATAAACAATTGAAAACTAAAAGAGACAGTTCAAAATAGGTAAGATATGATTTAAAGTCTAAAAGCATATAACAAGTAACAGTTGAAACAAATAAGCTCACTAACTACCATTCTTCATAAAAGATTAGCCCAATAAGAAGTTGTCACAAAATTTTACCAATTGAATTCATTTGAAATTTCAATGAGAAAATTCAGATCATCCCAAACCTTGGCCCTTAAGAGGCGATTTTATCGCCCAAAAAACAACCCTAGCGCTGCACCTTTTGTATTTTTTTTATCTTTTTTTCCGGCGTGCAATAGTCCTCATCGCCGCCAAAAAAAAGATCCCCTTTGTCTTTATTCTTCTTTTCCTTTTGTATCGGCTTCCAGTTTCTAGGTTTTCGTTGGATTTTTCTTCTTCTTGAGTTTTAGAATTTGCTTTGCGTGGGTTTTCATATGGGGGATTCACGGTCTGTGGTCGGCTTTAGAACTGCTTCAAGTTCATGATGCCGGTTCGTTAAAGTTTTGGCTTTTAGATCTAGTCTTCCAGGGCCCGTTTTGGCTGAGATCTTTTCTCTTGGTTCCTCTCCTCCTGGGTCTCTGGATCTTAGAATCTTAGTCTCTTTAGTTTGATGGTGATTGTTGTCGGTTTCTTGGGTTCTCTCCTTCTCCTTTTCACTTTCTTACGATTTCTCTGTTTATATTTCCTTCCCATCTCGTGTTGCTAGAAGGACGGTAGCTATTTGGATCTGGTTTTGGTACAAGTTCTTTGTGGGTTAGGGGTTATGGCAGGTGTATCCTATGGAGATGGATGTGATTTGGTCTCTGGTTTTGTCTTCTCTTCGAAACTGTGATTGAGAATCTCTTCTCGAGATTTGGTTGGTGCTATCCAGGTTTTAGTTCTATTTTTGATTCTTCCTTACAGAAAGGCTCTCCTTTTCGACTCGTCTTTTATGTGCTATCCGACGCCGATCTTTAGCCAGCTCAATCTTCTTGATTGGTTTTAGTTGGATAGCTTCGTCTTTTGCTCCTTGTTTTTACGTTATTGATTTGATCAAAATCTACCTTATTGTATTGGTTTTTATCGAGGTGTTGGTTACAACTAGGTTTTGTCTCCGCCATCTATGGAAGTGTCCATAGTTTGAAGCCATGTTCGTGATGTTGCACAAGTATACTTGAATCGCTATGGGAGGATCTTTAGTTCTATGTGGGTTCTTGGGTCTTGTGAAGTGGTGTCGTTGCTTCCGCATTGGTTGGTCGGCTTTGGTTATTTTTTTTCCTGGAGGGTGATTTTGGTTCTTGGTAGTCATTTGAATTTGTCGCCTTTTTTGGAATATGGATTTCAAATGATTTTGTTGTTGTATTTGCCATGGCAACGGATGGATTTTTTCGGCCTTATTCCCTCTGTATAACACCACAGTATATCAATATAAGTCATTTGGATGCAAAAAAAAAAAAGAATTCAATATAAATTTTAAAATGGCTCCCTTTTATCTGAGTTGGGGGCTCCTTAGTGGTGGTACCGGGTTTGTCACCCTCTACCCAGACCCGACTTAGGAATAAACCAACCCGATTATTCATCTAGAGGCAAGAAGATGGACCTGAATCAACCAGGAAAACCCTCCATGAAGATTAGAAGCCGAATCTTTATAAGATTGCCGACCTAGGCATATTTGGAGAATAAGCCGATAATATAAGGGAATATTGTGTAAATCTTCCTAGTTAAGATATTTTTCATGCTTTTCTAGGGTTTATTCGACTGAGACCATCTACTATAAATATGTAACTCATTTTCATGAAAACGATATATAAATAATTCATTAGAAACATTCTTCATTTCTTAAGCTTTTCAAATTATTTTGCCCTCAAATCTTAAAACTTGCTTGCTTGAGAGAGATCGAGTTCGTATACACGAACCCGGTACCTTCGATTGGCGCCCACCATGGGGCTTCGAAATTTATTGGGCGCGCAAGTAAAAGTTGTTTACAAAACGATCCCCAAGACGATGATAGGCGCAGAAGAGGAAGCGAACACTACCACAAACATGGTAAACGAGACTCCTAGAAGTCGATCTCACTCCCTGATAAACCAACCTGCCTCCCTCGCGCTCAAACGAAACACAACCTTGAAGATAATCCAAATGAGCTTTGTACGGATCCAGCCAATCCATACCAAGGATAACATCGTACACCTCTACTTGGCTAATAATTAAGTCTGCTGGTATAGACTCACCAACCACCTAAATATGTACGCCCCTTGCCCGACCAAGAGTAGCTAGAAACCTCCCTCGAGCCACCTTGACCCTTCCCAACTGCTCACCAGCATCACTCCAAATACCTCTTCTCTCGGCACACTCCAGAGTAATGAAGCAATTCGATGCTCTATAATCAAACAAAGCGTGGGACTCAAACCCGCTCACTAATAAGATCCCTGCATAATTCTCATGTGCTAATAAACTAACATTTTATCATAGAACAACATAACCTAAAATTGACAACATTCTATATCCAACAAGAAATTACCAAGTCTGAGTTTGGAATTTACATGTGAACGGCCTCGCGCTTGTCCATCCGACTACATTGTAGAGTACACTCGCGGCGTTGTCACAATATGCACTACTGCCTGAACTGCTGCCACTGCTATTTTCTGCAGCTTATGACATTTTGGCTTGATCTGTCCAGGCTCTCTACAGTGGTAGCACACCCGAGTATCCAAAGCCTCGTCTTTTTAGGACCGCTCGCCAATATGTGATCGATGCTACCGCATCCAAAGCATCCCCGACTACTCTAATTCGACTTGGATGTGCCCTCCTACTTCCTCTTCTGTCCTTGCGCATGCTTGCCGCTCTTTCTTGGAACCACCTGCTGATGTGCTCTCCTTGGCTCAACAGCTAAAACAACCACTACTGCTTGCTCCCGCAGATCTTCCTCGATAGCCGCAATCGTCTCAACCAATTTTGCCTCGAGGCGTACTTGGTCTCTCTATAACGAGTCATCAAATTAGGTTGAAGTCCTCTCATGAATCTCTTCACCTAAGCATGCTCATCTTCCATAGCCAGACCAACATAAACCAGGAGTCGGTTAAACTCCACATTGTACCCGCACACAAACCGATCACCATTAACCAGCTCTAAGAACAACTTCTTTAACCGATCCACTGCCTCATGAGGGAAGAACTTTATATTAAACTCAACCAAAAAGTCCCCCCAAGTCGTCATTGCCTGCCCTCTCCTGGTAGCAACACCTCTCCACCAGAGATGTGCGTCACCATCAAAAAATGCACTCCCAGATTTACCTAGTACTCCTCAAGACATCTTATAGAGCAAAATTTATGCTCCATCCTCATCCTCCACTCATTAGCCTCCTCGTGCTTAGAACCACCCAGAAAGAATACCGTGCCAATCGTCTGCATCTACACCATCATCCTAAGATAGGATGGGAGCTCCTCCGCAACCACAACTCTCGGCTGCACCTCTACTACTGGGTGCACCACTGGAGTCTGCATAGGTATCGCACCCAGTAAACGCTCTAATAACAAAGTCAATAGATCTGCCAAACGATCATCTCGGCCCTGGGCTACACCTGCAGTCGCACCCACACCAGGGCCTCTCGTATCACCAACCACTCCTGCATCATCACCGGTACAACAAGTCCTCACACTGGTACTCACACAGGCCTCACCCACGGACCCCTCATGAAATGTTTGCGAATCTGCCACATGCTCATGCGTAGAACTCTGGGCCACACTCTCGGCAAACTCACTCACTCATCCTCTACCACACCCATGACCTCCACGACCACGACCTCCAACTCTAGCAACTCTAGCCATTACTCTCTGCATTTCCAAAAAATACATACTAAGAACACTAAAATTCTATAAAAAAAAAAAAAGAAAGTCATACTACAGTTACCGTGGAATCGCATTGAAGGCTCGAAGAGGATGATCTAAGACTCCAAACTCATAAAATTGACTAACTACTCATAATCAGTTTCAAGCAAATATCTCAAATCATTTTTTAAACCCGCCCTAAAACCGTAAGGGTTTAGATACCAAGCTGAAACAACCCAACCTAATTTTTTTTTTATATTAAATACAACTCAAACTAATATTCCCATAAATATTAATGCTCAGTATGAAACAAAACCAACATCTAACCAGTGGAAACCATCAAATCAATCAAACCAAGATTTAAATCAATAAATCATTAAACCAAGCAGATAATCAATTTAAATCAAAATCAAGTGCTAACCAATATTAAATTCCAAATCCAACATTCTCAAATAACCAGCAACCTAAACCAAGGTTCTAAACTCGATAAACATAAACACCAGACGAGATCCTAAATCATCCTCTTCTTCACAACCATGATTCCATGATCACACTTTTTCTTTACCTGCATCACATGGATAAAAGAGATGCGTGAGTATTACTCAGTGAAACAGTCATTCCACTCATCGGCTATACACACATGCATAATAAAACATCAAGAAACGATAATTCAAACAACACTTAAAACCAATAAACGAAACCACAATCAAACAAGCGATTTCTACAAAACCAGATGATATGTTGATCGACACCCGCCTAGTGTGGATCAACACCTAACCACGACTAGTGTTGATTGAAACTCAACACTGTGTCGATCGACACAATCTACAGAAACCTGAAATTAAACTTTCTCTTCTCTTGTTCGATTTCAATCTGCAATCGATTGAAATCCCTGCAACACAAACATTAACAACGACACCAAGTGGCACGAAAACACAGAGAAACAACTCAATCTCATCATCAAGCCAATTCATACACACAATCTATCGTTCCATTTACCCAGATAAGCCATGGTCGCGTACTCACCTTAGCTTTGGGAATGAAATTGATCAAAGACTAAGAACGGCACAAAATCAGACTTCTCAACACCTAAAACTTCTGACTACCTTCCTTTTCTCTTTGAACAACACCACAATCCACCTCTTTAATCCTATAGACTCAAACCAAACCATTTTCGAGCCTCTTGGATCAACTGCCAACACAATCTCTCTTTCCCTTCTTTAAAATCACCCAACAATCTCTGATTTTCGAGCAAAAGAGAGGTTGCTCGTGTTTATACACGACCTCAAGGGTTTCCATAACCCAAACCGGACAATTTAAAATCAAACTGGACCGATTCAAAAACTTTGGTGTCCATCGACACACCTGAAACAACCAGCATTTTTTAAAAAATAATTAATAGCCCGAATGAATATTTCCTTAAATATTAATCCTCTACAGCTATTTAACAATTTGCGGAAATTCTCATAAGATAATCCCATAAATAATTAAACCAATTATCCAAACCAAATCAAACCATAATCAAACATTCAAAAGAAACACTAGCAATCTAAATACCAGGTTCACTAGACTTAAACCAATAAACTAACAACACCCTAATCATCTTCTCCAACTGACCATCAGTATGCGGATGATAATCCAGCAAACACCTTACTGCCCATCTCAGCCTAAAAGGCTCTCCAGAACTCAGAGTAAACTTGGGATCCCGATCTGATACTATGCTGGTTGGCACTCCATGCAGTCTCACAATCTCTTTCACAAATTTCTTAGCCAAAACCACGGCTTCCTAGGTCTTCTTAATGGCCAGTAAATGTGCAGACTTAGTCAGATGGTAATCCAACCACAAAACCCATACTGATCAGATTCCACTTCCACTCTGGAAGGGGTAAACTCTGCAACTTCCACCAAAAACTTGATGCTCTGCCTTCTCTAACTAGCATGTATCGTACTTCGCAACCCAGTCACCTACATCTCCCTTCATCCCGACCCAATGATAGTACCGCTTAAGATCATGGTACATCTTAGTTTCCCCCGGATGAATCGAGAACTTGGTAGCATAAGCCTCTCGCAGAATCTGCTGCCTCTACATCTCGTCCATAGGAACAAAAACTCGCCCGCAAACCAGAATAGTCTCATTCGAAGAGATATAAACTCAGAACCAACGGCCCTCGACACCTCAACCAATACCTGGTCACTCTCCTGAGCCACTAGAATCCTACTTAGAAGGTCTGCCTGATCAACCGCCTCTAATCCCAAAGCCTAAAAGCACATATACGCAATATGCTAATCTCGCCCACTAAGGCATCAATCTCCTGCTCCTGAATTGAATCAACTCACCGCCGACTCAGAGCATCTGCCACCTAGTTGGCCTTACCCTGATGGCAAATAATCTCTAGATCATAATCAGTCAACAACTCCACCTAGCGCCTCTATCTCATATTCAGCAACGGCTGAGTAAAGATATGCTGCAGATTATTTTGATCCATGAAAATCTGCACATTCCTGCCATAAAGGTAGAACCTCCAAATCTTCAGAGCGAACACCACTACTCCCAACTCAAAATTATGCGTAGGGCGATTACGCTCACTACCCTGCAACTGCCTCTAAGCATACGTTATGACCTTGCCCTCCTGCATCATAACACAACCTAAGCCAACTCCTTAAGCAACTTTATACACTGTATAAAGCTTCCCCGGTTCAGATAATGCTAATACCGGTGTACTCGTCGACATATCCTTGAGCCTCGCAAAGCTCTCTTCGCACTCCGGTGACCAGACAAATGTGACATCCATCCCGATCAACTTCGTCATAGACTGCGCCATACTCGCAAATCCCTTGACAAACCTCATATAATAACCTGCCAACCCATGAAAACTCATGATCTCGGTAGCGTTACTCGGTCTAGGCCAATCTCAAATCGCCTCTATCTTTGCCAAATCCATAGCAACTCCTTCTGCAGAAACGATATGACTAAGAAACCCCACATGTCGCTGCCAGAAACTGCACTTACTCAACTCAGCATACAACTTCTGCAAAACCAATCTCAAATAAGCCTCGTGCTCCTCCGGACTCCTCGAGTAAACCAAAATGTCATCAATAAAAATGATAACGAACACGTCCAAATACTCCTTGAACACGTTGTTCATCAATCTTATAAATGCCACCGTCGCATTTCTCAAACCGAAAGGCGTGACTACAAATTTAAAATATATGTATCTCATCATGAACGCTGTCTTACGAACATCTACCTCATCTATCATAATCTGATGATAACCTGACACCAAATCTATCTTGCAAAACCAAGTAGCACCCCTCAGCTGATCCAATAACTCATCAATACTCGGGAGAGGGTACTTATTCTTCACCGCAACTTGGTTTAAGCCCTGATAATCAATAGACAATCAAAAGCTGCCATCCTTCTTCTTCACAAAAAGTATCGGTTCCCCAAGGTGAAATACTCGGCAGAATGAAACCCTTACTCAACAAGTCTTCCAGCTGCTTCTTCAGCTTTGCCAACTTTGCTGGAGCCATCCTGTAAGGAGCTTTAAAAATCGGAGTTATCCCGGCTCTAACTCAATCGTGAAAGGATCAGACCGAGATGGTGGTAATCCCTTCAATGACTGAAACACATCCTCAAAATCCTAAACAACTTTGATCTTCCCAATAGCAACCTCACCACTAGACTCCGACATCAAAATAGTCACCAAATATGCCTTGCAACCCCGCGCTATCATCTGCTCTACCTGAATAGCCGATATTACCATACTCCCGGAAGTAGGTCTTACGCCCTGAAACACTAACACTCAAAGACTACTCTGCTTTGATTACAGTCCAGGTGGAATATATAGAACGACAACCAATCCATCCCCAGAATCACGTCGTACAGCTCTACCGGACTGATAACCAAATTATCTGGCATCGACTCCCCAGTAATCTGAACATCAACTCGCCTCACTTGGCCAACAGTAGCCAGAAAACCACCTCCATCCACTTTAACCAAGTCCGAAAGCTCACCGGCACTGGTCCAAATGCAACTTCTCTCGGCACGCTCCGAAGTAATAAAACAATTCGAAGCTCCATAATCAAACAGCACATGGGTCTGAAAACCTCCTACTAACAAAGTTCCTACATAATTCACATGCATTGAGAACCCTAACAAAATCGTCACAGACAAAAAAAAAAAACAACAACAATAACAATTCAACCACTAAGAATATAAGAAGTTTGAGTGTAAGATTTTACATGTGATCTGCACGCCGCTCTGCTGTCCAACATCTACCGGTGCGTAGACTTGCAGTGCTTTCCCAATATAACCCAAAGGCTGAACCGCCACCAACTGAGACACAGGCTGCACTGCCACTGGTTGAATCGCTGCTACAGCCATCTGCTATAAGTTGGGATACATCGGCCTGATATGCCCGACTCTTGACAATGAAAATATACCTTGGCATCCCGAGATGCCTCCCACTTGGGACAACTCGCCACTCGATGCTCAGTGCTCCCCCATCCATAACAACTGCGACCACTCTGGCCGCCTATAGAAACCTCATCATACCTCCTCTTTTGACCATGCGCAGGCTTGCCGCCTTTTCCAGAATAACAACTCCGAGAATGATGCTGCTCCTGCTGTCTCTTCAGCTGAATAGCAAGAGCAACCACAAGTGGAATAACCACAGATGGAACAACCAGTGAATCAGTATGCTCGCGTTGATCCTCCTCAATAGAAGCATCAAGCTCAACCAACTCCGCCCTCGAGGCATAACTAGAACCATGACACTGCGTCCTAATGCTCAGACGAAGACCCTGCATGAACCTCTGGATCAAGGTCTGCTCATCCTCCATGCTACGGCCAGCATAAACTACCAATCTACTGAACTCGGCATCGTACTCTCGCACAATACTCCCTCCCCGAGTCAGCTCTATGAATCTCATCAGTAGACGATCCATCGCCTCCCGAGGACAGAACTTGGTGTTAAACTCGAGCAAGAACTCGCCCCGGGTCGAAACTGCTTTGCGAGCCTCAACCGATCTCCACCACAAATGAGCGTCACCACTGAGATAGTGCATCGCCAACTCCACCTGATACTCAGCAGGACAATGAATCAATCTGAAGTTGCGCTCCAACCTCAAGCGCCACTCATCGGCCTCCTCAGGCCAAACACCGTGTGCAAAGCATGGTGTACCAATCCTCTGCATAAGTTCTTTCATCTCGAGATAGGGAGGATGCTCAGCAACTGGAGCCCTTGGCTGCTCGACCGCTGCAACCCTTTGCTGTGACTCAACCACCGGAGGCCCTACTGGAGCCGGTACTAGAGACGCCGCCGGAAACCGCTCCAACATCTGCGTCAGCAATCCCACAATGACATTATCACGATCCTGAGCTGGAACAACACCCCCACCCGGGTCCGCTCCACCACCACCAGCTACACCGACGCTTCTCCTGGCACCCAAAGCCACACTGGCACTCGCTATGGTCTCACTCGCAGCTCCCACATGATGGGTCTGAGACGCTGACACATGCAAGTCACTCGAAGACTCTTGCACTGTTCCTCGACCACGACCACTGCCTCGACCACTGCCTCCATGTCTGCCACGACCTCTCGCTCTGGTATCCATCTATCTGCACTTATACAGAACAAGAAACATGAGCAAACAAAAAGTCACAAATAATCAAAAACATACTTACCGCAGAATCTCATTAAAGGCTGAAGAGGTTGATCTAAGACTACTAATTGCCTAACCAGCAATAAACAATTAAACACATAGTCTCAATTCATTCAATTACAATGTCCTAAAAACGTATAGGTTCTGATACCAAAATGAAACAACCAACATATATTTTTTAATATTTAATAGCCCAAATTAATATTCCCATAAATATTAATCCTCTACAGCTATTTAACATTTTGTGGAAATTCTCATAAAATAATCCCATAAATAATTAAACCAATTACCCAAACCAAATCAAACCATAGTCAAACATTCAATAGAAACACTAGCAACCTAAATACCAGGTTCACTAGACTAAAACTAATAAACTAACAACACCCTAATCATCCTCTTCTTCTGGCCTTGATTCTGCGATCACACATTTCTATTACCTGCAACACATGGAAATAAGAATTGCGTAAGTATTTAATAAATACTTAGTGAGACGATTTTCCCGTCAACAGGCTAAGTACGCATATACAAACAATCAAACAATAATTAATTTAAAACGTTGAACAACAGAAACAACGGGTGTCGATCGACACCACCACTCGGTGTCGATCGACGCTTGACCAACATTGATGTCGATCGACACAACCTCTAGTCGTCAATCGACACCCTGTTCTTCACACGAGGAACATATCAAAAAACTCGAACAAAGAATTCAACATCCATCAAAATTCAACGATTCCAGCACACAAAACACATAAAAACAACCGTGAATCAATCACTAAAAGCCTAAATCAATCATTAGCTTAATACCTGGTCAATACGAGCCTATGATCGTGCACTCACCTCGAATTTGGATTGAAACCGACGAACGACGAGGAAAAGTAAGAAAACCAGGTATGAACAACAATCTCCCTCACTGGAAATCACCGAGACAACACAACAATAGTACACAAACGACCACCCGAGTCCTTCGAACGAAGAACAGTGAAGAACTGATCACAAATCCTCTCGATTCTCAATCGAACACTCAAAACACGTTTTTCTTCTCTCAAAACTCTGAAAAACTCGAGCTATCTGCGGCTGTGACTTTATATAACCCGACCTAAGGCCACGCACCCAAACCGTGCAACAAACCGTACAATTTAACTCAAACCAAAATTGACCAAAAACAATGGTGTGGATCGACACCACTCCCAAATTCCTAGAATTTGTTTTCGGGATGTTACAATGGCGTTAATCGACACCCTTACTAAATTTGGTTCACGGGCGTTACATGTCTAATCTTTGGGCAGTTTCGACCAAAAATTATTATTTTTCCCTAAAGTAAACCCTAACCGACTTAAGAACTCTTTTAACCCTATAATACTTACTTTTAGCCTCTCTAGAATGATAAGTAGTCCTAGGCATCACCCAAATCAATGTCAAAACATGTACTTTTCATTCATATTTGTTCTTAAGAGCTCTAAATGATCAATATCTTTTTATCTTTCAATCTAAGAGAAGAATCAATTCCTTACTCCTTTTTTCAACCAAATATATATCATATGAAACTCTCACCATTGGTTATTCAGAGTAAAGGAAAGTTGCTAACATAAGAGAAACAAATTAATCTAGACCGAGTCGAGCGGGGAATCAGTGTGAGAGAGAATAAGGATGGCTAGCATAGCAAAGATGGCTAACGCTGACCAATTCTCTGGCGCTTGAGCAAACATGAATAAGTCCGCACAATTCGTCTCAAAACTTTGACATTGTTCTCCAACATGCTGCTCATTGCCTATAGGAGAGCTTCGATATTTGAATGCAGAAGGGCCTCAGATGACGCACCCCTAATAACATCTTTTGACTTCCCTGCTAATAGAACCACCCTATTCCAGATGGTTGCACCACCATCTGGGTTTGGTCCGTTATAGTGAGATCCTGTGATTGAGCCTCATTCTATACCTTACACTTATTGACCACTTACATGAAGATATATGGAGGATCCTAGTCGAGGCCCTAGAATTTTTTTTTATTTCGTGTTTTCCATATAAACCACAGTTTCCAAGGGAATAGATCATCCTCTCCAGACCGTTTCCTTTGTTTTTCACTACCCCAAAATAGGAAGTCCATATTTGCGAAAATCGAAGAGCATGAGAAGTTTTAATCCTCTACAAGTTTACAATGTTTTTATCCTCTAATATTGCTGCTATATGTTGAATAAACATGGTAGAGTAGTTGCATGTTATATCTTAGGTTTTCCCAAAGTTCTAAGTTACTACGTATTTGAATATCGTTTATCAGGTTTAATTCTTGTTGATTCTTTATCTTTATTTATGCTTTAAATCTTGATATGGAGAAGCTAACTAGTGATTAATCTTAGATGATATACTCTTCAAAATCTTGTTATATCTCACGATCTAATCTTTGATATGCTAATCGTCTTAACAATTTGATATGTTAGTTAAGGAGTTTAATGAACAATCAAATCTTGAGCTTGTTACTACGTTTTTCGCCATGTGATAACATGTGATAGTTGAGTCTATTAGGGTGTTAAAACATAGGCATCAGAGCGACGATGATGGAAAGATTTTATCTACGTGATTTAAGTTCTAGAACACTCGTATTAAAGCCCCTTTAAATTGGTTTCTTATGTGTTTCATATTTTTCTTTGAATTGCTTATTATCTCACATTTATCTCGTATTGATTATATATCCCCCTTTTGTTTTCTTATTTGATTCCCATGTTTTCATAAAACCCAAAACCAAAAAATATTTTTACTTAGCTGAATTTGCATTTTATAGATTCATACTATAACAACTAGTCTTGTGTGCATTGACAACTAAGTATTATAATTGTCTAATTTGGGATTATAAATATTAAAGCCTTGTGTTGCATAAACCTACCACAATAGACGATGAACTACATAGCGGCTTGGAATGGAAAATGTCATTTTAAGAGTATCTCAATTAGTTGTATTTTTTTTTTTTTTTTTTTTTTTACAAATAAGCTGTACGCAATAAAAAAAAATATAAGACACTTTTTCAGTTCATAAGCTTTTTAAGAAAAAATCAAAAGAATATTCACAAATAAATTTTCATAATATTTATGTATTCTTCGAATATTTATTAAAATTTAGATACTTAGGAGTAAATATAATTTTTTTAATAAATAAAGATTTTTGTATATAAATATTTCGTGGCGTTAAACACTATGTAAAATTTGTAGCGTTAAATACTATGTAGATTATTTGGCTGAAAAAGATACTATATGATAAGAACAGACGAGATCAAGAGATTCCTGACTATATTTGTTCATCCCATCCTCCGATTTCCACTAACTTAGGAAACTGTTTTCTGCGAAAAAAAATGTATTATTGCGATTGAAAAATTCTACTTATGGCGTTCTTTAACTCGCTTCAGAAGCATATTTTTAACCTTAAGTATGTATTACTTTAATTTCTATTTTAGGTGGATTAGCTATGAACAAGCCTTGAATATATCAAGAGACAACATGGGTGAAGATTCTCATGGTGGTTTACTTTGATGATTTTTCTGCGTTTATCCACGGGCTTCTCAAACTCAAATGTAAGATTATTTCTTTAACCTTTCTCTAATTTCATGTTGATTTCAAAGGATTAAGATTAATAGTGTCTCAATTCTCTTAAATTTTGAACTAGATTAGTCATGATTTGAGAGTAATTATTCAAACTATTGTATAAACCGATGCCTAAAAAATAGATTTTGGTAGCTAGTTGAATAACTCAATAGATATATCAAAGAAATATCAATATTTATATTTTGACATCTTGAAGATTGAAATGATATCTAATTTTTAAATTGATTCCACATAGATTTCCCGTCGAACATAACATGACTCAACCACACGGTTGAGTCTAAAAATCCATCGCAACCAAATTATGTAAAGATTTTTATATATCATTTTTTCAGTGAGTATTAATAAAATTCTTGTAGTACTTTTTATAAATTTTAAATGAAAACTTATTGTTCAAAATTGCTCATACTAGATTTTGTTTCACGATAAACATAGGTTTAGAATATTTGATTAGTTTGGAGTTTCGTTTGTGGGTCAACCACAAGGAACAAATCTCTTGCAGAAATAACAAATGCGTTGAGACAAAAAAACTAATGACTATAGTTTTGAAGCATGGCGAGTTTAGAGATAAGTCAGAAAACGAATGAAAATGACCAAAGGTGTTGAAGTAATTTGTTATGAAATTAAATATTTTTATAACTCTATATATTATGCTATTACTTAGCTTGGCCGAAAATCATTGTTTTTCAATTTGATATCACTTAGTACATTAAGTCGCCCGACTCTCTCACTGAGGCTAGAATAGGTACCCAACACACATCTAAGACCATGCTCTAAGTCCATTTGTATTCGCGCTACTGAAATTAGAGGTAAGGTCTTGACTTTTTGATATTAAACCTCGAGTTGGGGGTTCATATAATATCCCGAATTTTAGAAATATGTGGTGCATATGGAGAGGCATTAAAGAATTGATTTGACTTCATATTTCACCAAAGTGCACTTATATTTTTCGTAGTTCATCCTAACTAAACTCCAACGTTAAGCGTGCTTGAGCTACTAGAGTGAGCTACTAGGAAGTTATTTTCAGTACCGTGTGATTGAAGACAAAACACGGGAAAACTCTGCAAAGTTAGTTAACAAGTCTTTTAAGCTCATATTTTTCGTAGCTCATAAGCAAGATTAGTAAACAAGCACTTATATTTTTCGTAGCTCATCCAAACTAAACTTCAAGATTAAGCGTGCTTGAGCTACTAAAATGATCTACTAGGAAGTCATTTCTAGTACCATAGTGATATGCAAAGTTAGTAAACAAGTCCTTTGAACCTCTCAGACATACACACCAACCATCAGACAAGGGTGGGAGGGATTGCCCGAGAGAGGCATGAGGCCCACGGACGGTGGTGGTCAAAGCATTAACACTTCAACTCTTCGCTATATGTCTGAAGACTTAGCCTCGTATGTAGTAAATCCCCAACGGTGTGAATACATCGATAGAGAATGATGGGTAAAAACAAATGATTTTACTCATTAAGTTATCTAGAGCATTGTTCGGCAAGTCCAAGTACATTTAAACTGGTCTGAAAAACTAATTAAACAAATTAGATACACGTGACGTTAAGAGATTTAGCTAAGCTAAGTATATAATTATATATGTCATCGATGTTATTTTGATCAGTCCAACCAAGTTCTTATCCACAAACTAAATAAAATATATTTTTTACTATATACAAATTCATATACTATTTTGTATTTACTTTTAAATGAAAGAAATTTAGAAATCTGTTATTTAAAATTGAAATAATATTTTATTCTATTTGTTAGACTATTTTAAAATTGAATTTATGTAGCAAATTCATTATTCATAAACTAGTCCATGAATCATTCATTGACTATTTTATCTAGTGTATGTAATTTGTGTATATTATTTAAAAATATTAAAATATTTGATTTTATGATGTATTTGGCTAGATATAACTCTACAAAAAATATGTCCTTTTTATTTCACTTGAAATACCTTGTCTCAGTCTATTAGGATTGTGGTCAAGTGTTTCATGTTTGGGCTATTTCCTAGACGAATCTCCTAGGTTCAACCCACCTTGTTAATAGTACCATATGACATAAACGTTACAATTTCTCTTCCCCGCTAATAGGATTTCGTCTTCTAATTCGATGCTGGTTGGAGTCTTTTTTTTTTTTGTCAACGATCACCATATATTAAATCAAGTATTAGCGTTTGGACGGTTTTTCTCGCGGACAATCCCAAACAAAAATGTCTGACTTACATGGAAAAATACATAATTCCGTGCTCGATCTCCTCTTGCAAGGCAGTCGGCACAGACATTATCACAACGTGGAATATGAACTAAGTTAAAAGATACAAAGTGTTGTTTTAACATCTTGAACGAGTCAAGCTCCACACTGAAAGATGACCACTACTAGGATCCGTAGTCATGGAAATCAGACTTGCACAATCCATCTCAATCCTCACTATCGATAGACTTCTCCCGTTCATGCACTCCATCGGCCAAAGTAGACCATTGAACTCAACATGAAGTGCCGAGATGCTTCGTCTACATCCTCTCATACCGTAAGTGATAAGGCTTGTGTAGTCTCTTAGGCACCACCCAAGTCCACTGACCGGCTCATGATTAACCCAAAATGCATCGATCTGACATATCGAGAGTTAGAGATCATTAGGCAATGGGTCATGTGAGATATTATGTTGCCGTATATCCTCTTTTTCTTCTCCCTCTTCTTTTTAGTTTGCCATGTTCTAACTCTCCACTTCAAAGGTCTCCGTTTGAAGAGTATACTGTAGGCATATTGTTTTCCCGTTGAAAACCTTATCATTTCTTCTTTTAATTCATTTAACTATTTTATTTCATCACTTCGTATAGTCATGATCGCTCAATGCATCATATTTTTTTGGTTCTTGCCTATTGGGTATTACATCTTGCTCCAACTGATTCATCTTGAAACCCACCCCGATTCCAAGCATGATATCCCATCTTTCCTCGACTCCTATTTGCCATAAAAATAATCAAGATGAGATGATGAATAAGATTTTTGAATAAGATTGAATAATAGTTCAAAAAGAAAATAAAGAACAAATTGTAAAATTGCTGAATGATGTTAAATATATAATAAGCTAAATTGATGTTAAATTACAGAAATATATTTGATTCACCTATTCAAGATTTTTAAAAAAAATAACAAGGATATTCAAATATTTATAAAATAAAAAAGAAAATAGTTTTGATCATTAAAAAGTAAGTTTTGTAAGAGTTAGCTGTTTATTTCTTCTGCAGTGGTGCATGAACTGCATTTTCAATAGAATTCTTTTCCATCATATTTCCAATAGATAAACTAAAAAATCCAGTTATTTATAAAAAAAAAAGAAGATATTTAATAGTTTCTTAATTCGTTGACAATAAAAAGATGGTTTTTTGAATTTCTCGACTACATAGGGTCCCATTGTTATAACCGAATTTATCTTGTGTATTACAGGTGCGTTATGATTTTTACAATAAAAGTCCCAATAATTACAGGGACCCCATCAAAATATTTAAAAAATGGAAAATAAAACAGTATATACTTCTATATGTGTAAAAATTAAAAGAAAATGCCCGACCAAAAAAAAAAAAAAAAAGAAAATGCTATCACAAGCATCACGCGTGTGAGACTGCATGAGCCACACGTGGGCCAATCTAGGAACCGGTAACCTGCTGCGTCTGCCACAGGCACACACCAAAAGAACGACCGCTACGAGTCCAAGAGACAACTCATCCCCAGGTAACCGGTGTTTTGAGACCCACAAATATCCACGTGTAACGATCCAATTAGCCACCGTCAACTAAAAACGGTCCCGCATTGGTAACGTAATCATTTTCTCAATTTTGGGTCCTACTCGTACTGTGACCCGCGTGACTCTCTCTCACAGTGGCAGATTTTGTAATTTTACCATCTAACTAAATACCGTAATTCTTTCTATATTAAAATTAATTAGATTTTTTTATAAATTAATTATATTAATTTTTTAAAATTAAAATTATTAATATTTAAGAAGATAAGAATGCATGGTAACAGTGATTTTTGAAAGAGATTTATTCTGTTTGTAGAAAATAAATTCATTCTACTTAAAATAAGAATTTCAGTAAGAGTAGTAGATAGATTCGAAGTAGAGAAAAATAAAACAAAGTACCCTGGGAAGAGTGAGGATTTTTAACTGCCATATAATTTAACCGTTACTTTGTGTTCCTTTCATGCAGAAGCTGTATGACTCGGAGCTTGCGTGGGCATTGATCAAAGACGAAAAGGCCATCCTCGTTGAACTTGGTTTTATTTGATTAAAGGCTCTCTAACTGAAAGTTGGACAATTTGTTTTTATCTGGTCAACTTCGTATACTTAGAAACTCGTTGAACTTGGTTTTATTTGATTAAAGGCTCTCTAATTGAATTTAGTTTGTTTTCTCTTACTATACTACTAAACAAATCAAAATTAACATTTTTAGTGAACGGTTATGGCAGTACTAATAGTTGGCAATTTTTAATGATAATTCCAAAGCATTTTGTTTAGCAGTAGCTAGTATATTTTTTTTAATGTGGCAAATATCTTTCTATGCTAAATAAGTTTTCTTTCAAATTTTGGCGACCACAACTTTTACTTGTTCTATTGGCACTATTCTTAATTACTATTTTTTTTTGCCAGCTATACTTAATTACTTATTTGAAGATGTATTTGATAAGAAGCTTTCATCACCAACAAATGAAAAATAAAATAAAATAATGACTCCTATGATGAAGCATTCTGTAATACTCCTTAAACTATCAATTTCTAGCATCTAATTCATACTCATTAGAAGTTGGATTACCCTACAATCAAAGTTAATTATATACATCGCACGTCCCTATATATGTACTATGGTACAATACATTACAATTAAAATGTTTCTTCACATTATTAACTAAATACAAATCTAGAAGGATAAATATCAATCTTTCTAAACCAACAAAAAAACTACTATCTAAGAATTAACTAAAAAGGATGATAACATACTAATTCAAAAACAGAATTTCGTATACGTGTAATCGAAAATACACTCGACGTTATCTCCTACAATTTTATTGATAAAAATTTTAAAACCTTCATAGAAGTCTTAGTTGCACACCCCCTGCTTTAATAAATACCCTCTCTCACTTCAACTAAATCATCGCCGTAAAAAACATCTCTCTCTCTATTTCTTTATCTTATCTCAGTGAGAAGCTATGATGAACAAACTCACTTCTTGTATGATCCTTGTCTCCACCACTCTCTTCCTCTCATTCTCTCTCTCCTCGCCGTCGTATCCGACGATTCACGAGGTTCTCCGATCAAAAGGTCTCCCGGCGGGGTTATTACCGCAAGAGGTTGATTATTACAATCTCTACCAAGACGGTCGTCTCGAGGTTTTCCTCGTGGCACCGTGTTACGCTGAATTTGAGACAAATGTGTACTTCGAATCAGTCGTGAGGGCAAATCTGAGCTACGGGAGCCTCGTCGGAGTAGAAGGGTTTAAACAGAAAGAACTCTTTTTGTGGCTCTCGGTGATCGATATTGTCGTCGAGAATCCTAATTCCGGCGTCATTATGTTCGATATCGGAGTTGCTACTAAACAACTCTCCCTCTCTCTCTTTGAAGACCCTCCCAAGTGTAAACAACAAGAAGATCAAGGTACAACACAAGACAAAAGGCTTAAATGTTTTTTACACCATCAAAAAAAGATTTTAATTATGTTTAATTGGATATGCTTAATTAAAATCTTCATGTTGAGTGCAGCTAACCACATATTTTTCTACAAATTTATCATCTTAATCTATGGTAAAAGTGTATATAGAATATTTAAGTACATACAGAGAAATGAATTCTTTTATTTTGACCAACAGCGAATATTTTTGTAGATACATTAATTTATCGGGCTAACTTGGAATTGAAGCTTATCATACAGGTTTTGGAGTTTTGTAAAAGAAAAAAAAAACTGATTTACTAGACTAGATACCGAAAGATTTATTTATACTGCATCCCGAGTATTACCAACATCTAAAAGGATATAATGTGAGAAATATCATTTTGTATAAGTACATTAAAATTTTGTTTCTTCTCTGTTGATATATCGAATTATCCAACGGGAGAAAATTGTAGAATTGAATTACTACAAAATTAGTTTGTTTTCCAAAAATAAATCTATTTACTGTGGGAATATTAGTGGTACATTGAAGTCATGGGCTCGGGTTGTGTCTCTTTTTCCCAGTTTATGTTTGGAAGACTTTGAAAACTCTTTTGGATTTTATTGTCTGGTATTTTTGCCACTTTGTATACGAGTCTTGTCTCTGCAACTGCTGACATAACATTTCCTTTCCTTCTTTTGCTTTCTTGTTTTTTATTTGAATAAGGAGTTTATTCGATCAGTAACTTTTACCAAATGTTATCAATTCTTTTTTATTTTACCAAACATGACATAAAACATGTGAATATGTATTACATAATATTCTCTCTTTATTAGTTGAACTCCAAGAAATGGAAAGAAGCCATATAATTGAATTCATTGTAGTTACATTGCTAACAACATTTTTCATGCTAGCTTTTTGGATGGTATATGAATCAAAATCGATTTAAGAATGGATTTCTGTTTCAGGTGTTTTGAAGAAAATAATGAGAAGAGCAGCTAGAGGATTTGAAGATCAAAGATGAAAAATTAGAAAGAAGAGTGGAGATATCGATTGTACTTTTGAATTTTCCCAATTATTGTACTAATCGGAAAAATTAGTATGCTAATTATATCAGTAGGGTGGACTTTTGTTTAAGAGTTATTGTAAAGATGAAAGTCCAAATGTTCAATGCTATGTTTGTTTCTAGTTCCAAATTTTATATTTCGTTACCTTTGACTATTTTGTTAGTGATTGTCTATCATTCCTAAATCAATTACTCGTATAGTCCAGTGGTTATAGTTTGGTAGTTACTTAATTAGTGGTTTTTATTGGTGTGTTTGTTGAGTTTTCGTGATACTTCTACTGACATATTGTCTTTGAAGCACTTTTTGTTGTATGTGTGTTTGTGTTCTATAGAGATTCTCTTCACTTTTGATGTGACGAACTAAAATAAGATGCACACTTTCAAAACTGCTTTTAAATTTCTAGTGTACAAAACCCTTTTGGATTTAAATGAAATGTATTGATGAAGTTGCAAAAGTTGAAGTTTTGTTGCTTATGTATTTGAGGAACCTCTGTTTCGTTGGAAGTGAAGATAATACAAACTATATATTTGGAGTTGTGAAGCCTTTTGGGCAAGACTGTAGTTTATGATGCAAGGACTTAATAAGAGATAAACCCATAAGTTTATTCTGAATCTATTATGATTTTCTTTTAGATTTTAATATCCTGTTGATTTTTTTTTTTCCAATGTAAATAACTCCCCTACTATGAAGCTACAATCAGCAACATGGAATTACATATCAAATCCACATATTACAAATAATCTTATTGATGAATGTTTATTTTACCATCATAATTATCTCACAAATGTATGTTTAAGATAACATGTCCATGATTATTTTGTCTCTAAAATACGCTCATCATAACAGTAATCCACAGTTTCCGTATACATGCATATATTAAATTTTGGAGAAGGGTAGTTTAAGATAATTTGTCTATGGTGCAAGCAAAGTTACGAAGTATCTATACTGATATAATTACAGTTTCGAAAGTGTTATTGGCGACGTAAGTCCTTATTTATAAACGTGTAAGTCCTTATTTATAAACGCCCAACGTTTGTAAACCAATGCGCCAACTCATTTCATTACACCTTAAAATGCAAACCAATCTTTTCATTTCTTCTTCATTTTATAATTTCCACTTTAAATATTATATATAACTCTTATTAATGCCTATGTGAAAGTCATAGAGTTGTGTTTCATGAAAAATATTAACAATTACACTTTGATTTTGAAAAACAGATTAGTGGAATTTATTTGTAAGAAATTTCAGACTATTAAACAAAATATCTTTATTAAATTTTTGTATATATCAACGGTTTTGAATAATAACTAGCAAATTTGTAATTTTTTATAATATGTAACACAAGCCTATTGAATAATAATAATAAAAATATACTAATTTTTAAGCGGCATTCTCTCCCTACGAATGTTTGCCCTAGCTATCACAAAACCAAGTCTTCCGTTTTCTTCTCCCATGGTGAGAGACCATCACCGTCATCGTGATGGGGCTTTTGCTTTTTTTTTTCTTTGTCTATGTTGTTGTTCATCAATTCTGTTTCTCCAATGGTTTGTTTGCTTGTCTTTAGAGGGGTTTGTTGGCTAGACTATGTTTTCTCAGCTTCGATGTAGATTTTCGGATGTGTCTCATGGTGGTTTTAGGCAATCTCTCATGGTGACTCTCGACGGTACCTCTTCAAATTTGTCTCGGGTTTTCTTGATTTTTGAGGACGAGAGATGTCAAACTATTCATATCTGGTTTGCTTTCAGTGAAATTTTGGCTTCAGATTTGGTATGTGGTGGTTTTGAGACTAGGAGATTGAAAAGCTTTGTGAAGATAGGGCTTTGTCTCCTAAGTTTATGTCTGCCTAAGGACATGAGGTGAGCTCATAGTCTCGGCTTGACATCTTAGCCTTGATCTATGATGGCTTCCCCTTTTCATGCTTTGATTCAGTTCAAGTCGAATGGACGGTGTGTTTCTCTTTCTCCTCCCAACGTTGTCGCGGTGGAGATGTTTTCGGTGGTTGCAAGATATGTGTAATCTGTCTATGAGTCTATCAATGGTGGAAACCTTTGCTTCATGGCTTCGGGTCTGAACCTAGTTAATGTCAGATGGGATGTGTAACATCCACAAACCAAATTGTCGAATTTGGTACGGGGTGTCGATCGACACCATTATTACAGAACCGGTTTCGGTTCGATTTAATCATGCAGTTTGACTCGGTTTGGGAGTTGAACCCTAGGGCTCTCTTATATAACGCTTCTGCAGTTCGTGGCTGCGTGAGAGAGCCAGAAATAAGGTGTTTTAAGAGAGAATTTTGGTTGTTCTTGTGGATTGTTGCAAAGAAATCCATAGGAACGTTGTTTAGTGTTTTTCAAAGGGTGACCATCAGCAGCACTCACAGCAGTCAGATTTGAGAGTTTGTTTCCACTGCAGAGAGCTGTTGACTGTCATGCCGATATATCCCAAGTTCAGCAGATGACTGTTGCTGCTGTCCAGCCAGTGGCGCAGGTGGCGACAGTGCAGCCGTTGGGTCGGATTGGGCCGGCACCACGAGTCTAAACCCCGGGAGAGGTAGGGCAGCATAGTGGCGCGACGATCACAGGTAAAATCTTAGACCCGAACTTCGTAAATTCTTTGTTGTTGAATTGTGGTTGTGTTCTTTTATTTTTGCATGTGATAGTTCTGTTAGGGTTCTCAACGCATGTGAATTGTGTAGGGACCTTGTTAGTGGGAGGTTGTGAGTCCCATGTGTTGTTTGATTTGGGAGCATCGAACTGCTTTATTACCCTGGAGCATACCGAGAGCAGTGGCATCCGGAGTAGTACGACGGAGTTTTCCGGTTTGGTTAAAGTGGCTGGTGAAGGTTTCTTGGCTACTTCTGGTCGTGCTAGAGCGGTGGATGTGCAGATTGTTGGGGAGTCAATGCCAACAGATTTGGTTATTAGCCCGGTGGAGTTGTACGACGTTATCATGGGGATAGATTGGTTGTCGTTCTACAGAGTTCATCTGGATTGTTTTCGAGACAGAGTGATCTTCGAGCGTGATACATGGAGGTTGATGTTTCAGGGAGTGACATCGCCTTCGGGAAGTCTTGTGATTTCTACGCTTCAGACAGTGCAGTTGATTGATCGGGGTTGCAAGGCTTATTTGACGATGATTTCTGCGGTGAGGTTGCAGTGAGTGGTATTAAGATTGTTCAGGAGTTCGAGGATGTTTTTCAGTCATTGTAGGGATTACCGCCGTCACGGTCTGATCCTTTTATGATTGAGCTAGTGCCCGGAACAGTGCCTATATCTAAGGCACCTTACAGGATGGCTCCAGCAGAGTTGGCAGAGATGAAGAAGCAGTTAGAGGATTTGGCAAGTAAGGGTTTATTCGCCCGAGTACTTCCCTGTGGGGAGCGCCGGTGTTGTTTGTAAAAAAGAAAGATGGTAATTTCTGGCTATGTATTGATGAGTTGCTAGATCAGTTGAGGGGGGCTACTTGGTTCTCCAAGATAGACTTGGCATCAGGATAACATCAGATTTTGATTGATGAGGTAAATGTTCGAAAGACTGCCTTCAGGATACGATATGGTCACTTTGAGTTTGTAGTGATGCTGTTTGGGTTGACTAATGCGCCAGCAACATTTATGCGATTGATGAACGACGTGTTTCAGGAGTACCTGTATGTTTTTGTGATTATCTTTATCGATGACATTCTGGTTTCCTCGAGCAGTCCTAAGGAGCATGAGGTACACTTGGAGTTAGTTCTGGAGAAGATTTGGGAGCAGAATCTTTTTGCTAAGTTGAGGACGTGCAGCTTTTGTCAGAGAGATTGGTTTTCTTGGCCATATTGTTCATGCAGATGGAGTTTATGTGGATCCGGCTAAGGTCAAAGCTATCAGGGATTGGCCTAGACCGTCTAATACTACTGAGATTAGGAGATTTATTGGTTTAGCAGGATATTATCAGAGATTCGTCAAGGGATTCGCTAGTATGGTACAGTCTATGACGAAGCTGACTAGGAAGGATGTCCCATTTGTTTGGTCTCAGGAGTGTGAGGACTGCTTTATGAGGCTGAAAGAGATGTTGATGAGTACACCTGTGTTGGTGTTGCCCGAGCCGGGTAAGCCTTATGTAGTGTACACCAATGCTTCTGGGATTGGTTTAGGGTGTGTGTAGATGCAGGAGGGCAGAGTGATTGCGTATGCTTTGAGGCAGTTGAGAGGTACGAAACGTAATTATCCAATGCATGATCTAAAGTTGGGTGCTGTAGTGTTTGCTTTGAAGATTTGGAGATCCAATCTTTATTATGGGAAGGTTCAGATTTTCACGGATCACAAAAATTTGCAGCATATTTTTACGCAGCTTTTACAGAACGTAAGGCAGAGGCGTTGGGTTAAGCTGTTGGCAGATTATGGTAGATTCTGATCTCAATATTGTTTACCATCCTGGTAAGGCGAACCAGGTGGCAGATGCTCTGAGTTATTGGAGAGTAGATTCGGCTCAGGAGCAGGATATCGAGGCCCTTGTGGGTAAGATCAGTACTTTGCGTTTGTGTGTTGTTACGCAAGAGCCGTTGGGTTTAGAGGCGGTTGATCATGAATATATTTTGAGTAGGATCCGAATGGCTCAGGAGAATGATCACATTTTGATTGATCCGTCGAGCGCAGAGGGTTCTGAGTATCATGTCTCTTAGAATGGAACAATTCTTGTTAGTGGACGGGTTTGTGTACCCAAGGTTGAGGAGTTGAGGCAAGAGATTCTGCCAGAGGCTCATGCGAGCAAGTCCTCAATTCATCCAGGGGCGACTAAGATGTATCATGACCTTAAGCGGTACTATCACTAGGTTGGTATGATGAGAGATGTGGTTAATTGGGTCACAAAGTGTGATACGTGTTCATTGGTTAAGGTTGAGCATCGTGTTCCTAGCGGGTTACTGCATAGTCTACCCATTCCGTAGTGAAAGTGGGATATGATTACGATGGATTTCGTGGTGGGACTACCTAACTCGCAGACCTATGATGTTATCGTCTGACTAAGTCTGCATATTTTTTTGTCATCAAGAAAACTGATGGAGCTGCGATATTGGCTAGAAAGTTTGTGAAAGAGATTGTGAGGCTGCATAGAGTGCCTGCATGTATAGTGTCAGATCGGGATCCCAAGTTCGCTTCTGCTTTTTAAATATCATCCGCAGACTAATGGGTAGTCATAGAAGACTATTTAGACTTTGGAGAATCTGCTGAGGATGTTTGTATTGGATTGGGGTGGTCACTGGGTGATCATCTATGCCTGGATGTGTTTGCGTATAACAACAGCTTTCAGGCGAGTATTGGGATGACACCATATGAGGCATTGTATGGGAGGTCGTGCAGGACACCTTTATGCTGGACCCAAGTGGGGGAGATGCGCATTTATGGTGTGATTTTTGTTCAGGAGACGATGGAGAAGATCTGTGTCTTGAGGCTGAACATAAAAGAGGCTCACGATCGGCAGATGAGTTATGCCGATAAGAGGCGGAGAGAGTTAGAGTTCGCGGTCGGGGATCGAGTGTATCTCAAGATGGCCATGTTGCGAGGCCCCAACCGATCTATTTCCGAGAACAAACTGAGTCAGAGATTTATGGGCCTTTTTCCGGTAGTGGAATGAGCTGGACCGGTGGCATACCGGTTAGAGTTACCTCCGATTATGAAGACATTTTATAAGGTGTTTCATGTGTCGATGTTTAGAAAGTGCCTGCATAAATCAGAGGTGTTGGTGGCTAGTATCCCAGAGGATCTGCAACCTGATTTGTCCATGGCAGCGAGGCCTGTGAGAATTCTCGAGAGGAGAGTTAAGGAGCTGCGCCGGAAGAAGATTTCACTGTTGAGAGTTTTGTGGGATTATGCTGGTTCTGAGGAGGAGACTTGGGAGCCTGAGGCAAAGATGAAGCTAAAGTTCAGGAAGTGGTTCGATAAGCAGGTCGCGGAGTAAGCTTTACTTATTTTTGTGGTTTCAGTTTCAGTAGTTTAGCATGTGTGCTTTCGTTGTATTTTTCGTTTTCGTTGTAACGATTATACTTTTGGAGATTTATAAGATGGGTTATTCCTTATTTGTCTATTTATATAAGATGAGTAGTTCTTATATTTATTATTTTCGTGTGGACCAGTGTTGGTCTTGTTTGTTGAGATATTATGGGTTAGGGAATATCGAGATAGACCACGGGAGGTAGTTCTAGTCGATAGATATTTATAGACGTTTTAGAATTTATTGCTCTAGGGGCTGCGGTTCCGAATAACTCATTTATTCTGTTTTGGAGATAATATGTCTTCCAGTGGAGATGATTAGTTCCCCAGAGGAGATGATTAGTTCTCCTGTATGCTCATTTGGGATAATTAGTTTCCATTTCGAGTATCGAGGGATGATTAGTTCTTTCGAGGGGATGATCAGTTCCCATGTGTACCCGGAGCTCAGAAGATGCATCCTGAGAGTGGATGGGGCACGTGACACCGATAGCTCAAAGGATGCATCCTGCGATAAATGGTAAGAGTGATAAATGTCTAAAAACGGACATATAAACATGGGACTAGACGAGAGCCTCAGAGATCGGGTGATGGATCTCGGGTGGTATTGACCGGCTTTGGATCAAGTTTTGGGTCTTGGATAGACGTTTGTGTGGGATTCGAGGATGACTCTAGATTAGTGGGGAAGAATTGTAACATTCGCAAACCAAATTGTCGAATTTAGTACGGGTGTCGATCGACACCAGGGAGGAGTGTCGAACACCACCATTGTTACAGAACAGGTTTCGGTTCGATTTAATCTTGCGTTTGACACGGTTTGTGAGTTGAACCCTAGGGCTCTCTTATATAACGCTTCTGCTGTTTGTGGTCGCGTGAGAAAGGAATAAATAAGGTGTTTTGAGAGAGAATTTTGGTTGTTCTTGTGGATTATTGCAATGAAATCCATAAGAACGTTGTTTAGTGTTTTTCAAAGTCGTAAGATCATCTGTTCTTCGTGAATTTGTAGTGAATCCTTCGGGTCAGGGGATTTCCGAGTCATAGAGGGTCTGATTTTCGTGTTCTTCGCCGTTTCTATCCGTTTAGTTCTTTTCGATTTGTAATTGAGGTGAGTGCGTGATCGCGGTTCTGGGATTAGATTGTTAGGATATCGGTTGATTGATTTGTGATGAATATGGTTGCTATTTCGTGAATTTTGTGTGAAAATCGTGTTGATTTGTAGTGATTAAAATCGTATGATGAAACGAAATAGAGTCGCGAGAGGTTTTGACTCGATTCAGGTTTTTTGCAAGGAGTGTCGATCGACACCTAGAGGTAGTGTCGATCGACACCCATTGTTATGATCGTGAGGTTTATATTTGCGTGAGGAGTGTCGATCGACACTTTGTGGAGTGTCGATTGACACCACTTGTTTAAATGGCTGATTTTGGCGGTTATTGAGTGTTGATTGATTGCGTAGTATTTTGGCATTCTATTCCCCTTATTATGTAACCGTTAGGCGGGATGACCGCTTCACTGAGTATTTGTGATAATACTCACGCAACTCTTATTTCCATGTGTTGCAGGTAAAGGAAAATTGTGATCGCGGAATCGAGGCGTAGGAAGAGGATGATAGGGATTTGTGTTCTGTCGTTGTTTAGTCTAGCGGACCGGTTGTTTTAGGTTGCTTGATTTTTATCATTCCTGAATTTAGTATTGAATATTGGAATTATAGTTTTATTAATGGATTATTGGATTTGATGTTTGATGGTTTAATTGAGTTGTTGATTTCCGCAGTAGAATTGCTAGATTTTTTTATTTTTAAAGAAAAATATGGTTGTTTCAGGTTGATTGGCATGATCGTCATTTATGTGTTCCTTTAGGCGTGGTCTTTGGTGTGTCTTGTTGCGACTGATAGTAACTGCTTCGTAGCATTTTTTGATGTGTTGATTTTATCTCTAGAGCCGTTTTGGGTTTAATTGGATTTAATTGGTGCAAGATTTTGATTAGGTTCTGGTTTTGGGTGTCTCTATATTTTATGGAGGTTGCCATCTTCACTTTTGGTTGTATGTGTGTTATCTAGGTTCGATATTTGGCTGGCTAGATCTTCGTGTTTGATTTCGCTCTTTGTGTCTACACTCTAGTTTTGTTAAAAATCTTGGCATCTATCAAAGTTGTGGTTATAACTACATTTTGTCTCTGTCGTATGAGGAAGTGTTAGTGGGTACTTGTTAGTATTTTTGCATTACCATAATATGAAGCCGTGATCTTGATGTCGTTAGAGGTATACTCAATTCGCAATGGCAGGATCTTTGATTATGTTTGGTTTCCTAAGCTTTGTGAAGTGTTGTTGTCTTTTCTGTTTAGGATGGTTAGACTTAGATATATTCATTTTTAGTCTTAATATGTTACTCAAAGAAAATGACTTCCCGTGAAGGTTTTTTTTCATTCGGTAAGACTAGAATAGAGAACCATAAACACATATGTGCCTATGAGAATAGAAGGGTTGCATGCCCAATAATTGTTTTCGCAAATTCATTAGTAAAATTTCTAGAAATAATAAACAAAAGAAAGCACACTTGAGAAAACTTGAATTTCATCAAGTGAACTAGTTTGCCACTAGATTACAAACACTTTTAAAAAAATTAATGGCTCATTTTATATTTTACTTTTAAAGGACCGCAACTCTAAGCTGGATTGCTTGGGTCAGGGTCGGGAGTGCCTGCCTTACGGAAAATAGAAAAAGCACCAACTTAGGGCATCACAGTTTTTTAAAAACACTAAAAACATTTTTTATTTTTAGTTTCATTTGGTTATAACATGGATTAAACGTTAATAGTTGTGTGGGTAAGCAAAACTCACGATAGAAACATGTGTTTTTTTAATAAATACAAAGTATTTCTATTCCTATTTTATAAGATGTTTTGGTTGAATAAGCTGAATCCAAGGAAAAAAATATATATCCAAAACGTATTTAATAATAGTTAAATATATAATTCAGTCAAACCCATTTTACACACTATCTATGATTTATTATATCTTGTTGATGAAAAAAATATTATAGCAAAATTCAGTTTATGATATTTACATTAATGTATTTATGTTTAGATAAATAATATAACTGATATGTTAATTCAGGAAATATATAAATAATAGTAATCACAAATTAAAAATATTTAAAAATCACATTTTTTCAAAGAACATTTTTAATTTATAGTATTGAAATTGAAGCTTGAAAAAAATAACCTTAAACGGGTAAAACGACTATGCTTCAAATGCTATAAAAATATCCGAAATTTAATTTTACTTGGAAGTCAAGAAAATCTTACGAGATCTTCCATAGTTTGAAAGAAAACAACCTTAAAATAATATTTAATACGGAAGATTCATACAATATTTAGAATGATTTATAAAAGATAATAAGAAATTTTTATAATGTTAACTTACTTTTTTCCGGATATACGTAGTATGGGTGGAAATAATTAATATACCAAAGGAATTTAGTAACAGAAATTTTATTATTTTTTCTCAGTTTTTTTATTAATAAGGAAAAAAATTCTCAAAACAAATTCATTTTTGTATCATCCTTAAACAAATTCATCGTATAAATTCGGAAAATCAAGATGAATTGATTCCATGGATTTCTTTATAGAAATACTTGGACGATTGGGCTTTTTACGTTAACTAAATTAAATATTAATAAATGTCGGCCATTTTCTGCTGACGTCATTTTATTAACTTCGCGGATAAGGTATTTTCCCTTCTTTTAAATTCAATCAAATATCTTCCTCACCGATCGCAACGAAACACACAGTTTCCAAATCTCAGCGAATCCGAGAAAATATTCAGGCGATCGAACCATGGGAGGAGGAAGAGCGATGGCGACGGCGGCGAAGGTGGCCGGAATCGGAGTTTCGAAAGGAGGAATCAGGGGAGGATTCGGATTCCAGGCGGCGGCGGCGCCTTCTCCGGCGACTGAGCTGTTTATGGTCAAAAACACCGCCGTGCCTAAACCGGTTTTAGCTTCGATTTCATCGGTGGCTCATCCGTCCGTCGAAGACGACGCGATGCTTATGCATAGGCCGGTTTGGGACGATTGGGAATTCGCCGAAGAGGAGCCGATCCCTAGGGTTGTTTTCAGCAAACCTCCTTCTCTGCAAGAGGCAAAGGAAGCCACCGAAGATCTGAAAGAGGCGATCAATATGTAAGATTAACCCTAAATCGTTTTCGATTCTCGAGCTCGAATTATGCGATTTATAGTTCATCGATTGATCTAATTCGGATTCTGCTTTCTAATTAAAAGAATCTTGATTGAGTTTTCTGGGCTATGCTTGAGTTTTCTATATTTGTTATAACCATTTCTGGGTTATAATTGAGTTTTCTAGTTATGCTCATAAAAAAATGTAGGAAACAATCTTTAGTGAGATGTAGAAACAACCTTTAGTAATTGAAACAGTTGGTATGATTTTTGTTCTTAGCTACATAGATTTAAACTTGAGGTTATGTCTGTATGTTGTTATTGATGGATTATGAATATATGTTTGTTAGGGTGTATATCAAATCTCCTACGTCTGCCACGGAAGAGTCAAATGAAGGTGGTTCTATTTCCAAGATGCTCTCAAGTTTTCAGTCTTCTGAGAACAGAGCTGTTGAATCAGCTGTTCCACAAGTTGCTCTTCAGGCATTTGCTTTCCTTAGCGAAAACACCGCTGCGCAGGTATATATCTCTCAGATTACTTCATAACCCTAACCCTTTTGATTTTGTGTTAAGCGTTGCTTGTGCTACAAAGTATGAGAGGTCTGATTGTTTTCCTGTTTTACAGACTGTTGTTGCTTCTATTGCGTCTGACCCAAAGGTGTGGGATGCTGTAATGGAAAACAAGGATCTCATGAAGTTTCTCGAGATAAAAAATACCGGTAAAAATGAACTCGTAAAATTCTTTGGTGTTTTGAAGTCATTATGATAACGATACTCCAACAGAAACTTTTTCCATTTGCAGTTGCTTCCTCTCAGGTTGAATCTGATAATGACGACCAATCCGAAGATTTGAGCACGACCGAGACTGAAGTCTGTGAAACAAAGCCGATTGATCTCTTGGAGATTCTGCAAGACATGAAGCTAAAAGCTGTTCGAATGATGGAAAATGTATCTTCGTACTTTGGGGGTTTGTTTGGGTTAGGATCAGAAGAGGATGGAAACGAGAAGAAGCCGTCGTTTTTCAACGACCCTCGTTCTCTGTTTGGATTAGCTGTGGTCGTCATCTTCATGGTAGTTTTGAAACGTGCTTAAGATCCAGTTTTCAAAATTTGCCGATATAGCGAAAAACAACTAGTATGGTCTCTTTTTTCTACTTCGTTATGGTTTGAACTCTTTTATTTTGTTTTGGAATGATTTGGAACTGTGTTGGATCTTTTCATTTTATATAAATAAGAAGATCCTTTGGTTGTTTTTATAATTGATTCTAATCATTTTTTTAAGTCTGTCTACAAGAATAGATTAATCTAGTAGTCTCCCTTCATCTATTAGTGACTGTAAGAAAACGTTTTCTCCTTAGCATATTAGTTCAGTCTGGACTTTGAGGATCTTTGTTCTTGTCTCGCATGACTACTGATCAAGCCTCTGGCTCCTCTACCAGCTCATATTTCTGAAACTTTTCTAAGCAATCAAACCGGGGTACAACAAAATGCACGGCCATGTGACTTGTGAGGAAATTCTTAACGGAGATTGTCAATTCTCGCCATGTACTATCATGCGCAATAAGTCAAAACAAACTGGATTTAACCCGAGAAAATATGTCTAACTTGTTTCCTCATCGAATTTTTAATCGAGGTCGGTGGCAAAGCGTTCCGTATGACCCTAATGCGGAGAACAAGAAAAGAAGCATGTCTGGCACCATACCTAAGTGGCAAGTGATATTAATATGGGTTCTTTGCTCAAATCCCACATAAATTAGTTAATATGACTAGAATTATATAAAACTTTTTTTTATTACTGACATTTTTTTAATACCCAGCGTGCCCTTTTGTTACGTTGTGACAAAAAAAGTAATTACAAAAATGCCATAGTCACGTAAACAACCACGTAGGAAATCGCTGACGAGTATTAATGAACTCAGCCGTAAAGCGCTACAGATGAGTTATGGTTACGTTGCGGCTGAGTTAAAAAACGCGGCTGACTTATGAGAGATCGCCTGACTTACAAACATAAATCAGCCGTTAGTTACGGCTGATTTACAGAAATCTGGCTGACTTATGAGATAACGGCTGACTTACGAACATAAATCAGCCGTTAGTTACGGCTGATTTACAGAAATCTGGCTAACTTATGAGATAACAGCTGACTAACGAACACAAGTTACGGTTGAGTTATACAACGGCGGGCTGATTTGTGGAAAATTGGCTGAGTTTAAGATAAGAGACGGCTGAGTTATGTTCTCCGGTTGGCTGACTTATGAGAGGTAGTTACGGCTGACTTAAGTAAATCAGCCGTAATTGGCTGGGTTAAGAATAACTCAACCTGGTTACGGTTGACTTATTAGCGAAAGATTAATTACTAGAATAACATTCATTTGACGGCTGATTTATTTGGCAATACGGCTGACTTAATATTTCCTAGCCTAATTACGGCTGATTTATTAGCGAAAGATTAATTACTGAAATACTATTCACATTGCGGCGGACTTACATTATACTTGATGGCTGATTTATTAATGGCTGAGTTATGTGTTTGTTTGGCGGCTGACTTACCGATATTCCATGTCATCAGCTCTTATTTTCCCTTACTTGTCAGATATATTGGGCTATATGGGATTTCCCCGTTTTCTCCCTCGATCGAGATATCATCAGCTCTTACAAATTAGGGTTCTTCATCTACGACCTTTTCTCTTTTGCAATTCTCAATTTTGGAATCCATTAGGGTTTATCTTGTTCGTTTTTTGTTAATTTTGATGTTGATTTGATTTTGATTTTTAGGTTTTTGGATTGGTAATGGCGAATTCGGGAGGTGGTGCCAAAGCGCATGTCAGGTCGAAGCAGTATGATTACAGAGCTAATTCTAGTCTTGTGATAAACGCTGAGAATCGTCCTCGAGATACATATGAACCTACTGGAGAACCAGAAACGCTATGGGGGAAGATTGATCCTAAGTCCTTTGGAGACCGTGTTGCTAAGGGAAGGCCTCAGGAGTTGGAGGATAAACTTATGAACAGCAGATTGATCCACAACAATGCCAAGTACTCGCAAAAGAGCTGCTTAAGATACTTGGAGGATGAAGTAGAAGAAGATGAAGTATAACTCAGCCGCAATATAACCATAACTCAGACACAACATAATTTATAACTCAGCCGCAAAAAACCCTAACTCAGACACAATTTATAACTCAGCCACAACATAATTTTTAACTCAGCCACAACATAACTTATAACTCAGCCGCAATATAACCATAACTAACCACAACATAATTTATAACTCAACCGCAAAAAACCCTAACTCAGACATAATTTATAACTCAGCCACAACATAATTTTTAACTCAGCCACAACATAATTTATAACTCAGCCACAAAAAACCCTAATTCAGCCACAATATAATTGATAACTCAGCAGCAAAAAAACTCTAACTCAGACACAACATAATTTATAACTCAGCCGCAATAAAAAACATCCAACTCCGCAACAACCTACTTTTCGAAGACGATTACGAGAGAAGACGATTTTCGGCGACGACGAGTACGAGGGAAGACGATTTCGATTGCGGAGAGAAGACGATCACGAGGAAAGAAACAATGTTGATTTCGAAACAATCTTAAACGGAGAAGACAATTGAGAAAGTTTGTGGTTTTTTTCTTTTTTTTTCCTTTGACACTTCCCTCTTTTCTAACCACGGTCACACTGACGTGGATTTGTTTTTTATTTTTTAATTAACAATAATTTCAATTAATAAAAACTAATCAAGGGTGTTTATCGTAATTTACTAGGGATGTGAAAAGATTTGAGTTATTTTTGAAAGATATATGGTATTCTAGTCATATAACCATAGTTCCATGGGATTTGAGTAATTTTCTCTATTAATATTTAATCTTGGAACCATAACACAATCTAGTGAAATGGAAGTGTTTCCGTTGTGGTGGTATATATATTTGCTAAATGGTAAATATTTCATTAGATGAATAAGTTTAGGTTTACAAATTGAATTACAAACCTATGAGATGATTTTCATGGCAAAAAGATAAACACATGAAAAGCATAATTCTTAAAAGATTTTTAGTCCGCCACTCGACATTAACCGAAGCTAACGGAGATACACGAAGTGATGACGATGATAATTTCTCTACGAAAATCTGTTGTACCTAAAACGTTGCAGAGGCAAAGCACATGAACCGGAAAAATCCAGCTTTTAGCATTAGAAGCCTTTCAAAGGAAGTCAACACAAAGGTCGTCAACGGTAGTAGATTCGCAGTGCTCGATCACTAATTCCTCTCGCGTTATGTGAGAGCGACCTTGAATCAGTATACCATGAGCTAACACTAGGGTGGAACCTCACACACCAAGATAATAGTGATACTAGCTCCTCTAATGCACCAACACTAAGCCCAGCAGACGACATCAACCGCACAACGCCAGAATAAGACACAATCAACATCAAGACCCGAACACGACCTTGAAGACTAGATGAACAAAGATGCAGACCAAGGAAATAGCTAAAAGGCCTCCACCGGAAGCACAACCAAATCAAAGGCTACAAACATTGCAAGCACCAGAGGCAAGACAAGAGACTTAAGCTAAAGCGATACCTCACACTCGAGACGCCACCATGGAAGCGTACCTTTAAGACTGTTACTGCCATCTTCAGTCACAGAGCAAAGGATGAGCCACCAAATCAACGAGCCAATCGTCGAGCTAAGAAGAAACCTGAGCTGCCAAACCAGTAGCTAAGACCTAAAATAAAAACTCTAAGGAGAAACTAAGAGAGTTGGGGATCCAAACCGGAAACGAGTAACCAGTGTTGGAAGTTTCGAAGAATCAAAGCCTAGAGGAAACCAGAGGAAAACATGGTGGAGACAGGCAGCGCCTTCCCGCAAGGACCACGACCATCCCTAAACGGAAGCAGCATACGGAGAAGAGCCACACCACCAGAGGTAAACCAAAGCGAGGCGGTGAATCCAAGGCAAAGCCTTAGAAAATTGTAAAACCACAGGGGATATGGGGCTAAATCACACGGCAGACGCCGCTGCGAAGTTCGATTTACCACAAAACCACAAAGGAATCGCTAGGGTGAGAGGTGGATCTAAGAATAGATCTATGCTTGTCGTCGAACGTGAGGCAAGTGGAACGGATTAGCTAATCTCAGGCGAAGACGCTTGGACGAAACGACCACCAAAAGCCTTGCCGGAGAATCCGTAGCACTCAGACGCGGCCGCCACGTACGACATCTCTTCCACCCACTTGCCGCGATAACGGGTGAGATCTAGCAGGAAAGAAGGATCGAGGTCTACAGAACGGAGGTCAGACGGCTATGGCCCTCTCACGGCACCGGTAAACTGGAGACCGGAGAGACAAACGGATTTGATCGGCGGCGTAAACTAGGATAAGATTTGGGGGAAAAAAATCGCCGCACGTGCGCTGCACACACTTAACGAATGAAGTTATACTCCTTGAAAAACCGATTGCAATTTTTTTGAGTTTTTAGGTCTAGGAAAGAAGTTCTTATATCATAAGAGATGCACATGATTGTTATATTGATCAAGAATGATTACATGTACATTTATACAAAGGCTATGAGTTGATGTTACATATTAGGAGATGATAGGGAAATCCTTGATAGTTACGTTTAGTCATGGCATTCGGGTCTTCGGATCGGGTCGGTTCGGGTCATTTGATTTCGGATCGGGTCGGTTCGGGTCATTTGATTTCGGATCTTTCGGGTACGTGTGTAATGGACCCATTGAAGAACCGATTAAAATTTGGTTCGGGTAATGAATTTATAATGAGAACCGAAATGAAACCTATTAAAAAAAAATTGTTCTATTTTGATAGAATTTAGACCCAAATTACCCGATACCCGAAAGTACATAAATTTGAATTACAAACTGAACAACATCAAAATATAGCATTTTAAACTGAAATGGTGCTTAATTACAAACTCCAAAATATCATAAGGACTGAGAATACACATAATTATCAAAAGATTGGCAATAAAACCAGTTCCAAAAACAGAGAACATACCCAAATGAGTTCCAAAAGTGGTTTTGAACAAAACCAAATGAATTCAAATCAGTTCCCAAAACAGATTACATACTCTATGCGCTGCAGTTCGTAATGCTCATTAGATAATTAACCCTTACTCTGAAAAAATATTCAAAGTTACAAAGACCAAGTAAGAGAAGACCAAGCGTTTAAGGTACAAAGAAGAGAGTAAGATGAGACCAATATATTCAAAGTTACAAAGAAGAGATAGTAAGAATGATACGTCTAAAACTCATTGCTGGATCAGATTTCCAATCTGCTAACCGCATATTTAAACTCTAATGAAATGAACATAATTGTGAGAATCTAAAACTCTAAAGCACAATGAAAACTAGACTTGAGTGTAACAAAATTATCTCTCTGAAGTTCGTATTGCAAGTCAATATTAGCCATAAGTTGTTTTTTTTTGTAACCAAGCCTTTGTCATCGAAGTGATATTCACATTTCAACCATTGTTCTGAGCACATTAGCCCTTCAATGGTGTAGTGAGTTAAGCAACTCCCAACTAGAATAACTATTCGACCACTACTGCTGAATGCGGACTCTGAACAGTATATCTCTAGCAATTACGGATAAAACAAGGAAATTTCTACTGTTGACCCTCCACCATCCCAAAAAGTTCATATTATGTACCCACCATAGGATTGGCTCTTGGGTTTTCCACTTTCTCATCCAAATATAAATCAAGGTCAATAGTTTCATCCTCAAATCCTCTTTCATTTGCCATCTCTTTGTACAAGAAATTCACTATTTCATACCCTTACTCTGCATTTAACTCCATATCATCTACCACTTGATCTTATGTCTCTTGTGCACTCAGAGTCTGAGATGATGACTGATGCGGTGTAAGTTTTAACCACTTAACCAACTTTCTGCATGTGCACATCAGTCACAATTAGTATATATAAGGGATCGAATCCACGAGGACTTGTTAACCACACTATGAAATGTAATGAATAATAAAGATAGAATAAAATATGGTTTGGTCGTTTGTGTGATTGTGAAATAACACGAAAGCAATATGAAATAGAAACTAAAATCAATGGAAGAAAAGTGTTAGGTATTAGGGAATTTGCAGAGAATCATGCAACAATAATAACTAATTTAATCTAGGGACTTTAGGATATTCCAGACTGTCTAGAACTCAAAACATGAAGGTATGGTCTTCCCACTTTCGTGGCTCTAACCAATATGTTTTAATCACCCTAATAGACTCAACTTTTGATGGTTATTACAAAGTGAAAACATGCGTAATATATCAAATTTCATGTTGGTTTGTAGCTAAACTTCAAACTCTTCTATGCTCTCCAACTTGATAAAATGTGATAATTTGAGAAATCTTTGGCATGGACTAAGTCTTTGGCTTGTAGAACTTGTTATAGCTTAGATTACACCTCTTTAAGCTCTTTTTGCTCCATTTTGATGATTTTTCTTGTTAAAACTCTAAAACTAGAAATACAAGAAAAACTACATCTTTTGGTGTAAAACCTTATTAAAGTGTTTAGAAAATGCATTGAAATAGATAGTAAAATGGGTAAAATATGGAGTATATCAAGTTATGATTCTTTACCTTGGGAATCGGAAGATGAGCAATAAAAAAGAAAGAGGACGTGGGCTATTTAATTTATACAAGACAACTTGCACAACTATCTAGGTAGCTCGCAGATCTTTCGACCTCCCTTATTCAGTCAACTGTCCGACTTCGGATAAGATTCCTTATCCGAGTGATACCAGATTGGAACGTATCGTAGCATAATTTGATCGCCCATTAAGTCTTATCCACTGGAAATACTTAATGGGTTGGGGGGTAACTGTTAAAGCTTGATTTCTCATCCAAAATTTGGCCCATAAAGCTTAATTATGATTCAACTGGATAATACACTAAGTCACTAGTCCGTTTACCGTCAGAGCTAAAGATTCTCTTAACCGTCATATCCAACGAAGATAGACCAAGTCACCACCGCTCCAGCGCCCCGGCTGCAATCCCGATATTTATGGAGGATTGATCCGAACGTGCCTGAGATCTCTGGTGACGAGGAGGGGTTAGCGGAGCTGAACCGTTCAGCTCACAAGAGGATAAATAGTAAAATTCTAGGGCCGAAATGGCTAATTTTTCCATAAGTTTACACTTAATAACAATTTAGCTCTCACGACTGTTTTAGCTAAAGTTCTCTTTGTATATGGATTATTCATCAAAAGAAATCCATTTTCCTTTTCTTTGTGTTCGAGTTTAGTTAGATTTATTGATAATTCTTAGGACTAAAATTTAATTCCCAAATTCCATACAAATTCTAAGTGCGGAATTTAGTTTCCTTTCTAAGTATAACAATCTCTCGTAAAAATATTGATTTGTATTAATAATCAAACCAATAAAAATTATGAATTTTCATTGGTTGCTCATGATGCTTAATCGGAAATGTTGTTTGGTTAGAAAAAGATGATTTAAGAATCCAATCGTAAATGTTGTTTAGGATAGTGAGATAATGTGATGTTCCAGTGTCCACAATCCAAATAGATTTAAGAATCCTCGTGTTCAAGAGTGTCACAAATGATATGAATTATAAATCGGAAAACCGAAATCCGGGTCGAACATCTAGCTGTAGAAAAAAAAACAAATTTCAAAGTCAAACAATAACCGGAGGATAAACTTTTGGTCAATAATGAATCTTATTGCTAATGGTTTGCTAAAACGACATCGTTACAGGTATCCTAAGTGTGTGACGTCTTGGAGTTGCCGGAACTAGCGAAAGTTGCGGTGGCGCTTGCCGTGAGGATCTTCAAAGGTAAGTCACTCGCTTATCTAAATTCTTCAACTATATTTCTCTTGGAAAGAGTTTTATCAATTACATTTTCGATTTTGTATGAAAAAAAAAAAAAAAAAATCTGTATTGATTCCTACTCTATTTCTGGTCTTGAATCTCTCATTTCTCTTGGAATTTATTCTCTTGTCGTGTGATAACACTATCTGATGAAGAATCTAGCAAGGTTCGAAACCATCGAGCAGAAGCTTTAGGAATCCTTGTGAGATTGTTCTTATAATCGACATAGTAAATCCCGAACCGAACAGTGTATCCGGAATTCCATTCCCAATTGTCTAGCAATGACCACACGAAATATCCTCTTACATCACAATCATCCTCCCTGCAATAAACAGTTAACTTCATTTGCAAATCAATCAATAATGGGTTTTTGTAGTTAGTTAACCTTATTGCAGCTGATAAGTTTGATAGGTAATCTCTATGGAAGTTAATCCTCTTATCATCTTGTAATGCTTTCTCCATATCTATGAATGGGTTGTTTTTCTCATCCATTCCTGCAAATATGATGATGTTAATATCCCGGTGGTTTCGGACCGATGATTTTGGGATTCCAGACGCGTACTTACCGTTTTCTGTGATGATTACAGGTGGGTTTCCATACATGTCTTTGACATACACTGCAAGTTTCCTGATTCCCCATGGGACTATGTGTAGCCAGCTTGACCCTGCCTGATTCAAGTAAGCTTTTTCATTAGGATTAGTGAACCTCTTTCGGTTTTTATTTCAGACAAGTACGTACTTTTTCTCCAATCGGTACTCCTCCACGGTAAGCTACAACAGTTAGGGGGAAACATAGAGATTAGACTTTGTGAGGTGTTTTAGACAAGTAATGAGATATGGTGTATGCTCTTACAGCTTGTGATAACGGCTGCATCAGATGAAGCGTCTCGTACAATTAGTTTCCTTATCTGAGTTCTGTCGTTCCTCGTGTATAATGTGGTGTAGTGGTTGATTCCTATGTAATCGAATGCGCCTTTTATGCTTTTAGACATCTCTGGTGTTATCTTTGGTAGTCTCTCTTCCACTAGATTCTTCATTGAAGCTGGATAGTCTCCATTGATTAGCGGATCCATAAACCTATGTTTATATCTCATCTTTTGTCACTTGAGTTTCTTTTTTGCTCTTAGACTTTGGATTAGATAAAAGGATGTTATATTTACCATCCAATACTAAAATCCATCGCTCTTCGAGCTGCATCTCTGTCCTCGTCACAATCAGACATTGGCTCAAACCATTTTGCATCTAACGCCATCCCGATTTTACCACATTGTTTCTTCTGCATTTAGATTCCCACATTTATTATTCTGGACTTATAAATCATAAGATGGTCATGTTCTGTTTAGTTTTCTTACCTTAAAGTGTCTCTTGTAGGTGTGGTAAGCAGCAGCATGAGACAAGAGAATGTTGTGAGCTACAACATACGGTTCCACCGATGACTTCCCCTTCTTGCAGAACCAATGTCCCAGAAGTGAGCACCTCCCTGGAGCTTGTATCCCCGTGTCATAGCCTTGGATCGATAACCCGCGTGGCTCATTGAAAGTGATCCAGTACTTCACTCTATCTCCAAATGCTTTGAAACAGGTGAATGCGTAGTGCTCAAAATCATCCCTGCATAATTTTTATAAGCTTTATGTCTTGGTAATCATCCAAACTTGACTCTATTTCATTTATACTTACACGACTTCTTGGCTTAGCCATCCTTCATATCTATCTTCTAAAGCTTGTGGGAGATCCCAGTGATACAATGTCACATAAGGTTTGATTCCTTTGGCTAAAAGCGCATCGATGAGGGTGCTATAGTAGTTAACTCCCTCTGGGTTTGGTTCACCTGTTCCATCTGTTGAAACCCGAGTTTAACAAACCCCGTTGAATCTCAAAACATTCCTCTTATCATCATATGAATTAGGCTTACTAGGGAATATTCTTGACCAAGATATAGAGAATCTGTAAGCATCCATTCTCAGATCTTTCATGAGGTCTATGTCACTCTGTGAAAAGAAAATGTCAGAAATTCTTGCTTCTTATATTCTCTCATTTGTATTAGTGTTGCGTCTTATCTCAGATATGTTTGGACGAGGTTGCTCTGTGGAGAAGCAACCCTACATTTATCTTCAAGCGTACGCCAAACATATTAGGTGAAGGAAAAACTTACATGAAATCTATGATATTGATCGACCGTAGTATCCGCATTGCTAAAATCCAATATCTTCCCTGTTGAATAAGAAGAAATAACATCAAATTTCTGAGTTCTTGGTGATTTCTTGTTTCTGGGTTCGTTTGTTTGATTGAAACCTGGTTTCTTGGTGAAAGTGTCCCATATGCTTTCTCCTTTGTTTCCTTCATCCGCAGCTCCTTCAAACTGATGTTCTTGCAAGAAAAATGTTGCAGTTTGATCAAAATTTTGATCTTTTCTTGGATCAGTTTGGAGAAGAAGGAGAAGAATGTCACCTGGTAAGCTGAAGAAGCTGTACCGAACACAAACCCATCTGGAAAATCCAATCTGCTGATAGATTCTGACGAAGCTTGATGATGAGAAACGAAGAAGAAGACGATCAAGAACAGAACAAGAACCATGACAAGTCTCGTGAGAGAGAGAGAGAGAAAGTTTGTATTCTGTTTCTGGTGAGAATGAAAGGTTTGGAGGCAAGAAATTGAAATTGAAATTGAAAAGGAATGTTTAGTTTTAGTTTTAGTTTTGTAAAGTTGAAGAAGAAAGGGGAAGAGTGCAAAGAAAAAGCTTTCTTTCTTTCAAGGCTCTTATTTGGTGTTGACATTTGTTTCACTGTACACGTTTCTTTTACTTCTTCTCTGCCAAATAGATGTACACTTTTTAACAAGAATGATTTTTTTTTTTTTTTTGTAAATAAGAATGAAATTGTTGGTGAGACATCTGATTGATTCACCTCATTTACTTTCCTCCTATGTTTATTTAATTATTTTTTCTAGATGATTAAATAAATGATTTTTGTTATCTATGTATCCCCCCAACTACAAGATAAATAAAAAAAAAGAAATAAATTATGTACTTTATATTTAGATGATGAGTAGATAAATTGATAATCAAAAACTAATTTAGGGCTTTACAGCATTGTCAGCATCCATATCCACTTATGTATGTTGATGTTTGCTTTTACACTTTGTAATGCATCAAAGGTTGTTTAATTAGTTTTATCTCAATTTTTTTTTAATTTTTGAAATATCTGAAAAATAAAACTCAATTATCCTTGTCAAAAGAAAATGTGAATGGGCCGAGCCCAGCTAAAACACATTTGGTTACTTTGAACTGATTCAGGGGTGTATTCGTCATTTCTTGTTTTTAGGTCTGGTCAGGGGTATCGCAAAACCCCTTTCTTTCTCAATTGATTGATTTAGGGTTTAGCATTTCAAGTTAAAATCCGAAGATCATCAACAATACTCCGATCCGATCCGATCGGTGAATTGAATCTATGGCGATGGCTAGAGCGGCGACGGAAGTGGTTGGATTGAGACGGCTGTTCTGTTCGAACGCGACTAAGCTTTCATTTCTTTCTCCACAGGAAGCACCGGCTCGTCCTCAGGCGGAACCCAGCACCAATCTCTTCGTCTCCGGTAATTGCCCGATGAATCTCTTTCATTTACTGGGTGATGTGTTCAATCTAAATTTGATAAAAGTATTTGCAAAGAGATATATACAATGTTTGGAATGAATCGGAATAGTTCTCTTTTGTTTCATGAACTCATTCTTAAGAATTAAGGATTTCATTAGACATGGTTCTATGTGTTGTGTGTACTGAATGAATGTCTTGTTTCTTCAACATCTATGTACAGTGTTTCTTAACTTCTGACTAGTATCTATAAATATGAAGATGCAGTTTATGCTGAAAGTTAGGATTACGCTATTTCCTTTCTTCCTTCATAGAGCCATGATATATATTAAAAACTTAATATATTGATGAAAACTCTTATATACATGTTGTTAGGTTTGCTTACTATCTATGTATGGATCCAAGACCTCTCCTCACTCTATTTCTCAGTTTCTTCAACTGTCTTTTCATCATATTACCTTTGTTTTATGAGCAATGACTTGCCCTTATTATTCTTAGGCATTCGCTTTCTTTTGTTTCTATGTAAATGCATCCTACAAATCTTATGGATTATTTTTGTGCCATCTAAATTTTTTTCAGGGCTTAGTAAGCGCACCACTTCTGAAGGACTCAGGACTGCTTTTGCTCAGTTTGGAGAAGTTGCCGATGGTGTGTTTTCCTTATTATGACCCTTTGTGCGTACCAAGACTACTCAGAACAAAAAACTAACCGCAGCTCTCCCATATTTGTTTTTATAGCTAAGGTTGTCACAGACAGATTATCAGGATTTTCCAAAGGTTTTGGATTTGTTAGATATGCCACTTTAGAAGATTCTGCAAAAGGCATAGCCGGAATGGACGGGAAGGTAATCATAATGTTCATTCTTAATACAAATGGAAATCAAAATCTATCATATGGTTAATCTCTTCTCTGTGTTTCTGCAGTTTCTTGACGGTTGGGTCATATTCGCAGAGTACGCAAGACCAAGAGAGCAATCGCCCTCTCAGAACAACATGTCTCGTCCTCCATATGGTAACCGCTATTAAAACAAGCTTGCTCATGAAATCTTTCAGCATTGGGTCTGGGCGAATTTGTATTAGTGTTGCGCTTTATTCTGTTCCCTTCTTCTATGATTGAACTGTCATATTATTACCTTGAGAAGATCAGAAACTCGAAATTATATTCTTGAGTAATAACCAAAAACTATTATTTACAAGACAAGTATCAAGTGTAATAGCTATTTGGGAAAGAAATGGCAATCTAGCTTGCATGGTTAGGTCCGAAAGACTTAAGCGTCTCGTTTTGGTTATTTGTTGTTTCGATTAGTTAACCGGAATGGGTCTATTTGATTATGAGACTGATTGCTCTTTAGAGCCATGGAAAATTCATATCCGGTTCCGTCTATTTATTTTTGTATCTATGTATACATAATATCTTTTAATATATGCCCATTTGATATTGGAAAAATGTTCCATATTTTGTTTTTATATAGTTATGCTTTCTCTATATTAAAATTTTTGTGAACCAAAAAACTTTGAACCCAATCTGATTGAGCATTTTCATAAAACCCAATGGGTCCGTAGCCATTAGCCAATCACTAACTCACAATTTGTAAGATGATTGAACAATTTCATCAAGCAACCATTATGATGATTTTAACAAATGGGAATAAGTCATTGGTCCACAATAAAACAACATTGAGTTCTCAAAATTTCACGTGGGCCTGTCTAGAATCTACACGAAACATTTGATAATTTGTGGACCGAACGAAAACAAATAGAAATATCAAATATAGATTTCTGCAATTAATGTTACAAAGACAAAAAAGAAAACAAAAGGCAATATCAAATATAGATTTCTGCAATTAATGTTACAAAGACAAAAAAGAAAACAAAAGGCAAAGAGATACCGTTCATACTATAACATTCCTTCGCTGTCCAATTACGTTTGGTGAGCCAATTCCCTCCTTCTCATGCAACCAAAATTTATTTTACAACTCACCATATTACTCCAAAATCGAACGAGACCCATTATTCACTCTCTTATTTCTATTTCATGTAGAATTTTTGGAGTGTACTTAGCTCATAATGGTAATAATGATATGTTTTGTTGTTTGATTGTCTAATCCTTGGACGTAAAAGATGGTTATTTTTTTTTTTTTTTTTTGCTAAGAACAAAAGTTAGTTGTTAGAAATGTCGACCACAACGTGTACAAATGGCCTTTGTTTCCAAGATCGAGAAGTAGGCACAAGTCAAACTTAACTGCATAAACTAATACGATTATTTAAAATCGGACAACGTTGCTAAATAAGTGCTTATCGATCAAAATTGATCTTACGTTCTAGTTATTTTTGTTTGTTTCTCATTAAATCAAAGCCGTGATGTAATCATGACCATATTATGATCTTGAGAGAATTTGATAAACTCACGTGTGTGTGTCCTCTTCTTTCATTCGATCGTGTGGGTAAGGAACTTAAGATTATATAGTTTCAAATCACAATAGTTCAATACCAATATCTTACGGTTACATTGTCACGTGACACATTAGCAAGTAGCAACATAACTAACTGATTTGCTCCCCCAAAAATAAACATAACTAATAACTGATTAACTCCATTATTCATATAAACTATGTTACTATATAAAGTCATGTATATAATTATGTTATTTCAATTAGTAAAAACAAATTAACAAGCGATGAGTCATCGTCGTTTTTGTTGCGCCGCATGTGTGATTACTTTCAAATGTGACACCATTATAGTTAAGTCGTTCTCTGTGGTTGTTTTCGTTTCATAAATTAGTTTACACATAATATTAAGTTGGACCATTTCATTTTTGACATCGTTAGGAGATATGTGTCTGATATGTTCCATTTAATATATACTCCCTCCGTATGTGATTAAGTGTCGTTTTAACTGTAATCTGTTAAATTAAGGAAACATTATAAATTACAATTCTATCCTAAAAAAAAAAGACAAATTACAACCCTAAACAACGAAAACAACGAAGAACAAGAAGAAAAAAAGCTTTCCATTTTTCTTCTCGAATCTCAGATTGAAAGAGGTAGCCTTCTCTTCAAATGATTTTTGGGGTGTTCTGATTCCATTTTTGGGATTGTCTTTTGATTGATTTTTGGGATTGTCTCTCTCTCTCTTTCGCTTTTGCATTTCGTGTTTGGTTTCGATATGATTTTCTAAAATCGGAATCTGTACGGTGAAAGAGAAGATGGTGGAATTTGCAGCTCTATCAAGGGTTTCTATCAAGGGTTTTCTCAAGTTCTCGTATTTGCAGCTTCTAATTTTCCATGTTTGCAGATTTCGATTGAAATTGGTGAGTTTTTGTAACTTTTTCCCCAATTTTTTGGTCTGATTGAAATTGGGTTTATTGTTTCATTTTAACATTACATTGGACACCCATTTTCACATTTTCACATTGTTCTTTTATCAAAACTGTTATCAAAACTTGGAGGGAAACAAAAATCAGATGGAGGCAAATACTTTTATCAAAACTTTTACTCGTTCATTTTTCATCTCCTTGCGATTGGAGTTGTAGTTCATTTTTCACTTTTGTTTAAAACAAAATCAGATGGAGGCAACATTTGATTAAAACAAGATCATTTTTCATCTTCCATGGCTACGTTGAATCTAAATCTTTCACCTAATGAAAATCATTCTTTTGATTTAAACGCAGATCTTGATGAAGAACATGATGCCGAAGAACCCTCTGATGGAGAAGGTACTTATGCAACTTCAATTTCGATTTCGTAATCCATACCTTTAATCATTGTTTTGTGGTAGACGCTTTAGATTGTATGAATGGACTACAGCTGCTACAGCAAAACTATGGGAGCACTATGGGAGGTCAAGGTATGTATCTTTAACCTGGAACATAGACCTAATGAATTGGATTAAGACCTTACTGTATAAGGTAGTATGTATCTTTAACCTGGTCTGATGATGCATATATGTACTTATAAAACTAAAATAATTTGGATTAGGACCTAATGCACATGGTGGCTCTACAAGTAAGAAGAACTACACTAATCGTCATAGATGGGAAGTATATAATGCTTTGCTTGAAAGGAGTGTTAGAGGGAGATTAGGTAGAAAGGTTGTTAAAGAAGTAGCGAATTTGCATTCCATGCATATTAAAACTGTTCAGCGAATTTGGAAACAAGCAAAGGGGACTCCAGCTGGTGCATTGGTTGATGTTTCTCAAAAAAGGAAGAACAGATGTGGTCGCAAGAGGATTCAGATAGATCTCCAACGTGTTTTGGACATTCCTCTACGTAAAAGGACAACTTTAAGGACGCTAGCTGAAGCTATAGGAGTTAGTCACTCAACTCTGTTTAAGAATGTGAAAGAAGGTGTCATGAGGCGACATTCTAATGCTCTCAAACCACATCTAAAAGAAGAGAACAAGGTGGCAAGGCTCAGGTTTTGCATGAATATGTTGGACCCTGTAAGCTTGAGTCATGAACCACAGTTTATAGATATATACAACATTGTACATATTGATGAAAAGTGGTTCTATATGACAAAGAGAACCGAGACCTACTACCTTCTACCTGAAGAAGATGATCCTATAAGGACATGTCAAAGCAAGAATTTTATTGGGAAAGTCATGGTTCTAGTTGCAATGGCAAGGCCAAGGTTCAATGCTCAAGGAGTTGAAACTTTCTCTGGTAAGATAGGTGTGTTTCCTTTCATCACACGTCAGCCTGCTCAAAGGAGGAGTAGAAATAGAGAAGCTGGAACAATAGAGATCAAACCGGTTACTTCAGTCAAGAGAGACGATGTTAGAAAAATGTTATTGGAAGATGTTATACCTAAGATTCGTGAGAAGTGGCCTCTTGAAGATGAAGGAAAAACAATCTTCATTCAACAGGATAACGCTAGAACTCATGTGGATCCAAGTGATACAGATTTTCAAGAACAGGCTTCACAGAACGGATTTGATATCAGACTGATGTGTCAACCGCCTAATTCACCGGATATGAATGTTTTGGACCTTGGTTTCTTTAGTGCAATACAAGCACTACAACATAAGGTGTGTCCCGAAACCATTGAACAGCTTATAGATGTAGTCAATACAGCTTTTGAAGAGTATCCAACTAGGAAGATAAACCACATCTTCTTAACTCTGCAACTCTGCATGCAAGAGACAATGAGGATTGGAGGTTCTAATAATTACAAGATTCCACACATAAAGAAAGAAGCTTTGGAACGAGAGGGTCTGCTTCCGAGACAAATCAAATGTGATCCTTCCATTGTCAAAAATGTCTTAAATCAATTAAGAGACTAAGGTTAGCTATCGAATTGATAAGGTTTCAATTCTATTAATACTAATGTTTTACTTTCAATCATGTGTGTTTGTTTGTTTTTCTGTCTCAGGTACGTTGATCAGTTCAGAAGAGTGGGATTAATGTTCAATGCCAGGTTAGATTTCATATAACGTCTATCTCCTTAGATACTCATGATTTCATATAACGTCTGTTTATACTCATGTCTTCATGTCTCTTATGCTTATGTTGTTTATCTTAGTGGCTACTTTTCTAAAAAGGTGAAACAAGTCGTATGGACTATTGTTGCTTTGAAAGGACTCGGAGGCTTACTCTTTGTTAAAGATATTACATTTAAACCTTCTTTCACATTACATTTAAACCTTCTTTGGTAAAGAGAAGTGTTATTAGAGTTAGTTGTGTTTCATTAAGGGTAATTTGGGTATTATAAAGTAAAAGTTACTTAAAAAAGTCAAAACGACATGTATTTAGAAACTAAAAAATTTGACTAAAACGACACTTAATCTCATACGGAGGGAGTAATTCTTATCCAAAGAAGCTTAAATATGAGTTCTTACATGCAACTCATATACATATATATATTTTTTTCCTCACAAAAATATGAGTTCTTAAAATATATATTTATCAAAGGGTTTTAGTTTTATCATTGCCACGTATAATAAGCACATGCATCATGTATATAATAACCTCTCGCCTGTACATATATTAACATCATGTTTTTTCGTAGTTCGTAACAAAAAGGTAGTATTAGTCTTATAAAAAAAAGTAGTATTACGTACTCTCTTTCTTGTTACAATTATTCTTACGTACTCGAGAATACAAACTAGAAGATAGTGCCTAAAGGGAGAGAAAATAATAGTGATATTAAATTTCAATGTCTTTAGTTAGTAAGAATAGATTAAAAATAGAGTCCGGGGTGGTTAAGATGTATTTGGGATGCCAACACGTTTCAAGTTCGATGCACATGTTACGTGAAACAAAAACATATTGACACATTACCTTGGACATTATGAGCCCTTGTTTTCGGCTCATTTGCATATGTGGAAAAAAATTCTATTCATAAACTGCATTTCTCCCATATATCGAATCTGAATCGTTCTGTAAGCTTGGAATTAATTTACCCTAAGTTAAAAAAAAAGATTAATAATATCCAATTTTATTAGACTAAGCCACCACCATGCATGTAAACGTATCTCCTACAAAAAATATCGATCCAAACCAAATCAATACAAATTACATCAAACATTTCAAAACCGTTATAGTTTGGGTTTAGTTGTCTACGACCTCACAAAAGATCAACCCGAAATCCAAAACCTATCTATCTCAAAGAGTCAAAGTTAAGACTGTCTAGTATACAATTGTTATTTCCTTAATGTTAATTTTGATCCCGCAATAAAAATGAAAAACATGAAGGACCATTGTTTTGTAGGTAGCAAAATTAATTGATTTCTGACTAGAAAAATATGTCGACAAACAAAATTTAGTAAGTGGTCACCATTATTCTCAATAAAAAAACAAAACGCATTTTTGTATATTACAAAATTAGAAGTCCCAGTTACGTAAACAAAAGTGATTCACGTCGACAGTATGATTCTACTTCAAGAAAGATTCACGCTAAATATGTTTTTTCATAACTTACTTTATTAAAAAAAAATATAGGATTTCATAATTTCAGATTTTTTTATAGTTTTCATATTTATCGGTAAACGTTTTTTTCTCTCTCTCTTTTACTTCTTCTTTCTTCTTTTTTTGGCAGATTAGATAACATTTTTTCTGTCATGTGAGCTAGAGAATTACAAATTGCAATTACACTAAAAGAAAACAGGGCATATTCCGACGGATCTGGTCCGCCGGTTCTATCTCGTCGGAAATGAAAAATCCGTCGGAAATTCGTCGGAAAAACCAACGGATTCCCGACGGAACACGGATAACCGGAATCCGTTGACACTCCGTCGTAATACCGTCGGAGGTTAGATTTCCGACGGCCAAACACTACAAGAAAACATGTCGTTAGTCACTCCGGGAAGAGCCACAAAAGAGTCACAAATGAGCCATTTGCGACTAATTTGCGACTCGAAAACCGGAGTCACAATAGTCGAGTTGCTAATTTTTCGAGTCGCAAATTAGCGACTCTTCTGTGACTCTTTATTTTAGTCGCAAATTAGCGACTAATATGCATCGAAATTTACGAGTCGTTAATTTACGACTCCTTTACGACTAATCTGTGGAGTGACTAATTAAAGACGCATTAGTTACGATCTAAAAATAGAAAGTGGTCACAAATTAGTCAATATTGTCTCTTATTTGAGACCAAATTGTGATAATGGTTTTTTGATCTAGTAACTAATTGGTCAGTTTTTAGTAACATATTTGGTACTAATATGATACTAATTTGGTACTAATAACATAAATTTGAAATTGCATAGTAGAAAGAAGAAGAGAAGTTTGGATTTTACAAGCAAAAGAAAGTACTAATGAAGCTTATTGCTTGACAAAAGAAAGTACTACTCAAACATCAAGCTTGACAAAAAAAAAACATAAGTAATATTGTTCAGAACACAAAGTGAGAGAAGTGAGAGAATTTGGAGAAGTAGACTTGCAAACTGTCAAGTGTTGGCTCTGGCTTAGGCGGTAAGGTCTCTTACGGGAGTTGGATGGCACGGGTCAGCTTTCCTTTGTCCCGAGTAAACCTAGCAAGAAAAAATACAAAAGTTACATAAATGAAACAGTTTAAATATCAGTTGATGATTGAAACAATTTAAATACTTGTAGAGACTAATTTCAAATGCAATAAGAAAGCATATACAGAGTGGAAAACAACTAAGCTATTTCATATAGATCACAAGCTAATCCGACTCCAATTTATAGCAGATTTATCCTACTCCAACAAGACAGCAAGTAGACAATATGTGAAGACAGTAATAGAGAAGTTATATTACTAATGAACCAACATATTAACAGCAGCTAAGCTAGGCTAAGCTAAGTTACTCCAGTTCACAAATAGCTTAGTTGTGATAATGAGAAATTCAAATTCCTGAAAGGTAATGGTCCTGCAAATGTAAAACAAATAGCTTCTGATAAAAAAATGAAATGCGTCACTAAGATCTATAACATACTTACCTTTCCCAACACCTATGAAAGATAAAAACAGTGTTTGAAAATATAAAGTATTATATAAACTCACAGTGAAAAGTTCGGCATTGTATTGCTCTTCACTGGTTGCTGCTGCATCTTTGCAAGAGCTGAGCTCCTTTGAATATGAAGAAAAACAAGTAAATCTCATAGTGCACAAAAAGAGAGGGGATATAAAGAGGATAAGTGTTATATGCCATCCATACCTCTTGTAATGAAGTAATTTGTGTTTCGAGCTCTCTCAATCTTTCCTTATGCCAGTTTAATGAGCTAGAGCTCTCGTTATAACTTTTCTCAACCTGATAAAGGAAGAAATGACACTAAAGTAACTGAACTGCATTTTAGAAAAGGAACCAGGAAGAAGCATTAAAATTAGTCTAGTCTAACCTCCACAAGCTTCGCTGACATTTCAGTCTCAAGATCAGAACTAGCATTAGTTAGCTTTAACTGAGAAACATAACAAGAATAAGAGTTTTACACAGTTGGAAAAAACGCATAACGCACATAATCAGTCACAAAATAGAGAGAATCAATCCTCACAATTTTATCCAACTAGCTCTTGATATTGGAATTCTTCTCACTTATCTCATCATCTTTCTGCTCCAATAACTCCATCAGTTGCCTCTTAGAGTTAGCAGCTCCACCGTCAGTCTCTCCACCTCACCATCCTTCTCAATCTACATCAAAACCAAAAGTTCCCGTCAAATATTAGGGATTCGCAAAATCACACACTCAAAAACCCAACGAAATTGCACAAATTTGAAACCCAGAGATTGAAATTGCGAAGAAACAAAACCTCGTTAGGATTTCGCGAGGAAGAAGAAGAAGAAGAATTACGCTCCTGATTGATTATTCTTCTTCTTCTTCTTCTTCTTCTTCTTGTGATGGTGCCCTTCAATGGCGGAATCCCAAGTCTGTCCGTCATTAAGTGGCGGAGCTCTCCGGCGTTGGCTCCCACATCTGAGACTGAGGTTACAGCAGCTTTGTTATTATGTCGATTGACTCCGGCGTTGGCTCTAACATCTGAAATTGGGGATGTGAGACCGAGAGAGTTACCTCCAACTCCTCCGCTGATGGATCTAGACCAGTGAACATAAGCTTCTGGCCTCCTTTAACCCCTTTCCCTCGATTATTTTTACCAGACATATCGAGAAATTGAAACAGAAAAGAGTAGTTGAAGAGATTTGGTAGAAATTGAGACAGATTATCAACGAGGGAGGGTTAATATATTAGGGTTAGAGAGATTTTGGATCTGGGAATTGTGTTTGCCGACACAGAATAACACTTGTGATTTTGATGACTTGTGAAAATTTATTTGGGCTTAGGGTTATCACGAAATGAGTTTGAGATTCAGATCTGTTTGCTTTATCTTCTATTAGAGTCGGTAATGAGTGGCTAATTAGTCGCAACCAAATTGTTTTAGGGGGAAAAATTTACCGCGCAAAGGCCCAAATATTTCACTGCGGGGCCCAAATAATTACCCAATCATTTGGAATACGGTATCGTAAAGTAGTGGCTAAATAGTCACATATTTGTGACTAATTTGTGACTCAGTCACAAACCTATACCCTAAACCCTAAATATTTGGACCAACCACAATAACTATATTCATTTTCAATCAATTTTCAATGTATTTCTTCATTATTTGTTTGGTTGTATCCATTAAAAACACTAGGAATAAAAAAAGTTAGAATAGTTTTCAAAAATATGAAATGGAAGAGTTAAGTTATATAGGTTTTGTGTTGATAAGAAAGCATTTGTGGTGAAAAAATTTTAGAAAATTCTTTTTTTCTTTTTTTTCACTTCTACTGTGTATTTATTACAAACTTATTAGTGAAATAAAACATAAATACAAAACTAACTTATATAGATTTATATTATGGTGTTTAATTTGCCAAAAACATATATGGAGTGGGTAATGAGTGGCAACTGAGTGGCTATTTTGCGACTCCTTTGTTACTATAACACGAAACCCTGAAACGTTGCAAATTAGTAGCTAATTAACGACTCTTTTGCGACTCAGTTACAAGTGGCTAATTTGTGACTCCGTTATGTGTCACTAAGGGGTCGCTAATTTGTGACTCTAATGTTAGTCGCTACGGAGTCGTAAATTTATGACTCTTATGCGACTCCACCAAAATATACCAATCGTTGTCGCAGATTAGTCACAAATTTGTGACTGGTTAACGACTACGGGATGGAGTCGCAAATGAACGACTAATTTGTGACTCCGTCAAAAAGAGTCACGCTTTAGTCACAAAAGAGTCACAAATGAGTCGCAAATCTTTGTCACTAATTTGCCACTCGGTAATTCGAGTCACTAACGACCTGTTTTCTTGTAGTGAAAGAAGCCGACGGATTTCCGACGGTCTAAAAAGCCGACGGATTTCCGACGGCAAGGAAACCGACGGAATTCCGACGGCCAAGACACCGACGAAATTCCGACGGTCTACAAAGCCGACGGATTTCCGACGGCAAGGAAACCGACGGATTTCCGACGGATTTATAAAACCGATGGATTTCTGACGGATTTGTAATTATTTTTTTAAAAAATTATTTTTAATTAATATATTAAATTAAATGAATTATTAAAAAAAAATTAAATTAAAAATCAAAATTAAATTAAAATTAAATTTAAATTGTTTTAAAACTAATTTAAAGTTTTACATAAAAATTAAAAAGTCTTAAAACTCTATTGCGACTGATGACTACGGAAAAACTCGTTCATCTTTGCTTCCATCGCACGATATTGTTCGTCGACCTCCGCCTTCTCTCTCTGGTGCCGTTCCTCCGCCTCCGCCTTCTCTCTCTCGTATCAGTCCTCCAAAGAGCTAAGCCGCTGGGTCAGTTCGGCGTTTTGTGCTACCAAACTGCTACCACCGTGAAAGCGAACCGACGAAACAGATGAGGAACTGTCTTCAGGGAGGCCGTAGACATGACCTTTGTTCTTAGGGGTAACCTACGAAAACAATAAATCAACCAATTTCAAAACTTATTCGTATTAAAAGATATTTTAAATTTGTTTAAAATTGACACCTTTACTAACCTCGTAAGTGAACTCGTTGATCTTGTCGATTGGAACTTCGGTTGGGGGCAGAGTTCCATCGACGATCGGTTTCGATTGGAGGTACTCCTCCCCGAGCCTCTCCACGCTCTCCACGATTTCCCGAGCAATCGCATCTTGGATTTCACCAGTCTTTCTGTTGGTGTGGGCAGCTCTGATCACATCAAGATGCGAAGGACGCACACGGGTCTTCTCAAACTGTTAGCATAGTCAAGTATGGAAAATGTTAGCGATAATTAAATTTTTTTGAAAATTTAAGAAAATTACCAGTTGCTGTACACGTGACACCTTGCTCGTTGCACCGAGGTTATGGGTCGCCGGTCCCTTCCCCTTCCGGTCGCTCCTCCGGTTACTCGAGTTTTTTCCGGAGGTCGCTTGAGTGTCCTCCCGTTCCCAATATGCAAGTAGTCTAGCCCATAATACTTCGTTGTTTTTCAGAGCCTTAGGCACCTTCTGATGTCTGAACCACCCGTCCTTCCACTCGTTCATCTTCTGCGAGTACTTTCTACTCGCCTTTTCGTCGAATTTACGTCGGACCATAGCAGTCAGTTGTGGGTTCCACGTAAATTCTTGCTGAAAAAAAAACAATACCCGAATTACTACTGACAATTGGAATGTAATATAAAAGATAAATTTTTAATTTAGAATAAAAAATCATACCGCAAATTGCCGAAACCATGTGTCCTGGTCTGCCACCGACATCTCAGAATAAGTGGGATACGGTTTAGTTATCAAGCAATTGATCATTGCGTTGATAGAACTCGAAATATCGTTTCCCGAAAATTGGAACCTACACAATATTTTGTTTGATATTTTGTTAACAATTTTATTAAGTTAATATAATCCTATAAATTTTCAAAAGTAGTCATTACCAGGTCGTGTTAGGTGGTAATTCCGGATCAAGGCGAGGCAAGCTATCCCGACCGGGTTGCGACACAAACTTCTCGATGCTCATTGCCGTAGGAGTTGAGCCACCTAAACCCATAAGAGGAGTGTCGGAGATCTGCGACTGACTCACACTCCCACCTCCCCTAGAGGAAGCACCGCCTCCGCTACCCTCACGAAATCGCCTATAATCCCTACGATTTCCAAAATTTTTACATAATTTTAATTTTTTCTTATATATTTAAAATTAGTATGTCAATTATAAATTTAAAATTTACAATCTTTATTACGGAGTTAGGGCTTTCGAGATTTTGGGAATTTGTGATTTTGAGATTTTGGAATTTATGGATTTTAGGATTTATGGTAATTTGAGAATTTGCGATTTTGGAATTTTGAGATTTGGGGAATTGGGGATTTTGGAATTTTGTGATTTGGGGAATTAGAGATTTCATAAATTTTAGTTTTTTGCATTATTAGATATACATATTTAGGGATTTATGAATTTTTAAAAATTTCCTTTTTAAAAATCCTTTTTTAATGGTTTAAATTTTTTTAAAATTTTAAATGTTTTAAAATTTAAGGAATTATATTGGTCTTTTAAAAAATTTGAAAAACAAATTTTTTTTAAATATTAAAATTTTAGAATTTTATAGATTACTCATATAAAAAATCTTTATCAATCCTTATAAAACACAAATAATTATTAAAATTATAATTCAAATAATTTAAAAAAAATCGTAAAATCGTAAATCCCAAATACCCGAAAATCCTAAAATGTTAAATTCCTAAATTTATCATATTCCATAAATCCATAAATCTAAATTAATAATATTTTCTAAATTCCAAAATTTCCTGAACCGCTCATAATTCGTCATGATAGCTTGTTGCGTAACTAACGAAAGAAACACCCGCACCCTCTCCGGCGCAATCACTCGCCAAACACGTTTATAAAGCCTTTCCATATTTTGTCTCGATCCATCATCATGTGTTAGCAATTTAGGATGTTAAGATTTTAGGATTTACTGACTTAGGAATTTTGGGAAATTGGAAATTTGAAATTTTGGCATTTAGGGATTTTTCGATTTTTAGATATGGAGGTTTAGGGATATAGGTATTGTTGGGTAATTGGGATTTGGAATTTGTAAATTTATTTTAAAAATAATTTTATAGAGGATTTATAAAATTTTAAATGTTTAAAATGATTTTAAAAAGTTATACAATTTTCAAAGTTTAAGAAAGTTAAATGTTTTTGTAAAAATTTTAAATAAATTTTTTTTTTTAATTTTTAAATTTTAGAATTTATATATTAATCATATCATAAATCTATTAAAATCCCTAAAAACCACAAAAAATTATTCAAATCAAAATAAAAAAATTCCAAAAATTCATAAAATCTTCATAATATCGTAAAAATTTCTAAAATCCTAAATTTTTAAATTCATTATATTAGCATAAATCCAAAATTCAAAAATTTAAAAATTCCTAAATTCCCAAAAATTATAAATTTAGAAAATTCTACTAATACCTAAATTCATAAATCCCTAACAAACTCATACACCCTAAATATGTGAATTCCTAAGTCCATTACTTCCTAAATGCATAAAATTCTCATAAACCATTATGAAATCGTCCAAAATTCGATCACAATCACAATCAAAATCAATTTTCTAACTTATAATTTCAAGAACAATATTGAAAAACTCTTCAAAATTTTGAAAAACTTACATGTTTGGGGTAATTGGTAATTGGGGAATAGAAACGGTGGAGGACCCGTGTAATTGGCGGCAAATCGGCAGTGAAGCAACCTGAAATCGCCAAAATTTGGTGGAATTTTTTTTTTTTGCGTTATGTCTGCGGGGAAGACGAAGTCTCTGGTTTTAATGACGTATGCCGACGGGATTCCAACGGACTTCCGACGGCATCAAATATTCCTTGACGGAAATACTGACGAATTTTGCCGCGTTTTCGATGATATCGAAGTGTTTAGGGTTTTCCGTCAGAACTCCGTCAGAAATGCTGACGGAATTCTGACGGATAGTGGTTTTTTAATTAATTTTTTCATTTTCCGAATAGGAAAAATATAAAACTAATTATCCATCCAAAATCCATCATACATTATGACGGATTTCTGACGGATTTGGGTTTTTTTATTAATTTTTTCGTAACTCAAATGCCTAAATTCCAAAATCCGTTCATTCATAAATGACTAAAAATGTCATAATCATGATGAACTATGCATTTAAACGGACAATTAACCATTCCCAAATCACTAACAAACAATTTCAAGAACAAATCCATAAAAACTCTTTAAAATCATCAAAAACTTACATGGATTGTTGAGTGGGTGAGTGGGTTTGACAAGTGGATTGTCAAAGTCGGAAAACCGGTCGGAATTAGTGCTGAATCGGCGGCAGAACGGTCGACGATTTCGGAGAAAAACAAATTGTGCCGTAATGACTTCGGGGAAGACGAAGTCTCTGGTTTTAATGGACTATGTGACGGATTTTGGTTTTTTTATTAATTTTTCGTTATGACTGATTTCTGACGGATTTTGGTTTTTTATTAATTTTTTCTATCTCCGAATAGAAAAAATATAAAATTAATAATCCGTCAGAAATCCGTCATACGTTATGACTGATTTCTGACGGATTTCTGTTTTTTAATAATTTTTCATTATGACGGATTTCTGACGGATTTTGGTTTTTAATTAATTTTTTCTATCTCCGAATAGAAAAAATATAAAATTAATAATCCGTCAGAAATCCGTCATACATTATGATGGATTTGTGACGGATTTTGGTTTTTTATTAATTTTTCATTATGACGGATTTCTGACGGATTTTGGTTTTTAATTAATTTTTTCTATCTCCGAATAGAAAAAATATAAAATTAATAATCCGTCCGAAATCCGTCATACATTTTTGGTTTTGTATTAATATTTTCAATATGACGGATTGCTGACGGTTCCTTAAATTCATTTATTTTCTATTCTTAGATAGGAAAAAATTGAAATAAAAATAAATTTTTTTTTTCCTATCTCAGAATAGAAAAGAAATGAATTTAAGGATCCGTTAGAAATCCGTAAAAAATTATTTCTAAGCGGGAATATTACATGAACACAAAATCAGTCGGAAATCTGTAATATAACATATAAAATCATCGATGGTAGATACTAAAATAATGGATGGTAAAATATTCCACATAACAACATTATCCGGATAAACTCGTACAATGGATAGTCGGAAAATATTAAAATCATGGACGGGTCAGATGTTTATTCATCATCTGAGTCTCGACCTGTTTCATATTCGTACCCAGTAGTGCATTCATCTTCCTCATCGATGGTAGATACTTTCGTTGGTTGGTATTCAGCACTCATCGAATTAGCACCGATTATCTGTGTGAAAAATGAATTTCGTTAAGCCTTCCTAGACATATTTAGAAACGTATGATATACATCTACCTTAACAATGTTCCGCTCTGTGATGTTCAGGTACCTTGAGTTCCTGTTAAAACGGCAAACGGTAATATTATTTAGGATGACCACCGCACCTACACCAGTCGTGAATCTGTACTCGTCATTCTTGAAGATGTTATGGTGCATGGTTCCTTCGATTTTTCCTGAAAGATCTTTTAAGGTTACTAGCAGATCTCCCTGGTCATTGGGGGTCAAACTAGAGAGCATAGCCACAATCTGATAATGAAATAGAATAAACTTGTCAGATAAATTGTATCTCTAAATGTTAGTAAAAATGGTCGAAAACGTAAACCTTTTGACTTTCACAAATTGTGAATGCGAGGATTGAATTTCTGCAACCTGGGTCCAGAATGGTGTGCTCCGATTGTTATAAGAACCTACATGTATGAATGATAGATTTAGTATTTGTCAGCCACAATCATTATTGTTAAAGTAAAAGCGATAATTATATATATATACCTTCACGGATTATGTAATCGATAGTAGAAGTCCACCGAGGACTACTAAAATCCTGGTCGGCCTGTGGTGCCTCATTAATGACCTCACGAATAAAATCTTGTGTTGGGCGTGGCTGAGAACTTTCACCTCGCATCACCTTTGCATCATGAGACCTCTTCCGAAACAGGCCTCGCCGTACGACTTGGCCAGGTCCTGGTATTACGGGCGTTTGGTTCTGGGATTGTTGAGTTGGGTGGAGTGAAATTGTCGGTTGAGCATCAGTAACATTTAAGTTATCGTAAGGAGGGCATGAAGGAACAAGAGTTGTGTTTGGAGGATTTTGACCGGGGGCTCGGTTTTGCATATAGTAATTCCACAGATCTCTGTTTGCCATTACGCAATTGAATTTTTCTGTGTTTATGATTTTGTGTTGAAATTTTTTTATGAAGGAATGACAAAATGTGCAAACTTATGTAGAACGGATATCCGTCAAAAAATCGTCAAAACACTCTGACCTAACACCCCACCAATCCCATCGGCCACTGCACTTGATTTATTAACCACTCAAACTTTGCCGACATCGGAAACCGTTAGCAATCCGTCGAAAATCCGTTACATAGTTATGACAACATAGCTCCGTCGGAAATCCGTCAGTACAGCTGACCAATCAAACTTTGCCGACATCGTGTAGTCAGAAATCCGTCAGTACAACTGACCAATCAAACTTTGCCGACATCGTGTAGTTGGACGGATTACAGACGAAATACCGACGGTTTATACATATAACTTCTACTATAAATACACCTGATGGAGTATATATCTTCTACACCTTTCAATAACACAAAAATGTCTTCTAGCTCTCCTAATGAAGACGCAAAAACAACATTCGTGGCTAATTTTTTTTATATTCCAAAATTATCGTGGAAAACCGAATCTCATTGCGATGAATTCACTCAAGAGATTCCTACTTACTCGTGGGAATTTGATACGTGCTCACCAATCCATAAAGAGGATTCCACATCAACAATAGTGCCTGACAGCCAGTGCTCGCCAAACATCCACCACATTCCAAAATTGTTGTGGGAATCGGCATCTCAGTGCGACAAATACACTAAAGATATACCCACATATTCGTGGGAAGATGATTCATGTGTTGGGAATGTCCTGAAATCACACTTGTATTCACTCCAGTGACAGTTGTGATGTCGAGATCAGACATTCATATGATACTAGGTGGTCATTACGTTTTGCTAGAAGCCGCTTATGATCTATGAGTTATGAACTCATTACTAGTATTATATGATCCTACAGGGTCACACACCTAAGCGAATAGGATTCACTTTATAAGGGAATGATTATTAATGTAATGATCTAGATGATGTGTATTTGATACACATTATAAACATGTTTTAAGGCAGTGTCGATCAACACTATAGTAGTGTCGATCGACGCCAGGGTTTAACCGAAATAAGATTTCGGTTTATTAACTTAATTAATTCTGAATCGGTTCAGGATCAATTAGGTTTTTCTCCAGGACCTATATATAGGAGATATAGGTCACGACCTGGAGAGAGAGTTTTGAGAAAACCCTTTTCGTGATAGCCGCCTTTAAGAAACAGAATCCCTAAAAGATCCGGTTCCAGGAACTAGCATCCCTGCGGATTCCTATTCGTGTGCGTGTGGACTATCGATAGAGGCACTACACTTGAAGTGCTTAGAATCTCGAATTCCCTGAAACAATTCTGCTGCAAACTCCAGGTATATTCGAGATCCGTTCATCGTTTCTAAAGTTTACAAACCCTAGATCCTAGGATTGAGAATTGCGCTTAGGTTGATTAATAGAGATTAATCTGGTAAAACCTGAACGAATTCCTACAGTGGTATCAGAGCGTTAGGGTTTAACTAGTGATCTGTATGAACTGAATCCGGATTTGATTGTTTTTCTTTTGTAAAATCGTTTTCGTGAAAACTGTTCAAATCGGTAAAGTAACCTAGTGGTGTCGATCGACACAATGGTTGTGTCGATCGACACCTCTGCCTCTGCCTTGCGATCGATGAACCGGTTCAATTGGATTGAATCGGTTATCGTGCTCGGTTAACAGATCGATTAAACCGAATGTCGGTTTAATGCGGTTTGGTTGGCGTCGATCGACACTAATGTAGTATCGATCGACACCGATCGGTAATCGACCCGGTTCAATTTGATTGACCGGTTATCGATCCGGTTCAATTGGATTGACCGGTTATCGAGAATTAAATCTGGTAGTCAGTGTCGATCGACACTAATGTAGTATCGATCGACACGAACCGGTTATTGAAATTCTGTGTCGGTTATCGAATCCGGATCAACTGGATTGATCGGTTTTCGATGAACCGAGATAGAAGAGTAAGTGTTGATCGACACTAAGGTAGTGTCGATCGACAGCTTACACAGATTGATGGTTAGTGAACCTGAAATCAAATAACCGAACCGAATTTAATGAGATTGGGTTCCTGAATGCATATATGATATGTATTGAGGATTAAATGTTCAGTTCCTTGACTAAATATCAAGTGTTCTGGATGTCTTTCCGATCTTGTCAGCTGTTAATGCTCATTTCATTATGTGATAGGCTTGCAGTGCAAGGTATCTGTAGTGACATGAGTGAGGCAGTAGGTAATTGAGTTGATGGGCTTGCAGTGCATGACATCAACTATTACATGACAGAAGAGATTGGTTTACTTGAATGGGCTATCAGAAGTTCTAGGCCCAGAGACATTAGGTGGTTTGAACATAAGATGTTTTTGTAGGAATTCACACAGGATTTACCGGTTTAATCTCTATTAAACAACCTAGCGAAAGTTCCTTTGCCTAGGATCTAGGGTTTGTAAACTATGAATCTTACAAGAACGGATCTCGAATATACCTGGAGTTTATGCAGCGGAATTGAATCAGGGATTCGAGATCTATAGCGCCCCAAGTGTTGCGCCTCTACCGTTAGTCCACACGCACACAAACTGGAATCCGCCGGGATGCTAGTACCGTTAATCGGATCTCCTGGGGAATCACCGAGTTCTAAAGAGGTGGCTGCGACTAACAAGATTAGGTCTCAAGGTCGTGCCTATTATCCTATATATAGGCCCTTGAGAAAACCCTATTAATTCTGAACCGAACCAGAATCAATTGTGTCATTAAACCGAAATCACTATTTCGGTTCTGCCTTCGTGTCGATCGACACAATTCTTTGTGTCGATCGACACACCCTCTAAACTCGTATATAATGTGTATCTTATACACATTACCTAGATCATTACTCTTAATGATCATTCCCAAATAAAGCTCATCCAGCTTGCTTAGGTGTGTGACCCTGTAGGATCATATAATACTAGCAATGAGTTCATAACTCATAGATCATCAGAGGTTTCTAGCAAAACGTCATGACCACCTAGTATTATATGAATGTCTAATCTCGACAGTACAACTATCACTAGAGTGGATACAAGTGTGATTTCAGGACATTCCCAACAATCTCCCACTTGTACTGGAATCATCTATTCCCATAATCCCTTCGTCTTTATATCTCGATATGGCATAAGGCAAGATCCGTGTCATCCTTATTACAACCATTATCACGTTCATCGAACTCCGATTTATACTGAACAAAAACAAACGACTGACAATCACCTCGTTTGAGCGCGGCCACGCATTTCTCAGTATCAAATCTTCGATGGGCCCTGAGATATTTATCTCCTGTTATATAGGAGGGACAAATCCCATCTTGTTCCATCCCTGTTCCTTCACACACTTCATGATACGCCCAATCAATGCCTTTATAGTCACCTGTTACGGATAACGTTTGACAAAGTCAAAGCGGACCAATTCATATGTAAGAAATCATGATGAACTCAGGTCTAAGGACTATACTCTATAGTCGTAATGGGAAACTCTTATGACACTTATATAACTATCCTGTAGAGTTCCCATTAGCGGGTCATGCCCGATCATATGTTCTCCAACATATATCTATGTGATTGACTTTAATACTCTTATTAATGACTCCATGAAACTTAGTCATCAGTCACCTCACATGCTAGTCTCACGCGGTTGTCAGTGTCCCACTTTAACAACCTCGACCAGGGACAAATATAATCTATGTCATTTATCACTTATAGGGTTTCATGATCAAGTCCTTAACTTGATGACCTATAAAATGCCATGAATTACTTTGGGACTATTATTCAATTATCCAATAATCAAATAATACATGAAACAATTTCATTATGACATAACCAAAGTATGTCAACATGAATATCATAACATAACTAAATCCTTTATAACTCCCACTAGAATTAAGATCACATCTTAATATATCCAATACCTACAGCAGGAGAGTGAAACTCATGCTTAGGTCGTGGGAGAGGCTGCGGTGATCTGCTTGGAACCCTTTCCAACAAACCGCAGGCTGTGGTGCTTTGCTTGGAACTCTTTCCAACAAACCGCACCGCAGTATGGACACAAGACATAATCAGGTTCCTACCAGAAATTGTCTTTGTCTGTCTAACCACTCTCATCAGAAACCATTACTTCCTCAGTTCACCAAGCTCCTATCCTCAGTATTCCTCAAATACTAGAGAATATTCTTGGTAACTGTCCAGTGACTTTCACTTGAGTCATATTGGTACCTACTCGTCCTGCTCAAAATACAAGCAACATCTGGACGAGTGCAGGTCATGGCATTTATGATAGGTTCCACTGCATACGCCTGGAAATCCTACTCAAACACTTTCTTGCTCAGCCAGTGTCCAGGGACACTGCGTCTTGCCAAGATTAATGCCATTAGACATTGGTATGAAGCCCTTCTTGGAATTATGCATATTGAATCTGTCCAAGACCTTATCACCATGAGAATCTTGACACGATCCAATTAGCCTACCCAATCTATCTCTATAGATTTATATTCCAAGAATTCACACGGCTTCTCCCATGTCTTTCTTTGAAAGAATAACTTCCAAGCCAAGTCTCTAGAGACTAAAGCAACGGAACGTTATTTCCGAGAATAAGTATGTCATCTACATACATAATGAGAAATGCAACTACGCTCCCACTAGTCTTCTTGTAAACACACAGTTCCTCTTCGTTCCTGATGAAGTCAAACATTTTGACATCTTTATCAAAACGAAGATTCCAACTCCGTCATGCTTGCTTCATTCCATACATGGATCGATGAAGCTTGCATTCTTTCCCAGCATGATTTGGATCTGTGAATCCTTAGGTTGTGTCATGTACACATCCTTTTCCAGAATTCCATTAAGGAAAAACTGTTTTTCACATCCATCTGCCAAATCTCATCACCATGATCAATGGCAGTTGCTAGTATAATCCAAATGGCTTTAAGCATAGCGAATGAGAACAGGTTTCATCATAGTCAATACCATGATTTGCTTGAAACCTTTAGCCACCAGCTAAGCTTTGAATATCTGGATATTCCCATCTCGGATCTAGCGGCTCCTAGCCACTTTTCGGAGTCCGGGCCCAACACTGCTTTTCTTCAAAATTCGTAGGGTCTTCATTGTCAATGATCAACAAGTCATGACAATCGGTCACAAGAAATCCATATCTCTCGTGATCGTTACGAATCCTTTCGGATCTACGAACTTTAGGCACCACAGGTGCAAGTTCTACAACCCTTTGCAGACCCAGCTACTACTCTTCCTTAACAGGTCGAGCAGTCTCCTGTGATTCTCGAACATTTTCGAGATACACTTTACTCCCACTGTTTTTCTTGGAAAGACAATCTCTCGCAAGAAAACATAGTTCTTAGCAACAAACATTTTGTTATCAGAACAGTTGTAGAAGTAATAAGCCTTGGTTTCCTTAGGATAACCATTCAAAGTAGCATTTATCAAATTTGGATGCGAGCTTGTTAAATGTTTTACACAAGCCTCATAACCCCAAATTTTAGTAAAGACAAACTTGGAACTTTTCCAATCCACATCTCATGTGGAGTCTTTGCAATTGATTTTGTTGGAACCCTATTTAGTGTAAACTCAGACATTTCTAGAATGTATTCCTAAAAGGATTATGGAAGATCTGTGTGACTCATCATTGATCGAATCTTATCCAATAAGGTCCGATTCCACCTCTGGGAAAACCCATTCCAAAGGGGCGTTCCAGGAGGAGTGAGCTGTGGAACAATTCCACACTCTCTCAGATGATCACTTAACTCTTGACTTAAGTATTCTTCTCCGCGATCTGATCGAAGAGCTCTAATACTTTTGTCAATTTGATTCTGTACTTCATTCTGGAATTCCTTGAAATTTTTTCAAAAGAGGATTCCTACTTGTGACTCATTAGATAGACATCGCCATGCCCACTCTAGTCACCAGTATAGGTAATGAAGTCTTGAATCCTAATTTTCTCTAGCATTGGTGCCTATCGGGCCGCACACATCTGTATGTATAAAGCCCAATAAGTCATTGGCCCATTCTCTTAGTTTGATAAAATGGGCCTTAATCGTTTTGCCCAATGAGCAGGATTCACATATCTCACATGATTCACAACCATGTAAGCCCAAAAGCCCATCACTATGGAACTTCTGAATCCTCTGTGGCCCAAACGATAATGCTGGAGAACCGATTTGTGTTTATGTCATAGACAGATATTTATATTGGTTTAAGACATAAAACCCATTCTCTAATGGGACGCTACCATATAAAATATCATTTAGATCAAAAGAGCAACATTTGTCTTTTATCAAAATAAAATCATTCAAAATCTTACAAGAAAATGAAATGACATTTTTGCTCATAGCAATTACATAATAGCAATTATTTAGTTTCTAAAACCAAGTCTGAAGGCGACAACAAATGGAACTTCCTACAGCTAATGCAGCAACCCTTGCTTCATTCCTGTTGAGTATCTCCATTCATCCCTTCTTCAACGTTCTACTGTTGCTCAGGCCCTGCACATTTAAACAAATATGAGCACCACAACCGGTATCTAATACCCATAAGGTAGAACTTGAAATAACACAAATACCTAAATAAGGAGTGTCATACATCTCCATTATTTCCTTGGAATCTTCCATGTATTTCTTGCATTTTCTCCTCCAATGCCTTGGTTCCCCACAGTAGCTGCAAGCATCATCATCAGATGGGCCAGACTTGGGTTTAGTGAGAAACTCAGGCTTATCCTGATTCACAATCTAGGCGGCCTTTCTCTCACCCTTATCTTTACCAGGTTTCACAAACCTTTTGCCCTTCTTGATATTGAGCTCAGCTGTCTTGAGCATATCATGCAGTTCAGTCAACGTCTTCGTCAAGACATTCTTGATGTAGTACTTGATGAACTCATCATAGCTCGTCGGCAAGGACTGCAATGATGTCAGTAGCCAACTCTTGGCTAATAGGACAATCCAGTCTCCTCAGGTTATCAATATAACCCATCATCTTCATGACATGAGGACTTACTGGAGCTTCCTTTGGTAGCTTGCACTCAAACAGAGATTTAACCGACTGGTATCTCTCAGTTCGAGTCTGCTCCTGAAACACAGCTTTCAGGCTAGTGACTATCTCGATAGGCGATTCCATGTTCTCATATTGCCCCTGCAATTCAGAGTTCATGGTATCCCTCATCAGACGGCTCACATCGACCACATCATAATAATGCTTATTCCAAGCATCATATACTGCATGTGAGGCATTGGACCTTAGTTTCTCGGGGAGAGCTTTCACAAGGACATAGTCCTTTCTCTCTTGCTTGAGAACAATTCTCAAGTTCCGATACCAATCTAGGAAGTTGGATCCATTTAACTTGTCCTTCTCAAGGACGGATCTCAACGAGAAAGAGTTCTGATTAGACATAACTGTAATAAGAAAAGGAAAAATCAGTTATGATATTCAGAAAATGAGAAATCTTAACAATTAAGAAAACTCGCATTATATTCAAAACAATGATTCCTCAAATGAATATAATGATCCAAGATCCATGTTTCACCAAAACCCGAGCGAGCCACTGGCTGTCACTCAAATCTTAGCTATTTAGGTAAGCAACCCTTTGCTAATCATATCCAATATGACTCTTGGTTGTGGATAAGACATCCTATGTTTTATCCACCTGATGTCTATGGGCCCAGAACTTCTGATAGCCCACTCAAGTTAACCAATCTCTTCAGTCATGTAATAGTTGATGTCATGCACTGCAAGCCCATCAACACAATTACCTACTGCCTTACTCATGTCACTGCGGACACCTTGCACTGCAAGCCCATCACGCAATGAAACAAGTCTTGACAGCTGACAAGATCGGGAAGACATCCAAAACACTTGATATTTAGTTGAGGAAATGAACTTTTAATCCTTAACACACATCACATATGCATTTAGGAATCCAATTTCATTAAATCTGGTTCGGTTATTAGATTTTAGGTTCACTATCTAAAATACCTACTGCCTCACTCATGTAACTGCAGACACCTTGCACTGCAAGCCTGTCACGCAATGAAATGAGCCTTGACAGTTGACAAGATAGGGAATCGATCGACACTACCTTAGTGTCGATCGACACTTACCTGTCTGTCACAGTTCTTCGAAAACCGATCAATCCAATTGAACCGATTTCGATAACCGACAGAACCAATACAATAACCGATTAGCATCGATCGACATTGATCAAACCAGATCCAATTCTCGATAACCGGTCAATCCAATTGAACCGGATCGATAACCGGTCAATCTAATTGAACCGGGTCGATTACCGGTCGGTGTCGATCGACACAACATTTGTGTCGATCGACGCCAACCAAACCGCAACAAACCGAAATTTGCCGGTTTAATCGATCTGTTAACCAAGCGCGATAACCGATTCAATCCAATTGAACCGGTCAACCAATCGCATGGTCGTGTCGATCGATGCAACTTTTGTGTCGATCGACACCAACTTGATATCGATTAATATATCAAACTGACGGCAGTTGAAAGAGCGTGTCGATCGACACAGAACAGCGGTGTCGATCGACACCAACCTCTCTGGAAAAATTTTAAATCACGAGTTTAGCCCGTGTCGATCGACACTACCATAGTGTCGATCGACGCTGGCCGAAAACCCTAATTTTTTCAATTTTGCAAAACGTTTTTGAAGCAGATTTTGATCTATCAAGCATCCTCTAATCAATTCAACTAATTCGATTATATGCTTTAGATTCAGATTAGTTAAACCCTAAGTCTCTGATACCACTGTAGGAATTCACACAGGATTTACCGGTTTAATCTCTATTAAACAACCTAGCGAAAGTTCCTTTGCCTAGGATCTAGGGTTTGTAAACTATGAATCTTACAAGAACGGATCTCGAATATACCTGGAGTTTATGCAGCGGAATTGAATCAGGGATTCGAGATCTATAGCGCCCCAAGTGTTGCGCCTCTACCGTTAGTCCACACGCACACAAACTGGAATCCGCCGGGATGCTAGTACCGTTAATCGGATCTCCTGGGGAATCACCGAGTTCTAAAGAGGTGGCTGCGACTAACAAGATTAGGTCTCAAGGTCGTGCCTATTATCCTATATATAGGCCCTTGAGAAAACCCTATTAATTCTGAACCGAACCAGAATCAATTGTGTCATTAAACCGAAATCACTATTTCGGTTCTGCCTTCGTGTAGATCGACACAATTCTTTGTGTCGATCGACACACCCTCTAAACTCGTATATAATGTGTATCTTATACACATTACCTAGATCATTACTCTTAATGATCATTCCCAAATAAAGCTCATCCAGCTTGCTTAGGTGTGTGACCCTGTAGGATCATATAATACTAGCAATGAGTTCATAACTCATAGATCATCAGAGGTTTCTAGCAAAACGTCATGACCACCTAGTATTATATGAATGTCTAATCTCGACAGTACAACTATCACTAGAGTGGATACAAGTGTGATTTCAGGACATTCCCAACAGTTTTATCCACAACCAAGAGTCATATTGGATATGATTAGCAAAGTGTTGCTTACCTGTATAGCTATAATTCGAGTAACAGCCAGTGGCTCGCTCGGATTTTAGTGAAACATGGATCTTGGAACATTATATTCTTTAGAGGAAACATAGTTTGAATATAATGCGAGTTTTCTTAATAGTTAAGTTTACTCTTTTATTGAACATCAAAACTAACCCTCTACCTCTTTTGTTTCAGCTATGTCAAGCTCTAACAACACATTCTCCCTAAGATCCGTCCTTGAGAAGGACAAGCTTAATGGATTTAACTTTCTGGAATGGTATCGGAACCTGAGAATTGTTCTCAGGCAGGAGAAAAGGGACTATGTCCTTGATAAGGTTCTCCCCGAGAAATACCGTGCCAATGCCCCGCAGACAGAAAAGAATGCTTGGGATAAGCATTCAAATGATGTGGTCGATGTGACTTGTCTGATGCTGGCTACCATGAACTCAGATTTGCAGAAGCAATATGAGAACGTGGCGTCGCCCATCTAGATAATCACTAGCCTGAAAGCGATGTTTCAGGAGCAGGCTCGAACTGAGAGATACCAGACGGTTAAATCTCTAGTTGAGTGCAAGCTACCAAGTGATGCTCCAGTGAGTCCCCACGTCATAAAGATGATGGGTTATATTGATAACTTGGGGAAACTGGACTGTCCCATTAGCCAAGAGTTGGCTACTAACATCATACTGCAGTCACTGCCGCCAAGCTATGATACGTTCATTATGAACTATAACATGAACAGCTTGACGAAGACGTTGACTGAGTTACATGGCATGCTCAAGACAGCTGAGCCAAACATTAAGAAGGGTGCCCCTAATGTGCTTATGGTACAAGGGGGCAAAAAGTTTAAGAAACCCGACAAGGGCAAAGGAAAGGGCAAGGCTGTCCAGGTTATGAACCAGGACAATCATGCGCCTCCTCCTAAGCCTAGAGCTGGCCCTTCTGATGCTGATAAGTGCCATTTCTGCAATGAGTCTGGGCATTGGAAGAGAAACTGCAAGAAATTCCTGGATGGTCTGAAGAACAAGAAGAAGACGTACGAGACGACTTCTCCAGGTATTTATGTTATTGAAGTAAATGTTACTTCTACAGGTTCTACCTCATGGGTATTAGATACCGGCTGTGGTACTCACATTTGTACTAATGTGCAGGCACTAAGCAATAGGAGGAAGCTGAAGAAAGGACAAGTGGAGCTGCGAGTCGGGAATGGAGCAAAGGTTGCTGCGTTAGCCGTGGGCACTTATCATTTGTCTTTGCCTTCGGGCTTGGTTTTAGAATTAAACAATTGCTATTATGTACCTGCGATAAGCAGAAACATCATTTCTGTTTCCTGTTTAGATTTAGAAGGATTTGATTTTTCTATTAAGAATAACTGTTGTTCTTTTAATCGTGATGGTATGTTTTATGGTAGCGGCCCATTAGAGAATGGGCTTTACGTTTTAAACCAATTAATACCCGATTATAACATAAATACTAAGCGGTTTAAGTCCAATGACGAAAACCCAACCTTTCTCTGGCACTGTCGTTTGGGCCACATAAACGAGAAACGCATACAGAAGCTCCATAGTGATGGGCTTTTGGGCTCATTTGATTATGAATCATGTGAGAAATGTGAATCTTGTTTAATGGGCAAAATGGCAAAGGCTCCTTTCAATAAACCAAATGAACGGGCCAGTGACTTATTGGGCCTTATACATACAGATGTCTGCGGCCCAATGAGCACAAGTGCTAGAGGAAACTATCAATACTTCATTACCTTTACTGATGATTTCAGTAGGTATGACTATGTCTATCTAATGAGACATAAGTCGGAATCCTTTGAGAAATTTAAGGAGTTCCAGAATGAAGTAGAGAACCAACTTGGCAAACGTATTAAAGCTCTTCGATCAGATCGTGGAGGAGAATACTTAAGTCAAGAGTTCAGTGATCATCTGAGAGAGTGTGGAATTGTTTCACAGCTCACTCCTCCTGGAACACCCCAATGGAATGGAGTTTCCGAGAGGAGGAATCAGACCCTATTGGATATGATTCGATCAATGATGAGTCACACAGACCTTCCATTATCCTTTTGGGGACACGCTCTAGAAACGTCTGCGTTTACACTAAACAGAGTCCCATCAAAATCAGTTGCAAAGACACCACATGAGATGTGGACTGGAAATGTTCCAAGTTTGTCTTTTCTGAAAATTTGGGGTTGTGAAGCTTATGTAAAACGGTTAATAACCGATAAGCTCGCACCCAAATCTGATAAGTGCTTTTTCGTTGGTTATCCTAAGGAAACCAAGGCGTAATACTTTTACAACCGTTCTGAGAACAAAGTGTTTGTTGCTCGGGATTGTACTTTCCTTGAAAGAGAGTTTCTTCACAAGAAGAATAGTGGGAGTAAAGTACTACCGAAGAAGTTTGAGAATCACAGGAACCTGTTCAACCGAATGAGGAAGAGCAGCAGGTGAAACCACAAGGAGTTGTGGAACCAGCACCTGTGATGCCAGAAGTTCGCAGATCCGGAAGGATTCGTCACGAACCCGAGATATACTACGGTTTTCTCGTGAATGATTGTCATGAACTGTTGATCATTGACAGTGACGAACCTGCGAATTTCGAAGAAGCAATGTTGGGCCCTGACTCCGAAAAGTGGCTTGGAGCCGCTAGATCCGAAATGGGATCCATGTCATAAAACCAAGTATGGTCCTTGGTAGATTTACCCGATGGTGTAAGACCCATTGAGTGTAAATGGATCTTCAAGAAGAAGATTGACGTGGATGGGAATATCCAGATATTCAAAGCTAGATTAGTGGCTAAAGGTTTCAAGCAAATTCATGGTATTGACTATGATGAGACCTATTCCCCAGTCGCTATGCTTAAGTCCATTCGGATACTCCTAGCAACTGCCACTTATTATGATTATGAGATATGGCAGATGGATGTGAAAACAGCTTTCCTTAACGGAATTCTGGAAGAGGATGTGTACATGACACAACCTGAAGGTTTCACTGATCCAAAGAATGCTGGGAAAGTATGCAAGCTTCATCGATCCATTTATGGATTGAAGCAAGCATCAAGGATTTGGAATCTTCGTTTTGATGAAGCGGTCAAAAAGTTTGATTTTGTCAAAAACGAAGAAGAACCATGTGTATACAAGAAGACTAGTGGGAGCGGAGTTGCATTTCTCGTACTGTATGTATACGACATACTTCTTCTCGGAAACGACGTTCCATTGCTCCAGTCTGTCAAGACTTGGCTTGGAAGTTGGTTTTCCATGAAAGACATGGGTGAAGCCGCGTACATTCTTGGAATAAGAATCTATAGAGATAGATTGAAGAGGCTTATTGGATTGTGTCAAGATACTTATATAGATAAGGTATTACACAGATTCAATATGCAGAATTCCAAGAAAGGTTTCACGCCTATGTTAAATGGTATAACTCTTAGCAAGAAGCAGTGTCCTTCGACACAAGCTGAGCGGGAGCGAATGAATATAATTCCTTATGCTTCAGCAGTAGGATCTATTATGTATGCCATGCTCTGTACTTGTCCAGATGTTGCTTGTGCCTTAAGCATGACGAGTAGATACCAATCTAATCCAGGTGAGTGTCACTGGAAAGCAGTCAAGAGTATCCTCAAGTATTTGAGAAATACTAAGGATAAGTTCTTGGTGTATGGAGGAAATGATGAGCTGATCATAAGTGGATTCACAGATGCAAGTTTTCAGACGGACAGAGACGATTTCCGGTCTCAGTCTGGCTATGTCTTTTGTCTGAATGGCGGTGCAGTCAGTTGGAAAAGTTCCAAGCAGAGCACCGTAGCTGATTCCACTACTGAGGCTGAATACATTACCGCTTCAGAAGCAGCAAAGGAAGCTTTTTGGATCAAGAAGTTCGTATCTGAACTTGGTGTGGTCCCTAGTATCTTAAAGCATGTGGCATTGTTCTGTGATAACAATGGAGCAATTGCTCAGGCAAAAGAACCAAGGTCACACCAGAAGTCCAAACACATAGAGAGGAAATATCACCTAATACGTGATATAATTGATAGAGGAGACGTGGAGATCAGCAGAGTTCCCACAGATGAGAATGTCGCTGATCCTCTGACCAAGCCCCTCCCGCGACCTAAGCATGAGAGTCATACTGCTGCTGTAGGACTTAAGGAAATCAAGATGTGATCTTGATTTTAGTGGGAGTTGTCTTGTTTTAAGTTATGATTTGATGTTCTTGTAATCATACTTTGATGATTTTAATGAAATTTGATTTCAGTTTTAATTTAAATGTGTTTAAATGGAAGTCCCAAGATAATTTATGACATTCTATAGGTCATCAAGTTGAGGACTTGATCATGAAACCCTATGAGAATTAAATGACATAGATTATATTTGTCCTTGGTCGAGGTTGTTAATGTGGGATACTAACAATCGCGTGAGACTAGCATGTGAGGTGACTGATGACTAAGTTTCATGGAGTCATTAATAAGAGTATTAAAGTCAATCACATAGATATATGTTAGAGAACATATGATCGGACATGACCCGCTAATGAGAACTCTACAAGAAATTAAGTGTCATGAGAGGTTCTCATAACGACTATGGAGTATAGTCCTTAGACCTGAGTTCATCATGATTTCTTACATATGAATTGGTCCGCTTCGACTTTGTCAAACGTTATCTGTAAAAGGGTAACTATAAAGGCATTGATTGGGCGTATCATGAAGTGTGTGAAGGAACAGGGATGGAGCAAGATGGGATTTGTCCCTCCTGTAAAACAGGAGATAAATATCTCAGGGCCCATCGAAGATTTTATACTGAGGAATGTGTGGCCACACTCGAACGAGCTGAATGTCAGTCGTTTGTTTTGTTAGTATAAATCGGAGTTCGTTGAATATGATTTTGGTTGAATAAGGATGACACGGTTCTTGCCTTATGCCAGATCGAGATATAAAGACGAAGGGATTATAGGAATAGTTGATTCTAGTACAAGTGGGAGATTGTTGGGAATGTCCTGAAATCACACTTGTATTCACTCCAGTGACAGTTGTGATGTCGAGATCAGACATTCATATGATACTAGGTGGTCATTACGTTTTGCTAGAAGCCGCTTATGATCTATGAGTTATGAACTCATTACTAGTATTATATGATCCTACAGGGTCACACACCTAAGCGAATAGGATTCACTTTATAAGGGAATGATTATTAATGTAATGATCTAGATGATGTGTATTTGATACACATTATAAACATGTTTTAAGGCAGTGTCGATCGACACTATAGTAGTGTCGATCGACGCCAGGGTTTAACCGAAATAAGATTTCGGTTTAGTAACTTAATTGATTCTGAATCGGTTCAGGATCAATTAGGTTTTTCTCCAGTACCTATATATAGGAGATATAGGTCACGACCTGGAGAGAGAGTTTTGAGAAAACCCTTTTTGTGATAGCCGCCTTTAAGAAACAGAATCCCTAAAAGATCCGGTTCCAGGTTCTAGCATCCCTGCGGATTCCTATTCGTGTGTGTGTGGACTATCGATAGAGGCACTACACTTGAAGTGCTTAGAATATCGAATTCCCTGAAACAATTCTGCTGCAAACTCCAGGTATATTCGAGATCCGTTCATCGTTTCTAAAGTTTACAAACCCTAGATCCTAGGATTGAGAATTGCGCTTAGGTTGATTAATAGAGATTAATCTGGTAAAACCTGAACGAATTCCTACATCATGCACTCCAAAAAATGAACATGGGTTCGGTTTTCCTAATCACAAATACAATAACCAGGCAGAATGTCCTGACCAGAAGCGGGTTGTCAAAGCTGTCCAACCATATCAATTCACTGAACCGTCATATACTTACGGTGGAAGTACTTTAAATGAATGTAAGGATCAGTACTATGATTTTGAATTTGCCCAAAGCCCAGAAAAGACAAACTTAAATATAGATGTTGATGCAATCAAAAGTGAATTGTGCGACGGATTTTTAGATTCTCTACCAAAGAAAAAAAAGGGAAAGAAAGTCACTTAATGGTTCTAACCAATATTTGTAAGTTTGGAGTGGATACAAACATATGGTGTGTAAATAAATATTGTCTATTATGTACTTGTGTGAGTCCTGAATCTGGATCGATTCGGATCACACCAAAATATAAAGAATCGGGAACGAGATTACTATCGGAGCAAGGTCGCTAGATGAGATTCGTTCACCGGAAAAGTAACTATATGGTCGGAACGCTAGTTGCGAGATAAAAAGTAACATAAAAATGACTAAGTAAAAAGAAAACGTTTTATTGCGTAATGTGTGCTAGAGAGTTCAGAATCCCCTTCTCTCTAGACACGTTGTGTTTATATATTCATTACAAGTTGCGAGAATCTCGCTATACATTCATCATCTTCTTCAATACTCATCACTCTCTTTGACTTAGACGTTACAAGACGTTACAATGTTTAAATTTGACAACTATCTCGTGGACCTCGCAACTAGTGGACCTCGCAACTCGTGGACCTCGCATCTTGTGGACTTCGCTATTCTGTAGAAGAGCCCACTTTCACCAAGTTTTAGGCCCATTTCCACGGTTTACTTAACCAAACCGTGCTATATCCGAGTTAATGAAAATTGAGCATGTTCCACGGTCGTATCATGATTTTCCGGTAGGCCGTGATCCGGGTTCCCGGGTCAGATTTCCTTCGTGCGAGATCCGATGCCAACAGTTTGCCCCCCAAGTCTTTCAAGCGAGTACTTTTCTTAAACGGAACTTGGAAGACTTAAATTTAGCCTATAATCGTGTGATGCGACGTTCTTTTTTTTTTTAGGAAAGTAGATATTATGAAGTTGTTGACATGGTAACCAGCAAGATGCGATATAAATTTATAATATCGCTCCTTAACATCGGGGATTCAGACTTGCGTCAATAACTTTCATTTTTGGAAAATTTCGATATTTTTGGACTCCATTCCGCAATGCGAGATCTCAGCGGATATTTTTTTTTTTTTTTTTTTTTTTTGCAATCGAAACCGCTCTTTCCTTATTTCGAATTTTTGAAAAACTTGCGTTGCACGGTCTTCAAAGAGATATCTTTCAAGGAAGAGTGTATAAATGAGTGATGAAAAGTCATGTCTCATTATTTTTCTCCAACCACACTCTCTTGTCCCAAGGTACTTTTTTTTTTCTCTCTTCGTCTTCTCTTTTGGCCGTGACTCTCTCTTCTCATATTTTTTTTTTTTTTTTTTTTGCTTTCTCTCTTTTTTTTTTGTTGTTGGTGCTTGTTCTTGATGGATTATGAACTTGTAGAATGACTTTGATCCAATATGGGCATACGTATTCTCCATTTTTTTTTTACATGCTTCTCATAGATCTAGCACTAATTCTAGCTTGATTTTCTTAGGTGTTCTTGAGTATTCTTGAGTGTTCTTGAGTGTTCTTGAGTTTTTTTTATATTATTTTTGGGTGATTGGGTCTTAGATCCATGTTTTCTTTTTGTTTGAGTCTTTGATTTGATTTCACCAAATCAGATTCGGATTCTCCTTTTTTTTGTTGTTGTCCCACTTCCTGGTTCCTTGATTTTGTGTGGGTACTTGTTCTCGTAAGTTCCCAAATTGTTTCCCGAGATGGCGAGTTCCGCCTTGGAGTTCTTCGGGCCACATCCGCCTAGTCGTATGAAAGATGAAGACTTAGTTTCTCTTCGCGCGGAATGCGGTATTTCAAACGAGATTGAGTTAATTCTTCCCGCATCCGGCGAATCTCCGGAACTAGTTAGACCCGGGTTTTGTTGCGGATATGAAGTGTACTTCAAAGAATGCGGGCTTAGTTTTCCGATCCCCGAAATCCTCCTTCATGTAGCCCATGAACTCGGAGTTGCTCCCCCTCAACTATGTCCGAATTTTATCCGGGAAGTCATCGTAATGCAAACTCTAGCCGAAGAAATTGGGTTGCCGCTTGACATTCCTATATTGGCCCGAGTTTGCATGATCCGATCGAGTGGTGGGCAAAGAGGCAATTTCTTCGTCGCTATAAAAGAAGAACGTCGCGTCTTAACCGATCGTCCTCCTAAGGATGAACAATGGAACAAACGATACTTTTTCTTCTCCGTTAATCAGTTTTCATGTGGGATTCTATCTTCCTTGGTCAACACGAGTTGGTCTTCCAAGATTGGTACAACTAGGAATTTTGTATTTTTAGCGTATACATGGTTTTTGAATTGTGTTTGTTTGTTTGTCTTTGCCTTGCTCACATTGCGGGATGAGTACTAATTTTTCCTCGTTGATTGTGGTTTCTTTTCAGTGCCTTTACCGAAAGCTCCGGATACAAACTCTAATCTTTTGATTACCGAGGATCCTAGTTCCGCAGCTCACTTGTTTAGACACTTCAGGAAACCGGGATGCGCGCTTCCTCCATTATCCCAGTTTATTCCTGAGGATCGTGATAACTTTGAGAAATTCTCTTATGCCACTTCCCAGGTTCCTAGTTACACATTTTTTTTACTCACGATCCTTCTTATACTTGGATTTTTGACTTAGTTTTTTTTTTTTTTTTTTTTTGCAGCTTCTTGCAGCTTTCAACGAGACCGTCTCCTCGTACCAAGAACGTCTCAGGGCCTCAAACTGCTCAATCAAACTAAAGGAGGCTCAAGACACCATTGCTTCTCTTAACTCCGAGCTAGCGAGTTTACGCGATGCGAGAGCCGTGGAAACCGAAGCGATTCGTCTTAGTGACGAGCGCCAAATTCGAGTTCAGACGTTAGAGCGTAAACTCGAGGTAACATCAAACGAGCGAAATGAGTACTTGGAGAAACTCAATTTCGCTAGGACCGCCAATGAATCAATGATTGAGAAGGAGAAAGAGGCTAATGCTCAACTTGCTAAATTAGAGGACAAGATCAAGGTACTTAATGAGACTCGGGAATCGGATATACAAGGTGCTGTGCGCGATGCGAGGAAGGGTGTGGCTGCGAAGCTCAAAGGAGCTATTGAGCTGGTGAAAGCGCATCTAGAAGCTAAGGATGCGGTTCGTGAGCCTCTGGTTAAGGCTTCCGAGACGAGTGCAAATTTCGAGATGCTCGAAGATATAATCAAAGGTGAAATCACGGACTACAACGCGGAACTAGAAACGGTCGCCCTGGATAAGGTTAAAAACTTTATATACTCTGCTTATGGTATAGAAACTTTTTTTTTTTATACCCGTGGTCCTAATTGTTGATTTCACTTTTGTAGGCTAAGTATGCCAAGGAACTTAACGAGGCTGAGGTAAGAGTTCCTCCACTCGACCTGTCTCATATGGCGCATCTTGCCTCCGACCTCTCACCTGAGGTTGTCACCACCTCGGAACCCGTTGCACCCATTTACGAGTTCGGCACTAATGCAGGTACCCTTCTAGGCGAGATGCACGTTGAGTCTCCACTGGACGGCGAGGGTGCTTGATCCGTCATTTCTTAAATAAAACTTGGTGGATGCTATGTTTCCCACCTTTATCTTTATCTTTTATCGTTTTAAGACTTGTTGGATGCTATGTCTCCAACCTCTTTTATGCTTTAAGACTTCCGTTTGTTAAGACTTGGTGGGTGTTATGTTCCACACATCTCTTTTCGGCATTTTCCAATATTAATCACTCGGTGTACGAGTTTATAATATCAACATGCCTTTTTGTCTTTATCTTGCTCCATTAATCCTTTTTGTCTTATGTCGTTATCCCCCCAATTCTTCAAACAAAAAAGTTTCTTTTTGTGTGGAGAATTATTGTTACGACTGCGAGTTTCGAGGTTAACGAGTTGATAATTTGTTTGTTATGTTTTTTATTTGCGAGATGAACTCAGTGAATACACCAAGCTCAGTGCAATCCATATCTTTTCGAGATGAACTCGGTGAAGCTCGTAGCTTTTCATTTTTGCGAGTTGATCTCAGTGAATACACCGAGCTCAGAGCTCCTTGCGCTTTTCGAGATGGGCTCGGTAAAAACTCGTAGCTTGTGAAGGTGAACTTAAAAATCTATTCAAGTTCACAGCTCATAGCGCATTACGAGATGGACTCGGTAAAAATGTTGCATTAGAGGGACCCGGAATTGGTTTCATAACGCTAAAAAATTTTTGTAAATATTTATTATATATATTTTTTTTTGGTGACTGAACCCACATTGCGAGCTGCCTACGTACCCATGTTGGGATCAAGTCTAAACGTAGTTCGATTTTTTTTTTTAGAAGTAATATTTTTTTAAATGCATCGCGTTCCATGATCGCGGAATTGGCACTTGTTCCATGGTTTCCAAACCGTAAACTCCATGTCGGATGACTTTAGTGACACGATACGGACCTTCCCAATTCGCACCAATTTTACCAGCTCCGTACTCCGCCGTGTTTTGGTGGACTCGTCGCAAGACCAGTTCTCCTATGGTGAACCTCCTTTGTTTTATCTTGGAGTTGTAATAACGCGATGTTGCATGCTGATAATTCTGCATTCGGATCAGTGCTTGATCACGTCGTTCGTTGATCACATCCAAGTTATCTTGGAGCATTCTATCATTTTTCGTCTCATTTTGAGGACAGGCGTTGCGTCTTAGGCTGGGCACCGCTGCTTCAGCCGGCACCACAGCTTCCATCCCGTAAACGAGCGAAAAAGGCGTCTCCTTAGTCCCCTTTCCCGGAGTTGTACGACATGCCCACAACACTCCCTGTAACTCGTCAGCCCATCCTCCTTTATGTGCCCCCAATCTCTTTTTTAACTTATTGAGAACTGATTTGTTTGCAGCTTCTGGGTGTCCGTTTCCTTGAGGATAACGGGGCGTCGACTTGCTAAGACGAATTTTCCAAGTTTCGCAAAATCCTTCAAACTTTTTTGAGATAAACTGAGATCCATTATCAGCCACTATCTCGTATGGCAAACCATGACGACACACGATATTTCGCCATACGAATCTTTGGACAACCGTTACTGTCACATTCTTGTAAGCCCCTGCTTCTATCCATTTAGAAAAATAATCAGTTAAGACCAACAAATATTTCACGTTTCCGGTAGAGGGGTGGAGAGGTCCCACGACATCCATGGACCACCTCATGAATGGATATGGAGCCGAGATCGATGATAGCTTTTCAGAAGGTTGGTGGATTAGTGGAGCATGCCTTTGACATCGTTCACACTTTTGTGAATATTTCTCGTAATCCGCCACCAAGGACGGCCAGAAATATCCTTGTCGTTTTACCTTGAACGCGAGGGCCCGTCCTGCGGAATGACTTCCACATAGTCCTTCAAGAACTTCTCTTATAACCGTATCAATATCATCCCCAGCTACACAAGTTAGATAAGGTCCTGATACGCTACGTTTATATAGAGAGTCTTGGATGACACAGAATCTCGCACTAATTACTTTTAGTTTTCTTGCTTCCCATTTGTTTTCGGGAGCCTGCCCAGTTAAAATGTACTCCATAATCGGGATTCGCCAATCAGGTATGTCGTCAACATCCAGATGCGCGATGTCCTCTTTTTCCGATCTAACCGGTTTTCCAAGAATGATTGGTTCTGATTCTGGTTCTAACTCGTCTGTTTCTTCGTCGTCGTCTACCTTTTCCCGCGCATTGCTTTCCAAGGTTATATCCTTCAACTGATTTCTTGATTCTGAAGACGACTCTTCTTGAGACGGGTTATCAGTCTTGTTATTCAGATTTTTCTTGTTATTTTCTATTGCCGGTACGGAACTTAACCCGGTAGGGTCCTCCTCGGGGCTTAGTTCATGCGGATTGTCGGGTATGACGATCTTGTCGCCCTTTTGCGGATCGGCGGCCTTGTTATCTTCGTCAATTGGGTTAGAATTCAACTTGGATAATTCGTCATGCGAGATGCTACTTTGAGAAGAATCAATATGACCGTCCAGTTCCTTATTACGCAGACTCGCCTTTCTAACTTTTCTCTTTTCTGGAGGTATGCTAACCTCCACATCTTCAGAAAAATTTGCCTTTCTTTTCATTGCTCGTGTGGTGACAACAAGTATCCCTAAAACATGCTTTATACTTGGTTCCTAGATACTCTCGACAGGTATAACCCGTCGAACTAGCGGGTTTGACGTAGACGCCAAAGTAGCTAAGGCATCAGCCGAAGTATTCTCGCCTCTCGGAATTCGGGTAATTTCAAAATAGATGAATTGTGTTGCTAGTTGCTGAACAATGTGCAGGTATGCCTCCATACGTTCGTCTTTGGCTTCATACTCCCCGCTAAATTGGTTCGCGACCAATTGTGAGTCGGTATATGCATAGAGTTTTTGGACTCCTATTCCAAGTGCCAACCTCATACCAGCAATGAGTGCCTCGTACTCGGCTTCGTTATTCGATGCGTTAAATACCAACCTAAAAGATTGCTCGAGCGCTTCTCTGGTTGGAGAGATTAAGCGAATCCCAATCCCGGATCCTTGTTTCGACGAGGAACCGTCTACATAAAGTGCCCATTTAGCTTCCATAGTAAAATTTTCCACATTCCCTGTTGTAAGTTCTGTCAGGAAATCTGCAAGAACTTGAGACTTCGCGCTTGTCTTTATACGATATTCAATATCGTACTCACTTAGCTCGATTGCCCATTTCACCAAGCGGCCTGATTGACTCAGACTATGCAAAATGGTTCGCAAGGGTTGGCTGGTCATCACGATGATCGAATGTGATTGGAAATAAGGGCGAAGCTTACGGGCTGACATTACTACAGCAAGAGCTAGCTTCTCGATCACAGGATACCGAGTCTCTGGATCGGTAAAGCTTTTACTCACATAGAAAATGGGTTTTTGTTCGCCCATATCTTCACGAACTAGAACTCCACTTACCGCCCATGTAGACACTGCGATATACAAGAACAAAGGCTCTCCTGGTACGGGTTTTGACAGGATGGGCGGAGATGCTAAGTATTGCTTTAGGTGTATAAAGGCTGCCTCACACTTTTCATCCCAACAAAATTTCTTATTTCCCTTAAGTATTTGGAAAAACGGAAGACATTTATCAGTTGACCGTGAAATAAAACGGTTTAAAGCAGCAATTCGTCCCGTTAACCTCTGCACCTCCCGAGTTGACGTGGGGGATTGCATAGTTAATAGTGCTTTAATTTGATTGGGATTTGCTTCAATACCCCTTTTTGTCACCAAGTACCCAAGAAATTCCCCGGAAGTCACAACAAAAGTACACTTGGTCGGGTTTAACTTCATCCCATATTGGTTAAGAATTTGGAAGCAATCCTTTAAGTGGGCAACATGATTTTGAGCCGCCATTGATTTGACCAGCATGTCGTCAATGTAGACTTCCATCGTCTTTCCAAGTTGTTCCGAGAACATTTTGTTTACTAATCTTTGATATGTGGCTCCCGCATTTTTCAATCCAAAAGGCATAACTTCGTAGCAGTAGATTCCACGATCCGTAATAAATGACGTTTTTTCTTGGTCATCAGGGTTCATTCGGATTTGGTTATACCCGGAAAATGCATCCATGAAAGATAAAAGTTCATTTCCTGCCGTTGCTTCAACGAGGCGATCAATATGCGGGAGTGGAAAACTATCTTTTGGGCATGCTTTGTTTAAGTCCGTAAAATCAACGCAAACTCTCCACTTCCCATTTTTCTTTTTAACCACCACCGGATTAGCTAACCAATCTGGATACTTAACTTCCCGAATTGAGCCATTTTTTAATAACCTATCGACCTCGTCATTTACGGCTTGAGATTTTTCAGGTCCCATCTTGCGTCTTTTCTGTTTCACTGGTTTAACAGTTGGGTCAATGCTTAGTTCATGCGAGATGACATCTATCCCAATACCAGGCATGTCTTCAGTCGACCAAGCAAAACACTTTTTGTTTTCACTTAGTAAGGCAATCAACGCTTGCTTTATCATTGTCTATGCAGACTTGCACAACTCGATCATTGGTCGAGCTAGTTATTGGCGGTGGTTGCTCTTGAGCAAGTAACCTCGGGTCCTGAATGGCATCGGATTTTAATTTTTCACCTCGTGAATCTAGTGAACTAGGTTTGGTACTTAATTTATTTAAATTTTCTGGGTCTCCTAGCTGATTCAAGGACCTGGGACAGGCGGGTTTAGCTATCCATGATGAACTTCCCCGATGCTTTAATTGCTATTGTAACTTGAGTTTATATCCGTTCATGTAGCATATGCGTGAATCCTTTTGACTACCATGAACCACTCCAACGCCACCCGGTGTTGGGAACTTAACGCACTGGTGATATGTTGATGGAACGGCTTTCATAGAATGGATCCATGGTGTACCAAGGATTAGGTTATAAGTGGCAGGTCGATCTACAACAGTAAAATCGACTAACTTAAGCACTCCGGCTGCCATTACTGGAAGCCGAATTGTTCCTACGGACATCTCGGTTACCCCATTAAAACCAGTTAATGGGGTTGGGACTCCTTCAACTTCTAATTTACTTATTCCCATTCGAATTAGGGTATCGAGGAAAATTAAATCAACGGAACTTCCAGTATCGACAAGGATACGGGAGACCTCGCAATTTGCGCCGATGTCAAGTTTAATGACTAAAGCGTCATCATGCGGTTGGTTGAGCCCAACTGTATCTTTTTCGGAAAATGAAATTTCCATCTCGGGGCCAGGCGCAAATCGTGTCTGGTTAAATTCTGCTCTTCGTTGGTGATTCTTGATGGACGTTACAGTATCGCGACAAAACTTTGATCCGCCCATAATAACACCAATTTTTATCTTTTGAGTCGGTTTCGGCGAATCCGTCTTTTCCTGTGATCTTTCCCTCTTCCCAGAAAGGGTATCGTCGCAGTTATCCTGATTGTCATTAATCAATTCTTGCTTGAGCTTTTCTATATCGAGCCCAGCATTAGTGAGTTCCCCAGATGCGAATTTCTCGGCGAGAAATTTTTTCAGTTTAAAACAATCTTGCGTGGCGTGTCCTTTACATCTATGGATCTCGCAATACGCATTTTCGTTGCGGCCCATAACCCTCGATCCAGATCCATATGACCTTTTCTCGGAGTCACGAGTTAGTGCATATGCGTGAGATCCGCCACCATAACTTCGTGAATCCCTGTTGTCTCTTTTTCAATTTTCTTGGGACTCGCCGATGTTTCTTGGATCGCTTTATGAGTTTTGAATTTTTTTGCTAGGACAGCTTTCTCTTCTTCTGCATCGATCCAATTGGTAGACCGGTGAAGAGCATCCTCGATCATCTCCGCTTTGTGAATTGCGAGATCAAAACGAAATGGCGAATCATGCCACAAACCTTGCCTCAAAGCCTGTAACGCGGTGGAATCGTCGATACCAGTTATTCTTGATTTCACCTTCTTAAATCGTTCAATGAAGCTACGTAATGGCTCAGTCGCCCCTTGAGACAAATTCCAAAGGTCTGCCGTTGACGTTCCCTTATTCATAAAGATAGAATAATTCTTTAGGAATGCTGTCGATAACTAATTAAAATTGTCGATTGTTCCCTCTTCTATTCGTGAAAACCATTCTAAGGCAGAGCCTTCAAGGTTTTCTGCGAACAAACGACAAAACCCGATGTCTTTTTCTTCATCATGAAAATGCGCTCGCGCTGCTGCAATACGAAAAGCGGTCATAAAGGCCTTTGGGTCTGAAGTCCCATCATAGGTAGGAAGCCTTAGCTTTCCTGTATCTCAAATTAGAGAATTTGCAATTCTTGGTGAGAACGGGGTTCTCTCCGTTTCTTCAATAACGCGGACAATTTCTGGAGTGGCACTAGCTACTCTATGAACCTTGGATGTCACTGCCAACAGCTCCGCGTTAGTTCTTGCAAGATCTCGGCGAAGAATCTCACTCTAATCCTCCTCGTCCGATAGGTATGTCCTCAGACGAGCTACGACGTCTTTCCGAATGCGGAGTGGGGATACCATTAATTTGGTCAGTCTCCGACTCAGGGCGAGTCAAGTTTCGCTGATTCCCTTGATCCAGAGAACCATTCCTTCTTAGACTCTCTGGTGGGAGTATATCCTGGTTGCCTGTTCCGGGTTCCGTGTTAAAAACCGCTTCTCCTTCACCTCTGGTATTATTTGGTGGGATAGGCCCAGTTGGGGGTTGCTCGTTAGAACGAGTTTCCGGGGTCCCAGTTGGATTTGCACGTCTTGCCCCCGAAGCGGGTGCATCGGTGGGTGGAATGTCTACCCGTGGAGGCGGGACATTCGATGGGTCTCCATCAGTCTGCGGAGTTCTCAGTGCGTTAACACGTGACTCCAGCGCAGCTTGCGCGGTAGTGAAACTGGTCAATTGGGAAGAGACTTGTTCCACATGAGAGTCGAGACGAGCTGCAAGAGCGTCGCTCGCGGTCTTTTGTAGATCTGAAGCAGGTTTTAGTTCTGCAAACATTGCTTTGATCTCAGAAAGAGCTTCAGTTGCATCCGACATCGTGGAAAGATGGGGTGATCCCGAGTTCTGGTAGGTTGAAATACTATCGGATTCCCCTTAGTCGGCGCCAAAATGTGAGTCCTGAATCTGGATCGATTCGGATCACACCAAAATATAAAGAATCGGGAACGAGATTACTATCGGAGCAAGGTCGCTAGATGAGATTCGTTCACCGGAAAAGTAACTATATGGTCGGAACGCTAGTTGCGAGATAAAAATTAACGTAAAAATGACTAAGTAAAAAGAAAACGTTTTATTGCGTAATGTGTGCTAGAGAGTTCAGAATCCCCTTCTCTCTAGACACGTTGTGTTTATATATTCATTACAAGTTGCGAGAATCTCGCTATACATTCATCATCTTCTTCAATACTCATCACTCTCTTTGACTTAGACGTTACAAGACGTTACAATGTTTAAATTTGACAACTATCTCGTGGACCTCGCAACTAGTGGACCTCGCAACTCGTGGACCTCGCATCTTGTGGACTTCGCTATTCTGTAGAAGAGCCCACTTTCACCAAGTTTTAGGCCCATTTCCACGGTTTACTTAACCAAACCGTGCTATATCCGAGTTAATGCAAATTGAGCATGTTCCACGGTCGTATCATGATTTTCCGGTAGGCCGTGATCCGGGTTCCCGGGTCAGATTTCCTTCGTGCGAGATCCGATGCCAACAACTTGTACCATAACCGTTGTGTGTTTAATTTTTGCAAGTCTTTACTCTACCTGTGTATTAAGTTGTTTTAAATTTTATGTTTCATTAAATGTAATGTTTTATTGGAGTGCATAATCAAAATATATCGTTAATTACTAACCGGAATTGCTTATATACTATTAAATGTCAATGATATACTACATTCGTCCCCAGATTAAATGGTTATGCTTCCTTTAAAACTATATTAAACCCGAGTTCGAATCCGTGGTGATCAGCAATTTTATTGTTTTCTTATTTGTCTGTCATAATACTCAGATTATCTTCCACAATCTGATTTGTTAATGAGCAAAGCCAAAATATTGTAAATTTTTTTTCTCCTGAATCACACATTTATTCATAAATTATTAATTTGAATCTCCTGATCCACTTTCACTAGGGATGAAGTCTGAATCACACATTTATTCACACAACATTCATAAGCACACATTTATTCATAAATTATTAATCTGAATCTTCTGATCTACTTTCACTAGGGATGGAGTCTGAATCGTCGTCAAATTCGTCACGTGTTTCCTCTTCGTCCGAATGCACTAGATCATCCCCGATATGTGTGACATCAACGACAAGGTCAATGTTATCCATCTCCTCAACAGGTGACATTTGTATACTTCTCGATGGTTGTAGAACATCTTGTTCTGGAACTCTATATATTTTTCCTCTCGGGTTAATTGGAGTTATTGTGATCCAAGGATCTGTACGATAGGCAACTAGAGGATATGGAATGGAGCAAACCTATTAATAAAGAGTGGATATTGTTAATATACATGAACAACAAACCTTAAGTATGAGTACGTAGGTAAACATATTATTGTATTGATACCTGGTCTGCTTGAGACGCAAGGATAAATGGATCGTAATACTATTGTTTCCGGCTTAAATTTATCAAAATAACACCAAGAGGGTCAACTCGAACCCCTCGACCATTGGATGGATCATACCAATCGCACATAAACACAATGCACCTCAAGTCCAACATTCATGGATAGTGGATTTCCAAGATTTCTTTCAAAATCCCATAGTACATGGTATCACCTGATTGCGACGAAATACCATAGTCCGAAGTTGACCTTTGACGTCCTTCCTCACGGATCCTGAACGAATATCCCCTAGTGCAAAACTTGAGATATGAAGTCGCGGTGCTGCGTAAGCCATGAACAACCTCCACTAACCATGTCGAGATTGATTGACCACTTGCTAAACTTTCGGAAACCTAAAAATGATATAAGTAATATATCAGTAACGTATGCACGTGAAAACCTGGAAAAGTCAGAGTAAGTAATTATATTAAACTTACATAAGATTTCAACCACCCCGGAAATTTTTCATCTTTCAAGACAGTAAGTTCGGCATCTGTCTTATCAGAATGGTAATTATGTGCTAGAGACATGTAGATCCTGTAACATAACAGTTGTTAGTAGATAAAGGCAAATAATTCCATAAATTTAGTATAATAACTGATATACCTTTCGTACTCCAAAATTTCATCACAATTTCTAAGGATATACGTATGCAAATGTGTGACCTCTTGTGCTGATAGTTTGCGTTTCTTTCGTTTTCCACTTGCTCGACCAACTTGGGCAAACGACTCAGCAATAACCACGGCATAGACTTCTTTCTCACCTCTATCATCATGTCGGGCAGGACGTCTCACCTTAGTACGAACTTCCGATGGAAAGTAATATTCGGCAAATTGTGAGACTTCCTCATTTAGGCTCTGTGCAACAATAGATCCCTCAACCTTGCTCAATTTTTTAACCTTTTTCTTCAGGTGGAACATGTAACGCTCGAACGGATACATCCATCGGTATTGAACAGGGCCTCCTAAGGCTGCTTCTCGTGGGAGGTGAATAGGAATACGAAATATACCTCCAATTGCTTGGTGGATTGGTTCTTGAAAAAGATATGCAAATACAAATGGAAGAAGACACTGCATCACGACATGACAATCATGACTCTTCATTCCTATAAACATCCCTTCCGTCGAATCCACGCAATTACGTAGATTAGATGCGTAGCCGTCTGGGAATTTTACAAATTTTTTGAATCATTCAAAAAAAACTTCTTTCTGACCAGCGTCTAACCGGTACGCAGGCATCAGCAATCTACCATTAGGCAAAACATGAAGAGATGCCCTTGAACAAATCAATGGCAAGTCTAATCTAGACTTCCAGTTGTCTTTTGTCTTTCCTGGGACGTTTAAAATGGTGTTCATGATGTTGTCAAAGAAATTCTTTTCAACATGCATAACATCTAGATTATGCCGCAATAGATGATCTTTCCAATAAGGCAAATCCCATAAAATACTTTTCTTGTGCCAATTGTGATATTCCCCACAACCGTCGACGGGCTGATGGCCATTACCCCCCACATTCAGGAGTCCGCTCTGCACCAAAATCTCGTAACTGTTCCAATATGCTTCGACCATCTATCTCAGGAGGTGGACCATGTAACACTTGTAAATTCTTCCTGAAATGTTTTCTAGACCGACGATATGGATGATTTGCCGGTAAAAAACACCTATGGCAATCAAACCATGAAGTCTTCCTTCCGTGCTGCAATTGGAATGTTGTAGTATTGTCTTGGCAATAAGGACATGCCAATCTTCCATGCGTTGTCTATCCAGATAACATATTGTATGCCAGAAAATCGCTTATGGTCCACATAAGAACCGCACACATGTTGAAATTCTGCTGGATTGAAACATCAAATGCCTCAATGCCATGCTCCCACAACATCTGGAACTCATAGATCAATGGTTGGAGGAATATATCGAGTGACCATCTTGGATGATCTGGCCCGGGAACTAGAATTGAGAGAAACATGAACTCTCACCGCATGCACATAGAAGAAGACAAATTGTAAGGTGTTACGATGACCCGCCACAATGAATATTTCCTTCCATGCTTTCCAAATGGGTTGAAACCATCAGTGGATAAGCCGATGTATACATTCCGTCGTTCGTAGGCAAAATCTGGATACACGGATTGAAAGTGTTTCCACGCTTCCGCGTCAGAATGATGCGTAATCTCTCCATCTTGACTATGCTCTGCATGCCATCTCATAGCCTTAGTTGTGCGTTCTGATTGATACAGCCTCTTCAACCTCTCTGCTATTGGTAAATACCACATCCGTTTGAATGGAATCTTCACTCTGCCGCTTGTTTCCTGGAACCGTGGTTTACGGCAAAATTTACATTTGTTTATGTTCTCATCTTCTCTCCAGTATAGCATACAGTTGTCGATGCACACATCTATTATCTGGTAGGGCAAACCAAGACCGGCAACAAGTTTCTGGACCTCGTAGTATGATGCTGGACAAAGATTATCCTCTGGCAAAACATCTTTCATAAACTCGGCGAATGCATCAACACATTCTTCGGACAAATTGTAATCAGTCTTCATGTTCATCATCCTACTAGCAGAAGATAACGCTGAATGACCTTCCCTACAACCGCTGTATAGTGGTTGCTTTGATGCGCCTAACATCTCAAAAAACCTTCAAGATTCTAAATTTGGTTCTTCAACCCTATCACCCTCATAACCACCCGACTGCAAATTCTCTCTAAACGCATCGTTAACCATCACAACCGTTCTTACCCCAATATCTACTTCCGTTGTACATTCTCCTACGCTATCCGGAAAATAAGGTGCATCACTACTAGTACTACCATATTCATAATTGCTTTCTCCATGTAAAAACCAAACCTTATATCCAGGCCTAAATCCATATCTATATAAGTGATTCCAAACAGTATGAACCGCAACACTAATTCTATTACATCAATTTAAACATGGACATTTGATATCCTGACCTTTGTTCGCTGCATCTTGATTTCTGGGTAAATTCATGAACTCGCATATACCTTCAGCGTATGCGGACGTTAATAAGTTTGAGCTCATATCCATCATTGGCTCGTCCATCCAAGACCGAAAATATGAACTCATTGCTAACAAATTTTTTTGCTTTTTAAAATTATGTTATGAACGAATGAAGAAATGTGGAAACTTAAATAGAACTCCTCCGACATAACACTCCACCAATCCCATCGGCCACCGCTAACGATATGGTAACCACTCAAACTTTGCCGACATCGGAAACCGTCGGTATTCCGTCGGAAATCCGTTACATAATTCTGACGGAATTAGTTCCGTCGGTATGAGCTGAGCAATCAAACTTTGCCAACATCGGAAAGTCGGATTTTCGTTGGAAATCCGTCGGAAAGCGTCGGAAAATTAAGACAGCTTATTGCCGTCGGTAATCCGTCAGAACAAGGCGACGGATTACCGACGGTTTCCGTGACCGTCGAAAATCCGTCACAATAAACCGACGGATATCCGACGGTTTCATTTTGGTCGGAAATCCGTCGGCATGCCGTCTGAAATTTCCGACGGATATGACGGCCGTCGGAATTGCCGTCGGAATATTGTTTGTTTTTTTGTAGTGTTACTTAATACTTTAATAGTTAATATAGAGCAATCTTGGCAAAAAAAAAAAGAAGAAGATTAAAAACAAGATTACAATAGTTTGGATATGATTTGGTTAAAATTAGTCACCTAATACAAAGTGGCATTAGATCACTCAAATGCTGGCGATGACTTCTTGTATCCAAAGTGGCATGATGTTACGAACTTTACTATCAATATGTTCTGGAAGAAAGTTAGTGAGGGAATGACTTGAGAGTTGTGGAGAATATTATTCTTCTGTTTCCAAGTGTGGTGCACAATCGCCTGCACTGTGAGCTTCCTCAGGAGTGTTGGAGAATATGAACCTTACTTCAGAGACGACAAGATAGGGAAATAAATTATTTATCCGGACGACTACACCAACCGAACCGATTAAAAATCATCCATGAGTACTGTATATTACGGGTTTATTCTTAAAACGCAATTAGAAACTATCATAATCGCCAATTAATCAAATACATAACTTCCAATGGTAAATATGGTAGAAAGAAGAAAGTGTACAGCTGAATGTATGGGTTACCAATCAATGTTATGATGAAATTTGGCAGTACAAAATGGTGTTACAATGACAAATCCATGATGTTCTACAAAATTACAAATGATTAGGTCAGGCGGTAGAAAAATGTTATAAGAAAAACATGTTTCTTTAAGTGTGGATGGTGAAATGACTTACAACTTTTTTTATTTTCTCAATTTTTTTTCTTTTTTTATAGTAATCATCTTTCTCTGTAAACCAACAACAATTATATTATTATGTTTTTATAATTTTTTTTTATCTAACTGTAATTAATTATAAAATCACATAAGTTATGAAGGGTAGTTTCGTAATAGTGCCACAAATCACATTGTCCACGTAAAGAAGTGAGTCATAACGTCCAGATTCTCGACTCCCTCCTATAAATTTGCCTTTCTTGTCTCAGAAGAGAATCACCACCCCAACTACGAGCTGTAAACATCTTAAAATATTATCCTTTTCAAACAATTTAATTCCAAATTTTGTTCTTTGCTTTTCAAGGATAATTAGATTAAAATTGTAAAAGGAAGAAAAATAAAGTGATCATAAGGTGTGGTGTGGTGCAGGATATGAAATTCTTGTTGGAGCTGGTCGTGCCTTGTTTTGGTTCACAGCAACAGTTTCACCACCAAACCGCGGATGATTCCATTTCCAACGAAACGCAGTCGCTAATGAAACAGCGGAGGCGGAGGAAACGCGTTAGGGTTTCGGGTCAACCAGGACACGTGGCGGAGTGGAGACCGTCTTTAAGCGTGATCTCAGAGCACAAACCGGCGATAACTGAGAGGTCGGAAGAAGAAAAAGAGAGGAAAGTTCGTCGGAAAAGTGAAGGCGGCGGCGAAGCGTCGTCTCTATCCGGTGTTGGTCACGTTCGTTTTCGTAGTGACGATTTCGGGTAAAAATACAATTTTTCAACTTTTAAATAAATTACTGCAGTGACTAATAACTTTGTCAATGTAATATGTGAATTGAAGTCTGAAAATTATAAATTAGAGCATTTTTTTAAAGAAAAATATAGAAATTGAAGAGATAATCATGTTTTTTTTTTTTATGTTGTCAACGGATAATCCTGTTAGTTAAGTGTTGTGGATAAAGATTCGATATAGTTGAGATGTCATAATCAGTATGTTTATTCGAGGAAACAAGAGTCGTAAGACGTAAGTGAAAAGCTAACCAAAATAAAATATAAATGAGTAAATTTGTTTATTATCATTTATGAGTAGTGAAATATAAATTATAACAAAATATAATTATGTTGTGACGTTTATCTAAATATTTGTTTTTGTGGGTTTTGCAGGAAACATGCATTCGAACCAGTAATTCCGGCATTCTCACCGACTCCGTTCATGTTTTGAGTTTTTTTTTTTCAAGTATCTTGTGAAACTTAGGTGTATGATAAAAATGTACATTTAATGTATATATTGCTTTAATTAATATGTAATAAGCCTATGCAAAGCTATATATTTCGTATTTTATTTCTATAAAACAAGACTAGATATCAGAGCACAACTTTGACCAACGAAACAAAAAGAGAGATCAATTAAGAGTACAACATTCTTTTATCCTATATTTTTGAATATAGCATATGGCTTTTGGCTTATGCTATGCAAAAATGTAGAATCACTTTACCCGAAATTACAAGTTAAAAAAAAAAAAAATCTTGCAATTTTTCTTTTTGTTTTTTTGCTAAGAATGTAAATATTTCATTTAAAATAAAAACCATTTAGGTTTACAATCGAAAGATGGTAAGTCTAGACAATGGTAATATGGCAAAAAGATAAAAACATGGAAACATAAATCATATAACAATTTCAGTCCATCCACTTAATAAAGCCCAAAGGCAAATGGAGTTTTTTTTTTTTGGTTGAGAAGGCAAATGGAGTTAGATGAAGTGATGATGGTCTTGATGTTCTTCTCATATCTGTTGCTGGAGACGAGGGGCGAAAGCGAGATACGAAAGCTGAATTACCTAAAGCCAAAGCACCATAAGCCTTTCACAGGAGGTCCGAGACTAAGTTGTCAACGATAATGTACTCAAAGACCTCGATCACATACTTCTCCCTAATCAAACTTGAATTTGTTTTTCTTCAAATGAAAATGGTATCAACAAAATGTATAAATGATTGGGTCTTTATCATTTCTTGGTTCTTACCAATTTTGGTATTGGACTGACTAGCTAGAAACTGGATCCAAAAATGGACTTGTGTATTTCTTCTTTCTCATGCTATTTTCAATAGAAATTAAACTTTATTAAAAATAAAACAAACTATAACTTTTACTAATCTATATAGGATTTGGAAATTTGCACTAATCAAACATGTGGATTTTGAAATAATAAAGTTTATGTTGTTTTGTTGATGCGTCTTGGATTTCAACATCACAACTTTCTGAAAATTGGAAGGGTTCTTTATGATGGGAATTACAATGTAACACTAACAGGATCAGACTCAATTCATTCCATTAGATCTTCTAGGGAAGTAGATGTAGGAGCCAAAAACCGAATTAAGAAAAAGACGAATTTTATTGATAGAAACGATAACAGAAATCGAAGAACAACAACAGTATTTAAAGACAGTATTTAAATAAGCAGTAAATCACGGAGGCAAGATATTATCTTTTTCCTTAATTCAATAAATCGTCTGCATTTGTGCTCGCAGAAACATATGATTTTTGAATCCCAGGATACAACCGATCTGAACTATAACTCGAGCACCCGAGGTATAAAACTCAGCGAACTAGAACTACGTAATACTCTCGAAACTATAAACTAAAAGACTTACTTTCTAAAGCTATGAAGACGAGAGAGATAGAAGAATTTAGAACTGTGAGTTTTTTGTGTTTGAGAGCGTGAAGAATTATGAGAGACGAGATCCTTTATTTATAGTCTCAGGGTTGAATATTTTGGAGTATTCCACAAGTTTCGAATCAATAAAGATTTGGAATAATTCCCAATTATTACTAAGACGGCTACAAATAAAGGAAAACTTCTAGATTCAGAAATATAAAATTTCCAAAACGGAAATGGAAAATTTCCAGAAAATTCATTCTTTACCAGTTGGGGCTTTTCCAATATGACCCAAATCAATTTCTCATTCAAACTTTTAACTCAAATTTCATAAACCAAATGCCCAAATTAATGGCCCATTTATTTATGCAAATAAGTTCCAACAATCCCCCACATGAATAGAAATAACTCTAAACATATGACGACTAGCTAGACTAGACAGACCTTCGAGAGTATATGCGAAAAACTAACTGTATCTGAGTTGGTGGCATTTTTCAGCTTTGAACCAGTCATTGTTAACACTTGTCGAGTTTACTCGGCCAGCTGGTGAACATGATGTCTTGAACCATCCAGGCTTTTATGTAAAATTAGACAACATGTATAACACAATTGCATTTTCTCGTAGAACGTCGTTCTCTATATTGTGTTCATTGTGGCCTTGAACATGCCTGGTTAATCATGAGTGAACTTGGAGAGTACAACCTCAAATAATCTCCTAGAAACGGCCCCATTTCACACTCACAAGGTGATTTACTAGCTGGTTGTATTTAAAGAAGTATCATGTAACTACTTCAGATATCTTACTAAGCTAGATCTCAAATCATTAAAAGCTTATGCTTAACCTCTACACATACAGGAAACACTGTACATTACTTTTGGACTTGGGAAGAAACAAGAGTCTCTTAGTGCTTGTAGTGGATTCAGCTTGATTTAGTTGGCCCTTTGAACCTACTTTATGGGATCTCCAGTCATGTAGGTTGGGTATCCACCAAACTTCCTCTCAAGTCATAGGCTTTAAACCCATTCCTTTTGATGATTTCATAACTTGATCTCGTGTCAAACCTTTTGTAAATGGATCTGCTAGGTTGTCTGCTGACTTGATATAATCGATCGTGATTACACCACTTGAGATAAGTTGTCTAATGGTCTTATGTCGTCGCCTAATGTGACGAGACTTACCGTTGTACACTGTATCCTTTGAGTTCTTAGAATCTGCGATCCAGTTGGCATCACTGTATCCTTCTAAAACTACTTGTTCTTTACCATAGTGCAGGCCATGATCTTTGGTATAACGTAGATAGTTCAAAACTTGAGTTATAGCCTTCCAATGATTATGTCATGGATTACTTGTGTAGCGACTAAGTACATTTACAGAGTGCGCTAAATCCGGTCTTGTGCAGTTTGTCAAGTACATTAAACTGCCAATTACTCTTGCATACTCCACCTGTTGGACAGGTTCCTCTAAATTCTTTCTCAAGTGAAGTTGAGGATCTACTGAAGTTTTTACAGTCCCATTAGAATATTGCTTGAATCGATCAAGTATCTTCTCAGCATAATGGGTTTGAGACAATATGAGGCCCTCACCAGTCCTGATGATTTTTATCCCCAGAATGCAATCTGCTAGACCCAAGTCTTTCATGTTAAAATGTCTCTTCAGCATGCTTTTCGTTTGATTTACGACTTCTTTGTTACTCCCAATAATGAGCATATCATCAACATATAAGCACAAAAAACGTATCCTACGAAACTAATTTTGAAGTATATGCATTTGTCGCATTGATTAATGCTAAAATCATTAGACATCATCACACTATCAAACTTTTCATGCCACTGAGCCTGTTTGAGTCCATATAAGGACTTCACAAGTTTACACACTTTGTGTTCTTGTCCGGTATAACAAACCCTTCAAGTTGTTTCATATAGATCTCCTCTTCTAAATCACCATTTTAAAAGGCAGTTTTGACATCCATTTGATGAATTTCAAGATCTCGTAAGGCTGTAATGCTTATGAGCATTCTTATTGAGGTTATTCTTGTTACCGGAGAGTAGGTATCGAAGAAATCTAAGCCTTCTTTTTGTCGAAATTCTTGTGCCACAAGTCTAGACTTGTACCTGTCAATATCACCATAAGTGTTTCGTTTGATTATGAAAATCCACTTATTTCCCAACGGTTTAGAGCCTTGGGGTAGATCTGCTATCTCGTAAGTATGATGTTGCAAGATAGAGTCCATTTCAGTATTGACTCCTTCTTTCCAGTAAGGAGCATCAGGTGTAGGCATGGCTTCTGCATAAGTTCTTGGTACGTCTTCAGCCAGAAACGCCATCAAGAAATCATCTCCGAACGTTTTATCCTTGCGAGCTCTTTTGCTTCGTCTAGGTTCTGCTTCGAGTTCGAGTTCTGGTTCTACTTCCTTAATAGTAATTGTACCAGAAGTCTCATCCTCAACTTGTGAGGTTGCTGCATCTCATTGTTCACTAGTTCATTTCTGAGTTTTCCGACACGGGAAGATGTGTTCAAAAAACGATGCATTCTTTGATTCCGTAACTGTATTTACATGGATATCTGATTGATGAACCAGAAATCGATAAGCAGTACTGTTATGCGCATATCCAATAAATATACAGTCTACGGTCTTTGGTCCTATTGTGACCTTTTTAGGAGGTGGTACAACCACTTTTGCTAAGCACCCCCACACTTTGAGGTGTTGGTACGAAGGTACCGTACCTTTCCATAGTTCATATGGTGACAGACCAGTAACCTTATGTGGTATCCTGTTGAGGATGTAGTTCGTGGTAAGCAAGGTTTCCCCCCACATGTTCTGGGCTAACCCAGATTCCTGCAACAACGCATTCATCATCTCTTTCAGAGTACAATTTTTTCGTTCTGCAATTCCATTAGACTCTGGTGAGTAAGGAGCGGTTGTCTGATGTATAATGCCCTTTTCTCTGCAGAATGCATTAAAAGGCTCATTATATTCTCCTCCTCTATCACTTCGAACGGCTTTGATCATTTTTTGCAGTTGGTTTTCAACTTCAAGTGTAAACTCTTTGAATTTTTCCACTGCTTCATCTTTGCTATGCAATAGATATACATAACAATATCTTGTGCAATCATCTATGAAGGTAACAAAGTATTTCTTACCGCCTCTAGTTTGCACATATTTTAAATCACACAAATCCGTATGAATTAAACCTAGAGGTTCAGTTGTTCTTTGAACTTTTGGGGAAGGGGTTTTAGTGAGTTTGGCCTGTACGCACACTTGACATTTTTCTTGGTTAGTTTTGAATTTCGGAATTAAATTCATGTTTTGCAACTTTCGCATTGTTTTATAATTAACATGTCCTAAACGTTCATGCCAAATAGTAAACGACTCAACCAAGTAAGCAGAAGGATTTTCATTCATTTCAGCAATTGAAACAGATGCTACATTATTCGGCTGGACTGTCATTACAGACATCTTGATCAGTCCACCCTTAACAAAACCCTTTCCTAAATAAACCTCGTTTGTCCTAAGAACCAGCTTATCAGACTCAAAATTAATCGCGAAGCCATTCTTGCTGAGTACCGTTCCAGAGATGAGATTCTTGCGCATGTCAGGTACATGCTTCACGTTTAGCAGAGAGAGCTCCCGACCAGAAGTCAGCTTCAGAACTATCTTTCCTTTACCTTCAATCTTGGACACAGTCGTGTTGCCCATGAAAATTTGCTCGTTTGCTTGATTCTTCACGTAGGTGGAGAACATAGCCTTATTTGAGCAGATGTGTGTTGTTGCACCAGTGTCGTAGTACCACTCTACTGGATTGTCTTCCACCATGTTGCATTCAGTAACCACCGCGACCATGTCTTCTTCAGTTAGGTTCGCCTGGCTCTTGATCTCCTTAGCTTTGCTCTTGCAAACTTCAGCCTTGTGCCCAATCTTTCTACAATGATGGCACTTCCCTTTGAACTTCTTCTCAGCAACGTTCTTCTTGAATTTCGGTGTAGATGATACCTTCAAGGACTTGTGAGGATTAGAGATTCCTTTTCCCTTACCTCTTTGCTTAGCCTTATGCTCAGCGACATTGATGTTATGCCCCTGATTCTGAACCTCTGTATGAGCTCCATGATTGTTGTCCTCAATTCTCAACCTTCGGACGAGATCATCAAGAGTCATTTCCTTACGCTTGAAGTTAAGGTAATTCTTGAAATCTGCCCAACCTGGTGGTAGCTTTTCAATCAAGCTATTGGTCTTCAAGATGTTGCAAAGCGACATCCCTTCCAACTCCATCTCCTGACAGATACGTAGGAAAGCATCCACTTGCTCCACTATTGGTTTGGAGTCCACCATCTTGAAGTTTAGAAACTTCGATGTTGAGAATCTCTGCAACCCAGAGTCATCAGTCTTGTACTTATCCTCCAAAGCCAACCAGAGTGCTTTTGAAGTCTTGTACTTACTGTAGAGGTCGTACAGATCATTGACCAAACGGTTCAGAATCTGGCCTTTGCAGCAAAAGTCCCCTTGAACCCAGTTATCGACACCAGCGAGCACATACACATCAGTGTTGTCTGCCGGAAATGTTGGTGGTTCCTCTATGAGGTACTTTTCCAAGTTCATGCTGGCCAAGTAGTAGCGCATCTTGTCATGCCACGTTTTGAAGCCTTTGCCATCAAACTTGCCTGGCATCATCCCTTGAGAAGCAAAGGGGGGGGGGGGGGGGATCGCTGTATGAGTCGATCCATTACCGAACAGGTTTCGGCGCACATCACTCAAGCTTCTCTTCTCAAGTTCCTTGGCAAGGCGTGCAGTTAGTGCTTCATCAGTGGTCTGGTTAGAGATCACACTGTTGTTGTTGATATCGTCAGCAGTCATTCTGTTCACAAATATCAGAGATGATCAATATATCAATCAAGCAATTCAAGTAACTAAATTACACATAATTGCTTTTAAAGTTTCACAAACCCACTCAGATCTGAGCGTTCGTGGAAACTAAAGAGTTTTAAGAAGAAGAGAATAATAATATTAAAAGCGTTCTTCTAAACTTTCTGTGTAACAGAAGCAGTTCTAGAAGATTTTGAAATTGTTTTGAAAATTCAAAGAAAACCTAATCCGATTAAGGCGATAAGCAGAAATCGGATTTATTGAATTAAGACTGTAGGAGCCGAAAACCGAATTAAAAAAAAAGACGAATTTTATTGATAGAAACGATAATAGAAATCGAAGAACAACAACAATATTTAAAGACAGTATTTAAATAAGCAGTAAATCATGGAGGCAAGATATTATTTTTTTCCTTAATTCAATAAATCGTCTGCATTTGTGCTCGCGGAAACATATGATTTTTGAATCCCAGGATACAACCGATCCGAACTATAACTCGAGCACCCGAGGTATAGAACTCAACGAACTAGAACTACGTTATACTCTCGAAACTATAAACTAAAAGACTTACTTTCTAAAGCTATGAAGACGAGAGAGATAGAAGAATTTAGAACTGTGAGTTTTTTGTGTTTGAGAGCGTGAGGAATTATGAGAGACGAGACCCTTTATTTATAGTCTCAGGGTTGAATATTCTGGAGTATTCCACAAGTTTCGAATCAGTAAAGATTTGGAATAATTCCCAATTATTACTAAGACGGCTACGAATAAAGGAAAACTTCTAGATTCAGAAATATAAAATTTCCAAAACGGAAATGGAAAATTTCCAGAAAATTCATTCCACACCATTTGGGGCTTTTCCAATATGGCCCAAATCAATTTTTCATTCAAACTTTTAACTCAAATTTCATAAACCAAATGCCCAAATTAATGGCCCATTTGGAGACTTGCAGAAACTGTATACGCTACTTCCACAAATCAGCACAAGTGCAAGGACGGACAAGATACGTTCTCATCCCTTTGCCATTCAATTGCAAGATGTGTTATTCATAGCACGTGCATGTGGATTTAGTTTTAAGCATGTCTCTCGCAACGCAAACACATTAGATGATAGTTTAGCTAAGTCTGCTAGATCCCTCTCTCAAAGTTATGTTGTAAAATGGATGATGTAACATATACATTTGATTTGAAATGAAACTATTGGACGACAAAATAATAATAATAATAATAATAATAATAATAAGGTTTACCTTAGGTTCTGAGAGCATCTAAGAATGGCCATCATGCTGCTAAAAAATGCTGTCCAACTCACTCATGGAGATGTATGAGAGACTAGTTGAATTTCTGGTGAGATAATGGTGGGCTTGAATGGATATACCACCAGAGGAATGCTAATTCTCATCTTAGTAGGAGGGTTATTACTTAAATTTGTCGAAAATAAAAATGTCTTTGTTTCCATCAAAATCTAGCTTTGCTAAGGCTTGCTAAGGCCTTGAAGGCTAAACTATTGTAATAGGCTCTCTCTTGAATCAAAAATTTATGTTCTCGTTTTATGGGACGAGACTAACCCCAAAGCCCATTTAGTTTCATGTTATTTCTGAATGTATTGGATATTTAGATGTCGATCCGGAAAAACAAAATAGACTACATACTACATTAAAGTATCATATGATTCATATGTTGTAAATCACAGAAACGACTTGTTCCTCAAATTCTCAACTCTTACATAAATAAACGCGTTTTTGCATCTTTAATCACATTCTCACATGTGAGGCCGCTTACATGTTCTTTTAATTAAATCAACAAATGACCATATTATATGTGTGTACATATATATACGACTATGTGAAATAATGTATGAAGACATTAGAACATGGGTGTGTACAGTGCACGTGGTGAAGACATATCTTGCTTAATGCTCATGCGACCATGGAACAAGTAAACTTTGAACTTTGGGAATATTTGCTCTCAAGTTATCAATTTCATTTCATCCTCGGTCCTCCCAATCTCTGTCTTACTTTTACTCCCTTTCTATATATTTTCATATATTGGTAAGATTCATTCATTTTCTTTACCATTTAAATTTCTAAGAACTCCCTAGCGATAATGATTGGTATATATATATATATAACTGATTTTAGAAAATTCTCATAATTTCAACACACAACATTTCAAAACTTTTTTTTCTTTTTCTAAAAGGTAAATACCATTAATAATGAAAAGTAGATTCTACAAAAAGCAAAATTTAAGAACTAAGAACAAGTGCAATGGGAGAAACATGTTTTGTATTCTTAAGACATTTTTTATTAATAAATTATGATTATGACTGGTTAAGAACCTCTTTGTGTTCTTCACCTTCAATGGTGGAACCATGTTATGTGTTCTTAAAAAAGTTAAAAATTAAAAAAATTAAAAATTTTGAAATATATTTTATTTTAGATAGAAACATAGATTACATAAAAACATATAAAACATAATTTCCAAATAATTAACGAAAAACGGTGAGCTCGGAGAATTCGAAGAACACGCGATTATGCGTGTTTTATTTTATTTTTCATTCTCAATAATACAAGACCCATTAACAAATGACACATGTCCACTAAGAACACACATAAATTGATCTTAATTAAGAAGTGTTCCTACTAAATTAAACCAATTATTATTTAAATCTAATATATTTTTAGCTAAGAACATCCTCTAAGAACAACAATTGTACATGCTCCGAGCCTTTTAGCCAAAAAAAAAAAAATCTAAGAACTATACAACTTTGCCAAAAAAAAAAAAAAACAAGGGAGTACAACATTTTAATTTGGGAAACCTTTGAAAGTGTGGAATTATCTCAACCAAAGCTGCATTAGGTTGCAAAAGTGTAATCTGTGTCTTCTCGCAGAGATGGAGTTTTTGATCTGTCGGTCAATGCTTTTGCAAATGACAGAAGATAGAATGGAGATCTGGTTGTGAAAGATGTTTTTTATCTCACCCATATGAACAATTTTTTTATTTTAGGCGTGAACCTCTCTCTTATTCACCCCGATTTGATTAACCAATCAAAAATTTAGTTGTGGAACCACCAATCTAATTAATTTAATTAAATTATTAAAAAAACTTAAAATTAAATTAATTATGGGACCACTAACAAAAATAAAGTTAACTAAAATAAATAATAATAGAAGTTCAATAATAAATTATTTAAATCAAGTCTTTTAAATCATTTAATATTGAGAAATTTTATAAAATGCCATTTTTTCCAAATGCTATTATCAAAAATATTTTGCAAAGAATGCCACTGTTTATAATTATATTCCAAAAATACACTCAGATCTAATTAAACCTTATTTTTCTTTAAAAAAAAATTATCTACCCAAAACTCTCTGCTCTTTCTCCGATGAATAATCTATGATTCACGAGTCACCGTCGACGAGTCACCGACGAGTCACGTTCTTCTTCTGCATCACCGGCAAACGGATCTCAGCCACCGATTTCGCAGTGACAAACGGATCTGAGCCACCAATCTTCACCGATTCCGGTTAGTCATTTCTCTGATTTTTTCAATCTTTTTGATCGGAAGTTTCTTTTAAGCATTAGACCGAACACTTCCTAGACGGAATCCATCGATTTCCGATTAAAATTACTACACTCGATTCTGATTTCTCCGTTAATGGCGGTTTCTATTGAATCAAACAGTGTTTCTTCTTCGATCAGTTTCTGATTTTTTTTCTTTGAAGCATTAGATCGAACACTTTCTAGGCATAATCCATCGATTTCGGATTTCTATGGCAATCAAACAGTGTTTCTTCTCCGATCATTCTCAACAGATCCATATATTCTCTTGATGATTTCAATTTCTCAAAATCTGATTTCGATTTTTTTTGAATTGTGCTTCTCGAATCCTATTGATCAACTTGTTGGGATTTGGTGTCTCCTATGTTCAGATCTTTTTCTAATGTTGATTTGTATTTCTACAAATCCTGCTTCTTTGGAATTGATGATGTTAGACTATAGCTTAATTCATAGATGGAGAGTTTTAATCAACTTCTATAATGGGTTTTGCTTAAAGTTTAGCTCTTTGTTATGTTTGATTTTGGTTCTCAGTTTGATTGGCTATGAGGGACTTGAAGTTATTAATCCTGAAGGAAGTACAGAAGATGCAGCTGAGGAAGCAAGCAGAGAAAGATGGAAGCAAGAGGTATGTATATGTGTATATATACTTATGCTTTATCATTGATGTTGTCATTAGCTGTTTGATTTAATCATCTGAGATTACGAAAACTTTCAGGATCGAGATGGTTACTGGAAGATGATGCAGAAGTACATAGGATCTGATGTTACATCAATGGTGACACTTCCTGTGATTATTTTTGAACCAATGACAATGCTCCAGAAAATGGCAGAGGTTTGTGCTAATGCAAACATCTGATAGTTTGTTCCTATTCTGATATAGTTTTGTAATCAGAGTATAAAAAGTGGTTTGACCATTTTCTTATTACAGGTTTTGGCTTTGTCTCCGGAAGATTGAAGGAGATTGTTGGAGATTTAAATAACCTTATATAGCTGTTTCTTGATTTTGTTGCTCCTCTTCTTGTGGAACTTGTGAATGATTCTAACATATGTTGCTCGAGTAGCATGAATGATCAGTTACTAGTATGCTTAGTATGATTTCTTCTCCCAGATTACCAAGTAGCTGAAAGATTTGGTTCCTTATTCATGGCTTTAAAATGTATTTGAATTTATCCCCTTCTTGTCAATTTTTTGAGATTTCTACTCTTTGGACGTATTTGCATTAACGATCAGCTAAAAGTATGTTTAGCATGATATAGTTTACGAAAGAAGCCAAAAGATTTGGTTCTTTTTTTGGTGGAAAGTCTACATTGATCATTGTGTTGAAATTTTTTTATAATTTGGATTTTTTGAACAAGGTTATGAGGGTTTTAAACTAGAATTATAACGTTTGAAAAACATTTTAAAATGTAGTTTAAAGAAGATTATAAGGGTTTTTTAAAATAGATTACAAAGTTTTTAAAATAGATTATAAGGTTTTTTAAAATAGATTATAAAGTTATTTGAAGCAGGTTATAAGGTTTTAAACAGTTGTTATTTTTAGAACAGATTATAAGGTTTTTTAAACTAGATTATTAGTTTTTTAAAGTAGACTATAAGGTTTTTTAAAGCAGATTATAAGGTTTTTTTAAATAGATTATAAATTTTTTTAAAACATTATAAAGTTTTTTAAAGCAGATTATAAGGTGTTTTATATATTTGTGTATAAGGTTTTTAAAATCAAATTATAAGGTGTTTTAAATCAAATTATAAGGTTTTTTAAATCAAATTATAAGATTTTTTAAAGCGGATTATAAAGTTTTTTAAAGTGGATTATAAGGTGTTTAAATCCATGGAAAAGGTCAATGCGGATTATAAGGTGTTTTATATATTTGTATATAAGGTTTTTTAAATCAAATTATAAGGTGTTTTAAATCAAATTATAAGGTTTTTTAAAGCGGATTATAAGGTTATAACCAACAACTATTTCTAAATATGATAGTGTTTAAATTCATTATAAACTTATAGTTTTGTTGAACCTTCATAACTAAAAAGTACATATTTAAATCTACAAAATTTGTTACCAAGACTTTTAATTTGTTCATCTTTCTCTAAAAACAAAATTTTAAACAAATTATAAGGTTTTTTAACAGATGGTAATGTTATAATGATGTTTTTAAAAAAATATAAGGTTATTTAAAACAAATTATAATGTTTTTAAAACATATTATAAGGTTTTTTAAATCAAATTATAAGATTTTTAAATCAGATTCCTTTAAGATTTTAGAAAATCTTATGTACATGAGAATCATGTTATATAATTTACTTATGTTTTTACATGGGTGTGTGATTGAATTGGTTTAAATCGTTTGAATAAAGCTCATTAGATAGTTCAATACAAGGTTGAAAGAACAAGACGATCAAATACATGATTCAAAGCGGAAAAGGAACTAATCCCAAATCAAAAACACAACATACATTTCATGTCATTAACACTGCCAAAACCAAAAACACAAACAAGTTGGAATGTCACAGACTATTGATTTAACATTGTTGGGGATCCATTCAACAAGTAGTAGGATTATTTCTTGTTCTTCACATTTAGCATCTGCTAATCGACATCCTTCATGCTCTCTCTCTCTCTCATCTTGCCATGAAACATGGTAGAAGCTAGCAAAGAATATTGTTCACACTTTCTGGATCTCTGCAGTTACCATGACTATAATTTAGCAAAAAAAATCATAAAGTATATTCATTATGTTGCAAGAAGTATCGGATATTAAACATGATCAATAACACAAGACAAGTGAGGCATATTATAAAGTTGTTTTAAGCATATTATAAGGTTTTAAACAACTGTTATGTTTAAAATTATTGGTATTATTTTTAAAATAGATTTTAAGTTTTTTAAAGCAAATTATAAAGCTGTTTAAAGGAGATTATAAGGTTTAGATGTCCAAGATTATAAGGGGGAGTTTGGTGTTTTGGGTTTTGGGTTATAAAGATTTTAAAAAAGATGCTTTTGTGTTTCAAAACAGGATTATGAGGTTTATTAAAGAAGATTATGAGGTATATTAAATAAGATTATGAGGATTTTCAAATATAACTAGCCATAATTTATAATATTTGTACTTAAGTTTATGGACATTTGGGTTAATAATTATACTTTAGGGTTATGAGGTTTCAAAAGAAGATGATTTTGTTTAATATTTTGACGATTATGAGGTTTATTAAAGAAGATTATCAAGATTCAAAAGAAAGTTTAAGACAAGATTTTGGGGGTTTTAAAGAAGATTATGAGGATTTTCAAATATGCAAAATCAGATTTTGAAATATGCAAAATCAGATTTTGAAAAATCAAGTATGACTAAGCCAAATATAAAAAAACATTTGTACTTAAGTTTATGGACATTTGGGTTAATAATTACATTTTAGGGTATAGATTTGAGAGGGGGGGGGGAGTTATTTTTGAAATTGCTGGTATTATTTAAAGCAGATTATAAAGTTTTTTAAAGCAGTTTTTTAAAACATATTATAACTTTATAAGGTTTTAAAAACTGTTATTTTTGAAATTGTTGGTGTTATTTTAAAAACAGAATATAAGATTTTTTAAAATAGATTATAAGGTTTTTTAAAGCAGATTATAAAGTTTTTTTAAAAGCAGATTATAAGATACAAATTGAAGTGTTAGTGTCCTCGCCATTTGCTGCTGAATAAACCTAAAAATACTAAAGCAGGTTTGGAGTTTACAGTTTTAAAAGGGTTTAAAAACTGTTATTTTTGAAATTGCTGGTGTTATTTTTAAAGCAAATTATAAGGTATTTAAAGCAGATTATCAGGTTTTTAAAACAGTTTTTTAAAGCAGATTATAAGGTTTTTAATATATATTATAAGGTTTAAAAAACTGTTATTTTTGAAATTGCTAGTATTATTTTTAAAACAGAATATATAATTTTTTAAAATAGATTATAAGGTTTTTTTAAAGCAGATTATAAGATACAAATTCAAATGTTAGTGTCTTCGTCATTTGCCGCTGAATGAACCCAAAAATACTAAAGCCTCTTGGACGTGAACTCTTAAACCTCTTAGCTGCAATTGGGTTTCTTCTGTTTCCAAAAACCTCCTTACTAGCTACCATCTCATACAAGATTGAATCATACAATATTTTACGTTCCTTTAATATTTTACGTTCGTTTGTAAAGGTTTAGGCTAACATATTAGGGTTGAGTATTCCTTTAAATTCACTAAATTAATCAATTAAAATGTTTTAAATCATACAATATTGTATGTTCGTTTGTGAGGGTTTAGGTTTCCATGTTAGGGTTTAGTATCCAATCCATAAATCCTCACAAACGAACGTAAAATATTGTACCATATTTGACTAATTGTAACGAGTGCGAACCGTAAATTGTGGAAGTTTGGTGGTGTCGATTGATACCATGGAGAGGTGTCGATCGACACTACTTAATTTGGGTCGTTTCGGTTTTTTTTATTTATTTGCGGTTTGGCTCAGGTGTGTGCACGAGTAATCAATCTCTAGACGCGACATGAGCACGAGTAATCCTTCTCCGATTTTCAAAAGTGAGTGCACGACCATGGTTTCTGGGCTAAGGAGTAAGATTGTTTTGTGTGATACCTTGTAGACGATTTGTGTTGAGATATGGTGTTATCACTGTGATGTTTGTGTTGTTGCTATCATGATGTGTTTATCGTTGTTGGGATCACTTGATGAACCAGAGATTGAGCCATGAGAGGATAGGTTCGATTATGTGTTTTGCTATCAAGGTGTCGATCGACACCTTGTGATTGTGTCGATCGACACTAGTTATTTTCTGTTATGTGTTTGCGATTGAGGTGTCGATCGACACCTAGTGGCTGTGTCGATTGACACCAGAGTTATTGAGGCGTCGATCGAAACCAGTGCTGGGTGTCGATCGACACCAAATTTGTGTTTTGAGAAATGTGTTGATTATTCGTATGATTGATCGTTGATGTGATAATTGTTATTTCTTATGCCTGAGTGATACGCCGTAGGTGGTATGACTGGCTCACTGAGTATTTGTGATAATACTCACGCAACTCATTTATGAGATGTGATCGTGGAATCATGGCTATGAAGAGGAGGATGATCTAGGGACTCAGTGTTATGTGTTTGAGTTAGAATTGTTGTTTAGGATTGCTGGTTAGGTTGCTAGTGATTCTGGAATTGTTCTAGTATTGTTGAATGAATGATTTATTGTCTTCTGCTGGTTTAATGTTTTATGTGCATTACTTGAGAATTAGTAAAAAAAAAAAAAGTATGGTTGTTTCACTAAACTTATGGATTTGAAGGGATACTAAACCTTATTATGAGCCTAAATCCTAGCAAAAAAGCGTATAATATTGTATGATTTAAAACATTCTATTTGACTAATTTAGTGAATTTAAAGGAATACTAAACCCTAAAATGTGAGCCTAAACATTCACAGACGAACGTAAAATATTGAATGGTTTAAAAGATTTGATTTGAATAATTTATTATTGAACATCTATTATTATTATTTATATTAGTTAAATTTGTTTTTGTTTGTGATCCCACAATTAATTCAATTTTAAATGATTTAAATAGATTGGTGGTTCTATAACTAAATATTGATTGATTAATCAAAATAAGGTAAATGAGATAGGTTCACTCCCATGAATTATTCCTAATATATTGATAGACTTTTGTTAAATATCACGGACAGTACTGACTAATTAACTAATATTCAATATAATCTCGTTTCTTTCTTAGAAAAGATGAGTTTTGGATCTAGAGATAAATAAAAAGAAGAAAATGATAGTATCTTGTGTTGCGCCACCACTCTCTCATATGTTGTAAGTGTAACAATAAAATTAAAAAAATGGTCTAAGACATTAACGTGGACGATTTTCACGTGCTCTCTTGGCTTAAGCCGTTCTGTTTAATCGAATTAGCGAACTGTAAGAAAATATCTTTCTACGTCAATCTTTTGTGTGAGAAAATGTTTCGTTTCGTGTGATTGTAGCGAAATTTTTGTCCAAGTATATTAGAATTACTTGCGGCAGTAATTCCGGGATTTTATCATCTTTTTATTCATTTTAGTGCACCATAAGTAACATAGACTAACCTAAAATTTACCTAGAATAATCTATTTTTAAAAATTAATAATTAGAATAACCAATCTAATTTTTTCTTGTTCAAATAATCCACTTTAAATTTGAAAATTTTCAAAATACCAGAAATATCCTTATTAACAAATAAATATTATCAACAAAATACAAAACAATTTGCTAATTAGTTAATATCCCGACCGAATATTTACTAAAATCTACTTCTTTTTTGTGGCAATTAATCTGAAAGTCTTCCAAATATGTTGTCAAATTTAGCTATCAAATCTTTTTGTCTTCCACCATCATTTACCAATATCTTCGCAGAGTCTGCAAATATCTTGGCAGAGTCCACATAAGTCTTCCAAACATACTGGCAGACTTAAATGTCTGCCAATGTCTTGGCAAAGTCTGCAGTTTTCTAGCAGACGCTCCAAAGTCTTCCAATTAAGTTTGCACACTTTTAAATCAATCTACTAGTCTGCGAACATTTTGACAGACTTGGTAGAGTATGCACTTTCTGGCAAAATCTGCCAATATCTCGGAAGACTCTAATAATATCTCGGTGCCAAATGTTTGGTAGAGTCTGAGAATATCTTAGCAGACTCGGTAGAGTCTACGCTATCTGGCAAAGTCTGCCAATATCTCCCAATGTCTCGGCATAGTCTACCAAAACTTCGGCAGAGTCTGCGTTTTCTTAGTAGAGTCTGTCAATGTCTCGGTCGAGTCCACTAATACTTCAGCAGAGTCTGCCAATATCTCGCCAAAGTCTAAAATGTCTGCCAATGTCTTGGCAAAGTCTGCGGTTTTCTAGTAGATGTTCCAAATTCTTCCAAATAAGTTGGCAGACTTTTAAATCAATCTACTTGTCTACGAATATTTTGGCAGGCTTGGTAGAATATGCACTTTCTGGCAAAATCTGTCAATATCTCGGAAGACTTTACCAATATCTCGGTGTCAAATTTTTGGCAGAGTCTAAGAATATTTTGGCTCTGATACCAAAATGAAACAACCAAGCCTTTTTTTTTTTAATAATTAGCCTGAATTAAAAATTCCATAATTATTAATTCTCAACGGCTAATTCAACAATTTACTAATATTCAGCAGAAAGCAAACAATTCAATTAAACCAAATAAACCAATCAACATCTCAACTCAATTCAATTCCAATAAAATGTCAAATAGTTCTAGCAACATAAACACTAGGTTCTACTAGAAACGCAATAACAATTCAGACCCTAATCATCTTCTTTCTACGCCATGATTCTGCGATCACTCTTTTCATTTACCTGCAACACATGGTAATAAGAGTTGCGTAAGTATTTCATAAATACTAAGTGAGCCGGTCATACCATCTATAGGCGTAACAAGCAGGCTCCGGTTAACAATCCAATATCAATTCAAGCAACCTCATAACACAACAATGCACACAGACAAGCCAATACAAATACTCGATTCTAGTGCGTTACAGAGGCATGTCGCTCGACACGACTTGATAGTTCCGAGCGACACGACTTGATAGTTCCTATCGAGCGACACACCACACGTGTCGATCGACATATCAACTGCTCGTGTCGAGCGACACCCTCCTAGTATCGATCGACACGCCTCTGTAACACAACATAATCGAGTTTCTCCTCTCACGACTCGATTCCGGGTGATACGAATCACAAACCTGCAAACGATCAACACAATAACAAACCACAATCACACATCAATGACATCAATCCCTTTCACACAAAATCCATCACAAAAACATCATGAAACCATCAAACAATCCATCATTGCCTAGAAACCTATGGTCGCGAACTCACCTCGGTTTAGGAATGAAAAAGAAACGAATGATGAACGAGAACATACTCTCTAGACCTGAGAATCTACTGATCGGATTGAACCAAACGATCAATGCGACGAACAGATTATTCGACGCCTCTAAACACATTAAATAAACGATGTCTCTAGGATTTCTTTGCAACAATCCTCAACAACAATCGAAAAGCTCCCTTCTCTCTCACTAATTCTCTGCTCAAAACGTATCCCTTGATGGCCAAGGGAAACACGCAAACCTAGGCACGTTTATATACGTTTAATCAAGCCAAAACCGCGATTAAAAATCAATTCGATTCAGTATTGTAGACTAAGTGTCGAGCGACACCAAGCAAGTGTCGAGCGACACCAAGCAAGTGTCGATCGACACCATTAAAAACCTTTATGTCGATCGACACACTCCTTGTGTCGCTCGACACGACCACCAGAAAATGCATTTCTGGTTCGCGGATGTTACATATCTCCCCCACTAACACTGGATTTGTCCTCGAATCCCGCACTCAACTCAACCGCAGACCGACAATCCTGACCCAACCCGGCCAGTACTACTCGAGTTCACCATACTCAAACTCCAAAACTTGTAACACCGCCTAACACCCACCACAAACTCCTGGCCTACCAGCCAACACCACTCGAGACCAACACCATGATCCCAGAGGCTCAAATCCAGACTCATGCATATGACCATGTCTCCAGATATTTATTACTCTTAACTCATTTAACACCACTCTCACTCTTATTAACACCATCCTTTGAGCAATCAGTAACACAGGGTCCACCGACCCAACACACACACATGGGAAAACCATCCCAAATAGTATACTGAAGAACACAATCCCCAAAAGTATACAGAAGAACACAATCTTCACAATGAGTTATTCGGAGATAACACGCCCCTAGAGTAATAAATTCTGAGACGCTGATAAACATCTCCCGACTAGGATTACCTCTTGTGTTGAACCACGATACTCCCAATCTGGAATATCATCAAGAAGGACAAACCACTGGTCCACACTAACCAAATAATGAGCACACACAACCCATCTCACAGAGAATATAAGGACCTCCTCTTAAACAACCTCAAATACGTATAGTCGTTACCACAGAATGAGAATACACGAATTCAACAGATAATCTAGCACCAAGCTAACACAACCGAATTGGAACCATAAGAAAGTGAAGCTCGATTTGCGACCTCCTTGCCGAAATACTTTCTAAACTTCCACTCTAACCTTGCCTCAGGTTTCCAAAACTCCACCTCTAACACATCATAAACTCGTAAAGCTTTGATCAATACAACTTCCTCCGACGCATCACCTTAATTTTCCTCTCAAAAATTCCAAAAGATCTCGCTGACACCGATAAAACTGACTGAAAATCTCGAACATCTTAGCCATTACTCATCCAAAGTACTCTTGCATTTCTTCAACATTGTTCCTCTCCCCCACTTGGGTTCAATATATAGGTGACTTACACTGCCTCCCATACAAAGCCTTGTATGGAGCCATTTCGGATACTCGCTAGAATAAATGCTATTCAAAACAACTCGACCAAAACACAAGTGATCCATCCGATGATCACCTCATTCTCAAACATACCTTCTCAGCAACATCACCAATAACTAAAAAGCCCTCGCTGCTCTCGACATAAAAATAAAATCCCTGATTGAACCATACGACTGACACTCCATGCCGCCTCACCATCTTCTCTACATACCTCCTAGCCAAAAACCGCTGCTCCATCAGCCTCCTTAATGGCCAGAAAAGTGCCGACTTAATTAGATAACCCGCCATAACCCGGATAACATCCAATCTCTGCGAGTTAGGTAATTATACAACGAGAACCATCGAAACTAAACCCGCTTCCCCTATGGGATTGGCAACTCAGCCTCCATCCACTCAGAACTGATACTTTGCTCTCACTAGCTGCCACTTAACGCACGATGCGGCCCACTAACCGATATTACTAGGTTTGCACACCTGAACCCTGAGGCCATATTCTGCCCATACTCATACCACGTTCATAACCTTGATTACTCATACTTTTTCTGACATCATCACACTCTCAGGGCGTCTCCTTCGAGGTAATGATGCCGATACCTCTCCACTCTCAGGACGTCTCCCTCAAGCTCTGGTTTTATATAAGAAAAATACTTCCTATAGAGTAATCAACTCTCACGTGCACAAGCATCTGAAGACTAGAACCCCCTACTGGTAATAACCCGTTAAACAGACTCCAGCATATCATCGCTGCTCTAACTGAGAACTTGGCAAAACAATGATCTTCCTCAAAACCCCTTTATGACCCTTAAAGCACATCACTAATCTTATGATTATTCGGCCGTTCCAGACATCTATTGCTCTTAATTCATTTCACAACCTGACATTCGCAAGATGCATCCTATGAGCTATCAGGAACATACCGCTCGCACTCTTGGGACTCATCCCTCGAGCCAACGATATCTGGGGAATACATCCCCGCAAGGGAACACTATCTCTCAGAAACATATTACTCGCACTCTCGGGACACAATGATCTTCCTCAAGACCCCTTTATGACCCTTAAAGCACATCACTAATCTTATGATTATTCGGCCGTTCCAGACATCTATTGCTCTTAATTCATTTCACAACCTGACATTCGCAGGATGCATCCTATGAGCTATCAGGAACATACCGCTCGCACTCTTGGGACTCATCCCTCGAGCCAACGATATCTGGGGAATACATCCCCGCAAGGGAACACTATCTCTCAGAAATATATTACTCGCACTTTCGGGACACATCCCTTGAGCCAACGATATCTAGGGAACACATCTCCGCAAGAGAATACTATCTCTCAAAAATATATCGCTCGCACTCTCGGGACGCATCCCTCGAGCCAACGATATATGAGGAACACATCCCCGCGAGAGAAAACATCTCCTCCTACTTATACTTGAAAACACAATTCCTAAATAAGTAAGTCTGGGATCACTGTCCCCACACGAGAGAACACATCTCTCCCTACTTATACTGGGAAACACAATTCCCAAATAAGTAAGTCTGGGACCATTGTCCGCACACGAGAGAACACATCTCCCTCTTGAGCAATAAATTCCAAACGCCTATAAATCATAAGGTTAAAACTGCCTCAAGTAGACCAAACCCGTTCTTGAAACCACAGTGTACACCGCAAAAAGCTTACCCAGCTCAGGCAACACCAACATAGATATACCCAAGTACAATGCAATACTGACCGCTACCCGCCCAGATTTGCCCAGGAACATCTTCATTGCAACATTTTTTAATCCGAATGAGGTCTGTCAGATTTATCGCGCAATAATCAAACAAGAATATACACCACTAACCGCAGACCCAGAATTGAATTAATCGATCGTGCAATAACCAAACAAGAACATGCACGACCATAAGATGCTACATCCGTTACCAGGGTCGCCTGATTTGAGTTTCCAGTGCAAGATCAACTCTAGGCTTGACGCCCACAACAACTGTCTATCGAAGACCAACACCTAACCACAACCTGGTTTACAACATTCAAGATCTCCACTCGATTCTCAAGAACCGCCTATCATAGGCCAAAATTCGGATCATACTTGGCCAGTACCAGAAGAAATCCTCACCTGATCTCAGAGGCTCACATCTAATCCTATGTTTATATGCATGTTTTAGAATTTATTACGAATAACTCATTATCTGGAAACGGTGGTTTTCCAGAGTGTGTATTGGGGACAGTGGTTTCCCTAGATACCGGGTGCTTGACTGAATTGTTCCTGAGAGTACAAGTGGTATCAGAGCGAACCCTTACATCTGTGAAGAGTCAGATGTCGGGGTAACGATCTTTGAGTTTTCTCAGCAAAGTCTGTCAATATCTCAGCAGAGTCTGCAAATATCTCAGTAGAGTCTGCCAATATTTCGGCAAAGTCTGTCTTTTTTTAGTAGAGGGTACCAATATCTTGGCAGAGTCTGCATTTTTCTAGCAGACCTTCTAAAATTCTTTCAAAAATATTGGCAGACTTAGATATCAATATGTTAGGCTGCCAATATCTCGGTAGAGTCTGCTAATGTTTTGGTAGAGTCTGCCGATGATAATTTTGGTATTACGAAAAAAAATGAAATACAAAGTAGATTATTTTAGCAATAAAAAAGTAGATAGGTTATTCTAACTATTAAAATTCAAAAATAGTTATTCTAGCTAATCTCCCTGCAAAATAGTTGACTGAATTTTTGAATTAATGTTAGCATCTAAATTAATTATGCCTCAATATATCATGGACGGAGAATTTACATAGTTCAATTTGATACCACGATACTATATAGAGTTTGATTGGCAGAGCATTTAAAAGAGCATCATGCTCTGTATTATCCAATCACGTGTAATTAATAGAGCATTAAGCAAAGGATTTACTAACTGCTAATGCTCCCAAATGCTCTTACCCTCAATGCTCTCAAGTAGAGCTTTTCGAGAGCATTAAGCTCTAATATATTTTAAAAAATTAAAATAAAATTATAAAACTAATTTATTTTTAGTTAACATCAAAATAAATTCTATATATAAAAACTTTTAGTTATTTTAGTTCATATTTATCATTATTTTATTTGTTCTATAGTTGAAATAATATTATAAAAAAAAAAATTCATTTAAATTAGACCACTTACCATAATTTAAAAATATAACATATACACAATGCATTTCACTAAAAATGAATATACGTTATTTATGTAATTATAAGAATACATATAAATAATATAATAAAATAATTTATCTTAATTTTATATATAATCACTCACAGCTTTGCCAATCATGCATTTTAATGAGAGCAGTATAGCATAATGCTAATGCTGCTTGATGTTCATGCTCCAGCTCCATCTCCAGCTCCAGCTCCATTATACTTTGCCAATCGAACCCTTAGAATAGTGAAATCAGTATTCATCAATTAATTCATTGGTCATATCAAATTGATTTCATTATATTTTCTGTCTATAGCAACATTTTTAGTTGAACAAATTATTTGAAGAATTGTTTTTGAGTTCATTTTCTGGTTGAAAATTAACTCCAAGATTATATTCTTGAATTTGACATTAGGTGAGTTAGGTAGATATATGTAACTACATTCTACTGGCTGTAGACTTGTAGTTTCACATTTTATCTTCTCACCTATTAACCTCCAAACTCTCAACTGCATGGATAAGACAAATCGGATATTTGAATTATAAAAAATTTCCATAATCAATCTGCAAAATAATTAACTTATTCTTTTTTTGAACTTCATATATGAAATTCCGGTGAGTTGGTGGGTTTTAATTGTCAAAATCATCATGATTTTGGATAAACATGTTCAGAATGAATTGGCTGGATATAGTATATGTAGGGGTCGAATCCACCCTAGAAAAGTCGATAAACCTAAACGACGTCGTTTTCATCAAATCAGTTCATCGGTCAAGCCCAGAAGACGGAAGCCCGTCAAAAGCCCAACACTGTTCATCCGAACCGCCCTATTTTGTCTATAAATAAGCATGTACCCCCTCACATGTGGGGGATCGGAAATTTCTTATAAAACACTGTTTACAGCTCTGATCTTGAGAAAGAAGAACAAACTAAGAAACCTAATTCGTAATCCAATTCTAAATCTGTCTAAGTGTTTGAAAACCTAAAGAAGCTCAATTTCGAAGAATCTTCACAATTTCTATTGTGTGTAAAATCCAGCACGCACAATTTGGCGCTAGAAGGAGGGGCATCACTCGCAACACTAGCTCCATACACGAAACAAACGCTTAGACGAACCCGCTACTCGCAACATGTCAATAACGAACCCGCAGTCTCTAGCGACCGAAGATTCAGGTCCAAGCGAGCCCATTGTGGCTGGGCTAACCAACCAGTCCGCATTGGGGGCGGAAGCAGGCAGACCTGTCTCGACAGAGAACCAGGCAACCGCCAATACAAACTCAGCCGACCCGTCCACACCAGGAGATTTCAGTCAACTAAAAGCAATGCTCGAACAGTTGCTCGAGCAGTCGCAAAACCAGGAAACGATCAACAGCAACCTGACTGCTGAAATCAGGGCCTTGTCGACAACTCGTCAGCCTCGAGGGCAACCTCAAGGTAACGGGCTTCGCGTCACCCCGCTCGCTCTTAACTTCTCCCAGGCGGCATCGCCTTCGGCTCGTGGAACTCGCGAAGATCATACGCCAACACCTCTCAGAGACGGAACCGTCCTCGTCGCAGGTGCTCCCGGCAGCATAGCTGCAATCGCAGACAATTCAGAAGGACGTGAATTCGGAGCAGCTCGGCCCAGTCGACCGACTAGTCGTATCCAGAGTCAGGACGAGGGCGAAATCGCAGAAAATACGCGATGGATGGAACAAGCCGAAGCCGCAACCGCTCGTAGAGCTGTCGCTTCGCAGCAATCAAAAATGGACGAGCTCAGAGCCGTCTTGTAGCAGAACACTCGCGATCTCAAGGATATGAGGTCACAGGTCCATCGCGCAACCAGCAAGGCGCCGGAACTCGACCGCGTTCTTGAAGAAGCTCGCACTACTCCTTTTACCGAGCGAATAACAAAGGCGCGTCTATCTGACCCAGGGAAGCTCAAGATTCCTATCTACGAGGGAAAGGGCGACCCCACGAAGCATATCAGAGCATTCTTAATCGTAATAGGGCGAGCTAATTTCAGGCTCGACGAAATCTATGTTGGTTGCTGCCTCCTCTTCGTGGAGCATCTCCAAGGGGCGACCCTCTATTGGTTCACGGGAATGAAAAGGAACACTATCGACAGCTTCGCCCAACTCTCTGAGGCCTTCCAAAAGCAGTATTCCGTCCTAATCAAACGCAGGTCATCGGAGGCGGACCTTTATACTATAACACAAGCGGCCGGCGAGCCCTTGGGAGTTTTCATTGAACGCTTCAAAGCGATGCTTATTCAAGTAAAAGGGATCGACGACAAATCCGCCCTAAGTGCCCTGCGAAAAGCTCTGTGGTACAGCTCGGATTTCCGAAAGGAGATGACAATTAACGAGCCCTCGTCAATTCAAGATGCGCTTCATCGCGCTAACGGCTTCGCAAGAAGCGAAGATGAAACCAAAGTCCTGAGCCAGAAGCATGGAAAGGCCAAGAATCCTAGTCCGCAAGAAGTCCTAGTTGCGACAAAGAGGAAGCTGGGCAATTTCGTTCAACATGAAGGAGGTTTCAAGGGGGCCCATAACTACCAGGTGGACTCACCCGGCTACGGTCGAGGAAGAGGGCGAGGCCGCGGAAGAGGCGCCCCTGGTCGCGCTAGCGGCAACACTTGGTCGAGAATATTGCAGTACGACGAGTCGGCTTATTGCGACTTGCATAAGATGGAGGGACACTCGACGGCTAATTGCAGAGTCCTCGGCATGCGACTCGCAGCAAAATTGGCCGCCGGCGAGCTCAGAGGAAACATCAATGTTAACGATTTTCAGCTCGAGCAGTTCGACGATGCAAGAGAAGGGGACGGCCCGTCGGGAGACAACAGGAATAATAAGCGAGACCGACGAAACGACGAGGCCCACCTCGACCGACGAAACGGTAATGATGGCCGGAGCGCCTCGAAAAAGAAAATCTGCAACATGATCATGGGCGGCTCGCGCTACTGCTCTAACACCATGTCGTCGATCAAAGCCTATCAGAGAAGAGCGGAGGTAGGGGCGAACAAACCCGTACCGTCGAAGTTCCTGAACGATGTCATCCAGTTCGAAGAGAATGAGGTCGATGACATTGATAAACCTCATGACGACCCGCTTGTCATCCGACTCTCCGTCGCAGGATGGGACACGGGTCGCGTTTTAATCGACACTGGGAGCACAGTTGACATCATTTTCATTGACGCTCTGAAGCGTATGGAAATTGACCTCGCACAAGTTGAATCCTTTCCTAAGCCGTTGACCGGATTCAATGGTGAGACGACAATGACACTCGGCACGGTCAAGCTTCCTGTAAGTGCGGAAGGTGTGACTAAAATAGTTGAGTTCGCAGTCTCGGACAACCCGGCAATTTACAATGTGATAATGGGAACTCCTTGGCTAAACTCGATGCGCGCCGTAGCCTCAACATATCATCTCTGTCTTAAGTTTCCAATAAAGGGCAGAGTCAAAACAATCAGAGGAAGTCAGTCGGCGTCAAGATCTTGTTTCATGACCGCGCACAAACTAAGAAGTCAGGCGACAATGCCGATCCCAAGCGAGCCGCGGAAAAAGATTAAGACAGACAGGGAGCCCGTCAAGGAAATCTCAGACCTCTTATAGCAGCTACAGATCGCGGAATCCGCTAAAGATAGAGGAGCGGGTCCGACCTGCGAGCCTGTCATATCGGTTTGTATAAACGACGAGTTCCCAAAGAAATACGTAGAGATAGGCGCGATACTTGACAAAGCCGTCGGACTCGACCTCATCAAATTCCTCAAGAAAAATGTCGGTACATTCGCATGGTCCGCGGAAAACATGCCCGGGATCGATATCGGCATCATCAGTCACGAGTTAAACGTGGACTCAACCTACAAACCTATAAAGCAAAAGCGAAGGCGACTAGGTCCTGATAGGGCTCAAGCGGTAAATGACGAAGTAGACAAACTCTTACAGGCCGGCTCGATCTCTGAGGTCAGATATCCGGAGTGGCTTGCGAACCCAGTCGTCGTGAAGAAGAAAAGTGGCAAGTGGCGAGTCTGTGTAGACTTCACGGATTTGAATAAGGCATGCCCAAAAGACAGTTTCCCTCTTCCTCACATCGACCGCCTCGTCGAAGCGACGTCTGGAAACAAGTTGTTGTCATTTATGGACGCCTTCTCTGGATATAATCAGATCTTCATGTACCCCGGCGATCGCGACAAAACATCTTTCATCACAGACCGCGGAATCTATTGCTACAAAGTCATGCCCTTTGGACTTAAGAATGCTGGGGCTACTTATCAACGATTGGTAAATAAAATGTTCGCGGGCTTACTCGGCAAAACGATGGAGGTTTACATTGACGACATGCTCGTCAAATCACTCGAGGAAAAGGACCACGTCGGCCACCTCGCAGAGTGCTTTGCGTTATTAAACAAGTATAACATGAAGCTAAATCCGGCTAAGTGTCGCTTCGGTGTAACGTCTGGCGAGTTCCTCGGCTACATGGTTACTCGTCGCGGGATCGAGGCAAATCGACACACTCGTCCAGATGCCTTCGCCTAAAACGAAAAGAGAAGTCCAGCGACTAAACGGCAGAGTCGCGGCCTTGAACCGATTCATCTCGCGCTCTACTGATAAGTGCTTACCTTTTTATGAAACGCTCAAGGATAAGAAGGGGGCAGCTCGACAAGATTTCGAGTGGACTGAAAAATGTGAAGAAGCCTTCCAGAAGTTGAAGCAGTATCTCGCGACTCCACCTGTTCTGACAAAGCCGATAGCTGGCGAACCGCTCTATCTTTACATCGCGGTCTCGACCTCGGCAGTTAGTGGGGTTCTGATTCGCGAAGACGGCACCGAGCAAAAGCCTGTTTTCTATATTAGTAAGTCGCTAACCGATGCAGAAACAAGATATTCTTTGACGGAGAAACTTGCACTCGCAGTTATTACGTCGGCTCGAAAGCTTCGACCGTATTTTCAATCACATTCGATCGTGGTTCTAAGTACTTTTCCACTGCGAGTTGTTCTCCACAGTCCGACTCAGTCCGGGCTACTCGCCAAATGGGCGATTGAACTAAGCGAGTTTGATATCGAGTATCACAGTAGGACGACGATCAAGGCACAAGTATTGGCCGACTTTTTAATCGAACTACCGGAGGCGGCAGCCTCGTCCGAAATCGAAGACACACTCGCGGACAGTTTTGCATCCCAAATCTAACAGCTGCACGTCGACGGCTAGTCATCTAAACACGGATCGGGAGTAGGCATTCGACTATCGTCAGACGGAAAATCTCTAGAGCAATCGTTCCAACTTGGTTTCAAGGCATCGAACAACGAGGCTGAATACGAGGCCCTACTTGCAGGTCTTCGATTGGCTAAAGCGTTGAAAATAACAAGGATATAAGCTTTTTGCGACTCTCAGCTCGTCGTGAATCAGTTCAACGGCGAATACGCGACAAAGGACGAGCGCATAGAAGCATACCTCGCTCTCGTCAAAACTTTAACAGCTGAATTCGATCTGTTCACCTTGACAAGAATTCCAAGGTCGGAAAACTCTCAAGCAGATGCCCTCGCATCACTCGGCTCGACCGCGAAGCTAGATAAAGGTCTTCAAAGAATTGTCAAGGTTGAATTCATTGAAAAACCGAGTATCGCAATCGCAAAAGCAGTCAACGTCCTAACAAGATCTCAGGCAGCGAAGCAAAAAGCAGGTCTAAGCAATGGCTCGCCCGCTCGCTCTGCTGCAGACCCGATGGACCTCGACCACACCAAAGATAACGTCGAACCGGATCTGATGGATCCCAATCAGTCTGATACAGTCGGCACAGACGAAACGACGGATGTAATGGCAACAGATAACAAGCTCGACCCGAATAACACAGCTTTTGACCGTGGCCTTCTCCCCGAACAACTTGAGGAATCCCCAGAGGATGCTTACCCATGTAGCGAGGAGCCTCCACCTGAGCATGAAGTCATCGACATTCCCATTGATGACGAGACCACAGTCTATGGATGCGACACCAAGTGGATGGCCAACATTCGCGTTTATCTCGCAGACGGCGAGATGCCAACCGACAAATGGGCGGCTCGCAAGTTAAAGTCACAGTCGTCTCGTTACGTTTTACTTGATGGAAATATTTTCAAATGGCGATTGTCCGGGCCACTACTCGCTTGTGTCGAGGGGCAGGAGGCTCACGATATAATGCACAAGGTTCACGGCGGATCCTGCGGTAACCACTCGGGAGGTCGCTCACTTGCCATCCGGATCAAAAGGCACGGATATTTTTGACCAACCATGATAAAAGACTGCGAGCTGTTCGCAGCAAAGTGCGAGAAGTGTCAACGACATGGTCCATTCATCCATCAACCGAGGGAGTTCTTAAGCTCGGTCACCTCGCCCTATCCGTTTATGAGATGGGGAATGGATATAGTCGGACCGCTTCATCCGTCTCGGCAGAAACGATACCTCTTAGTCCTAACGGATTATTTTTCCAAGTGGATCGAGGCGGAAGCATTCGGATCGATCAAGGATAAGCAGGTCGAAAACTTCGTCTGGAAGAATATCATATGTCGGCACGGCGTACGCTATGAGATAGTGACAGATAACGGTTCGTAATTCATATCAAAACGATTCGAACTTTTCTGCGATAAGTGGAAAATCAGAATCAGCAAGTCAACGCCTCGTTGCCCGCAAGGCAACAGCCAGGCGGAGTCGTCAAACAAAACACTTATTCACGGACTAAAGACTCGACTCGACGCTAAGAAGGATCGTTGGGCAAACGAACTCGAAGACGTTTTATGGTCCTATCGAACAACGCCGCGACGCGCTACGGGCGAGACGCCTTTTGTCCTCGTCTACAGAACAGAATGTGTGATTCCTCCTGAAGTCTATTTTCCATGAGTTCGCCGACGATTGCTTCCAGAGCAGGAAGGTCTCAATCATCTCCTAATGCTCGACGAACTCGACCTTATCAACGAAAGGCGCGACCAATCACTTATAAAGATGACCGAATATCAAATTGCGGCATCCAAGTATTACAACTCCAAAGTGCGAGTTCGACGTTTTTACGAAGGAGACCTCGTCCTTCGCGTAGTATTTCAGAATACTGCCGAGACCAATGCCGGAAAACTCGGCGCTCACTGGGAAGGACCTTATCAGATCACGAAAGTAGTTCGCCCAGGCGTCTACGAAATCGCCAACATGAAAGGCGAGATGATCCCGCGTTCCTGGAATGCGCGACATCTGAAGAAATATCACTGCTAATAATACTAAGTCATTAGACTTCAACTACGGGGCGACTTTATCTCTTCCTTGGATACGTAGGCAGCTCGTTTTCGGATGAGTTCAGATGCCCCCCCTTATTCAAAAAAAGGGGGAGTGGGTCCGTATATTCATACTCCCACTCGCAATAAGCTAAGGTTTTAACCAAGTCTTGTTACGATTCATTCGACTCGCAAACGACTTCGGTCTAAACGCGACAAGTCGACTCGAAAACGACTCCGGTCTAAACGCGACAATCGATAACGACTTAAGGTTTTAACCAAGTCTTGTTACGATTCGTTCGACTCGCAAACGACTTCGGTCTAAACGCGACAAGTCGACTCGCAAACGACTTCAGTCTAAACGCGACAAGTCGACTCGCAAACGACTCCGGTCTAAACGCGACAATCGATAACGACTTAAGGTTTTAACCAAGTCTTGTTACGATTCGTTCGACTCGCAAACGACTCCGGTCTAAACGTGACAATCGATAACGACTTAAGGTTTTAACCAAGTCTTGTTACGATTCAGTCAACTCGCAAACGACTTCCGTCTAAACGCGATAAATCGACTCGCAAACGACTTCAGTCTAAACGCGACAATCGATTCGCAATAAGCTAAGGTTTTAACCAAGTCTTATTACGACTCGCTCAGCCTGCTAAACGACTTAGATGTCTAAACGCGGAAACTCGCTAAACGACTTAAATGTCTAAACGTGAGATCAATAAAAATTGGGCGTCATTATGGCCATAATGGCGACCTGATTAAAACTTCATCATCATTATGAAGTATACTTATACATCCTCAACGGATAAAGCGCGCTATATAAGTTTAGAGTTCATTACTGGGATAGACGTATTCAGTGCGAGTATTGTCCGTTAGCAGGGATGTCCATCTCGAGAGTCCATCTCGGGATAGACACATTTAGTAGAATGTGTCCGTTAGCTAGGATGTTTGACTCGCAAACCCAGTTTTAACCTTAACAAACTGGTCGAACTTAGCAAATATATATTTGCCTGGATAAGATATATTCGGTAGAATGTAACCAGGATGTTCGTCTCGCAAAACCCAGTTACACTTAACACTGGTCTAAAATGGCAAAAACACGGCAGCGATATCAATCGCCTCGCCATTAAGCGTCTTAAAACCGCATCGCCATTAAGCGTCTTAAAACCGCATCGCCATTAAGCGTCTTAAAACTGCATCAAACCTAAGCGTCTTAAAACCGCATCATTTCTATGCGCCTTAGACAAGCTCTAACAGGCCTCGTCGACAAACTACTAATCGAAAAAACAGTTAAGAAATTGCTTAAGGGCATTCATATAAATCTGCTCGACCAACTCGGCATAAAAGTATTGTTACAAGTTGGATAAAGCCATCCAGGCACAAAAACAAAAATCGAGTCTTAAAAACCTTAAGCAAATACAAAAAAAAAGCAAATCCTAAACTATTACAAAGTTCGGATTAGGCGACAGTCTCGCCATCTTCGGCCTCTTTTTCCTCAGCAGCTAGCTCGCCCTCTTCGACCACTTGTTCTTCGGCTTGAGTAACGATAGCAGCCGAACTCGCAGCCTCGCCGTCCTTGGGTTCCTGTTCCAAAGGAGCCTGTTCGCGAAGAGGTTCACTTGGTGCAACTGGGATCGGATCAACGGTCTCATCGGCTTCGTCCGACTCGCTCTCGTTTAACTCCTCACTCGCGCTTCGCAAACGCATACCAAGAGAGCCATCGTTCGACCCAGAAGCTGCATTTATACCAACAGACTTAGCAACAACCTCGACTCGCGGAGACGCAACTATATCCGCTACGATAATGGGGACAACATAGTTCTTACCTAAGGTCTTCCGCAATTCGAGTGCTATCGCGTCGAAGATATCGTCGGCTTTTCCAAGCGACGCCTTGTTTTCAGCTAAAAGGGCATGCTCGGCCTTGGGATCGAAGGCCTCCTCTGCTTCAGTATTCTCCATGTCGTCAAGGAGCTGGAGATTAGCCTCCGCTTGTGCAAGATATACCATTTTCTTAATCGGCTTCTTCATCATCTGGTGAAACAGCTCGTAAGCCCGGTTAAGCTGGCCTTGCACTTCGGCGGCCGCAGATCGCAGAAGAAACAGCCTCTTCAAGATCCTGCTCGCGACTCGCCTTCAGAACAGATAGCTCTTTCACAAGCTCGGCGTTCTTCTCCTCGACCTTCTCCTTCTCCTTACTGACTCTGTGAAGGTGCACGCCCATGTCGTCAGAACTCTTCTTATACATATCTCGCTCAGCAGCGAGATTTCTCATTTGGGCCGCGACTTTTTCCTTCTCGACCTCTTCTCTCTGCCTGGCCTCGCCTATGAAGAGCTCCTTAGACCTCGAGTCTTGATCATACGACATGATCAGCCTGTTGAAATGGGCGATGGCCTGCGAAGGAGTTGACAGTATGAGAAATAAAGCAAAATGAAAAAGAAAGAATAAAGTGTGAAATTACCTTAGCCTGACGAGACGCGAACTCCTTATAGAGCTCGCTCTTTACCAGCCTTTCCGGGATCGGCATACGATCACCCGGATATGTAACCTTAGCCATCATGGCAGCTGCAGCTAAGGGATCAGTGTAGAGCCCATCGGAACTTCCAGGAATAGACTGTCCTGGGGACAGAGTCGGCAAATCACGTCGAGATTTCTTCTTCTCGCCAACTTTTCCTTTGCCTTTCTCAGAGGCAGAGCGTTTTCTTTTCCGGTGCAATTGGTCCTCAGGCTCGACGGGCTCGTCAGAAATGGTAGTTGGTTGTGAAGTAATAACAGCCAACGCACCACTCGCGGCTACAGCAGCCGCTTCGTCGCCCTCGGCAACAGGAGTATTCTCTTTGTCGACGCTCCGCTCGGACGTCTCGACAATGGAAGCAGTGGCCTTCGGGTCGGCTTTTCTCTTAGCCTTCTCGGCTTTTTTTCTTGGCGAGATCGCGGAAAGTGAGCTTAGGAGGCATTATTTCTAGATCGTCGGACTCGCTCTATTCGATTTCTTCTTCTTCGTCGTATGAAATGAACTCACGAGCTAGAATAACCCTTCGAAGATTGAAGTGACGATTCCAAAGGCACTTCCGAGCCTTCAACTTATTGACCAAATCATCGATGTTGGCAACAGGAGTGAATAGCAGTCTGCTAGCTGTAAAAACAAATTGGCAGAAAAGTCAGTATAAAACATAAGGGGACAGTTCGCGCGATAAACATTCGAGAAAATCTACCAAGTGTCCCCCACTTCGCCACCACTAAGTGTTCATCCTCGGCCGACGCGGCCGATATCGGCACGAAGAAAAAATATTTTCTCCAGCTATGATCTTTGTTCGGAAAGTCGTCCAGTATTTTATAAAGAGAACGACTCGCTAGATTGTAGTACTTCATGCCACCCGGGTTGGATTGCTTGCGCCATTCAAGAAGGTTGTGTAGATGGTGAACTCCGATGGGCTCGCGACATTCGGCTGCTCGCGTCGTAATTCCCACCAATTGGCGAATTCCTCTCGAGTTGATCTGCGCGAGCGCGATTTTGTGAACCCGCGCGAACCGGAGAATCAACGCAGGGATGGGGAACGTGAGGTAACAATCCTTAAACCAACACGCATAGGCGGTAAACATGCCTGCAGGGGGATCGTCTTCTCGCTGCTCGATAGAAGGCACGATCATTTCGACCGAGTCGGGAATTCGGCACTCTGAGCGATAGTCTTCCAGAAATTCCTCATCGCACCATGAGGAACCTGGAGGCGGGCGTTGCTTTCGCCTCGATTTCTTTTTCTTCTGGACCACTTCGGCGAATCCGCATCCAACCCAGGCTTCCAGTCTCTCTTTTTCTGCGAGAGAGTTATATGACAAGTTACCTTCCTCAATCTTCACTTGGAGAGGCAGCTCGGCAGGACTAAGGGACTCGTCGCGGAGTTGTGGGATCTCCACAACTATCCTTCACTCGTCAGTGGTCGAGGCCTCGCCAATTTGCGAAGGATGCGAAGTCCCAACTCCCTCTTCAAAGCCAGTTCGTCCAGCTCGCACAGACGAAGTAGACTCCCCTGTCTCGCGACTTCGTCTTAAGACGGGAGCAGGATAAGAGAACAGTTCGGCAAGAGGAGAAAGGCCTCCAGCTCGATCTTCTCGATTAATTGGACTCGCCTCTTTGCTGCCTGAAGGACTCGCTTCCTCTTGCTCACGGAGCCCACTGCAACTCGAACTCGCATCTACAATCGACTCGCTATTGGGAGAATACTCCCAGGCCGACTTTCCCTTCCCGGGGAGCTCGGCAGACTTCGCGGATGCAAAAGAGCTCGTCGACGACATTTTTCTTTGGATCAAAACTTAAGTTTTTTCAGTTTCTCTGAAGAACAATGCGGCGGCGATGAAGAACACGGCGGCGGTGAAGTGATGGGACGGAAAAATTCCTATCTAATACTCGAAAGAAAAACGAGAGAAAAGGGAGAGAGAGCGAACCTGTTTCTCGGAGGAATGAAAATAGTGAGAAGTATCTGAGGAGCGTTGCTCCTTATAAAAACATTTTCGACGGTTCGACTTTCGTGGTGGGCCTCGTTTCTTAATGGGCCCAAATATTCTGGGCTCAGAAGATCAGTTTCGCGAGATTGATCCAAATCTATGGTTCCACAATTTTTATCTGACCCAAAATGCGACTCCGCGAGCTCCTCCTCGATTTATTTTGCGACTTCACTTATGATTGGATTAAGCGGCTTCCAGACTTCGTTTTCTCACGGCTTTAACTCAGCGATAACCACAAGTCTAACAAAGCTATTAAATCGGAGCGATCCGCGCCTTCGTCTACTCGAAATCAACTCGCGGATTCGTCAAATCAATTTGCGATTCCCTCTCCGTTGAAATCAACTCGCGACTCCATCTCAATGGATCAGCTCGCGACTTTCTCTCCATGAAAATCAACTCGCGACTCCATCTCAATGGATCAGCTCGCGACTTTCTCTCCATGAAAATCAACTCGCGACTCCATCTCAATGAATCAGCTCGCGACTTTCTCTCCATGAAAATCAACTCGCGACTCCATCTCAATGGATCAGCTCGCGACTTTCTCTCCATGAAAATCAACTCGCGACTCCATCTCATCAAACCAACTCGCGACTAGAACGAGTGTGTGACTTGTGCTCTTTTTCCTTGATCTTGATTTTTCCCACTGGGTTTTTCTAGACAAGGTTTTTACCGAGGCTCGTCCAGACACATATGCGTCTACGTCTCGTCACCTCGCGCCTTCAATTGCTCACGAACTACGGGCACGATCGACTCGCAACTTCATCCCTAGATCATCTCATCGACTCGCATCCTCAAAGATAACTCACATATTACGATATCGACCAGCTCGCGGCTTTGAAGGATCGATGTCGACTCGCTCGTCAATTTCCACACTCGGCCAGCTCGCCGTCATTTGGGCTAGACATCATCCTCAACACGTAAACCGTCTAAACGGAAATCGACTCTTCTCTTGGACACCCTTACTTCAACCTTTTTACTTATAAAACTGTTGAACTGGGGGGCTAACTGTAGGGGTCGGATCCCCCCTAGAAAAGTCGATAAACCTAAACGACGTCGTTTTCATCAAATCAGTTCATCGGTCAAGCCCAGAAGACGGAAGCCCGTCAAAAGCCCAACACTGTTCATCCGAACCGCCCTATTTTGTCTATAAATAAGCATGTACCCCCTCACATGTGGGGGATCGGAAATTTCTTATAAAACACTGTTTACAGCTCTGATCTTGAGAAAGAAGAACAAACTAAGAAACCTAATTCGTAATCCAATTCTAAATATGTCTAAGTGTTTGAAAACCTAAAGAAGCTCAATTTCGAAGAATCTTCACAATTTCTATTGTGTGTAAAATCCAGCACGCACAGTATAAAACATTTGAAATTCACCTCACCTCACCTCACATTCAAAATCACCTCAATAATATAACCGTTACAACATATAAGAGCAATTCCTATAATGAACCTCATTTTGAGGGAGGCTCACCCTTAAAATGAGGGTTTAGAGGTAGATCACTCCAATCAATGATAATCCTCAAATATGTTTCTAAAACTACTTGTATTTTATATTATAGTCCTTATCATAAATAGTAAATAGTTTTGATGATAACACTTTCATAAATAAATATAGAACATACATTAAAAATGTTATTACACAGAATACTAATAAATTAAAGTATTATATGATAATATAAAATGTTACTACGCATCATAGTATTACAATATGAAATTCATTTTTTTGTTAAATTTGCTAAATGTTAATATTGATATGTGAAATTCGTTTGTATATCTTATGTAATATTTACTAGAAACCTACCTGTGTTATACGCGAGATAAAATGATTGTCGTATAAAATCAATAATTTTAGTTAAAAAATAATTATGGTGAATTATTAATACATAATCTAAGACCCATTTTATATATTTGAATTTTGCGATTATTTTGTATACAAATATGTTTCACAGTGAAATAATTAAACCAATAAATTTCATTAATAATTATTTTATTTGTAGGAAGGTGTATTTATAAAAAATTAAAAACATCTACTTGTCAAACAAAACAACACATGTAAAAATATATATGAATTTTTTTTTTACATGCTTATATATTTTCAAAATATAATAATTTTTTTTTTCTATTTTAAATCAAATTTGTTTTTGGTGTATATGTTAAATTTTTATTCACATTTAATTCTAAGATTTAATTCTATATTTTTTGAAATATTTTAATTTTAGCAAGTTTAATATTTCTAAATATTTTTAATATTGGCAAGTTTAGGAAAATTCAAATGTGTTTGGAAATTTATTAATTTTGGCAAGTTTAGAAAGATTCAAATGTGTTTGGTAATGAGTATAAGAGCAATAAATAAAAATAAAAAGGAGAAAAATTGTGGAAGTGACATATTAGCAAAATGCTCCCAAAATTCTTCTCTTTTAATATATAGAGGATTTTGTATCGATAATTGGGAGGGTTGGTTTAATAATCCAAAAATTATGTGAATTTTTAAAACTAACCCATGTTTTCAAATATTTGAAAACTAACCTTTTAAGAGTAACAAACAATACTTTGTCATAAAATTTAAGAATTTCTTATTACGACAATTATATTTTGAAACGGGTTGAATAAACTCTATACCTTTGGTACTCTAAAGAACCCTCAAACTAGCACCAATTGTATTGTTTTTGTCATTGTTTCAAGTGGCTGCAAAAGATAAAAATATAGTAGAAAAAGAAAATCAACTATCAATCAAAAAATGTCTAAAATATTTTAGAGCAATCTATAACTACTCGAAATCTCCATTGATTCTTCTTCATCATGAGATCTTCAAAATAGATCCATCAATTCTTATTGAAAACCATTTCTAATAATACTTAAAGAAAAAATACCTGGAAGAAATGGAGACTGCCGAGTAGCCGGTGGCCGTCAACTACGCCCGCGAATGAAACAAAACTAAGCAAGAGAAGTTATCAAAGATTGGAGAGAGGATCTCTTTTGTTTTGCAACTTAAATTTCTTTTTAATTTATAAAGAATTACTTGAAATATTTATAACATATAATTATAGGGATATCTCTAAAGAAAAAAAGAGTTCTTTAGATATGCAGCTTAGACAGCTCCCTTAAAAGAAAAAGACACAACTCAAGCGCTAGAGTTGCAGATCTGAAATTTTTTCGTTGGTAAGAATATATCGGTAAGGTGAAGAGGGTGGAATGGTTTGTCTCGATTTCTAAGCCCTTTTCCATGTAGCTCTGGTCTTCCAGCCGAGTTTTGGCTTAGGTTTTGTGGGTTTATGGTTGAATCTTGGATCGATCCTTTTATCTTGGGTTTGTTTCTCTTTTGTGTGGCTTTTTCAGTTTTTGTTTCAAGGCCGGTTCATATTCGGCATAGTGGAGTTCAAATCTCGTTATCTCTCTGTCTCAGATTTGGAGGTCTTCACCATCGTTGCTCGATTCCTCCTTGCAATCTTTTCAAGAGAGGAGGTTTTCTCTCAAGGTTATGTTTGTATGTGTCTCTTCGGTTGGCTCCGTTACGTCGGAGCGCCGGATTTTGGTAGCAATTGATTTGTGTTATTAGAACGGCAAGGTGAGTCTTGAAACTTTATTCACTTGGGTGATACTAAAAAGTCAACAATTTTTTTTTTGTTGAGATTTTGAATAGCGAAACCTCAAATTTGAAGCTTCATTGTTCAAAGCCTCAAAATTTGAAGGTTTAAGGATTTGTTATAAATCCTAAAACCTGAAAAGGTTTAAAAGCTTTGGGGATGGTGTAAGTTTCAAGAATATGTTAATATTTTTTCATTGAAAATATTAATTTGAAACACTAAGAAAAAAAGAAAAGATCTAATGTGACACAAGATCTACTAAAACAATTACCATGTAAATTTTGAATGTTTTCTTACTATCAAGAATTGAATTTTATCATCGACTCCATCGGCACCTATATGTTCAACGAAATCATACAATTTTTAAGTGTGGTAGAGAGGTTTTCATCATGTGGATATCATATCAGGTTTAGTGCATTTTGCAAAACGAATGACAGAACGTTATCATTGGGTTGCACTCAAAGATTAAATTCTTTTTTTTTTAACAATAAAGATAAAAGTTCTAATATGTTCCGTATTGAGTAAACTATCGCATATGATTGATTGTCAAAATGTAGAGATTGTTCTTCACAATTAATATAGATGCATTAATATTTTTTTCAAATGGTAGCCTTATCCAATCTTCAGAGAAGTTTAATTTGTTTGATTCAAGATAAGTTTAGTGATTGTTTTTTCTTTGAGTTGCTCAAATTAAGTAGCTAGTATGCATCTTTTGTAATCTTGTCTTTACGGTTCCGACAACCAAGTAAGGATTATTTAATTGATATGTTAGGTTAATAAGACAAGTCTATAAAATAAGGTCTAGTTTATAAACTTATGAAAACATACTTCCTGTGATTATCTATTTATCTATCTATGATGGATGAGATTATTTGTTCTTATACTATTAATTTCTTAGATTAATATATATAGGCAAAAGAGATCCTCGATTGAGTTTTTAATTGGGGCATTTACAAAAATGCCACATTTACCATGCCACTTTTCAAATATGCCACTATTCTTACCAACATGCCACTAAAAAATATATTCAAAAAATTTATATCTCAAAATTTTCAATTTTAAAAAATGTTTTGATCCCTCACAAACCTTAAACCCAAAAAACTAAACCCTAATATAACATAGTTAACCCAAACATAAATGATTTAAAAATTGGAAACAAAATGATAGTAGCAATTTTGAAAAGTGGCATCTTAAAAGTGGCATATCTTAAAATTTCTCTTTTTAATTTCCTTAATATTCCATCTTTACACAAAGTAAAGTATTGGTAATATAAGGAGCAGGGTAGATTGTTCAATTCCGATTACTTTTTTTTCCTGCATTACGATTACTTCATGGGAGAATTGCTAAATTAGGCCAAATTGATTTGTACAATGTCCCAATGGAATTTATTATGTTTAGAAATGTCCCATTAGGATTATGTAATTCTAAATCTCAATTATATCCTTAATTTGATAATTTTTTATTTTTTCAGTAATTAAAAAATCAAAAAAGGATTCTTAATAAAAAAAATCAAATATCTAGAAAAATCTACATTAAAAAATCAGTTCCGAAAAAAAAATGGGAAGTTATTCGTTAAAAAAATTAATTAAATAAATAAAAAAACAAATAAAATATTTTCAAAAAAACGTTAATAATGTAAAAAATCTTTACGTAATATTAACAAAATTTTATTATATATTTACAAGTATTTATTTTTCTATTTTTTGAATTGTTCATTTTTTGAATTTTAAAATGGGAAGTTATTAGTAAACAAATTAATTAAATAAATAAAAAACCATATAAAATATTTTCAAAAAATGTTAATAATACAAAAAATCTTAACGTTATATTTACAAAATTTAATTATATATTTAAAAATATTCATTTTGCTACTTTTTTAAATTTTTAGTTTTTAAATTTTAAAATGGGAAGTTATTAGTAACCAAATTAATTAAATAAATAAAAACCATATAAAATATTTTCAAAAAACTTTAATAACGTTTTTATTATATTTATACGTAATATTTCCAAAATTTTATTATATTCTTACAAATATTTATTTTGCTACTTTTTGGAATTTTTAGTTTTTGAAACTTTAAAATGGGATGTTATTAGAAAAAACATTAATTAAATAAATAAAAATCTTAAATATTTTTTAAAAAGTATGTAAAAAATCTGTAGGAAATATTTAAAAATATTTAATTTAGGAAAGAAAATATTCACTCCTAAATTTAAGGAAATGATTATTAATTATGCAGAAACTACACTCTACTAATCAGTAGATGATTTTATATTGGTAGAATTATGGGGCAGAAGATACTATCTGCGCTTGGTAAAATAAAACTAAGTGGTAGAAAAATGGCTCTTCGCGATTGTAGAATGTTGAGAATAAGTAGAAACTTGTTTCTACTCTCAGTAGACTTATGTGACATAGACAGAATTTAAATTCTACTGCAAAAATCAGCAATAGAATGGCAAACTAGAATTATTTTTAACACATGATTTTCAGCTTCAATAAATAAAAGTTTTTATACAAATAAACTATTCATGACATGCTTATAATTTTCAGATTTTTTTCATATTTAAAAACCTTCTATTTTAATATATATTTTTTAAAGTAAGGGCATTTTCGGAAAAAATTGACTAAATATGAGAAAGTCCTATTAGGACATTGTGCAAATGAATGTGGCATATTTTGGCAATTCTCTCTTACTTCACTACTATTTACTATCAAACAGGCGTTTTGGGTAATATAGTATTCCCTCTGTTTTACAAAGATAATTTTTTTTTTGAGTTTTTCACACATATTAAAAAAACAATTAATCATCCCTAATAAATATATTGATTTCTACAATAAACAGTTTTTAAAAAATTTCAACCAATAGGATTTGAATTTCAACCTCCTATCAATAAATGATAAAAATCAATCTTCATAAAACAAATTAAAAAACTCAAAAAATTTATCTTCGTGAAACGGAGGAAGTAATAACAAAGTTTATTATTATTATTTTTGTTTTCAAGTATTTCTTTCTTTTTTGTCACAACAACTTACATTTCATTTTTTCCAAAAAAAAAAAAAATCATTTCATCCGAAACAAAAAGAAAAGCAATAATGATGTCACGCTTTTTAGTACGGCGAACTCAGCTAGTAGAGGGTATACGGAAAGTGTATAGACCGTAACGCAGGTAAGCAAACTCAGAGAATTCGTCGCGGAAAGCAAAAAGTCCATTTAGAAATGTACGATCCCAAAGGATTAGATTCCTTAGATTCATTCATCTAATTATAGCCAATATTAGTGGGACCCATTAACCCACACGACACAGACACAATTTACATTTTCTATTGATTATTTTATTTATTTACACCTACTATATCCAGTATCTGAAGCAAACTTTTTTTTTTTTCTTCTTACATTTCTTTCAAACTAGAAAATTACCCGCGTTATACGCGGGATAAAATGATTATCGAATAAAATAAATAGTTTTAGTTAAAAAAAGATTATGAAGAATAATTATACATAACCTAAGACCTAATTTATATATTTGGATTTTGAAATTATTTTGCATACAAATTTATTGCAGCCGTGAAATAATTAAACCAACAAATTTCATTAATAATTATATTTTTACTTGGACGAAGGTGCATTTATGAAAAATTTAAAACATTTACTTGTCAAACAAAATAACATATGTAATAACATATTTTTACATGCTCATATATTTTCAAAAGATAATTAATAGTTTTATTTTATTTTAAATCAATTTTTTTATTATATATGTTAAATTTTTGTTCACATTTAATTCTATGATTTAAATCTATAATTTCGAAATATTTTAATTTTGGAAAGTTGAAAATTTCAAAATATTTTAATTTTGGCAAGTTTATGAAGATTCAATGTGTTCAGCGTGTATAGCTCAACTTAAGGATGGATACATCAAAGGTGATAGGACGAAGCACATTCTGCCAAAATTCTTCTTCACATCCGATCTACAGAAAGATGGAGAAATTCAAGTGCAGCAAGTACGATCAAGTGAGAATTCAGCAGACCTATTCACCAAGTCACTTCCAACCTCAACGTTCAAGAAACTTACTTATCAGATAGGAATGCGTCGTTTGAAAGACTTGCAGTGAGGTTCAGAACAGGGGGAGTAATACGTGTTGTACTCTTTTTCCTTCACCACGGTTTTGTCCCAAAATGGGTTTTACTTGGTAAGGTTTTAATGAGGCAACATCCAAAGCGTATTACAAGCCCATTAGAGTTATGACATCCAAGGGGGAGTGTTATAAATCATAGTGGATTGTCATAACTAGTTCTGGTCCGTTTACGGCCCATTAACACTTAGTCTTTAGGCCGGTTTAATGAATCCTAGTTGAATTAGGATTTTCCTTTTATGTACTTTCCTTTTCCCATTAGGAAAAGGAATTTTCCTTTTCTCTCTTGTAATAATCCTATATAAAGGATCTTATGATTAATGAATAAACACAATCTTCCCCATTCGTTCTCTTGATTCACAACAATAAGCACATTCTATTCTGTCAATCTTTTTTCTCTCTCCTTACCAATAAAGAGACGCAAATTCAAACCCAGATTTTAAAATCCTAATCAATCAAGAACCAATTTTGATTTCGATTTAAGAGATCAAAGAAGCTTTGATTTTTATTTCGATTACAAAGATCGAAAAGGTGTGATTTTGATTTCGATTTGAAAGATCGAAGAAGCTTTAATTTGGCTAAAAGAAGCAAGCAAATTTCATAGATTGAAGAAGTTTCGATTTCGATTTCGATTTGGCTAAAAAATTTCAGAGATTAAGGTTTTGTGGTTACATTTACACTTATAAATCTCCCCAAAAGTATCTCTACACGTAAATATTCCAATAATCAATCGATCATGGATTTAAGTTAGTATGGTCTGTCAGTGGCCGAATTCATAATCAATAAATCGATCGAAGAAGCTTTGATTTCGATTTGTAACGTAAAGAAATGATGAAGCTTCGAGATTCGTTGGTCACATATGTAATGGTTACGACTCAGTGGTCACATATGTAAAGGTTACGGCTCGGTGGTTACAATTTGGTGGATAAACACTGATCATGACTTGGATGGTCTTGGATAACTGGTTGAGAAACTTTTCAGGATGTTGAATACTTATGAGTTTTGTTTCTATCTTCTAGGATCTTTATATGAGTGATACTTATGAGTACTATTTTAATATTAGTGAAAGACATAAACTTTCCTCCATAATGAATCCAAAACCTGAGATTGTATCATGAATTAGTTTGTGTTGATTAGATAAAGGTGGAAATAGTTCAAAACTAGTTTCACGAGGTTACGATTTCGTGGTTTTCGTAAAGCGAATGTTGTGTTTGGTGTTCACATTCTTAACCTTATATTGTTGATGAAATTTTTCGTCTTCTTTGCTTTCCATGGTTGAATTAGAAGAAAACACCAAAGAATCAACAATAAAACACTAACCACAAAAAACTAACCATGAATCACTTGTTACATCAACCATCAACCATAAACCATAACTCATTCACATAATGGAATCAACTATGAAACACAATTCATGGATAACTTTGTTATCACTATGTATACAAAGTATTATCAATATGGTTACAAGACGAAAGAATTAACCATAAAACACTAACCACAAAAACAACCCATGATGAATGACTTGTTACATCAACCATAAAGCATCAACCACGAAAACATATGAATGACGAGATTTCTTCAAACATTCGATGATATTGTGAATAGAAATCTGTAAACAAAACCAAAACATTCATCATCACATAACCATCCAAAATCACAAAATTCAATCTACAGTTTTAAGTTTCATAAACAACAGAATTTGATTTCAAATCAATCATCAAAAGCTAATCCACAACAAAATTTGTTCCAGATTTTCAAAAATTCGTTCCAGATTTTCAAAAATTCAACCAATTCAATAGAATCAACTTATCTTGACAAATTGCTTCACGAATCTCCATAATCGATTTCCGATTCGTCTTAATCTTCGGGTGAATTTAAAACACTAAATATATAAAATTGAATCGAATTATTTTGGAGAATATTTTGTCCAAAAAATCATAGTCGACAAATCTTTACCAAATTTTTTATCAAGCAAATTGGATTCCAATTTATTTATTTTACAAAGAGAAAAGAGAAAAAAGGAAGAGAAAGAGGGAAAAGTAGAGGAAAAAGATGGTGAAAAAAAAAGAAAGAAGAAATTCATATATTAAATGAGTTTTGAACATAAAAAGAAGGGTAGTTTGAGAATTAAATTTTTTTTAAAAAAGAGAAAGTATATCTAGATACGAAAGTATATTTGAAAGTAATAAGTTTCACAAAAGGTATCAGTACCGGGCAATAACCTTTTTATTATTAGTATTACCATGAGTTTGTTAGTTTCCCTTTTCTCTATAGAAAGAAAAATCATCAACTATTGAAATACTTATACCCCTAATTTTAGTTTTTTTTCCTTGTCAAACCACGATTTCATAAATCATAGTACTCTCCATCAAAAAAAAAATTGCTTACAAGGTATGAAACCAAGGCCATCAAAGCCATTAATAACACTACTACAAACGCAAAACACAAAGCATAAAAGAAAGGGATAGATGCGGTCCAAGTGCTTAAACAACTAAAGCCGTGAAGGAGATCGACAATGATGTTGCTAAGAGGTGAGACGATGCCGGAAACAAAGAACACATGATGATCCAATGTCCGAGATTGAAGCTGTAACTAGGATAGAATAATCAATCAAGATTTGGGCTACAAGAGCAGATGTAAACTGGCTTACCGAGCCTTCGAATAGGATGGAAGCTGAAGCAGCTGTAATCTTCGACTCATATCTGCCTGCAATGAAACCACTCAAAAGAAATGGAAACATTGGAAAGGGAACATACTCATTACCGGAGAAGTCAATGTAATAAATGCCCAAATAATCCAGATTCACTGAAAACATAACATTAACAATCTCATCTCTAATAACCTGCCACAAAGAAAGTGAGAAAAATTTTATAGCACAAGGAATCAAAAAGCATAATAACCTGCATATTGCAGTAGGGGTTCGCACAATGGCGAGAGATATCTCAAACAAAGAAATTTGATAACATGTTTCGATACCTGATATACAGGGAGTTAGAACAAAGTTCATACACCTCAACGAATAGATTAATGATAGGCCCATTAGAGATGAACAAGGATCCAAAATCATCATCAGACCACGATGGGTACGTGAGTGAAACTTGGACATGTAGCAGCAAAAGTACTTTACCGGCGAGCAATACGACGAGGCCCTGCGGGAGAGAGCCGATGAAAATCTGGAACATATTGATTGAGAGTGTAGACTGAAATTGAGATGGCCAAAAACCAGTATCCAAGACCGTGTTAGCGGATCCAGAGGTATAGGCAGATCCGGTGGTTCCATTGGGTTTGAAAGGTCTGGTGGCGCCGAAAGCATCCCAATATGAAGGTGGGCCGGAGTCTCGGTCAGGTCTGAGATCTTCGTTGGTGAGAAAGATGAGAACACACCCATCGACGCAGATGTATGAGCCATGGACGAGATCAGAGGAAGAGAGCTAGAGAAATTAAAGAGAGATCTCGACGGAGAGGAGAGACGACGATTCTTGAAAAGCAATTTGTTTGACGCGTGAAGGAAGGGGTGGTGCTGCTTCAAGGAGAGGAGAAAGCTTAAACGATGAAACTTCGGCGGTGGAGACTCTTCGTGTGAGGGTACGGCGGCGGCTCCTCGTCAATTGGGCCTGGGAGAAAATTCTAGGGCGAACTTCTCTTGTCTGGGCATATGATATTCTTTTTTTTTTTTGGATGGAACTCAAAGCTTCAAATTACGAAGTAGATGATTAAAACCTACTGTAGAAAGCAATTACAATTGTAGGCTAATGAGTAGAAGGCCATGTTTGTTTTGGTATATGAATGCTGCTTCTAAACGTTTTTCGTTTTCTACTTTTGATTTTTACATCCAAATAGGACAGGACAAAATATCTGTTAGATTTGCTTCGATTCGTGATTCGTTTCGATTTGATCCAAATTCGGATATCCGTAACTTTACAAAGCAAAACAAATAGTAAAAATCAGTATCCATTAAAAACGAAGCGAATCACAAATACTAAAATGAAACAACCTAATTCCAATATAAATTAAATTAAATTCGAACAAATATTCCTATAAATATTAATTCTCAATCTCGATCTCAATTACCAATTACCAAGCAACAACTAGCGAAAAACCATTAAAAATCAATTTGAACCGAAATAGCCAATAATTCAAACAGATAACCAAATTAACCAGCCATAATTCCAAATTTAATATTCGAACTAAAACAGCAACCTAACCATCAATTCTAAACAACTGAAAATAAAAGCAAACAACCGAGATCCTAGATCATCCCCCTCTTCATCGCCATGATTCCACGAGCATACTTTTTCTTTACCTGCATCACATAAATAGAAGAGATGCGTGAGTATTATCACAAATACTCAGTGAGACGGTCATCCCATCTACCGGCTATACACACAAACCATATAAAATGCAATGACAACACAGAACAAGCAAATACGACAAATCAAACATTAAAAACAAGAAATCAACAGTGGTGTCGATTGACACCCGCATGGTGTTGATCAACACTGGCTCGTCCTCTCCATGGTGTCGATCGACACTGCTTCGCAGTCGAGCCAGAATCAAACCTCTCCTCTCACGGCTTTATTCCAGGCTTCCAAATCGATTATCTGCACCAACTGATATGCTCAAATTCTTCAAAAGTCTATAAAAACCAGTGCAATTTTTTTTGTCTTTTAGTGGTGTCGATCGACTCAGATGTTGCATCGATAGACGCAGTCTCCTTTTGCTTGTAACTTTTCAGCAACATCTCCCATTTAGCTCCATAATGCTTCCATATCTCCAATTAAGCTCCAAATGTACCTCAACCTGTAATGACTAAAAAAACTCCAAAAATACCAAAAAGACTCAATAAAACCGACTTATATCATGACCAAAAACCGGTAAAAACTATGATATATCACCAACAAACATACCAAAACACACCAAACTACAAGAAACACAGAGAACATAATTCCATTTCTCTAATCCATCACAAAACACACAAATCAAGCGTCAAAAACACACTCTCAGCTCAAATAAGCCATGGTCGCACACTCATCTCCACTATGGATTGATTCTAACCAATGACAGCAAGGAACCCACAAAATATGAGACTCAAAACCACCACAAGTCTGATCTCCAACTCTTCTTCTCTTGAAAAACACCAAGAAATCTCTTCTTAACCTCAAGGAACCAAAGATAACTCACTTCTCTCCTTTTCCTCTCTCAAAATACCCAAACCTTATTTTCTAGCTCAGAAAACAGAGGCTGATTGATTTTTTACATAGAACTTAAGGTTTCCAACTCAAACCAAACGCAACCGAATGAATAAAATCAAACCGGTCCGTACCAAAAATGTTGGTGTCGATCGACACACCCCCTGTGTCGATCGACACCTCACCAAAATTCTTAATTTTGGTTCACATGCGTTACAACTCTCCTCCACTACCATGGATTCGACCTCTAATCCCGCATCACCATCCACTACGGATCATATTCCTAACCCAAGCTTGTGATCACCACTCAAGATCAACACTTTCCACCTCTGATGTTCACCCCCAGTCTCATGTTTATAACCACGTTTCAGACATTAATTACTCTTAATTCATAGCCACATCCCTCACACTCGTAGGAACACATCTTTTGAGTTATAGGTGTATCATACCACTCACATTCTCACGAACAAATCCTTTAAGCTATCGGTATATAGGGAAATACGCACCCCCTAGAGAGAAATCCTCATCTCTCACAACCTATACTGAAATCCTCATCCCTCTGGAGAAATCCTCATCTCCCACTGAGTTATTCGGGAAAATCCTCATCCCCTAGAGTAATCAATTCTTAAACGTCTATTAACACCTATGACTAGAACTACTACATGTGGTTCCAACATGACATTCCACTATCCTGGAATATCATCTCAATCATGACCAATCTCCTGGTCAACTCGAAAAAACCCAATCACTCAGGGTGTTTCACTAGAGTCTCCTGAAAATAGACAAGTTCAAAATCCTCATAAAACTTCTATTTTTAGACCCTCAACAATACTCAACACCACACATACAAGAAATACTCATCTTATAATTCTAAAAATATAAGACATGCTTATCTTATAAATCTCAAAATGTAATAATTGTTACAACCTCAAACAAAATTACATGAACCAAAAACAACATAGCACAAAGCTAAAACTCTGAAACTGGAAACCATAATAAAACAAAGCTCAAGCCACGACCTGCTTCTCGAACCGCTTCCTGAACCTTATCTTCATCTTGGCCTATGGTTCCCAAGTCTCCTCCTCTACACTATCGCAGTCCTACAAGACTCTCAACAACGGTATCTTCTTCCGGTGCAGAACCTTGGCTCTCTTCTCGAGAATCCTCACAGGTCTCGCCTCTAATGTCATATTAGGCTGAAGATCCACATGAATCTTAGCCAACACCTCCTCAGACTTATGCTGACACTTCCTCAGCATCGACACATTAAAGACCTTATGAAATGCCTTCATAATCTGAGCCAACTTCACCCGATAAGCCACTGGTCCAACCTGCTCCAAAACCATGAACGAACCCATAAACCTAAGGCTCAGCTTAATCTCTGAAATGGATTTGTTAGGACCCCTCAACATCATCATCTTGAGATACACTTTATCTCCCACCCCAAAATCTACTTCTCTCCTCTTTTTGTCGGCTTAAATCATCTGCTGATACTGAGCCTCCTTCATATTTAGCTTCAAAACATGGATCTTCTCCATAAATGCTCCTCTTCCAAACTTGGGTCCAGCATAAAGGTGTACGATATGGCCTCCCATACAATGCATTATAAGGAGCCACACCAATACTCGCCTGGTAGCTATTATTATAAGCAATCTCTACCACGCACAAGTGATCCGCCCAATGACCATCCCAATCCAGAACACATAACCTCAGAAAATCCTCTAGTGTCTGAATCGTCCTCTTAGACTGCCCATCCATCTGAGGATGATAAGTTGTATTCATATGCACCTTAGTGCCCATCACAACCTGAAAAGCTCTCCAAAACTTTGAGGTGAACTTGGGATCTATGTTTGACACAATGTTGGCTGACACTCCATGCAACCTCACTATCCCCTTCACATACTTGTTAGCTAAAATCGCCACTCCATCGGTCTTCTTAATGGCCAGAAAATATCCTGACATAGTCAGACGATCCAAAATCACCCAAATCATATCCAAGGTCCGAGAAACTGGTAATCCTACCACGAAATCCATCATGATCATATCCCACTTCTACTCCAGAATGGATAAACTCTGCAATAATTCACTCGGAACTAGATTCTCAGCCTTCACTAACTGGTACTTATCGCATGCTACGACCCAGTTAGCAACCTAGTTAGCGACCTATTTCTTTATCCTGACCCAGTGATAATACCGTTTCAGATCACAATACATTTTAGTCGCTCCCGGATGAATAGAAAACTTGCTCGTATGAGCCTCTCTCAAAATCTCGTGCCTCAAAATCTCATCCTTAGGGCCAAAAACTCGCCCATGCACCAGAATTTTCCCATTCGAAGAGACCAGATACTCAGAATCATAAACCTTAAAAGCATCAATCAATCCCTGATCCCTTTCCTGAGCTTCTCGGATCCTGCTCAGAAGATCTGCCTGATCAGCTGTCTCTAACCCCAAAGGCTCTTACGGAATAGCATATAACCTCAAAGTACTAATCTCACTCACCAAAGCCTCTACCTCCTGCTCCTGAGCCAAAAAAACCCGCTGCAGATTCAAAGCATATGCAACCATATTAGCTTTACCAGGTTGGTAAACTATATCCAGATCATAATATGACAATAACCCCAACCATCATCTCTGCCTCACATTCAGCTCTGCCTGAGTAAAGATATGCTTCATATTCTTATGATCTGTGAATACCTGCACTCTTCCACCATAAAGATAAGACCTCCAAATCATTAAGGCGAAAATTACCGCACCCAGCTCGAGATCATGGGTAGGGTGGTTGCCCTCGTGCTTCCTCAATTGCCTCGAAGCATAAGCAATCACCCCTCCCTGCTACATCAACACACAACCTAGACCAACTCCCAAAGCATCTGCATACACCACATAAAGCTTGTCCGGCTCAGGCAACGCCAACACTGGTTTACTAGTAAACATTGCCTTCAGGTTCGTGAAACTCTCCTCACACTCCGAACACTACACAAAAGGAACATCCTCCACTGTCAGCTTTGTCATAAACTGAGCCATACTTACGAAACCCTATCTCTTGTAATATCCTGCCAAAACTGAGAAAACTCTTGATCTCGGTGGCGTTCCTCGGTCTAGGCCACTCCCTGATAGCTTTAATCTTTGCAGGATCCACATAAACTCCATATGCATAAACAATGTAACCGAGAAAGCCTATCTCTCGCTGCCACACTACAAAAAAAAGGTCATTAGTGACTCCTATTTTTGAGTCACATGTTAGTCACTAATATTTGCGACTCAGTCGGGACTATTTTGTTAATGATTTATGACTTTTTCACGTAGTCTCAAATTAGTCGCAAGTTTGTGACAGATTCCAATAGTCGTTAATCAGTCAAAAATTTGCGATTGATTTGAGAGTTTGTCGAATGTTTTACTCGAGTCGCAGAGTAGTCACAAATTTAAGACTCAGTTGCGATAGCGCGCAGAGTCACAAATTTGAGACCTCTTTAGCGACACAACGTGGAGTCACAAATTAGCGACTCTATCAACAGAGTTGCTAATTAGCCACTATTTTGCAAGTTTTCAGGGTTTCGTGTACTGGAGTCACAAATGAGTCGCAAAATAGCAAATGCTTTGCGACTCTTTCCCCACTACATTTATGTTTTGGGCCAATTAAACACTATAATGTTAATTTAGTGAATATAGTTTTGTATATACAACTTATTCAACTAATAAGTGTGTACTAAATACACAATAGAAGTAAACAAAATTCAAAATACATTTTCCAAAAAACAAAGCATTACAAATGTCTCTTACAAACATAAAACATATATCACTTATCTCTTTATTTTCATATTTTCAAGATTAATCTAAATTTTCTTTGTTACTAAGATTTTAAGTTTTAGAATCAAAAAAACATTATAGAAATACTTGGGAAGTGGGTTGGAAAGTACAATGGTCATTGTTTTTGGTCAAAATGTTTAGGGTTTAGGGTATACATTTCCCACTACTGTACTGCGTCACAAAGTAGTCACAAATTAGTGACTCGTTAGCCACTACTCTGCGACGTTGTACGTATTGTGGCCCACTGTACGAATTGTGGGCCATTGTACGGAATTTATTTTAAGTAAGTAAGTGTAGTCGCAAAACAGTCACTAAATTGCGACTACATTGCTACTGATTTGTGGCTAGTATGTATGATTTTTTAAAAAAATTATTGAAAATAGATTAGTTTTAGGTTTTTACATAGATTCAACTCCCAGTTACACTAATATATTATCACCAAGTAAAATTTTTTATTTAGCAAATTATAAACTTTAACTTATATAATATTTCCATCTTACATAACCATTGCCTTTGTATTACATATATGTTTGGAAGGTAATGATTGTTGAAGTGTATAATTCTTCAAATTTTACTTAATTAGTATTAATTTACCTAGAATAACCTACTTTTTAAAAGTAATAACTAGAATAATCTATCTAATTTTTTATTATTCAAATAAGCCACTTTACAATTGAAAATTTTCAAAATACCAAAAATATCCTTACTAACAAATAAATATTATCAACAAAATATAAAATAATTTGCTATTTAGTTAATATCTCGACCTAATATTCATTAAAATCTACTTTTTTTTGGCAATCAATATGAAAGTCTTCCAAATATGTTAGTAAATTTAGCTATCAAATCTTTTTGTCTTCCAACATCATTTACTAATATTTTCGCAGAGTCTGAATGTAATTTCTCTGCCCTTACTTGCATATATGTGTTTTTCATTTAGGGTCTTAGAACTATTTTCCTCACTTCATAGTGTTGTTCTCGGCCTTTTAATTAGTGATGTAAGATTGAACCAGTCTTTACTTTCTCTATTGTATTGCTAACTTTCAATAACTTAACACAAGAGAAATTTAGTTGACAAAGTGAAAAACAGCCTTTCACTCTGAGTATTGAGTTACGATTTCTTATTTTTAAGCATGCATTGTCGGGAAATCAAAGTGGATTTGAAGCATTTGTTTAATTTACTCTTTAACAACTTCAATCGGATTTTTTTTTTTTTGCAGCTTAAGTCTATTTCATTTTGCAGTTTCACTCTCGGGCAGCCATGTCATTTGCAAGTAAGAACTCTCCCCATGTGTTCCTGCACCTTTTTTTTTGCCATATACAAAGTCAATCATTTTTGTTGTTTTACACAAGTCGGTTCTAGTCCTTTGATTACAGGAAGCAGTGCATCAGACAGTTCGCATAATCTTTGAGGATCCAGGAGTTCAGGAATTACTTTATAAACTACCAGAGAGGTATCGACCATTCACATGTGGTCACTTTGCTTCTGATTTCCTTTATTTTCTAGTAGATATGGACTATTCTCTTCTTTATTGCCCTTATAGATGCTCTTTCAAAATCAAACCTTAATCGTTTCATTCATTGCTAGTAATTGGTATTTGCATTAGCTTTTGGTGTTTTGTTATGTGAATCTCTTTTTTTTTTCTATTTGTGGAGTGATGAGAGTTGATTTCTCTGCTTCGTATCAAGTGAATCAAGTTTGGAATGGGAAGAAGAGACCGATTTGAAAGTCTTTTTTTTGTATCATATGCTTGGTTTTAATTTGTAATATAGTTTGGTTTGTAATATAGTTTGGTTTGTAATATGTTTTGTAATATACTTTGTAATATATTTTTTTGTATCATATTTTTGGTTTAAATTTTAAGACTTTTTCTTCTTTATATTTTGGTTTTTCAAAAGAAACATTTAGATTTGGATTACTAACAATTTAGTACCAATTTTAGGACCAAATCAGTACCAAATAAGAGGCAAATAACTGACAAAACAAGTGACATTTAGTGGCTAATAGGTGATGATATATCATGGTTTTTACCCAGTTTAAGCCATGATATAAGTCCTATATCTGGAGTCTTTGTTGTGTTTTGTGTTGGTTTTAGAGTCTTTATAGGAACATGGACGATTGGAGCAGAAAAGATGTTTACTGGAGCTTTTGGAGCATTGCGTAACGAAGTGGCGAAGATCGAAGAAAAGAAGAAGATTTTTATGATGGTGTCGATCGACACCACCATGAGTGTCGATCGACACCCATGTCGACCAAGCCCAAATCTTAATCTGAAGAAGTCCATTCGAAGCCCGAAAGTTCCAGATGTTTACTTTTAGGTTTCCAGTCGGTTTTGTACCTGTATATATACGTTTTCCAAGCCATTGTTTAGGCTTATGTTTTATTTTATCAATTACTTAGAGATTTTCATTGATAAAAAGATGTTTTCTTCTATGAACATGTCTGAGTAGTAACCCTGTTAGGTTTAGGGATTTTCAAAGGTGTTTGATGATTTGCTAGATTTGATTGTTATTGCATAGGATTAATATCATTAGATTGTTCTTCATCTTGTCTTGTGTTTATTGCTGATTTTAGATTCATGACCTGAAATCTGATCTTAGGATAATTAATAGAAACGACAGTTTGATTGATTTCCTGAACTAGACTTTGATGAGCAAAATTCCTTTTCGCAAAGAAATTTGGTTTAGGGTTTTGTGAGCAATTGAACCTGAACATTAATGCTTGTTTAGATTGTTAGGATTCGCAAAGAAATTTGGTCTTCTAGAATTTAAACATAGATAGTCTCTGCAGCGAAAGCTGATTGGTTTTATATTCGTGATTCATGTTTGTGAACTGTGCTTAATAATCCTATCTTTATTTATCATCTGCATATCTGATTCACCTGAGATTTCCCTGCGCCTAGCTTTATTTTAATTGATCTTTTCAACCGTTTAAATTGCTTTGTCTACTTGTTTTTGCATTCTCATTATTTCTCCCTAGCATAATCTGAGCATATTAATCTATTGTGTTTCCTGATTCCATGTGGATTTCGATACCTAAAGTACTGCATTGATCTCTTAATTTGAGAGAGTTTAGCTCTAGGGTTAATTTGAGCTTATCAAATTTTGGTGCCGTTGTCGGGGAAATCAATTACAATTAAATTACTATTATTAGGATTTTGTCTAGGTTTTATTTTTTGTTTTTATTTTTCTGCTAGTTTTGTCTTTGTCTTTTTGTTTTGCGTTTCAGGTACATGCGAAATCGCAATACCAGGAGCAATCAAGACAAAGAACTAGTGGGATACAGTCTTCAGGAACTTTCACGTATAGAACGCGAGAACACAATAGCAGTAAAGATGGCTACTAGACAAGTGCTTGTTCTAATGAGAGGAGAAGATGGATACCTGCATGATCCGGCAGGTCTCAGATACAACGCCGAAGGGCAGAGGATCAATGACGATGGAACTGTAATCGTCGAGGAAGTTATCGAGCAGTCTGTGGACGACGCAGAAGCTGGTGTCGATCGACGCCCAGATGGTGTCACTCGACACCCTAATGAACTACAGATCGCTCGACACGATGAGCCAGTCGCTCAACAAGGAGGAGGAGCTGGTGTCGCTCGACACCCAGTCCACGACAGACCCAGAAACCTTGCTGATTTCAATCGTCCATACCAATTCTATGCGAATCGAGCTGCGATTCGTCCTCCTACCTTCCAGAGGAATGATTTCGAGGTGAAACCAGCCTACTTCAGCCTCGTAGCTCAAGACCCTTTCCATGGCCTTCCCCACGAGCATCCGATGGACCATCTGGAGAAGTTTGAAGATTTGGCTTCTTGCATCAAAGCGAATGGTGTGTCCAATGATTACATCTTCTGCAAGCTCTTCCCATACTCGCTTGCTGGAGATGCATCTTATTGGCTAAGGACACTTCCACCCGGATCTCTAACTACTTGGGAGGACACAAAGAATGCTTTCCTCAGCACATTCTTTGACGATGCAAGAATAGTTGCAAATTTGCGACCCATTTGCGACTAAAACAAAAAGTCACAGAATAGTCGCAAATTTGCGACCCATTTGCGACTCCAAAAATTAGCGACTCAACTATTATGACTCTTTTTGGAGTCACAAATGACATGTTTTCTTATAGTGCCAGAAACTACACTTGCTCAGTTTAGCAAACAACTTATGCTCTCGAAGCTTCTCCAAAACCAGTCTGAGATGCACCTCATGCTCCTCAAGACTCCTTGAATACACCAAAATATCATTAATAAAGATGATCTCAAACTTGTCCAGGTACTCCTAAAACAATCCGTTCATCAACTTCATCAACGTTGCTGGTGCATTAGTTACACCAAAAGGCATCACCACAAACTTGAAATACCCATATCTCGTCCTAAAGGCTCTCTACCAGACATCTGCCTCATCAATCAGAAACTGATGATATCCCGAGGCCAAGTCAATCTTGGAGATCCAAGTAGCACCTCTCAGATGATCCAAGAACTCATTAATCCACAGGAAAGAGTACATGTTCTTCACAATGACTCAGTTAAGTCCTTGGTAATCAATACATTACTGGAAATTCCCATCTTTCTTCTTCACAAACAACACCAGTGCTTCCCACGGTGAACTGCTATACCGGATAAATCCCTTACCCATTAAATTCTCCATTTGCTTTTTCAGCTCTGCAAACTCTGCTGGAGCCATCCTATCAGTGCCATAGATATCGGAGCTGTCTTGGGCACTGACTCAATCATGAAAGGACTAGACCGAGACGGCGGTAATCCTTGCAAGGACTAAAAACCATCCGCAAGTCCTGAACAACCCAAATATCTCTCACCGCAACCTCTCCAATAATCTCTGCATGATGATCGTCGCCAAATAAGCTTCAAAACCTTTCTCTATCATCTGCTCTGCCTAAATAGCCAAGATTACGAGACTTTCTAAAGTTGGTCTTACACCCTGAAAAACCAACTTTCCTCCCTAACGCTCGAAAGAAACTCGACTTCAATGACAATCAAGATGAACTTTGTACTGGTCTAGCCTATCCATACCCAGGATAACAATGTACAACTTTACTGGACTTAAAATCAAGTCCGCTTGTATAGACTCAACATCCACCTGCATATCAACCCCCCTCGCCCGACCAAGGGTAGCTAGGAACTTCCCTCCAGTAACCTTGACTCTTTCAAACAGCTTACCAGCATTGCTCCGAATACCTCTGCTTTTGGCATACTCCGGAGTAATGAAGAAATCCGATGCTTCAAAATCAAACAATGGGCTTAAAATCGCCCACTAATAAGGTCCCTGCACAAATCTCATGTGCTAAGAAACCTAACATTTCATTACAGAACAACACCAACCAAATAGACAACATTCTAAAACTGAAAAGAAAACCCACTCGACTCCACTATAAAGTACACTCGTGGCACTGCCGTAATCTACGGTCCCAGCTGAACTGCTGCCACCGCCATTTATTACAGCTTGGGACATTTTGGCTTGATATGTCCAGGCTCTCTGTAGTGATAGCACACCTGAGTATCCTAAGCCTTGCCTTCAGGAGAGCTCGCCAATCTATGACCCATGATCCTACATCCAAAGCATCCTCGCCTACTTTGACTCGACTTGGAAGTGTCCACCCACTTCCTCTTCTGTTCTTGAGCAGGCTTGCCGCCCTTGCTAGGAACCACCTGCTGCTGCACCCTCCTCGGCTGAACAGCTAAAACAACCGCTAGTGCATGATCTTTCAGATCCTCCTCAATCACTTCAGTCGTCTCAACAAACTCCGCCCTTGAGGTATACTTGGTCACTGTGCAACGAATCCTCAAATCAGGCTGAAGTCCTCTCAAGAACTTCTTCACCTTAGCTTGCTCGTCCTCCATAGCCTTACCATCATAAACCAAAAGTCGGTTAAACTCCACATCATACTCCTGCACTGACTGGTCACCCTGAACCAGTTCCAAGAACCACATCTCTAACCAATCCACTGCCTCGTGAGGGAAGAACTTTGTATTAAGCTCTGCCAAAAAGTCATCCCAACTTATCTCTGCCTAAACACTCCTAGCTGCATCATTCCTCCACTAGAAGTTTACATCACCATCCAGATAGTGAACCGCCGGTATACTCGACAATCCTCGGGACACCTGCTAGAGCAAAAATTATGCTCCTACTTCATCCTCCACTCATCAGCCTCCTCAGGATTGACACCACCCGAGAAGAATCTTGTGTCAATCCTTTGCATCTGCTCCATCATCCTAAGATAAGATTGACTCTCCTCCGCAATCGCAACTTTCGGCAGCACCTCTGCCACTGGTGGAACCACTGGAGTATGTACTGTACCCGGTAATCGGTCAAATAACAGAGTTAACAGATCCGCTAGATGATCATATCGGCCCTGGGCTACACCTGCAGTCGTACCCACACCTGGGCCTCCCGCAACACTAGCCACTCCTGCACCAACTCTGGTACCGCCAGTCCTCGCACTGGTACCTACACTGCCTCACCCACTGACCCCTCCTTAAACAATTGCGAATCTGCCACCTGCTCATGAGTCGAACTCTGGGCCACACTCTCGGCGGACTCACTCACTCTTCCCTGACTACGCCCTCGGCCTCCACGATCACGACCACGACCACGACCTCTAGCAACTCTAGCCATCACTCTATGCATTTCTTAAAAATATAGACTAAGAACACTAGAATTCAAAAATAGAAATCAACAAAAAATTACCGTGAAATCTCATTGAAGGCTTGAAGAGGATGATCTAAGACTCCAAACTCATTAAAATTGACGAACTACTCATAATCAATTTCAATCAACAATCTTAAATCATTCCTTTTTCCCGCCTTAAAATCGTACCAAACTGATACCAAACTGAAACAACATAACCCGTTTTTGTTTTTTTAAATTCAATTCGAATTAATATTCCCATAAATATTAACTCTCAATCTCGATCTCAATTACCAATAACCAAGCAACAACTAGCGGAAAAACATAAAAATCAATTTGAATCGGAATAACCAATAATTCAAACAAATAACCAAGTTAACCAGCCATAATTCCAAATTCCATATTTGAACTAAACTAGCAACCTAACCATCAATTCTAAAGAATTCAAAATAAAAGCAAACAACTGAGACCCTAGATCATCCTCCTCTTCATCGCCATGATTTCACGATCACATTTTTTCTTTACCTGCATCACATGGATAAAAGAGATGCGTGAGTATTATCACAAATACTCAATGAGACGGTCATCCCATCTACCAACTACACACACAAACCAAATAAAATTCAATGATAAAACAGAACAAGCAAATGCGACAAACCAAACATTAAAAACAAGAAATCAATAATGGTGTCGATCAACACTACTTCGTAGTCATGCCTGAATCGAACCTCTCCTCTCATGGTTCGAAACCAGGCTTCCAAATCGATCAGCTGCACCAACAAACATATCAAAACACACCAAACAACAAGAAACAAAATGAACACAATTCCATCACAAAACACACAAATCAAGCATCAAAAACACATTATTGACTGAAATAAGCCATGGTCGCGTACTTAGCTCTACTATGGATTTATTCTAACTGATGACAGCAACGAACCCACAAAATCAAAGATTCAAAACCACCACAAGTTTGATCTCCTACTCTTCTTCTCTTTAAAAACACCAACAAATCTCTTCTTAACCTCAAGGAACCAAAGATAACTCACTTCTCTCCTTTTTCTCTCTCAAAATCACCAAACCTCATTTTCCTGCTCACAAAAACGGAGGATGATCGATTTATACATAGAACCAAGGGTTTCTAACCCATATCGGACGAAAAAACGAATGAATAAAATCAAACTGGTCCGTATCAAAAATGCTGGTGTCGATCGACACACCCCATGTGTCGATCGACACCTCACCAAAATGCTCAATTTTGGTTCCCGGACGTTACAACCGATATCCGCTTTGCTATATATATATATATATATATAGGTAATTACGTATCTATATTGCATAGTGATTATATCTATATGTAGATTTTATGAACTTATATTCATCAAATTAATTATTTCAATACTAAAGATTAACAAATTAAGATAATAATATCATTTTTAATGAGGATTGGTTAAATTTGAACTTTATATTTATTTTTTAGAATTTTTACAATTATTTTAAAATTACTACGGAATGAATCGGTTATCCAGCAAAAATTAATTTTTTAACAGATATCCGAATCGCAGATATCCGAATTATTGCGGAACGGATACAGATCAAATAAGTGTTGATCCGGACAGAGCGAAACGGGTCACTGATACCATCAAAAATTTGGATATCTGCTTTGTGCCTATCCCATAAAATATTACATCTTAATGTAAATTTATTCTATCCTTTTTCTTTTTGTACTTCGTATGGCCAAGGTGGTCGTGGTGGCTACTCTAGCAAAAGAGGCATTGCGACGTTTGTGTCTTCCGCTGCCTCTGTGTAACATTTTCTTTGAATGAAACAACTTGGTTTGCCCCAAAAAAAAGGGTGAATTATAAATATACCACCTTTGAAAATAGTTTTTTTAAATATGCCACATTTGAAAATTTATTGCAAACATGCCATCTTTTATATATATATATATAAAATCATTAATTTTTTTTCTATCTTTTTTCCACAAAAAAATTAAAACCAAAACCCAAAACCCTACCTCCTAAAACTATACCCTAAATTTAAAATAATTAACCCAAACAAAAAAAATTAAAAAGGTGGCATTCTTACAAAGATTTATAAACGATGACATATATGTAAAGTGACATCAAGTATATCAAGAGTAACATATTATGAAATTTTTTTTTAAAAAAGAGTAAATTTATTCATTTTTATTGTAATTTGCAATTAATTTCTCTAACACATTAGATTTTGTTGCAAAATCTAATAATGTATAAATAAATATATTTGAACATTGACATATCTAGATGCAACATCTAAGGGAAAAAGTTTCAAAAAAAAAAAAAACATCTAAACGAAAAAACGAAGATGGTTTAATCTGTAACACACACTGCATATTGACAGAATTACAAAAATTCAATAACGTCATTCACAATTACATAATTTTAAAAAAAAGGCTTTTCCGTTTCATCTGTTGAAATCAAACATTGTTAAATAATGTATAATTTTTAAATTTTCGCTAACCTTTTTTACTTTTACAGTACAAACAAAACAGAGTCCAACAAAACTTAATGAATTTGAATATCTATGTATGATTTACTATTTTTTGTGGTTTTCAAATTCAACATGTGTATTTTAGTTAGTATTTGCAAATCCGTAGATATTTTTATGGATCTTTATATTTTTAACATGAAAATTTTTCCAAATCCACTAAAATCCATTTTGAAATCAAATTCATAAGTAAATACATGATTTTAATTTGTATTTGATAATCTCAAATTGAATACACATGGTTTTAATGAAATTTTTTAAATAACTAATTAAATAAAATAGAATTTGATTAGCATTTTCAAATCCATTAGAATACCAAAATCAATAACCTCTTAATTTTGTTACCTTTTGTTGTTATCGTTTGCTTCAAGTAGAACCCCTCTCTCTCTCTCTTAGGATTCTTTTCTCTGCAATCAAAGCAAAGCTCTGGCAAATTTTCTCTCCCTTTCTCGTCAAACTTTTCCTTCTTCCAAGTTTCTTTATGTAACCATGATCTTCTTTTAACAATGCACCACTTGTCAACAATCCTACACATTACTACAGGTCCAATTCGATTCTCCACTTTTCCTTTAATGTCGAAATTCTGTTGTGTAGTAGGTGTGTTTGGGGAAATTTTGAAATTAAAAAAGGTTCCCAAGCGGCGCTTGAAAAGTTAACGCGATTCTCGAGATTCATTCTTCACCTTTCTTTTTTTGGTTTAAATGTTAAAGATTCTTCACCTTTCGTCTCTTCATTCTTAATCAGGATCTAATTTCTACAGATTTTCCCGAGAAAATCCCAACTAGTATATGCTAAGAAACTCCAACTGGAATTTTGCAGAATTTACAGTCATTTTTTAGCTCTTTTCTGGGTATCTTTTGAAGCCATGTGTTTATTTTTTTTTTATTATTATTAAATGGTTGAAGATACGAGTTTTGATTTCGCTGAATCTGTAATATGAATATTAATCGCAAGCTTTTGTTGAAGAGTTATGGTCAACGTTTTAGATATTTTGTTATTTGAGAAATTAGTTGTCGTCCTCCTCTTCGTCTAACATTAAACAAATCATTCTTCAATCTCTGATTCCATTATTTATTTTATTTTTGCAGAGATGTCTACAGAAGCTTGAGGAGGACTTTTGACACAAAAATGGAAGGAGAATCCTTTGGTTTGATCGTTGGGATCTCACTAGGTGTGGTGATTGGTGTGTTATTAGCCATTTCAGGATTCTTGTGCTTTTGGTACCATGGAAAAAGATCTCAGATTGTGAACAGCGGAGGATCGAGTAGGAGTGCAACGCTTCCCATTAGAGAGAATGGAGCTGATTCTTGCAATATAATGTCGGATTCCACGGTTGGTCCGGATTCGCCTGTGAGATCTTCGAGGAATGGGAGGTCTATTTGGCTTGATGGTTTTAGTAAGAAGAGTAATGTCATCTCTGCTTCTGGCATTTTGGAATATTCTTACAGGTTTCTCTCCTCCTCACAAGATCCTGGTTTCTTGATCAGAGTTTCCTGATATGGTTTTTGGTTATTGTCTCTTAAACTAATGAGGACGACTACTAGACTTCTCTTGTTATACTACTTATTGCCAAGTCTGGAAGTTCACCATGAGGGGAATGCTGTGATATATATATATATATATATATATATATATATATATATATATATATATATTATGTTTTAGAGTGAATCTTGATGGAATAGATGTTATGTGGTCGTTGGTTCAGGGATTTGCAGAAAGCAACATGTAATTTCACGACTTTGATAGGACAAGGAGCATTTGGACCTGTCTATAAAGCTCAAATGTCCACTGGTGAGATTGTTGCTGTGAAAGTTCTTGCCACTGATTCCAAACAAGGCGAAAAAGAGTTTCAGACAGAGGTAGGTAGATATATCAATGAACTATGCCTCATGATTTTGACACCCAGCGAACAAATAAGGCAGACTCTACTCAACCCACAAGTTGTCATCAATAAGAGATGCTTTTGTCGCAAATGGCTCATCCATAATTCTGAGTCTATTGCTAAACTTGCTCACTTTTTCTTTCAGGTTATGTTGTTGGGGAGGCTGCATCACCGTAATCTAGTGAACTTGATCGGCTATTGTGCAGAGAAAGGCCAACACATGCTTATATATGTCTACATGAGTAAAGGAAGCTTAGCTTCTCACTTGTACAGTAAGCAACTACTTTATTCTACATAATATATTAACCTGCTTGTCAGTAAATGAATGCGGATCCAATGTCAAACTATTCATCATAGGATCTTTAATGAATCATTTCAGCAATTTAACACCTCTATTCTCTAACATGGTTTGGAATTTACCAGTTTGAAAACACACTAAAAGGCTTTCTTGATACAGGCGAAAAACATGAACCGCTGAGCTGGGATTTGAGAGTATATATTGCATTAGACGTGGCACGCGGTCTAGAGTATCTTCATGATGGGGTAAGCTAATTGATGAAACCATCTTAATGCATCTCTTAAGAAACACAACATAAAAAGCCTTGTTTCTATTCAATTTTTCCAGGCAGTTCCTCCTGTAATCCACAGAGATATCAAATCTTCCAACATTTTGTTGGATCAATCCATGAAAGCTCGGGTAAATATCAACTCTGTCCACTTGAGATCTCATTTACCTCAAGTTTCTCATTTTGATTGTCTTTTAAACTTACAGGTTGCTGACTTTGGCTTGTCTAGAGAAGAAATGGTAGACAAACATGTTGCTAACATAAGAGGAACGTTTGGTTATCTTGATCCAGAGTATATTTCCACAAGAACATACACCAAGAAAAGCGATGTGTATGGCTTCGGGGTTTTGCTTTTCGAGCTTATAGCTGGAAGAAATCCTCAACAAGGTCTAATGGAATATGTTGAGCTGGTAATAAAACGAACCTGATCCTTAGTTGCAAATTGTTTATTTTGAAGAATGACTTACACTAACGACAACTTTTTGCTGATGAAATAGGCGGCGATGAATGCAGAGGGAAAAGTTGGATGGGAAGAGATTGTGGATTCAAGATTAGATGGGAGATTCGATACACAAGAAGTGAATGAAGTTGCGGCTTTTGCATATAAATGTATCTCTCGTGCACCAAGAAAACGTCCCAACATGAGGGATATTGTGCAGGTTTTGACACGTGTAGTTAAGGTTAGACATAATAGAAAACGTCAGAGGAATTCGCCGTCTCCTTCTCCGCCTCCTCCTGTGGTGGAGGAGGCCGGTGGTGAGCAAACCGAAAGCAAATCAGTTCGGTCAGAAAATCATCGGAGGGATAATTCTGTCGACAGTATACTTGAAGACTGACTAGTGATGTGTTGAAAGAAAAAGTGTTAAAGTTTATATTATAATATTATATTATTTTAATTTGATTTCATTTCTTTTTGGGGGTTTAGAATGATTTGTAGATTTTTGGTTTGTAGGAGGTTGTCTATATCTTTTTTGTGAATGAATTTATTTTGTTTTTAGTCATTGGTTTTGTTTGTTTGTTGTAAACCGGGTTCAGCGTTTTAAAAATGGAGGGCCATGCAAGGAACACAACTATTTGAAAAATATTGGTTTATGTATTCAGATTTTTGGTGTGTTTGGTTTTTAGCAATGTTTTCCCAGATAAGAGTGTCTTTCATATGGAAAAACAATTTTTTTTTAGTTTATGGGGGAACTAAAAGGCTCAATAACTAATAAAAACAAAAGAATTCTCCTAATCTTTTTTGTTTGTTTTTGTTTACTTTGAGTTGTCGAGAAAATGGTCGATTTAGTTTTGAAGTATATGCAATTGGCACTTTCCTCCACTATCATAGTCACACTTTTAATCTTGAACTACGTGATCGTGTGCGGGTATGATTTTTTTTATAAAAAATATGTTAGTTCGAATATTTAATAACGTAATTTGATCATTTATAAAAGTTAAATGTGCATGACAGTTAGTTGCTAAACTTAAATGCATGTAAGAAGCATACCATGTAAAACAATTTAACAATTAAAATCAAACTCACTATAAACATATACTATGTAAAACAATTGATCTATGAACATAAAAAACGAAAGCATAATCTGGTTGTTCGGACTTGATATACCAAAATAAGAAATACCAAAATTCATAATATGTATACCTCACACGGAACCTTGAATCAAGTATGGTTGTTTGCGAACTTGATATACCATCGCAACTGAAACATACAAAGCGTGGATGGAGTGATGAGAAGCAACAAGTTTGTGAACGCTCTCTCTTTGTTGTCAGTGTTCAAAAATAGTTATATAATCGTGGTGGGGGTATAATAATTATCAAAGTTTAACTAATTTTTTTTAATACTTCGGTTGATCAAAAAAAAATCCAAGTAAAATTATATTTATCCACATAACTTAATTATAATTAACCTTCAGTTCACAAATGTTTTCAATTTTTTTTTAAAATATGCAATTACAGAACCGCACATGAGAGGCCCATGAACACCAAAGTACCATGCGTTTCTTACTGCTGTGGACGTATTACTCTTTTTACTCACAGATTAGTACTGCACTTCAAGTTTTCATGTTTTACATAATTGAAGAAAACAAAAAACGCACCACACTTGTAAAACATTGTTGATTGGTAACATAAATCTTGAGCCCACAAAAACTATTCCGCTATGGTAAAAAACGCGTTCCCCAATCAAAGTAGAATTTACAAAACATTTATCACGACTTCAAGTCGGATTTCAGAGTTATTCTGTTGAATTTGAATATCCGAAGGCGAATAATACTGCCTGAAAGATCGTCAGAAGTGTGACGCGTGTCGAAATATTTAACTCATATATTGCAGCAGGTGGTCCGGCATGGCTTCATGACTTGCATGTAAGAGACGCGAGAAGATAGCATCCTACTTCCCTTACCATTGGGAATCGATGCTTTCTTGTGTTTGATTTGATTTGTTTTTGTTTTGGTTTCATTTGAGTTTTTGGTGGTTTGAAGTTTGCCTAGGAATATGAATACAACTTCGCATTATTAAAAAAAAAAAATTTAAAAGAAAAAAACATAAACCCATTAACAGCCCAAGCCCATTGCTTAAGTTAATTACGGGTCTGACACGGTGTCGTTTCAGAGGCTATCGATAATCGTTATCCACGTTTTATCGTCATCAGTCGAACGAAGAAGAAGAAGAAGAAGACGGTACAAGAGTTGTAGAGCGAGAACAAATGGCGACCATGTCTGCTCTTCAAAGCTCCTTTACTTCTCTGTCTATTTCCTCTAACTCCTCCTTCCTCGGCCAGCGTCTCCTTTCCCCGATTCCCCTCTCCGTCGCTTCTCCGGTAACTCCAGTTTTCAAATTCTGGTTCTAATTTCCCGTTTTGAGCTTTGAGATTATGTAATTCACTGGGACGCTGAAATTCTACTATCTATTGTTTTAGTTGAACATTTCCAATTTTGAAATTGAATCTATAGTTGTGCGGGTTTGATATTATTTCTCTACACCTGTAGATTAGCTTCGTTTGTTATGGGTAATTGAAGAAATTTCTCGAAAATTGAAGATTTGTTCTGTGTTTCTGCATATTTGCTAGACTATGGATTAAAGATGTACATTGTCTAAGTCTTTTGTGTTAGTCTATCTCTACTTTGCTTGAATTTAACAGTTTAAAGGGACCTCAAGTTTTTTTTGGTGCTCTTTCGACTGATTGACTAGTGACCTTTTTGGAATCTATGAATGCCTTCCGCTGGAATATATCGAGTCAGGAGAATGGTTTTGATATTTTTCATGTTGAATGCAAAATGGCTGCAGTTGGATTGTTCCTTATTAATCTGCTTGTCTTTTGTATTCATTGCAGGTCAAGCCCACCGAGAATCCATGTCTTGTTTTTGCAAAGGTTAGTAAGAAGAAGTCTAACTTCATACTTTTGCTTTCACATTCTGCATTATCCATGAATATACTAGTTTGAACAACCAAAAGGAAATTCTTCATCTCATTCCTTGATTCCTTAGTGCAACACTAGGATTACTGTTCGTATGTTGTAAGTGTTCTTTTGTTTTTCCTTTCAGCTTAAGCGGTGGGAACGGAAAAAGTGCAAACCAAACAGTCTTCCAATTCTGCACAAAATGCATGTCAAGTTTGGAGATACGGTCAAAGTAATATCCGGACGAGACAAGGGTAAAATTGGAGAAGTCACTAAGATCTTTACCCACAACAGCACCATAGTGATCAAAGATGTGAACCTCAAGACGAAACACATGAAGAGCCGAGAAGAGGGAGAACCTGGCCAAATTGTTAAGGTCAGTCCACTCAACTATCCGTTTTCTTTAAACCATATTTTGTTGCTCCCTTCACTTATTCTTTGTCGAAATTCGAGTGGTGATTGAAGACTGTGTCAAATGTATTACATTTTTCAGATTGAAGCACCGATACACAACTCAAATGTGATGCTGTATTCAAAAGACAAGGATGTGGTTAGCCGAGTTGGTCACAAGGTTCTTGATGATGGACAGAAGGTAAGATATCTGATCAAAACAGGGGAACTTCTCGACACCATTGAGAAGTGGAATAAACTTAAGGAGGCAAAGGATAAAGAAACAACCCAAGTTGCTGTTGCCTCAGCATCTTAGTATCTCACTCCTTTCTTCTTCATTGCACTCTTTGTTACTAGCCTAATGGACCTATGTATTTGATGGATGTATGGAAATCCCTTTTAAGGTAAAGTGTATAATATATTTTCTACAAGATAAACACATTTTTGCTTCCTTGAGTAAGCTTAGGATGATCCTTAAACAAGTGATTTATTGAAAAGATACAAACTTTATAGAGTATTTTACAAAATGCATCAAATGGCTAAACCATAGTCTTCAAGCCTCCAGAAAGAAGCTCTCTTTTGGGGTTTGGTAATTTCTTCTGCGTTGTCCGCTTCCACCTGATGTAGACTACAAGTAGATGTATGAGAAATCCGGAGGCAACCATCAAATACATTTTTACGAATAGTCCTGGGACCGTATACCTCAGAGACACTGAAATTTCATAAGAACAAACGAGAGGCACCGAGATGACGATATACCACCAAGTATATACTCTACCAACTGGTAAGAGAATGAATGTCAAGGTAATAGCCAATAAAAAGGCTATAGTATTGAATCCCCATAGTAGGAAAATCTCTAGTATGGTGGTGAAAATATCAAGGTTTTATTACGTATTTCTCTTGTGGTTGGACCCCTGTCTGATAAGTAGCTGTGATAATCAGAGCTGTTATTACTAGAAGACAGTTCCGTGTTCCGTCTGACATGCGACTTCTGTAACGTGCCATTCCAGTGGATAGAGAAAGTGACCGGTTTTCTTAAATAGACTGATGTTTTCTAAACTTTGGATAGAGAAATCGCGCTCTTAGCACCCACTTTTTGTATAATATTCTCCGTTTCTATGTGCATGTGAGGTCCATTGGATCGTAAGGCATCAAGGGCTGTCATACAACTCTTATTCTGGATGTTCCGGTACAGTGACATGGAGATCATTATCACAACTATCACACAATCTTAAGCTTAGGTTTTACATTATTCTCTAAGTTGTTTTCCTCTTTTAATAAGTAATCGATTGTAGGAAAACCAAGAAACCGCCATACAAGGCGTGTTGATATGCTCAAATTATCCTTTGAACTACTCTCTCAAATTAAGAGATCACGGTAGTACTTAGGGTTATTGAATCCATAGGGAATCAGAAACACAATAGATCTAATAGGTTCAGATTAAGCTAAGCAGTAAATTATAAATGTAAGACAAGTAATCAAAAGCTATAAAAACGGTTGTAAAATCAATAGGAATAAAAGCTAGGTACAGGGAAATCTCAGATGAATCAGATATGCAGATGATAAATTAAAGATAGGATTATGAAGCTCAATTCCTAAACAAGAACACGAATGTAAAACCAATCAGTTGTCGCTGCAAAGATTATCTATGCCTAAACTCTAGAAAGCCAACTGTCGTTGCGAATCCTATGAATCTAAACAAGCAATTAATTCAGGCTCAATTGTTCACAAAACCCTAAACCAAATGTCTTTGCGAAAAAGAATTTTGCTCATCAAAAACTAGTTAAAGCAATTAATAAAACTGTCATTTATATTAATTAACCCTAGATCAGATTTCAATTCGCGAGGCTAAAATCAGCAATAAGAATAAGTTAAGATGAAAAACTTCTAAATATATTAATCCTATGCAATTCATATCAGATCTAGCAAATCATCAACAACCCTTAAATAACCCTAAACCTAACAAAAAAACTACTCAGACATGATCATAGAAGAAAACATGATTTTATTAATGATATCTCAAAGTAATCAAGTAAAAGAAAGCATGAAGCCTAAACAATGACTTAAAAACGTATTTATAGAGTACAAGTGTAACACCCGCATTTTTTTTTATTAAACATTATTAAATCAGGGTGAACCATAAGCGGAAAATAATCAACAAGAATCCAAATTCAATTCCAATAAATAATTAACCAATAATCCAGCAAACAACAAATTCGGGAAATGGCAAGTCTAACAAATTCCAATAAAACATCTAGCAACCTAACATGCTACTAAAAATCCATAAACATAAATAACTCAATCCTATCATCTCTTGTCCTCGCCTCGATTCCACGATCACATCTTTCCTTTACCTGCAACTCAAAAGAAACCGGGAGTTGCGTGAGTATTATCATAAATACTCAGTGGAGCGGTCATCCCGCAACAGATTAACATAGATTAACAATTTACAGATAAAACACATTTACCAGTTAAACACATTTTAACAAAATTCCAAACGTTCAATAAAAAGATTATAAAGTTTTCTTAATTTTCAACTTGGTGTCGATCGACACACCACGACGGTGTCGATCGATACCTGATACTCACGTACAGGAAACTTCACCGAGTGTCGATCGACACTACCTCTAGGTGTCGATCGACACTCACAGACAACGAGTATCATTTATTATGTGGTGTCGATCGACACAACCTCTAGGTGTCGATCGACACCCTGTTACATGAACCAGAGCCGAGACTCTCCTCTCATGTATCGACTTGGAATCAATGCTTTAACGACTTCCGATCAAACATACGGTAACACCACGAAAAATCATCATCAAAACATCAATCATCAACCATGTATCACGAAATCATACACACAAAACGCTATAAACGCTAAACTAAGAATAATCCTAGCGATCACACACTCACCTCGCTATTCGAAGAAGATGAACGGATCGGAAACGACGAACGCACGGCCTAGAGTCTCTGATTCAGCACCGGAAACCCCGAGAAACTCTCCACGCAACACCACAGCACGAACGGATGAGGAACACTCGGAAACGCAACCAAAATCTGAACAATTTCGCAATGATTCACGATCCACTCTTGATTCTCCCTTAACACTCTTTTCTCTCTGGTTTTCTTTCTCTCCGTCGGCTCACGATCCCCAAAAGAATAAAAGGAACCGAGCCCTAGGGTTTCCATAACCAAACCGCGAGAAAATCGTGGTTCAAACCAAAATATTCGGTTTCTGAAACCACAGTGTCGATTGATACCCCCAATGGTGTCGATCTACACCACCCAAAAATCACCAAACTTGGGTTATGCTCGTTACAATTCTCCCCCACGAACACTGGATTCGTCCTCGAATCCCGGCAAAACCACCCATTAAGGCCACAAACTCAAAACCTGACCCGAATCGGTCACAACTATCCGAGATCATAAAACTCGATCTCCGAGGCTCTAGCTCAGTCTCATGTTTATACGCCCGTTTCTAGACAACTATTACTCTTAACTCATTCCACACCCCACTCACTCGCAGGACGCATCCTTTGAGCTATTGGTGTCTCGTGTCCCTTCCACTCGCAGGACGCATCCCTTGAGCTCCGGGTACACAGGGGAACTAATCATCCCTTCGAGAGAACTAATAATCCCTCGATACTCGCAATGGAAACTAATCATTCCAAGGAGTATACAGGAGAAATAATCATCTCCTCTGAGGAACTAATCATCCTCGCTGTAGAACTAATCATCTCCAGATATAATGAATGAGTTATTCGGGACCGCAACCCCTAGAGTAATAATTCTAAAACATCTATAAACATCTATCGACCAAACTACCTCGCGTGGCCAACTCGATACTCCCTAATCCCGAAGTATCACCATGTAACACATATTAGAAAACCCATCTTATAACAACACAAAGAGAAATAAGAAACAAACCATCTTATTAATCTCAAACGTATAATCATTACAACATAAACGAAAATACAACGATACAAAAGCATCAACATGCTAACAATTGAAACTAGAACCGCAAAGAGAAATAAAGCTCACGTCGCGACCTGCTTGTCGAACCACTTCCTGAACTTTAACTTCATCTTCACCTCTGGCTCCCAAGTCTCCTCCTGGCAACCGCCACAATCCCACAAAATCCTCAACAAAGGAATCTTCTTCCGATGCAGCTCCTTGACTCCTCTCTCCAGGATCCTCACAGGAACCGGCGGAACCGTCAAATCTGGCTGAAGATCTGCAGGGATCTCAGGCACTAACTCCTCCGACTCATGCAGGCACTTCCTCAACATCGACACATAAAACACCTTATGAAATGCCTTCATGATCAGAGGTAACTCAAGCCGATACGCAACCGGTCCAACATGCTCCACCACAAGAAACGGACCCATAAACCGCAGACTCAGCTTGTTCTCCCTAATGGATCTGTTAGGGCCCGGCAACATAGCCATCTTGAGGTACACACAATCTCCAACCGCGAACTCAAGCTCTCGCCTCCGCTTATCAGCATAGCTCCTCTGACGATCCTGAGCTTCCTTCATGTTCAACCTCACGATACGGATCTTCTCCGTCGTTTCCTGAACATAAGTAGCTCCATGAATACCGCACTCTCCCACTTGGGTCCAGCATAACGGCGTCCTACATGGCCTCCCATACAAAGCCTCAAAAGAAGCCATACTGATACTCGCCTGAAAACTATTATTGTAAGCGAACTCGACCAAACTCAAATGATCCGCCCAATAACCACCCCAATCGAGCACACACATCCTCAGCAAATTCTCCATAGTCTGAATAGTTCTCTCTGACTGCCCATCAATCTGTGGATGATAAGCTGTACTCAAATGCACCTTAGTGCCCATCTCTGCCTGAAACGCTCTCCAGAACTCCGATGTGAACTTGGAATCCCGATCAGACACAATACTGGCTGGCACTTTATGCAGCCTCACTATCTCCTTCACGAACCTCTTAGCCAATTTAGCCGCTCCATCGGTCTTCTTAATGGCCAAAAAGTGCGCTGACTTAGTCAACCGATCAATGACTACCCAGATAGCATCATATGTCTGCGAAGTAGGCAAACCAACCATGAAATCCATCGTAATCATATCCCACTTCCACTCAGGAATAGGTAAACTCTGCAGAAGACCACTCGGAACTCCATGCTTGGCCTTAACTAATGAACAAGTATAGCACTTAGAAACATAAGCTGCCATGTCTCTCTTCATCCCGACCCAGTGATAATACCGTTAGAGATCTCAGTACATCTTAGTCGCTCCCGGATGAATCGAGAACTTGCTCGAATGAGCCTCGCTCAGAATCTCCTGCCTCAATGCCTCATCCCGAGGTACACACACTCGACCATGAATCAAAATCGTCCTATTCGGAGAGACTATAACCCAATCAGACTCTGATCACTCTGCTGAGCTACTCTGATCCTACCGAGAAGATCTGTCTGATCGACTGCCTCTAAGCCCAAAGGTTCCTCCGAAATGGCACAAAGGCGCAACGTGCTAATCTCGCCTACCAAATCCTCGATATCCTACTTATGGGCTGAATCGAACCTCCGTCGACTCAAGGCATATGCTACCTGATTAGCCTTGCCCGGATGATAGATGATCTCTGTCTCATATTCGACAATGGCTGAGTGAAGATATGCTGCAGATTCTTGTGATCTGTAAAAATCTGTACTCTGCCTCCATACAGATAAGACCTCCAGATCTTCAGAGCGAACACAACAGCTCCCAGCTCTAGATAATGCGTAGGCCGATTATGCTCACTACCCTGCAATTGCCTTGAAGCATAAATAATAACTCGACCCTCCTACATCAAAACACAACCCAGACCAACTCTTGAAGCATTAGTATACACAGTATAAGGCTTCCACGGCTCGGGTAATGCCAATACAGGCGTACTAGTCAACATATCCTTGAGCCTCGCAAAGCTCTCCTCGCACTCCGACGACCAAACAAACGGAACCTCCTTGCCGGTCAACTTCATCATCGGCTGCGCCATAGTCGCAAAGCCCTTGACGAATCTCCTGTAGTATCCTGCTAAACCCATAAAGCTCCTGATCTCAGTCGCACTACTCAGTCTCGGCCAATCCCGAATCGCCTCAATCTTGGCCGGATCCACATATACTCCCTCTGCAGACACAATATGACCCAGAAATCTCATTTGCCTCTGCCAAAAACTGCACTTGCTCAACTTTACATAAAGCTTCTGCTCCCGAAGCTTCTCCAAAACCAACCGCAAATGGGACTCGTGCTCCTCGGGACTCCTCGAGTAAACCAAGATATCATCGATAAAAATGATCACGAACACATCCAAATACTCTTTGAACACGTCGTTCATCAACCTCATGAATGCTGCAGGCGCATTCGTCAACCCGAAAGGCATAACCACGAACTCGAAATGCACATATCTCGTCCTGAATGTTGTCTTGCGGACATCCGCCCCATCAATCGGAATCTGATGATATCCTGAAGCCAAGTCTATCTTGGAGAACCAGGTCGCACCCCTCAACTGATCTAACAACTCATCAATTCTTGGGAAAGGGTACATGTTCTTCACAGTGACTCGGTTAAGTCTCCGGTAATCGATGCACAACCGGAAACTCCCATCCTTCTTTTTCGCGAACAACATTGGCGCTCCCCACGGAGAAACACTTGGACGAATAAAACCCTTCTCCAGAAGGTCCTCTAACTGCTTCTTCAATTCCGCTAACTCTGCTGGAGCCATCCTGTAAAGAGCCTTAGATATCGGAGCTCTAGCTCAATCGTGAAAGGATCGGACCGAGATGGTGGTAATCCCTTCAACGATCGAAAAACATCCTCGAAGTCTTGAACAACTCGAATATCCTCTGACATCACGATCGTCGCCAAATACGCCTCACAACCTCGCTCAATCAGCTGCTCAGCATGAATAACCGAGATCACAAGGCTACTAGAAGTCGGTCTCAAGCCCTGAAACACCAGTCTCTCTCCTGCCCCGCTCGAAAACCACTCTGCCTCGGTAGCAATCCAAGTGAACCCGATAGAAGGATAGCCAGTCCATATCGAGAATTACATCATACAACGCTACTGGACTAATCACAAAGTCCGTCTGCATCGAATGCCCCGCGATCTGAACATCTACTGCCCTAGCACGGCCCGAAGTAGCCAGGAAACCTCCTCCAGCCACCTTGACCATGCCTGCGCGCTCACCAGCGTTGCTTTGAATGCCACTGCTAACGACACACTCAGGAGTAATATAGCAGTGTGATGGTCCTGAATCAAACATCACGTGGGACTCAAAACCGCCCACTAACAAGGACCCTACACAATTTTATATGCGTTGAGAACCCTGATGACCCGACCACAAGTAAAATAAAAGAACACCAGCATAGCAACAACAAAATTCTACTACTAGAAATTTTACGAAGTTGTGTCTAGAATTTTACCTGTGATCTGTCCGGCTTTACTGTTCTGGCCGAACTCTGCTGGCGAAAACACTCTCGGTGCCGGCCCAATCTGGCCAATCGGCTGCTGCACTGCCGCCACCTGACTCATCGGCTACACCTCAACTAGCTGAATCGCAGCTATAGTCGCCGGCTGCAATCTGGGACACATCGTCCTGATATGCCCTGGTTCCCTGCAATGGAAACCACTCTCAAATCCCGCTACTGCGACTGCGGCTGCTGCTGCAATAACTGCTGGTGGTCGCCCTTACGGGGGCAACTCGATAAACGATGCTCCAGACTCCCGCATTCATAACATGCTCTCCCCCTCTGACTGGACCTGGAAGCACCATCCCATTTCTGTTTTTGGCCCTGCGCAGGCTTGCCGCCTTTGCCGGAACCAAAACTGGAACTACTCTGCTGTTGCTGCTGCTGCTGTCTCCTCGGCTAAACAGCAGGAACAACCAAAACGGGTACGGCCGCTGGAACGGCTACAACTAACTGACCTATCAGATCCTCGTCAATGCCTACAACCATCTCAACCAGCTTTGCCCTCGAGGCGTACTCTGAAACCCTGCAGCGAATCCTCAAATCTGCACGAAGTCCCCTCAGGAACCTCTAAACCTGCGTCCGCTCGTCATCCATGCCACGATCCGCATAGACAAGCAACCTGCTGAACTCGGCATCATACTCTCGCACAATACGATCACCCTGAACCAGCTCCACAAACCTCGTCTCGAGACGATCTAAAGCCTCCTGAGGAAAGTACTTGGCGTTGAACTCAGCCACGAACTCTCCCCAGGTCCACACAGCACCAGGCCTCCTGGCCTCAATCGCTCTCCACCATAAATGAGCGTAACCAGCCAGATAATGGATCACTATCTCAACCCAATAATCCTCCGGACATCGAATCGAACGGAAGTTGCGCTCCATGCGCATGCGCCACTCGTCTGCCTCCTCAGGCCCAACACCGCCTGCAAAGAAAGCAGTACTCATCTGTCGCATCTGACCCATCATCTCTAGATAAGTCAGACGCACCTCAGCCATCGCAGCCCTCAGCTGCACCTCCGCTATAGGAGGCACCTGCGGAACCGTCGCCGGAAACCGCTCCATTAACTTCGCAAGAATACCCTCCATACGATACAAACGATCCTGAGCCGGAGCAGCACCCACACCTGGGCCCACTCCCCCACCAGCCAACCCGTTGCCTCTCCCGACACCCACAACACTCACGCTAGCACTAACACTGGTCTCGCTCACGGAACCCGTATGATGCGTAGGAGTCCCTGACGCATGCGTAGCACTCGAAGATGACTCAACCACTGGTCCGCGTCCAGGACCTTGGCCTCCACGGCCACCAATTGTGCCACCCCGGGCACCAGTTCTGCCATGACCTCTAGCTCCAGGAACCATACTGCGCTGTATTTCCCAAAAACACAGGCTAAGCTACTAGAAGTCACATAGAAAATAAAAACACAACATACCGTGGAATCACACTGGAGGCTCGGGAGGATGATCTAAGACACTATACTAACACAATAAATCACATAGTCTTAGATCACACAATCTACGTCCTAAAACTGTATAGGCTCTGATACCACAATGTAACACCCGCATTTTTTTTATTAAACATTATTAAATCAGGGTGAACCATAAGCGAAAAATAATCAACAAGAATCCAAATTCAATTCCAATAAATAATTAACCAATAATCCAGCAAACACCAAATTCGGGAAATGGCAAGTCTAACAAATTCCAATAAAACATCTAGCAACATAACATGCTACTAAAAATCCATAAACATAAATAACTCAATCCTATCATCTCTTGTCCTCGCCTCGATTCCACGATCACATCTTTCCTTTACCTGCAACTCAAAAGAAACCGGGAGTTGCGTGAGTATTATCATAAATACTCAGTGGAGCGGTCATCCCGCAACAGATTAACATAGATTAACAATTTACAGATAAAACACATTTACCAGTTAAACACATTTTAACAAAATTCCAAACGTTCAATCAAAAGATTATAAAGTTTTCTTAATTTTCAACCTGGTGTCGATCAACACACCACGACGGTGTCGATCGATACCTGATACTCACGTATAGGAAACTGCACCGAGTGTCGATCGACACTACCTCTAGGTGTCGATCGACACTCACAGACAACGAGTATCATTTCTTATGTGGTGTCGATCGACACAACCTCTAGGTGTCTATCGACACCCTGTTACAGGAACCAGAGCCGAGACTCTCCTCTTATGTCTCTACTCAGAATCAACGTTTTAACGACTTCCGATCAAACATACGGTAACACCACAAACAATCATCATCAAAACATCAATCATCAACCATATATCACGAAATCATACACACAAAACGCTATAAACGCTAAACTACGAGTAATCCTAGCGATCACGCACTCACCTCGCTATTCGAAGAGGATGAACGGATCAGAAACGACGAACGCACGGCCTAGAGTCTCTGATTCAGCACCGGAACCCCCGAGAAACTCTCCACGCAACACCACAACACGAACGGATGAGGAACACTCGGAAACGCAACCAAAATCCAAACAATTTCGCAATGATTCACGATCCACTCTTGATTCTCCCTTAACACTCTTTTCTCTCTGGTTTTCTTTCTCTCCGTCGGCTCACGATCCCCAAAAGAATAAAAGGAACCGAGACCTAGGGTTTCCATAACCAAACCGCGAGAAAATCGTGGTTCAAACCAAAACATTTGGTTTCTGAAACCACAGTGTCGATCGCTACCCCCAATGGTGTCGATCGACACCACCCAAAAATCACCAAACTTGGGTTATGGTCGTTACAACAAGGACGTTCATGGGCCCAATTGCAAACATCTGGGATTTCTGGCGCAAAAAAGAAATCTTTTGATTCTGAAATTCGGTCGCTGGAACAGTGGTGTCGAGCAACACCATTCCTCTCTGTTGATCGAAACGATTAATTTCTTGGTGTCGATCGATGCTATGCTCTGTGTCGATCGACACTGCCTTAAATTCTTCAATCTGAAATTGTGACTTTGACTGCTCATTTCCTCATTGCTTCAAAGTGCTCCAGTAAACACCAATTAAGTCCAAACGTCCTTGTACCTGCAAAGACTCTAAAACACAAGCAAAACACTACAAAGACTCTATATAAAAGGACTTATATCATGGTCTAAACTGGGTAAAAACCATGATATATCAACTCTCCTAGACTTAGCTTTTTGCTTGTCCCTAAGCAGAACAGTGTTCTCACACCTTTAGGAACCACATACCTTGCAAAGTCATCTGATGATACTTCGATATTTCCCTAAAATCTTAGCAGTTCTCCAGATTGATTCCAAACCCCATAGAGAATCTCAGACTTTCAGTCCAAACCCCTTTAGTTAATTAGGTGCGGTTTCATCGAGGGAATATCAATCGCTGGACCTTCTAGATTCTTTCGCTTCCTTGTACACTTTCCTGCGTTTCACCCTCTCTTTTCCCTCTGAAACTGTATCCAATTAAGGATATCATAGAGATGCATTGCCCATTTTTGAACTTTTTCTTCAGGATTTTTTTGATTTCGGACTTGCACTTTTCTGCTTGAACTACACTTTTCTGTTGACTTTTTTATTAATACCTTGGCATCTCTATGACTTCACTAGATCAACTCTCACTACTATTGTTCTTGTGGAGACAGGGTCATAAGGCTTTTTCTTTTTGATATAGGACAGTTGGATTCGTCATTTGGGAAGAAGTTTCAAGAGCGGTATGTCCTCGCTTTCAAGTGTTTGGAAGCTGAATCAAGTCTTGCGATTTCCAACGCCCATGACAAGAGATTTAGAATTGATTAAGGGCGGGGTCTGCAACGTCTTTCTGGCGTTCTCCAGAAGTCTGGACTCGCTCCATTAAACCGATCCACTTCCAGTTACCCACCTTGTAAAACCAAATAACTCGCACTGTAATGGTCCTTGAGTGCAGTTCAAAGTAAGTGGAAAAGGGAGTTTAGACCCGAAAATTTTAAAAATTGACTCAAAACCTCAAAATAAAACATAATGTTAGCATTTACCTCCCCCAGACTTAAACAACACTGTCCCCAGTGTTATTAAACCTGAGTTTGGTAGATAAAATAGGTAGAAAACCAAAGGAATCGAAATTTTGAAAAGAAAAACGCAACCTGGAGGGGGTGTCGATTGACACAGTCCATGGTGTCGATTGACACCAAGGAATTTTTGCAAGTGTCGAGCAACAGATCACTCGTGTCGCTCGACAGAGGCATCCGAAGATCATCCTCACGTTTTTATCTCCTAAAAATCAAAACCAAAAACAACACCAAACATAAAATTGTAAAAGAAATTAAAATAAAACATAATTATTAAACTCACAAATGGGTTGCCTTCCATTAAGCGCTTGTTTTTAGTCCGTTAGCTTGACTGTGTTGAGAAATTTTAGACGTCTGGAGGATCTGCACTTTTCCATGGAATGATTCCAGGAAACAGTTTCTGTGTCTTCTGCAGCATCTCTTGAACGAGTGCATTGCTTTTCTCGTTCAGCGCTGGAGGAACAATTATTCGCATTTTCGCGAATGGCCTAGAAGCCTTTTTTACGCTCCTTAGGAATTCCTGCAAAATCGTTTAAAGAAAAACCAAGACTTGCACGAGAAACACGAGGCTTGAGTAAGCGTGTAACAACTTTTTCAACTTTTAAATCTTTTTTAATGAAATCAGGAGATTCAGATTCAGGAAGCGCGTACCTTTGCCCTTTGGAGGATCGTGGGCTGGGATTAGTGGAATTATCTTCAGTAACTGATGAAGGACTAGATTGCAACTCCTTGAACGAGTCTCCATCCTCTAAAACTTCCACTGAAAAAGTTTGACCATCTATGGTGGATTTTCTCCTTGTATGTTTCATGTTAAAATCCATGACAATATCACCAAGATCCAACTTGATCTTCCCTTTCCTCACATCTATCTGAGCACCAGCAGTAGCTAAAAAATGATCTTCCCAGGATTAGAGGATCTTCAGGTTCATCATCATACTCCAAAACCACAAAATCCGCAGGAATGATGCAATCCTGAATCTTAATCGGAACATCCTCTAAAATCCCTTCTGGAAATCTCCTGGACCAATCAGCTAGGAGAAGAGACATTCTAGTCACCCTGAACTCTGTCATTCTAAGTCTAACAGCAACTGAAAGAGGCATCAGATTAATACCGGATCCTAAATCACAAAGGGAATATGGGAAACTTCCTGTAGAGATTGAGCAATTAAGCACAAAGTTTCCTGGATCTGGTAGCTTCACTATGACTTTGCTCTGAATCATCGCGCTCACTGCTTCAGATACTACCACTTCCTTCTTCTTCTTTTTAGGCACGAGAGCTGTGTTCAAAAGGATTGCTCTGATATCCTTAGTAAGAAGCGCTCCCTCCTCAGGACTTACACCATTAGCGACCATTCGCTTTACGTATCTCCTTATCATTGGTGAAAGCTTGACTGAATCGACCAGAGGCAGTTCAATCATTATTTTATCAATCATCCGCTTACAAACCTCCTCCTCGATCTCCTGTTTAGATTTTCTAGCTCTGGGGAATGGAACTTGAGCATTGTAGACGTTCTCCTCTACAATAACTGATGATTTCGCGATTTTCGAGATTTTTTGGGTCGGGTGTCGATCGACACTCGCCCTAGTGTCGATCGACACTTGCTTCACAATCGCAGAATCGTGATTTCCTGGGAGTGTCGATCGACACACTGAATCAGTGTCGATCGACACTTGCGATTTACTCGTGTCGAGCGACACGACTTCCTCGTCGCTCGACAGGTGCTCTGCAGTTCTGAAAATTACTTCATATTCGTCGAAGTAGCCCTCTTGTTCCACCAGAACAGCATTGCAAGCTCGCTTGGGGTTAGTATCAGTCTTTACAGGAAGATAACCCTCTTGTCTCTTGACAAATTCTGCAGTTTGAGCCATTTGAACGTCCAGCTTCTTCACATGAGAGCTCAATGCTTCGAATTTACCATTCAAGTCCTGATAAACGGCATCAATCTTCTGGTTGAACTTCACTGTCATTGTTTGTTGTCCCTCTAGAATCTGCTCAAACATATCTTCCATCTTGCTCTTTTTCTCAGGAGGCTTGTAAGACGAAGAACCATAGTTCTTTTGATAGCTGTTGTCGCTCTGAAATGGCTTCTGATAAGACGATCCATATCCTTGCTGGCCGCTGAATTTTTGAAATCCGTTCTGGTTGATGTAATTAATATTCTCGTCTGCAGTCTCAATTTCTTGTGCAAAGCTAACCGTCTTCTTCCCAGCCAGAATATCGTGCATTGAATCCAGTTTTTTTGTGACCTCTGCTAGCTGGTTTCCACTGATGTCTCGCTTTTGCAGGCTCCTTTCATAGTCCATGTTCTTGGCGCTGGTACTGTTAGCAAGATTCTCAATGAGCTGGGTAGCAGTCCCTTGAGAATTCGTGTTGAAGTTCCCGTTGCTCGCAGCGTCCAGAGTCACAGAATATTGCAGCACAATCCCTCTGTAGAAGATATTAAGCAGCTGCACGTCATTGAATCCATGATGTAGACAATCCCTCTGATAGCTTTTGAATCTGTACCACGCAGCCTTGAAGGCCTCAACATCGCCTTGCTTGAAAGTCGCAATCTTTGCTCTCAGATCTTCAGACTTTGCATCATCAAAGAAATTGCTTAAGAAAGCATTCTTTGTATCCATCTAGTTTGTAAGCGAGCCCGGTGGAAGCGTCCTTAGCCAATACTTGGCTTCCCCATGTAGAGAATAGGGGAAGAGCTTGCAGAAAAGGTATTCCTCAGAGACTCCATTAGCCTTGACTGCAGATGCAAGGTCTTCAAACCTCTTGATGTTATCCATCGGGTTCTCATGTGATAGACCGCAGAATAGGTCTTGAGCAACTAAAGAGAATAACGCCGGTTTGAGCTCAAAATCGTTCCTTTGGAACGAAGGTGGACGAATGGCAGACCTATTAGCGTAGAACTGCTCTAGGCGATTAAAATCTGCTAGTGTTCGTCTTTGCGCAGCGTCCTAGTCATTCCTCAACAAATCCGGCGGATTCTGGTCCTGGTGTCGATCGACACCACCAGCGTGTCGATTGACACCCACAATTTGGTCGCCTCGAGCGACAGGTTCATCGCATCGCTCGACAGGCTGCTCCAGATTCGCCTGATTCTCCTCAACTTCTTCAACAATCACAGTACCATCGTCGTTGATCCTCTGTCCTTCTTCGTTGTACTTCAATCCTGCCGGATCACGCAGGATTCCATCTTCTCCCGGTCTCAGGATTATACGACCTTGAGCAACCATTGTTGCTGCTCTTCTATTCTCAAGCTCTAAAAGTGCAAGCTCCCGAAGACCGTAGTTGACTAGCTCTTTGTCCTTGCTGCTTCTAGTATTGTCCTCGGGCATGTACCTGAAACGCAAAACAGAAAGAAACGCAAATGAAAGAGACTAGCAGAAATAAAAAAAAAAAAAAAACCTAGACAAAATCCTAATAATAGAAATCTAATGGCGTGATTCCCCGGTAACGGCCCAAAATTTGATATACTCAAATTATCCTTTGAACTACTCTCTCAAATTAAGAGATCACGGTAGTACTTAGGGTTATCGAATCCACAGGAAATCAGAAACACAATAGATCTAATAGGTTTAGATTATGCTAAGCAGTAAATTATAAATGTAAGACAAGTAATCAAAAGCTATAAAAACGGCTGTAAAATCAATAGGAATAAAAGCTAGGTACATGGAAAGTTCATGTGAATCAGATATCCAGATGATAAATTAAAGATAGGATTATGAAGCTCAGTTCCTAAACATGAACACGAATGTAAAACCAATCAGCTGTCGCTGCAAAGATTATTTATGCCTAAAATCTAGAAAGCCAACTGTCGTTGCAAATCCTATGAATCTAAACAAGCAATTAATTCGGGTTCAATTGTTCACAAAACCCTAAACCAAATATTTTGCGAAAAGGAATTTTGCTCATCAAAAACTAGTTCAAGCAATTAATAAAACTGTAGTTTATATTAATTAACCCTAGATCAGATTTCAATTCCCGAGGCTAAAATCAGCAATTAGAATAAGTTAAGATGAAAAACTTCTAAAGATATTAATCCTATGCAATTCAGATCAGATCTAACAAATCATCAACAACCTTTGAATAACCCTAAACCTAACAATAGAACTACTCAAACATGATCATAGAAGAAAACATGATTTTATTAATGATATCTCTAAGTAATCAAGTTAAAGAAAGCATGAAGCCTAAACAATGACTTAAAAACGTATTTATAGAGTACAAGGACGGTCATGGGCCCAATTGCAAACATCTGGGCTTTCTGACGCAAAAAGGAAATCTTCCGATTCTGAAATTATAGTCGCTGGAAAAATGGTGTCGAGCGACACCATTCCTCTCTGTCGATCGACACGATTAATTTCTTTGTGTCGATCGATGCTATGCTCTATGTCGATTGACACTGCCTTCTTCAATCCGAACTTGTGACTTTGACTGCTCATTTCCTTATTGTTCCAAAGCGCTCCAGTAAACACCAATTAAGTCCAAACGTCCTTGTACATGAAAAGACTCTTAAACACAAGCAAAACACTACAAAGACTCTATATAAAAGGACTTATATCGTGGTCTAAACTGGGTAAAAACCATGATATATCACGTGTGTGTAAGCTCTTGATTCTTCTAGTAGAGTTTGAGCATACCGTCGCTCACGAGACGTACCACCGCGTTGGTGGGAACTCGTTAAGTCTTGTGTCTTATTTAATTCCTCCTAACAAACACAAGATCAAATCGAATCATTCAAGTTACACATATACCTTACGCTACCAGATACCTCAACATAAACAATAATCAAAACTCACTTCATAATTTGATTAACACGTTACAAAGAAACTTACTTCATAATTTGAGCAATCGCCAAAATACCTCCTCATAGTCAAATTCTCCAAAATCTGAGGACATGCACTACATGAAGAGTCTCACCACAATTTTTTTAAGTGAAAAAAATTTGATCTGCATACCTAGCATGCGCACAACACGGAAGCTCACGATGCCTAAAACAAGAAATAGCACATTTCATATAAACGTCGGACAACGATTATAATGTAAAATAACATAATAGTTTGCATAACTAAAAAACACATACTGAAAATCATGAATATAAAAAGTGTTGGGGTCATCATTTTTTTTCGAGAACAACGGTTAGATCAAGTTTCTTTAATATACGGAACCTAAACTTGTATATATATATTGATGTACATCCCTAAAGAGAGGGATCCAAAAATCATGACACAAAAACTTATACAAACAGTACTTCTTTTACGATTTATGAAATCTTAAGTTTTGTTTAATATTTTTAACCTAGAAATCTTGTTCTTGAAAAAACCTTTGAACAAATCTAATTGTGTTGGTTATGGCTCCCACAAAAAGTAATAACACTTCGAGACCAAAGAGGGTATAAAGACATATTACATATGTACAATGGCACCAAGAACTTCGGCTAATGAAAATTTTAAAACTATTAATTGTTACTTTAATTATAATTGTGTGATCAAATATTTAAATCTTTTGTTAAATAAGATTCACAAAATAACATAAACAGTTTATATACTGTATAATGGAAAATCATCTAAAAGAACCAAAAAGTGTAGTTCAAGCTACATAAACTTCCACAAGTCAAAGATTCAGTTCAAGCGAATGACTTAACAATTGATCACATTATATCGAGTCGGACATACTTGAAGCATCTGAAGTTTAGCTGCAGAAGGAGACTAAAAACAACATGGAGTTGTATGAAACTTAGCTAAGGTCAAAATGGATACTTTGCAGGGTTACCTTCTTACTATCTATGTTGAATTATAAACGGTTTAATGAAATTTTAATGTGTTTTTCTTTATTTAGATTACTATTCTTACGGTATTGAAAAACGTTCAAAAAGCGTACATTTGCTCTAGCGAATTCATGAACAAGGTGATCCTTCAGTTCTTGTTGATGACTTCACTAGAGCAAAAGAGGTTGCAGATGCGAAATTGCTGGAGGCTATGTTTTTTTATGCAATAGAAAACTGCAAACCTCCTCAACATAATAATGATTTTTAACTCATTGTTAAAGATTTGGTGAGGGAAGGTCAGGCCCGGCCCAGGGCGTAGGCAAAGTAAGCGACGGCCTAGGGCCCAAAAGAAAATTTATGGGCTTTAGTTTTTCTTTTATGTTTTGTTTCTATTTTTTTTGTTTCAATAGTCGTTGGTACTCTTTTAAGAACTCTGTATTATGTGATAGCATTTCTATTTTTTTTCTTTTGTTTATGGATCATGGCGAAAATCGTGATATTATTTGTTGGTTTGAACCAAAAAAAAAAAAACAGGGCACATTTTTAATTTTTCGATTAGGGCCTCCAAAAGTTATGGACGGGCGCTGGGGAAGGTATGGACGTGTTATTAGCATTTATAAATAATGGAAGAAATGTAAAACTTCTGAAGAAATTCGCTCAAGATTATTGGGATTGGGATGTCTTGCAACAAAGGGGTCATGAAATGAATTGAGCAGGATTGAGCAGAATTGTGCTGGATTTTATATGTTTTTCACTTGGAGACCGCAAAGAACTCTCCACTTGGCTCTCTCAATTTCGAGGTGTGGTTTCTAAAAACTCTGATCAAAACTCTGTTTTAAGTTTTCAAATTCGTTTTGCGTTTTTATTAATATCAACTATGGAATTTATGTTTAGTGGCAGTTGCTTATTGGAATATACTTTGATTCTCTTTTATTCATCGTTTGCCTAAACAACTTAAATTATTTCTCTTTAATCATTTATATGTATTAGCATGTATTAGGATGAATGCTAATTACTATCTCCAGTCTATGACGATTTGCGGACATGATCGCTGGTTGTCCGAGCGTAAAAGAGAGTTCATCACAGTCCGTATACATACATTCATGTACATATGAAACAACTTCTATGCAACGGCCCTTCGCATACGTCGCCCTTTCAGATGCAACCAGGGGATCCTAGAGTTCCGGTTGACGACTTCACTCGAGGAAAAGAAGTGCCAGATGCAATATTGGCGGAGGAGATTTTCTTTCATGCCATAAAAAACAGTAATCCTCCTTCACCTTTGCTTCTTGTGACATCTGATAATGACTTTTACTGCAGTGTGAAAGATTTGGTGAAGGAAGAAAGGAATGAATGTTCTTAGCTATTGATGGTGCAAAAAATGTACAACTTTTTGAGAAATACGCTTGGAATTGTTGGGATTGGTATGACATGCAAAAAGGGGGTTGTGCATATAAACGAGTTTTCAAATTCGTTTTTCATTTCTTTATTAATATCAACTATGGAATTTCTGTTTAGTGGCATTTGCTTATTGAAATTTATTTTAATTCTCTTTTGTTCATCGTTTTGCTTAAACAACTTAAATTGTCTCTCTTTAATCATTTAAGTATCAGAATTCTCCTGTTTTAAAAACTCTGGACTGTAGAAATGGAATACTGTTTGAAGAGGGTTTAATTGGTTAAGTAACCATGCAAAAATTTAAACAAACAATTGAACCAATTACTTGGATTTTTGTCTTCAATATTGTTTCCTTCTTCTTTCACCATATGGTCACATAATTCAATAAAAAGTCATTATATACCATTTAATCTTGTCATATTGAGATAGTTCATTCTCGAATATTGAAACTGTAATGATATGTGATCGTCTATCATGAAGTATTACTTAGTTGTGCGTAATCATCACTCATGGATCATTTAAGTATGCCTTACTTACTTTCATCCCATGTTAATGAGATTGTAGTTTATATGTATTATGTATACATATTGATGCTATGAACATAAAGGAAACACTTTGATAAGTGATAGTGTAAGAAATTCTTAGATTGAAATGCACAAAATTGTTTTGGTAAGAGCTTATGGTGTTAAAATTATAGAATCAAGATTTAGTGCTACAACCGTAAAAACAAATTTTGACACGAAAATTGTGTGGAATCACACACATTCATGGCATACTCCATGGCCTTGGCGGGGTGAAGGACCATATCGTCTCGGAACTCAGACGTATGCCACAAGCCATGCTTAAGTGCAGCGATTGCCACGATGTTATTCGCAAGAGCATATCCTTGAATCAATCCATAAAGCTTCAGAGAGTTTCTTTCTCGCTCACATGTTTCATTTTGTGTGAATATCTCATCTTTTTCTCCATTACTGATACAAGCAACAGAGGCGCAAAAGAATGTTTAGGAATTTTCTCTGTATTCTCAAAAGGTTCGTACAAGGGATTATATATGGAGACATAGGTAACCTAGTTTCCTAAGTTACAAAGATCTGAGGAATATATTCAGGAATTACATTTTAATGAGAATCATTCATATAAATGGGAAAGATATCCCAATACCCCTCCTCAAGTTGGAGCATGGAGATCGGTAATGCCCAACTTGTCGATGAATAACTCAAACTCTTTCTTGCCCAAAGCCTTTGTAAAGATATCCACTAGTTGAGCATGTGTGGAGACATAAGATGTTGCAATGTTCTTTGAGAGAATTTCATCCCTAATGAAATGGCAATCAACACCAATAAATCATCATAGCTTCAGAATGACTTACACCTAAGTCCTCGAGTATCCTCTTTAGCCACATCAACTCCTGAGTAACATAAGCCATCGCGCGGTATTCAGCTTCGGCCGAAGAACGGCTAATTGTTAGCTGCTTTTTGTCTTCCATGAGATAGGTGATGATTCTAACTGAACAAAATAACCAGTAAGAGATCACCGCGAGATTGGACAACCTGCCCAATCGCTGTCACACCAACCATACAGTTTCAAATCCGTTTGAGATTGAAGCAAAATTCCTTGTCCTGGGTTTTGTTTCAAATATCTGACCACACGGAGAGCTGCTTCCCAATGTCATTACGAGGTGTTTGCATGAATTGAGCTAATGTGCGGACAAAGTAAGCCTAATCGGGACGTGTTACTGCAAGATAGATAAGCTTGCCCGCTAGACGTCTGTATGGTTTTGCATCTCTTAACGGTGCCGATGTAGAAAGAGCAAGTCTGTGATTTTGAGGCAAGGGGAAGACAGCTGGTTGTGCACCGAGAAGTCCCGTTTCACTGATGATATCCATCGCGTACTTTCATTGACAAAGGTAAAAACCAGTAGAATTGCGAGCCACCTCTATCCCAAGAAAATATTTCAATAATCCCAAGTCTTTCATATAAAAACAAGACTGACATGTATGCCTTGAATTTAGCAATTTCAGCCTCTGAATTTCCAGCCGCAATGAGATCGTCGACATACACAAGAACTCGCAAAGAAACGCCATTATTCTCAAGAGTGAATAGCAAATAATCAGACCAAGATTGTGTGAATCCATAATCACCAAGGGCCTTTGACAATTTAGCAAACCAACATCTTGGAGCTTGTTTTAAACCATAAAGCGATTTATGTAATCGACAAACCTGATTCGGATCTTTAGTTTGAAATCCTGGTGGAGGTTTGATGTAAACTTCTTCTTCCAAATCACCGTGTAAGAAAGCGTTATGTACATCCATTTGATGTACAAGCCAATTACGACCGGCAACAACACCAAGAAATACCCGTACTGTATCTATCTTTGCAACCGGTGCGAAAGTCTCTCCATAGTCTTCTCCTTCTACTTGCCAATTTCCAAGCACAACCAGCCGAGCTTTATATCGCTCGAGTGTTCCGTCAGACCGATACTTAAGCTTGTATACCCATTTGCTGCCTATCGCCTTTTTCCCTTCCGGTAAAGTTGTTAAACTCCAAGTTTTGTTCAATTCAAGAGCGTTAATTTCTGCTGCCATTGCTTTTCTCCATGATTCATTCTTCACAGCCTGAGAATAGGATTTAGGTTCTACTGCCGATGTGATAGCCACTTGGAAAGCACGGTGCGAGGCAGAGAAACGATCACAATTGACATCTATATATAATAGCAAACTTACTTTTTGAACCTAATGACGTCATCATTTTTTTGAAGAAATTTTCTTTTCACATCCAATGGTTCAAATTAAATGTGACTATAAATGAAGAGTCTTATCAAACCAAACCAATGGTTCAATTTCACATAGGGCATGTTCTTTTGCTTAACGCTGCGGCAGCGACACTGGGACCGAGAAACAAAAACGGTGATCACCGCAGTTAGAAATAAAGCAAAACGACGGTAATAGACAGTGGCGTAGATTAAGAGGTGACGCTGGGAAGTATTGATTTAGAGGGGCGTCACCAATAGATGTCTCTTGATTTTCTGGCGGTAGCGACAGAAGAGAAAACATATTGTTGTGTCACCAAAATTAACTCATAGCTCTCCACAGTCTTGAGCCACAAGAAATTAGTATGTTCGTCTTGAACGACGGTTACTCTCTTTTGGTCGCTTCTGCAACGTTAAGTAAAAGAACACGCCCATAGCAGATGGTTGTTATGGGCAACCAATGATCCGAGTTTATGCTTGGTTGATGCTTGGTTATCTCAAAATCTTTTGCCTCAAAAACATTCCACGGTTAGGCACTTTTATATTATTTAAACTTTCGGTCTTACCATCGTTATGACATATGGGTTAGTAAACATAGGTTTAGTACTAATATTGTTACGTAGTAACAGAGACAAAGGAAATTGACATCCTTCGAAGAGCACATAAGTCTAGACTATGGCATGACGCTTTGCGAGTTTGAAGAGCAAGGCGCTTTGCGAGTTCGAAGTTCTTTATTATGATCATTTTTTTGCAACACATTAGTCCTCATCCTCTCTTTCTTTTGTAAGTGTCGTTGATTTGTTATATATATGATTTTAAAGATGATGTAATTATGTAAACTGACATTTCGCTGGGGATTGTGGAAACGACTCACCCTTGTTTCTTTACATTCCAAATAATGATAAGGTGTGTAAAATTTGATATGCTTTAACCTGGTCTTTCCGTACAAAGCATTTGAATACTTATATTGATTGAATTCGCCCAAATTTTCACTTGTTGAGAAATCCTTCACTAAGCATATTCGGACATAGTTTCAAAATTTACTACTTCCTATCAAAACCACCCTCTACACAATTTATGAATTGATTGTCCGGTGGTTTTATAATTTAACTGTGTTGAATGATCATCATGGGAAATTTGTTGGCTTAATTGTCTCTAGAATTGTAGTTACTAGGTTATAACTTATAGTCATAGGCACGGTTTTATAGCTCTCGGAGTATGGATTTTGTAAATTGAACTTCTACACTAAACACTATATCTATCCGTTTTTATTTGTATGTTTGTGTATCATTTCTTAAAATTTACAATCTTCTTTACACATTTACCTTGTATTTCTTCCACCTCATTCCTCTATATCATTCAAAATGTTTAAAACGCATGGGCATTTGTTTATTTCTTCATTCTCCCTGGTTTTGGTTGTGTGGATAGCAAGTCTCAAGTTAGTTGGCTTTTGATTTCAGTTTTGGATTATCTCCTTCATTTATATATTTGTTAGAAACATTTTGCAAATGGGAACGAGGAATTTTTAAGGACTCCAAGGACAAAGAAACATATGATATGCCCAATTACTCATTCTCCTTCCATATAATATTTACGTTACCAGCATGCACGTAGGTGTAGAATTTTTGTTTTCAACAAGAACTCCAACAATATGTTTGCTTTCGTTTAGCTTTAATAGATTTGTAATTTTATTCACCTAAGAGTATCTATATTATACATCAATCAAAAGTTATTTCTTACATTTAGTTTAATGGTTTGTAAATGATAAGTAGAATTGAAAACTAAAATCCATTTATACTTTTATTTACGATTTTTAGGTTTTTCTAAAATCTACGATACTACTACATCATTGGTGATGGATTAAACACTACTATGGTTTGAGAATTATATAATGATTTTACCTTAAACTTTAGAGATAAATTAAATCTAGACACAAGAGATATTTAAGGACTGTCTTCCACAATATCATTATCAATTAAAGGGTCTACACAAACACACCAAATGGCGTTTCAATTATGTTTCAAAGACAAGAACAACAAGAATTCTTAATGTGAGTACTATATCTCCCTCTATACTTTCTTTTATAACTAAATTAACGTCTGTTTAAGGTGAAAAAGGAATATCATGATTTTCTCTTTTCTTTGCAAATTTCGGGTTGTACACAATCTTGGCCATTTGAATGCTTAAAGATTTAAGCATTCAAAACCCAATAATAAAGAACTAAATAAATAAATAACTTGTTCCCAAATATAAAGAATGAAACTAATAACAATAACATGTTTCACAAAAAATGAAATAATACTTTGGATGGTAATAAGATCACAAAGAACATGCATGATATTATAAAATGTCATATGTTTAATTTTACAATTGCATTTTACAATTTTTTCATCCAATAAATTTTATTTTACCGCGCGGAACGCGCGAATTTGTTTCCTAGTATCCATTAACAGAAGGGAAATTAGAAAACATATAGAGGGATAGATAAGGATGAAAATTAATTTGAGATAATCAAATTAAAAATTAATACATAGTTATCCCAAATAATTAAATTCTAAAAAAATATTCACATAAAGGCAAAAGTAAATTACGTTGTAATAAAAACTTAACTTTCATTATGATGAATAGTTACCTCTCTAATAATATAATAGATAGATAGATATATTATTGATATGTTTCTAAAAAATATTACTATTGACATATTATTTAAGAAAATAGTTAATATACATATATGTACTTTTAATAAGTGTTATTATATTTTCTTCAAACATTGTGCATGCATATGATGTGGTATGTATAAATATTAAGTTTCTTTCTTTGAAAATATAAATATTAATATAATCAGTTCAAGTGATTAGGACTCAAAAGAAAAAGAACAATCTCTCTCTCAAGACATGGGGTTTTACATTAGAGATTTGTTGACGAGGGTTTCTCGATTGCGATTAGTATTGAGAAGATTTTTCTTTTATGTTTTAATTTAAATTGCATTATTGATAATACTAAAATTTCTTTTCAAATTTGTGGTCTTGTTTCTTTTATGTCTTTTATTTAGTATACAACAGTTTTTAACTAATTTTTAGTTAGAGTTGTATAAAGCCTTTCTCTCACTTTTTTTTCATTTGTACATGTTTTATTTAGGGCAATTCTCAAAAATACCACAAAATTAAAATGAAGTTTTAATATTCAAAACTAAACCCTAAACCCCCAAATCCAAATTCTATCTTCTAAAACTATATCCTAACTTAAGAATATTTGCCCCAACCCAAAAATGTAAATTACAAATCTATTGAAAATCAATAATTGTATTTGTGGTATTTTTGGAACTATTGAAAAAGTTGTATTTTTGGAATTTAAAAACAAAATGGTTACATTCTAGGAAATTCTTCTTTTATTTATCATTTAAGTCATAGTAATTATTATTTAACCTATCTAATTCTAACTGACCCAACTAAATCAAATTCTCATTTTTAACCCTCTACTTTATTATTATAATTATTCTAATTAATTAAATCCAACAACTAAATAATAAATCAACTTTCTCATTCTTTCTTATGGGCAATTAGAAAAACAAGACTGAGAAACAGAGCCACCGGATTCACAGAAACAGAGCCAAATTCACTCTGCTGATTTTTCTAATTTTCTTCTTCCTCTTGTTATCTTCATTAGGTCACAAAAAACCAGAGCCACCGAATTCTCTTTTTCTTTATGTATGGGTTTTTTGTATTTTGGATATTGGACTTGTTTTATAAGTGTTTTAAGGGAATATGATAGATTTAGTGATGGAATAGCAGCTAAATCGTTCTGGAATCAAACGAAATCGAATAAAAACGAAACTGCAGAGGTATAACTGGGTACAACTGGTAATACTGAGAGTAAATGATATTTGTCATTTTCTTATTCTTTTGCAAGAGACAGTGAACTGCACAATCATATGTTTTGATAATCGAGGATATTATTCATGGGAAGGTGATTACACAAGATGGAACTCAAGAGGAGATTGATTAGTTTTGTTTTTATGAGACTTTTTGTGTGTTTCTCTCTGCCAGGTATAACTGGTACAACTAAGTATAACTTTGTTGTTTGCTTGTTCTGGATATTGGGCTTGTTTTGTAGGATGTTTTGTAGGGTAATGTGATATATATTTTGATAAAATAGCAGCTAAATCATTCTTAATGATTCTATTAATCGGATGAAAACAAAAATGTTAAGGTATCGATACGTACCGCACTGGAGGAGGTGACTTATTCACACTACTACTGCCAGGTACAACTGAAACTACTAGGTATTACTATGTTGTTTGTCTTGTGTGTTCTTTATGTCTAAGTATGACTTGCTTATGAGTTGATTTGGTACCTTTTAATTAGTAGAATTATTATTTAATGAGTGTACGCCTGAAACATAGGTGAATAGAAAGTATAATTTACAAAATTAAGCTAAAGGTAGCCAAAACTACACCTTATATATGTTAATGTTTGAGTAGAAGCACTCATTGTTAGTAGAAACACACAATCATTGTTTTATCCCACTTTTAAATACATGAAACCCTAGTAACTTTGATTAAATGGATCAATTGAGTAAGTCCTACTAAAACAATTATGATTTGACATATGTACTACTGATTATACGTGAAAACAGTCCAAAGTATGACTATATGTAAGTTGGTACTACTAGGAAACTGGATATGACTATATGTATAATTATAATGTTTTTTTATGTTTTGGCGGCACATGTGTTAGTCATGTAAATTTTTTTTTTTTTTAATACACACGTGTTATATGCATAAATTGACAATAGTAGAATCAATAGGACCAGTAGTACCAAATACACTTAAACATAAAAATTAGTTCTTACACTTCCATTCATATTCCAGTACATAAAATCATAATCCAAAAAACATAAATAGGTAGATAAGTTCTTAAAACCACAATCCTAAAACATTTTTCCAAGTAAAAATTGCAATTCAAAATCACAACAATATCCATTCATTAACTTTCCAACCGGGTTCACTTCTTTGGTTTCTTCTTGTTATTCGTACTAGGTCCTGCATTGTTAATTTTTTTGCATTGGTAGGGCATTAGATGCGTCTACGTCAGACCCATCTACGTCCTTCAATCAAATAAGATTTTTAGTATGAGTAATTGTTATCATCACTAGTTATATTCAGCAGGACCAGTATGACACTAGTTATACTCAGTAGGACTAGTAGTCCTATACAGAACTAGTTTGCCATTTTGCAACACAACTACAACCCTAAATCTATCACATACCTTGGACGGTTCAGACACATTGACCGAGTCCCTTTCACCACTACATTCCTCAGCATTGAATCCATCTACATCTTGCAATCAAAGTAGATGTTCAATATTCCAAACTTTTATCATCACTAGTCATACTTAGTAGTCCTAATCACCTTATGCAAAACTATTACTCAATTTGCCCGTTTGTTCCACAATTCTAAATCTATCTCATACCTTCAAATTGAATCGAAAATCCCCAAAATCAAAACCCTAATTTCAAATTGAATCGAAAATCCCCAAAACCAAAACTCTAATTTCATATTGAATTGAAAATCTCCAAAATCAGTGAATTGAAACCCTAATTTAAAAAAAAATTCTCATTTGATTCAAAAACTTTTGATAGGATTCTCATTTGATTCAATTTGAAGAGATTGAACGCTTACATCTCCAAAGCGTTTGAAATAGATGGAGACGCAATGAATAGACGTCGATGGATAATTTCTCCGAAACCCAATCGTTTTCGCAATAGAGAAGAAAATGAAGAAGAAGAAGAAAAATTCTTTAACAAAAAAAGAAGAACAAGAAGAAGAAGTTGAAGAAGAAAAAGTTGAAAAGTTGAAGAGTTGAAGACAACGATCGTGGATCTAATGGCAAAAGTTATATGTTTCACAAATTCATTAATGGTTATTTAGTATTTCACCACTTTTTGTATTAAAAATAAATCAGAACTAAATTGTTAGGCAATTGTAGAATAAAAATTAAAATTTTGGCCTTTTCAGGTTAAAACCCGGATAAGAAAGGAAAATCTAGCTAGGTTGTATGGTGGACGGTGTGTAACGTGTCGAGATGATTAAAACATGAGTAAGGAGGTGTAAAGCTAAAAATTAAAAAAGTATGTCTATAAATAGTGACAAGTATTATTATGTCGAAGACTTAAAGAGACTGATTGATACTGTCTTCAAAAAGTATTTCCAATAATGGAGCATTCGATCTTAAGAAGAAAAAAAGTATTAAAGGATTTTCCCATTCCGGATAAGTAAAAGCCAAAATATAGAGCTTGTGTTAATTTTCTTCCGCGGTTTTTCTTTTGAATTAACAATTTGTTTGGTGTTTCTTATTTCTTGTTGTGTTTTTGAAAACAAGTTTCAATCTTTCAGAGTTATTGCTGACGTTAGGAGATGGAAACAATGTCTGAAAAAGTGGGAGCGATGGGTGGTAACATGGGAGCAATATTCGACGATGGAGTTTTCGATGGTGTGAAGAAAATAATTGTCGGAAAAGACTTCCATGGTGTAACTTATATCAAGATCGAGTACGAAAAGGACGGAAAATCTGAAATCCGTGAACACGGGACGATTCGCGGGGAACTTAAAGAGGTAATAAGATCATGACTTTGTCATTCTCGAAAACGATCTTATCAAACATTTTTAGCCTTATAAAATTTATTTGTTTCTAATGGAAAATAAAATCCAGTTTGCGGTGGATTATCCAAATGAATATATCACATCCGTTGGTGGAAGCTACGAACATGTGTTCAGCTATGGAACAGTGTTGATCAAATCCTTAATCTTCAAAACCACCTATGGAAGAACCTCTCCAATACTCGGTCATACTACGCTATTTGGAAAGCCAGAAGGGAGAGAATTCATGCTCGAGGGTAAAAATGGAGGAAAGCTTCTTGGTTTCCATGGACGTTCTGGTCAAGCTCTTGATGCCATTGGACCTTACTTCTTCGCTGTGAATTCTCCTCTTAAGCATTTTACACGTGAAGGTGGGAATGGCGGAAATGCTTGGGACGATGGCGCTTTCGACGGAGTTAGAAAAGTGCTCGTTGGACGTGGTGGTAAATTTGTGAGTTATGTTAAGTTTGAGTATGCGAAAGGCGAAAGAACAGTACCACATGCTCATGGAAAGAAACAAGAAGCTCTACAAGAGGTATTATTGATATAAAATTATGTGTAATTTGTGTTTATTTTCTAAATTTTGGGGGAAAAAATATTCTAACGAAATTGTGGTTGCAGTTTGTGGTGGATTACCCAAATGAACATATTATATCAGTAGAGGGAACTATTGATAGCTACCTTACATCGCTTATGTTTAAAACATCAAAAGGAAGAAACTCCCCTGCTTTTGGTAATGTGGTTGGTAGGAAATTTGTGTTCGAGGAGAAAGATTTCAAGCTTGTCGGGATTTGTGGTCGTTCCGGTGATGCTATTGATGCTCTTGGTGCACATTTTGCGCCTCTTCCTGCGACGATAACTCCTTCCTTTAAACTTCCAGCAAAAGGCGGAAACGGAGGAGTTTCTTGGGATGATGGTGAACATGATAATGTGAGGAAGGTTTATGTTGGACAAGGAGACTCTGGTGTGGCCTTTGTTAAGTTTGATTACAATAAGGGATCGGAGTTGCTTGCCGGAGACGGTCACGGGAAAAAGTCATTGCTCGGAACAGAAGAGGTAATTAATTACAATTCTTGGCTAAGAAGTAGTGATTTTAAAGACATGAAGTACGATCCATACGCGAGGCCAAATAATTCTACCGATATTTTTAAGGTGCAATAGTAATTTTAGATTTCCCAAGTCTGATATATACCATCTATTACCACACCTTTTACCCGAAATGCACATGTCAAATTTTATAACTTACAAACTGAGAGCTGTTTGGTTTTGTATTTTGGCAGTTTGAAGTTGATCCAGATGATTACATCACATCTGTGCAAGTTTACTACGATAAAATATTTGGCTTGGACACAGAAATTATTACGGCTCTAATATTCAAGACATTCAAGGGCATAATCTCTCAGCCATTTGGCATGACCTCAGGAGATATGTTCTTGCTCGAAGGCGGCAAAATCACCGGTTTTCATGGAACTTCGAGAGACGTACTTCATTCTATTGGAGCGTATATGTCTCTTTCGCCTACTCCAATGTTGCGTGGCAAGTGGATCCAGGTACGTAGGAGAGTTGAACATACGGTTATACGGTCCCTTTGGTGCCACATTTTAAAGTTTGTATTCGGTCTAATGATTTCATAATTTTTGCAAGTCATTTCGGTTAGGTTCAGTTTTGAAGAAAGCCTAAATATAGAAAATAATCATACTTTACCTTAATATTCTTTTAGTTGAACATAATCAATCTATTTTCCTAACTATATTTTGACTTTAAATTATGAACTTTTAAATAAATTACTGTCATATGGTTATGTTGTACACTAACTTAGGTTTGAGGTTCTATTTTTATTTTATTTTGTTTGTTTTGTACCAAAAACATGTGCTATTGATCGGAATAGTAAAAAAACTTAATTCGAATTTTGGATCGAAATTTTCAGCCTGGTTCATGTGTGATTATGATTTTTGTTGTAAAAATTGTGTTGATTTTGTTATTATTATAGGTGGAACAAAAAGGCAAGGGTCCTGGACCAAGATGCTCACACGCTATATCAATGGTTGGAGACAAAATGTACTCTTTTGGAGGAGAGTTAACACCAAATTTCCACATTGATAAACACCTCTACGTCTTCGATTTCAAGACTCACACGTGGTCGATTGCTACTTCAAACGGCAGCGATCCTGACCTCCCTTGCTTAGGAGTCTGCATGGTAGCCATTGGCACTACACTCTACGTCTTTGGTGGCCGCGATGGCCACCGCAATTACAGTGGTTTCTACTCTTACGACACGGTTAAAAGCGAGTGGAAACTCTTAACTCACGTCAATAAAGGACCTGAGCCGCGTAGCTTCCACTCGATGGCTTCTGATGACGAAAACGTTTATGTATTTGGTGGAGTGAGTAAGACGGCAAGACTCAACACACTTCATGCTTATAACATCAAAGATCAAAAGTGGATTGAGCTTCCGAATCCAGGAGATTCTTGCAAAGCAAGAGGTGGACCGGGGCTCGCGGTTGTGCAAGGGAAGATTTGGGTTGTGTATGGATTTTCCGGGGTTGCAATGGATGATGTTCATTGCTTTGATCCTGTTGAGAATAAATGGACTAAAATGGAAACAAAGGGCGAAAAACCGTGGGCGAGGAGCGTGTTTGCGATAGCGGTTTTGGGGAAATATATAATAATGTCCGGAGGTGAGACAGAGATGGATCCAAAGGCTCATTTGGGACCAGGGAAATTAACCAGTGCGGCTTTCCTGTTGGACACGGAAAGTTTGATGTGGGAGAAGCTAGAGGAAGGTCATAGCCCGCGCGGATGGTGCGCGTCCACGACCGCTTTGATTGATGGTAAAAAAGGGTTATTGATGTATGGAGGTAAGTCTCTGACCAATGATCGGTATGAAGATATCCTTTTCTATGGAGTAGACTCTGCTTAAGACCACTCGGTGTTGATGAGTTTGTGAGTTAAGTTGCATCAAGGGAGTAATATTGTTTGTGGGACCTAAATAAATTTAAGGTTTAAGACTCTTGCTCGGTGTGTCTACATATTATCTTTGTGTGTTTTGTTTTAATGATGTTCAAACATATCGAATCAATAAGTGAAGAACCATGGAAAGTTTCTATGTGAACGTTCAATTTATCAAGGTTTTCAAACGGCTTTACCTTTGCCATTTAACGTGTAATGTATTTAGTAGACATCTAGTTTCCAAGGAATATATATAATTTTCCTTAGGGTTGCAGAATCTTGTCGAAAGAATAATTATTAAATTGATTCAGTAAACAAAAAAAAAGAGCTAATGCCCAAAACTTTTTACTCCATTAACTAATATAGTTTTTTTTTAACTTCAACAAAATAGCGCCTTAAATTTCACCCAAAAAGTTATCATTAGGATTTTCATTTAACTAAATGTATTTGTTTTCCTCTATTACAACGTAATAAATTCTTTGAAAAATTAACACATGCAACAGAGCCAAAAAAAAAGGCATTCAAAACCGGACATCATTTTATAGTTGAGACTTATCACCTATCTCTATCACATGCATAGAGTCCAACATATTCCAACGTTTCTCCACACTTTATTAAGCTTTTAGGGACATGCATGTGAGCTGTTTTCGGTGTTAGGAAAATTTAATTTTCCCAATTATATGGTCTTATATATAGCTCATTAATTTCCTTATGGAAATGTTGTTCTTTAATAACATTTGGTGAAAAATTACAAGAAGTCTAATTTCCATTAAGGTTTGTGGAAGGAAGAGTGGTTAAGTGGTAAGTTTAAAATCCATAAAGTAAACCTTAATAAAGAGTGGAAGAAAGAGTGGTTAGGTAGCAAACATTCATGGATGACATGTATTAAGAACCATTGCCACACATGTCTTAAGAGCCATAACTTGACAAGTATTAAGAACCAAAACCACACAAATGTCTTAATCTCTTACCATGATGGATGGTTGAGATTAAAACCCTAATGAGGAACTTTGGTGCGGTCTCGCAATTGGAAATTGAATCAATACCATTTGGCTAGGTAGAAGAAGGCTTGAAAATGATGTAAAGAGAAGGTTCAAATTCTTTTTGGTGGTTAACTCTCAAATGCAAGTGTCACATTTAGCAAAAGCAAGAAAGAAAAGAGACAAATGATGCAAACAAGGCAATGAATCCAAAGTTCTACCAAATACCCTCTTGTTGCATTCTCTCATCTCTCTTTTCTCACTATCTCACGTTTAACCACTAGCCCTTTTTGGCTAAATATTTCTTTAATACTCTCAAACTTCCTCTTTTCTTCTCTTTTTGATCAAAATCCTAGGGGGTACTCTTTTCTTTGCACTAGCTCTTTCTATCTTAGCATTCTCTAACATATTTTCTTCTCTTTTGATTTAATCTAAGAGAATGCTAAGCCATCATTTTTCTTTTAAACACTTAGAGCTATATGGTTTCATCTTAATTCCATTCCCTAGAACTTATTCTTTCTTCTTCTTTCCTTTATTCTTTCTTTTCACACTCAACCACAAACCCAAAGATATTCAATAAAACACTTAACCATTTTGATTTCATTCCCCACCTAAGACTAGTCTTAGACACAAGAAACTAGTCTATTGGAAACTTTGCCTTGTCGTCTCTAATGCTTGCAAGATTTTACCAATGCAACACAAAGAAAAATGCCTCACTCAGAGAACATATGCAAGGGTTTGAACAAAATGGTCTTGGGTTTAAAAGGTGCGGTACCATCCTCATCTAAAAAAAATGAACTTAGATCGGGATAGCCATTCAAATCAAGATAAGAGCGGTAAAAATAAGGCAAACATGATTTGAATGTCAAGTATTTATCCATAGTTATGATTCAAAATCCAAAAGCGAGAAAAATAAGTCAAATTTAAGTTCAAGTTGATAGAGTCAAATGTAGATCATGCAAGTTTCTAATGAGTAGGGATTTTCAAAGAAATAAGATCCAAGTATGGATGAGCCTCTACTTCATGATTGTTAATGCATCGAAAGAGTTCTAACGAGGGCATAGTATCGAATCCTAAAATGAGACTTTACAAGGAAATTTCATCATTGTTCCCTATGCAAAAATGCAGATGCAATCCTAGAAGTTCGTTTTTTTTTTTTTTTTTTTTTTTTTTTTTTTTTAAAAAAAAACAATTAAAAATCCGACTCAATGAAAATTCAAATAACTAACCGCTCCCCCGGACTTAAATCACACCGTCTCCGGTGTGAAAAAGTTCAAGAGATTGGAGACTCAATAAAACAGAAACAAATATGGAATAATACAATGATGAAAGAAGGGTGAAAGAAAATATCACCGAGTAGAAATTCGTCATCAGAACTCTGGAGACTCCTCAGAATCCATTGGATCCTCGGAGTCAGCTGCGTCATCATCTGATCTCGGTTCGGTGGAAGGTCCAGCAGGCGGAGGCATGTGACTTCCAGCAAAGTCTGATCCTCGGACCGCATCTGTGCTCCGTGAACAAGAAATGGCACTCCAAATGTTAGACATCATGTTATGGAGTTTCTGAAAACTCCTGTACTGCCAATCAGTGCGCTCTGGTGCGGTCCAAGTCTCTCGAGGCAGAGAGATGGCGAACTGGTTCTCGTACGGTGGAAACTGGAATCTCGTCTCTGGGTTGGTGGGAATACTACTAGGACCTGCATAGTCTGAATCTCGTCCGATGTGGCGGCGCTTCCTGTGCCGCATTGGAACAACTGGATCGGTATCCTGAGGTGCGATTGGTGGCAAGAATCGCACATTATCTATGGTGGTGAGAGGCACATGCTCACTAGGTAGCGCAATGGACTGCAGGTTTCCAGCCAAGTCAGTGTATTGCCATCTATCCGCAACTAGCCATCGGCTCTGAATGAGGTGTTGCACATCCAAGAGTGCAGGTGCTGGGATTACCTCGGTGCCTACAAAATCAATCCCGTGGTGGATAAAAATTGGAGTTAAAAGACTTCCACAAACCTCTTGCTTCTTCTTTCCCGATCCTCCGAGAGCCCTAAATTTCCTCTCCGTCAGGAAATGTGCAAATACCGCTCCAAAGTTAGTGCGCTGATCGCTAGGATACTCGTTGTAAATCTCTGATACTAAATCTGGCATCCCGAAATGCAGTAAGACTAACTCATCAAGACGCAGAGCTCCCGGTTCCTCCTTGCAGAACATAGTAGTGCTTAGAGCCTTTGCGACGATACGGATGATCGGGTTCCTGATCAGAGTGAGTTTCATGCTGCGCGATGTTGCAGGACCCGAACCGATCAAGTGCCACAGTCGATCGATCTCGCGGAAACTATGACGATCAGGGAATTCCAGACGTTGAGAATATTCATCAAAACCATATAATCTGCACAATCTTGTGAGCGAAATCTTGTATGAAGTCCCATTGATCTTATACCATAGGCGACCATGCTCGGCTCTTCTGTGATCATCCGATGGGTAATAAACCTCACAGGAACTGTCGTACTAATTCAGAATAGAGAGGATATTGGTGTGTAGCCATGGTTCCAAAACCCATACGATGGAGAAAGTCTATCACTTCATCCAACATACCATATTTCTACAGCATCTCACGACATATAACTCTAGTTGGCAATATCTCAACATTGAGAAGACCATTGTAACAGATGCTGTTGTACTTAACCCAACCGTCTCCTTTTTGCTTGTTCGCATACGATGGTTCTTTAACTAAACCCTTCCGTTCTAATCTAGGGTGTATATCTATTCCGGGGAAGGGAGTACCGTTTCTTCTTGGCCATTGAGCATTTGAATTGCGCGAACTGTGCGATCGACGCGGAGGGTCCGGTTGAGAAGAGGTCGCTTTTTCTTTAGCTTTTTCCGCTCTCGTCAAGCGTCTTTGTTTATCGTGAACGAGCTTCGTTCGTTGCTCGTCTTCTTCATTCGGGTCAATTTCGGGTGGTGGAGGTGTAGCACGCGGATCCATTACGCGAACCATGGCTGCAAAACGAACCACCTTAGAGTGAAAACAAATCGAATTGAACTTCAAAATCCAAAGAGAACATAACCCAAACCCGGAATTTTCTCAAAATAACAACTTCATACCTTTGGTAATCGAACGAATTGATGCAATAATCAGAATAAGCGTGTAAAATCGAGTGGATTAGAGCCAAAAATCGTCAAAAACGAATGAGAAATGAAAAACTTAAGGTTTGAAGAAGTTGTGAAGAAAATCTCCAAGAGCACAAAGAAAAAGGGGAGATTTCGGCGGTTTTGATCGGTGAAAGGGGTTGGGGTCATGGTTTTTCAGTTTATAGGGTTAAAAACCGGTTCAAAAGAAGTGAACCAAACCGGTTTTTACCGAAAATCGAAAGAATTATTACTTACCTGGGTGCGGGACCGACCGGTCCTGATACTAGATCGGTCGGTCTTGTCTACACGGATCGATTTGTTCAATACAGATCGACCGATCGGTAAATAGGACCGACCGGTCCTATTTCCAGAGACATTTGGCTCTTCGGGTGAGACGATGGGATCGACCGGTCGGCATATGGGACCGACCGGTCCTATTTCCAGAGACATTTGGCTCTTCTTGTGAGACGAACAGGATCGACCGGTCCTAAGATAGACCGACCGGTCTGATCGTCTGAGTCCCAATCCAACGAGTTGTGGCGACAATTCCGAGGAAAAATAAAGAGAAAACAAAAAAAAAAAAGGTAAAATTGAAAAACCAAAAATGAAAGAAAGTATGTACACTTACCGGTGGGTTGCCTCCCACCAAGCGCTTGTTTAACGTCGTTTAGCTTGACGTGTGTTTCCGTTTTAGGCTTGAGACGAATCCATACGAGGATTAGAGACCTTCTTGTCTGGACCAGGGCTCGGTTGAGGTGGGTTGAGGCATGGTCCATTTGCTCCTTGACCACTCACATTCAGTTGTATAACCTTGCTCATCATACTAGCCATAGCTGCTTGACCTTTCTCTTTAAACTCCGGAGTGATGATGGCCTTAACCTTAGAGAAAGGCTTAGACATACTCTTGCTCTGCACTTTATACTCGATCGTGTTCCCAACACATCTTTGTGGTGTCAAGCTCACAAGCGAACTTGTACCATTCTTCTCTTGGTTTACTACGTCCCGCTTGTTAATCTTTTTGGGCTTCCATGTTACATTGTCTATGGAAACACAAGAGCCATACTTACCGCTATCTCTGTCCGATATGGCACTGTAGGAGACTTTCTTGTCGACGTTAGCGAAGACTATTTTTTTGTTCGGTAAGTCCACAACCGCTCCTACTGTTGCTAGGAAAGGCCTTCCTAAGATCAAGGGCACTTGTGAACCATTTTTCATCTCCACAACCTGGAAATCAGTCGGGATCAAGCAATCCCCAATTTGGATATTCAAATCCTCAATGAACCCTTGTGAAGTTGTCACCGAGGCATTCGCCAACTTTATAGACATTGGAGAAGGCTTTATACCAACAATGCCCAACGATTTTGCAATAGCCCTTGACATGAGGTTAACGCTAGACCCGGAGTCACACAAAGAATCTTCAAAGTTGATTCCGAAGATGAGACATGGGACAACAAACTTTCCTGGATCTTCAACCTTTGGCAATCTCCTCAATGGTGGTCGTGCTGCATTACTCCTTGCCATTTTCTCAGGAATATCTAGTTTCTCCGAATTGATTGAATCTCTCTGATCTCTAGGTGAAACTGGGTAGGGGATTGGGGGTTCATAGATACGCGACTGAATCTTGTTAACAAGTTCGTTCGGTTGAAGCACCGTAGAAGAAGGTCCAGCAACCTCTTCACCCTTTTTCGGTGGGAATATCTTTTCCTTACCAAGCGTGATGGCATCCACAGGCTCCCTAGTGTTTACAACCGGTTTGCTTGGGAGGATTCCTTGTATATTCTTGACTGCATCGGCGGTGTGAGCGACTATAATATCAAGCTCCTTTGCATGAGCGTATATAGCTTCAAACTTACTGTTGAGATCATCGTACATGCTAGCCACCCTGACATTGATCTCACTAGCGTATTTCTGCTAGCTGAGTAAAGCCAACTGCATAAGGGACTTCAGTTCGTCTTGAGAGTTAGATGCATGAGCTTGAAAGCTTTGATTCTGCACATAGTCTTCACCCACATAGTTCACCTCAACATATTGCTCATTTCCTTTGTTCTCACAAAGCCTGAAGCTTCTCTGATTTCTCTTCAACAACATGTTCACTTTCGCTGTCAGCTCATCAATCTTCTGTGACTCAACACTGCTGACATGTACATGCTCATTATAGTCGTGGCATCGACTCCTGGAACTTGCAGCCAAGTTCTCTATCAATTGATATGCTCCTTCCTTGGTCTTGGTCATAAAATTACCATTACTCGCAGCATTCAAAGTGTTCCTATGATCACGATCAACACCATCGTAGAAGATACCCAGCAAATTTTCATCGGTAAACCCATGGTGTGGACATTCCCTCTTGTACTCCTTGAACCGTTCCCACGCCTCACAAAATGACTCTCCTGAATGTTGCTGAAACGTGGAGATCTTGTTCCTTAGACTCGCGGTCATGGTTTTGGTGTAGAAGTGGTCCAAGAACGCTGCTCTACATTGCGGCCAGGTCGTGATGGATCCAGCTGGTAGCGACTTGAGCCAACGGGAAGCTTTGTCCGCGAGTGAGAAAGGGAAAAGCTTGCACTTCAGGAAATCCGGGTTCATCCCATTAGAGCTCGTTGTGGAGCAAATCTCCTCGAAGTTCTCTATATGGTCCAACGGAATTTCAGCAGGAAGTCCATGGAACAAGTGCAGCTTAACAAGCGATATCAACTGCGGTTTGATCTCATAATCATTCCGGTCAACAGGAGGGGGAACTATAGCAGTTCGGTTCCGGTAGAAAGCGTGGGGATTGTCCATATCCCCAATGGTACGCTGCTGCTCACGCGCACACTGTTGCATTTGAGCCATTTGTTGTTCAAGCCTTCGAATAGCAGCGGCTACATGACCGTTTGCAGCTCGGTTGTCTGTTTCGCCGCCCATATTGGCCGAGTTAGACACCTGAAACACACACAAAAGAAAACAAAAATTAAAATTAGCAAAATTCTTAGACTATAAATAAAATCAAATCTCAAAGGTAACGCAATTGGTCCCCGGCAACGGCGCCAAAAACTTGATGTCAGAGGTTTTAACCCAAATAAAACTGCAAGTGCACAGACAATCGCAGTAGTATAAAAGGTATCGAATCCACAGAGACCAAGGTTACACTATGAGACTATAGATTTTGATTTAAAGCTAAGATAAAATATGGGTTTTGATTTTCGTAACAAGCAACAGCAAATAATCAACGATGTAAATTCAATAAAGAAATGCACTAGATCAAGGTCATTCGCCGGCGATTTCGAATTGAGGACTGAGCATCTATTCAGGATTCAATTTAAGTGCGGTCTAGAACTCAAACAAGAATGCAATATTGCCTCACTGTCGTGAAGGATCAATATCTTTATCTACATCCTAAATGCCTAAACTGTCGTTTGGATCCAGTGATGAAGACAAGAAGAAATGAATTGGTTCGAATTGTTCACAATTGATGGTAACAATCAACTGTCGTTGGTTACACACCAATTGCTCACCAATGGGTTATCTAGCAACCTAGAGCACTTTCGTGAATAAGTTCAACTTGAAAACAGAGATTAGGTGTACAGGCTAACCTAAGCGTTATGAATCCCAATTGATGAAGATGAATGATAATCTATCCTATTTGGCTCAGTCACTAATCAATCCTAAATCACCATTGAAATCCCTCAATCTAGCTAGAGGACTACTCGAACATAGAGAATGAAATCGCAGCAGTCAACGAGATAGAATTCATAATGATAAATGGAAAAGATAAGGAATTAGAATTCTTCTCAATGGGTGTTGTGAATTTATCCTCCAATTGTTACAAGCAAATCCAAAAGGAATCAATGAGGAATAGTTTCAAGGGTTGAGGAACCCAGCAAATCTCCAAGAAAACGTAAAAAGAACTGTTTTAGAAAAATGTTTCAGAACCCAGGTTTAAGAGGTGGCTACCTCTTATTTATAGAGAAAAATAGGTTAAAATCGGATCAGGCATGGGACCGGTCGGTCTGAACCCAGACCGGTCGGTCTGTCTTCAGGTGGTTACGATCTTTGAGCGTGGATCGGTCGGTCTCCTCACGTGGACCGGTCGGTCCGCTTTCCAGAGAGTTACGGCTTCTTTGATTCTTCGGGTGAGCAGGTGCTCGATCCAAACCGAGCAGGTGCTCGATTATGAAAATCACCATCTTTTCTCCAGATTCGTCCATTTAGCTCCAATGACCGCCACTGACTCCAATCCATGCTTGAAGGCCTCCTAGAACCTGAAAAGACACAAAAGGAACTAGAAAGAACCAAAAAGACTAAAGAAGCAATACGTAAAAGAGACCAAAATACTAATATATCAAGTGGCAAGTTTAAAATCCATAAAGTAAACCTTAATAAAGAGTGGAAGAAAGAGTGGTTAGGTAGCAAACATTCATGGATGACATGTATTAAGAACCATTGCCACACATGTCTTAAGAGCCATAACTTGACAAGTATTAAGAACCAAAACCACACAAATGTCTTAATCTCTTACCATGATGGATGGTTGAGATTAAAACCCTAATGAGGAACTTTGGTCCTCTCTCCACCTATAAATACATGTCTTACTCCATCTTAAAGGCAAGTAGCTTAGAGAGAAACACAACACCTAAAAAAAATCTTGTGGGCAAGGGGAGGGAAATACTTATTTCCTAACTAAGGATTAAGTTCCGTCTTCCGTTTCCATTAACCGATCAAGAATGAATCAAGGTATTCCGCTAACCCTCTTTATAATTTATTATGTGGTTAAGATAGATGTTTAAAGATCTTAGGTTTAATGTAATTATGTTCTCATGCATGTATATAATCTTACATGCATGTTGATTATTCTTACATTCGGGTCTACCATTTTTCAAGTATGGTTTTTTTACCGTTTTAACTTGTTCAATTTGTTAAACTTGTTGATATATATTGTGTGGCACAGAAAAAACTTTGATTAAATTCTCTCCTGTCATCAATTTTGTAGCGGCAGCAGAAGACAAAATATACCAATTTTATAATTAGAAATTTAAATTCCCTCTCACATTACATTTTATACTATTATTAATCTCTCATTTATCTATAGATCATCGGTTTCATTTTTAATGACAAAGAACAATAAAATTAAGCTAACATTCATGTATTAGAAAACATTATCTTCATAAACATGACTTTTCAATACTCATATATATAGTGTACAATTAAATATTTTCATATAGCCACTTTTCTTAACTCAGTTTTAGTTTTTATTTATTTAATTTTACGTTTGCATATACTCTGAAAAATTAGACTTATTCAATTAGTTATAACTTAAACTTGATTAAGAATAAAAATAAGTGAGAAATGTTTTAATCAGAAAAGATAGACTAATTTGATTTTATAAAGAAGCTTATAACCAAAATACATTATCACACAGAAAACTTGACTGGATAACAATCGTTAGGTGCGCATGAGCTTTGCTCATTTTTGTTTGGTATAACAAATTCATGTTTCTTGGCTTTTTTATTTGTTCGTTAAACCACGCTGAAAACATTTCTCTCAGGTTATTGTAACAAAAAGGTAACCGTTTTCAAGAATCATAACCACTGTCATTGTCACGAACAAAAACTGTATAAGTCAGTTTCACTTTCAAATTATTAAATCAATTTTAAAGAAGAAAAAATAAATGTTTGTGACAATTACAAAACAGTAGAAAGCATATCGTTTGCAAATTTTATTTTTACATAACAGTGAAAAAACAGTAATTTAAACTTATCTCAAAATTGGTTTGATAAATACCACACCATTACTCTTCTACTCACACCACACCATTCCTCTGTTTTACTCAAATTACTTTTCTCTCTTTCATTTTGGTTTTTATTTTCTTTTTTTCTTGAGTATTGACTATTTTTATTTATTGATAAAAAAATTATCCTCTCTAACTAGTGATACTAGCTCACAAATTTTTGTAACTAGCTATCAACGGTGTGTTATTTTTTTTTCTTCAATGCTAACTACATATAGCCAATCTTTATTTTTGGGTTTAACCGGAAAAGTGAACCAAAACAAATCAAAGTGTTGTAATCAGACGCAACTCGCTTGTGTGCGACGTTGTGTATTTCTGGATAGATTAGCTTTTTTTACTTAAGTGATTGAGTGATTGTAAAAGTTTAGTAAAGTTTTTGGAGAAGATAAATTTGTGTGTAGATTCGGAAGTTAGCAACTGATTAATCTCGCTATGTCTTCGAAGAGTACCATACATTCTCAGTTACCCTAGAGGGTTGGTACGACTCTTCCAATATCATTCAAAGAATCAAGTTTCTAACCAACAAAAACATTTCTCGGTCCTTTGGATACGAGTATTCGGCAGATGGAACACAATTCTCATTAGTTTTCATGGATCCTCTGATTCTTATCTCAATTCTCTTGGAGCTTATTTTGTACCAATCTCTTCTTCCTCTTCCACCGTGACTCCTCCCAATAATGTGACCAAGATCTACATTTCCACTGGTAATGAAGGAACTGAGTAAATCAAGTTCGAGGATATTGTAAACGGAGAGGCAAAGGAAAGACCCTTTCATGGTGTGAAGGGTAAAATGTAATTCAACGGTGTGTTAACATTTTTTTTTTGCTTTTGTTACACCCTTGAATACTTAGACATTATACTCACATCTTGACCAAAGTTTTCTTTTGAATTTCTGTAGGTTGTGATAAGCAATCCTCCGAGCATGAGTTTCTCGTTTTCGTCAAGAGTTGGTATGAGTCTTCCAAGATTTTCCAAGGAATTAAGTTTAAACCGATAAGAACAGTTCTGATTTCTTTGGTTATACGAAAATCATCGGGTGGAAATGGTAGAACAACATTTGACGATGGTGCTTTCGATCATGTAAGAAAAGTTTACATTGGTCAAGGAGATTCCGGTCTGGCTTATGTCAAGTTCTAATACGAAAAAGACAGGAACATTGAGACTCGAGAGCATGGCAAAAAGACATTGTTAGAAACAGAGAGTTTGAGGTTATTTTAGATGATTACATTACATCAATGGAAGTTTCACTCGACAATGTCTTTGGCCTTAAAAGTGATATCGTCACTGCTATTGTCTTCAAGACCTTTATGGGCAAAACATCACAGCCATTTGGAATGGTGATTGAGAACAAATTCGAACTTAAAGATGGTAATGGAGGGATATTTGTTGGATTCCATGGAAAAGCTACTGATGTTCTTTACGCTCTTGGCGCTTATTTCGCTCCAACAACAACAACTACTTCAAGTCTTCAACTACTACTCCATTGACTCCTTCTTATGCTAAGAAGCTACAAGCAAAAGGTGGTAATGGAGGAGCCTGTTGGGATGATGGTGTTTTTGATGGTGTTAAAAAAGATATTTGTAGGTCAAGGAAACGACGGTGTAGCTTTCATCATGTTTGAATATAACAAAGGCGATCAAGTAATCATCTGTAACGATAGTGGGGAAAAAAAACTATGTAAAACTGAAACGGCTCTCTCTCTCTCTCTCTCTCTCTCTCTCTCTCTCTCTCTCTCTCTCTCTCTCTCTCTCTCTCTCTCTCTCTCTCCCTCCCTCCACCTAACCGAGAAGTTAGGGTTTATGTTTTCTTGCTTCTCAAAATTCGAATTCTTGACCTAATTTTCTTCTTCTTTTTACGTAATTGGAGCTTGATTAACCAAGTGAATACATCACTTCCGTGGAAGATTACTATGACACAGTTTTTGGAGTTGGAGCCGAAGTCGTGACGAGTCTTACGTTCAAAACTAACAAGAAAACGTCTCAAATATTTGGAATGAATGGTGGTGATTTTTTCGAGCATAAGGAGGATGGTTACAAGATCGTTGGATTCCATGGAAAAGCTGGTGATTTATTTCATCAAATTGGAGTCCATGTTGTGCCCATTTTCACCAAATACAGAATTACTGTCGAGTTTACCTTTCTTTACGTAAAATAAGGTCCATGTTTATAGATTTGTGTCACTCTAAGTCTTGAGTTTAAACTTCTAAGGTTTTTTTGCTAAGAAAAAATTCTAAGGTTTTACTATGTTTTGTGTGGGTTTTTTAGAGTCGATGCTTTAATATGATTGAGTTCATGTTTCATAAATTAGCAAGTTTTAGTACAACTGATCAGATATGCCAGTTTAACATCTAAAAGGATACTTGAGCAGGTTGATCAGTGCCAGAGGCGGAATAGGGATGATCTCTGAAGGAGTTTTTTTTTTTCATTGAAAAAACATGAACCAAATTTCTGTATTACTTTCAATATCTCTCTCTTTTGCTATTTTATTTCTTTCGATGTCTCTCTTTTGTAGATTATGATTTTGACGGAATATAATATATCTGATGTGAATCAGATTCGTGTTCTCGATTAAATCTTTCAAAACCTGCAATCATAAAATAATTTAAGAAAACACAATAACTAGATATTGAAATTTGTCGATTCATGTCTCTCATATTTGTGTGTCCCCACTATAAGTTATCATTTCCTCGGAAACTATATATATAGAGAGGTCTTTTGTTTCCAGATTCAGTTTTGTTCATTGTTTTCTGATTTTTGTTGATTTTGTTATGTTTGCTTTCTTCCTCAAGTTTGTCTAACCAGTGTTCGCTTGGTCTGCTTTTTTATCACCGTGCCGTCTTCATCCTGAATATTCTTGCAACATTCTTATCACCGTTGGTCTCTTTTGACATCTCTTTCTTTTGCATTTTTTTATTGTGTTTCTGGATAAACAACCCTAATTTCGTTTCATATATGCTTGATCATTGTACATGTTATTTGTTCTGATGTGTTATTAAATTATACTAGATTGCAATAGGGAGTAGGATTTTTTTGGTGACCAAGTAATTAAAAAAAACCATTGTTTCTCTTGATATGCATAAATATCCATTGTTGTTATCTGCCAGTGGTCAAGTGTTGGTTTTCACTTTGTTTGGTTGACAAAAGATTTGGAGAAAAGTTGTTTTCTCTATGACCAAGTGCCTCACGTTTCACACATGTTTGGTTTTGGTTTTCAATTAGTACCATTAGAGAAGGAAAGAGATTGTGAGATTTCAATCTGTTTAGTATTTTGTGGTTCTTAGCGAACGAATTAGCATATGTACTCATTTATTGTTAGTGTGATGATATATGCAGATGAACTCGAGGCAATTTACCACATTCAACCTTAACCAGTAGATTGGAACTGAGTTTAAGCCTTGAGACTTGTCATTTCTTCTTACATCAAATCTATTCTTATAAACGTTGTGAGATTGATTTTCAATGTTCTCTTGGAAATAGCATCTTTTTGTTTCTGTAGTTATGTTTGATATTGTGTTAATAACTATTAACCCCTCTGTGTGTATTCTTAATTTTTTCTCAGCAAGATCTATTATTGCCTTTTAACAAAGAATTCAGTTTGTGTTTTCTTGGTTTGTTTTTGGGAACACAACCATTGTATGTAGGAAGGACCTGAAATTTGAGTTGTAATGCAAAGTGTTCTTAGGTGTGCTCTATTCCAATTATTTTCTGACCTCTCTCTCATTTCTGTCTGAAATATTGTTTGTAAATTGTATTAATAGTACTTTGGGATTTCTTTGGTTAGGAAAATATTGACTCGTATTTGGCATTTCTTTGTTTTAGGTCAAATAGTCTTCTGGGTTGAGGTTGAAACTGCATATGTATATAAACGAGTTTTCAAATTCGTTTTTCATTTCTTTATTAATATCAACTATGGAATTTCTGTTTAGTGGCATTTGCTTATTGAAATTTATTTTAATTCTCTTTTGTTCATCGTTTTGCTTAAACAACTTAAATTGTCTCTCTTTAATCATTTAAGTATCAGAATTCTCCTGTTTTAAAAACTCTGGACTGTAGAAATGGAATACTGTTTGAAGAGGGTTTAATTGGTTAAGTAACCATGCAAAAATTTAAACAAACAATTGAACCAATTACTTGGATTTTTGTCTTCAATATTGTTTCCTTCTTCTTTCACCATATGGTCACATAATTCAATAAAAAGTCATTATATACCATTTAATCTTGTCATATTGAGATAGTTCATTCTCGAATATTGAAACTGTAATGATATGTGATCGTCTATCATGAAGTATTACTTAGTTGTGCGTAATCATCACTCATGGATCATTTATGTATGCCTTACTTGCTTTCATCCCATGTTAATGAGATTGTAGTTTATATGTATTATGTATACATATTGATGCTATGAACATAAAGGAAACACTTTGATAAGTGATAGTGTAAGAAATTCTTAGATTGAAATGCACAAAATTGTTTTGGTAAGAGCTTATGGTGTTAAAATTATAGAATCAAGATTTAGTGCTACAACCGTAAAAACAAATTTTGACACGAAAATTGTGTGGAATCACACACATTCATGGCATACTCCATGGCCTTGGCGGGGTGAAGGACCATATCGTCTCGGAACTCAGACGTATGCCACAAGCCATGCTTAAGTGCAGCGATTGCCACGATGTTATTCGCAAGAGCACATCCTTGAATCAATCCATAAAGCTTCAGAGAGTTTCTTTCTCGCTCACATGTTTCATTTTGTGTGAATATCTCATCTTTTTCTCCATTACTGATACAAGCAACAGAGGCGCAAAAGAATGTTTAGGAATTTTCTCTGTATTCTCAAAAGGTTCGTACAAGGGATTATATATGGAGACATAGGTAACCTAGTTTCCTAAGTTACAAAGATCTGAGGAATATATTCAGGAATTACATTTTAATGAGAATCATTCATATAAATGGGAAAGATATCCCAATACCCCTCCTCAAGTTGGAGCATGGAGATCGGTAATGCCCAACTTGTCGATGAATAACTCAAACTCTTTCTTGCCCAAAGCCTTTGTAAAGATATCCACTAGTTGAGCATGTGTGGAGACATAAGATGTTGCAATGTTCTTTGAGAGAATTTCATCCCTAATGAAATGGCAATCAACACCAATAAATCATCATAGCTTCAGAATGACTTACACCTAAGTCCTCGAGTATCCTCTTTAGCCACATCAACTCCTGAGTAACATAAGCCATCGCGCGGTATTCAGCTTCGGCCGAAGAACGGCTAATTGTTAGCTGCTTTTTGTCTTCCATGAGATAGGTGATGATTCTAACTGAACAAAATAACCAGTAAGAGATCACCGCGAGATTGGACAACCTGCCCAATCGCTGTCACACCAACCATACAGTTTCAAATCCGTTTGAGATTGAAGCAAAATTCCTTGTCCTGGGTTTTGTTTCAAATATCTGACCACACGGAGAGCTGCTTCCCAATGTCATTACGAGGTGTTTGCATGAATTGAGCTAATGTGCGGACAAAGTAAGCCTAATCGGGACGTGTTACTGCAAGATAGATAAGCTTGCCCGCTAGACGTCTGTATGGTTTTGCATCTCTTAACGGTGCCGATGTAGAAAGAGCAAGTCTGTGATTTTGAGGCAAGGGGAAGACAGCTGGTTGTGCACCGAGAAGTCCCGTTTCACTGATGATATCCATCGCGTACTTTCATTGACAAAGGTAAAAACCAGTAGAATTGCGAGCCACCTCTATCCCAAGAAAATATTTCAATAATCCCAAGTCTTTCATATAAAAACAAGACTGACATGTATGCCTTGAATTTAGCAATTTCAGCCTCTGAATTTCCAGCCGCAATGAGATCGTCGACATACACAAGAACTCGCAAAGAAACGCCATTATTCTCAAGAGTGAATAGCAAATAATCAGACCAAGATTGTGTGAATCCATAATCACCAAGGGCCTTTGACAATTTAGCAAACCAACATCTTGGAGCTTGTTTTAAACCATAAAGCGATTTATGTAATCGACAAACCTGATTCGGATCTTTAGTTTGAAATCCTGGTGGAGGTTTGATGTAAACTTCTTCTTCCAAATCACCGTGTAAGAAAGCGTTATGTACATCCATTTGATGTACAAGCCAATTACGACCGGCAACAACACCAAGAAATACCCGTACTGTATCTATCTTTGCAACCGGTGCGAAAGTCTCTCCATAGTCTTCTCCTTCTACTTGCCAATTTCCAAGCACAACCAGCCGAGCTTTATATCGCTCGAGTGTTCCGTCAGACCGATACTTAAGCTTGTATACCCATTTGCTGCCTATCGCCTTTTTCCCTTCCGGTAAAGTTGTTAAACTCCAAGTTTTGTTCAATTCAAGAGCGTTAATTTCTGCTGCCATTGCTTTTCTCCATGATTCATTCTTCACAGCCTGAGAATAGGATTTAGGTTCTACTGCCGATGTGATAGCCACTTGGAAAGCACGGTGCGAGGCAGAGAAACGATCACAATTGACATCTATATATAATAGCAAACTTACTTTTTGAACCTAATGACGTCATCATTTTTTTGAAGAAATTTTCTTTTCACATCCAATGGTTCAAATTAAATGTGACTATAAATGAAGAGTCTTATCAAACCAAACCAATGGTTCAATTTCACATAGGGCATGTTCTTTTGCTTAACGCTGCGGCAGCGACACTGGGACCGAGAAACAAAAACGGTGATCACCGCAGTTAGAAATAAAGCAAAACGACGGTAATAGACAGTGGCGTAGATTAAGAGGTGACGCTGGGAAGTATTGATTTAGAGGGGCGTCACCAATAGATGTCTCTTGATTTTCTGGCGGTAGCGACAGAAGAGAAAACATATTGTTGTGTCACCAAAATTAACTCATAGCTCTCCACAGTCTTGAGCCACAAGAAATTAGTATGTTCGTCTTGAACGACGGTTACTCTCTTTTGGTCGCTTCTGCAACGTTAAGTAAAAGAACACGCCCATAGCAGATGGTTGTTATGGGCAACCAATGATCCGAGTTTATGCTTGGTTGATGCTTGGTTATCTCAAAATCTTTTGCCTCAAAAACATTCCACGGTTAGGCACTTTTATATTATTTAAACTTTCGGTCTTACCATCGTTATGACATATGGGTTAGTAAACATAGGTTTAGTACTAATATTGTTACGTAGTAACAGAGACAAAGGAAATTGACATCCTTCGAAGAGCACATAAGTCTAGACTATGGCATGACGCTTTGCGAGTTTGAAGAGCAAGGCGCTTTGCGAGTTCGAAGTTCTTTATTATGATCATTTTTTTGCAACACATTAGTCCTCATCCTCTCTTTCTTTTGTAAGTGTCGTTGATTTGTTATATATATGATTTTAAAGATGATGTAATTATGTAAACTGACATTTCGCTGGGGATTGTGGAAACGACTCACCCTTGTTTCTTTACATTCCAAATAATGATAAGGTGTGTAAAATTTGATATGCTTTAACCTGGTCTTTCCGTACAAAGCATTTGAATACTTATATTGATTGAATTCGCCCAAATTTTCACTTGTTGAGAAATCCTTCACTAAGCATATTCGGACATAGTTTCAAAATTTACTACTTCCTATCAAAACCACCCTCTACACAATTTATGAATTGATTGTCCGGTGGTTTTATAATTTAACTGTGTTGAATGATCATCATGGGAAATTTGTTGGCTTAATTGTCTCTAGAATTGTAGTTACTAGGTTATAACTTATAGTCATAGGCACGGTTTTATAGCTCTCGGAGTATGGATTTTGTAAATTGAACTTCTACACTAAACACTATATCTATCCGTTTTTATTTGTATGTTTGTGTATCATTTCTTAAAATTTACAATCTTCTTTACACATTTACCTTGTATTTCTTCCACCTCATTCCTCTATATCATTCAAAATGTTTAAAACGCATGGGCATTTGTTTATTTCTTCATTCTCCCTGGTTTTGGTTGTGTGGATAGCAAGTCTCAAGTTAGTTGGCTTTTGATTTCAGTTTTGGATTATCTCCTTCATTTATATATTTGTTAGAAACATTTTGCAAATGGGAACGAGGAATTTTTAAGGACTCCAAGGACAAAGAAACATATGATATGCCCAATTACTCATTCTCCTTCCATATAATATTTACGTTACCAGCATGCACGTAGGTGTAGAATTTTTGTTTTCAACAAGAACTCCAACAATATGTTTGCTTTCGTTTAGCTTTAATAGATTTGTAATTTTATTCACCTAAGAGTATCTATATTATACATCAATCAAAAGTTATTTCTTACATTTAGTTTAATGGTTTGTAAATGATAAGTAGAATTGAAAACTAAAATCCATTTATACTTTTATTTACGATTTTTAGGTTTTTCTAAAATCTACGATACTACTACATCATTGGTGATGGATTAAACACTACTATGGTTTGAGAATTATATAATGATTTTACCTTAAACTTTAGAGATAAATTAAATCTAGACACAAGAGATATTTAAGGACTGTCTTCCACAATATCATTATCAATTAAAGGGTCTACACAAACACACCAAATGGCGTTTCAATTATGTTTCAAAGACAAGAACAACAAGAATTCTTAATGTGAGTACTATATCTCCCTCTATACTTTCTTTTATAACTAAATTAACGTCTGTTTAAGGTGAAAAAGGAATATCATGATTTTCTCTTTTCTTTGCAAATTTCGGGTTGTACACAATATTGGCCATTTGAATGCTTAAAGATTTAAGCATTCAAAACCCAATAATAAAGAACTAAATAAATAAATAACTTGTTCCCAAATATAAAGAATGAAACTAATAACAATAACATGTTTCACAAAAAATGAAATAATACTTTGGATGGTAATAAGATCACAAAGAACATGCATGATATTATAAAATGTCATATGTTTAATTTTACAATTGCATTTTACAATTTTTTCATCCAATAAATTTTATTTTACCGTGCGGAACGCGCGAATTTGTTTCCTAGTATCCATTAACAGAAGGGAAATTAGAAAACATATAGAGGGATAGATAAGGATGAAAATTAATTTGAGATAATCAAATTAAAAATTAATACATAGTTATCCCAAATAATTAAATTCTAAAAAAATATTCACATAAAGGCAAAAGTAAATTACGTTGTAATAAAAACTTAACTTTCATTATGATGAATAGTTACCTCTCTAATAATATAATAGATAGATAGATATATTATTGATATGTTTCTAAAAAATATTACTATTGACATATTATTTAAGAAAATAGTTAATATACATATATGTACTTTTAATATGTGTTATTATATTTTCTTCAAACATTGTGCATGCATATGATGTGGTATGTATAAATATTAAGTTTCTTTCTTTGAAAATATAAATATTAATATAATCAGTTCAAGTGATTAGGACTCAAAAGAAAAAGAACAATCTCTCTCTCAAGACATGGGGTTTTACATTAGAGATTTGTTGACGAGGGTTTCTCGATTGCGATTGGTATTGAGAAGATTTTTCTTTTATGTTTTAATTTAAATTGCATTATTGATAATACTAAAATTTCTTTTCAAATTTGTGGTCTTGTTTCTTTTATGTCTTTTATTTAGTATACAACAGTTTTTAACTAATTTTTAGTTAGAGTTGTATAAAGCCTTTCTCTCACTTTTTTTTCATTTGTACATGTTTTATTTAGGGCAATTCTCAAAAATACCACAAAATTAAAATGAAGTTTTAATATTCAAAACTAAACCCTAAACCCCCAAATCCAAATTCTATCTTCTAAAACTATATCCTAACTTAAGAATATTTGACCCGAACCCAAAAATGTAAATTACAAATCTATTGAAAATCAATAATTGTATTTGTGGTATTTTTGGAACTATTGAAAAAGTTGTATTTTTGGAATTTAAAAACAAAATGGTTACATTCTAGGAAATTCTTCTTTTATTTATCATTTAAGTCATAGTAATTATTATTTAACCACTTTGGTGTCAGTTTCACATAATAGGGTTTTTCTTTTTTTTTTCCTTTTTTAATTAGAGAAAATATATAGAATTTGGCTTCACCCAGATTGGAGCCATTAGTAAAAATGATAAATCACGAGAGAAACAAAACATAAAAAAAACTAGAGAAAAATTGAATAAACGTGTACAATAACAAAAAGAAAAAGTGCCAAATAAAATTGGATTCTGTTCTCACTAAAAATTTGGCAAAAAAATAATGCAACGGACATGAAAAAAATGTAAAACATCAACACAGATCTGAATTTGAATTTGCTGATAATTGAAATTAATATAGCATATTGATTTCTCCAAAAACACCAAAATTCATTGAATTGATTAACTTCCTGGTTTTTTTTTTTTTTTGTCACGATTAACTTCCTGGTTATAGAAAAGAAATTATAACATAAATTGAACTTTTATCCCACAAAAAAAAAAACATTTACTGAACTTAAATATATTGGCATCCAGATCACCTAATAAAAAAAACAGTCTTCAATTATAACGAAGAAACAGAAAAAAGCAAATGAATAATGTGGGGATAAGAAGGGTTTTAACCTGATATAGTCCAAATTTTATAAAAAAATTCTAACTAACCTATCTAATTCTAACTGACCCAACTAAATCAAATTCTCATTTTTAACCCTCTACTTTATTATTATAATTATTCTAATTAATTAAATCCAACAACTAAATAATAAATCAACTTTCTCATTCTTTCTTATGGGCAATTAGAAAAACAAGACTGAGAAACAGAGCCACCGGATTCACAGAAACAGAGCCAAATTCACTCTGCTGATTTTTCTAATTTTCTTCTTCCTCTTGTTATCTTCATTAGGTCACAAAAAACCAGAGCCACCGAATTCTCTTTTTCTTTATGTATGGGTTTTTTGTATTTTGGATATTGGACTTGTTTTATAAGTGTTTTAAGGGAATATGATAGATTTAGTGATGGAATAGCAGCTAAATCGTTCTGGAATCAAACGAAATCGAATAAAAACGAAACTGCAGAGGTATAACTGGGTACAACTGGTAATACTGAGAGTAAATGATATTTGTCATTTTCTTATTCTTTTGCAAGAGACAGTGAATTGCACAATCATATGTTTTGATAATCGAGGATATTATTCATGGGAAGGTGATTACACAAGATGGAACTCAAGAGGAGATTGATTAGTTTTGTTTTTATGAGACTTTTTGTGTGTTTCTCTCTGCCAGGTATAACTGGTACAACTAAGTATAACTTTGTTGTTTGCTTGTTCTGGATATTGGGCTTGTTTTGTAGGATGTTTTGTAGGGTAATGTGATATATATTTTGATAAAATAGCAGCTAAATCATTCTTAATGATTCTATTAATCGGATGAAAACAAAAATGTTAAGGTATCGATACGTACCGCACTGGAGGAGGTGACTTTTTCACACTACTACTGCCAGGTACAACTGGTACTACTAGGTATTACTATGTTGTTTGTCTTGTGTGTTCTTTATGTCTAAGTATGACTTGCTTATGAGTTGATTTGGTACCTTTTAATTAGTAGAATTATTATTTAATGAGTGTACGCCTGAAACATAGGTGAATAGAAAGTATAATTTACAAAATTAAGCTAAAGGTAGCCAAAACTACACCTTATATATGTTAATGTTTGAGTAGAAGCACTCATTGTTAGTAGAAACACACAATCATTGTTTTATCCCACTTTTAAATACATGAAACCCTAGTAACTTTGATTAAATGGATCAATTGAGTAAGTCCTACTAAAACAATTATGATTTGACATATGTACTACTGATTATACGTGAAAACAGTCCAAAGTATGACTATATGTAAGTTGGTACTACTAGGAAACTGGATATGACTATATGTATAATTATAATGTTTTTTTATGTTTTGGCGGCACATGTGTTAGTCATGTAAATTTTTTTTTTTTTAATACACACGTGTTATATGCATAAATTGACAATAGTAGAATCAATAGGACCAGTAGTACCAAATACACTTAAACATAAAAATTAGTTCTTACACTTCCATTCATATTCCAGTACATAAAATCATAATCCAAAAAACATAAATAGGTAGATAAGTTCTTAAAACCACAATCCTAAAACATTTTTCCAAGTAAAAATTGCAATTCAAAATCACAACAATATCCATTCATTAACTTTCCAACCGGGTTCACTTCTTTGGTTTCTTCTTGTTATTCGTACTAGGTCCTGCATTGTTAATTTTTTTGCATTGGTAGGGCATTAGATGCGTCTACGTCAGACCCATCTACGTCCTTCAATCAAATAAGATTTTTAGTATGAGTAATTGTTATCATCACTAGTTATATTCAGCAGGACCAGTATGACACTAGTTATACTCAGTAGGACTAGTAGTCCTATACAGAACTAGTTTGCCATTTTGCAACACAACTACAACCCTAAATCTATCACATACCTTGGACGGTTCAGACACATTGACCGAGTCCCTTTCACCACTACATTCCTCAGCATTGAATCCATCTACATCTTGCAATCAAAGTAGATGTTCAATATTCCAAACTTTTATCATCACTAGTCATACTTAGTAGTCCTAATCACCTTATGCAAAACTATTACTCAATTTGCCCGTTTGTTCCACAATTTTAAATCTATCTCATACCTTCAAATTGAATCGAAAATCCCCAAAATCAAAACCCTAATTTCAAATTGAATCGAAAATCCCCAAAACCAAAACTCTAATTTCATATTGAATTGAAAATCTCCAAAATCAGTGAATTGAAACCCTAATTTAAAAAAAAATTCTCATTTGATTCAAAAACTTTTGATAGGATTCTCATTTGATTCAATTTGAAGAGATTGAACGCTTACATCTCCAAAGCGTTTGAAATAGATGGAGACGCAATGAATAGACGTCGATGGATAATTTCTCCGAAACCCAATCGTTTTCGCAATAGAGAAGAAAATGAAGAAGAAGAAGAAAAATTCTTTAACAAAAAAAGAAGAACAAGAAGAAGAAGTTGAAGAAGAAAAAGTTGAAAAGTTGAAGAGTTGAAGACAACGATCGTGGATCTAATGGCAAAAGTTATATGTTTCACAAATTCATTAATGGTTATTTAGTATTTCACCACTTTTTGTATTAAAAATAAATCAGAACTAAATTGTTAGGCAATTGTAGAATAAAAATTAAAATTTTGGCCTTTTCAGGTTAAAACCCGGATAAGAAAGGAAAATCTAGCTAGGTTGTATGGTGGACGGTGTGTAACGTGTCGAGATGATTAAAACATGAGTAAGGAGGTGTAAAGCTAAAAATTAAAAAAGTATGTCTATAAATAGTGACAAGTATTATTATGTCGAAGACTTAAAGAGACTGATTGATACTGTCTTCAAAAAGTATTTCCAATAATGGAGCATTCGATCTTAAGAAGAAAAAAAGTATTAAAGGATTTTCCCATTCCGGATAAGTAAAAGCCAAAATATAGAGCTTGTGTTAATTTTCTTCCGCGGTTTTTCTTTTGAATTAACAATTTGTTTGGTGTTTCTTATTTCTTGTTGTGTTTTTGAAAACAAGTTTCAATCTTTCAGAGTTATTGCTGACGTTAGGAGATGGAAACAATGTCTGAAAAAGTGGGAGCGATGGGTGGTAACATGGGAGCAATATTCGACGATGGAGTTTTCGATGGTGTGAAGAAAATAATTGTCGGAAAAGACTTCCATGGTGTAACTTATATCAAGATCGAGTACGAAAAGGACGGAAAATCTGAAATCCGTGAACACGGGACGATTCGCGGGGAACTTAAAGAGGTAATAAGATCATGACTTTGTCATTCTCGAAAACGATCTTATCAAACATTTTTAGCCTTATAAAATTTATTTGTTTCTAATGGAAAATAAAATCCAGTTTGCGGTGGATTATCCAAATGAATATATCACATCCGTTGGTGGAAGCTACGAACATGTGTTCAGCTATGGAACAGTGTTGATCAAATCCTTAATCTTCAAAACCACCTATGGAAGAACCTCTCCAATACTCGGTCATACTACGCTATTTGGAAAGCCAGAAGGGAGAGAATTCATGCTCGAGGGTAAAAATGGAGGAAAGCTTCTTGGTTTCCATGGACGTTCTGGTCAAGCTCTTGATGCCATTGGACCTTACTTCTTCGCTGTGAATTCTCCTCTTAAGCATTTTACACGTGAAGGTGGGAATGGCGGAAATGCTTGGGACGATGGCGCTTTCGACGGAGTTAGAAAAGTGCTCGTTGGACGTGGTGGTAAATTTGTGAGTTATGTTAAGTTTGAGTATGCGAAAGGCGAAAGAACAGTACCACATGCTCATGGAAAGAAACAAGAAGCTCTACAAGAGGTATTATTGATATAAAATTATGTGTAATTTGTGTTTATTTTCTAAATTTTGGGGGAAAAAATATTCTAACGAAATTGTGGTTGCAGTTTGTGGTGGATTACCCAAATGAACATATTATATCAGTAGAGGGAACTATTGATAGCTACCTTACATCGCTTATGTTTAAAACATCAAAAGGAAGAAACTCCCCTGCTTTTGGTAATGTGGTTGGTAGGAAATTTGTGTTCGAGGAGAAAGATTTCAAGCTTGTCGGGATTTGTGGTCGTTCCGGTGATGCTATTGATGCTCTTGGTGCACATTTTGCGCCTCTTCCTGCGACGATAACTCCTTCCTTTAAACTTCCAGCAAAAGGCGGAAACGGAGGAGTTTCTTGGGATGATGGTGAACATGATAATGTGAGGAAGGTTTATGTTGGACAAGGAGACTCTGGTGTGGCCTTTGTTAAGTTTGATTACAATAAGGGATCGGAGTTGCTTGCCGGAGACGGTCACGGGAAAAAGTCATTGCTCGGAACAGAAGAGGTAATTAATTACAATTCTTGGCTAAGAAGTAGTGATTTTAAAGACATGAAGTACGATCCATACGCGAGGCCAAATAATTCTACCGATATTTTTAAGGTGCAATAGTAATTTTAGATTTCCCAAGTCTGATATATACCATCTATTACCACACCTTTTACCCGAAATGCACATGTCAAATTTTATAACTTACAAACTGAGAGCTGTTTGGTTTTGTATTTTGGCAGTTTGAAGTTGATCCAGATGATTACATCACATCTGTGCAAGTTTACTACGATAAAATATTTGGCTTGGACACAGAAATTATTACGGCTCTAATATTCAAGACATTCAAGGGCATAATCTCTCAGCCATTTGGCATGACCTCAGGAGATATGTTCTTGCTCGAAGGCGGCAAAATCACCGGTTTTCATGGAACTTCGAGAGACGTACTTCATTCTATTGGAGCGTATATGTCTCTTTCGCCTACTCCAATGTTGCGTGGCAAGTGGATCCAGGTACGTAGGAGAGTTGAACATACGGTTATACGGTCCCTTTGGTGCCACATTTTAAAGTTTGTATTCGGTCTAATGATTTCATAATTTTTGCAAGTCATTTCGGTTAGGTTCAGTTTTGAAGAAAGCCTAAATATAGAAAATAATCATACTTTACCTTAATATTCTTTTAGTTGAACATAATCAATCTATTTTCCTAACTATATTTTGACTTTAAATTATGAACTTTTAAATAAATTACTGTCATATGGTTATGTTGTACACTAACTTAGGTTTGAGGTTCTATTTTTATTTTATTTTGTTTGTTTTGTACCAAAAACATGTGCTATTGATCGGAATAGTAAAAAAACTTAATTCGAATTTTGGATCGAAATTTTCAGCCTGGTTCATGTGTGATTATGATTTTTGTTGTAAAAATTGTGTTGATTTTGTTATTATTATAGGTGGAACAAAAAGGCAAGGGTCCTGGACCAAGATGCTCACACGCTATATCAATGGTTGGAGACAAAATGTACTCTTTTGGAGGAGAGTTAACACCAAATTTCCACATTGATAAACACCTCTACGTCTTCGATTTCAAGACTCACACGTGGTCGATTGCTACTTCAAACGGCAGCGATCCTGACCTCCCTTGCTTAGGAGTCTGCATGGTAGCCATTGGCACTACACTCTACGTCTTTGGTGGCCGCGATGGCCACCGCAATTACAGTGGTTTCTACTCTTACGACACGGTTAAAAGCGAGTGGAAACTCTTAACTCACGTCAATAAAGGACCTGAGCCGCGTAGCTTCCACTCGATGGCTTCTGATGACGAAAACGTTTATGTATTTGGTGGAGTGAGTAAGACGGCAAGACTCAACACACTTCATGCTTATAACATCAAAGATCAAAAGTGGATTGAGCTTCCGAATCCAGGAGATTCTTGCAAAGCAAGAGGTGGACCGGGGCTCGCGGTTGTGCAAGGGAAGATTTGGGTTGTGTATGGATTTTCCGGGGTTGCAATGGATGATGTTCATTGCTTTGATCCTGTTGAGAATAAATGGACTAAAATGGAAACAAAGGGCGAAAAACCGTGGGCGAGGAGCGTGTTTGCGATAGCGGTTTTGGGGAAATATATAATAATGTCCGGAGGTGAGACAGAGATGGATCCAAAGGCTCATTTGGGACCAGGGAAATTAACCAGTGCGGCTTTCCTGTTGGACACGGAAAGTTTGATGTGGGAGAAGCTAGAGGAAGGTCATAGCCCGCGCGGATGGTGCGCGTCCACGACCGCTTTGATTGATGGTAAAAAAGGGTTATTGATGTATGGAGGTAAGTCTCTGACCAATGATCGGTATGAAGATATCCTTTTCTATGGAGTAGACTCTGCTTAAGACCACTCGGTGTTGATGAGTTTGTGAGTTAAGTTGCATCAAGGGAGTAATATTGTTTGTGGGACCTAAATAAATTTAAGGTTTAAGACTCTTGCTCGGTGTGTCTACATATTATCTTTGTGTGTTTTGTTTTAATGATGTTCAAACATATCGAATCAATAAGTGAAGAACCATGGAAAGTTTCTATGTGAACGTTCAATTTATCAAGGTTTTCAAACGGCTTTACCTTTGCCATTTAACGTGTAATGTATTTAGTAGACATCTAGTTTCCAAGGAATATATATAATTTTCCTTAGGGTTGCAGAATCTTGTCGAAAGAATAATTATTAAATTGATTCAGTAAACAAAAAAAAAGAGCTAATGCCCAAAACTTTTTACTCCATTAACTAATATAGTTTTTTTTTAACTTCAACAAAATAGCGCCTTAAATTTCACCCAAAAAGTTATCATTAGGATTTTCATTTAACTAAATGTATTTGTTTTCCTCTATTACAACGTAATAAATTCTTTGAAAAATTAACACATGCAACAGAGCCAAAAAAAAAGGCATTCAAAACCGGACATCATTTTATAGTTGAGACTTATCACCTATCTCTATCACATGCATAGAGTCCAACATATTCCAACGTTTCTCCACACTTTATTAAGCTTTTAGGGACATGCATGTGAGCTGTTTTCGGTGTTAGGAAAATTTAATTTTCCCAATTATATGGTCTTATATATAGCTCATTAATTTCCTTATGGAAATGTTGTTCTTTAATAACATTTGGTGAAAAATTACAAGAAGTCTAATTTCCATTAAGGTTTGTGGAAGGAAGAGTGGTTAAGTGGTAAGTTTAAAATCCATAAAGTAAACCTTAATAAAGAGTGGAAGAAAGAGTGGTTAGGTAGCAAACATTCATGGATGACATGTATTAAGAACCATTGCCACACATGTCTTAAGAGCCATAACTTGACAAGTATTAAGAACCAAAACCACACAAATGTCTTAATCTCTTACCATGATGGATGGTTGAGATTAAAACCCTAATGAGGAACTTTGGTGCGGTCTCGCAATTGGAAATTGAATCAATACCATTTGGCTAGGTAGAAGAAGGCTTGAAAATGATGTAAAGAGAAGGTTCAAATTCTTTTTGGTGGTTAACTCTCAAATGCAAGTGTCACATTTAGCAAAAGCAAGAAAGAAAAGAGACAAATGATGCAAACAAGGCAATGAATCCAAAGTTCTACCAAATACCCTCTTGTTGCATTCTCTCATCTCTCTTTTCTCACTATCTCACGTTTAACCACTAGCCCTTTTTGGCTAAATATTTCTTTAATACTCTCAAACTTCCTCTTTTCTTCTCTTTTTGATCAAAATCCTAGGGGGTACTCTTTTCTTTGCACTAGCTCTTTCTATCTTAGCATTCTCTAACATATTTTCTTCTCTTTTGATTTAATCTAAGAGAATGCTAAGCCATCATTTTTCTTTTAAACACTTAGAGCTATATGGTTTCATCTTAATTCCATTCCCTAGAACTTATTCTTTCTTCTTCTTTCCTTTATTCTTTCTTTTCACACTCAACCACAAACCCAAAGATATTCAATAAAACACTTAACCATTTTGATTTCATTCCCCACCTAAGACTAGTCTTAGACACAAGAAACTAGTCTATTGGAAACTTTGCCTTGTCGTCTCTAATGCTTGCAAGATTTTACCAATGCAACACAAAGAAAAATGCCTCACTCAGAGAACATATGCAAGGGTTTGAACAAAATGGTCTTGGGTTTAAAAGGTGCGGTACCATCCTCATCTAAAAAAAATGAACTTAGATCGGGATAGCCATTCAAATCAAGATAAGAGCGGTAAAAATAAGGCAAACATGATTTGAATGTCAAGTATTTATCCATAGTTATGATTCAAAATCCAAAAGCGAGAAAAATAAGTCAAATTTAAGTTCAAGTTGATAGAGTCAAATGTAGATCATGCAAGTTTCTAATGAGTAGGGATTTTCAAAGAAATAAGATCCAAGTATGGATGAGCCTCTACTTCATGATTGTTAATGCATCGAAAGAGTTCTAACGAGGGCATAGTATCGAATCCTAAAATGAGACTTTACAAGGAAATTTCATCATTGTTCCCTATGCAAAAATGCAGATGCAATCCTAGAAGTTCGTTTTTTTTTTTTTTTTTTTTTTTTTTTTTTTTTTAAAAAAACAATTAAAAATCCGACTCAATGAAAATTCAAATAACTAACCGCTCCCCCGGACTTAAATCACACCGTCTCCGGTGTGAAAAAGTTCAAGAGATTGGAGACTCAATAAAACAGAAACAAATATGGAATAATACAATGATGAAAGAAGGGTGAAAGAAAATATCACCGAGTAGAAATTCGTCATCAGAACTCTGGAGACTCCTCAGAATCCATTGGATCCTCGGAGTCAGCTGCGTCATCATCTGATCTCGGTTCGGTGGAAGGTCCAGCAGGCGGAGGCATGTGACTTCCAGCAAAGTCTGATCCTCGGACCGCATCTGTGCTCCGTGAACAAGAAATGGCACTCCAAATGTTAGACATCATGTTATGGAGTTTCTGAAAACTCCTGTACTGCCAATCAGTGCGCTCTGGTGCGGTCCAAGTCTCTCGAGGCAGAGAGATGGCGAACTGGTTCTCGTACGGTGGAAACTGGAATCTCGTCTCTGGGTTGGTGGGAATACTACTAGGACCTGCATAGTCTGAATCTCGTCCGATGTGGCGGCGCTTCCTGTGCCGCATTGGAACAACTGGATCGGTATCCTGAGGTGCGATTGGTGGCAAGAATCGCACATTATCTATGGTGGTGAGAGGCACATGCTCACTAGGTAGCGCAATGGACTGCAGGTTTCCAGCCAAGTCAGTGTATTGCCATCTATCCGCAACTAGCCATCGGCTCTGAATGAGGTGTTGCACATCCAAGAGTGCAGGTGCTGGGATTACCTCGGTGCCTACAAAATCAATCCCGTGGTGGATAAAAATTGGAGTTAAAAGACTTCCACAAACCTCTTGCTTCTTCTTTCCCGATCCTCCGAGAGCCCTAAATTTCCTCTCCGTCAGGAAATGTGCAAATACCGCTCCAAAGTTAGTGCGCTGATCGCTAGGATACTCGTTGTAAATCTCTGATACTAAATCTGGCATCCCGAAATGCAGTAAGACTAACTCATCAAGACGCAGAGCTCCCGGTTCCTCCTTGCAGAACATAGTAGTGCTTAGAGCCTTTGCGACGATACGGATGATCGGGTTCCTGATCAGAGTGAGTTTCATGCTGCGCGATGTTGCAGGACCCGAACTGATCAAGTGCCACAGTCGATCGATCTCGCGGAAACTATGACGATCAGGGAATTCCAGACGTTGAGAATATTCATCAAAACCATATAATCTGCACAATCTTGTGAGCGAAATCTTGTATGAAGTCCCATTGATCTTATACCATAGGCGACCATGCTCGGCTCTTCTGTGATCATCCGATGGGTAATAAACCTCACAGGAACTGTCGTACTAATTCAGAATAGAGAGGATATTGGTGTGTAGCCATGGTTCCAAAACCCATACGATGGAGAAAGTCTATCACTTCATCCAACATACCATATTTCTACAGCATCTCACGACATATAACTCTAGTTGGCAATATCTCAACATTGAGAAGACCATTGTAACAGATGCTGTTGTACTTAACCCAACCGTCTCCTTTTTGCTTGTTCGCATACGATGGTTCTTTAACTAAACCCTTCCGTTCTAATCTAGGGTGTATATCTATTCCGGGGAAGGGAGTACCGTTTCTTCTTGGCCATTGAGCATTTGAATTGCGCGAACTGTGCGATCGACGCGGAGGGTCCGGTTGAGAAGAGGTCGCTTTTTCTTTAGCTTTTTCCGCTCTCGTCAAGCGTCTTTGTTTATCGTGAACGAGCTTCGTTCGTTGCTCGTCTTCTTCATTCGGGTCAATTTCGGGTGGTGGAGGTGTAGCACGCGGATCCATTACGCGAACCATGGCTGCAAAACGAACCACCTTAGAGTGAAAACAAATCGAATTGAACTTCAAAATCCAAAGAGAACATAACCCAAACCCGGAATTTTCTCAAAATAACAACTTCATACCTTTGGTAATCGAACGAATTGATGCAATAATCAGAATAAGCGTGTAAAATCGAGTGGATTAGAGCCAAAAATCGTCAAAAACGAATGAGAAATGAAAAACTTAAGGTTTGAAGAAGTTGTGAAGAAAATCTCCAAGAGCACAAAGAAGAAGGGGAGATTTCGGCGGTTTTGATCGGTGAAAGGGGTTGGGGTCATGGTTTTTCAGTTTATAGGGTTAAAAACCGGTTCAAAAGAAGTGAACCAAACCGGTTTTTACCGAAAATCGAAAGAATTTTTACTTACCTGGGTGCGGGACCGACCGGTCCTGATACTAGATCGGTCGGTCTTGTCTACACGGATCGATTTGTTCAATACAGATCGACCGATCGGTAAATAGGACCGACCGGTCCTATTTCCAGAGACATTTGGCTCTTCGGGTGAGACGATGGGATCGACCGGTCGGCATATGGGACCGACCGGTCCTATTTCCAGAGACATTTGGCTCTTCTTGTGAGACGAACAGGATCGACCGGTCCTAAGATAGACCGACCGGTCTGATCGTCTGAGTCCCAATCCAACGAGTTGTGGCGACAATTCCGAGGAAAAATAAAGAGAAAACAAAAAAAAAAAAGGTAAAATTGAAAAACCAAAAATGAAAGAAAGTATGTACACTTACCGGTGGGTTGCCTCCCACCAAGCGCTTGTTTAACGTCGTTTAGCTTGACGTGTGTTTCCGTTTTAGGCTTGAGACGAATCCATACGAGGATTAGAGACCTTCTTGTCTGGACCAGGGCTCGGTTGAGGTGGGTTGAGGCATGGTCCATTTGCTCCTTGACCACTCACATTCAGTTGTATAACCTTGCTCATCATACTAGCCATAGCTGCTTGACCTTTCTCTTTAAACTCCGGAGTGATGATGGCCTTAACCTTAGAGAAAGGCTTAGACATACTCTTGCTCTGCACTTTATACTCGATCGTGTTCCCAACACATCTTTGTGGTGTCAAGGTCACAAGCGAACTTGTACCATTCTTCTCTTGGTTTACTACGTCCCGCTTGTTAATCTTTTTGGGCTTCCATGTTACATTGTCTATGGAAACACAAGAGCCATACTTACCGCTATCTCTGTCCGATATGGCACTGTAGGAGACTTTCTTGTCGACGTTAGCGAAGACTATTTTTTTGTTCGGTAAGTCCACAACCGCTCCTACTGTTGCTAGGAAAGGCCTTCCTAAGATCAAGGGCACTTGTGAACCATTTTTCATCTCCACAACCTGGAAATCAGTCGGGATCAAGCAATCCCCAATTTGGATATTCAAATCCTCAATGAACCCTTGTGAAGTTGTCACCGAGGCATTCGCCAACTTTATAGACATTGGAGAAGGCTTTATACCAACAATGCCCAACGATTTTGCAATAGCCCTTGACATGAGGTTAACGCTAGACCCGGAGTCACACAAAGAATCTTCAAAGTTGATTCCGAAGATGAGACATGGGACAACAAACTTTCCTGGATCTTCAACCTTTGGCAATCTCCTCAATGGTGGTCGTGCTGCATTACTCCTTGCCATTTTCTCAGGAATATCTAGTTTCTCCGAATTGATTGAATCTCTCTGATCTCTAGGTGAAACTGGGTAGGGGATTGGGGGTTCATAGATACGCGACTGAATCTTGTTAACAAGTTCGTTCGGTTGAAGCACCGTAGAAGAAGGTCCAGCAACCTCTTCACCCTTTTTCGGTGGGAATATCTTTTCCTTACCAAGCGTGATGGCATCCACAGGCTCCCTAGTGTTTACAACCGGTTTGCTTGGGAGGATTCCTTGTATATTCTTGACTGCATCGGCGGTGTGAGCGACTATAATATCAAGCTCCTTTGCATGAGCGTATATAGCTTCAAACTTACTGTTGAGATCATCGTACATGCTAGCCACCCTGACATTGATCTCACTAGCGTATTTCTGCTAGCTGAGTAAAGCCAACTGCATAAGGGACTTCAGTTCGTCTTGAGAGTTAGATGCATGAGCTTGAAAGCTTTGATTCTGCACATAGTCTTCACCCACATAGTTCACCTCAACATATTGCTCATTTCCTTTGTTCTCACAAAGCCTGAAGCTTCTCTGATTTCTCTTCAACAACATGTTCACTTTCGCTGTCAGCTCATCAATCTTCTGTGACTCAACACTGCTGACATGTACATGCTCATTATAGTCGTGGCATCGACTCCTGGAACTTGCAGCCAAGTTCTCTATCAATTGATATGCTCCTTCCTTGGTCTTGGTCATAAAATTACCATTACTCGCAGCATTCAAAGTGTTCCTATGATCACGATCAACACCATCGTAGAAGATACCCAGCAAATTTTCATCGGTAAACCCATGGTGTGGACATTCCCTCTTGTACTCCTTGAACCGTTCCCACGCCTCACAAAATGACTCTCCTGAATGTTGCTGAAACGTGGAGATCTTGTTCCTTAGACTCGCGGTCATGGTTTTGGTGTAGAAGTGGTCCAAGAACGCTGCTCTACATTGCGGCCAGGTCGTGATGGATCCAGCTGGTAGCGACTTGAGCCAACGGGAAGCTTTGTCCGCGAGTGAGAAAGGGAAAAGCTTGCACTTCAGGAAATCCGGGTTCATCCCATTAGAGCTCGTTGTGGAGCAAATCTCCTCGAAGTTCTCTATATGGTCCAACGGAATTTCAGCAGGAAGTCCATGGAACAAGTGCAGCTTAACAAGCGATATCAACTGCGGTTTGATCTCATAATCATTCCGGTCAACAAGAGGGGGAACTATAGCAGTTCGGTTCCGGTAGAAAGCGTGGGGATTGTCCATATCCCCAATGGTACGCTGCTGCTCACGCGCACACTGTTGCATTTGAGCCATTTGTTGTTCAAGCCTTCGAATAGCAGCGGCTACATGACCGTTTGCAGCTCGGTTGTCTGTTTCGTCGCCCATATTGGCCGAGTTAGACACCTGAAACACACACAAAAGAAAACAAAAATTAAAATTAGCAAAATTCTTAGACTATAAATAAAATCAAATCTCAAAGGTAACGCAATTGGTCCCCGGCAACGGCGCCAAAAACTTGATGTCAGAGGTTTTAACCCAAATAAAACTGCAAGTGCACAGACAATCGCAGTAGTATAAAAGGTATCGAATCCACAGAGACCAAGGTTACACTATGAGACTATAGATTTTGATTTAAAGCTAAGATAAAATATGGGTTTTGATTTTCGTAACAAGCAACAGCAAATAATCAACGATGTAAATTCAATAAAGAAATGCACTAGATCAAGGTCATTCGCCGGCGATTTCGAATTGAGGACTGAGCATCTATTCAGGATTCAATTTAAGTGCGGTCTAGAACTCAAACAAGAATGCAATATTGCCTCACTGTCGTGAAGGATCAATATCTTTATCTACATCCTAAATGCCTAAACTGTCGTTTGGATCCAGTGATGAAGACAAGAAGAAATGAATTGGTTCGAATTGTTCACAATTGATGGTAACAATCAACTGTCGTTGGTTACACACCAATTGCTCACCAATGGGTTATCTAGCAACCTAGAGCACTTTCGTGAATAAGTTCAACTTGAAAACAGAGATTAGGTGTACAGGCTAACCTAAGCGTTATGAATCCCAATTGATGAAGATGAATGATAATCTATCCTATTTGGCTCAGTCACTAATCAATCCTAAATCACCATTGAAATCCCTCAATCTAGCTAGAGGACTACTCGAACATAGAGAATGAAATCGCAGCAATCAACGAGATAGAATTCATAATGATAAATGGAAAAGATAAGGAATTAGAATTCTTCTCAATGGGTGTTGTGAATTTATCCTCCAATTGTTACAAGCAAATCCAAAAGGAATCAATGAGGAATAGTTTCAAGGGTTGAGGAACCCAGCAAATCTCCAAGAAAACGTAAAAAGAACTGTTTTAGAAAAATGTTTCAGAACCCAGGTTTAAGAGGTGGCTACCTCTTATTTATAGAGAAAAATAGGTTAAAATCGGATCAGGCATGGGACCGGTCGGTCTGAACCCAGACCGGTCGGTCTGTCTTCAGGTGGTTACGATCTTTGAGCGTGGATCGGTCGGTCTCCTCACGTGGACCGGTCGGTCCGCTTTCCAGAGAGTTACGGCTTCTTTGATTCTTCGGGTGAGCAGGTGCTCGATCCAAACCGAGCAGGTGCTCGATTATGAAAATCACCATCTTTTCTCCAGATTCGTCCATTTAGCTCCAATGACCGCCACTGACTCCAATCCATGCTTGAAGGCCTCCTAGAACCTGAAAAGACACAAAAGGAACTAGAAAGAACCAAAAAGACTAAAGAAGCAATACGTAAAAGAGACCAAAATACTAATATATCAAGTGGCAAGTTTAAAATCCATAAAGTAAACCTTAATAAAGAGTGGAAGAAAGAGTGGTTAGGTAGCAAACATTCATGGATGACATGTATTAAGAACCATTGCCACACATGTCTTAAGAGCCATAACTTGACAAGTATTAAGAACCAAAACCACACAAATGTCTTAATCTCTTACCATGATGGATGGTTGAGATTAAAACCCTAATGAGGAACTTTGGTCCTCTCTCCACCTATAAATACATGTCTTACTCCATCTTAAAGGCAAGTAGCTTAGAGAGAAACACAACACCTAAAAAAAATCTTGTGGGCAAGGGGAGGGAAATACTTATTTCCTAACTAAGGATTAAGTTCCGTCTTCCGTTTCCATTAACCGATCAAGAATGAATCAAGGTATTCCGCTAACCCTCTTTATAATTTATTATGTGGTTAAGATAGATGTTTAAAGATCTTAGGTTTAATGTAATTATGTTCTCATGCATGTATATAATCTTACATGCATGTTGATTATTCTTACATTCGGGTCTACCATTTTTCAAGTATGGTTTTTTTACCGTTTTAACTTGTTCAATTTGTTAAACTTGTTGATATATATTGTGTGGCACAGAAAAAACTTTGATTAAATTCTCTCCTGTCATCAATTTTGTAGCGGCAGCAGAAGACAAAATATACCAATTTTATAATTAGAAATTTAAATTCCCTCTCACATTACATTTTATACTATTATTAATCTCTCATTTATCTATAGATCATCGGTTTCATTTTTAATGACAAAGAACAATAAAATTAAGCTAACATTCATGTATTAGAAAACATTATCTTCATAAACATGACTTTTCAATACTCATATATATAGTGTACAATTAAATATTTTCATATAGCCACTTTTCTTAACTCAGTTTTAGTTTTTATTTATTTAATTTTACGTTTGCATATACTCTGAAAAATTAGACTTATTCAATTAGTTATAACTTAAACTTGATTAAGAATAAAAATAAGTGAGAAATGTTTTAATCAGAAAAGATAGACTAATTTGATTTTATAAAGAAGCTTATAACCAAAATACATTATCACACAGAAAACTTGACTGGATAACAATCGTTAGGTGCGCATGAGCTTTGCTCATTTTTGTTTGGTATAACAAATTCATGTTTCTTGGCTTTTTTATTTGTTCGTTAAACCACGCTGAAAACATTTCTCTCAGGTTATTGTAACAAAAAGGTAACCGTTTTCAAGAATCATAACCACTGTCATTGTCACGAACAAAAACTGTATAAGTCAGTTTCACTTTCAAATTATTAAATCAATTTTAAAGAAGAAAAAATAAATGTTTGTGACAATTACAAAACAGTAGAAAGCATATCGTTTGCAAATTTTATTTTTACATAACAGTGAAAAAACAGTAATTTAAACTTATCTCAAAATTGGTTTGATAAATACCACACCATTACTCTTCTACTCACACCACACCATTCCTCTGTTTTACTCAAATTACTTTTCTCTCTTTCATTTTGGTTTTTATTTTCTTTTTTTCTTGAGTATTGACTATTTTTATTTATTGATAAAAAAATTATCCTCTCTAACTAGTGATACTAGCTCACAAATTTTTGTAACTAGCTATCAACGGTGTGTTATTTTTTTTTCTTCAATGCTAACTACATATAGCCAATCTTTATTTTTGGGTTTAACCGGAAAAGTGAACCAAAACAAATCAAAGTGTTGTAATCAGACGCAACTCGCTTGTGTGCGACGTTGTGTATTTCTGGATAGATTAGCTTTTTTTACTTAAGTGATTGAGTGATTGTAAAAGTTTAGTAAAGTTTTTGGAGAAGATAAATTTGTGTGTAGATTCGGAAGTTAGCAACTGATTAATCTCGCTATGTCTTCGAAGAGTACCATACATTCTCAGTTACCCTAGAGGGTTGGTACGACTCTTCCAATATCATTCAAAGAATCAAGTTTCTAACCAACAAAAACATTTCTCGGTCCTTTGGATACGAGTATTCGGCAGATGGAACACAATTCTCATTAGTTTTCATGGATCCTCTGATTCTTATCTCAATTCTCTTGGAGCTTATTTTGTACCAATCTCTTCTTCCTCTTCCACCGTGACTCCTCCCAATAATGTGACCAAGATCTACATTTCCACTGGTAATGAAGGAACTGAGTAAATCAAGTTCGAGGATATTGTAAACGGAGAGGCAAAGGAAAGACCCTTTCATGGTGTGAAGGGTAAAATGTAATTCAACGGTGTGTTAACATTTTTTTTTTGCTTTTGTTACACCCTTGAATACTTAGACATTATACTCACATCTTGACCAAAGTTTTCTTTTGAATTTCTGTAGGTTGTGATAAGCAATCCTCCGAGCATGAGTTTCTCGTTTTCGTCAAGAGTTGGTATGAGTCTTCCAAGATTTTCCAAGGAATTAAGTTTAAACCGATAAGAACAGTTCTGATTTCTTTGGTTATACGAAAATCATCGGGTGGAAATGGTAGAACAACATTTGACGATGGTGCTTTCGATCATGTAAGAAAAGTTTACATTGGTCAAGGAGATTCCGGTCTGGCTTATGTCAAGTTCTAATACGAAAAAGACAGGAACATTGAGACTCGAGAGCATGGCAAAAAGACATTGTTAGAAACAGAGAGTTTGAGGTTATTTTAGATGATTACATTACATCAATGGAAGTTTCACTCGACAATGTCTTTGGCCTTAAAAGTGATATCGTCACTGCTATTGTCTTCCAGACCTTTATGGGCAAAACATCACAGCCATTTGGAATGGTGATTGAGAACAAATTCGAACTTAAAGATGGTAATGGAGGGATATTTGTTGGATTCCATGGAAAAGCTACTGATGTTCTTTACGCTCTTGGCGCTTATTTCGCTCCAACAACAACAACTACTTCAAGTCTTCAACTACTACTCCATTGACTCCTTCTTATGCTAAGAAGCTACAAGCAAAAGGTGGTAATGGAGGAGCCTGTTGGGATGATGGTGTTTTTGATGGTGTTAAAAAAGATATTTGTAGGTCAAGGAAACGACGGTGTAGCTTTCATCATGTTTGAATATAACAAAGGCGATCAAGTAATCATCTGTAACGATAGTGGGGAAAAAAAACTATGTAAAACTGAAACGGCTCTCTCTCTCTCTCTCTCTCTCTCTCTCTCTCTCTCTCTCTCTCTCTCTCTCTCTCTCTCTCTCTCTCTCTCTCCCTCCCTCCACCTAACCGAGAAGTTAGGGTTTATGTTTTCTTGCTTCTCAAAATTCGAATTCTTGACCTAATTTTCTTCTTCTTTTTACGTAATTGGAGCTTGATTATCCAAGTGAATACATCACTTCCGTGGAAGATTACTATGACACAGTTTTTGGAGTTGGAGCCGAAGTCGTGACGAGTCTTACGTTCAAAACTAACAAGAAAACGTCTCAAATATTTGGAATGAATGGTGGTGATTTTTTCGAGCATAAGGAGGATGGTTACAAGATCGTTGGATTCCATGGAAAAGCTGGTGATTTATTTCATCAAATTGGAGTCCATGTTGTGCCCATTTTCACCAAATACAGAATTACTGTCGAGTTTACCTTTCTTTACGTAAAATAAGGTCCATGTTTATAGATTTGTGTCACTCTAAGTCTTGAGTTTAAACTTCTAAGGTTTTTTTGCTAAGAAAAAATTCTAAGGTTTTACTATGTTTTGTGTGGGTTTTTTAGAGTCGATGCTTTAATATGATTGAGTTCATGTTTCATAAATTAGCAAGTTTTAGTACAACTGATCAGATATGCCAGTTTAACATCTAAAAGGATACTTGAGCAGGTTGATCAGCGCCAGAGGCGGAATAGGGATGATCTCTGAAGGAGTTTTTTTTTTTCATTGAAAAAACATGAACCAAATTTCTGTATTACTTTCAATATCTCTCTCTTTTGCTATTTTATTTCTTTCGATGTCTCTCTTTTGTAGATTATGATTTTGACGGAATATAATATATCTGATGTGAATCAGATTCGTGTTCTCGATTAAATCTTTCAAAACCTGCAATCATAAAGTAATTTAAGAAAACACAATAACTAGATATTGAAATTTGTCGATTCATGTCTCTCATATTTGTGTGTCCCCACTATAAGTTATCATTTCCTCGGAAACTATATATATAGAGAGGTCTTTTGTTTCCAGATTAAGTTTTGTTCATTGTTTTATGATTTTTGTTGATTTTGTTATGTTTGCTTTCTTCCTCAAGCTTGTCTAACCAGTGTTCGCTTGGTCTGCTTTTTTATCACCGTGCCGTCTTCATCCTGAATATTCTTGCAACATTCTTATCACCGTTGGTCTCTTTTGACATCTCTTTCTTTTGCATTTTTTTATTGTGTTTCTGGATAAACAACCCTAATTTCGTTTCATATATGCTTGATCATTGTACATGTTATTTGTTCTGATGTGTTATTAAATTATACTAGATTGCAATAGGGAGTAGGATTTTTTTGGTGACCAAGTAATTAAAAAAAACCATTGTTTCTCTTGATATGCATAAATATCCATTGTTGTTATCTGCCAGTGGTCAAGTGTTGGTTTTCACTTTGTTTGGTTGACAAAAGATTTGGAGAAAAGTTGTTTTCTCTATGACCAAGTGCCTCACGTTTCACACATGTTTGGTTTTGGTTTTCAATTAGTACCATTAGAGAAGGAAAGAGATTGTGAGATTTCAATCTGTTTAGTATTTTGTGGTTCTTAGCGAACGAATTAGCATATGTACTCATTTATTGTTAGTGTGATGATATATGCAGATGAACTCGAGGCAATTTACCACATTCAACCTTAACCAGTAGATTGGAACTGAGTTTAAGCCTTGAGACTTGTCATTTCTTCTTACATCAAATCTATTCTTATAAACGTTGTGAGATTGATTTTCAATGTTCTCTTGGAAATAGCATCTTTTTGTTTATGTAGTTATGTTTGATATTGTGTTAATAACTATTAACCCCTCTGCGTGTATTCTTAATTTTTTCTCAGCAAGATCTATTATTGCCTTTTAACAAAGAATTCAATTTGTGTTTTCTTGGTTTGTTTTTGGGAACACAACCATTGTATGTAGGAAGGACCTGAAATTTGAGTTGTAATGCAAAATGTTCTTAGGTGTGCTCTATTCCAATTATTTTCTGACCTCTCTCTCATTTCTGTCTGAAATATTGTTTGTAAATTGTATTAATAGTACTTTGGGATTTCTTTGGTTAGGAAAATATTGACTCGTATTTGGCATTTCTTTGTTTTAGGTCAAATAGTCTTCTGGGTTGAGGTTGAAACTGCATATGTATATAGACGACGATGATGATGTGATCATATTGGGGTTAGGAAGATGATGATTGTTGATGGAGGAGTTCTGGGTAGCTGGTGATAAAGAACCATTGTTAGAGAAGAATGACTTCAGTTGTTTGTCGATAGTTTTATGGTATAACCTTCTTTTGTTCCATATATTTTGTCACATAATTTAGGAAAAGAAGACTTGAACATTAGAATTTACGACATTAGTATCTTACACAAATTTTCAAATAACTTGTTGATTTTTCCATTTTTAATTAATATTTTTTTGTTTTATTTTTCCACCAAATTGGCTCTGTATAAGTTTAACTACATCTATACTATATGACTATATTTGGCTTACTGTTTTGTTGCAGTATAATTTACCATTGTTGTTACTTGGTATGAATTAAGTTTAGGACCGAGTTACAGTTTCTAAAGCTGCAATCTTTTCTGTTAGATCCTAGAAAGAGACTTGCTTTGCTGTAGGGAAGAATTGTGGTGTGATTGTATATGCTGATAAACTGAGTGAATGGTCTTAAAGAAGGATAAGATTCTGGTTTTGATTGATTTCTGTTTGTATAAATTGCCCTTGAGATATGTTTTATGATTGATTCTTATTCAAAAGAAGACTGGAGTTTCTAAAGCTTTATGTTTTTTTTCATATCATCGTTTTTGAAAAGATTTTGTATAGTTGTAATTGACATGGCTTTGTACGTATATTCCGTTTTGTTTGTTTCACCAGGTTTAATGGGCGTGGTGATTGGGGATGAAGTATATGCAGGGTCTCTGAAACATCATGCAGAGATAGTTGATTACTTTGAAACTTGAGGCCTCTGTGCTATTTTCTATTTAGAAGAAATCTTTGTGCCTGGCGATTTTAGTTTTTGATAACTCTTACGATAGAGATGTTAAGCTTTTGAACAGTACACACAACTCCCATGTTTATTGCCCTAAAGGAGTTCTCTCTCTCTCCCTCTTTGCTTATGTTTGCACATTTGGCTATGTGCAAAAATTGGTTGCATGCAAAAATATTGGCACCTGACAAAACCATCGATCAACACTAAACTTTTTGATAGCTGATCGGAAGCAGGTTGAAGAGATGACTTCAAAAGAAATTTATGTCTGGAAATGCCAAAATTCAAGCTGATCCAAGCTGAATAACTCATTGCACCCTACTGCTACAATTTGTAGAAATTTTTCTTTTTATTTACGGTAAACAATATGATGCCATCCGTTCATTAGAAAACAAACGGTGTATTATTACTCTTGAATCTCTATGTAATATGTTGTCTCTTCTTGGTAAGCAACACCTCCAGTATTATTAAAATAGTTTTAAAATTTGTTTGATTTTCCTGCACATGTTTTTCCCCATCATATATTGTGATAATTGTCTCTTTGCAATATATGCTTTTCGTATGAGACGTTACAAACGCTTGTTGAATTCTGCCAACAACGTAGTTGCCGTCTCCTTTTTTTTTTTTTTTTTTTCTATCGCGAGCAATCCAATGTGTTTTCTAATGTTTGTAAAAAATTTAAGATACAACCAAGTAGTGTTACTTCCGATAGGTAAATTAGAGTGATAATTATATACATGCCTTGTGGATCTAAGCTACCTAGAAAACAAGCATGTGCGTAATTCTATTACATATCATAACACCCATTTAAACTTGTGGATGCATTGGAATATTGGTCCTTATCAACAAGAAACTTTGCTACATGTATGTTTTGTTTCACTCCACTAAGAGAAACTAACAACAAGCTGAGCAAACACATTGATACAAGAAAGATATCTCGCATTCGATATTGATAAACATATAAGAGTAACGAAACTTTTCCGCTCCAGTTTGAGGGAAATGATTTACTTTCTTATCTCAAAAGATACATTGTCTTTGAAATTTGTGTATAAATGTGAATATTATACTTAATGGACGATAATATGTTATGAAAAATAGCGATCAACCCAAATGAAAAGAACAAATTCAGCTATTATTTTTACATTCTAACATATGTTTTATTTTCTTCACTTTAATGGGAAAATAATAGTTGATTGTCAAGTCTCTGTGATCACTTTCAATTTTTTCAAACAAAATGAAAATGAGGGAATACACGTTTAAATAAACCATTAATAGATTTTAATTATTCGCGCGGCAACGAGCGGATTTGTTTCCTAGTAAGAAGCAATGGGATACCGAGATTTAGACAAATATGTAGATGCTTGTGATGGTTGAATTGATACCGTATAGGGGACATATTCGCGAAGTTTGCAGGTGAACCTTACGACGATGACCGCTACCCATATTGTCGATGACATTATCAGTGTGTTACAGTAAAAGGAGTATGGGGTAGAAAATGTGAAGAGTGAAGAAGTAAAGGACCAGAAGTATAAAGACGGAAGAATTAAGGACTTAAACAGAAAATAATGAAAAGAGAAAGAAGATAAAGATCAATACGAGCAATTATTTTTAGCTCATTCATATCTGTAACAAACTTTGTTGTTTATTCTTCGTTTCTGGAGATTTTCTCTCAGAATCTGTAAATCTTGCTTAGCTAATTCGTTCTCAGGTTGAGGAATTAGCGAAGTAAGTATCAATTCTTTGTTTCATGAACATTGGGTTGGTTAGTGATTGAATTTGTTGTTTGATTCTTTGATTCGTGATTTGCGTTATTAAAGGTATCAGAGCCAAACGATATTCGGAGCTATGGTGGATCGTCCAGAAACTCGTTCCCAATCATTACAGGCGGAAGTTCGAAGTACAGAAGAAAGAATGGGAGATTTGGAGAAGAAGCTTGATGGTAGCTTGAAGGAGATGTTAGAGATGATTACGATGATGAAGAATAGTGAGGTTTCTGGTAACATACAAAATCCACAAGTGGTTACAGCTCCGGTAGTTAATCCACCGGAAACTACCGTCGGATCTTTAGTAATATCGCAGAATGGTTACCAAGGCTTGACGCGGGTGGGGAAGATTGATTTTCCAAGATTTGATGGTACTAAAATGGCGGATTGGGTCTTTAAAGTGGAACAGTTTTTTGTGTTAGATGGAGTTCCTAATGAATTGAAAGTGCAATTGGCATCGGTACATTTGGATGATCTAGCTTCAACATTTCATCAATCGTTGATTCAAGCTGGTTTAGGTCCTACGATAATGAATAATTGGGTTGCATATAAGATGTTGTTGCAGGAGAGGTTTGTGGATGTGTTGGAAGATCCACTTGCGGAGTTAAAAACGTTACAAGAAACTAATGGAATTACTGAGTATCATGAAAAATTTGAAGCTCTCAAGCTACGTTTGGATTTATCAGAGGACTACTTGGTGAGGTTATATCAAGCTGGATTGAGAACAAAGACTCAAATGCATATACGAATGTTCTCCCCACAATCTGTGAGACAGTGCTTGGTGTTGGAAAGACTGTATGAGAGAGCTCATCCAGTACAACCTCTATGTCAGAATGGAGTAAATAATAGAGGGGGAGTAGTCAATAATCAGAATAGAAGTTTTGGTGGTTTTAGGAGGGATAATAGTGGTTTTGTTGGTAATAAAGAGAATGTTCCTTCGTGGAAAAATCAGCTACAACCGTTCCTCACTCAAGCTCAGATGACGGATAAGAGATCTAAAGGCTTATGTTACTATTGTGATGAAAAATATTTGCCGGAACATATGAGGATTCATCACAACAGCAAGAAAGCTCAACTTTATTGGCTAAAAGGAATTATAGAGGAGGAAGAGATAATGGAGGATGCATATGATGAGTGGGTTGAGAATGAAGATAAAGAAGATGAGCAAGTCATAGCTTAAATTTCAGTCAATGCAGTTGCAGGGGTGTAAGATTATAGAACAATGAGGGTGATGGGTGATATACGTGGTATTTTACCACTTTTACTATCCGTTTTTTATTTATTTTCTATACTATATAATAAACTTTTCAATCGAAAGAGGTAGTTTTCTCGTATATTTGGTTTTTAAGAGTCATTTAGGTACAATCATCAAAAGGGGAGCAAAATGGAGCAAAATGAGTATTCTTAATCCCACAACAACTTTCCAAGGCCAGAGGAACCTACCTTTGTCCTCCCATGCCAAGATTTCACGATTCTCCAAGTTGGACAGATTCTATATCCCCGAAAGATCACCTCGGACGCTCAATCAAATCGACTTGGATGGAGATGAAACTTTACATGGAGATATCCCTTTGAGTTAGCTTTCTAGAACATTTAGAATCATAGAATTTGGAGTTGAAGGGTGCAAGTTATTCAAGATCAACTGAAGGCATGTCATTCTGCCTCGAAGAAGAAACAAGTGCAAAAGGAGTCAAGACACCGATCAACGGGTAGGACCGGTGCCTGTGACCCTAGCCAAGACCAAGGAGATGAAGATGGCCCAGACCCCGTACACATTCCCATGCCCGGTGCCTCTGTCCGGTGCTGTGGCCTCCTTTGGTCACTTATCGACAAAAAGACGTTTTTGCCCGAAGTGAAACCCTAGAAGTTTGTCGACCTAGAGACTCCTCCAACACCTATATATACTTGCTTTTAGCCTCTTGAGAGAAGGAGAGCAGCCCTAGGCACCTACAAATCACTAATAAACATGTATTTTCGTTATTCTCTTTAGATCTTCATCTTTATCCTTTGTAAAAGAGCGATGAAGGCCATGGTGTTCTTCTCAAGCCTTGTGCTGAGAGATCTACCTATGGCGAGCACTTATCTATCACGAATCTACTATTTTATGAACTTCTCTAGTTGCTCTATGTTTCATAACGTGTAGAGTTGTTGTATGCTTGATAATAAAGTTATTTAAATTCTTTTGCTTGCATCTTTTACATCTTTATTGAATTGCTTCTAGATTAGTTTTCTGTCTTTATTCGTGCTTTAATGCTTGATCTAGCTTAGCTACCTAGAGATCGATCATAGGCCGGTATCGATTCCAAAAGCTTTGATATCGACCGGACCAAGTATTCGATGGGCCAAGCGTCATAACAACCTATTCAGTTAGTTAGGGAGTTTGGTGAACAATTAGATCCCGATTTTAATGCGTGAATCCACCTTGTAATAACCATGCGAAGGCTGAGTCTATTAGGGTTGGTTTCATAGGATTCGGAGCCACGAAGGTGGAATGGATCTACCGCAGTGATCTAAGTTCATGAACACTAGTTGCATACCTTTAAAATCCGGTGTAGAACATGTTGCATAAGTTCTTTAGATTTCTTTTATCTTGTATGTTTTGATTTATCTATCCCTTTATTTTATTGCATATTTATTTTATCATAAACCCCAAAGCCCCAAAATATGTTTCCTCTTAGCTTATTTTGCATCATATAGATTTATAGCGTAACAACATAGTGTCCTGTAGATCGACCCCTAAGTACTACAATTGTCATCTGTGCACTTGCAGATTAGGGTTTATAAATTTAAAACTCTTTTGCATCAATCCATTACGGGTGCATCAAGTTTTTGGCGCCGTTGCCGGGGACTAGTTCGGTTACCTATAGATCTTTGATAAAGAATAAGTCAAGTTTGTATTTTTCTTTTTTTATTTTTTTTCCTTTTTGCTAAATTTCGTTTTTTTCTTTTTATTTAAGTGTGTTTCAGGGATTTATCAATGGAACATCACACCAAAAACCCTAGGAGAATGACGCCAAGAAGGAGATCTAATGGGGATTACATCCCTATGCCTCATGAATTTCATCAACCGCCGTTTCCTTACAACAATTGATACAATTAACAATTGTATCAACAACAACCGCCTTGGGAGACACAAGGACGTGACTATCATCATCATATGCCGCCGAATCACCCTCCACAGCCCCACAACCGTTCCAATTCAACCTCACAAGGAGACCTAACCGAAGCCTCAATGCGTAGATTCATGGAAGACACTCAAAATATCATCCAAGGAATCGAAACAAAGATTGAGACCATCAATTCATCCCTTGGAGAGAAGCTTACTGCCCTTACCACAAAATTTCAAGACTTGGAGACACGCTGGATCCACCGTGAAGAAGTTCAAAAACAACATGCCTTAGACCTTCAAAGCGACGCTCGAAAAATCCATAGTTTTGAGCGTAGTTTTAATGGTCTTTGGGATAAGTTTGAAGGGGAGATCAAGAGCACTAATGACCACGTTGAGGAGATAACTACTGGCCTAGGCATCATAGCAATCAAAGCTCACAAGGCCACAAAAGCTTTGGACAAAGCCAAAGATGATCACCGAGACTTGTATTCTACAAGCCTTGTTTTATCGGAAGGACAAAAGCAACATACTCAAGCAATCAAAGACCTTCAAGACTCTCTTGATAAGAAGTTCAAACACCTCATGTGGAAGTACTCTTCCCTCAAGAAGAAAGAAGACGAAACGTCCAAGACACTTGAGAAGATAAGTGACTGATTGGAACCCTTGGAGGAACCAAGTCGTTTGGAAACAAACGAAGAAGAGCACACCACTTTGGCCCATTGCTGCACCTTAACACCACTTGAAGAAGACTCTTCCATCCCTGATCAAGAGGAAGAAGAAGCTCCAAGACCTTTCCTAATGGCCAAACCCTACAACCGAAGATTTACGGCGAGAATTTCAACAAAACTGCCAAAGAAGAAGACACGTTTGAGTGAAATATCCGGCCTAAGAAAACTCTCTAGTTAGAGAACTCCCTCCCACCCTCTCCTTTGAAGACGCTTGGAAAACTGAGCCATCGCTTAAACTATGCTTTAGAGAAAGCGATGAAGACGAAGCTATGATTGAGGAGTTATTCAACAAGGTTAGGAATCCCCATCGGTACCTAAGGATCCTTCCTAAGACTCTTGATCCATGTTCTTTCAATATCCCTTGCTCTATTAAAGATTATATCTTCGAGAACGCTCTTATCGATTCAGGAGCCGGAGTCAACGTTCTGTCGGAATCTCTTGTGAGAATGATGAAGATAACCAACCTTCGTCCTTCAAACAAGAGAATTTCACTTGCTAATGGTGCTTTCACATGCTCATTGGGTGAAGCATTCAACTGTCCAGTGAGAATCGGTGATTGCATTGTGCCGACCGACTTTGAAGTGGCTAACATGAACAATTGTTCAACACCTTTCATCCTTGGAAGACAATTCTTGGCTACTGCTGGACCTATCTTGGATTACCCCTTACAACGGTTATCCTTTCCAAAGATAGATATAAACATCTTCTATTACGTAGCACCACCTGGCTTTCGAGCTAAAGTTACAAGATACATTCCTCTGGAGAAAAGAGAAATTGCAGTTCAGTACCCGTTCCATTTACATGATGAAGACCACGACCAAGGGAGAAGTTCAAACTCTAAAAGCAACCTCAAGCCTTTGGAAGACAATTCCCGTTAGTCTAAAAATCCCAAGGAGTCGAGCTAATTGACTTTAAACAAGCGCTTTATGGGAGACAACCCATATATCGAGTCTTTTCTTTTATTTTGGTTTTAATCTTTGTTTTTCTTTTGGTTTTTCATATTTCAAACATTGTTATGCATTAATCTATCTATTTATGAATTTTTCAGATTTTCATAACTTATAAAAATGCATTTTTGGGTCCCAGACTCCGGACGGTCACACCGGACACGCGGATCCGTCCGGTGTCCGAGTGGTTTTGGTCCGGGACGAACACGCGAGTCGATCGTCCCACGGCCCGAGACCCCGGACAAGGGAATCCGACCGGGGCCAAGGCCGTTTGTCCCGCGCGCATCCCGATCCATCTGACCGTCCGTGTCCCGAAGACAACTCCAGACCCCGGACGCTAGCCCCGGGTAGCGTCCGGTGCGATGCGCCACGCCACGCCCGAGCCTCGTCCACGCCTCGTCCCGCGACCGCAGCTCCGTTCTGCGTCCTTCACCAGCCCACGACCGCACCACCCGACCACCATCCATCCACCATTCGACTACACCACCATCCGGACACGATTGGACCACGGCTAGCATGGTTCGAACCAGCTCGAACCACGAGGTAAGTTTTCCTTAATTTTTCTTTTTAAATTATTTAAAAATGGTTTTAATCTACATGAACAATTTTTAACCCAAAAATAATTTTTAAAAAGAGTGAGTTTTCTTAAATAAAATTTATTTTTGAATTTTCACATTGCACTTTTAAAATTTGGTTTAATAAAGTTTGATTTTTAAATAATTTTCACATCTTACACTTATCTTTTCACTACTTGTTTTCTACTTTAGAATGAGCTTGGATAATTTTGTTTGTTGCTTCGGTCCAAGTTTGTTTAACAAGTAATTTCAAGTGTTTTTGCGAGGATATTTGGCTCTTAACAGGTTCAAATTCGGAGATTCTTCAAAGAATAAGATCCTATCTTCAAGAGATGTGAACAAAGAAAGAAAAAAACACGGAAGCCTTATAAACCAAATTGTGAATCCTCTACTTCACCGTTTGAAGAAAGAATTTTGCTACTTCTTCCAGCAGCTGGTCAACTACCAATATCTAAGAATTTCCAAAGTAACTCGGGAAAGGGTTCCACGATGCAAACTAAGGTTTGTGGTGGCATTACGATCACTGTTGGAATGCACTAACTCAGTTATGGCGGAATGCATTGGTGAAGGAAATTGAGAAGTACTATTTCTTGGCCTAGAGAAATTTTTGGGGAGTTTCAAGATCCTTCCTCAAATACCATGCATGCCGATTCAACTTTGGGAGATTTGAGATTTCCTTTATCTGGTAACTTCGTTCTATTCTCCATTTCATATTTCCTTTTATTTCCAACACTTCACCCTTAATTTGATTTGATTTACACCGGGACGGTGTAAGTTAAGTCTGGGGGGATTGTTGCTACTAACGCGTTTGTTCGTGTTGGATATTTATGTTTTTCAAAAAGTTTTCAAAGCCGTTTTATTGAGTCAAAATCAGTTGGGAATGATGAAACCTTTCTAGGATCGACGCGTTTCGATTTCAAAACCAAGTGACCATTATTGCAGGGTTTGTTCCGGACAATTGATTCAGACACCTAGTGACCGAATGGAGTCCAGGGAGATTCCTACTTGCTTTATTTTGATGGATAAGATTTCGACTCTCAATATGGTTTACTAATATGATTTTTGATTATTTCTTATTAAAGATATTCGATCAAGGAACGAATCGCATTCATGACATCTTATCCTCTTTTTACCACTCTCTTGTTGTCATGGATGGCCAGCTCACTTTTAGTTGGTACCCTACCTAAGCCCTTAACCTAAACTTTTCTTTCAGACCTCATGCACTTCTGTCTATTTTGAACATTATGCAGATATGTGTAAAACCGTCGGAGAGAGTAGGGTCGACGCAATTTTCCAATCACTTGAAGATGCGAAGACCAACATAAAAATTTTGTGCCTTATCTGACTCATAATCATTATGAGACCATTTTCCCCCAATCTAAAAAAAAAAAAAAAAAAAAATTTTTTGGGAAAGGAAAACTGTTTTCGAAAGAGTCAAATGCCAAAGAATACCCAAGGAAAAGCCACGGCACAAAGGAGAAATGAGTAGAAGAGTTTTACAGTGATTCCCGGCGAAAGATCTAAGTCTGGGGGAGAAAAAGGCGAACAACAAGGTGATTGGAAAATTGTGGACTTCAATAGATCCATTCTCTCTTGCGATTTTGCATAATGTCGCGCAACCGGAGATTTTGGTAACCCTAAACACTTTTACCCTCACCACTGAATTTAGCCTTCCCTAAACACCTAGCCCGTATCCTTGCAAATATCCTTGATCGGAGATTTTTGAGAATCTAAGAGGGTAAAAAAGTCGATTGATTTGAAGTTGAGATTTTACAGGGATAGTAATTTAGGACACACTTTCGGTATCACGACGGAAGATGATGAAGAGCGTTCATGAACTCACCCAGTCTTTACGTGGATTACAAGTTTAGAGATCGAGACAAGATCCAAAGAATATGTGAGTTCCCGTGTTTTCAAAATCCTCGTCCTTACTAACTGATATATCATGGTTTTTACCCAGTTTAAGCCATGATATAAGTCCAATATCTATAGTCTTTGTTGTGTTTTGTGTTGTTTTTAGAGTCTTTACAGGTACTAGGATGATTGGAGCTTAAAAGATGTTTACTGGGAGTTTTGGAGCATTGCTGAACAAAGTGGTGAATATCGAAGAGAAGAATCGAAATCTGAAGATGGTGTCGATCGACACCACCTCTGGGTGTCGATCGACACCCTGCACGACAAAGCCCAAAAATTAATCAAAAGAAGTCCGTTCGAAGCCCGAAAGTTCCAGATGTTTACTTTTAGGTTTCCAATCGGTTTTGTACCTCTATATATACGTTTTTACAGCAATTGTTGAGGCTTATGCTTTTATTCTATGGAATTCTTAGAGATATCTTTTAATAAAATCATGTTTTCTTCATTCGATATGTCTGAGTAATTCTCTTGCTAGGTTTAGGGATTTTCAAAGGTGTTTGATGAGTTGCTAGATCTGATTTAATTATTAGGATAATATCTTTAGAATGTTCTTCATCTTGACTTGTGTTTATTATTGATTTTAGCGTCATGAACTGAAATATGATCTAGGGTTAATTAATAGAAACGACAGTTTGATTGCTTACCTGATCTAGTCTTTGATGAGCAAAATTCCTTTTCGCAAAGAAATTTGGTTTAGGGTTTTGTGAACAATTGAACATGAAATTAATGCTTGTTTAGATTCATAGGATTCGCAAAGAAATTTGGTTTACTAGGATTTATTCATAGATAACTTCTGCAACGAAAGTTGATTAGTTTTATATTCGTGTTCATGTTCAGGAACTGTGCCTTAATATTCCTATCAATTGATTTATCTGTAGTTCTTATTCACTGGAGATTTCCCTGTGCCTAGCGTTTTTCCTTATTGAATTTACAACCGTTTTAATTGCTTGCTTTGATTTACTTGCATTAATATCATCCTGCCTAGCTTAGTCTGAACGCGTTCCTAAATTACTTCTATGATGATTCGATATCAGAGGACTTGAGAACAAAGATTACTACATTTCGTCAAGGCCCAACAGAAGCATTCAGGGCTGCGTGGACGCGTCTAAAGTCTTATCAGAGAGATTGTCCTCACCATGGCTTCACCGATGTTCAGTTGTTAGGCATCTTCTATAGAGGAGTGGACTGGAGGTATCAGATGGCTTTGGATGCAGCGAGCAGTGGATGCGATTAAGCTTTCTCCTACGATTCGAAGGTACGTCAAGCGAATGGTTGCTAAGGGAGTTAGTACTGAAGAAGAAGCCTTGCTGACCAGAGATCTTCAAGCGATTCTTTTGAACATAGTTCCCGTCTCCAGAAAGAAGAAGAAGGAGATAGTGGTTTCTGAAGAAGTAAGCGCGATGATCCAAAGTAGGATACCAGTAAAGCTACCTGATCCAGGAAGCTTTGTGCTAGATTGCTCGATTTCTGAAGAAAGTTTCCCTTATTCCCTCTGCGATTTGGGTTCTGGAATTAACTTGATGCCGCTCTCCGTCGCTGTTAGACTTGGGATGACAAATTTCAAGAAAACTAAGATTTCTCTTATCCTAGCTGATCGTTCAAGGCGTTTTCCGGAGGGGATTCTAGAGGATGTTCCGATTCTAATTGAAGACTGCGTTATTCCAACAGACTTTGTCGTTTTGGAATACGATGAAGAACCTCAGGATCCTATTCTACTGGGAAGGTCATTCTTAGCAACAGCTGGAGCGAATATTGATGTGCGCAGAGGAAAGATCAAACTTGATCTAGGTGATATTGTCATGGATTTTGACATGGACAATACTAGGAGAAAACCCACCATAGATGGTCAAGTTTTTTCTGTGGATACTTCAGAGGAAAAAGAGCTGATCAAGGAGCTTTCAGAAGGTATTCCTGATGAGATTATTGAGGAAGTAGTCACTACAGACCCATCTACTGAAATACCCTTCAAAGAGCAAAGGTACGCGCTTCCTGAACCTGAATCTCTTGATTTCATTAAAGAAGATTTAAAATTTCAAAAAGCTGTTACGCGCTCATGCAAGCAACGAATTTCTCGAAAGCTTGGTTTTTCTAATGATTGTGCAGGAACTTCTGAGGTGCGTACAAGGACCTCAAAGCCTTTCGCCAAAATTCGTATCATCGTTCCTCAAGAGCTGAAAGAGAAGGGAAACAGAGTTATCCAGGAGATGGTGTAGAAGACGCAAAAACTCTTTCCTGGAATCATTCCATGGAAGAGTGCAGATCGTCCAGACGTCTAAGTTCCTCAAAACAGTCAAGCTAACGGACTAAAAACAAGCGCTTAATGGGAGGCAACCCATTTGTGAGTTTTATATTTATGTTTTCTTCTTAATTTCTTTTACAATTTTATGTTTGTTGTGTTTTTGGTTTTGATTTTTAGGAGATAAAAATGTAAGGATGACCTTCAGGAGCTTCTGTCGAGCGACGCCTTAATCAAATCGCTCGACACTTGCAAATATTTCATGGTGTCGATCGACACCCCCCTCCAGGTTACGTTTTTTTTTCAAAATTTTGATTCCTTTTGTTTTCTACCTATTTTATTCACCGATCTTAGGCTTAATAACATTGGGGACAATATTGTTTAAGTCTGGGGGAGGTAGTTGCTAATTATTGTATTTTCTTTTGAGTTGTTATGGTGTTTTTCAAAAAAATTTGAAAAATTCGGGTCGAAACTCCCTTTTTTAACTTGCTTTGAACAACACTCAATGACCATTTCCAATGCAAGTTGGCTGGTTTTACTGAGGTGGGTAACTGGAGGTGGATCGGTTTAACGGAGCGAGTTTAGATTTCTGGAGAACGCCAGAAAGACGTTGTAGACCCCGACCTAATGAATCTCTAATCTCTTGTCAAAGGCGTTGGAAATCGTAAGACTTGATTCAGCTTCCAAACACTTGAAAGCGAGGACGGACTGCTCTTGAAACTTCTTCCCGAATGACAAATTCAATTGTCCTAGATCCAAAAGAAAAAGCCTCATGACCCTGTCTCCACAAGAACACTAGTAGTGAGCGCTGATCTAGTGAGTCATAGAGATGCCAATGATCTAATAAAAAAATCTACAGAAAAGTGCAATTCCGAAAAACAGAAAAATCCTAAAGAAAAAAGTTCAAAAATGGGCAATGCATCTTTATGATATCCTTAATTGGATACAATTTCAGAGGGAAGAGAGAGGGTGAAACGCAGGAAAGTGTTAATGGAAGCGAAAGAATCTAGAAGGTCCAACGATCGATATTCCCTCGATGAGACCGTACTTAATTAACTAAAGGGGTTTGTGACTGAAAGTCAGAGATTCTCTAAGGGGTTTTGATTCAATCTGAAAGACTGCTATACTTCTAGGGAAACATCGAAGTATCACCAGATTAGCTTTGCAAGGTATGTGGTTCCTAAAGGAGTGATAACACTGTTTTGCTTAGGGACATGCAAAAAGCTAAGTCTGGGGGAGTTGATATATCATGGTTTTTACCCAGCTTAACCCATGATATAAGTCTAATATCTAGAGTCTTTGTTGTGTTTTGTGTTGGTTTTAGAGTCTTTACATGTACTAGGACGATTGAAGCTTAAAAGATGTTTACTGGGAGTTTTGAAGCATTGTTGAACGAAGTGGCGAATATCGAAGAGAAGAATCGAAATCTGAAGATGGTGTCAATCGACACCACCTCTGGGTGTCGATCGACACCACCTCTGGGTATCGATCGACACCATGCTCGACAAAGCCCAAAACTTAATCAAAAGAAGTCTGTTCGAAGCCCGAAAGTTCCAGATGTTTACTTTTAGGTTTCCAGTCAGTTTTGTACCTCTATACATACGTTTTTACAGTCATTGTTGAGGTTTATGGTTTTATTTTACGGAATTCTTAGAGATATCTTTTAATAAAATCATGTTTTCTTCATTCGATATGTCTGAGTAATTCTCTTGTTAGGTTTAGGGATTTTCAAAGGTGTTTGATGAGTTGCTAGATCTGATTTAATTATTAGGATAATATCTTTAGAATGTTCTTCATCTTGACTTGTGTTTATTGCTGATTTTAGCATCATGAACTGAAATCTGATATAGGTTTAATTAATAGAAATGACAGTTTGATTGATTACCTGATCTAGTCTTTGATGAGCAAAAATCCTTTTCGCAAAGAAATTTGGTTTAGGGTTTTGTGAACAATTGAACCTGAAATTAATGCTTGTTTAGATTCATAGGATTCGCAAAGAAATTTGGTTTACTAGGATTTATTCATAGATAACTTCTGCAACGAAAGTTGGTTAGTTTTATATTCGTGTTCATGTTCAGGAACTGTGCCTTAATATTCCTATCAATTGATGATATATCTGCAGTTCTAATTCACTGGAGATTTCCCTGTGCCTAGCGTTTTTCCTTATTGAATTTATCACCGTTTTAATTACTTGCTTTGAATTACTTGCATTAATATCATCCTGCCTAGCTTAGTTTGAATTTATTAATCTATTGTGTTTATCTGATTCTCTGAGGATTCGATCCCTAAATACTGCATCTCATCTCTTAATTTGAGAGAGTAGGCCTAGGGTAAATTTGACCATATCACTAACCTTTTGTTTGCTTGAGGACAACCAAAGGGTAAGTCTGGGGGAGTTGATATACGTGGTATTTTACTACTTTTACTATCCGTTTATTTATTTATTTTCTATACTATATAATAAGCTTTTCAATCGAAAGAGGTAGTTTTCTCGTATATTTGGTTTTTAAGAGTCATTTAGGTACAATCATCAAAAGGGGAGAAAAATAGAGCAAAATGAGTATTCTTAATCCCACAACAACTTTCCATGGCCAGAGGAACCTATCTTTGTCCTCCCATGCCAAGATTTCATGATTCTCCAAGTTGGACAGATTCTATAACCCTGAAAGATCACCTCGGACGCTCAACCAAATCGACTTGGATGGAGATGAAACTTTACATGGAGATAGCCCTTTGAGTTAGCTTTCCAGAAAAATTTGAATCATAGCATTTGGAGTAGAAATGTGAAAGTTATTCAAGATCTACTGAAAGTATGTCATTCTGCCTCGAAGAAGAAACAAGTGCAAAAGGAGTGAAGACACAGATCAACGGGTTGGACCGGTGCCCGTGAACCTAGCCAAGACCAAGGATATAAAGATGGCCCAGACCCCGGACACATTCCCGTGTCCGGTGCTGTGGCCTCCTTTGGTCACTTATCGACAAAAAGACGTTTTTGCCTGAAGTGAAACCCTAGAAGTTTGTCGACCTAGAGACTCCTCCAACACCTATATATACTTGCTTTTAGCCTCTTGAGAGAAGGAGAGCAGCCATAGGCACCTACAAATCACTAATAAACATGTATTTTCGTTATTCTCTTTAGATCTTCATCTTTATCCTTTGTAAAAGAGCGATGAAGGCCATGGTGTTCTTCTCAAGCCTTGTGCTGAGAGATCTACCTATGGCGAACACTTATCTATCACGAATCTACTATTTTATCAACTTCTCTAGCTGCTCCATGTTTCATAACGTGTAGAGTTGTTGTATGCTTGATAATAAAGTTATTTAAATTCTTTTGCTTGCATCTTTTACATCTTTATTGAATTGCTTCTAGATTAGTTTTCTGTCTTTATTCGTGCTTTAATGCTTGATCTAGCTTAGCTACCTAGAGATCGATCATAGGCCGGTATCGATTCCAAAAGCTTTGATATCGACCGGACCAAGTATTCGATGGGCCAAGCGTCATAACAACCTATTCAGTTAGTTAGGGAGTTTGGTGAACAATTAGATCCCGATTTTAATGCGTGAATCCACCTTGTAATAACCATGCGAAGGCTGAGTCTATTAGGGTTGGTTTCATAGGATTCGGAGCCACGAAGGTGGAATGGATCTACCGCAGTGATCTAAGTTCATGAACACTAGTTGCATACCTTTAAAATCCGGTGTAGAACATGTTGCATAAGTTCTTTAGATTTCTTTTATCTTGTATGTTTTGATTTATCTATCCCTTTATTTTATTGCATATTTATTTTATCATAAACCCCAAAACCCCAAAATATGTTTTCTCTTAGCTTATTTTGCATCATATAGATTTATAGCGTAACAACATAGTCTCCTGTGGATCGACCCCTAAGTACTACAATTGTTATCTGTGCACTTGCAGATTAGGGTTTATAAATTTAAAACTCTTTTGCATCAACCCATTACGGGTGCATCAATGGGACATCATGACAAACGAATGATCTTTGTGCTGGTGGATTCTGGGTCTACAAACAATTTTATTGACATTAAGCCTGCAGAAAGGTTGAAATGTAAGATAAGTACAACAGGGTTGGCTAGAGTATCAGTTGCAGATGGTAGTAAAATTGGAGTACAGGGAAAAATTGAGCAGTTTCAATGGAACTTTCAACACCATTCTTTTCAGGCTGACTTTATGGTTATACCACTTGGTGGGTGTGACTTGGTGTTGGGAATTCAGTGGCTGCAAACCATTGTGCCTATCACTTGGGACTTTGATAAGCTGGAAATGAAATTTATATTGGATAAGACAAAGGTGGTTCTACATGGGATTAAATAGGGTCAGTTCGAGAAGTTAAGGCGCATAAGTTGCTAAAGAATCTAGAGGGCGGAGCACATATTGCGATGATTAGTCCGATATTTGAAGAGGAAGAGGAGTGTGGTATGGTGATGAACTGTGAAGTAGACACAACAAGGACTGAAACTACTCCAGGGATAGAAAGCATGCTTGAAGAATTTGCGGATATATTTGCAGAGCCACAAGGACTACCACCTTAGAGAACACATTTTAACCATAAAATACCTTTGCTGGAAGGAGCTGATCCAGTGAATCAAAGACCGTATAGGTACGCTATCTATCAAAAGAATGAGATAGATAAAATGGTAGAAGAAATGTTGGTGAATGGAACAATTCAGAATAGCTCTAGTCCGTATGCATCACCAGTGGTATTAGTAAAGAAAAAAGATGGATCTTGGAGGTTATGTGTGGATTATAGGAAATTAAATGGGACAACGGTGAAGGACAAGTTTCCAATTCCTTTAATTGAAGATCTTATGGATGAACTTGGAAGATCTTCTGTCTACTCTAAAATTGATTTAAGGGCAGGTTATCATCAAGTGCGTATGGATCCTAATGACATCCATAAACAGCGTTCAAGACTCATAGTGGTCATTATGAGTACTTGGTAATGCCTTTCGGCTTGACCAATGCTCCGACAACATTTCAGGGTTTGATGAATTCAGTGTTCAAGAAATTTTTGAGGAAACTTGTTTTGATATTTTTCGATGATATTCTGATTTACAATTTCCTCTTTATTCGCCCATGAAGAACATTTGAAACAAATATTTGGAGTGATGAGGAGTAACAAATTGTATGCTAAGAAGAGCAAATGTGCATTTGCTACAAAGAGAGTGGAGTATCTTGGTCACTACATTGAAGCGGAGGGAATCTCGACGGATCCTGCCAAGATTAAGGCAGTGGAAGAGTGGCCTACTCCAGTGAATCTTAAACAGTTGAGAGGATTCTTGGGGCTAGCAGGATATTATAGAAGATTTGTGAAGGATTTTGGATCTATTGCTAGACCACTGACTTTGCTAACTAAGAAAGATGCTTTTTGTTGGACTGATGAAGCTCAAGAAGCGTTTTTGTGTTTGAAGCAGGCATTATGCAATGCTCCTGTTTTGGCTTTGCCTCAGTTTGATAAGCCATTCTTGGTGGATACCGATGCTTGTGGTAGTGGAATTGAAGCAGTGTTGATGCAAGAAGGCCATCCTTTGGCTTACATTAGTAGACATTTGAAAGGTAATCTACTCCATCTTTCCATTTACGAAAAGGAACTTTTGGAAATAGTGTTTGCAGTGCAAAGTGGAGGCATTATCTTCTTCCTGCCAATTTCATAATAAAGACGGATCAAAAGAGCTTGAAGTATTTGTTGGAGCAAAGACTGAACACTCCCATTCAACAGCAATGGTTACCTAAACTGTTGAAGTTTGATTATGAAATTCAGTCTCGTTAGGGTAAGGAAAATGTTGCTGCGGATGCACTCTCGAGAGTGGAAGGATTCGAAGTATTGCATATGGCGATGACAATTTTGGAGTATGACTCGATGAAGAGCATTCAAGAGAGTTATCAAACTGATCCACAGATAAGAGAACTTATTGAAGAGGTTAAGAAGAAACCAGGAGCTAAAAAACACTATTCGTGGGTTCAAAATGTTTTAAGAAGAAAAAGCAAGATTGTGGTATGTCAGCGACGGCGACCTCCGCATGACCAGATCCATCCGCCAGTGCAGCCCCCAGATCAACCTCAATGCGATGAGGGGAAGTAGACAAAAGTCAAAGGCCATCATCTCCATGTCCGCCCAACAACGTGTCCATCTCGTCAATCTCCTCCCCTGTTGCCTCCACCCTGGCTCGTTTGGAAGGACTGGGCGCAGGCTAGGAAGGCCACCCGCTGACAGTAGCCGTCACTGGTAGCTCCTCCTCAAGGGGCCTCTTCTCCAACCACCGGTTATGCATCGCCAAGGACCTCTCAACGCCCGACGTGACACCATCCCCCGTCCTAACAGGAGTCGAGGAACAATAAGGTGGAGATGGAATAACAGCCCGGAGAGCCAAGGAAACCTCCTCGGCGTTAATGACATGATCCTCAATGGGATCCTCTGGCACGACAACACGCTTAATCGGCCTCCTCAACAGGGGCTCCACCGGGCTAGCCGTAGAAGCGGAAGAATCATCTTGAATCGCCACCAAAAGATTACTTTAGCCCAGGGCGTTGGAAGGAGGAGCAACCCGAGCTCGTGCTATACATGATCAGGTGCAGCGAGCTACGGGAGGAATAACCAAAGCAACAGCTCCGACCAGATGTGCATCAGCCCCAGCTCCCGGTGCAGCTGGGGGAGGAAGCAGCAAAAGGTTATATGTGATGGGCTGAGGCACCGATGGAGCAGCGAGACCTGCGGGTGCTGCCTGCTGCTGTAGCTGTTGGCCTTCTAGATAAGTCCGCAAGATCCACATACGGTCAAAAGAAGCCCAATGCACCCGATCCCGGCGGAGCAACTACAGCCTTGAGGTGATGACAATATTAACCTCTCTATGCTTGATGTTACCTGAGAGCCAAACAAGCATCAGGAGTTATAAAGAGAGAAGTGGTAATCCCACTTGGTGATGGCGGAGAAGTGGTAATCCCACTTGGCGATGGCGGAGAAGTGGTACTTACAGGCGCCATCGGCGAAAATCTTTGGGATTTTGTTGAAGTCCAACACATAAGACACCGATCTCTTATTAATCCTGAAAAAGAAGAACTTTTTGTGCCAATTGGTGTCCATCAGAGTTATATTCATGACGACCCTCGGAAGGGTCGAGGAGAGAGATAAATTTTACCCCGGGGAGAGGGGTAGCCACAATTGCGAACTAAGTAAAGCTCATTAAACATCATGGGAGACAATTCTATCCTATCCTCGAAACTCCTAACATAAGTGCTAATGGCTTGACGTAAAAAGTTGTGAGCCATCTGCGGGAATGCTATCTTGAAGTTCCTAAGGAGTCGGATGAGGAAATCTGGGACGGGGAACGTAAGACCGCAGCTCTAGAAGTACACCAGATACGCGACGCACCAACCTTCTTTGATAGTCTCCGGGTTATCATGCTTAGTCGGTTCCTGGAGCTCTACGTAGGATGGTATGAGACCCCTCTCCTACAGAGCAAGTAGCTCCTCGGGAGTGATGATTGATGGTTTGTACAGACCAAAATATGTTTCATCCTGATTTCCAGCCATGGTGAAAGTAGAAAAAGAGCTGAATAAGGCGTGAAGAGGAGAAGATCTGTAGGAAAACAAAAAGAGTCGAAGGTTTCGCAGAGATGAAGGATCAGTTAGGGTAAACGAGGAGGTGAAAGATCTTCTCTCGAGATAAGAACAAGGAGAAGTATTTCTGAGTGGTGGACCCCATGAGGAGTTAAATCGCCGTCAACACCGATCATGGTTCCCACTCGCCTCGCTATGATTTAACCTTTGCAATTCCAACCGTTAGATCTGGGAGAGTAAAAGCCTCAAAGCCGCATGATCCAAAGATTCGGTGAAAATAATCATGATTTCACTTAGGGAAGATCCCCTTTTTTGCCTTAAAGAAGTAATCGCCCGTTCATTGATACGGTCAAATTTACTCTATACCTACTCTCTCAAACTAAGAGGTCAATTGCAGTACTTAGGGTTATCGAATCCACGGGGAGTCTAGGAAAACACAATAGATTATTAAATTCAGATTATGCTAGGCAAATAATTATGAAAGCTGTAAATAAGCAATTAAAACAAACGGTTGTGAAACAATAAGAGAAAGACGCTAGGCACAGAGAATTCTACATCGAATCAGAATTGCAGATAAATCAGTTATTAGGAATATTAAGCTCAATTCATGAACATGCACACGAAAGTAAAACAAACCAGCTGTAGCTGCGAATATTTTCTATGTCCAAATCCTAGAAAACCAATTGTCGTTGCGAAATCAGATTAATTTAAACAAGCATTAATTTCAGGCACAATTGTTTACAAAACCCTGAATCAAATCTTTTTGCAAATAGGAATTTTGCTCATCAAAAACTAGTTCAAGGAATCAATAAAACTGTTGTTTCTATTAATTACCCTAAGATCAGATATCAGTTCGCGAGGCTAAAATCAGTAATAAGAACAAGTTAAGATGAAGAACATTCTAATGATTTTATCCTAATAATCAGATCAGATTCAACAATTCATCAAACACTTTCAAAAACCTTATACCTAACAAAGGAACTACTAAACAATTCAATAAAAGAAAGCATAAGCCTAAACAATGGCTGTAAAAACGTATTTATAAGGTTACAAAGTCGGCTAGAAACTTAAAAGTAAACATCTAGAACTTTCGGGCTTCGAACGGACTTTTCTGATGAAAATCTGGGCTTGGACGAACAGCGTGTCGAGCAACACCATAGATGGTGTCGATCGACACCAATCTTCAAATCGTAAATCTTTGCTTCTGAACTCATCGTGTCGAGCGACACACTTGGTCACGTCGCTCGACACAGCTTCCAAATCTTGACTCCGAATTTGCATTTTGCCACTTCATTCCGCGAATGCTCCAAAACTCTCAGTAAACAACTTTTAAGCTCCAAACGTCCTTGTACCTAATATAGAACATAAAAGACTCCAAAACACCAAAAGACTCTATAAAACGGACATATATCATGGTATAAAACTGGGTAAAAATCATGATATATCAACTCCCCCAGACTTAGCCTTTTGCTTGTCCCTAAGCAAAACAGTGTACTCACCCCTTTAGGAACCACATACCTGCAAAGTCATCCGGTGATACTTCGATCTTTCCCTAGAAGTATAGCAGTCCTCCAGATTGAATCCAAACCCCTCAGAGAATCTTAGACTTTCAGTCGCAAACCCCTCTAGTTTAATTAGGTGCGGTCTCATCGAGGGAATATCGATCGCCGGACCTTCTACATTCTTTCACTTCGTTTAACACTTTCCTGCGTTTCACCCTCTCTCTTCCCTCTGAAACTGTATCCAATTACGAATATCATAGAGATGCATTGCCCATTTTTGAACTTTTTTGTTTTAGGATTTTTCTGATTTTCGGACTTGCACTTTTCTGCTTGAACTACACTTTTCTGTAGACTTTTTTATTAGATCCTTGGCATCTCTACGATCACTAGATCAGCACTCACTACTATTGTTCTATTATGGGAGACATTGTCATGAGGCTTTTTTCTTTTTGATCTAGGATAGTTGAATTCGTCATTCGAGAAGAAGTTTCTAGAGCGGTCCGTCCTCGCTTTCAAGTGTTTGGAAGCTGAATCAAGTCTTGAGATTACCAACGCCCTTGACAAGAGATTAGAGATTCATTGGGGCGGGGTCTTTGCCATCCTTTCTGGCGTTCTCCAGAAATCTGAACTCGCTCCGTTAAACCGATCAACTTCAAGTTACCCACCTCAGTAAAACAAGCCAACTTGCATTGGAAATGGTCCTTGAGTGCTGTTCAAAGCAAGTTGAAGGGAGGTTTTGACTCTAAAAATTTTAAAAACTCACTCAAAAACTCAAAATAAAACACTGTAGTTAGCAACTACCTCCCCTAGACTTAAACAACACTGTCCCCAGTGTTATTAAGCCTAAGATTGGTGAAAATAAATATATAGGAAATGAAACGAATGAAAAATCAAGTGAGAATTTGTACCTGGGGGTCGTGTCGAGCGACACGACCTCTGTGTCGATCGACGCTCAATGTTTGGTCGCGTCGAGCGACTGAAGTTCAAGTCGATCGTCTGTTGGATTTTTGTTGGTGTCGAGCGATGCTCCTGTTGGTGTTGCTCGACACCTTCGTCTAAAGTTCATACTCATTTGCAATTCAATGTTTAATCTCCTGAAAATCAAAATAAAACAAAACCAAAACGTAAAATTGAAAAAGAAACATAAAAATATAAGTAGATAGTTAGTAAGAGTCACAAGTGGGTTGCCTCCCACTAAGCGCTTGTTTTCAGTCATTAGCTGGACTGTGATGGAACTCAGGACTATGGTGGATCTTTAGGAAGTATTGAACTTCCTTTATCCTGGATGGAACTCGCAGCAGCTTGTTTCAAACGGACCTTCTGGACAGCTCCCCCAGACTTATCAGAAGTAATCTCAGGGAAAAGGTTCATCGTTCTCTCCATCATCTCCTGAAGAATTGCTTCTCCTGGATCTTTAAGCTCTTGGGGAACAATGATTCTCATTCGCGCGAAAGACTTTGAAGTCCATTTAGGCTTCATGGCTTCTTTTCTGTTTCCTGCAAATTCATCAGAAGAACCAAGCGCTCGAGAAACTTGATGCTTGAGTAAGCGCGTAACAGGCGTTTCACATTTTAAATCCATGATGATATCAGGAGATTTGGAATGAGGCACAAGAAGTTCATACCTGGGCTCTCTTGGAAGTATCTCAGAAGATGTTACTAGAATGACTACTTCTTCAGGAATGTCGTTCGAAGGTTCCTTGATTGGTTCATCTTCTAGCGATGTATCCACAGAGAAAGCTTGGCCATCAATGGTGGATCTTCTCCTTGTCTTGTCCATGTTAAATTCCATGACAATATCACCAAGGCCAAGCTTGATCGTCCCTTTCCTCATATCTATGTTAGCTCCAGCCGTAGCTAAGAATGATCTTCCTAGGATAAGAGGATCCTGAGGCTCGTCATCGTATTCCAAAACGACAAAATCCGTTGGAATGATGCAGTCTTGAATCACTATCAGAACATCCTCAAGAATTCCTTTCGGGAAACGCCTTGAACGATCTGCTAGGATAAGAGACATCCTTGTCTTCTTGAAGTCCGCCAATCCAAGCTTTGCAGCTACAGAGAGTGGCATAAGGTTGATCCTAGAACCTGAATCGCAGAGGGAATGAGGGAAGCTTTCATCAGAGATGGAGCAATTAAGAACGAAGCTTCCTAGATCAAGTAGCTTCAGTGGAACTCGACTCAGTATCATTGCGCTCACTTCTTCAGAAACCACTATCTCCTTTTTCTTCTTCTTGGAGACTGGAGCTGTGTTCAGGAGAATAGCTTGAAGGTCTCTGGTCAGCAAAGCTCTTTCCTCTGGACTAACTCCATTTGCTACCATTCGCTTTACGTATTGTCGAATCGCAGGAGAAAGCTTGATCGCATCCACTAGAGGCATCTCAATCATGATCTTCTCAATCATTCTCTTGAAAATAGTTTCCTCAACCTCTTGTTTGCTCATTCTAGCTTTGGGGAATGGCAGCTTCGGCTTATGGATGGGTTCCTTGACGATTGGAGACGCTTTCAGATGAACAGTCTCGGCCTGGGCTGCGTGTCGAGCGACGTGGGGTCTCTGTCGATCGATGCTGATGATTTCCTCATGTCGAGCGACGCTCCTGTCTCTGTCGAAAAACCCGCCATCTCTCTGGAACACAATCGTATTCGCAACCATCTTCTTAGCTTCTTTCGTCGCTTTTCTGTTGGTTCGTTCTAGACGTGCTAGTTCCTCAAGTCCGAGTTCCAAAAGTTCTTTGTCTTGGCTGCTCCTGGTATTGCGATTTCGAATGTACCTGAAACACAAAACAAAGAGAGAAAAGCAAAAACAAAAACAAAAGCAAAAGAAAACAAAAATAAAAACAAGAAATAAAAAGACCTAGACAAAATCCTAGTAATAAAAATCTAATGGTTATTTGACTCCCCGGCAACGACGCCAAAATTTGATACGGTCAAATTTACCCTAGACCTAATCTCTCAAATTAAGAGGTCAATTGCAGTACTTAGGGTTATCGAATCCACAAGGAGTCTAGGAAAACACAATAGATTATTAAATTCAAATTATGCTAGACAAATAATTATGAAAGCTGTAAATAAGCAATTAAAACAAACGTTTGTGAAACAATAAGAGAAAGGCGCTAGGCACGGAGAATTCTACATCAAATCAGAATTGCAGATAAATCAGTTATTAGGAATATTAAGCTCAATTCATGAACATGCACACGAAAGTAAAACAAACCAGCTGTAGCTGCGAATATTTTCTATGTCCAAATCCTAGAAAACCAACTGTCGTTGCAAAATCAGATTAATTTAAACAAGCATTAATTTCAGGCACAATGGTTCACAAAACCCTAAATCAAATATCTTGGCAAATAAGAATTTTGCTCATCAAAAACTAGTTCAAGGAATCAATAAAACTGTCATTTATATTAATTACCCTAAGATCAGATTTTAGTTCGCGAGGCTAAAATCAGCAATAAGAACAAGTTAAGATGAAGAACATTCTAATGATTTTATCCTAATAATCAGATCAGATTCAGCAATTCATCAAACACTTTCAAAAACCTTAAACCTAACAAAGGAACTACTCAGACATGATCATAGAAGAAAACATGGTTTTATTAAAGATAAATCTAAACAATTCAATAAAAGAAAGCATAAGCCTAAACAATGGCTGTAAAAACGTATTTATAAGGTTACAAAGTCGGCTAGAAACTTAAAAGTAAACATCTAGAACTTTCGGGCTTCGAACGGACTTTTCTGATGAAAATCTGGGCTTGGACGAACAGCGTGTCGAGCGACACCATAGATGGTGTCGATCGACACCAATCTTCAAATCGTAAATCTTTGCTTCTGAACTCATCGTGTCGAGCGACACACTTGGTCACGTCGCTCGACACAGCTTCCAAATCTTGACTCCGAATTTGCATTTTGCCACTTCATTCCGCGAATGCTCCAAAACTCTCAGTAAACAACTTTTAAGCTCCAAACGTCCTTGTACCTAATATAGAACATAAAAGACTCCAAAACACCAAAAGACTCTATAAAACGGACATATATCATGGTATAAAACTGGGTAAAAACCATGATATATCATTCATTTTCCTCGTCGAGTAATTAATGGGCTGGGGGGCAACTGTTGGAGCTGGATTTCACCATTAGAAATATATCACAAAAAATTTCAATAAAAGTTTTGAGTTTTCAAATATATCACAAAAAAACTATACTTTAAACTTTCAAAACAAAACCTTAGCCCCTCAAAACAAATTCTACCCCAAAAAAATATACAATAGTGCTGGAGCTGGATTTCACCATTAGAAATCCGGCCCATTAAGCTTATTATATAATCATACTTGATTGTATCTAGTGTTGGGCTTAAGACCCAGTACCGCGCTAACGGTAGTAAAAGATCAGCGTGCCCCTCACCAGCGCTGAACTTAGTTGAACAGATTCGTTGACCGTCAAGATAGAAGAACCGCTGACCAAGCAGCTAGAACGTGCCAGAGATCAAGTCAGCCCCGCTCAACGGTTAACAAAGAGATCCCGACATTTCCAGAGGATACACTAGAACGTGCCAGAGATCTCCGGTGACGAGGAGGGATTCGCGGACCTGAACCGTTCAGCTCGAGGAAGTATAAATAGCTAGTTCTAGAGCCGAAATGGCTAACTTTTTCCATACTTTTACACTCAATCACACTTTAGCTCATCAACTCTTGTCTTAGCTAAATTTTTTTGTATACTTGCACCGAATGTCAATATTAATCCATTTTCCGTTACTTTGGTCTCGACCCTCGTTAGATCTATAGACATTTACTAGGACTAAAATTTCTTTTTCGAATTCATATATAAATTCTTCGTGCGGAATCAAGCTTCCACAAATAGTTAAACCAAATCCAATAATTTAAATTCCAAATCTTTAAAAAATCAATTTTTGTGTTTGTGTATTCATGGAACTTTTGAAAATTAGTGGTATTTGTAAAACTTTTAAAAATTGTAGTTTTGGAAACAAAACTTTATAATGTAGTTTTCTAAGGAATTTTTTGTTTTTGTTTTATACAATATACATCACACTCTTATTGGATATGGTACTTATAGATTGAATTTGTCACGACCGTGTCACGAAGTATTCAAAAATTTTGCGCGTAATTATTTTGGGTCAAAGATAAAAGATGAAACTCGTTTGGAAGGAACTAAATGGATTTGGTCCAATATATATGTTATTATCCAAAATACATAAGCTCAATCATATGTTTAATTATGCTTAAGCCTTAAAACTAATTAACCCTAGGCTAATCTACCCTAGCAGCCAACGACATTGAGAAGTGAAAATATGAGAAGTTGTTGTGAGAAACATATAGTTGTGTGGAAGAAGAAAGAGAGAAGTAAGGGACTTATGTTGAAGATGGAGTCATTTCGGTGGAGATGAGCTTCAACGGCGATGACGATGGTGACGTAATGTCTGAGGCAGCATATTGGAACCGTAGGTGAGAGGAGAAGAAGATGATGTTGTGGAAGGAGACATTTCTGTCCTGTTTTGGGGAAGGAGAGAAATGGAAACACAAGTCATATAAAAACAAATCGAAACTTTGTGGGTAAGTAGTCAACTCATATATCTAGCTATACAAACCGTTTATCATTTAAGATTATGGTCTGAAAGTTATTCTTGTTTCTCCGAGACTGATATGTGCAGAGTGAAGCTTCGGTCAGTCAGCTTCGCATGCATTTTGCAATCAGATGATATAGAGTGGGGTTATGATACATATATCAATGGAAAGCTCCTCTTGTCTAGTTTCTGGAACATATTTTAGAATCAAAATCCGAGGTAAGATAGGTCCACAAATCCTATTTTAAGTTGTTCGTACAATATTGTTTATGCATCAGAAATCTATCCTAGAATTATATGTTTTCCCAGTTTCGCAGAGTTGTATGTAGAGGGAATTTCCCATCGTTATGTAAGAAACCAGAATAGGAATAAGATACCGTTGGAAAACTCTGAGTCTTAGCTCTCTAGAGACACAGAGTTTGTCACTACAAGAAAACAGCGAGAATCCTACGGAAATATCCGTCGGAAGTCTGTCGGAAAACGCATATTTCGACAGATTTCCGACGGATTTATCTGTCGTTTCTATCTTGTCGGAAATGGTAATTCTGTAGGAAATCCGTCAAAAATTTCTGACAGATTTCCGACGGCTATATTTCTGACAGAATTCCGACAGCCTGCCGGAGTCCGGCGAAACGTCGGAATTCCGTCGGAAATACCACTGTCGGAAATCTGTCGGTTTTGTTTCCGACTGATTTCCGACGAGTTCCGATTACATGTAAACCGACGAATTTCCGACAGACTTCCGACGTATTTATTTCCGACAGAATTCCGACGGTTTTATTTCCGACAGCTTTCCGACGGATCAATTTCTGACAGATTTCCGACGTATACGTAGAAATTATTTAATATTATAATAAATTAAATAATAATTAATTTAATATAAATTTGAATTATTTAAATTGAAATAAAATTAAAAGTAGAAATTAAAATAAAATTAAAAGTAGAAATAAAAAGTAATATTTTTTACAAAAACGTTCAAAATAAAAATCTAAATGGTGGGCCCCCGCGGAAAATCCGGGTTGCGGCCCAAGTACTCCATCATCCGTTGCATCATCTCCCCCCCCCTTGTCCCGCTCGGCTCTCTCCTTCTCCCGCTCGGATTCTAGGGCGGCTTGTGCATTTCGAATCTGTTGGACCGTCGTCTTCAAACCTTCAATTTCGACGTCATTTTCCTTCATCTGGGCTCTCAGGTCGGATGTCTCGCTGTAGTAACAAGAAGACCCCGATGATCCCGCATCGTCGGGAAGAGCATAAAGCCGCCCTTTGCTCTGCGGAACAAATTAAATTGTAAATGAAAAAGACTTGAAAACTATTTTAAATTTTACATACCTTTAAGACGAATTGGTTGATGATGTCGTCCGGGGCTTGGGTGAGGGGAGGGGTTCCTTCGACGGATGGCTGAGACAGAATGTACTCCTCTTCCATTCTTTGGACGCTCTCCTGAATCTTCCAGAGAAGAAGAGAAGAAGAAACGGCGAAGAAGAGAAGAAGAAACGGCGAGGGCGGCGGATTTTCCAGAGAAGAAGAAGAGAAGAAGAAACGGCAAGAGAAGAAGAAGAAGAGAAGAAGGTCGGGTCTTAACCCAGATTTTCCGACGGATTTAAAGCTGTCGGAAATCCGTCGGAAATCGAAATAAATTAAATGGGCCGCGTGTTTTGGACCGACTGATTTCGCGGTGTTTATTTTTCATTTCGCGGTAAAAATTGGCAAATCCGTCGGAAATCTGTCGGAAATATATATATATTTCCGACAGATTTCCGACGGAAAATCATTTTTTTTTTTAAAAAAAAGAAAAATGTAAGAATTATATAAATATCCGTTTCTGTCAGAAATCTGTCGGAAATATATATATATTTCCGACAGATTTCCTACGGATAATCATTTTAAAAAAAAAAAAATAGAAAAATTGGCAAATCCGACAGATATGTGGTTACAGACAGAGACACACGACCTCTTTTCTACATTAAAATTAAAATAAAAAATAATCTAAAGATGATATATATATTCTGATTAGCAATATATATTCTGATTAGCAATATATATTTTGATAATCCAAAAGTTCTGGACCAATCTTCTACATCCGGTCGGTCGAAGATAAGAGGTGGTTTTAATCCCCTCCAAAACAAATTGAATATGGTTTAGTATTTTCTTTATATGACATTAACCCAACCTTGTCCTGGAATAAAACAATTGATAATGCTTTGAATTGTATAATTAGGGGGAGCTTACTACAGCTTTAAGAGACTACGTTGGAATAGAAACGCCTCTCTACTTCGCCGGACGATTAACCGAACACTACAAGAACCAACAACGCGGTGGGCCCGAGATTTACCTGAAACCACATATCTGTCGGAAATCTATCGGATTTGCCAATTTTTCTATTTTTTTTTTAAAAATGATTTTCCGTAGGAAATCTGTCGGAAATACTGTCGGAAATATATATATATTTCCGACAGATTTCCTACGGAAAATCATTTTTAAAAAAAAAATAGAAAAATTGGCAAATCCGACAGATTTCCGACAGATATGTGGTTTTAGGGTATGGTAAATTTAAAAAATGTTTTTTTTTGTTTTTTTAGGGTTAAGGAATTGAAGAAATTTAAGAAATGTTTATTAAGTTTAAGAAATTTTTTTTTTTAGAAATTAATGAATTAGCATTTTGGAAAAAATTGGAAATTTTTAAACAATATTTAGCATAGTTAACATTTTTAAACAAAATGCTTATTTTGGAAAAATTGTTAGCATTTTGTACAGATTTTGACCTGAAATCTCCAATTCCGTCGGAAATCTGTCGGAAAAATGAATATTTTTCCGACAGATTTCCGACAGATTTGGGGTTTTAAGCTTCTTTATGATTCGTTTTCGATAATAGCATGGTTGGAGCAATATTTGGAAGATAAAATACTTGATAATGGTCATTGTTACTTTCAAATTCTAAACATTTAGTATTTTCCGTAAACATCTATTGTTTTGTATATGTAACTGTATGAAACGCTTTTGTTTGAAACATGACAAAATCGCAAAACATGTTCTGTATAACATCGGGAAGGTTATTTACTCACTTATCTTTCACTTTAGTTATCAGAATTGTATGCCAAGACTTTGTCTTCTCGAAATTTAGGAATTTGACCTCAAAACCGTAAATCTGTCGGAATTCTGTCGGAAAAATAGATATATTTCCGACAGATTTCCGACAGATGTAAGGGTAACACGTGTCATCTTTTAAGGTTAGCATGATATGAATATTGTCGGAAATCTGTCGGATTTGCCAATACCCTAAAACCACATATCTGTCGGAATTACCAATTTTTCTATATTTTTTTTAAAATGATTTTCCGTAGGAAATCTGTCGGAAATATATATATATTTCCGACAGATTTCCTACGGAAAATCATTTTTTTTAAAAAAAAAAGAAAAATATAAGAATTATATTGTTTCCGACGGATTTCCGACAGCTAACAGGAATCACCGCCGGTGTCGGCACCGGCTAGTTACACGGTCCAATAATCCGACCGATTTCTGACAGTTTTCTTGTCTGTCGGAAATAATTCCGACAGATTTCCGACGGAATTGAAAAATTTCAGCTCCGTCGGAAATCGGTCGGATTACCGTCAGAAATTCCGTCGGATTTGCGGCTGTTTTCTTGTAGTGTGTCTTTTTCTAAGGTATGAGTAAAGAGTTATCATTGTTTTAGGGGACTGGTTCAGTCTCCCAAACCGAATAATTCTTTTAAGAAGTTTAATAATGGAATGTTAAACATTATTTCCTATACGCAGATTTAAAACGTTGTTTTTAACTATTATTTCCAGGGTGCAATTTTGGAGTCTCTAAATGCTTTAAGGCTAAGGTGAGGGTTGGGATTTGTGGATTTATATTACGCAATAATATGGTTTGATAAGCTTGTATGCTCTGTTTAGGAATAGCGATTGAGTGTTGAATGAAATGTTAAGATGAGATTTGGTTGTGATGTATGTGATATGTTATATTATTATAAAAAAATTATGTATTCGGTGTATGAGTCGGATAGAGAGCGAGGACATGGCGATCCCGCTAAAGCATGTAAACCAGCTGACGAGTCAAAGTGTAACATCCCAAAACCAAAAATTGTGTTTTTGGTAAGGGTGTCGATCGACACCAGGCTGGATATCGACCAACACCAATGTTTGAGATTGTTCGGTTTGATTTTTTAACCGTGCGGTTTGCTGCGCTTTAAGGAAAAAGCCCCAGGTTTTTGTATAAAAGGATCCAGCCGCACATGAGTACCATTTTCAGAGTTTTGGAGAAGAAAAACGTTTTAGAATTGAGAGAAAAAGAGATTCAAGTGTGTTCTTGAGAAAGAGAGTTGATTGTGAGAATGAGGTAGTTTTGTTACACTGGGTTGGAGAAGAGGATCGGATAAGAAATTCAGTTCCGATCATCGTGAAATTTAATGGGTAAGTTCTCCTTTCTCTTAGCTACCCATGAGGAAAGTCAGTTTGTCAATCGGATGTGTATGCTAAGAGATATCTTTGTTTTCGTGAGTAGGGTCTGTGCAGAATCGGGTGTGTGATCAGGCCACTTCGAGGCTGTTTTTCCGGAGTTTTAGAAAGAGTTATGTGACACGATCCTGGAGAGGATGTCAGCCCAAGGAGTCACTTCGTTGGTTGATTCGGATCAGAACACAAGGGTTCCTTTGATTGATGCAGCGGATGAATGAATTCAGAATTGAAATAGAAAGAATGCAGCGGATTGATAGATAAGTGATTTTATGAATGATGATAAGATTTGATGGATTGAAAGATAATTTCAAGAGTGATGGAGAAACTCCTGAACTATCCAACCTGCTCAAGCTTTGGATAAATGCACCAAAGTAAGAACAAGATATTGGATTTTGCTCTATCAAAATCAAACAGATTGTAAGGGGTTTTTAATAAAAAGTTTGATAATCTTATTCATGGCAAAATCAGAGTACATATACAGAAGGAGAAAAATTAAAAAAACGTTCATAATAAAAGCCCTACACGCAGAGCACCTAGAAAAACAGAATTTAACTCATTAACTCCTAATTTGACTTAAAAACAAAATTTAAAAGAAAACACCCAAAAAATTGGCCTTATTAAGCTTGTTATCAATGGAGCCAGATCAAAGAGTGTGTGAACAAGCCTCATTAAAAAACTTGTCTAAAAAACCCAATGGGAAAAACCAGAACAAGGGAAAAAGAGCACAAGTCACACACATCCCATTGATAACCCTTAGTTAACTTAAATCACAACCAGAGTAGTTGGATTAGCTAAGATACCAAGGTTGCTTTCAGCCTGACTTAGCAATGTGCTAATGGCTTGCTTTAACTTCTTATCTTTAGACCTTGTGATTGGTCCAATGGGTAAATCCAAAGCTCCTTGCACATCCTCGGGTTCAAGCTGCTCCTTAGCTCCTAGTTCAGGTTCAAACTGGTGGTCCATTATCATATCATCCCCTCCTTCTTTAAAAAGATTTGTCCTCAAATCTGCTTCATCTGAAACAAAAGGCAGAAGATTAGCAATATTAAAACTATTACTCACATTGTACTTACCTTACAAATCCAATTGATACACATTGTTATTGATCTTTTTGATGATTTTAAATGGTCCATCAACTCTCGGCATCAGTTTGGATTTCCTTTCTTCTAGAAATCTGTCTTTTCTCAAGTGAATCCACACGAAATCTCCTTCTTCATAGATAACTTCTTTTCTGCTCTTGTTAGCTTGTTTAGCATATTGTTTTGTTTTCTCCTCAATATTCAACCGAGCCTTGTCATGAATCTGTTTCACCAAGTCTGCCTTCTTCTTTCCATCCATAATAACTCTTTCACTCAAAGGTAAAGACATTAAATCTAAAAGAGAGATGTGATTGAACCCATAAACAATTTGAAAAGGAGAGAACTTAGAGGCAGAATGCACAGCATGATTATATGCAAATTCAACATGTGGTAAGCAATCTTCCCAAGTTCTAGGTTCTTTTTAATCAAGGTTCGAAGAAGTGTAGACAAAGTTCTATTAACTACTTCAGTTTGGCGATCAGTTTGCGGGTACCAAGTAGTAGAAAACAGAAGCTTAGTACCTAGTTTAGACAACAATGTCTTCCAAAAATAACTAAGAAACTTAGTATCATGATCAGAGACAATAGTTCTAGGCATTCCATGTAATCTCACTGTTTCCCTAAAGAATAAGCTAGCAATATTCATTGCATCATCAGTTTTATTACATGGAATAAAATATGCCATTTTAGAGAATCTATCAATAACAACAAATATGGAATCTCTACCATGACTAGTCCTAGGCAGTCCAACAACAAAGTCCATAGAAATGTTATGCCATGGATGCAAAGGAATAGGTAAAGGGGTATACAAACCGTGGGGCTATGATTTTGCCTTAGCTATTTTACATATTGGGCATCTCTTACAACATTTCTCAACGTGCATTTTCATGTTTGGCCAATGGAAATGATCTTGCATAACCTGTAGAGTTTTAGCTACTCCAAAGTGTCCCATTAAACCACATGGATGTGCTTCCTTAACAAAAAGGCCTCTCAAGGAAGAATTAGGAACACATAGCCTATTATCATAGAATAGAAATCCTTCATACCTATAATACTTTTCATAAGCAAATTTCTCACAAGCAGCAAATATCTTTTCAAAATCATAATCCTCAGCATATTGTAATTTTATTTGATCAAAACCTAACAGTTTAACTTCCAAAGATGTAAGTAGAGCATACCTTCTAGATAATGCGTTGGCTACACCATAATCTTTACCTTTTTGTACTTGATCACATAGGGAAAGGTTTCTAGGAACTCCACCCACCTTGCATGACGTTTATTGAGCTTTTGCTGTCCTTTGAGATGCTTTAGTGATTCATGATCAGTGTGAATGACAAACTCCTTTTGCCAAAGATAGTGCTGCCACGTTTGTAAAGCTCTCACCAAAGCATACAACTCCTAATCATAAGTTGGATAATTCAAAGTAGCACCTCCAAGCTTTTCATTAAAAAAAGCTATTGGTTTATGATCCTGCATTAAAACAGCTCCAATACCTAACCCTGAGGCATCACATTCAATTTCAAAAAAATTTAGGAAGTTAGGAAGTATTAAAACAGGAGAGTTAGTAAGCTTCTCTTTAAGAGTTTGGAAAGTATTCTCTTGTGCTTCTTCCCACTTGAATCCAACATTCTTCTTTATCACTTCTGTGAGTGGTGTAGCAAGTGTGCTAAAGTCCTTCACAAACCTTCTATAAAATCCAGCTAGTCCATGAAAACTTCTTACTTCACTCACATTCTTTGGACTTGACCATTCTCGAATTGCGTTTACTTTCTCCTCATCAACTTTAATACCATCTGCACTTACAACAAAGCCTAAAAAGACAAGATTATCAGTGCAAAAGGTGCACTTCTTAAGATTGGCATAAAGCTTTTCCTCTCTAAGCAATTCCAGAATCAGTTTAAGATGCATGACATGTTCTTCTAGATTTTTACTATAAACCAAAATGTCATCAAAATAAACAACCACAAAGACTCCTATATGCTTTCTAAGAACATGATTCATAGCCTCATAAAAGTACTAGGTGTGTTAGTTAAACCAAATGGCATAACGAGCCATTCATACAGTCCTTGTTTCGTTTTAAAAGCAGTTTTCCATTCATCTCCTTCTTTCATCCTAATCTGATGATAACTACTTTTAAGATCAATTTTAGAGAAAATGCATGCACCATGAAGTTCATCAAGCATATCATCAAGTCTAGGGATAGGATGGCGATACTTAACATTTATGTTGTTGATTGCTCTACAATCCACACATATACGCTAGCTTCCATCTTTATTTGGCACAAGTAGCACCGGAACAGCACATTGACTCATACTCTCACGAATGTGTCCTTTGTCTGTGATTTCTTTTACTTGTGTCTCCAGCCCCTTAGTTTCAAAGGGATTGGTTCTATAGGCTGTCCTATTAGGAAGAAAAGCTCCTGGAACAAAGTCTATTTAATGCTCAATTCCTCGGATTGGTGGCAAACCTATAGGGTTATCATCTGGAAAAACATAATCTTGCAAAAGAGACTTAACCATACTCGGATACTCCGGTTCTTGGTTAGAAATAGTCACAAGAGTCTCTTTAAACACAAATAACAGCTTATAGTTTTGAGAAGAGGTTTTAGGCTTACTGTCCTTGGTTTGTTTGGATGATGTTTCCCATTGTTTCATACTGGCCTGATCTTGATAAATCTCTTGTGGAGTCATTGGAAGGAGAGTTGTTTTCTTGCCCTTATACTCAAATGAATGCCTATTGGTGAATCCATCATTAACAACCTTTCTATCAGATTGCCATGGCCTTCCAAGCAGGATGTGACTAGCATTCATGGGCAGAACATCACATAGGATCTACTCTTCATACTTTCCAATTGAGAAAGGGACCTTAACTTGCTGAGTCACCATCATTTCACCAGTATCATTGAGCCATTGAAGCGAGTAAGGTCTAGGATGTGTATGAGTCTTTAAACCGAGTTTAGTAACCATAGTCTTGTTGGCTATGTTGGTACAACTTCCTCCATCAATAATCAGACTACACACCTTCTCTTTCACCAAACACCTTGAGTGAAATAGGTTTTCTCTTTGCTCTTGTTCTTCTACCTTAATTAGAACACTTAACTATCATATAGTAACCAGAAGCTCTCCTTTCATTGGTGTCTCCATTTCTTCTTTAGTTGATGAGCTTTGATCAGACTTTTCCTCCTCAGATTCTAACTCACCATCAGCTCTAAGAATCTTGATCCTCTATTAGAATACTCATTTGCATAATGTCCATGACCTTGACATTTGTAGCATTTGAGATCTCTGGCCCTTGTAACCACCTTAGCTTTTCCTTTTGGGTCTTGATCTTCTAGTTTAGACTTGATAAGTGGCTTTGAATCTTTTTGAAAACAAGATTTCTCATCCTTTTGATAGCTAGGCTTTCCAAAACCAGACTTGTTTGCACCGTAGCTAGGCCTAGAACTCTTTCTCTTGATTTGTTGTTCAAACATAATGGCCTTGTGAAGCATTTCCTCTATTTCCAGATAATGTTGAATCTCAAGTCTGTCTTGAATATCTCTATTAAGTCCTCCCATGAACCCGGACATGATAGCTTCACCATCTTCTTGGATGTTAGCCCTTAATAGTAACACTTCCATCTCCTTATAATACTCTTCTACGGTTTTACTTCCTTGAACCAAGTTCCTCAATCTCTGATGTAGCTTTCGCTGATAATGACTTGGCACAAATCTCTTTCTCATGACACTCTTTAACTAATTCCAAGTCTCTATGGGATAATATTCGCCACTTCTCCTAGTAGTAACAAGTTGATCCCACCAGCTCAAAGCATAATCGTAAAACTCAGTGGCTCCCACCTTAACCTTATCTTCAAGCATGAATCTGAGTCAAGGTAATCACAACAAACAAATACCAGTTCTATCTTCTTCTCCCACTCCAAGCATGAATCTGGAATGTTGGTTCCATGGAATGGTAGAATGTTGATTTTTAAGCCTCCAAATTTTTCCCTAGGTTGTGCTCTCTCTTTACGCCCATGTCTTCTTCGACTATTTTGAGAAGATGATTGACTGTAGTAACTTTGAGCAGCATCCTGATCAGAAACGTTTCTTCCATTTTCTCTAGGATTCTCATGGTTAGGCTCTGTAGCTGTTTTGAGACCATGAGCTTCAAAATGTTCATCCATCAACTTAGCCATCTTAGCCGTAAGAGTAGATGTAATTGCTTCTACCAACAGTTTATTAGGTTCATTGGTCGTTGGATCTTCATCTTCACTTCCCATTGTTCCTGCAATCACAAGGATTTAACAAGTAAATGTTCTTTTGAAGAGAAGAAAAACAGTTATTAAACACGGATCTACAAAGAAAACAGTTACTCAAATTCGGATCTAACAGGCAGTTGAAGAGTCGAAATTTCTAAACACAATAACTCGAAGAGTTTCTATCCAAAACACGAGATCTAATACAGATTTTGTGATCTACAAATTCGAGTTAATTTTCACGCAAAATGGATAAGCGAACAACCTTAAATCGATACGTGAAAGTTACGTAAAAACAGAAGGAATTTGAAAGGATAGATACAACCTGACAAAATAGCTCTGATACCACTTGACACGATCTTGGAGAGGATTTCAGCCCAATGAGTTACTTTGTTGGTTGATTCGGATCAGAACACAAGGGTTCCTTTGATTGATGCAGCGGATGAATGAATTCAGAATTGAAATAGAAAGAATGCAGCGGATTGATAGATAAGTGATTTTATGAATGACGATAAGATTTGATGGATTGAAAGATAATTTCAAGAGTCATGGAGAAACTCCTGAACTATCCAGCCTGCTCCAGCTTTGGATAAACGCACCAAAGTAAGAACAAGATATTGGATTTTACTCCAACAAGATCAAACAGATTGTAAGGGGTTTTTGATAAAAAGTTTGATAATCTTATTCATGGCAAAATCAGAATACATATAGAGAAGGAGAAGAATTGAAAAACGTTCATAATAAAAGCCCTACATGCAGAGCACTTAGAAAAACAGAATTTAACTCCTAATTTGACTTAAAATGAAATTTAAAAGAAAATACCCAAAAATATGTGCCTTATTAAGCTGGTTATCAATGGGGCTAGATTAAAGAGTGTGTGAACAAGCCTCATTAAAAACCTTGTCTAGAAAACATTATAGGAAAAACCGGAAACAAGGGAAAAAGAGCACAAGTCACACACCTCTCATTGATAACCCTTAGTTAGCTTGAATCACAACGAGAGTAGTTGGATTAGCTAAGATACCAAGGTTATTTTCAGCTTGACATAGCAATGTGCTAATGGCTTGCTTTAACTTCTTAGCTTTAGACCTTGTGATGGGTTCAATAGGTAACTCCAAAGCTCTTTGCACATCCTCGGGTTCAAGCTGCTCCTTAGCTCCTAGTTCAGGTTCAAGCTGCTGATCCATTATCATATCATTAGGTGTCTAGTTTCCGAATCATATTTTTGATCGTTATTTGAAGGTAAGGTCTAAACTCAGCTTTGTATTGAAGTCCGCTCGCCGGTTCTGGTTTCAGAATATTTTAATTTGGTTTATTGAAAACCTTGTTGTTGAGTCTTAGGTGATAAAGAAGGATAACCAGTAGCTTTTGGGTCTCGTTGAGGCTGTGATTTGTGCTGGTTATGTTGTTGATAAATCCTCTAATCCCTAAGGCTACGGTGAGTACATGTCCGTGGTTATAGAATTGAATCTTAGAGTATTGTTTGATTGTGTTTGATGGAATTGATGTTGTGAATGCATAATTTCGTTGGTTATTGACTAATATTTATTTGATTGTCGTATTGCGTATAATGAGATTGATCGCTCGATGAAACGGAGTCTAGCCGCATGAGGATTTTGTCCGATTCAGGTTTCTGTAAAAAGTGTCGATCGATACCTAAAGGGAGTGTCGATCGACACCCCTTGTTTTCTCGCGATGGATTGTGTTGTGAGATGAAGGGTCGATCGATACCTAGTGGTAGTGTCGATCGACACCCTGTTGTGAATTCTGTGTTTTGTGTTGTTGTGGAGATCGACACCGTGGTGGTGTATCAATCGACACTGAAGGGGGTTGTTGCTCGGTGAGCTTTAAAGAATGGTCGTATGCCGGTTAGCACGGCGAGCACATGGTATTTTTTAGTATAAGGAGTCGGATTGTGGGACAATTATACGTCCTTTGACCTTTGGTTTTCAAGGTTTTTGGAATTTAGAATCATTTGTTTTTATATATTTGGAACCGCTGACGGTCGACTTTGGTTTTGCCCTTCGCCGTCGCTCGGCGCTGCCGCCGTTCACAGCGCATCCTCCATCGCCACCGCCTTAATCCAAAAAACAAGCCGTCTTCTAGATCCGATCTGCGAGCCTCGGATCCAAACCGTGCTATTACCGTGACCCTGAGCCGTGTCGCGAGTTCAACCCAAGCCATTTGTTGATGGTATTACCGTCCAAAGGAGAAACCTATGACTGACGGATTGTGGTGCCGATCCGCTAGATACCGAGCCACGATTCCGTTGCTTGAGCCGTGGATCCATTCCAAACCAAGAATCCTGACAAGTTATAGCGATCTGTGAACCATGGCCTCATAATCGTCGAAGCCCAAATCATTATTCATTGAATACCGAATCGCCGATCCGAGTCGATGATGTTTTGAATTCCAACTGCTGCGCTACAACGACCCGAGCCATCGTTGTCTTGGTCCAAGCCGTTGAGTTGGTGGAACCGTGGATCCGGTGAAGCCATTTATGAAAGTGTGCCACATTTTTATAAACGAACCACTTTCCTGGGAGACTTTGGAAATGAGCCACGTTGCTTAAAAAGGAATCGTTTTCTTCAGAAATAAGCCACGTTTTCTTGTAGACGAACCATTTCCAGAATTAGAAATCCTTACTAAAACAAGCCACACTTCTTATAACCGAACAGTTTTCGGAAAATGATGTCGATGGAGGAATTGAACTACGAATTTTCTCCAGAGTCGAGATCTTTAGATGTTCTGTCAAGCACAGAGAATCCGAATTGTTTGGAAATTATTGTTCCTTAGATTCTTCCACCGAGGAAACTAGATCAACGGGTACATTGTTTATATACAAAAAAATGAAGAAAAGAAAAGTGATTCGATCCAATCCTCTCGGCTCAAGCCTTTCCACCAATGATACTCTCTATATTCTTAGGCGACGATTCAAAATTCCAGACACGGTTGAGATGATGGCACCAGATCCTTATGATCGAGCAGAAGAGCCGCCTGAGGTACATTTCACTCTTTATGAAAGTTTTTTCTATCTCTACTATCTGTGGTTTCCGATCCCTGGGGCTATTCTTCTATTTCTATGGGAGTACCAATTTGCGCTTTCTCTGATCAATCCCCGGGGAATCTGTTATTTAGTTGGGATTCTCAAAGTTACGAACGTAGGATAGTGATTGGAGCCGACCACTTAATGGGCTTTCTCAAAGTTCGGCGTCGCGGCCCGAAAGAAGATAAAAAGTACTATCTTTTCTGCAAAAAGCTATGAAAAGAGTCATTGGTAGTTTGCCAAGTAAAGATGAGAATGCGGAAGATTATTTTTCTTTGTGAAGATCTTCGAGGCTTTGGTGGGGTTGAATTGTCTTCAGTCGGTCAAAACTAATTATAGACAGATCGGTAGCAGATTCGTAGTTTGCTTAGGATCGCGGCGTAGCCATTTATTTTGATACTTAGATTATTTTATGATTATAATCGATTTTGTTTACTTTTCTGTTTTGTAGTTCGCCCTTTGCAAATCACGAAGCTTTCGGGTCTTTCAAGAGTTAACAAGAAACTTGCAGCTCGTGGGTGGAATTGGATTAAAGATTTTGGCCTGCAGCGAGTAGAGAGAGCGCGAGCCGTTCTAGAAGATATTCTAGCCGAATCGTCATCATCGCCTTCCTTAGATCATTCGAGCGACATGAGGAGGCCAACTTACCGCGAGAGGGAGATAGCCGAGGAGAGAGAGTGCATGGCTACCAAGGAGAAAAGGCACCGAGCAGCTGAGGAGATGGAGAGAGGATCCGATGAGAGAGGATGCAATACTTCCATGGATAGGAGATTACCTCCGTCTTTGCTCCCATCGAGCCGTAGCTCTGGCTTCACGCCTACGAAGGGCTCATCTCACCCATCCTCGTCCGCAGGTGAGCCACTTGCACCAAGGGGTTTGAAACCCGCCGTTTCAGCTTCTGACGATTGGCCGTTATCTTCTCATCTCGCCGCTCACCATTCGAAGAAGAAGGAAGGCAATGGTGGAAAAGGAAAAGACGGGACGATCCGCCAATGCCTTACTGATCTCAAGAGAAAGAGAGTCGCCAAAGATGGAGTTAGCGATAACCGCGATGGCAATGGTGCGAAGCAAAAGAAACATGACGAGTGCCAAGTTACGCCCGAGCTGATTCTTGGTGCTACCCTACTAATAATGCCTATTACTCCAGGAGCACTATATGACAACGCCGAGGAGTCGGCCAGCTTCTTCGCACAGGTTCTACATAAGGATGACCGTATGTACATTCCGAGCAGCTTAACCGAGAGCAAAGCCTATTCGGAGATGACTCTCAAAGGAGCTAAGGTATCGAATTATCCCGACTCTTTACATTTTTCGGTTGTCCTGTTTTTCGTCGATATGTTTTTCTGTGTTCTCTCAGCTTTTTGCTGCGATAAACCGGATAGTTATGGAGTATGACAAGAGTGCCCAAGAGGACCAAGCCCATATCGGCGAAGCCAAAACATTGGCTAAGGAGACTGAGGACCATTTTACAGCCAAAAAGAAAGAGATGTCCAAGGTGATTAAGGACTTGAAAGCTGAGCTAGAAATAACAAAGGAGAAGTCTAAGCGTACAGATGTGGAAAGCCGAAACAAAGTGTTGGAGTCGGCAAAAACCAAGAACGAGGTGAAGATTGCGGAGTTGACCCGCAGTTTGAGTGCAGCGAACGAGTTGTTGGACTCGCAGGTTTCCTGAGCCGTGATTCAGGCCAAGCAGGAAGTGGAGCAACAGTTTCAAGATTAGAGTGCTTCTGCCATGAAGAAGATCGAGCTCTTGAATGGTACGGTTAAAGATGACATGTTAAATCTTGCTTGCATAGAGGCTAATGTCCAGCTCATTGAGGTTTTCACTGGCAAGAAACCTCCTAGTTTTGCCAAGGAGAACAAGAAGATGGAGATGTGGCTGCTCAGGTTTGGGGGTGCATTCGAGCGGTTTGATGAGGTGATCTCTGGGATTCAGGCCAAGCTAACGATTCCTCCTCTGAAGAAAAACTTGTTTACTGAGATTCACGACAACGAGCCGGTTGAGCTTTCTGCAGCGAGAGCCGGCGTTCAGGACCTACCTGGCTCGAACCAAGATTTAGTTGTCGCTTCTTAGCTCGGCCCTACCGGTGATTCCAAGATCTCTAACAGTTCTAGGTCTACCACTCCGGTTCTCCCGGGTGATGCTAGTGCTCATGATATAGGTAACTTATCTATGTTATCTCTCTATAAGTTTTGTTACATCATGAGAAGAGTAGTTGTGTTCTTTGACTGATCTAACTCTTGTTTGAATTTTGAATAGGTGGTGTCGGCGCTACCGAGGTACCGCATGGCTCGGTTGAGATCATTCTTCTAAGTAAGGAGAACGGTGTTCCTAGGACATCTGGATTTGCATAGTACCCGAATTTGGCTACGAAGAAGATTGAACCCATTGAGGAGCTCGTGGAGAAGAGCGACGTCAACGCCTTGGAGGACGGAGAGACCGTCTGAACTTCAAATCCTCATGTTTTCTTTTTCTGCTTCAGACTTTGTTGCCTTTGTGGCTTTTTATGGTTCTTAGAATTTGCTTATATTTGGATGGTTTGTTTCCGTTATGACTATGCAGTTTTTGTCTTGCGTCTCAGTTGGTTTTACAACTTGTGTTATTTGTGTGCAAAAGTATTTCGGGTCAACCGAAAAATTGTTTCTCAAAATACTCGCCATTTACGAAGGGTGTCATCGATTTACGACGGTATTATTGATTTTTTGAGTTTTAGTTGAGTCTACTAAACTAGATGTTTTAGTTTATGGATGTGTTCCCGCGAGTACTTTCGCTCCAAAAACGACACTTAGATGTATTTGTACCAGCATTCTGTTTAGCCGGGTTTTTGAGTTGGACATTTTGGTTTATAGATATGTTCCCGTGAACATAACTGCTCTAAGAATGAACACTTAAATTAATTTTGTACTAGTGTTCTGTTAGCTGGGTTTTTGAGTTGGACATTTTGGTTTACAGACATGGTCCCGTGAACACAACCGCTCCAAGAATGAACACTTAGATTTATATAGCGCGTTTTTGATCCGCAAGGATGTAGTAGTTTATATCTAGTAAAGATGTTGGACTTCGCAAAAATAAACAAAGATGTTTGTTTAAAGTTTGATCTTTGATAGATCGTAGTTGTATAAGTATGAGAAATTGTTAAGTAAAAAATCATAGGAAATGGATCTTTTATAAATGGTGGGTTTCTGGTTGACCGGAGTAACTGTTTACAAAGATGAGAGTTCCTTCCCTTCTTTTGAGGAGGGGAGCAACTGAACCCGTCCGAAAATGAGCCGCCTATGTACCCTTTGCAGGGATCAAATCGCCCCCTAGTTCATAGCAAGTAACTTAGTAATAGTATTTTTGAGTTTCCTTGCGTTCCACGAGTGTGGAATCATTTCGCCCTTTATGTTTGCGAGTTTGTAGACCCCTGGGCGGACCACCTTCGTGACTTTATAGGATCCTTTCCAGTGTGCGCCGAGCTTACCGGCGTTCAATTCCGCCGTGTTCTGGAAAACTTTGCAGAGGACTAAGTCTCCTTCGTAGAAGCGCCGAATCTTAACCTTGGAGTTGTAGTATTTTGTTGCGGCTTGCTGGTACTCTGTCATTTTGATTAATGCCTCATCGCGTCGTTCGTTAATGAGATGCAGTTCGTCGAGCGTTAGGGGATGGTTAAGTCCTTCTTGTTCAGGGAGCAGTCAGCGACGTACCTTGGGAGGAATGAAGCATTCCGTGCCGTAGACAACGGCGAAAGGTGTTTCGCCAGTGGCTCGGCGAGGCGTAGTGCAGTATGACCAAAGTACGCCTTCAAGTTCATCGGTCCAGCGACCTTTCTTTGCTTCTAGCCGTGTCTTCAATCCATGGATGAGTATTTTATTTGACGCTTTGGCTTGACCGTTGCCTTGAGGGAAACGCAGCGTAGATTTGCTAAGTTAGATTTTCCATTTATCGCAAAAAAGATCAAACTTTTTGGAGATGAATTATGAGCCGTGTTCGGTGACGATCTCATACGGGACTCTGAAATGGCAGATGATGTTTTTCCATATGAATTTTTCGACCTGCTTATTCTTGACGCTGCCAAAGGCTTCTGCTTCTACCCATTTAAAAAAATAATTTGTAAGTACTAACATATAGCGTTTTTGCTGCTAAGAGTGAAGTGGCCCGACAATGTCTATTGCCCATCTCATGAATAGATAAGGCGATATCACTGATGATAGCAGTTCGGTAGGCTGATGAATCATTGGGCCGTGACACTGGCACTTCCCGCAATAAGCGGCAAACTTCTCGCAGTCTTTGATCATTATAAGCCAGAAGTAACCATGCCGCTAAATTTTGATGGCAGCGCTCTTCCGCCGGAGTGGTTTCCCCATGAGCCATTGTGCACTTTCTTCATAATATCGCGGGCTACTTGTCCTTCCATGAAAATAAGAAGAGGGTCATATATACTCAATTTGAACACTTCGCCATGGAAAAGGATAAAACGGGCCGCCTGAGCATTGAGCTTGTGAGCCGCCTATTTATCGGGGGATGCTTGGCCGTTGGCGAGATAACTACGAATATCGCCCATCCATTTGGCATTGCATCCGTATTTGGTTGTGTCCTCATCTTCGATACCGGCTCCGCTGTGCTTTGGTGGGGGCTCGTCTCCGAATGTGTTAGCAACTTCCAGAAGTGGGCCGCGGTTGAAAGCCGAGTCGTCAAGGACGGAGTTGGTACCTTCGTCCATCGCGATGGGATCCTCCGTGGAGACATGTTCTCTGGTTGTTGCATGTGTTTCTACGGGTGTGCTGTCATTTCCTTTTGGCTCAACTTCCATGGGCGTTGCCGAAGTAGTGGCAGTTGACTTTCTGCAGGAGGTGAACAGATTTCCATTGGTTTTTCGGTCGGCTTTTGTTGGTCTTGGAGTGCCTTTTTCCGCGCAGCTTGCACCCGATTTAAAACGTTTACTGTCTGCAGAAGGGTTATATTCGGTTCCTCGATAAACTCAACTAGGATGATCCGCTGAAGGTCATCATCTAACTTTGTTGAAGATCCGAGGGATGCGAGCGCATCAGCCTGTGAGTTTTCTTCCAGCAGGAGTCGAGTAAGTGTAAATTCTTCGAATTCAGCGGTGAGTTCCTTAGCGAGCTTCAAGTATGCCTCCACTCGATCATCTTTGGTGGCGTACTCGCTATTAAACTGGTTGACAACGAGTTGAGAGTCGCAGAAAGCATGGATTTTATACATTTTTAGACTGCGGGCGAGGCGTAATCCGGCGAGTAGTGCTTCATATTCGGTTTCATTGTTGGATACCCAGAATCCGAGGTGGAACGACTGTTCCACTGACTCGTCGTCGGGTGATGCGAGGTGAACACCGACTCTGGATCCGTGTTTAGAAGATGATCCGTCAACGTGAAGTTGCCAAGGGAGGGCGGATGGATCCACAATTTCTGCTGCAGCATCTGCCTCGGGAAGTTTGACAAGGAAGTATGCCAATACTTGGGGTTTTATGCTGGTTCTACTACGATATTCGATGTCAAATTCGCTTAGCTCTATTGCCCATTTCGCTAATCTTCCAAATTGAGTTGGACTATGAAGTACGGCACGCAGCGAGAAAGTGCTAAGCACAATGATGGAGTGCGACTGAAAATACGGTCTTAGCTTTCTGGCAGACGTAACAACAGCGAGTGCTAACTTTTTGGTTAGAAAATTTCTTGTTTCAGCTCCATTTGGTGATTTGTTGATGTAGAAGATGGGCTTTTGGTCATTTTTATCTGCTCGAACCAGGACTCAACTTATAGCTGTCAAGGAGACTACTACATAGACAAAAAAGTGGCTCTCTTGTTACCGGTTTTGCCAGAACTAATGGGCTTGCCAAGTCTTGCTTTAGTTATTGGAAAGCCTCTTCGCATTTTGCCGTCCATTCAAACTTTTTCTTCCCATTTAAAATATCGTAGAAGGGCAAGCATTTATCCGTAGACCTCGAAATGAAACGGTTTAGCGCGGCCACTCGTCCAGTTAGACGATGCACTTCTCTCTTCATTTTTGGCGATGCCATTTTGATGAGTGCGTCGATCTGTTTTGGGTTCGCCTCTATGCCACGATGGATTACAAGATAACCGAGAAACTCGTCGGAGGTGACGCCGAACCTACACTTAGTCGGATTTAACTTCATGTTGTGTAGATTTAGTCTGTCGAAACATTCCTCTAGGTGGGCAACATGGTCCTTTTCTTCTAACAATTTGACCAACATATCGTCTATGTAGACCTCCATTGTTTTTCCGAGCTGATCCGCGAACATCTTATTAACTAAGCGTTGATACGTTGCTCCGACATTTTTTAAGCCAAATGGCATGACTTTGTAGCAATAAATCCCGCGGTCTGTGATAAATGAGGTTTTCTTGCAATTGCCAGGGTTCATCCATAAATGAGAGTAACCTGTTTCCTGTGGTTGCTTCGATTAGTCGATCAATGTGTGGTAGCGGGAAGCTGTCTTTACGACAAGCTTTGTTTAAGTCTGTGAAATCTAGACACACCTGCCATTTGTCATTCTTCTTCTTAACGACAACTGGATTGGCAAGACAATCTGGGTACTTAACTTCTGAGATTGATCCATCTCGCAAAAGTCTTTCCACTTCGTCGTTAACTACTTGAGCTCTATCTGGGCCAAGTCTTCTGTGCTTCTACTTGACCGGTTTGAAAGTCGGATCAACATTCAGCTCGTGACTACCCACATAAATGTCGATCCCTAGCATGTCTTCTGCTGACCACGCGAATGTGCTTATGTTTTTCTTTAGAAAAGAAATCAGTTCTTGCTTGATTGATTCATTGAGGGTCACACCTATTTCCACGCATCGCTCCGGATTTCTGTCATCTATGTAAATGGGTATCACCGGCTCGCATATCGGGTCTCTTGCTTCTTCTTCGCACCTCCGCAATTTGTAATTGCTATAACAGATTTAAGAGCTCTTTGGCGGACTCCCTATCTATTTTGTGCTTTTTTGCTTCTCTTTGGGGATAGGGACAGTCGTCTGGCTTCGTAGCTTGTGCACGACTAGGAAGCATGTTTGGGATGTTGTCTGGCTTCCCTTGATCACCTTTACTCTGTTTTTGGTAGGGAACTTGAGGCTGGGTGATAAGTGGAGGCCACCGCTCGCATGGAGTTCTGCCATAGAGTACCCATTATCACGTTGTAGATAGCCGTATTATCGGATACTGAGAAGTTGACCACTTTGGTAACGCCTTCGGTACATACGGGCAACTCGATTGTTCCCAAAGTCATCGTGGTTTTGCCGTTGAAACCGGTTAGTGGCTTGGGATAGCGTTTTACTTGGGATAAGTCAATTTCCATTCGCGACAGAGTCTCTTTGAAAATGATATCTACGGTACTTCTGGTATCAACCAGAACACGTGCGGTATCCCAGTCGTCAATAACCAACAGAATCACCAGTGGATCATCGTGTAGTTTGTCGATGTTGCTTCTTTCCATTTCCTCGAAAGAGATAACGTCATTGGGGAATTTTGAAGGTCTGGGAACGTTGGCGCCGATTTCGGCGTGCCGCTGGAAAGCCTTGATTGATGATACTGAATCGACACAGTAGTGAGAACCGCCCATGATTATCTTTCTCGTTTGTTGGGTTCCCCGTTAGCGTTTCCCTTGGATAGGTTCGCTGCTTCTTCGATCTCGAAATCCTTGATACTTATGCCACCTCCAAGCTTGCTAGCAGCTAACTTCGCGACTAGTTGAGAACCAAGTACGCGGAAATTAGCCGTTGAATACCCGTGAAATTGGTGCAGCTCGCAATATGCAGATTCGTCATAGGTGGTTTTTCTTGTCCAAGTGTTGCCAAAAATTTGGCCTCAACCACCTCTGCAGCCGTAGCCGGGTGAGTCCACTTGGTAATTGTGCGCGCCTCTGAAGCCACATTCGTGTTGAACAAAGTTTCCATGCTGGCTTTTTGCTGGTGGTGTTACTGCTGGTTGGGGGTTGACACTTCTGGACTTCCCGTATTTCTCTGCCAGTACCTTTACCTCCGCCTCGTTTTTGGCGAAGCCGGTAGCCCGATGTAAAGCGTCCTGAATTGTTGATGGTTTGTTGACTGTCATCTCCTTCCGGAATTCAGAATCGTACCAAAGGGCCTTTTTCAAGGCTTTGAGCGCCATCTTGTCGTTTTTTAAGGTTTACTCTCAAAGGAAAAACAAGAGGTACCTTCTCCCTCTCTCTAGCGCCAAATTGTGGGAGCTGGATTCCTACTATTAGATATGTTGGGTTCGCGTAGAGCTGCAAAACTTCTAAGTTAGAAAACAAGAACAATTGAGAAGAAAGAGTTTATTATTAGATGTGTAGCTGTGAAAGTGAGTACAAGGGTTTTTGCTAAGAATTCGTGATCCCGTCTAGTGAGGGCAATAAAACAAGATATATAATAAACTAAGTCAGCTAGGGTTTTTGCTTGAGCTGCACTTCTTAAGTCGGCCGGCCCATCAGTTATTCGGCTCATCTAAAATTCAGCTCGGCCCAACTACTCGGGTTGCACTGAATTGGGCCTTGACAGTGGAAGCCCACTGTCTTTAAGGTTGTTCACCCGGTTTACTTCGGTATCGCCGGCAGTTCACAGGTCTTCTGACCGGCTGATGGATAGTAGGCGTTCACGGGAGCTCTTCCTTATCCAGAATTAGTCATTTTTTCTGTTGATCTTCGAGGGGGAAAGTCGACCCCTACATAGAGTTTAGTTTTTAGGGTTGAAGGTTGGTTAGTAATTAAAACTTTTTTTAAGATTGAAGATTTTAGAATGTAAGGTTTTTAAAAAATTTTATAAGTGGCATATTTGTAAAAAGATAATTCAATAGTGGCATGTTTGTAAAAAATAATTTAAGAGAGGCATTTTTTAAATTGTCCCTTAAACATTTGTTAACTTATATTCCCTCCGTTTGTTTTTAAATGATGTTTTATGAGTTATTTTTTGTTCACAAATAAGTGATCTTCTCATTTATCAATGCATAATTAATTGATTTTTTAGTATTTTTCACTCTTGGAATTATGCCAAAATTGAATTTTTATTGGTTAAAATGTCTTAGATAAATAAAACGTAATTTGTTTTTTCAAAAAACAAGATAAATTTAATGATTTCTTAATAGGAGTGTAAAAACTTTAAACATCGGAGAGAGTATATATATCTTTAAAAAAAATATTTTTATAAGTATATATATATATATATATATATCTTTTATAAAAAGAGATTTATATACTTTATATGTATACATGATCGGATTTTTTTTTTTACCATCAGAATTAAGTTAGATATAAAATTGATAGTTAGATGCATACAATCAGAATGATCAAGATAGATATTGTAACTCGTCCATCAATTATTTTATCAAATATGTCTTTCTTATCGCAATTGCATAATTATAACATTTATGACAAAGCTGGCAATAATATTTTTCTGACGTAAAAAGACTACTTTAACGTATCATTTACCAAATAACCAACCTGTTTATCAAATTCCAATTCCGTTTTTTTCATAACAGTGATAATTATTACTATTAAAAACAAATAAATAATGAAGGAGAGGAAGAGCGCAATACGAGGTTTCAATGCACAGAAGAGGATCCGACGGAGAACACAAGGTTCTTCACAAACATAGTTTTCTTTTCTCCGATTTTTTTTCAGCCCTATTTATGTATTGGTCTAAAAAAAATTATTAAAGAAACCATAAAAATCAGTTTAACTTTATTTTATTTCATTTTTTGACCTAACTTCTTCAAGCTTTGTTGTATTCACAAGAAGAATTTCTTTTAAGCGAGAGATGGGCAGAGAGAGTGTAATCTTAGGATTTTTACTAGTGTATATGATAGTTACTGTTTTAACGACGGTAATAAAAGCTGAGGATCCTTACTTCTTCTATACGTGGAAAGTAACTTACGGCACGATTTCACCGCTCGGAGTTCCTCAGAAAGCTATTCTGATCAACGATAAATTTCCCGGTCCAAATCTTAATACAACAACCAACAATAACATCGTCATTAATGTCATCAACAATCTCGACGAGCCCTTCCTCTTCACTTGGTGAGAAAAAAACATATATATTGGTTTCTTGTGTTAAAAGTTAGGTTATAAGCAACTTTCTTGAGTTAGAAGAAAGGAATGCATAGATGGATTTACGAAAGGTTTTGAATATTTCTTTTTTTGGGTTTTCCGTAGGAGCGGAATGCAACATAGGAAGAATTCATGGCAAGACGGAATGCCGGGAACAACATGTCCGATTCCGCCGGGTCAAAACTTTACATACCATTTCCAAACCAAAGACCAAATCGGTAGTTACTTTTACTACCCAAGCTTAGGTCTTCAACGTGCCGCAGGGGGATTCGGTGGCCTTCGAGTCAACAGTCGAGCGCTAATCCCGGTGCCATATGCCGATCCCGAGGACGACTATACCGTTCTCATAGGCGATTGGTACACCAAAACACATGTAGTTCTCAAGAACAATCTTGATAGCGGTCGTTCAATCGGACGGCGCGGCCTGAAGGAGTTTTGATCAACGGGAAATCAGGAAAACCGGATGGAACTGGTGAACCGATTTTCATGATGAAACCAGGGAAGACTTACAAGTATAGGATTTGCAATGTGGGTTTGAAGATGGCCTTGAATTTTAGAATACAAAACCATAAGATAAAGCTTGTGGAGTTGGAAGGATCTCACACTTTGCAAAACTCATATGACTCACTTGATCTTCACGTTGGTCAGTGTTTTGGTGTTCTTGTGACCGCTGATCAAAAACCTAAAGACTATTACATGGTTGCGTCCACACGTTTTATCAAATCCGTCCTCACTTCCACAGCAATTCTTCGTTATAAGGGAGGTAAGTTTCAATGTTCGCAATTTAATGATGAAAATTCTCGCCATTACCGAGTCAAATCCAAATGAAAACTCGAAACATGTCGAAAATCAGGCTTTATTAAATCCAAATCTAAAAACACTTGAAACCAAATCTAATTATTTTTCATAAACTCAATAAATAGTTTTGAGACAAATGCAAATTTTAAATGAAAAAACCTTGACCTATTGGTTATTGTACTGTCTCACTAATAAGAAGTAAAAATTGATAAAAATAAAATACCACAAAACAACTTATTATTCTAAAATATTACAATTTTTAGCAAAAACAAAAAAAAATTACAATTTGAAAATATCAAAACTTGCAAAAAAGTGAGATGGTTCTTAGTATTTTTACCAGTGATAATTATGATAAATCTTTTTTTCTTAAGTTAGCAAGTATCCCTCCTAGACCAACTTAATAATTTCAAAAATGTCACTTTTGACATGCTACTTTACAAATATGCCACAGTTTGATTATTTTATTACCAATATGCCACTTATAAATCCGTTTAAAAACCTTATATCTCAATTCTCAATTTAAAAAAAAAATGTTTTGATTCCTAACAAACCTTAAACCAAATAAACTAAACTCTAATATAACATAGTTAACTCAACCATAAATGATTTTAAAATTTGGAAAAAGTGATAGTGTCATTTTTGAAAATTGGCATGTCAAAAGTGGTATTTCTTGAAATTTCTCAATTCCAAATATGCCACACATGGCAAAAATTTAATCAAATATGTCACTATTCACAAAATTATTACGAACGTGCCACTGTTCACTGACTAAATGAAAGAAAAAACACAAACAAAACAGATCTCACTTTCTCTCTCATCTCCCTCACGCTAATCTCCCATATGCAAATTTTTTTCTCTCACAAAATTTTCTTCTTTGAAATTGCAAATCGGATTTGGGTTATGGATCTAGAGTTTTCGATTCTCTCTCTGACTTTCATTGGATGCAAACACAGCGAGGATAGATCTAAGATTTTCGATTCTCTTTCGTCCATGTAAATCTCTGTAAATTAATTTCTTAAATCGATTTTGATTTCCTGAACTGAAAGAAGAAGTAGAAGACGACGACGAAGAAGGAAGAAGAAGAACATGTTTAATCCACAAATTTGAGTTTTTGATTGGATTTTGGTTACAAATTTGAGTTTTTGATTGGATTTTGGTTACAAATCTAAGCTTTTTATTCGATTTGGGTTACAAATTTGAGCTTTTGATTCAATTTTTGTTCAGATTTGGATTTTGGTTATTTTTAGGTTTTCCCGTTTTTATAAAGTTTTTAAACAGTTTTATAAGACTTTTTAACATGTCATAAAAAACTAAACAGTTAAATAATTTATAAGGTTTTTAAAAAGTTTATAAGATTTTGATAAGGTTTGTAAAGTTTTTAAAAGGTTTATGAGATTATTTAAAAACCGTATAAAACTTTACAAAAACCTTATAAAATTTTACAAAAACCTTATAAACAGTTTACACGGTTTTTAAATAGTTTTATAAGATTTTTTTTAATAGTTGTACTAAACCTTTTAAAAACATTATAATTTTTTTAAAATTTTATAATATTTCTTTAACAGTTTTATAATGTAAAGGCAAAACCCTAACCCCAACCTCCCCCCCCCCCCCCCAAATCTATACCCTAAATGCATAATTGTTAACCCAAACTCGAAAATTTACAGTCGTTTGTGTTTGAATTTGCTTTGAGATTTCTTCCTCCTAAATCTGCTCGATGTAATCTCAGATCAACGTTCTTCGTCAACAACAACACCTTCTCAAATCTTCTTAGCGGATATCGCGACAGAGATCAGAGATAGTGAAATTAGAGATGACGAGAATCGAATTAAGTGACTGTAAAATCCGATCTCATGATGGCGATTTGGTAGAGAGAGAGAAAAAAAAATGAAATTTTGATGGGAGAAAAAATTTGGATCTGGGAGATGAGCGTGAGAGAGATGAGAGAGAAAGTGAAAACTGTTTTTTATTGTTTTTCTCATTTAATCAATTTTAAAACAGTGGCATAATTGAAAAGTGGCATGCCAATAGTGGCATAACTCAAAATTTCCCTTTAATAAACCTTATTAAAGGTTTTGGTGTATTTTTTTTATTTTTATTTTTGGATAATTTTAGAAAATGGAACATAAAATACTAGTAGGACCAACTTTTGGATAATGAACACTACATACCGTGCAGGCAAAGGTGCAGCATCTCCTCAGCTTCCTAAGCCCCTGTCCGGGCATGGTCACTAAACCAATTCCGATCATTCAGATGGAACTTAACCGCAAGTGCAGCTAGACCAAACCCTCAAGGTTCGTACCACTACGGTAAAATAAACATCACACGATCCATAAAACTTGTCAACACAGTAGGGAAAATCGAGGGAAAGAAACTCAGGTACGCGCTTACCGGAGTGTCACACGTGGAGACTGACACGCCGGTTAAGCTGGCTCAGTATTTTGGTGTAGCCGACAAGGTGTTCAAGTTCGACACTATTAAGGACGAGCCGACTACGGCTGAGACTAGTAAGATTCTGGTGCAACCAAATGTTTTAAACATCGAACACCGATCTTTCGTGGAAATTGTGTTCGAGAATCATGAAAAGTCCTCACAGTCTTGGCATCTAGATGGATACTCTTTCTTCGCTGTCCCGTAAGTATATCAAACATCCCTTACATATGCAAACATGAAGCGTTTTTTTCACTCTCACACGCAAAAAACTTAGAAACTAAGTTACATTTTAGGCCGGTTCATTATTGATTTTTAGAATTTTTTTACTTTATTTAGAAATGTCATTCATATATTATGACTTTGGCATTTCACAGTTCATTTTTCCCATAGATTCAGATATCTTATAGTTATAGTAGTAGTCCAGAAATTGGCTAATTTATTCTCATAGAAGGAAAATCTCTAGCATTGCACACGAATTAAACATCGATCGAACACAATTTACAATAAGTTTTCGTCTAGAATAGTAATTGAAAGAACAATTAACGTGTGTTTGTATGTATAGCGTTGAGCCAGGGAAATGGACACCAGAGAAAAGGAAGAACTATAACCTATTAGACGCAGTGAGCCGAAACACAATCCAAGTTTATCCCATGTGTTGGGGAGCCATCTTGTTGACATTCGACAACTGGGGGATGTGGAATATCCGGTCCGAGATGCTCGAGAAACGTTACTTAGGTCAACAGCTTTATGTTAATGTCGGCCCGCCCAAACTTTCGCAGAGAGATGAGTATAGCTTTCCGGCAAACGGTCTCCGTTGTGGCATTGTCAAAGACTTGCCTCATCCTCGGCCTCCCAGGAACTCGATTTGATTCCCGTTTGGGTGATCGAAGAATTTAGCCTCAAAGTTTTCTTTTATAAGCGCATGTTTTCAAATTTTGGTTTTTGTAGATCGACCATGAACACGTTATGAATTGTCTGTAATCCCGTTACATGATATTTTCTTTTTCTTAATTATATTGCACTGAGTATAGGTAGCATCACATATCCGATACCTATACCCAAGAAATCAGTTTTCGATGAAAAATTCGTAAATAAACGTGTTCCCTGATTACAGAAAAAAACTCGGTTTAGTAGAAAATTTAGCAGGATTAAAGATCGATATTAACACACCACAACAATAGAGAAATGACATGATGCTCGTGAGGCACATTTATTAGCAGCACTTTGTGTTATACATTTACCCCTACATACTTGATGTATTGGTATATCTACAACATTGTGAGTAAAATAATAACATTCTTTTTGAACCTTTAATTTTTTTTGGATTACTTTTACAAAACAAAAAAAAATGGCGTACCGGTTAAGGGCTCCTCGGGTTTTAGTTTTGGAACGTCTGGCTTTCTTCTACTCACAGCGGGAATTCTTTCTGCAAGAGATCAAGATTCCTTGACTCACAAGCTTCGAGTAGGTCTTGCCTCGAGACACAGCTGCATAAAGTTAACAGAAGCACAAAAGACTTCAATGACTTTTCAAACAAAATGCCTCCAAGTTATTTTCTCATTCACAAGCTTTATATACATACCTTAACGAAAGTCTCAAATATTGCCATGCGTTATCAGCTTTAGGATTCATCGCAAGGGCACGGACATAATAAGGGATTGATTCTTTGTACATCCCCTGTTTACAGTTAGAAACACAAAATCACATTCCAAATTTTAGTCAGTTCCAGTCCAAAACAATCATCAAGCATCGGATATTTGCTTCCTACACAAGTAAAAGAAACAAGAACTCGAACCTGGTTTGCGTAACTGATTCCCATGTTTGCCCAAGCTCGAACGTAATTAGGTTTTAAATCTAGAGCCTGCGAGTAGATAACAAAACGCAAAGTTTATAAAATATCACCTTTGAAAGATAAGACATAGAGAAGTTTCAACTTATGTGCATCAAACAGTTTACCTGTTGATAAGCAGATATGGCATCAGCACTCTGGACACTGTTGGCTTGTGTTGCACCAAGCTTATTCCAAAGAGAATAGTCGTTTGGTTTTAGTTTCAATGCTGTTTGGAAGGAAGTAATTGCTCTATCAAATTCCCTCGACAGATTGTAGAGGACACCTAACACTATATGCACATCTGCGTCCTCGGGATTCATTTGAGAAGCTTCAGTGAACAGTCTCGCAATCTGTTTATACATAGACAATGGATAAAGTATCAATACGACTATTTGAGATTCAATTGTGGAGAATTTAGAAGAGGAAGAGCACTTACATCAGCATGGTATAGAGAATCAGCAAGCTCTGGAGTCGCAATTGCTCCATACTTTGGGTGATTTCGCAGCCATCCATATAAATATTTCAAAGCAGTTGCTTGCTCCAACTCTGTAATAACAGAAGACAAGGTATTAGTCACATATTTCATTCCAAAAACGTATAGCTACAAATATCCATATTGAGCAATAAGATAATGTAAGAAACGCATATTGCTAAGCACTGACCGTTGGTATGGCTTACACCAAGCGCAAGAAGCACCTCTAGATTTGAGGGATCAGCCTCTTGTGCCCGCATCATTGCAGCTATGGCCTGCATCCACAACGATGAAAGATTTGAGTGATCTCTTCTTTTTTACAAGTTATAGGTAAATAATTGTTCATGCAACCTGTTGATCATCATCATTCTCTGCGTGTGTGACCCCAAGTAACCTCCAACCTTCAGCATTCTCAGGGTTTTTCATAACTTCAGCTTCTAGAGCAAGCGCTGCTTCACTCAGAAGCCCTTTGCGAAACAATTCCTGCCCTTCTTTCATAGGTTCAGGGTGGCCCACATAAGGATTCATGTCAGAGAAGACGTAGACACCATTAGTTTGCTTATCAGCACTTCTTTCAGTCAGAAACCTGGAGAGGAAGAGAGTTTTATTAGATGGACTTGACTTTTGTTAAATGGACTTGGTTATAAACATTGTTCGTGACTTTAGATAAAAACTGGGTCGTTACAAATGGCTTAAAAGGATTAAGCAATGGAAATGAGAGGGACCATAAAATTACTTGATTCTTAAACTTTGAAATAGATCAATTAAAAATAGTGAACTTACTCATCATAAGCATTTGCCCATGCATCCGCTGAACTCTCACCCACCGGCCCTTCGGCAAATTCATCTACCCAGTCATCAACATGCAACTTCGAAAACTCATTTACCCATTGGTCATCAGCCGATTCTTGCTGTCCTCTCCCAGAAGCAAACTCATCAGCCCACTGTTCTGGTCCACGTGCAAGCTACACGCAAAATTAAAAAGGTTAGGTGATGTTTTTTGTCGAGAAGAAAAAGGAGGATATGCTACTTTCTATGTCAGAGACTTCATATTCTGTTCACTAGAAAAATGTGCACAGAGAGATCTAAGCTGACGCCTTTCCACTATGGATACATTCTAAGACAGAAAATGCAGGAGACCCACTCCAACAGCTATATCTATCATCTTGAGCTTCAAATGAGGAAGTAAAGGCTATGCAAGAAAGGCATTACAGTAAATCAATAACACTATCAGTAGCAAATGAGACCCTAAAGTGAACACATAATTTATTAACATGTACATACTTTCTCATTTGCAAATTGATCAGCCCAACTTGGAGGCCCCAGATACTGCTGTTCATATTCAGTAGCCCATTCCCCAGGGACTGGTCCTGCCTTGACCTCATTCTCATCCATAATGAGTTCACCGCGACTCATCTTTGAAACAAATTGGAGGAATCTTGAATTCTGAATTAACCAAACATTTTGCCGAGCTTTTAGATAAATCTCAAGAGAACAGCTCAGTATAAGATCCTTTAATGAAAATGAAAACTTTGTAAATTTTCTTAGAGATCTTCAAATTCTAGAATATAAACTAACACATCATCCCAACAGAAACATTTCCATGTGCTCTAGAAGTTCCCAGCAATGGGGATAAGGGATCAGAAGAGCCTAGATAAAAGATATGTCGTACAACAGTACAGTTTACTGTAAACTTAGATACTGAAACTACGATCAAAGGCTGTTTAGAAATGAAGGAGTTTACTTTGAAAGAACATGATTATAAATGGTGGCTACACTAACCTGAAATTTTGGATTCCCATCCTGAGACAGTGTATGGGCAAGCTTACGAGTCTGCTCCATTGCAGCTAAATTTTGCATATCCATACTTCGCATTTGGTTTGACATCAATTGATATTGACCCTTTCAATAATCAAGAAAATGGAAAAATATCAGACACCAAAGATTTACAAAAGAACATGAAAAAAAATCAGAGAGCCAGGGTGTTGGCCAATTAAATGCGAGCCAAACCCTGATGACCGATACATCAAGAAAAAATTCCAACAGCTTCTGGTTTTTGATTACCTATGCCTGGGAACTAGCAAATAGAAGCCTATACTCAAGCACAATTAGAAGCCCAAGATATTATATGATACATCGAAAGCTTTTCGAACATGCGTCTGGTGTGGACATTCAAAACGAATACCTAAAACAGTTGAAGGGAAATGTATCTATCATATACCTGCTCAAACTCAGAGGCCCACCCATTCACACCATGTTGCTGCTCAAAAGACTGGACCCATGCATCAGGACCACCATGATCCATCCCATGTAGGTTAAATTCAGCCGCCCAACTATCCGCAGGATGTAAACCAGGTTTCATAACAGCTTGAGACTCATTCCAATAATCATCTAGCTCCCGGAATCTCCCAGGAATATAACCTCTAGCTTGAATGCCATCATCGATATCTAACGATGACAATAATGCATTTACCTGGAGAAACAACAGAGAGTAGATTCAGGCAACGTAGTTGAGAAAAGGAGCAGTAAACAGACACAAGAAGAAAACATAAAATGCTTAGGCTTATCGGAAACATAAAAAGGCTTCAGCATGCCAAGAGCAGCTGGCTCTTGAAATAATCCACACTAGATAGGAAGCATACAAAGTAAAACAGCAGCGACAGTTCTCAACAAAAGCCCTCACCCCCAGATTGATTGTGATATACGATAGTGGCAGTACTATCTCAAATTCATTCTAAAATGTAAGCTTTAAAAGTAAATCTAGGATCAAGGAGGCTGGACCCAAACTTTAAAAATCAGTATTACAATTCTTCATAGAATTGAATATATTTATAACTGCTTAAGGGCGAAGATATGAATGTTATGCCACCAAAACATTGAGCACATATCATATATCTGGACTTGACCCTTAAACCACAAGTTGAACACTTACAACACAAAGATGCAGCTTCATCACACTATCAGATAAACAACAAACCTGATTATTGATAAATTCCTCTCCTCTATCGGCAAAAAAATGTCGTGCCATTATGCTACTGCGATCACGTATGCATTGTTTGTCACTTTGTGACAATCCCAGCACAGGGACAGGTGCTGGACGAAAGGGAATGCCACCACGGCTACTCTCAACAAATGAATGCAGAAAGTTTGACAAGACTCTCTGTGGGGGTCCTGCAACAAATAAGCAATTGAAAAAAATAAAATCAATTCAAGCAAGCAAGCTTTGACATTTGCAATAAACAAAGGCAGCTATGCTAATTAACATTTCCACTGCTTTTCTTCCTAGAAAAATAATGTTGTTTATCTCTCGATTGAAGATATTGCCAGTTTATTCAACTCAAGACCACGATATCGAACCATTTTGCATCAGGCACTAAATAAATGTGGTAGAGAAAGTATGAGTGAAATGAGAAGATAAACCTTCGAATGTGGGCTGTACAGGCTCATACATAGGTCCGAATGGAGGCATAGGTGCACCACGCTGTACTTCATCCCAAACCGCACCGAGACCATTCTGATCTACAGAGCGGAAGCCTCGGAAGAACTCTGACCCCTAATGAAAGATTGGCAAACCCATCAGCCATCAAAAAGGCTAGATAATCAGAATCAATACTACCACTGCAAGAAATTGAAAACATTAACCTGAGCACCCGGTTGCAAAATTGGCTGATCTAACTCAGGCCCAGGAAGTGACCTTAACTGCTCATCTTCAGAGTAAAATTGTGGCCCAGGACCTGAACGGGAGGCATTAGGTATCTCCTTGAGCCTTTCCTGCCAACCAAATCAGCAATCATCATCAAAAGTTTTTGAAATTTGAGATCGATTATAATCCCAAATTACGAATAAAAACCACATTAGATAAACGAATTAAAGCATTACCAAGTCCCGATTAAAACCCTACCACTAGGCAAACAAAAACGCGAAGATCTATTTTGAGAGAATGAATCAGGAGACTTCAATGAACACGATTTCGATCAAAAGAGAAATCTAACCTGACTTTTGGAAGACGAACCAAGTAGGGCGTTGGTGAGAGCTCCGAGAGGATTGGAAGAAGAAGAAGAAGAACCAGGAACAGCGCAGGCGGCTCCACCGTTAACAAGGTCTCTCATCGCCATGACTAAAAGCTTTCTACCACCGTCGTCGTCGAGTTTGTTAGTAGGGTTTCCTCCGCCCTCAAAAACCGATCATCACCTTCCAAAACCCAATCTATAAAGTTGTTTCGTCTCTTGGCGGTGTTATTTTTTTTCTATCACACGGCTTCTGTAACTAAATTGAATTATTAATTTTTTTTTTCTAGTATTTGTATTTTTATATTATCCACACCACACCACACATTTTTAGGCTCACCACTAACATATTTATTTTCATATCTCTGAAATAATATGTAACCTGCAATTATACCAACACTAACGTATGTTTTAATTTCTTTTAGTTTGGTCACAACTCTCTCTCTAGAACTCTCCATCTTCTCTCTAAGAAAAAGCAAAAAAAAGAAAAAGTGGGGCTTCACCCGGCGTTCGCCCTGTGCCGACGTCGGGATGTGTATATTTGTAGCTAGTTTAGTTGTTTTCTTTCCGATCTATTTCGGATCTGCGGTTTCGGCTTGTCTGATTTGTTTTTCGACTTTGACCGAGGTTTAATTCCGGCTATCGGATCTCTTTTTCCGACTACATTTTAGATCTGTGTAGATTTATTTTGATCTATGTAGATCTATCAGTTTAGTCGGATTGTTTTTTTTTCCGTCCATCAGTTTCTTAGTCTCTTATCCTTTTGCATGTTTAATTAAAAGAGTTATTCCCGAGTGCTCTTGGTAGGGAAATCCTTCTCATCGTTTGGCTTGATTTTCTTTCATGGTGAGAGTAATTTATTCACATCTTTTTAGGATCCGATTAGATCGGTTTAGTGAAGTTTCTTTTCATGAGAGAAAATTGAGAGAGTTGAAGATTTTGGTTGATTTAGAACGGCTTAAGTAAAATTGGGGCTTTCATTTGAAGGTGTCTCAATGAATGATCTTGTTTCTAAGTCTATTTCAAATCTTCGGGTTATCATGAATTCGGTGATTTGGAGTTTTCTACAAGTAGCTTCGGATGATGTTGCAAAAGGAACTCTCTTTGAAGGTTTTCGGAGGCAATTTAGTAGGAGTCCATGGCGAAAATCAAAAGCAATCATCAACACCGGAATCCTCGGCTGAGTTTCACGGTGCCGTTTCGATCGGCGGTGGAGCTGCAACAAATCTGCTCTCAAACGCATGTGCAGACACGTGTATGCGTTTTATTTAGTTTATCAATAACACGTGTATAGAGCTTAATTAAGATCAAATTTGTATGTTGGGAACAGTTTCACTCCGAATCCTTTAATAAAGAGAACGAGTTGACAAAAGAAAAATATATACCAACACTAACGTTGGCAAAAAAAAAAAAAAAAAAAACCAACGCTAATGGATCGAATCTATCTTACATTATATATGAAATAGTTGCCTAGCACTCTAGGAGAAGACACGTGGCAACTTATTTGACTGACACATGTCCCAATGAAGAAGGAAAAAACGTTAATAGTCTAATATATTTTTTTTAAAACACACATTCTCCTCCCAAACATCGAAAGGTCGATCACTTCGATTGCAAGAACACTAGAAATCTCCCAATCGGATTATCATATCCCTCTCAAGGATTGTGCTTCGATTCTTTTTTGTTCACTTTGATATTTGTCTTGAAGAGACGATCATGATGAATTCAATCATCGACCCATCCAAACATGTGAGCTCCCTCTCTCCCTCTCTCTGCTTGATGGGTTTAATTTCACAGTTCTTCAACAATTTTCGAATTCGCATGGAGCGATTGCCTGTAAAAAGGTAGTATTTTTTGTATCGATTTTGTTTATAGATGTTTGTTCTGATCTTTTTTTGTTCATGTATTGTATTTCTGAGAATTTCTTTCCGACATTGACTAAGATCGTCGGGACTCTCGGATCCAGAAAAACTGTTCTAGGAGATCGCTAAGACGCATAACCATTTCTTTACTTCATTTTGCATCCGTCTCTCATTTCAAGAAAAAATTGTCGTCAGGTCCCGAGAATGCAGGGGCTTCAATTTTAATTAGTATATTTACATAGACATGACCACTTAGGTGTAAAGTTCTTTCAATTTTGAAATTTCAAGTCCTTGAAGTTGATGTGGTTAGATATATCATATTAGTTTATGTATATATGTGTGTATTATTGTATTATCAAACTTTCGTTTCCAAAAGTTCTTACATTATATACTATGCAACGTAGTAGGTGAAGATGGAAATGTGAGGAAGCCTAGAATTTACTGTTGTAACTATTGCGATAAGGATTTGTCTGGGTTGGCTCATTTCAAAAGTGTTGTTTGTGTGGAGTATGGACTTGGACCTATGTCTGCTCTTCTCTTGGGTCATGGTTAGTTTCCAGCGTCAATCAATCTATTTTGAATTCAGCTTATGTGTATGTTTAAACAAAGAACATGATTCTATGGTTATTGTTGGTTTGTCTTAAAACTATTATTTGTGTGACAGTCTTATTTATTATCCATATAAGAAAGAAAAAATCAGAATGAATGAGTTATTACCTATTTGTAAATAAGAGAATCCTTTTACACCAATATGTTGTGAGAGTAACAACGCCTTATATATATATGCAAACTCACTTCATGTACAAACGATGGGATTGCTTCTTATTTTACTTTCTTTTCAACAGTTTGTGTATAGATCTTTCATGAAAATTCGCACAATATGGACAATCCAGAGAACCCCCCATATCATGGCAACTTGCATCGCTTACAATTCTTCGCAACTACACAGTTAGCCGGGTTAGTTCATTGATCTATGTCAACCATTTTATTTTTTCCAATTCCATGTTATATTTCACATGGTTTTGCAGGCATTTTAAAGGTCCAACTTCTCCATTCTAAATAAATATAACGCCTCGACCGCCCCTCCCATGCCCCCCCCCCCCCCCCCCCCCCCCGTCCACTCTCAGGCCTGTGGGCCCACCATGTCCGACGGTCGGTGCGTTAGTCCGGGAGGCTCGAAAGTCATGTTTACTAATCTTGCAAATCACCACGCGATCTTTTCCCGTGTTTTGACCTCACTCACACGGTACTGGAAATGACTTCCCAGTAGGTCACCCATCCTGAAACTACTCCAGCTCAAGCACGCTTAATTTTAGAGTTCTCTGAAGACCTATGACCGAAAAGATAAATGCACTTTGGTGATATAGGTAGCCAAATCGATTCTTTTAAGCCTCTCTGCATTTACCGCATATACCACATATGCCCTGAAACCGGGGTGTCACAATAAATAAAGATACTAGGTAATAAGAAAGCAAATTTTGCGAAAGTTTATTCATCGCTCATCATCTCTCACGGCTCACATTCGTGCAATAAATTATTATTTTTCATTTGTAGGACAATTTGAAGTTCCTTTTCTCTCACATTCTTTCAAGAATACCATGTGACCGGCAAAACCCAAATAAGTGAGGAATACTCTGTTCTCTTTACAAGCCTCTTAAGTTCACATCAATCTGTCAAATCTTACGTAGAAGGATAAGGATATCAGGGTTGCAATGGGGCCGTTCATCAGTTTAGCGTTCTCGAACCTTTCCAACTTTAAAGTTCAAGAACACATTTATTAAGAAGAATGTTATACCATCAAATGTGGTTTGAGCCAAAAACAGAACGTCGATTGTCACTTCTCAACTTTATTTCTAACACTGTCCAAGCTGGTCTATAGTTGATTATTACTTCTCTGTTTTGTTTCTAGCACTGTCCAATTTGATCTACAACAATAGTTATTATAAGCTTGGTAGACTTGACTCTTCATTTTAAAAAATATTTTGATTCCACTTTCTCACTTAAGATATCTCACATTACCTTACTCTTCTGTTTCAGATACATATAATATCATTGTCTTTAGATTATAAGATGCTCGTAAAAAGACGCTTTGTTTAGGTGTGTATTCGATAATGCCACCAGTACCACTCTTTGGTGGCAAGCTATGCAATTGGCTCCAGGGTCAATGGTTCTTCTCCACATGATGGGGTTATTCTATCCCTAATATTTTCAGGTAAATTGTTAACTGCTCTCTACACTATTCTGACCAATCTCGTAGGCGGAATTTGAATTTTGGGTGTCACAATATAAACTACACAATCTTAACTTGTTTCACTTAGAAATATTTTAACTTGATGGGAATCTGTAGATGTTGTTGAGTTGTTTGAGAGGGCTTCACAAAGTATCAAGCTCAATTGTTATAGTGATGCCCTCGATGATTTGAATGCAATCATATAAGATGACCCCTACACTTTCAGGAGCTATTCTTAAGCAGGTGTCTCTACTTCGTCATTTTTGCAAGTATAGAGATAAAGAAAAAGTTTAATCTTGGTTTGGATACGTTTTCATTGAAAAACTTAAGCGAAAAGGTGATGAGATTCCACTTAGATCGACACTTTGATAGGTTGAGGATAGATCCGAATTCGAGATTCAACAAGGGAATCAACGGATCAATAATGGAATGAAGGGTCACACAAGAGCTACGGAAGGACTCTTGATTTACCGATGGATCGATGGGTCACACAAAGGTTATGAGAGAGCCTTTGATTTACCGATTTGATCTAGTTCTTAGAAAGAGTTTGAGAATAAAAAGCTAGATGAATTCAAAAATGAAAATACAAGAGTTTAAATAGAAAAGACAAGTCTACATGCAGACTGTCTAGAAAATAAGAACAATAAATCTAAGTGAAATATGACCCTTACTCTTCCATTTTCGTCACTTTTCTTGGCCAGGAAATTAGACACTTGTTTTGGGCTCTTCTTGGACCAGTAATTGGCATAAAATGCACTGGATTCATTTGGGTCAAAATTTGTGGTCTTGATCAACAAATGGATGATGTGAAAGTGATTCACAAGCCTCATTAGAAACCTTTCTTGGAAAACCCACTAGGACAAAACCAAGGCAAGGGAAAAAGAGTGCAAATGAATCACTTGTCCATTTGTTGATACTTATATCAAAAACCAGGGAGGTTTAGGATCATGCTTCTTCCATTTTGGCTCAAGTTTTACTCTAGCATGAGCTGCTTCCTCAGCCACAAGCTTGTTTCCATCAGGTTCAAACTCTTCTCCACGTTTCAAGCTCCTTATGCTATCCATGATCATATCATCCCATCCCTCTTTAAAAGGATTTGACCTCAAATCCATTTTATCTGCAAGAGAATATATCAAGTTAATATAAAAGTAATCTGAAAGGGTTAGGGAGATACCTCCATTTTGGTTTTGGCTTGTATGCTGCGTCTGGTGGCTCCTCTTTCATCAGCATGAAAGAACTGACGTCTTGGTGTTTATTCTGGTCCGGATCAGGTGGCTTGAATCGTTTGTCTTCCTCCCTCTTTTTGATTCTTCTTGTGCACTTCAAGACAACTCCAAAACCTGCAATTGGCTCTTTTGACAAAGACAAGCGCAATCAAGGGGCAAACGAATTTTGAAGCCAGAGATACTTATCTTAGTGTATATTTGTTCATCTTTGAACATCAAAGAAGATTTAACTACTCTTCCATTCTCCTTTGGTCCATAGTCAATTTGATTACTGAGAACTTGAATCCTTCTTGGCTTTGAGTTCTTAACCTGTCTTTCATTTGCTTTCACAAAAACTAAAGAAAACACATCAAATGTGCAATTGGAATAGTCAAACAAGTTCTGAAAAGGATCAAACAGGCTGTCCAAGGCAAGTTTAGAATGCTTTTTATCAATTTCATTCACTTTGTCATAAATCAGAATGTGATTAGAACACCAAAAATCTTTAACAAGCAACGTTTTATCAGAAAGATAATTATTCTTTGCAAACTTAGAAAAGCTTTGTTCAAAAACATGATCTTTGAAAGTTGGTTTGCAAGGTTCATGAAAATCACTGAAAACGTTTTGTTTTATTTCAGAAAAAGTTTTTTTCATTACAAACTCGGTCTTAGTTCTAAACAACTCAAATGTGTTGCTAAACAAATAAACTCTTAAAGCAGGTTCAAATTCACAAGTTTTATCACTTAGAAAACCTTTTGGCTTAACGAACTTTTCATGTGTAATAATTTCAAAAGTTGAAATCATTTTGTCAAAAACAGAATTTGAAACACGAAATTCTTTCACAGTTTCCAAACCAAAACGTTTTTCATCTTGAGCAGAAATCATCATAAGAAAATTAGGCCCACTCCTAACCAAATCAAGTTCCTTACAGTACATCCTTGTGTGGTTATTAGGAGGTGGCTTAATGAATCGTTCTGACACAAGGCTGATTGGCTGCTCCAAGTCTGTATTCAATGGCAAGCTCTTTTGTGTTTTTTCTGTTGATTCTCCTTCTTGGACCTGTGAAAAAGAAATAACACTACTTGGTTACACCGGTTCTACATTGGTTAGTTTGTCATGCACAAAATCAGATTTGACAGAGGAAAGAATACACTTAGCTTCCAAGGACTTTTTGAGAAAAGCGAGATGATCCTCTGTTTAATTTCAGTTTGCCCTTCCCTTCTTCTTAAGTGTTGCTGATCTTGATAAGCTTGTAATGGAGTCATAGGAATTAAGGAGATCTTTGTCCTTGAACTTCAATGAGTATCGGTTTGTAAGACAACGATAAGTAGCTTGGCGATCAGATTGCCATGGCTTCCCTAGCAGAATGTGGCTGGCTTGTATTGGCAAAACATCACACAGTATTTCATCCACAAAGCTCCCAATAGACAAAGACACCATTACTTGTTTGGTCACTTCTATTTCTCCACTGTTTTTCAACCATTGAAGCTTGTATGGTTGTGGATGCTCTTTAGTCTCCAAGCAAAGCTTCTCCACCATTGTTGAACTTGCAACATTTGTACAACTACCTCCATCAATGATAAGGTTGCACACTCTGTTATGGACTAAGCACCTTGTTTGAAAGAGACTCTCATATTCCTGATCTTGATTTTCATTACTTAAAAGATTCTTAATCTCCAACAATTCATTTCTGATTGGTGGTACTTCTTTTTGATCAGAAATTAGCTTTGAATCTAAAACATCCTCTTTCTTTTTGGTGTGGTTCTCCTTTGTTGCTGCAGTACCAAGCGATTGGCGTGTGGTTGGACTATTCTTTTGACTATTCTGCACGGCCATAAGTGCTTCAGCCACTTGCTTTTTCACTTCTTCATATTTCACTTGGCTACTCAACTTGTTCTGAAGCTGTCTAATTTGTTTAGAACTTCTCTGTTTATCCCGGTTGTAAGAGTCATATTCTGCTTCTTCTCTAGCTGATTTGCTTTTCCAATCAGGCTTCTCATGCAGTCTCTCCTATGTTGTGCCTCTTTCTGCACATAATCAGTCTTGTAAAAATTCAATTTGTTTTCATTTCTCAAGAACCTCTGTTGCTGTTCCAACAAGGCTTTTGTTGAAGAGTTGAAAACTCCTTGCTGTAGAATATGCTTATATGGCTTACTCATTATTACTGAAACAATAACAACAAATCACCAGTAAAAAGTTCTAACACAAGTACAACAGATTAATTAAGAAAATAGTTTCTGCAATTCGGATCTAACCAGCAGTTGAAGAGTCGAATTTGAAAACAATAGAAGTTGAAGAGTTTTTTCCAAATCGCAAGATCTAATACAGATTTTGATAGTTCACAATCTGATCTACACGATTCTATCAACAATCATACGAAACGGATAAAGGATTAGCCTTAAATCGATAAAAAAAAGTTACGCAGAAACTGGAAAAAATGAAAGGATAGATAAAACCTGATTCAAAGTGTTGCTCTGATACCACTTGATGAGATTCTACTTAGATCGACACTTTGATAGGTTGAGGACAGATCCGGATTCGAGATTCAACAAGGGAATAAACGGATCAATAATGGAATGAAGGGTCACACAAGAGCTGCGGAAGGACTCTTGATTTACCGATGGATCGATGGGTCATACAAAGGTTATGAGAGAGCCTTTGATTTACCGATTTGATCTAGTTCTTAGAAAGAGTTTGAGAATAAAAAGCTAGATGAATTCAAAAATGAAAATACAAGAGTTTAAATAGAAAAGACAAGTCTATATGCCGACTGTCTAGAAAATAAGAACAATAAATCTAAGTTAAATATGACCCTTACTCTTCCATTTTCGTCACTTTTCTTGGCCAGGAAATTAGACACTTGTTTTGGGCTCTTCTTGGACCAGTAATCGGCATAAAATGCACTGTATTCATTTGGTTCGAAATTTGTGGTCTTGATCCACAAATTGATGATGTGAAAGTGATTCACAAGCCTCATTAAAAACCATTCTTGGAAAACCCACTGGGACAAAACCAAGGCAAGGGAGAAAGAGTGCAAATGAATCACTTGTCCATTTATTGATACTTATATCAAAAACCAGGGAGGTTTAGAGCATGTTTAGCAATGAGACTAATGGAGTCTCACAAAACATAGTTTAATATTATTTTTAATATTTGTTTATTGGTTGAGACTCAATAAAAGACTGTTAATAAATCTGTCTCCAATGGTGAGATCGGTGTCGGTCTCATAAAAAACATGTAAAAATGTTTGCAAAATGAATAATAATCAAAAGTACTATATATATATATAATAAACATAAGATTATTAAAAAAAGTAATATTACAAGGCGTAAAAACGTAAAATACAAGAAAACATATAAAAACATATTGAAAAAGACAATTAAGTCGGCTCTAGTCTTCACTTCTACCATGTTTTTGCCAAATATATTGTTCACATTTGAAAATATTCGACATTTGATAAAAATATCCAAATCTCCAAAATTTCAGAAAAAAATCAATACCCAAAACATGAATAGAACTCCAAAAAAAAAAAAAAAAAAAAAATTGGTCGAGTAGCCTTGCGACACTTGTCCGTTGAGATAGTCTCAACGAGCTCTGCCCACAGAGACCGGCTCAGGCTAATTTCCATTTTTAAACCCATTTTTTATTTAAATTTGGTTGTAAAGAGACCCATAGTCTCTTTAGTAAACATGGTCTTAGGATAATGCTTCTTCCATTTTGGCTCAAGTTTAACTCCAGCATGAGCTACTTCCTTAGCTACAAGTTCCTCCTCAGCTACAAGCTTGTTTCCATCAGGTTCAAACTTTTCTCCACGTTTCAAGCTCCTTATGCTATCCATGATCATATCAAAAGGTCCTCAAGTTGAGTTCTCTTCTCTTTTCTTGTGTTGTAGATATGATGACTCTGAAAATAGCTACCAGACATATCTAAATTATAAACCACGAGTTTCAGATGTTGAGAAAGACCTCGCTCAGCTCCATCAGACTAAGTATGTTTTGGAGTCTAGAATTTGGCATGAATCAAATGACATTGGGCATGCTCTAGAATTTGTTGATAAAGATGGTATTTTCTTCTCCCCAGCTTGCTAAGGTTCTGTTCTTGATGGCTATTCCCAATATAATGTAGTACTCTTTGATCGTGTAGTTTCTAATTGTTTACATCGTCTTCCACTTCAGGCAAAGCTTTTCAAAGTGAAGCTCCTTATGGTGTCCAAAGACTACCAAGCTACAATTTTTGAGACTGGATATATTTTCAAGGAAGATGAAAATAAGCTTCAAGCTTTGCTCCTTTGTCATGCCTACGGTTATTTACCAGATGACGATCCTATGGCCCAAAGATTTAATCAAGCTCAACCCAGCTTCTAATCCTAGAGAGTTTAGATCCAAAACTGTTATACTTGAGGTAAATTCTCCATTTCAGGCATTGCCAAATAAGGCCATATAAAGCAATTGTGATAATACTCACGCAACTCTTTTTCCCATGTGTTGGAGGTAAAAATAAAGTGTGGTCGTGGAATCAATGTAATGAGAGAGGATGATAGGATTTATTTAGTGTTTTTGTTATTGAGTTTCTAGAACCTGGTGTTTATGTTGCTAGATTATGTTGAAATTAGAATTATGACTTGGTTATTGTTTATTTGGTTTAATGGATTATCTTGTTTAATTGTTTACGTGTTTCCGCTGGTTTGCTTGGTGATTGAATTGGAATTAATCGTTGAGAATTAATAATTATGGGATTTTTAATTCGGAGTATTAGAAAAAAAAGCTTGGTTGTTTCACTAAGCGTGGGTTGAGTGACAAACTTTTGTAAATGATTTGTTCAAAAGTTGTGCTATTATTTGTAAGATATGTTTCATTTGATAGTGTTATATATTTGTTTTGTTTATTTTTCGATTTTTTATGTTTTTCTTATCCGTTGTTGTATTATGTTAGTTAAGAATATTGATGCGTGGTGATGTGTTTTTTTTTGTTGTCATTAAAGATGTGATTTATTGATTGTGGCTGGAAACAAAGCTACAAATCGACTCAGATTGGCATTGGTTTCATTTCCGATTTCCCCTTATGGATTTGACTCCGAAACAATGAGTATTTCATTTTTTTTTATTTGTTAAATAATTGTTGGGGACGAAATCCCCTCTCCCGAGAACAACGGTTAGAAATGGTCTTATTATCATAATAAAGATTAATGCCTAATTCATTTGTGTATCTTGTCGTATGATAAGTCATATTGTGTCGCAAACTATTTTGTGAACTCTTTGCGACCACTGTTACATGACGAATTCTGTCTAGTTGAAAAACTGTCTCGCCGACTTTATATTATCGATTTGGCACAGTTTTGTTGAGTTGACCAGATTCTGTGGAGTTGACCATTTCTGCCTAGTTCTGTCTAGTTCGACATTCTGCCGAGTTGGTTTCGTCGAGTTAGAATTGATCGCAATTCGCAGTCCACACGCGAATTGTTCCATGGCGTCAAGTCTAACACTGCGCAAGCCCATAAGACGAAGCCCGCATATCGATGGCCGACTTCGACAAAAGAAAAACCTTTGCGGCCTATAAAATTTTCCTTTTATTCTTTGTATCATCCTTGAGAAAGGGATCCACAACTTAATACAAAAAATGCTTACGCAAACACTTCTTCTTACGATTTATGATTCACAATTCTTAAAGCTTTTTGTTCGTATTTTGACCTAGAAATCTATTTTCCCTTCGTAGCCCTTGACAAATTTAATTGTTTAGTTTGGACTCCCACAATTTGGCACCGACTAAGGAGAGTAAAAATTTTCTGACTCGAAAAAGCTAGCGAACAACCGATCCAACCATGACTTCAACCAACAATCAACAACGCTCTGCTAAACATCAACACATCGTTGAAGAACAACGCGTCACCAAACAACAGCGCTTCGCCGACCAACAACGGCTGGCCGAGCAAGAGCTTGTTTCCCCGTAACAACGCGCCGATTAACAACGTCACGATAATCAGCAACCTATCATCAATAACACCAACGATGGGTCTGGAAACGGAACTGGTGGAACCGAGAATACTAGTGACACGATTTTTCCTGACACTCCAACAACGACACATGAAGCAGCGACCCCTAAATTCCTGACCAGCATGAAAATGATGTTGGAAACACTACTCAAGAGAACGTCGGAGCAAGAGAAGATCAACGAGGAGCTACGAGTCCTCGCAACGACAGAACGTGGTCGTAGAAGGGGAGATCTCATCTTCCGACAACCTATTGGACGAATCAACCCTAAGGCTTTGGACTTTACGACCCTGGCCAACCCGCCAAGATTCTGAAGTTTTTTCTCTAATGCACGGCGCGTGGAGCAAAACACGGTCACGTCTTACGCGACTGCACAACAATGCAACTACGACTGTAGTGATCGACCAAGAGAATCCGCGAGCGAGACGTAATCAAGAGAACGCGCCTACACACGGAACAACGGCCCAAGCTGCACAAGTCAATATCGCTATTTAGCAGGACTGAGAATTTCAGAACGAGGAAGACGACCCCCTCTGGTCGGAATACTATGAATTAGAATTAGAGAAAGAACACAGAGCACTAATTCATGTTCAAAGAGATGAGATGGCTGAAATAGGGCCGACATGGCGCAAATAGCAGCGAAGATGAGAAATTTTTGCTCCCAAATCCACAAAGCTACTAGCCGTGCTCCTGAGTTAGATAAAGTCTTGGAGGAGACGCAGAGCATTGATCACCGACCCGGGAAAGATGAAGTTTTCTGCTTACGATGGAAAATCTGATCCCACCGAACACCTGAAAGCATTCTCGGTAGCGATGGGACGAGCAAGCTTTAGAGAAGGAGAGAAAGACGCTGGTCAATCCTTGTTGTTCAGGAAAACTTTGAAGGACCAGCCATCCAATGGTTCTCACGACTTTCGCCAAATTCGATTGACAGCTTTAACCAGTTGACAGTTGCTTTTCCGAAACACTACTTAGTCTACATCAAGAAGCAAACGTCCGATCCTAATCTCTAGACGATGTTTCAAGGAGGGAATGAGTCCCTACGAAGCTTCCTGGACCGTTTTAAAGAATTGTTATCAAAGATGAAAGGAATAAGCAATACAGGCGCTAGAAAAGGCACTCAGGTTTGGACCGTTTCAAAGGAGTTGTATCCAAGATGGCCTGTGTCCCCCTGCCATGACCCATGTTGTGCTTCATCGGGGAACGGTTCATGCGCGATACGAGGAGCAGAAGAGATTTTTTTAGAAAATAGAGAAACCTAAGACTACTAACCCTCATCCCGCGCAGAACCAACCAAATGCAAAGAAACATAAACAAGGATCATGATACATAGAACATGAAGAAGGATTCAAAGGAGCTCACAATTATCAAGTAGATTCCTCAGGTTATGGACGAGGCCGCGGACAAGGGTCGTGAAACAACACATGGACTCCAAGCGAAAGCACAAACGATTAAGCAGATTACTGTGAATTCCACAAGACATATGGTCATTCGACTGCAAATTATCGTATTCTAGGCTCTTGCCTTGCAAAGAAACTTGCAGAAAGCAAACTAGGCAACAACATTCGCGTTGACGACTTCGCTAACGCAGACGCTAATCAGCAAGAACAAGCGCAGCTCCCAGAACCACCTCGGCGAGGGAAAAACAACAATGAAGAACCATAACCAGCTACACAGAGGAAAGAAATATTGATGATCATGGGGGGATCTCGTTTCTGTGCATATACGGTTTCTTCAATTAAAGGTTTCCAACAACGCGCAAACGTCGAGGCCTACCTTTCCAGACCATCGAAGTTTACAAACATTGTGATCTCCTTTGAATAAGAAGAAACAAACTTAATAGATAGACTACATGATGATCTGCTAGTCATCAAGCTCGTCGTCGCTGATTTTCTTGTATCTAGAGTACTGATCAATACAGGGAGCAAAGTGGATGTTATTTTCAAAGACACACTCGAGCGAATGGGAATCATATTATTCTAAATCAAAACATCTCCAAAACCCCTAACGGGTTTCTTTGGTCAGACGACAATGGCATTCGGAACGATCAAGCTACCCGTCTTGGTAGAAGGTATAATGAAGGTGGTCGAGTTCTCTATTTCCGATAACCTAGAAATCTACAACGTCATCACGGAAACTCCGTGGTTAAACAAGACTAGAGTAGTCGCGTCTACATACCACATGTGTGTTAAATTTCCAAGTTTTGGCAGAACCAAAACTATTTGGGGAAGTTAGAAGGATTCTCGAATGTGTTTCATGGCATAACACAAGCTGCGCAACCCGATCACTGATCAAATCTCTAAAGATGAACGGAAGAAGATGGAGGTGGAAAGAGAGCAGGTCAAAGATCTTTCCAAGCTCTTATAGTTATTACAGATTACAGAGGATCACAAAGAAGAAAACACCGTCCCAACCTGCGATCCTACTGTCTCTATTTGCATTGATGATGAGTGTCCAGAGCGATGTGTAGAGACATCCGAGACAACATCATCGCTTTCCTCAAGAAAAACATCAACACATTTGCTTTGACTGCTGAAGACATGCACGACATCGACATCAACAAAACGTCTCACGAACTTAGCATAGATCCGCCTTTCAAGCTAATGAAACAGAAAAGACGAAAGTTGGGTTCCGAAGGAGCACATGCTGTTAACGATGAAGTTGAAAGTCTCCTCTGTGTGGGTTAGATTATGGAAGTGAAGTACCTTGATTGGCTCGCAAATCCGGTGGTCGTGAAGAAGAATACCAAATGGAGAGTTTGTGTCGACTTTACGGATCTAAACAAAGCATGTCCTAAATAGCTTTCTGTTACCGCACATCAATCACCTCGTCGAAGCAACAACAACATCATGTAGCTCATTTGGAAGAATGTTTCGAGCGTTCTTAACTTTTACAATATGAAGCTCAATCCTGCGAAGTGCAAATTCGCCGTTACATCAGGCAAGTTATTCGGCTACTTCGTCACTCACCGCGGTATTGAAGCAAATAGATGCACTTATCCATATGGCCTCGCCTAAGTCGCAGCAATAGTTAACAGGAAGGGTAGAAGCACTCAATCGATTCATCTCCCGTTCTACGGACAAGTGTTTACCTTTCTATGATACCCTCTGTTGTAACAAGAAGTTCGAGTGGACAGACAAATGAGAAGCATCTTTCCAAGAATTAAAAAGATACCTCGCCAGCCCGCCCGTACTTGCTAAGCCAGTCGAAGGAGAGTCTTTGTTCCTATACACCGCCATCTCCGATAAATCAGTGAATAGAGTTCTCGTGGGTGACAAGCACGGTAAGCTAAAGCCAATATTTTATGTTAGCAAAACACTAACTGGTGCAAAGACCCGATATCCCGCAATGGAGAAGCTTGCACTCTCTATTGTTATGTCTTCACGAAAGCTCCGGTCGTATTTTTTATCGCACACCATAGTCGTCCTCAGCACGTTCCCATTGCGATCAATTCTTTACAGCCTTAGTTAGTCAGAACGACTGTGAAGTGGGCTATTGAAATGAGCGAGTATGACATCAAATATCGTGGAAGGAGTTGTCCTAAATCTCAGGTTCTCGTTGATTTCCATATAGAGCTCCCTACAATAGATACAGTCGCGAAAGAAACTCCATCAGTTCGGCAACTTCATGTCGACGAGTCTTCATCAAAGAACGGTTCAGGTATTGGTATCCGATTAACTTTGCCAACATGAGAAATACTTGAGCAATCTTTTCGTTTAGGTTTCTGGGCATCTAACAATGAAGCCGAGTACAAAGCTCTTATTGCTGGAATACGACTTGCTCAGGGGCTCAAGATCATCAAAGTTGACGCATTTTGTGATTCTCAGTTTGTCATAAACCTGTTTAGTAGTGAATACGCGATGAAAGACGAATGAATGGAAGCATATCTCAAGCTGGCGAAAGAGTTGACCGCACATTTTGATACGTTTATTCTTACAAGAATTATGTGAAAAGAAAACACCAACACTGATGGACTTGCATCATTAGCTTCAACATCACCTTCTGACCCAAACTTAAAGAGGACCATTCTGGTGGAGTTCATCGAATTCCCTAGCATCTTTCCACCTGAAGCCGTATATGTTCTTACACGATCCCACGCAGCTCAAAAGCAATAGGAACAAGACACCATGCGTGTTCCTTCGGCTGCCAATAAAGACGGTGGGATGATTGAGCCCACGGTTGAGCAAACCACAGTTAATGAAAACTTGGAGACATCAGCTATCTTACCAAGCATAGACAACATAGTCGAGTACACCAAGAATAACGCTAAAATCGATTTACCTGAAGCAATGGACATCGATGTTTCTAAAGGCGCGTGCATTCCTCATCATCAGCATGTTCTCACGGATCACATACCAACACCTCATACACGGTCTACTGTAGCACCACCCGAGAATACCATCATAGCGGACGAGGTAACTAAGGAATTCGAATACAGCTGCCACACCCATTGGTTGGATTCTATTCGCGGATACCTCTACGATGGCTTCCTGCCTACAGACAAGTGGGCAGCTCTCAAACTCTGCGCTTAAGCTGCTCGTTTATACTACTTGATGACAACGTCTACAAATGGAAATTTTTTGGACATTTACTTAGCTTGGTTCAAGGCGAAGATGAAAGACAAATAATGCAAGAGGTCCATAGTGGTACTTGTGGAAATCATTATGGCGGGCGAGCGTTAGCAATGAAGAATAATTGCCACAGTAATTATTGGCCGATGATGATTAACGATTGTGAAAAGTTTGCAGCAAAGTGCGAGAAATGTTAACGTCATGCTCCTAAGATTCATCAACCTACACAATTCTTTTCATCTATTACATCACCTTATCCCTATAGAAGTTGGTCCTTTACATTGATCCAAACAGAAGCAATTTCTACTTGTTCTCACATATTACTTCTCCAAGTGGGTAAAGGTGGAAGGTTACGCAAGCATTAAGGATGCGCAAGTCGAGAGTTTCGTGTGGCAAAATATAATCTGCAGACATGGAGTTCCATTCAAAATCGTCCCCGACAACGGCTCACAAATTATTTCTATCAGATTCGAGGGGTTTTGCAAAAAGTAGAAGATACATTTCAGTAAGTGTACTCTGTGGTGTCCTCAAGGTAACAGTCAAGTAGAAGCAATCAACAAAACAATCCTTAACGGTTTGAAGAAACGCCTAGATGAGAAGAAAGGCAAATGGGCAGAAGAGTTGGACGGTGTCCGCTGGTCCCATCGTACTACTCCACGATGAGCAACAGGTGAAACTCCTTTTGCCCTTGTTTGCGAAACCGAGTGTGTTATCCCTTCGGAAGTTTATTTCCCAGGCATCAGACGTCGTTTGCTACATGGCCAAGAGGGACTTAACTATCTCTTGATGCTTGACGAACTTGATCTCGTCAACAAAAGACGGGATGAGGCATTGATTCGCATCACCAATTATCATAACACGACAGCACAATACTACAACTCTCATGTTCAAGCTCGTACTTTCTACGAAGGCGACTTAGCCATCCGCAAAGTCTTCTAAAATAAGGTTGAGTGCAATGTAGAAAAACTTGGTGCAAATTGGGAAAGACCATACAAAATCACAAAGGTAGTTCGTCTAGGCGTCTGCAAATTAGTAAACATGAATGGCATTCCGATACCACGTTCATGGAATGCGCGACATTTAAAGAAATACCATCGCTAAGGTAATATCTCCGAACTACAAGACGGCTTGATCCCTAAAAATGGTACATAGTCAGCTTATTTTAGGACAGGTTAGCTGTCCCCTCCTTAAAAGGGAAATGAAGAATATACTTATATATTCCCATCTTTTTGTCTACACTTGTTTTCGTTATAGTCTTCACACTTTTTCTTTGAATAATAAGTTGAGTTTTCTCAAAAACTCAGTAACATCCTTCACGGATTACGTCTACACAAAGACATATATTTCAGTAACACCTTTCACAGATTATGTCTAAGGAAAGACATACCTTCACACTGCATCCTTCACGGATCAATACAAGTCTTTACGACATAAAATTGTTTTTCATCATCGCTGCTGGCCACAGTGATGCATTACATCCGTCTCAAGAATTAAATGTGCGCAATGATCAGAAACAGAGCAGGTATGTTAATGGTAACATATATGTAAATCAGAAACGTTCATCTTAAACCCAACAGACATGTAGTTGGTCGTTACGTGTTCATTACTCGAGCGTATTTATTAAAAGACTAACATTTGTGTAATCAAAAAATTATCATCAAAAAACTTAATATCAAACCGTTGGTATCATCTAGGCGATCAAATCACTTGATCCAAAGTACGTAACTTTCAGAGCACATATGTTTTAAAAACATCACTTGTGTAAATCAAATCGCCTTACAACGTCTTGTTCCGAAGTTAGAAAATTTAGCAATATGAATTTTCTAGCATAAAACAAAGAACAAGATGAGCAAAAGCTAAAGCAGAAATCCATTAAGTCATCTTGCGTCAACGCTGTGAGCAAGAAAAATGACTAAATCAGTGAACGGTGGATAAAGCAGCCCAGGCACAACCAAGCAAGAAGACGTTCGAAACAAACCAACGTAGTTCAAACAAACCAAGCCACGTGGGCAATAAAACAAACAAAGTCTTAAATAAAAGCGATAAAAGTGAAACTGAGTACGTAAGTACAAGAGATCCTAGTTGCCCTCGTTATCGGAATCATCCTTCTTTTCTGCTGCCGCGTAACTCATTACAAGCTCATCCATATCAACTTCGGGTTCATATCCTAGAAGAAACAAGGGAAGCTCGGAACAATACCAGTTCGATGAGGAGGGCACGCCAAACCTATCATTTACCGTAAGCGGATTGGATGAATCATGGTCAAAAGTGCGGTCCGAAGAGTCATCCGAAATCGGAGACATAACTAAGTCGCCGCTAATATCGCCGACCAAAGCATCAAACTCCACATATTCCTATCTTTTTATCTACACTTGTTTTGTTCTTGTCTTCACACTTTTTCGTCGAATATTAAGTTGAGTTTTGTCAAAAGATCAATAACATCCTTCATGGATTACGTCTACACAAAGACATACTCCATCCGTTTTAAAATATAAGTTGTTTTACCTAAAAGCACAAAGATTATAAAACTACTTTTTCTTATAAAAAATAATATTTAATATACATAATAAATATAATTTAATCAAACATAAAAAAAACTAAAAAATATTATTGGTCACAAAATATTCAATAAAGATGAAAAGTACCTAGGATTCTCAAAATAACTTATATTTTGAAACAAAAAAAAACACTCAAAACTATTTATATTTTGGAAAAGAAGGAGTATATTTCAGTTACATCCTTCACAGATTACGTCTAAACAAAGACATATTCACACTGCATCCTTCACGGATCAATACAAGTCTTTACAAAATAAAATTGTTTATCATCATCGCTGCTGGCCACAGTGATGCATTACATCCACCTCAAGATTTAAAAGCGCACAATGATCATAAACGGAGCAGGTATGTTAATGGTAATGTACACGTAAACTAGAAACGTTCATCTTAAACCCAACAGACATGTCGTTGGTCGTTACGTGTTCATTACTCGAGCGTATTTGTCAAAAGACTAACGTTTGCGTAAATAAAAAATGATTATCAGGAAATCCAATTATCAAAGTGTTGATATCATCTAGGCGATGAAATCACTTGATCCAAAGTACGTTACTTTCGGAGCACATATGTTTTAAAAATAACATTTGTGTAAATTAAATCGCGTAACAACGTCTTGTTCCGCAGTTAGACTATTTAGCAATATGAATTTTCTAGCATAAAACAAAGAACAAAATGAGCAAAAGCTAAAACAGAAATCAATTAAGTCATCTTGCGTCAACACTGTGAGCAAGAAAAATGACTAGGTCCGTGAACGGTGGATAAAGCCGTCCAGGCAGTACCAAGCAAGAAGACGTCCGAAACAAATCATCGTAGTTCAAATAATCCAAGCTACATGGGCAATAAAATAAACAAAGTATTAAATAAAGCGATAAAAGTGAAACTGACTACGTAAGTACAAGAGATCCTAATTGCCCCCGTTATCGAAATCGGAGACATAACTAAGATGCCGCTAATATCGCCGACCAAAGAATCAAACTCCACATATTCCTATCTTTTAATCTACACTTGTTTTCGTTCTTTTCTTCACACTTTTTCGTTGAATAATAAGTTGAGTTCTGTCAAAAGATCAGTAACATCCTTCACATATTACTTCTAAATAAAGACATATATTCACATTGCATCCTTCATGGATCAATACAAGTCTTTACGAAATAAAATTGTTTATCATCATCGCTGCTGGCCAATGTGATGCATTACTTCCATCACAGGATTTAAAAGCACGCAATAATCAGAAACGGAGCAAGTATGTTATTGGTAACGTACATGTAAACCAGAAACGTTTATCTTAAATCCAACAGACATGTCGTTGGTCGTTACGTGTTCATTACTGGAGTGTATTTCTTAAAAGACTAACGTTTGCGTCAACAAAAAATAATCACCATAAAACCCAATTATCAAAGCGTTGGTATCATCTAGGCGATCAAATCACTTGATCCAAAGTACGTTACTTTCAAACCACATATGTTTTAAAACTAACACTTGCGTAAATCAAATCGCGTAACAACATCTTGTTATGAAATTAGACAACTTAACAATGTGAATTTTCTAGCACAAAACAAAGAACAAGATGAGCAAAAGCTAAAACAGAAATCCATTAAGTCATCTTGCGTCAACACTGTGAGCAAGAAAAATGACTAAGTTAGTGAACGGTGGATAAAGCCGTTTAGTCACAACCAAGCAAAAAGACGTCCGAAACAAACCTACATAGTTCAAACAAACCAAGCCACATGGGAAATAAAACAAACAAAGTCTTAAATAAAAGCGATAAAAGTGAAACTGAGTACGTAAGTACAAGAGATCCTTCTCTTCCGCTGACGTGTAACTCATTACAACCGCATCCATGTCGACTTCGGGTTCATATCCTAGAAGAAATAAGGGAAGCTCGGAACAATACTAGTTCAATGAGGAGGGCACGTCAAACCCATCATTTACCATAAGCAGATAGGACGAATCATGGTCAAAGGTGCTGTATGTAGGAGTCGAAACTAACACAATTAGATTTGTCAAGGGTTTATGAAGCGAAAGAGATCTCTAGATTAAAGCTAAGAACGTAGGTTGCAATTGCTGTAAAGAAAGCTTTTATTGATGTTTTATATAACAAGTTGCGGATACCTTTTACAAGAGATATTTACAAGTATATATAGTTTCTGCTAAGTCTGCTAAGTTGGCTAGGTCTACTAAGTTGGCTAGGTCCTCTTCCTTGGAGATCAGGACAACTTCCTGATTCTGCAGGATCTTCCCTTATCCTTTGATCATGTCTCCTGGGCATTGTTAGCGAACTCGTTCTAATTTCTACAAGTCATCTGGGCCTAGCCCACTTCATCTTCAATGCTAACCTGACCGTAATTGACTTAACATATTTTGTTTACACTCGGACCTGTTAGCTCCATCGCTTCGTTAGCTTCGCTATTCGTTCTAAGGATTCACCTCGCGGAGCTTGTTAGTTAACCCCATTCACCTCGCAGAGCTTGTTAGTCTTTATACTTAGTTATTTCAGACATTGATCCTGGAGAGGTGGAATCTGACCCCAACAGTTAGCCCCCCAGTTCGGTAGTATCAGATGTGATGATGCCGAGCTAAAAGTTGCAGAGTTAGGATCAATATTACGAATCTTACGGTACTAGAAGAACTAATCCAGCTCAAGTGTTAGCGTTCAACCGAACTCCAATATTACGTTGCGTACCGCGAGAGATCTTCTCGTTGCAAACGGTGAAAATGCGAGGTGGATTCTTTGTAAGGTGAGGTGTCGCAACTAGAATTGCTAGCCGGCGAGGTTCATCCGTCGCGAGCTCATATAGTCAATCCGGTGAGAACACATGCCTGCGAGGTGAACTAGAGTACCTAGTTCTTTGCAAAGCAAAGTCGACCGTGCGAAGTGGGTATGTTGTCATAGTGATCGATTGTGAACTGCTTTGAGCTGACTTGAGCTTGTAAGGTCAATCAGAGGTTCGATCCACCGGAGCTACAAGGTAAAACGTTTTTTTTTGCTTATGTTGAACACCCTAGCTTATCTAGCTTGCTCACCTCACGTAGCTCGAGTAGAACTTGAATGGAGTTCTTAGCTGTTGATTAGCCTTAGCATTTGAACCAAAATTTAATCTTGGTAGGTAATCAAGGTTTGTCCACCTAGTGTAATTGGAGAAGAATGTTGTAGATGCCAACCATATTGAGTAGCTAGGTGAACATTGACTTTGGCTTGGTAGATAAATTTGGAAATTGATTAGCTGAACCATGGCTTATTCACCTAGCGTATCTGAAGTAGAGCTCAATCTTACGGACTTGTTTGTCTCTTACAGAATCATGTCTCCTCGGAACCCGTTAAATCGCAATGTTGATGTTCCTTTAGTTCCTCTAGCTCTGCGTGATGAAGCTTCAGATGATACCATTAGCTCTGAGGTTCATGTAAGAAAGAAACAAAGTAGTTCTCGTCCTCAAGAACCTACTAAGTCAACGCAAGAGTCTTTAGTTTCCCTTAGATCCTACTTTAGCATCCCAGGAGATGTCAAGTTTGTTTTGCCTACTTCGGAGGAACGAGCTGATAACCCACGAGAGGGTTACTTCACTATGTGCGAAAGTTACTACTAAAGTTGCTTTATTTGGGGTCCTATTCCTGAGCTGATTTTTGAATTCTTATGGGAACACAACATTGTAATATCCCAAGTGACACCCCGCGGACTTTGCCACTTGATTGGAGTCTGGGTGCATAGTTACGAGTGTAAGCGTGAGCTCACGCTTACCCATTTAGACAACTATTTCAGGATCGTAAAGACCGGTACTAAGGGCAAGCTCAACTACTATGTTACGAATAGACCCTTTTTTGGATCATTACGAGTTTTCCTAGTAGAGTTGATGACTTGTGGACAAAAATTTTCTTTGTTCATATCACCGTAGCTTCAGTTGGTTCGAATTGTCTTCACATGATTTGGAGTAACCGGCATCCACTTGGTAACCGGCCTAGTAGCATCTTTATTCTAACTTCTTTTCTTCTTTGTTGGTTCAAATGACAGGTCATAACTAACCGTTCCAGAAGATACCGCTTCCACCAAGGCGTTCCTAGCTGCTCAAGGGTGTCACTAGAGTTACGACTTTAGCTTTGCAAGAGTAGAGAAAGCTCAAGCTTATCACGCAGGTGTTACTCCTTCTAGTCCGTTCACTTTTCCGAGTTCTACCATGAGTGATAAGAGACCGTCGTTGCGTGAGAGGATGAGTAACACTGCTTGTGGAGAGTTGCAGGTAGAGTGTGTTGAGATGTTTGAGCCAACTCAAGCGAACTCAGCTTATGTTGCTGATGCAGGCGGTAAGACTGCTACCGCAGGTTCTGATGCCTCATCCTCTTAGTTATAAATAATTATCGGGAATAACGGTACTTATTTGTATATTATCATTTTTTTTACTTCTTTCCAGGTTTAGTTCCAGAAGACCGTCCCTCTAGGTCCCACCTCGTAGCTCATTCTGCTAAGGACAAAGGTAAGGGCCAGAGTCAAGCTGATCCTGATGACGTGGTGGAAGTAAACAAGAAGAAACGTCCTAGACTTTCCACGATTGATGTTGGGAGAACTCTGCTTGTATCTCCGAGTCTAGTTCAGACGCCTGGAGCCACCTACAACTATAGGATATCCTCTACACAGTTGTTTAGCGACGTTGGTTGTCTTTCCTACTCCTTTCCTCCTGAAGGTGGCTTGTGCTGCATCGACTCCTACTCCTTAATCCCTCTTCAGGGGACTAAGGTATTATCTTGTTTAGCACTTGCAATTCGCAGTGGTGAACCAATAGTTATGTTTTGATAATGGATTTTTGTTTCTACAGCTCATTGCCGAGATCAACCATCTCGCTGTCAACTATGAGGATGTTGTGAACCAGAAAGATGAAGATATAGTGACGAAAAAATCTCGAGGTGATGCTTACTTAGCTTTGGCCAAGGGGAGGAAAGTGAAGGTCAAGGAACAGAGAAAGGAGCTCGCGGTCCTACGAAATCAGGTTGAGGAGCTCACTGTGAACCTAAGGAAGATGAACATCCATGAGAAGACGATGGTACAAAAGGCCGTTGACAAGGCGAACCGTGAGATAGAAGCTAAACTTATGGCACAAATGAAGCTAGCGAAGCAGAAGGTTGGCGAGATGAATGGACCTCCGAGAGACAAGATTATTGACTATATGGAATGCAAGGGCAACCTTCAGATCATCGACCTTCATCGACCTGATCTGGCGGACTCAGCAATTCGACTTCGATGCGGAGGTTGAGAAGCTTACATATCAAAAGAAGAACTTAGCAAGTTCGGACAGCTACTTCAAGGGATTGATGACTGATTTAGAGAGTATTATCGATTCTCCACTTGGTGAGCTAGATGCAGAGCACAAAGAGCAATTCGATCCGCCTGCGAGACCCCGAGAGGATGAGGAGGACATCGAGGTGGCCCAGGATTAGAGCTAGGCAGAGCACGAGGATGTGGCATAGTTGTTTTCACTTGCTCTTTTTGTTATGATTTTGAGACTCTTATTGGCCCTTATGCGGTTTTATCTTTCGTCTTTAGACTAGTCCGCTAAGTGCCTAGATGGCTTTATCTCTTTATTTCGGATTCTAACACCTACGAGTGTTGTTTGCTTCTGTTGCTTTAGTTGCTTATGTCTTTACACCCTAGTATTAGAAGGTGTTTTCTATGTGGTTAGGATTTTTTCCCTGTATCGGATTATAATGCAGGATAAATGTAAATGCGGCTTTGGACTGATCTCTTTGTTTCAGTGGTGCTTCTTGTAAGTAACCTGGTTAACAAAAGCGTTCTCAGTAACGCTTAAGCCCCTTAGAAACCTCGTATCGATTGCTGATGTGTAGAAGTTTTAACCCAAAATAATATCCGCAAGTGCACAGACAGTTGCAGTAGTATAAGGGGTATCGAATCCACAGGGACCAAGGTTACACTATGAAATTACGAGATTTTAATTTAAAGCTAAGATAAAGTATGAGTTGGTGAATTGTAGTGAAACAAGAAACGGAACAGCAAATTAAACGATATGAGACTCAATAAAGAAAGGCACTAGATCAAGGTCATTCGCCGGTGATTTCGAATTGAGGACTGAGCATCTATTCAGGATTCAATTTAAGTGCGGTCTAGAACTCAAACAAGAATGTAATATTGCCTCACTGTCGTGATGCATCAATATCTTTATCTAACATCCTAAATGCCTAAACTGTCGTTTGGATCCAGTGATGAAGATAAGCAATAATGAATTGGTTCGAATTGTTCACAATTGAAGGTAACAATCAACTGTCGTTGGTTACACCCCAATTGCTCACCAATGGGTTATCTAGCAACCTAGAGCACTTTCGTGAATAAGTTCAACTTGAAATCAGAGATTAGGTGTACAGGCTAACCTAAGCGTTATGAATCCCAATTGATGAAGATGAATGATAATCTATCCTATTTGGCTCAGTCACTAATCAATCCTAAATCACCATTGAAATCTCTCAATCTAGCTAGAGGACTACTCGAACATAGAGAATGAAATCGCAACAATCAACAAGATAGAATTCATAATGATAAATGGAAAAGATAAGGAATTAGAATTCTTCTCAATGGGTGATGTGAATTTATCCTCCAATTGTTACAAGCAAATCCAAAAGGAATCAATGAGGAATAGTTTCAAGGGTTGAGGAACCCAGCAAATCTCCAAGAAAACGTAAAAAGAACCGTTTAAGAAAAATGTTTCAGAGCCCGTTTTCAGAGGTGGCTACCTCTTACTTATAGAGAAAAATAGGTTAAAATCGGATCAGGCATGGGACCGGTCGGTCTGAATCCAGACCGGTCGGTCTGTCTTCAGGTGGTTACGATCTTTGAGCGTGGATCGGTCGGTCTCCTCACTTGGACCGGTCGGTCCGCTTTCCAGAGAGTTACGGCTTCTTTGATTCTTCGGGTGAGCAGGTGCTCGATCCAAACCGAGCAGGTGCTCGATTATGAAAATCACCATCTTTTCTCCAGATTCGTCCATTTAGCTCCAATGACCGCCACTGACTCCAATCCATGCTTGAAGGCCTCCTAGAACCTGAAAAGACACAAAAGGAACTAGAAAGAACCAAAAAGACTAAAGAAGCAATACGTAAAAGAGACCAAAATACTAATATATCAATTCCCCCGGACTTAGATCTTTGTTTGTCCTCAAACAAATTCAGAAATAAGTAAAGGAGAAAGATTTGAAAACGCGGGAACTCTTTTATCCTCAGTGAACCGAATAACCTTTCAATCTGCAGACCACAAAATCCAAATTACGAATAGCAAAGCTTTACCAGAACAGCCTCAACACATTTCTCCTCCAAGCCATTTCCCAAACACAAACTCAACGCATTTAAAGTACGCGTGAGGATCTCGCTAAAGGCACACTATTAGGGAAGACGGCGCTAAGGGTTTAACGGCCATTTAGAGGTGGAGTTCAAGGTGTTTAGAGTGTTTGAGGATTACCCAATGTTTCGTAGAGGATGCAGGATATCGCACAAAATTGCAAGAGAGAATGAGTACGTTGATATCCACATTCTCTAAACCACTCTTTCTTCTCCAAAACTCTCTGTCGTCTCATTCGGCTAATCATCCACCTTGGGTATACTCGCTGTGTAGAGAGACACTTTTTCCATTTTACAGAATAACCACTTCTTCATCATCGTTTTTTTTTTTTTTTTTTTTTTTTTTTTTTTTTAGGAATTAATAATGATGATGAAGAGGGATATACATTACAAGTGTGTGTCTCTCAAACACGAATATAAATAGGAGTGTTGTACGTATCCAAGTGGAGCTCATTATTGCTGTCCCTTCCTTAGTTATTAAATCATCTTTCAAAACCGAGCAGGTGCTCAATTATGAGTGAGCAGGTGCTCGTTCTTCTGAAATCTTCTGAAAGAGTGATTTAGATGCAGTGTCGACTCGATTCTCTCCGGCCCTTTTGCGCATATGCTGCACATGTGACAATGAAGTAACAAGAATGCAAGGAGTTTGAAAAGAGGTAATGGTTAAGGAGGGTACAAGCTAAAAATGAGCTAGCTATTCAGGAACAACAAGAGCGGTAAAAAGAATAAGGAGTCCTGAGTATGGTTCGTTTCCCTAATTTAGTGCCAGTAACGAGAGGAAATTTGGTCAATCTGAAACCTGGAAGATAGTGCGTCGAAGTGTCCCAGCTATTCCTTGTACCCATGCTATGTAAAAATGGTCACTAGAGAGAAGGTTAATCATAGATAGTTCAAATATCATCATAAGATAAAGTCCTAATTCCCCACAAAGTTTTGACATAAAAATAAAAATACAAACTCAAAAGCAAGACCGCTCCCCCGGACTTAAATCACACCGTCTCCGGTGTGAAAAAGTTCAAGAGATTGGAGACTCAATAAAAACAGAAACAAATATGGAAAAATACAATGATGAAAGAAGGGTGAAAGAAAATATCACCGAGTAGAAGTTCGTCATCAGAACTCTGGAGACTCCTCAGAATCCATTGTATCCTCGGAGTCAGCTGCGTCATCATCTGATCTCAGCTCAGTGGAAGGTCCAGCAGGCGGAGGCATGTGACTTCCAGCAAAGTCTGATCCTCGGACCGCATCTGTGCTCCGTGAACAAGAAATGGCACTCCAAATGTTAGACATCATGTTATGGAGTTTCTGAAAACTCCTGTACTGCCAATCATTGCGCTCTGGTGCGGTCCAAGTCTCTCGAGGCGGAGAGATGGCGAACTGGTTCTCGTACGGTGGAAACTGGAACCTCGTCTCTGGGTTGGCGGGAATACTACTAGGACCTGCATAGTCTGAATCTCGTCCGATGTGGCGGCGCTTCCTGTGCCGCATTGGAACAACTGGATCGGTATCCTGAGGTGCGATTGGTGGCTAGAATCGCACATTATCTATGGTGGTGAGAGGCACATGCTCACTAGGTAGCGCAATGGACTGCGGGTTTCCAGCCAAGTCAGTGTATTGCCATCTATCCGCAACTAGCCATCGGCTCTGAATGAGGTGTTGCACATCCAAGAGTGCAGGTGCTGGGATTACCTCGGTGCCTACAAAATCAATCCCATGGTGGATAAAAATTGGAGTTAAAAGACTTCCACAAACCTCTTGCTTCTTCTTTCCCGGTCCTCCGAGAGCCCTAAATTTCCTCTCCTTCAGGAAATGTGCAAATACCGCTCCAAAATTAGTGCGCTGATCGCTAGGATACTCGTTGTAAATCTCTGATACTAAATCTGGCATCCCGAAATGCAGTAAGACTAACTCATCAAGACGCAGAGCTCCCGGTTCCTCCTTGTAGAACATAGTAGTGCTTAGAGCCTTGGCGACGATACGGATGATCGGGTTCCTGATCAGAGTGAGCTTCATGCTGCGCGATGTTGCAGGACCCGAACAGATCAAGTGCCACAGTCGATCGATCTCACGGAAACCATGACGATCAGGGAATTCCAGACGTTGAGAATATTCATCAAAACCATATAATCTACACAATCTTGTGAGCGAAATCTTGTATGAAGTCCCATTGATCTTATACCATAGGCGACCATGCTCGGCTCTTTTGTGATCATCCGATGGGTAATAAACCTCACAGGAGGCAAGGAACTGTCGTACTAATTCAAGATAGAGAGGATATTGGTGTGTAGCCATGGTTCCAAAACCCATACGATTGAGAAAGTCTATCACTTCATCCAACATACCATATTTCTGCAGCATCTCACGACATATAACCCTAGTTGGCAATATCTCAACATTGAGAAGACCATTGTAACAGATGCTGTTGTACTTAACCCAACCGTCTTCTTCTTGCTTGTTCACATACGATGGTTCTTTAACTAAACCCTTCCGTTCTAATCTAGGGTGTATATCTATTCCGGGGAAGGGAGTACCGTTTCTTCTTGGCCATTGAGCATTTGAATTGCGCGAACTGTGCGATCGACGCGGAGGGTCCGGTTGAGAAGAGGTCGCTTTTTCTTTAGCTTTTTCCGCTCTCGTCAAGCGTCTTTGTTTATCGTGAACGAGCTTCGTTCGTTGCTCGTCTTCTTCATTTGGGTCAATTTCGGGTGGTGGAGGTGCAGCACGCGGATCCATTACGCGAACCATGGCTTGGTGCGGGACCGACCGGTCCTGATACTAGATCGGTCGGTCTTGTCTACACGGATTGATTTGTTCAATTCGGATCGACCGATCGGTAAATAAGAACGACCGGTCCCATTTCCAGAGACCTTTGGCTCTTCGGGTGAGACGACGGGATCGACCGGTCGGCATATGGGACCGATCGGTCTTGTTTCCAGAGACCTGGCCATTCTTGTGAGACGAACATGATCGACCGGTCCTGAGATAGACCGACCGGTCTGATCGTCTGAGTCCCAATCCAACGAGTTGTGGCGACAATTATGAGGAAAAATAAAGAGAAAACAAACAAGGTAAAATTGAAAAACCAAAAATGAAAGAAAGTATGTACACTTACCGGTGGGTTGCCTCCCACCAAGCGCTTGTTTAACGTCGTTTAGCTTGACGTGTATTTCTGTTTTAGGCTTGAGACGAATCCATATGAGGATTAGAGACCTTCTTGTCCGGATCAGGGCTCGGTTGAGGTGGGTTGAGGCATGGTCCATTTGCTCTTTGACCACTCACATTTAGTTGTATAACCTTGCTCATCATACTAGCCATAGCTGCTTGACCTTTCTCTTTAAACTCCGGAGTGATGATGGCCTTAACCTTAGAGAAAGGCTTAGACATACTCTTGCTCTGCACTTTATACTCGATCGTGTTCCCAACACATCTCTGTGGTGTCAAGGTTATAGGCGAACTTGTACCATTCTTCTCTTGATTTACTACGTCCCGCTTGTTAATCTTTTTGGGCTTCCATGTTACATTGTCTATGGCAACACAAGAGCCATACTTACCGCTATCTCTGTCCGATATGGCATTGTAGGAGACTTTCTTGTCGACGTTAGCGAAGACTATTTTTTTGTTCGGTAAGTCCACAACCGCTCCTACTGTTGCAAGGAAAGGCCTTCCCAAGATCAAGGGCACGTGTGAACCATTGTTCATCTCCACAACTTGGAAATCAGTCGGGATCAAGCAATCCCCAATCTGGATATTCAAATCCTCAATGAACCCTTGTGAAGTTGTCACCGAGGCATTCGCCAACCTTATAGACATTGGAGAAGGCTTTATACCAACAATGCCCAACGATTTTGCAATAGCCCTTGACATGAGGTTAACACTAGACCCGGAGTCACACAGAGAATCTTCAAAGTTGATTCCGAAGATGAGACATGGGACAACAAACTTTCCTGGATCTTCAACCTTTGGCAATCTCTTCAATGGTGGTCGTGCTGCATTACTCCCCGCCATTTTCTCAGGAATATCTAGTTTCTCCGAATTGATTGAATCTCTCTGATCTCTAGGTGAAACTGGGTAGGGGATTGGGGGTTCATAGATACGCGACTGAATCTTGTTAACAAGTTCGTTCGGTTGAAGCACCGTAGAAGAAGGTCCAGCAACCTCTTCATCCTTTTTCGGTGGGAAAATCTTTTCCTTACCAAGCGTGATGGCATCCACAGGCTCCCTAGTGTTTACAATCGGTTTGCTTGGGAGGATTCCTTGTATATTCTTGACTGCATCGGCGGTGTGAGCGACTATAATATCAAGCTCCTTTGCATGAGCGTATATAGCTTCAAACTTACTGTTGAGATCATTGTACATGCTATCCACCTTGACATTGATCTCACTAGCATATTTCTGCTGACCGAGTAAAAGCAAATGCATAAGAGATTTCAGCTCGTCTTGAGAATTAGATGCATAGGATTGAGAGCTCTGATTCTGCACATAGTCTTCGCCTACGTAGTTCACCTCAGCATGCTGTTCATCTCCTTTGTCCTCACAAAGCTCAACACTTTTCTGATTTCTTTTCAGGAGCATGTTCACCTTTTCTGTAAGCTCGTCTATCCTTAGTGACTCAACTCTTCTTACAGGTGTAAGGTCGTCATGATTGTGGCAACGATTCCTGGAACTTGCAGCCAAATTCTCTATCAATTCATATGCTCCTTCCCTGGTTTTGGTCATAAAATCACCATTACTCGCAGCGTTCATAGTGTTCCTACAATCCCGCTCAACACCATTATAGAAGACGCCAAGCATACTCTCATCAGTAAATCCATGGTGTGGACATTCCCTCTTATACTCCTTGAAACGTTCCCATGCCTCACAAAAGGATTCTCCTGAATGTTGCTGAAATGTGGAGATCTTGTTCCTTATACTAGCGGTCATGGTTTTAGTATAGAAATGGTCCAAGAATGCTGCTCTACATTGCAGCCAAGTCGTGATGGATCCGGCTGGTAGCGACTTGAGCCAACGGGAAGCTTTGTGTGCGAGTGAGAACGGGAAAAGCTTGCACTTTAAGAGGTCCGCGTCCATCCCATTAGAGCTCGTCGTGGAGCAAATCTCCTCAAAGTTATCCATGTGGTCCATCGGATTTTCAGCAGGCAATCCGTGGAACATACGCTGCTTAACAAGTGATATCATCCGCGGTTTTATCTCGTAATCATCCCGGTTATCAAGAGGGGGAACTATAGCAGCTCGGTTCCGGTAGAAAGCGTGGTGATTGTCCATATCCCCAATGGCGCGATGCTGCTCATGCGCACGCTGTTGCATTTGAGCCACTTGTTGCTCAAGCCTTCGAATAGCAGCGGCTACATGACCATTTGCAGCTCGGTTGTTTGTTTCGTCGCCCATATTGGTTGAGTTAGACACCTGAAACACACGCAAAAGAAAACAAAAAAATAAAATTAGCAAAATTCTTAGACTATAAATAAAATCAAATCTCAAAGGCAACGCAATTGGTCCCCGGCAACGGCGCCAAAAACTTGATGTGTAGAAGTTTTAACCCAAAATAATATCCGCAAGTGCACAGACAGTTGCAGTAGTATAAGGGGTATCGAATCCACAGGGACCAAGGTTACACTATGAAATTACGAGATTTTAATTTAAAGCTAAGATAAAGTATGAGTTGGTGAATTGTAGTGAAACAAGAAACGGAACAGCAAATTAAACGATATGAGACTCAATAAAGAAAGGCATTAGATCAAGGTCATTCGCCGGTGATTTCGAATTGAGGACTGAGCATCTATTCAGGATTCAATTTAAGTGCGGTCTAGAACTCAAACAAGAATGTAATATTGCCTCACTGTCGTGATGCATCAATATCTTTATCTAACATCCTAAATGCCTAAACTGTCGTTTGGATCCAGTGATGAAGATAAGCAATAATGAATTGGTTCGAATTGTTCACAATTGAAGGTAACAATCAACTGTCGTTGGTTACACCCCAATTGCTCACCAATGGGTTATCTAGCAACCTAGAGCACTTTCGTGAATAAGTTCAACTTGAAATCAGAGATTAGGTGTACAGGCTAACCTAAGCGTTATGAATCCCAATTGATGAAGATGAATGATAATCTATCCTATTTGGCTCAGTCACTAATCAATCCTAAATCACCATTGAAATCTCTCAATCTAGCTAGAGGACTACTCGAACATAGAGAATGAAATCGCAACAATCAACGAGATAGAATTCATAATGATAAATGGAAAAGATAAGGAATTAGAATTCTTCTCAATGGGTGATGTGAATTTATCCTCCAATTGTTACAAGCAAATCCAAAAGGAATCAATGAGGAATAGTTTCAAGGGTTGAGGAACCCAGCAAATCTCCAAGAAAACGTAAAAACAACCGTTTTAGAAAAATGTTTCAGAGCCCGTTTTCAGAGGTGGCTACCTCTTATTTATAGAGAAAAATAGGTTAAAATCGGATCAGGCATGGGACCGGTCGGTCTGAATCCAGACCGGTCGGTCTGTCTTCAGGTGGTTACGATCTTTGAGCGTGGATCGGTCGGTCTCCTCACTTGGACCGGTCGGTCCGCTTTCCAGAGAGTTACGGCTTCTTTGATTCTTCGGGTGAGCAGGTGCTCGATCCAAACCGAGCAGGTGCTCGATTATGAAAATCACCATCTTTTCTCCAGATTCGTCCATTTAGCTCCAATGACCGCCACTGACTCCAATCCATGCTTGAAGGCCTCCTAGAACCTGAAAAGACACAAAAGGAACTAGAAAGGACCAAAAAGACTAAAGAAGCAATACGTAAAAGAGACCAAAATACTAATATATCAATTGCACCAACAGAGTGAATGTTAGGTTTTCAGATGATCGCTAAGGTTTACGAATATGTTCGCATGAACGTTCTCGCTCCCAAGATGATTATGTTTTGACCAACGTGTGGTTGGG